>JAZARR010000088.1:2578570-3867856 GCA_037389465.1 Baylisascaris procyonis | reverse complement strand
ACTCCATTTCGATGCATTTTGTTTCCTCATTACAACTTGAATAACTTATATGCTCCTTCCACATGTTTCAAACAGTTCAGCAAATAAACTTATCGCCCTTGCTAGAATACCAAAAAAAAAAAAAAAACCGACAAATCTATCATTCTAAATAAAAAGAAACTCATAATGTATTCAAATGGACTCATAATTATTGTCATTTAGAAAAATCATATTTTATTTGTTTCGAATGTAACGTTATTTATGAATTTTTTTTTGGATAGTTACGGATACAAAATTATTCAGCTTTACCTTAATTATATTACTTCCGTTGGTTGTAATATTTTGACTTAATGGAATTCGATTATCAGTACACCTTTAGGTAATTAATAATTTATGCGCAAGCTGAGAAAGCATAAAATATTCGAAGAGACAACGTTAGCTTCTCAACATTCAACCAGCACACGTTCATTCATACATTCGTATTTCAATAAAGTCTTTCATAGGTATAAGAAGCATAATTCAAGAAATTCTTTCGTGATAATTAAGCCGATTTAGTGTTTTATTTATGCAAAGTTAAACCGATTTTTTGAAATAAAAAGTACATTAATTCGTTTAGGAAATATATCAGCTTTTTATTATGCACCTTTAATTGAGTTTTTTTTTTCATTCTTTTATTCGAAAGATGAAAAATTTCTAAACTGATGCGAAATTTCTCATTCCATTTCGAGTTTCACTTAAAAACTAAAAAATAATTAAATTCTAGAGGATCTTCTATCCATTTTAGCTTATACCATTCAATGCTATAAACTTTTTATTGCTTTAAAAGCTTAAGGCAATAAAAGCTCACTTTATATATATATATATATATATATATATATATATATATATATATATATATATATATTGCGGTTATTTTGTGATCACAACTTGAACGTTCACTACTGTTATATTCATTTTGTTCAACAATTTTGCTTTTTTTTTTAATATACCTCCAATTTTTGCTCATAAAATCTAACAAAAATTGCCGCTCAATTTTTCGATATTCATTTTTTTAAGCGACAAGAAATGCTGGATATAAATATAACCAAAAAGTCTTTTTAATATTTTGGGAAATTGTAAAAATTTAGAAATTGCATTTTAAAAAAATCCCCCCCTACAGAGATCATTTAGCTGTGAGAGAAAATCGAAGGGGAAAATCGGGAATAAAAGAGAAATTTTCATAAGAGCCTACCTGATATAAGTGAATAACATGAAAAGGAAACGTTTTTCAAAACCGGAAGTTAGATTAAAATCGACGATTAGGCGTAAAGCTATTCGTCTTTAGCCGGAATTATCTATAATCCAGCTTAGTGATCCATATCTCAGGAAGATTATGTAAAAAATAATTGCGCTCATATAAATGAGGATATTAACTGAAATATCATATTCTAGTTGTCAATAAGATAGTGGGAAAAATGTTAATATTAAAAAAAACGATCAGAAAATTTTCAAACTTTAATTGTTGCCAAAATGACGTCATTGTTGAAAATTATTTTCGAATTCATTTGCTCTTCTCGATTGAAAAGTTCTTTTTTTCTTCAAAAGTTATTCTTGGATTGTTTTTCTTTAAAATATATTATTTAATTCCCAAATGTGAAGTTATTCTTTGAGTGCATATTGCAAGTGATATAATTTTTCTTTTTTTATTTTCGAAGAGCACGCCTCATTTCCAATAGTCTTTAAGAGTTTTGTTCATAAATAAGTTATCGTTTTTTTTTTTTTTTGTTTCTATTGGAATCGTCCAATATCGCAAATTCAGCTCTATCTTCTGCCGACTGAAGAGGGATCGAGAGCACTAAAATAGCAATAACAAACAAACCAACAACTAGGAGGGGTCACAATGACAAGACAGGAAGATCATAACCCTCTATTTCAGTTTTATTTATATAATTTTTTATTTTATTTTGTTTTTTCTTTTTTTTGCAAAGTTCACTCCCTATTTATTATAAACCAGTTTTCTTGGTCTCAATACGACAAAAATGGAATTTTTTAAAAGTCGTTTTTCAAGTACTTTTCGTCATCTCGGAACTTTCTCTTTTCGTAGCCTCTCCTTCAACGGCAACCGCCTACTTCATAACTAATGAATTAAAAGCATAGTTGTTATGATCCGCGATCCGCGACACTTCTTAACCCGAAGTTTTCTTCTGCTCAGCTTATTTTCAGAAACGATATGGTTTTCACAGTTTAGCAATGAAAACAGCCAAGTGAAGCAATATCGAGAGAAGGTGAAGAATATTTTCTTATTTGGTTTTTACACCCGACTGACTGCTCGTCTAAATTCGAGATTTTGAGTCGCAGTTGATCGACTATAGCATTAGTTGCACATTTGTGGAAAATGTACGGCACCTTAGAGAATCTAAATGGTTTACGTATAAAATCACTAATCGAGGCGGGACTCGATTCGAAGGGTCAACCAACGGCGTAGATTGTTTCCGTTAAACTTCTTCGTCATAGCCTTCATACCCTGTGACATGGCTCAGAAGTATATACGCACTCGAATGTGGCTCAGCCGTAATATGCAATTGCGCAACTTTCACTTAGTGCATATAAACAATGAAGGAGCAGCCTTTAATGCTTCCACTCTCTTCCGAAATAGATCGGTAACAGATAGGCTAACGAGAAAAGTGTCGTTCGACAAGCTAATCAGGGTATCATTGCGTAACGATCACCTCCCGTTCGACTAACGTTTGAAGCATTTATGTTGTTTCATCGATATTTAATAAGTGGGAAATCTAATCGGAAAATATTTGCCATTTGACAAAGCGCCGAAGCAACACACTAAAGCGTTGACGGCAAAGCCATATAAAACCTTACTTTATTAAGGAAGTGAGGATCGCAATTGATGCTTCGAATATTAGAGCTTTTATCACGCCACTTTAGAATGTACCATTGTTGAAAAATTGTGGCTTTTAAGTTCATATACAATTCAAAGAAAATGTATAAATGCATTGTCTGATACGTAAGAATAGTGGGCAAAAAAACTGAAATCTTCTCCAATGAAGGACTCTGGCTCACCTTACAAAATAGTTAGTAATTTGTAATATATAAGTGTGCGAGCTAATACATAAACAAATACATTCAAAGAAGCACCGGTTGTTGATGCTGAAAAACAGTAGAAAAACAGGCGACTCTAAAGAAACTGGATGGGATGCACACAATGCGAGTACCGCTCCTTCAATGCTTTGTTAAGTTATGATCCAAAATAGGTGTTTATTTTGGTTTCCTGAACCAAAAATTTCCCCATTGTATTAAGACTGGAGATATTGACGACTAGTGGTGTGAACCATAAGAGCGAATGAACCGACTTCAGCAAGATTGACAGATGTTACAGCTATAGGCATTGAACGAGTTTCATTATGCTATATAGGTTTCATATATTTTATTCAAATACTGTAAACTATTTGTTTGAACGATGCTTTCCCTGATTTATAAATATATTACTGTCATATGCATACGATTACTGTAGTAATTCATCTTTTAGTTTTTTCGTTTGTTACATATAGATAATTAGGCGAATATAGCATCAACTCTTGTGCAATCACCACTATATATTAATTTAGAAAATTGCGCAAAAAAAAAAGTAAATGTAATAAACATGAAAAATTCACCTATTAGAAAGTGAAAAAAATTTCTTCCAGTGGGATTTCTTCTAAAATCACTTGATATCGATAGGTGATTTGCCTGTTGAGAAATTGCCTCCATATTAGCTGCAATAATACTTTAAAATCTTTTGCAAAGGCTAATGAAAAAAGTGCCATATCTTCTAATACTGCATTTCTTTACTTTCTCTAACATTTATTTCCGATTCGAATTATAGCTTAATCCCTCATTGAGAGCATTCCATTTAAATTCTTATTGTTAAATTATTATAAGGCAAATACTCGACCGAGCGATCAACTTTGTTGTGTATTCGACATTTTGACGATAGGTAAGCTTCATAAGTCGCGTGCTTATCATCGATGTTTCATCACCTTATCAATACAACCGATTATTAGTAAAATGTACGGTATTGAGAGCTGAATATTTCTGACTGGTTTCGGATTCATTGGCGCATTGCCGTTAACAGGATGCAGGAAGTAGAAGTAAAACGACACTGTATTCATGGAAATTTTCTAAGCTTCGCCCATCTTAGTCAGCCCACTTTTCAGTAGTTGCTTGACTTATTTGGTGTGCTGATGTATTGGATAAGTAAGTGCTGATTACAAATTACTTCAAAGCATTGGTGTAGAATTAATTTAGACATTTGATAAAAGTGGATGACAAAAATGGAATGTTCGAACCGACTGCACCTTACACAAATAGGTCCTTTCGAATTGCCTCATTGTTATAAATCCAGACTTTAAAGACTCCTAACTTCCAATAATAACTAGCATCAAAGATGTTCTATACAATGTAAATTATAGTAAACTTAGAGTTGCATCCTATACGAGTATATTAAGTAATCTTCTATAATTAAAAAAACCTGACGAAAAAATTGCAACCTAATTTATATTTTAATTACATCAATGGAGGAAATCATTCCGGAAAAAAAATTTCATCAAACATTTCGCGTTTTAATTGAACCTATAGATAGAAGAAGATAGACAAAATGAATTCTCATGGGTATTCTCCAATGACATACATTGTGCAGTGTTTCCTCCAGCCTCTCATACTCCCCTCCCTAACTTGTCTTACCTATCCGGGAGGTAGATATTTCAACTTACTAAATTTAGAATATTTCATTAAAATGCATTAGCGAAACTAAATCCTTATCTTTTCGATTAGATCGCTCAATGCCGACAACATTACAAACGTCTTGCACGTATAAAATATTCACTTCATTGCAGTTGTAATAAAAAGCACATTTAATCACAACAATTATGAAGTAATACTAGTAATTTTAATTTTAAGATTTTAAAAACTTTAGAAATAAGAAGTAAGAAATAATTTTTAAAAAATAAAAATAATCATAAGAGAGGTTCTATATTATTGGAAAAGATTTTTCATAAAAATGATATATCAATTTCAATCTAATGAATAACTTTTCGTTTTATAAATTTTTAGAAAAAGTTAAGTGAATCATCTTAATTTTTTAGACGATCGTATCAAATTATTGACGAAAATAAAACTTGGAAATTTATAAAACGGTCATATTTGCTGTGTGCTATTAAAAATCCATAGAAAAAAAAAATGCAAACACAAGCTTAAAAATTATTAAAACATCTCCGATTTTGAGGGTGTTTGCAATCATTTAGTTATAGACAACTCTATTAGATTTGATCTTCTAATGGAGTCATTTTTTGAACTTTTCAAAATCAACAACGAATTATTTTCAAGTTTTCAGCATTTTACCACTATTTTTATCTAATATTTACAAGTGGGACTTATTAACTATTAATGTAATCTTTTTTTTTTTGCTATCATTGATTGATAGGGATGATATGATTGAATTATTTTATTTCCATACTCAATTTTATATACAAAATTGATTTTTAAATAATATTATTTATTGAAGTTTCGATATGACGCGCAACTATACTCGAATAGAAATATCATTCGATGATTTTATTTGCTAATTTAGAGGCGTTATAATCGATATTTCTCTTTTAGAAAATGCTCACAACGTTATAGATTTATTCCACTTTGTTTCATCTTTTTTTTTTTTTGTGAATTTTTATATTCCCCTCATGGGAAAGGATTTCTCTTTGTTTTTTAGAAGATTTTTGATAAGAGTTTGATTGTCATTTTCGATTTTACGTTATCGTTGTTAGTGCAGTAAATTTTTTTAAATGACAATACGAAAACAACTTAACAATGGAAATGGAAATTAAATATAATAGAAATGATTGATATAAAAGATTTTCTTAAAAGGAAATTAACTTAATAACTCATATAAAATTAATGAATAAAAAAATAAATAAACGAATGAATTTTTGTTGTATTATACCATATAATGACAACTCTCAAAATCAAATCAAATATGAAACATTCAATCTCAATTTTGATCTCTTTGAAGATGAAAATCAAGCGATTTTTTATTGCGCCGAAAAAAAAATGAATAAGAGAAAAATCGAGGCGAATTTTTGATGCGAAATTCCCGAAAAAAACGAAACGAATCAAGAAATTTTCAACCTGAGCGGAAAGGGGAAATTTTTGAAATATCTAAATTCTTCGAAATTGCAACTTTTATGACTAAGGCATATGCTATTTTACGATAATATCGAATGGTGAACTAGAAATTTTCAAGCTGAAGCAAAATGAAAAACTTTTTTGCTTGAGATAAATGAAACAAGTTGGAAAATTTTTGGTTTAAACTTTCTAGATTAGAGGGTAAAAATTTAGTATTGGAGCGGAATGGGAGAGTGGTGTGAAGGAGGCGGGGGGGGGGGGGGAGAGGGGATGCGGGCACTGCACTTCCTTCCTATTAAAGATGTCTTACTATGAAAAAGCGTTTTGCAATGATCAACAACGTTTTGAAAATAACAAAGCGTACAAATTGAGCAATTCAAACAGCATTCAATTAATGTTTGTAAAAGCTTTATTTGCGTAAAATGCTTTATTGTAAACGTTCCAATAGTGCATTCATTTCAGAATTGCACAAATTTATCCACTAAACCGCATATTCAGCTATCAAATTCTATATCCCACCTTTCGTCGATTCTAGCTATACCAAGGCATCCAACTATTCATCCAAAAATTGCGTAGTGAGAACGCCTAAAATGTTGAGGAAATATTAGCATACAACAGGTGTATACACAAACATCGGCGTATATTCATCTGAAAACCAACAGGACATAGAAAAAGTTTTTTGATCTCCAGATTGGTATGCTAAACAAGATCGTAGTAAGTAGGTAAACATGTTCACCATTTTACTGACAATAAATCCACATCACTATGCTAACAGTTGCACTTGCAGCTGTTACTATGTGCGTAAAAGCTAGCAGAAATATACAGCTTCTTCCAATCGTTTTTATGTTCGCTTGAATCCGCTCTTATCGGGCCTTTGCATGGAATCACTGAAGTATTTGAAAACTTCTAGATGATGCTTGAAAAAATGCCGAAGAGAAGAGGTGCAGAATATAAAGCAGCAGTTTATGAAGAAGAGAGGGAAATATACCCGCCGAGTTGCTAAACTCTTTAAGTTGTACAACACATAGCCGATTCTCGAATACTTGTGTGCAGAGGTACCTAAAACTTCACAGATGAGTGGTCACTACTTTTTCCTAATTGTCTAAGTTTATTCGAAAATGCTGACTTGAAACGACTTCAGTGAATGACTCTCGGAAATACTGGTTACACTGGTTATATGCACTCTAACTCCAATATTGCCATCATTTTCTCATGACCAATAAAAACACTATCAGCGTAGACAGGCGAACCGAAGACAAATCACTTGCTGGACGAACGATGTACCACTGAGCTATCGCAAATGACCTTCCCTTATTTTTTGCACAGATCGCGTCAAATCTAGTGCGCACTTTAAGTTATTATTATTTGCATAAGCGTATTTTGTTGTTTCGGCTAACTGTGATTCCATTGTTGGTTAGATTTTTTTTTAATTAATTTGTTCATCACTTGTACACATACGCTTATCAGTTGATAAGTGATATTGGCTTATCATCTAATGAGCCGAATTCTGCATCCATTGAATACTCAAAAATTCGATCGGTTTTTATTCCCACATGTGTGCGCATCGATTATTTTGGCTTACATCAAAAATTATTTGCAGAAATAATTCAGTTACTTCCTAAGTGAAAAAATAAGCTCTTGCAGAAGTGCATCAATCGATTCAGCTCTAAGTGAACTGCTTTAGATGGCTGCAGATGGCTTTACTAACTATGTTTACTTCTTTTTTTTTGAGATTGAAGGGGAGGGAAGCGGGGAAAGGGGGCAACTCTTGCAAAAATTTGAAAGATTGTCAAACTTAGCACGAAAGTGGTAATCAATGAATCTATCCCTCCTAGAACGTTGCCGACCTCGCAGATCCGATCAATTTCTCACTTTATAAGTCTCAACGCATGTCTGCATAGTCCACTCCGCTCAAACTTTCAGCTGCTCTTTTTAGGGTAGGGTTTGATTGTTGATTCCCTGTTAATGACTTGTATTTTACCGTAAGGCTTATTAGTTTGGCTGAATGTTAATGCGCGACCGTTTTGGAGTGTGTCGAACATTTGACTAAAAGGGATCGACCGAAGTCAACCGAAGGAGGCAATCCGGATGCAAGTAATTAGTGGAAATGTTGACGTGGCATCGAGGCCCCCGTACAATACGTAATCGAAGGTAGCTCTAGCTAAAGCCGGTTAGCTAATAAGCTCAAAGGAAAAGCAGTAAAAAAGGAATGGAGACCAAATGACGAATCGTGAGGAGCGCAATAATTGCGCCCTCATTGACACACATATTGGTGTATTATTGACGAGGCAGCTTGTTTATGTGCACAGACGCGAAGATGGCGTGCCTTATTTAGGGGTCATATCGGGCAACGATTATCCGATCTACAAGGTCCGACGTCTCTCCTCTCGACTTCCATCGTACCCCGGTTTGACCGCATCTCCTTTTGCATTATCCAGTCGTGAATCAGCGACCTTCTTACGATGAGCTCACTTCTTGTTAGCTTTAGAGAGTAACACCTGGGTGGAAGCAGCTTAAGCATAATGAGAAACGGGATAAGCTCATTCCCTACGTCGTCATCAACTCTAAACACATACTGTTTATCTACAAGCACTTCACCACTCAAGTTTATTCATATATTTCTAGTTGTGCGGATAGCCATCCTCTCTACTATCCCCCTCTAAAACGGATTTGTCTCATTAACTTATTTCTTGCTTTCAAAAATTTTTATTTCAGTATCTTCTCGTTTCGATTCTCATCACATGTACAAAAAATCTTACTTTAAAAATGGTTGTGACTACAACATTTCCTACCATAGCAATAACTGGTTATTGACAGATGCAAGCTCCATCAAGGTGGTATAGGTGGAAGATGGTAAAGGTGAAAGACATGATAAACTGAGGTATTTTGTCACTGCTGTGATATATTTCTGCCACACAACAATCCTAATGTATAAGCGCACTTCGAGTAGGAAATATAATGAGAGTCATTTTAAGGAAAGGAGGGAACGGAGGAACAGAAAACAGGTGCAACCCTTTTTGGGTTAGCGATCTTTGGGGGTTTCCCATATGTAAAGAATTTGGGGGTTATATTACCGAAGCATAAACATTCTAGAAGAACCACTAACGTTCGGATCACATTTCCATAAACGCACTTCTCGCTGGTAATCTCATATTCTATTATACAATAAAAGCAAATGAAGTGCTATTAATTTCTGCAATTTGCCCATTATTATCGCTCTTACACTCTCTTTCACAGCTGAATTTCAGACGAGAAATCAGTTGAAATTGAGCTTTATGGACAGCATATATATATATATATATATATATATATATATATATATATATATATATATATATATATATATATATATATATATATATATATAAAGTAGATAGGAGGTAAAGGTATAAAATTTAATTAACAACAAGCATTTCTACGATCATTCTTCTCGATGCAATGCAGAAAATAAAGCAAAAATAAATAAATAAATAAAAGGAAACAAATTAATAAATCGACGTATTTTTCCACTCAAAATAATTAAAAATTCTAAAATATTTTTCCACTCAATAAGATAAATCATTTTTTATAATTAAAAAATTCTAAAATATTCTACTTGTCTCCGAATAGTTGATTGTTATTATCGGCAGTGGGGCTTAGCGAGATAATGAGTATGCTAAATGAATTCGAGACAACGAACAACAAAAAAAACTAGCAAACCGCGCAATAATGCTTGCAGCGTTTTATGCCATTCGTTGAGATATATGTATCTGCGATCGATGCAAAATGCAGCAATGCTTTTGCGAGTGAACTAAGAGTATATATTGCAAGACATCACAACAAACCATTCATTATGTAAATTGAACGACGCACAATCGACAATTCTTTAGGTGTATATTTTTGTATTTTTGGTTTCCTTTTATCTCATTAATAAAGGTGATTCCTTATAGCATATAAAATATATTTTAAGACTGAAAAAATCGAAAAATCATCACAACGTTTTGTATTATTTTTGATTATTCGCTTATGCATCCTTCAATGTACACTATCTTCGTGAACATAGCTTATTCAATAGGCAATTTCTTCAACAACTTTTTAAGGAGTTGCATTTTGCCATTTTCCGTTGGAGAACATCTCGAACTCTTTTATGAGTATGACCTGAAGTAAGGCAATCGCTAGACGATTTGTTGTCGATTGTATGCATCGTGTCGCAAATATTTTTCATTCGGTGACAGATGGCATTCAATGCGTGCATCACATGCTGCTCGTTTTGGGATCGTTTTCCGAATATGCATATACCGCAACAAACATAAGGGTATATAGCTTGCGTGCTGGGAAAGCTTTGAAAGTGCACAATGTGCACCGAATTAGGCGACTGAACCAGGTCGTTGTCCGTTGGGGATTGGCGTCGTGCACCATACTACCGTTCCATACCAATTAAGTGAAGCCGTATTATGCAGCCATCTCATATGCTATTGCCATCGACAACAATAGCATTCCAAGCAGTCTTTCATCGTTGCTTTTAGTTCCTCAAAGATTTTATAGTAAAATGCGATAAAATTATAAGCACTACCGATGCCCTGTTCCATGTTTTCTTTTACACTTTACCGTATATATTTGGGAACTATTAAGCAACACTCCTCGCCTTGGGCTAATATTCCTTCAATTGAATCCTTTTTATTTATATTTAAGTTCACACCACATTCAGTTCTGAAAAACATCGGTACAATATTTTCCGACAATTTCCTCAACGTATCTTCATTCCAATCATAAACGTAGATGAGCGTACATCCTATAATAGTAGATGATTTCTTTTCACTTCCTACGCGTTTGTTGAAATTCAAAAGTTTTTCAGAGATTTGTTTCTTCACAAAGATTACCGCCAAATCAATTCAACCATACGCTGTTTTTCTTTTACCTCAGGATAGTCCAGTTGGTGGTCAGAATTGGCAAATATTGCGATGTGACAATCAAATTTTATCAAAATGGTGAAAATTTTCCCAAAAACATCTATTTAATCGAAAACTGAGAGTAATGCTGACCTTCGCTTCATTTATATTAGTTGCATTTGGTAATATAGTGTATTATAGTGGGAAACTCCTAATGCAATAATGTACACGCACCAACTTAAAACAACAATTGCAATTTGATACGATATAGAAGAACCACGGATGGGGGGGGGGGGGCGAGGGGATGGGGGAAGGGAGGAATGCATAGTAGAGTACAGTACGTCGACCATTTTGGTGGTGCATTGCGGAACAAAAATAATATTTTTTCGAAAAAAAAATCTATCTTCAATTGTAATTTTTGAGTTAATATAAAAAGAAATTCTATGGCAGGATGTTAGACGCTTAAGGCAATGAGCTTGCTTTCTTATATCTTACAGTGGAATTTTAAAACGATTTGGAAGATATTATCGTAGGCGGATGATTTGGCAATGAATAAGGGCAGCTATTTTTATATATTTTGTTTGGAATTCGTCTTGACAGGCGGCTGAAACTTCAATTTTCCAGCAAGAAGTCTCACTCTCAAGTGCCCTTCAATGACCAGCTCGCGCTTCAGCAGGTATATTTCGTCCCCCTCTGTTTCGCTCATACACTTATGACACATCCATGCTTTACTACGTCCCATACCTTTTTTGGTAACACCTTCAAGTATACTATGCAAATTTACGCTTTTCTGGCGTCCCTTTCCGCTTTGCATATTTTAGGAAGAGCAAACGGAAGTGTTCGCAAAACCCATAGGGGATATTTTCTTTTAATCAATTTTATGCTGTTCACGGATTATGTCTATGATTTGATGTACTCGCTTCCACCAAAGTAGGGAGGTCCATCCTGCGGGATAATTTCTGTGCCATTTACGGCAAAGTATAGGCAGTTTTTTAGAGGATCGAAAACAACAGAGAACTGCTAGTGGGCACTTGGACTGGTGATAGAGAAAGGGAAGTAAAACTGTCACAAAGTGTTACCTAGTGGACAGGAAATCACGAAATACGCAAAGAACTAAACTTCCTTATATATGGTTACGGCTATACAGAAGGGAAGTTGAATATGAAATCTCCCTTCATTGAACTAGAATAAGAGAAAAGCAAAGAACTACTCATCCTTCCATTAATTACACTTAAGGAAGGTATTATCAAGCTTCTTCGACGAAAAACTCTGAGGCGTAACTCAGGTGCTGAAATATTTCAAAAATATTTCGGCTCACCTCGTCCGGCTTTAACTATCAAACGGATGTTACTAACGAGCCCCTAGCGATCAAAATTCTTTAAAGGAAGTAACAAAGCAGGAACTGCGGCTAGGCGGTAGGTTCAGTAATACAGTAGCCATTACAGTAGTCAAACCACGACTACATAGGGGTAAAAGAACAATATGCGTTCATCACTTAACGTTTACAAAGAGGTACATTAAACGATGAAAAAAATTGCCCTACGAAAATGTGACTTTAATATGCCCGCCCCCTCACAGCAAAAAATGACATCTCAAATTTCATCGCCGAGGATTCAAATATTCGTCGATTTAACGGTTATTGTTGGCTTATAGCGCATGGCTACTGGTTGAAGCAGTGAACGACGACAGTATCCGTAGTAACCGTGATTTCGATCTCACAAGTTCTAGACAGGTTTTGAAACCCGGCAAGTTGGCGACATTTTCGTTCAAGTGCATCCAGAAGTCGGCGATGGCCGACGGTGATTGCCTAACGAAGCACCTGCACCGCACAACATTTACAATGCATGACATTTGTGCGGCAATCTAAGTGACATATCAACTCAATGCATACTTCTCGCCACTGTGAAGTATGAAAACATCCTCGATGGACTTCAATTGCTTAAGGCAAAAAGCAAAAGTATATCGCTTTCCAAGCAAATCAAATATAGGGAAAGCATTTTTCAAGCAAGTTGGAGTAAACTGTAACCTTACGAAGTGGATGTTGCCCTAGTTCTTATCAGTTTAGCTAATTTCATCGTGTCATCATTAGCGCTTTAGAAAATTTTTGCAACGAGATGATTGCGGCAATTTGTAGGCATTGCAATAGTGCTATCTCATACTACAAACGTTTCGTTGAACGAAATACGAATATTCTAACAATTCCATTGTCGCTGTTACATGCTACACGATGCAGTTACAATATCCATGGTTACCTTACATTTCTAAAAATGAGGCCTCATCACTCACGAAAGGAGAAGCTTATCACAACCTGAACGTAGTCTAAATTACTGTCTAAAAATAACTTAAATATCGACTATTGCTTACTCTGAAGAAACTCATACAAAAAAGTTACACTGCAAAACCCATCATCTTTCATATACCAATGGGCACATTACCAACGCAATCAGAATAAACGATGAATGTCGGTTTATTCAACCGTTACTATTAAATAGGCCATGGCAATCAGAAACTGTCATAAAAATTCGATTATCTCATTGGCGCAAATTTATCTCATTGGGTCTTACTAAGCATATCTGATTAAATTACTGCAATGTACTTCCCTTCTTATCACTGATAAATATTTAATATCAGTTTAGCTTTTTAGTTCGAGTATAATTCAAGCATAAGTTACTTATGGGAAAAGAGTTTGTTTCTGCGTTTTAAAAAAATCTTTGACTTCTAAATAGCGCACTTGAAAAAAAGAGTAGGCAACATTTGGTATAAAAACGACAACTCAAGTTGAAAGAAAAAAAAGAATCAAAACAACAACAAACAACAACAACGAAAGCAACAATAACAATGTTGATCACTTATCATATGAGAGCGGCTTCGCTGCGAAGATATTCACCCAAATCACATTGATGCAAAACAACGATAGCCGTCGGTTCAGCCCTACGGCAATCCGCTGTACTCTGCAATCAACTTCACTCGTTGCTGACTCAGAAAATTAATATTAAAAAATCTTAAGAAGCATCTTTCAAGTTGTATTTTTGTTATATTCTGCTTTAACAATAAACCAATATGAGAAATAAAAAGGTTAAAAGGTAACTGTCAATATCTCGCAAAAAACAACAGAAATAAGGTTGCTCCCACATAACACTCTGTCGCACAGTCAAGAAATTCTAACTGCATTGGTCTTGCAGTGATGCTCCTTACTTCTTATTTATTTGTCAATGTTAAAAAGTTGACCCCTATAAACTCGCCATCTGCCACATACAGATGAATGATTCCTTAAAATTCTTTGCTCAATATTCTAAGGTAATTTTAGTTGAATAACGATGACATTATTTCTTTTTCAAGGCATTCGATCAAAAAATATATCGTTATATTTTGATAATCGCTGACGACGTCCAACCATTACAATCAGTTGACAATGAAAATGAAGCAATAAACTGATTACAAAAAGACCACGAATTAATTTCAAGTGAAATGATTGCAAATCCCTCCGATGCTTAATATGATGGAAACTGTTACAACCTGAAAGGAACTCGCTAAAAGGCTTAAAAGAAACGACCCGGAAGTTCAAAATCGCTGAAAGATTTAGAAGATAGATCAAATCAATCAATCCTAAATAGCTGCGCAATACGTAGAACAAAAACTGCAAATGGTACTACTGATTCATTTTTGAGACATCACAACAATGAAGATCAAACCAAACTACTAGGCGAATTCTCTAATCCTCTCAACAATACGATTATTTTTGAAAATAATAGCGATTATTTTATAAAAAGTCACTAAATTTGATCTTTGAGAAATTTTTTAGTCGCAGTTTACATCTAATAAATGGTGATCAAAAAAGGAGAGTGGTCAGCAGCCAATTTAGTCGATAGCTAAACAATCCTCTGATTTTTTTTAAATATCTGTTTCAACATTAGAACATGTATGCAAATTTGCCCGATCCACGAAAGTTAAGTCACGAGGTGAACAATCGAGAAAAGGATTATATCCTCGTCAAATAAATAACACGTCACGCAGGCAAAATATTTCCGTTATAAGTTGGCGTGGAGATATTGATGGTTTAACGTCTTCTTGCTCGGAGAAGCTAATAAATAATAAATAAATGAAGAAATGAACAAATAAGTAAATAAACGAGTAAATAAATAAATAAATAAATAAATAAGTAAATAAACTAGCCCAGAAAGAAATCAAAATTTGTAACGACCAATTCACAGGGTCTAAGATATTTCATTCTCAGCCACTGGGAAGACTACCATAGCACATATAACATTACACACAGCTGAGGTTATTCTACAATGCAGATGAGTGCAATCAAAATTGATAAAATGATTTCAATAATTCAAACGCACAACAGAGTTGAAGCGGTTAACGAATAAACTGAATAAGCCGACGTTAAAAATTAATACCCTCAACTATGCTTATAAACAAATAAAAATGCAAATACAACAACCATATTGCTGAAACGCTACAACGATTAAGGCGATTGCCTAAACACCTGAGAATAAGGCTTATTACAAACTCTAGGTAATGCGGCCGATACAAATTGCGGAAGTAGACAGGCTGATAGTAGAATGCAATGATCAGTAGATATCATTAAAAACCTAGTGCATTAAGAGCACATGAATAAAGAGCAAACGGTTAAACAAAGCCAATCCTTTACTCGTTGCAATGTTCCGACGTAGCAAGTTACTTTTTAATCTTATGCAGTAAGGAAGCGAAAGATATACTATCAAAAATTATCCCTCCCCTAACCAACAGGCAACTTAGAATACTACGCAGAAACGTTACAAGAAAGCACCCTTTAATATACAACAACTGTCAAGTTCCTAGAAATTCAACGAGGTTTGATGCCTGAAGCACTGAACGCTAATATTATTAATCATTACTTTCACAGGCAACAGGGCTTAAAAACATGCTCGCATCATTAACTTCCGGTATCCGTCGACTTATAAGCTATACAAAAGCATCAATTCTAAAAACTAAAGAATCTCAAACCATCTCATTTGGCAACAAAAATAAATTAAAAATACCACAAAGCAAAGGTAAGCATTACCTGCGATTTATGGAAGCTATAGATTCAAAAAGAAATACCTTTGCAGTGACTCCAAATCCAAGTGGCATATCACTCATACTATAAACCACAACACCTTGACGGGCTTCGCATCCTTCACTCATTCTTCCGACGCCCGATTTTAAAATATTATTACCGTATAGGAATTGCTGTTCAGCATTCGGTTTTACCCATACTCGACACTGAAATATGTTCGATTTATTTCCCACAATATACACTCGATGCATAAAACGTGCAATAAATATCGTTGGAAATAGCAAGTCTCCACCGGGTTTCGTAGGAATGCTCGCGATACACTCCCTCCGATCCTGCTGCTCACCATAAGATTTCAACATTTCCTTGCTCTATTTCTTCTTATACTCACCTAGTCGTTAAATAAATTGTTCTATTCTTTTCGTCTTTCACAAATTATTCAAAAATAAGAAGTTGCAAAATTTTCACATTTAAAGAGATCAACTCCTTGCAAAAACCTGTCGTTCATCCATTCAAGGTGAAATTTCGTTTGTAAATATAAAAACCAGAAGATTTGGCCATTTTTCTCCGCCGATTGCAGAATTCGGCCTTTTTTGCCTTTTTTGTATCCTGTTTCCCTCCGATATCCTCAGCGGATCATCTGTATCTTGTTTTTGCAATTCTCTTATGCATTCATCCCTCATCTGCGCACTTCGCTGAAATCCCCTTTTTCTCAGCGCCTTGATGATAAATCGTCGTTTGCAGGACGTAAGGCAAACTATACACCATTTAGTTGATCACATTCTAGACCGATAGCTGACAAA
Organism: Baylisascaris procyonis; assembly: GCA_037389465.1. NCBI lineage: Eukaryota > Metazoa > Nematoda > Chromadorea > Rhabditida > Ascarididae > Baylisascaris > Baylisascaris procyonis. The sequence goes on along the minus strand of JAZARR010000088.1, from coordinate 3,851,018 downwards.
GTGATCCATACCAAAACTATATTCCGCAAAAACATTCTACAGAAAACTGAGAAAATATATTTGAAAGCCTCAAATGAGAGCAGTTATTGAGGAAAAAAAACTGGTACAATAAACGCAATAAATTCGTGTAATACTAACTTCGCTTTTCGAAAATGCCTAATAAGTATTTTCTTTCTTCGAACATAACAATTTTCTCTAAACTACTATAGCAATGAATTACACAATAAAAGTTTAAACGATCATTTCCGATAAATAAAACCTCTCTTTAAATATAAATTAGCCTTCTATTATTTAATCGCCTCAATCATACCTCTTAGGTTCTCCTATGTATTCTCAAAAATTTCTATATTTCCATCTAAGGCTCATTAGTCATAGAGTTCGATCATTCGATCACAGTAACTAACGAATACCGTATTCAAATCTCTCAATTAAATCTAATCAATAATTTTATAAAAGAAAGCATATTAATTCAAACCTTTGCATACGGCGCTAAATAATCGAGTGCCGTAATATGTACATGAAATTTTTTACTCTTCGTAAATTTACCAAGGCATGTTCCAAAGCTCAGTAACTGCTCTCGTGCTATACAAGCTGCTTTACGCATAAGCGCTTCACTGCAGTAGTAAACGCGATCCTGAACAATACACTACAATTTGATGAGTTTCTAATTCAGTTGTTAATGAAATTTTATGGATATCGAATTGCGAATGCATATATTCTATTTTCCAAATATGCCTACCCATCATTCGATGTTCTAAAGTGAGCAATGGACGATTCAGACGAAAAGTTCCACTTCAAAAGTTCCAAAATTACCTCTTTTCCTCTTCTCTTCGATGAATATATATTCAGGTTGAAAATTGAGATAACGATTTAGTCTGCTCAGCGATCAGATGGTATGGACTTGAGGATAATTAAATTTTTACTTCCTCGGACTTCTTCTTTGCCTTCAATTCTCCTCCCCCCCCCTCCCCGGAAGTTGTATTCCGAGAAGATCATATATTACTTTCGCATTCCCTTTTTCATAATTCTAAAGCTTTGACAGTAATTTCGTCTCCCTCCTCAGCATTTTTTTGTCCATTGAAAGCTATCCTCGTAACTTTACTCTGAATTAGTTCTACTATATCTTCAGACACTATTTTAATGGAGATAAGAAATGGACCGTTTCGCACTATGTGAAAATCCACAAACTAGCAAGGTACAGAAAACTTTTGTAATATTATCTAACAACTTAATGGTACACATCGAAAAGTTCCGTTCATTTTACACCGTTTGTATGTGAGCTTGACAACAAGCTCGTCAAGCTAATAATAGTAAATAGCTCGCAATACAAACTTGAAAATGCGCATGAAAACAAATGGAATAAATCCAGGATCGAAACACATCTAATATTTTTCATCGAGGAAGTAATTTTTAAACAAATCAAAAACTATTGCATTATGCTCATAATCTTTAATAGCCAACCTTGTGTAATCGAAAACAATATTGCGAATCTTCTCGATCGATAAGAATTCTCACATTATCGCCGATATATTTTGCAAGCTTTTTGAAGACTAATTCAGTTTCTTCATCTGTCAACGGTCTCATCGCCTTCAAAAAATTTCACTTAGAAAAAGCGAAAAAGGAACGTTTACAACAACAAAAAAAAAGAGAAAATTCAAGTGATTTTACAAAATTCAGTCGAAACTATAATAAACACTTTAATTTTGCAAATGGTCGCCACATCTCTTGTTCGAAGGAATAGTATCATGGCTTCGTTTACCTTCTGCAAGGCATATCTTTGCTGTTTCTTTTTACTCTAATTAGGTATTGCTCATTTTATAGAACTCCTTCGTTACGTCCACCAAAATTATTTTCTGTCGGGTCCGTTACCCAAAATTATTTTCTGTCGGGTCCGTTACCCAAAATTATTTTCTGTCGGATCCGTTACACCTTTACAGGTATCAATTTCCGTGGCAGTTACTTTTCCTTAGTTAATTTCAGGTGTGGTGTTGCAAGGCACCTCTTTACAAAACCTACAAACGAGGCACTGAGGAGGTGATGATAGGCTGATGAGAGCCCCTCTTGATGTCTAGTTAAAGTGCTTTATGGCTAAAAAAGCTTGGGGTCATCGAATAATAACTTGCCCACAAATTTGCCTACGGGAAATCACATCAAATAAATACGATAAAGTCCAACTGCATTCAGAATGAGGGCATATTTTTGATAATCCGATAGGTTTATTTCTTTGACGCTTAGGGTATACTCATTTCTACAACGCTTAAGGCAAGCCTATCCGACCTCAACGAGCATGGACCCGACCCTAATACCCTAACTGACAATATGAAGGGGTATAGATTTTAGTCGGCGATCCTTGTCTCAACACTGAGTTCATCATGCATATGGTAAGTGCTCCACTAGTGCACCCTCAATAACCACTATAAACAAATGCCGAAGGCAACATCTTAAAGCTCCTCAATTGAAATTTGAAAAAAAAAAGCCAAATGAGCGGGTAATAAAGCTTTATATTCGATAATAACAAGTATTTAGTGGAATTTTAAAAACTTTAAACAGCTTAAGCATTTCCTCTTAGTGTTTCCGGCATATGATGAACTTCTTCTAACTAGTCCCTCATGTCTAGCACAAATATGCTGGTTAAATTATCGAAACTTCCCAGAATAGACGTTCCAATAAGGTTTTCAGAATAGAGATGGGAATTAACAGATCCTCAAACTAGACGGCTGAAAAAAAGAAGTGGCAAATTTTTTCTAACTTTTGTATAACCGAACTCTTCCAATTCTTTCCTCTGAGATCGATATAGGCACCTGTTTCTCTAATTAACATAACACACTTCGAACATCAAGTAGAGTCGGTTATTTCCGGTTGTTGCATAGAAACAGCAAAGATTAAATCGGAAATTGAAGCATATACTCTATTTGTGGTGCAAATTTCCTATACCAAAAACGTTGAATAATGACGATGCATTTCACGTTTCATTCAATCAATAACAATATTAAAATATAAGCGTTGAAAAACGCCTATAGAATGATAAAAATTCAAATCAACTCATTAAATTTGAAGTATTTTATAAGTGAGACAAAAATGATACACTTTATACTTGTAAATAAAAAAACAATAATAGAGCAAACAAGTTAAGCAATTGTTCAACATTTTCATTTACTGAGAAAACAAAAGATTGCATTGCACCATTCAATATCGTTTTAGAACATAGTCGTCAATAAGTGTCACCGATCGGAAAGTTGTAACAATGCCGGCAGGTGACTCATCTTCTACATTTACCTATTTCATTCTTCCTCTTTCTCTCTCTCTCAAGTTAGGTAAACCCTCTTCACATCCTTTTCAATCATTAATAAATTCCACACAGACATCACACATCGTCGAAACAATATGCCCAATAATATAAATTAAAAAATTTGGCTTAAGTTTAGTAAATATTTTGCTGATCGGATATAAATAAAAATTCTTCAGTGGGAAGTTGTTCTCATTTTGTAAGCACTAAAATATTATCAATGTGGAGTTATCAGTGGTTCTCGTGAAAATTCATTAAATTCATCACAACGAACGATACAACTTAAATCAATTACCAGAGTAAATCTTCCACCTCCCCTTCCCTCCCCCCCCCCCCCACCACCACCACCGTTTTCCTGAAAATTGTTGCTCATAAGCAAGCTGGAGCTGAAATGTAAGAATCTGATAGATAAATGATATTAATGTAGATAGCATATCCAATGAGATCATTGACATAAAATAAAGCCTAATGAAACATAGCCAAATCAGATATCAAATAAGCCATGAAGCACTTATTTTCCTCTTGTTATAACAAATACGAGATGCGTTTAGCAATGAAATCAAATAACTAAAACATCTGTTCATTTGAAACTCTCAATTCATGCGCAATCCTCATAGTACAAATGCATGTAACAGAAGACTCAATGATGAATTTTCCCCCTTTTTTTTACACAAAATAATATATAGAATTATATAAAAATAATAGAGTATGGCGTGGAAGAAGAGGAGATTAAAAAATCTAATTTTTTGTAAACTTCTAAACAAACCTTGCAAGATGGTCAAATAAAGTGGCAGCTGATGGATGCAACGCCGAAATAACCCAATGACAGAAGAAGAAGGCGCAATGGTATCCTTTAAAAAAAAAACAGAGTCAACGAAGTAAATTATTGTGAGTATCATCACAGTTCAGCAGCTAACAATAGAAAACAAACAAAATCGGTATACTATAGAGCAAGGGAGTGCACATTTGAAGGTTGTTTTTGCAAACTGGCAAACGGCATTGGGAAAGGTGTATCTTCACCTCGAATCAAGGGAAATAAAATCTTGATTAAGTACAAAACATCCTTCCAAATCGCACAGCTCAACACTCAAATAAACAAACTTGATTAAGTGCATTTCACTGCAGCTATCTTCAAAGAGCAAATAAACATTGATGTGCGGAAACGAGATCAACGTTAGGCAATGTCTATGATTAGACGTTAGACACACTGGTCTCAACAACAGACTCGACAACATTAAAGACAGAAAGTCTAAAAAAAATCCACCGACAACAGACAAACATCTCAGACAATACAAAGGATTGATTCACTCCATACAATTCATACAAGGTATCTTCCTTTAAAATCGATATGAATGCTACTGCAGAGAATATATTTCGTATAAGGGAACACATCACAGAAATTACGTGAAATCAACGATAAGCACATTAAAAAAAAAAATCTTCATTCCGAAATAACAGATTTGGTTGATCCTGTAGATCTGCACTAAATGTATCTGATTGCGATCTCATCTAACCTGGACTCATCACACCTGGAAGTCATGCAACAATTCCAGTTAAAATATAAGGCTCACAAACTCCTTCATTCTTGGATGTGAACAGCTCCGCTTCAATCTTTCAGTGATATGAAGCTGCGCTATGCGCTTAGTGAAAGCTGCTTAACCGTATCTGGGAGAGTTACCATATGAAGTATTTCAAGACTGCTGCACTTTCAAAATTCGTCTGCTAGCAAATTAAAGCTTGCATGCAGTCATCTATCACTTTGTCACAAGCAGATCAAAACTGAGGAGTATGATGGCGATGAAAAATTCCACGATGCGAGAACGAATCATCCAATCTATATTACAACGCCATATTACTAATTTGCGCAAGAAGGGTGGAATCGGCTACAAAGTCGACAGCTGTTGGAACGTCGACAAGCAGCTGGCATTTCGACGGATTCAGCTTGATCACCGAAAGCGATTCCAGCAACGATAAAGCGGTGTTCGCAGCTTCAGCATCCGCCGCCGGAAGTGACATCATCTCGCATACCAATTCATATGCACTCAGCAGCAAATCTTCAAATTCTTCTATACAACATGCTGTGAACATGACGAAATATGTGTACACCTTTACACTGATAGGAAAGAAACCATCTGAAATACAAGAACATATTTGGGCAATTCGCCTTTCTTGCTAGAAGCCATAGGAAAACTACCTATCATGCATTTTTCTTCGTTTCTTCAAAAAAAAAAAAGAAAAAACTCCCCAACAACTGCCACAATTCCCTCATCAGACCCACTCTATTAGGCTTATAATATTCATCACGCGATCTCTCAAGTTGTAAATCCTCAAATCTTTAGTCACTTCTCTACCGAAAATATTCTTTTGTAAATTACCTCTGTCGACGGCAGTGTTATTGTGCTTATCAGCCAAACGAAGTATAATAGCCAAAAGGACTTTCTGCTGCAACGGAATACGCGTACGATACAACACCGAACGATAGACGTTCGTCACCGCTCCAAGGATTTGTGGACACGCACTCTTAGTAGGTTCGTTCTTTAGTACGGAACGCTTTTCAGGTAAACCACTGCAAAATCATATCGCTGCATTAAAGATAGATGCATTTCATCGTTGTGACCCAAAATTTGGACATTTCTGATGTGACCTGAGGTAAGGTCTTGAAAGAGAAAACAACGTAAGGTCGTACATGCACAGGTAGCAAATTCCTGTCAGTCGTTTCGGCAGTCACAAATCTATCTTATTCTTGCCTAAGAGTAGGCCTACCTAACTGGCAGTCAACATTATTTAGAATGACGACAGTCTTAATTGAATAATATCAACTCCATCTTACATTGCGCTCACCGTCGATACTAGCAATTTCACTCAAAGTAATACAACCTTAGCAATCTTACATAGGAATTTCACTCAGTAATATTTGCTAGTGCTATGAAATCATCTCATATGAGATCCCATAGAGGCACAGTTTATGAGAGCCAATTCACGCTATATGAATGAGCAATGAAGCAATCCACTACCGAAGAAGCACAATCTATCACCTCATAAGTAACCTTTGCAAATTATATTTGCATGAAAGAAATATTTTTGAAAAAGAAACTCAATTCAATATATCCTATATTATTGAAGCTTAGGCTTGATCAAGAGATATTTTTATCACTTGGAAAATATTACTAGAGGTAAACAATAGAAATTTATCTAGCAGGATACATACTGCACTTCAGGAAGCATTTGTTGAGCGATCTGCATTGCATGCCTTACATCTCCCGTCATCGCAGCCACCTTTCGAGAGCACAATTCCACTGCGCGATCGTCTATTCCGTTCTTCTATAAGTACAGAATGCAATCCATCTATCAGATCAACATCCTACATATGCAAAAAAAAGTTCCCATCAAAATAAAAAAAAAATGGAAGAAAAGAAGCCGATAAAAGTTAGATGATACATACTTCAGCAGTTGAGAAAAAAAAAACAATGAAGCACATTCCATCATCGAAAAAATAAAAATAAATGATGGATTTTTCAATTATAAAAATTATCAAAAATCGCAAAACATTTATCCTAATTGATTGCTCAATTTCCCAGAACGAAAAAATCTCTCATAAGATATAAAATTAATGTAAAGCATACCGACGACAATTTATTTTTGAGAATACGCTGTAGATCCTCTTTTGAATAAGGCGAGAAAGGTAGCACAATTGGCGGTTTCGACAACTTCAACTTCGGCAATTCCCTTTCAGTTAAATCCAACGAATTCGATATAGCTGAAATTAGAACTATCCTATATTATTTGAAAACTGTTTATAAATGATAAAAAAAATCATTAAAGAAGGAGTAAAGGCAAGCTGATTTCATCGAACACAGCAGGAGTCAAATAAGCGAGAGATGCGAACGACTTTTGGGAACGGATGCGTAAATAAAAGAAAACAAAACAAACCAATAACTGCCAATGAGGAACATTTTGAAGGCCATTGGAAAGCTGTATAAAGGATAGCGCGGTTCCTCGGTGGAATATAATCTATTTCGTCTAAGATTAATGCCCTGAAATATCAAAAGTTTTTAACATTACCCATTATACCACAATTTATATATAGTACAAAAAGAACTGGATCTTTTTTAAACATAGGAAGAATATAGTTCACAACTGGCCCTCTTGGATTTTATCAATCCTCAGATCGCTTACAAAATGAAGCAATTACTTCCCCCCTCGTATCTTTTTATAAGCGTCAAATACATTGAAAACATGAGCGGTGAAGTGCACCATTGATCTTTGGTACACCAAAGTCTGGTTAAATTCAATCGGTTAGAAAATGCTAACAAATACCACAAAATAATTTATATACCTTGCGCAGAAAAGTTGCCTTTTTCTTTTAAAAAAACCTTTTTTTACAGAATAATACACATTGGTGCGCCTTTTTTGCAATGATACGCTGGAAACAACCTTCTAAAAAAGCAACTTTTTAGCGTTTGAAATGATCTCTTTTGAAATATCAATGATGCAAACAAGCTAAGGTGAGTGAAAATATGTAATTTTCTAAGCTTACTTTTCGCTTAGATAAGCAAAAAATCAGAAATTACTTTCAAACTCAAAGAAAAAAAAAAGAAATTACTATATATTTAACCAAAATTCCAACGCAGCGAAGAATTCAAAGAATAGCCAATACGGCTAAAGAAAACAAAGAAGACACAAATGAACTAACACAGGACAATCGGTTGTCCGTAGTAAATTTTCAACACAATCGCGTAACTTGTTAGCGGCAACGTTTCGATGTAAGGATGACAACTTCGCAAAAACTGTTTTTAGCAATGCAATCTCCGTATTCACCGATACACAATTCACGTTGATAACAATCATTCTGCAACAATCTCATTTCTGTTGAGGGAAAATCGAAAAATCAAATACAAAAAGAAAACGTCAAGATGCTGTGTTGCCAATCCCCGGTGGAGCGGAAATATACCTCGCAATGTTTGAAGCACTTCTCTAATGCCACCTCAAAAGCTTTCTTCATGCACGTATGAATAATCAAGCACGTCGAAATCATACAACGTTACTGGTGACCAATTATAAATGAGATTTTCAAGTAATTCATTTCGGAAGTATGAATACTTAAATGATAACCCAAAAACGTTTAAGAAGCCACCACTTCTTACAGCTGTTCATTCTTCACCAAAGAGGGAAACAGCAAAGCACAGTTGCAATTGCGGAAGCTGTTTGAAATTATGAGCATCGAATGCTAGTCATCTTTTATTGTTGCAGTTGTGCTCTGCTTCTGCTATTAATCTCTTCCCATCTCTAAGCAGTAATAATTCTTTGCTTTATTAAATGTCTACCTCTGAAAGATTATTTCATGACAACATAGTGAGAATATACATTTACTCAACTTAACAGGCTTAAACGTTTTGTTGCCATTTATTCAAGGAAACAACTATTGCGCACCATAGATAGAATATAAACAATCAACTTAAGGTGGATAGTAAAATGCAAAAAATTGATCTTCATTAGAACATAAAGAAGCAGCAAGATCACAGTGCTCAATAATATTGATGAAGGTGAGTATCGACATGTTGCTGGAGGCGCTATCTTTCAAAACTTTAACATGTACACTCGGATAAAGCTGCAGTCAAGTTCCGAAGATTTTTGAGGGTTTATTCGACAAAGTCGGGCAAGATGCGATCGTCCGGGAGAATTCATAGAAGCAGTGGGGAAAACTTTTGAGGAAAGAGCAAAAATTTCTTCCAAACTTTAAAGGATGGGATTTTTGCGAGATAATGAGGCATATTTACAGCACTGGAACACTCCCCTGTAAAGAAAACATTCAAACTGCATCGACTGCAATCATGGCATCCAAATTTAGCCCAGCCAGCGACTTTTGGGACGCTGTGGAACAGGTCAGACGTACATAAATAAACAACTCAGCGAAACGATTTATATGCAAACCTATATTTGGCTGATAACGTCCGCATAACGAGGTCGACCGATGCTGTCTTGCCAGTCCCCGGTGGGCCAGAAATATACATCGACATTGAACACGATGATTTGATGCATTTCTCCACCTGTGATTCTATTGAGGCGACCTCATCTTCGCGTCCGAACAACACATCAGCAACCCCCTCCGAAATGCCTTCAAAAACAACACTCTATTATTTTAAACCTGTTTATGAAAATACGACCTAGTTATGCAGGAAGCACCCGTGAGCAAAGGGCGAAGCACATAATCCATCTAACCAAAAAAGAAGCCTATTTCTTGATCAAATAATAAAAATATGGCTCAAAATCCATCCTTTCCCAACGATTATTGGCGAGTCAAACAGAAACTCCTCTTACCACCTCAGTATTAACACCTTTACTTGCTTTAAATAGCAAGAAATCTTCTGCTACACGAGGCATCACCCTATCGAATACTTCATCAAAATATCATACCTGAAGAAGTAGCCGATTCTTCGCCGTCAGATGTTCGAGGTGATTTCACTCTTTGCACTTGGATGGTGCTTGACTGCTCGTCAACTCGAATTCTCGAAGCGCGTTTACGCCGTTCACCTTCCCCATTTGACTCAAGACTTATTTTGGGTAGCAGTAAACTCGAATTTCGTGTCCGCATCGCCTCTTTTTACTGAAATTCCAATCGAAATAACAAGTGACGCAAATGTGACCATATCTTAGAGTTTCTTTTGCGAACATTCGTTTATTGCTCAAAGAATTCGCCAACAATGTAAACAATAAAGGCTGTAAGCAATAAAGAAATCAATTAAACAAAATATTACTTTGATACCGATAACGTTCCTAATAATGCTAATTGGTACTTCAACGCAAATAAATAGGTAATTTGGAAATAATATGAAAAAAAAAAAGATTTTAAATGAGACGACCGCTTCCTTAGAGCTAGCAAATATAGAAACTATGTTCACTTCACCTTTTTGAGTTTTCATTTGAAAGGAACGCATCATATAAAATTGCTCGATGACATAACTTCTATGAGGGGTTAAGCAAATCAAATGCACACTGAACAAATATAATGCAGGAAGTAACAGGTTTTTAAATGTACCTAAATGTATCGACGAAACAAACCACCTATGACAAGGTAAAACAAACAAGCCGCATCGACGAAACAAACCACTTGTGACAAAATAAAACCAACACAATTTTCATAGCGCAATAAATAGTAGAGTCGATTTTATAGTGCATGGAATGCGGAAGTTAATTTAAAAAGAAAATCAACGATGCACAAATGCGATAAGCGTAGTTGCGACATTCATCTGCAACATCGATCGAAAATGTTTTTCTTAACGGTGATGTAGCTATAAGAGAAATTAATCTACTCTTTCTCTTCAAGGTTCTAACAGCTCTGGTTTAAAACTTCTCTAAGGAACGGTAATAAGATCACCTCTTTGGTAGTTTATACGACCTTGATACAGCAATCAACTCTGGGAAACAAATATACAACACTTTAGTCACACCTGCCTCCTTCGCGAAACCCCCCTCCGCAAAAAAAAAAAAAACGATGAAATTTCACCTTGGCATCTTTAGTGGACTTTTGGATAATAATTCAAAGCGCTTAACGATTGCCTGATTATGGAGTTCAGTTATTATTTCCTCAGTATTTTCGAATAATCAACCAACTATTTGGGTACATTTTTAAAAAATTAGCCTTAAAGAGTCTTAGATACCTCAAGCGGAAATAACTCACGACGATCATGACAAGCAGATGCACAAATGAATTCAACACGTCCCCTTATATTGGATGATCGCTCCGATTCTCGAGTGTAAACATGAATTGTTGAATTGCTTTTTGTGATGCGACGACAAATAGCGTGTGATTGCGCTGGGCACCTATTCTTTTCGAAGATCCTCTCAAGAAGCATATCAAACAGCATCACTAAAACCGCTTCAGCCATATGAATTTAGCTCCAGTTTTCCTGCGCAAAACTTTTCACCTATCAGTCCCGTCGCTGTAATCTAATCTTCATTCCTTTTGAATGCATCTTGGCTTATCTGTCGACGTGAAAATAAAAACGAATATAAACCTTTTCTATCCGTCCAGAAAATACATTTAATGGCTACAAAATCAAAGCATGCAGCAATACGACCTCAGGATATTCGTTACTGCGCTTTTCTGTGATCAGCGACCATTCTATTTCTCGCACCTCTGCGTTATATATGGAAGTTAGCGAATTAGGAAGGAAACTACATTCCTCAAGAAAAGACCTCTACTTCCATTCAATAATTCTTCCCGTAGTGATCATGAATATAAAGCACTACACCCGAACTTCTTTAACTGCTAGCAATTGAATGAGCTGGTGAAAAGACTTGAGGGATCCCTTGTTCTGATCTTTAAACAATGCTTATGAAATTAAATTTAAACAGAAACAGGAAAGCGCATCATATTGTTGGAAATGCAATGAGATGGAATTGTAAGTGCAATTATCCGTGCATAGCATGAGTGGGAGTGCTTTTTTTGCATGTGCATTCAATATATACATCTCTGTCGATGAAAAGCATACATAAGAGTGAAAGAGCAACGAAACATTGTGCACTAGTTGTTCATTCAATTCGGGCAATAGCGAACGAAAGCGAGCGGTTTCATCAATCAAACAACATCCCCCAACCTTTTCGAATGCACTCTCATCGATTGCATGCAACCTGTAACCAAGGTAACGCCCATTCATGACAGATAGCTGCCCATTAAAAAAACAAAACAGCAATAAACAACTACAACCACACTAATATTGTATGCATTTAAGTAGCTCTTTATTGGTGATGCACCTCCCCTTCTATGCTTCTATTATATTCCCTGGAAGAGATCCATGTGAATGGTTGGTGCGAAACGTTTGGCATCAGAAAGTTCCGCAAGCGCATCGCATCGTCATCGAAATATACGAGCAGCGAGTGCACGAAATGTGCATTGAAGGTGAGGCGAGCAAACACGATGGGAAAAGAGAAAAACGATCAGAGAGGAAGAAACGCTCGAAAAGCAGGCGGGAAACACGATGGGCAACGAGCCAATACGAAAACGAAGAGTGTATCGATCCGCAGTTAACGAGAGAGAGAGAGACAGCGGGCGGTTGTCGCCGGCCGTATAAGTGGGCAAGTTGCTGCAAGTTATCGAAGCGAAAAGGAAGAGGAGGCGTTACGAGGTTATGGAGGATAGCGATGAAGATGATCCAACGCTTATTTGTAGTGTACCCGAACATCTGCAAACACAACCTGTCAATATGCCACTCATCGACTCCGATTCGTAAGTTCCGCTCCTTACACCATCTATTGTAAAATATTTTTTCGGCATGACATTCCTAAATGCATGTGCACACTTGGTTTCAACCACCATTGTGATGCAGATTTCTATGTTACGTTCATACGACACGATTGATATAAGCCTAAGCTAGTAAAATCATCGTTATATCTGGTAAATATGTTGACCATGATACCAACTAGACAACTAGCTATCCTTAACGTACTGAGAGGTCGTATTATTCCCCATCTTATATTATTTGATATGATCGGTTTGTAAGCTTAAGAAGTGCGTATCACAAGTGATAAATTCAACAAACACAAGTTTCGATGTTCAGCCTATTCCCATAAAAAGAAGAGAAGTGTAACCTTACATTTAGATGATGGTAATGCAGTATAATAAAATGATAAATTGCAGAATACACCTCCTACGCCATCTTCCTCCTCTCAGCGACGAAATGCGTTTCCGATGTCCAGCGTTACCACTCAGGACTCGATCAACGCCAGAATTCGCGCTAGTTTTGGACTTGGTTCGTCCTCTCTCAATATTCTTGCCACACTAAGCATAAGGTACAGAAGTAATTATCTATACACCGTACCACTTCGAATAAAGCCCCCTCCGAGACCTTGGAAAATTTAGCTTCCCTCATTATTGATGAGTTTCATCAAACTTTGTCTTCATTGAGGGAATGCGAAAAATCATTAACAAAAATCAGCTTGTCCCAGAATTTTTACTTGTTTTGTACTATATATGTACTTTGTATGTACTATATATATATATATATATATATATATATATATATATATATATATATATATATATATACCCGAAGAAAGTAGTTGGAAGTATTCTGTTGAGTTCATTCCTTTGCAGGATGAAACACTGGTACATTGTAGCCTAACCGAACTTCCAGACGCATCACTTACGTTTCCAGTCCACTTTCAAGACAATACTTATCAGGTAACTAATACTTCCTATTCACTTTTCAGGATCCAGCAACGATTAAGGTGAGTTCAGACGAGACCTTTTAGCACCTTCCCTTCGTGAATATGTTGGCCCATTTGCAGAAATCGTATCATAAATACTGCTATCAATCCTCTAAGCTCATTACAAACTCTTCAAAACTTTCGCGTGTGACTCCGACTTATTAAATATAAGTGAACATTGCAGATTAAAGTTCGTATGTATCTAATCTTCACAATTTTACAGGTTTATGTTCGGGTTCGACCTCATCTTCACGAGTTTCTTGAAAGACTATCACAATCGTTCGAAATTATACTCTTCACAGCAAGTAAACGCGTCTATGCAGACAAATTACTGGTCGGTGATTGCCTTTCATGCACAACGCCATCAACGTGTATGGCGCATGTGCACATAACGCACCTGTTCTCAACAATATTCACTGCGTAAAATGCAAACACATCATGTATTTTTCACTGAACCTCCAAAAAATACACATCTTTCACTTTCCATTTTTTTTCGTACGCTCAATATTTGCAAATAAAAGAAATTAAAAAAAAGAGATAAATAAAAATAGAAAAAAATTAGCGCGAAATTCGAAATTAAACGGACCGAAAAAAAAATTCCTCACTAAAATTACAATTCAGTAATTAAAACGCTTATATGTTGAAAGTTATTTGATGGTTGAAAATTCATCACTACAACCTATAAAAGAAAATATTTTTCAGTGCAAAATTCACAGCACCTTTGTTTACCTATAATAAACTCTGCAATGACTAAAAAATATTCTTACAGAATTTACTCGATCCAGGAAAACGTCTCATCCGACATCGACTCTTTCGGGAACATTGTGTATTCGTCTATGGCAACTACATAAAGGATCTAACCATTCTTGGAAGAGATCTATCGAAAACTATTATTATTGATAATTCACTGCAATCATTCGCTTATCAAATCGACAATGGTATCCCCATCGAGAGCTGGTTCTTTGAACAGGATGACCAGGAACTTCTCAAGCTTATCCCTTTCCTTGAAAACATTACTAACCAGGTATAAAATAATATATTACATACCCCCTTCCCCCTCCCTAACATCCTTCCCATACCACTGACCATGCCTTATATCTACCTGTTTGTAAGCTTCACTCCCACAGTATTATTAAGAAGGTTTCTACTTGACTCTGCTTTTTAAACGACTGCAGCGTCCATAAACCTTCTAAGTACCAACTCCAATTAAATCTATAAAAAAAATTTGAGATTTAAGATCGAAAACAATAGCATACAAGAAAACTTGTCTTACGTACTCGGCTTTCAAGCACTAGCTTAAAGCACACAGAGCTAGCCGATGTAGATTCCGGTCCTTCCTTCACGTTCATTTTTATAAAAAGATCTGGTAGAAGGCACTGACTTATATACATGGATGATGCATCCTGCAAATTTGATTGATGCACTGAAAAGGAAGCATGAACTTGAACAGTGCTCTTTAGGTACAGCGTTGATTCGCTCGACTTCCTCTAACGTGTTACCTGAATTAGCTAAGTTACCTGCACTTACCCAAATGAAGAAAGTACATTCAGGACAACATTCTTAGCCCTATATTGGTACTTCTTTTACAACGCCAATGAAGAGATATCAATTTCGTCAAAAACAACAACGGAAGTTAACGTTTTAGAAATTAAAATGTTTTATTTTATTGGTGCTGTAAACATGAATCATCAACATTCCGCTTGAATAAAGTGAATGAAGTAAAGTGCAACTTATTAAGAATCGGTGACGTAATAAGAGGCTTCACAAAGTTTTATGTATAACAAAATCACGTGACAGCCGTAAACTTTGCATTTCTTAGAAGTGACAGCTACAAATGATAGCGTATACCGAACTTTTTACATTCATCTACTCGTCAACTTTTGACAAATTTTTGATTTTAACCTTACAATATGGTGCATAGACCTTCGAATTTCATTTCTTCTGACAATACCTTCTTATTGTTTTCTTATCCGTTTTTGAAATAGAACTGAAATGAACTTTAATAAAGATGAATAAATTTTAGAAAAGCGATGTGAGGACTATTCTACGAGCCAGGTATCGAATTCGTGAACTTCTCCCACCGTTGCCCCACTGTGATATCGTCTAAATATTGCGTTTCTTAACGCATGTCATATGTACATATAAACAGTCATTTTATTAATCGCATAGAGCTGTATATGCTAATTAATAAAGAAAAAGAATAATATGCTAATTAATAAAAAAAAAAATCTTTGTTCAAATATTTTTTTTCAGCCACAATAATTTTCTTTTTTTGCTGATTTCGAAATTTATAGAGTAAAATTTTCAGAATTCCGACTTCTCTACATATCAACAAATAACGATTCATTGTTATTATTTGAGTGGATGCAAACTTCAAACATCCTAACATATAAGATCCCGGTGATGATCTCTGAAATACTTCTAATAATTTCACTTAAAATATTTCAACTTATAAACTCAAAAATATTTATGAACAGAATATTCGAAGAAATCAGAAGCGATACAAGAATTTAATCAAGTGGAAAGAAAGATGAATTAAAATATATGATGAAAGCTTTTATATTTAAGGACTTTCAGAGAGCTTCACTACTATTGATGGATTGAAAGGAATCTATTTTTCTCAAAAATTTCAGCAAGATAATGCAAAAAGTTTCGAGTTTGGTGATAGATGATGCTAAGTAAGGGAATGAGATCATATTCGAAGAAAAATGAAGGAAAAAATATTGTTGAGATGGAACGAGCAACATTTCACAAATATATAACTTTTATTAGTGTTAAAGAGTATTCTCAGGGGTATATTGAAAGCCTCATAAGGTAGGTCCCGATACTTTTAGTGGAATAAACAGCTAAGTGCAAAAACAGCAGTATATAAAGATTATATATATATATATATATATATATATATATATATATATATATATATATATATATATATATATATATATATATATATATATATATATATATATATATATATATAGGTTTGTCTTTCAATCCACTGGCAACGTAATGGTGAAAGAATGAAAGAAGCACTCTTGTTTATGTTTTTGCTGGCGACTGCCACAAAGTACAATTAAATACTCCACAATTCGTATCCAAAGAACGAAGGCGCTATTACTGAACTGGTAAAATTAAATAACGGAACGAATAACGACGACTCTTTCTATTGAAATAACCAAGCCGAATACGAAAATAAAATCTCTCTATCAAGCAAACAATTGCTTTGTCAGTTTAAATTACTAGTATTAGCTGGCTGATTAGCATACCTTATCGTATCAAATCGAATAAACATAAAAAACATAACCTCCGCGAATAAGCCTGAATTCATCTGAATACGGAAGATATGTTACAATCTGAAAATCGCATCGTTGAATCATCAAATAAAATTTTCCCCTCTTCTTCCTCTTTTCTCTCTCAAAAAGAATGAAAGAATAGGAAATATTTACACGAAATATAAAACGAATACAGTAATAAAGCATAAGTGATAAAACATTTCAATGATACGTCCACAAATACAATACAACATCTATTCATTTGAAATTGATGTGGCGCGCTTATGGGCACTTCAGCAGATAAGATGGACGCAGCAGTTCGCCTCCTCTCTCATTAGGAACTTCAACGAAACGGACGCATTCTATATGCACGGCGTCCGATGTCAATGTCTGTTACGTGTGTGGTCTAACCTTGATGCACCACACAGATAACCTTCGAAATCAACGTATTAGCAAGTACGTACGAGACTGATTTATAAGGTTGAATTTTCGAAAACAAAAGCAACCTTTATCTGAAGGACACCTCAAATATGCCACTTTCGGCATCTTGATTCTAGTAGATCTTTCACATCGAAGAAATTTAGAATTCCCAAATTTTTGCATTCTTTTGAAAGCGTTCAAATCCAAAATTTATATTTTCCGATATCCACACCAATATTTTGCATTAACCCAAGTAATTCTCGAATTTTATCACTTAGTTCCCTCAAGCACTTATTCAATAAGATCTCAGAGAGTATTAGTATAGCTATATCATCTACTAGAGAATGAACTTTCGAAGCTCAGAGCCCCGAATGGCTCTATCAAGTGTGAAAAGCGTAGCTTATCAGATCTGATAGAACTCGTGCCAAGAGAAAAAAAGACGCTGTAGCTAAGCAGCATGACTCAAACTCGAGAGCATCTACTCAGCAAACTTTGCACTAAAGTTTCAACTTTCTCATATGAACAACTCTTAATTTAAAAGATGGAATAACAATTACTAAAAAAAAAGACATGAAGTCCTAGAACCACTAAAAATATTTAAACAGTGCCTAACAATAAAAAAGCGAAATGTTCTATAGCTTACGACGGTGATCTTATATTCCTTCAAGTATTTATATACGTAAATTTGTATAATTATATGCAAAGAGCTTTTGGCAGAAATCATAAACAAAAACCATTGATTGTGCAGCACTATTTTTGATTTAGTGGAGTATGTAAAAAAAAAAAATTTTTTAACTCTTTAACAATTACCCTCTCCATGGCAACATAAATAATTCGCTTTATGAAATAAAATGGCGAGCGATAATTTATATATATTTGAATAAAAAATTTCCTCACTAATCGATCAATCATAAACTTATCACTTCAATTAACGAATAATAATAGTAGCAATAATAACAGCAATAATAAAGCCTTAAATAACAATGCAACTTTGGCGAATAATAACAGTCCACATTGTGGATTACCTAAGTATATTTTAGGATTAAGTGGAAGCGCACAAACTCTATAACTGAGTCCAATTGAAGAGAATGGAACTCCTATAACTCCGAAACCCGCTTCCCAAAACGCCGAAATAGAATGAAACCGACAGAATCAACCGCATGCTGCTCTGCCCACCTCACCCGCCACCGCTAGAGTGCCACTCGTCGCTCTTTACCATTCGAATTAACCCCTTCAGTGCGTTGCAGCACAATATTGATGTCTTGACACGCAACCTCTACAAGAAATAAGCAAAACCACAGCGGGCTTGTGTTGACCACTAGCGTCACGTTTGACTACATGTGAGTGCTTATCGTTGAGACCAACCGGTATTGACCACTACGATAGTTGGCAAATGTTGATAAACAGCTGTCCTTAACTATGGTTTTCTAATCGCTATAAAGTCGGCTTTTTTAAGAAACCACTACACTTACATATGACACTTTGGCTGTGTTAGCTAGGCAACAAATGGTTAGTCGTCAGGGCATCCTTACTGAGATCGGTGGTAAAGATGTCATACTTAGAATCCCACCCCTGCAACCTGTTTACCCGAATACAACCCAAACTTACCCGACTCTTGCATCCTTCGAAAGTAAGTTTTAATCCTCGCAATGTTTTCCAGAATCCCTCTCATCCACCGAGGACTGGCGGACATTCAGCCGGTGTTCTACAGTATTGAGTGATGTATCAGTTGAAGTCCTGCCGATTCAGCAGTCCAAACTTTACTAAGGCCTCGTAGAAATGAAGACTGTGATTTCGGAAATTCTAAAATACAGTTTCGGAAAACGAACGTGTTTTTGAATAACATATCTAGGGTGTGCTATAAACCTTATGATTGGTGACCTAATTAGGGGTGGGAGAGTGTAAGGGGAAGGTTTTCATCAGGTAAGAGGTCCCATGCCGTACTGCTTTGAGTCAACCTTCTGAAAATGGCGAGGAAAATTTATGCTGGAAAGGTTGCTTACAGGTGAGGAGAAAAACTAGTCACCGAATTACGAGAATGGAACATCCATCTGTCAGTTGCTTTGGCGGAGGAGGGGAAGGGGGGAAATAAGGAATCCAAAGGTTGGCCTCCTCGTTATCTCTGGTTTATGATTGGGCTCCCTCTTCTTGCAGTTAAGGTTGCTTCGATTCATCCAGAAATTGGATGAAGAGGAAGGGCAGAGAAGCCTTGCGAAGGTTTTCCGCAAAATTCACTGCCAAAGAGACGCTGATCGTTGCCCGATCATTGCTCTGCTACAAAATTCTCTGCTAAAAGAAGCCTACCTGTATCTCTGACTTATCACAGTATCCTTTCACACGAATAGTTTTTGCCGGTATGTGAATGAATGTCAAAATTTTTACTGCTCGAAAGCTTTCTAACAAATTTTCAAGTCAGATCATGAAGAAAGGGAAAAAGAGAGAAATATGAGAGTGCTTTATGACCAGAAAGTTAGGGTGATAACACCTCTGCTCCCCCCTTCTTCCTTCGATACATGCAATTAGCTATGTAAACCCTTCCAACATTTTCCTAAGCGTGTGCAATAAAGAAGCTTGAAGCGCCGGGCTTCCATTTACCCACACTCTTTTGGTTGGTATAGAGGGTAATTTTATACCTTTATTGGTGAGAGAAAAATCCGCAGTTTCTTAAGCACCCTTCCGAATTTTTCCTTACTTCTTACCACAAAGAAACTGCAATTACGACCTGGACCAACAAGTTTGTGCAGACAAGGAAGCAGACAAACAGACAAATCAAGAAAGCAAATAAGCTTAAAGAAGCAGGCAACATTGTTGGGAAATTTAAAAACGAGAAAGAACGCCAAAGCAGACTTTTAATTCAATTAAAGCCTGCAGACGATCAGCACAGGTGGCCAAGGTGCAAGTGGTTCGGGTATAAATGACCAGCACAAGTGGCCAAGGCGGAAGTGACCGAACCTAAATGGCCAAAGACGCTTTTACTCAACCTCCGCAGCCAATCCTTTCCCAACTCATACTCACAAGCAACCATTTACAAACTCACCAGATAACTCACTGCTTACCTTCTCACACTTCCCTACCCATTGCCTTCCACATCAACTCATATCCAATCCAACAAACTACTATTTACCGTCTAACAACGCATTATGCAATCCATCGTTTACCAATTTTCGATTCACTTCACGACCCACTGTTTACCGCCACGAAAAAACTGACACTATAAATTCAATGAAATCTTTGATATGCAAATACGATTTCAATAAAAATTTGTTTTATTCTCAAAAATAAAAATAATTCTATCGAGAGTATTACTCGTATTTGGGAGCATTTCATTCACACTATGAAATGTTTTTAGTGGTTCATCGAATTCTGTAATTAACACCTCAACCGATCAGGTACTATGTCATATAAACGCACAATCAACCCACAAGATACCTTCCATACCCATCATCGAATTCTTAAACACTAATAAAAGTTAAACAATCAAATCCATCAGAAATTACTTCTTCCCAAGTCAATACTCCGGGATCTAATCGATCCAAAAGACTGACACAAATTTCAAAATTTTGCCAATCGAAATCATCGGCCAAAATTTTCAAAGTTTTGCTGATTGGTGGAAAAACAATTTGTTTTGAAAGTTTTACAGGTCGAACCTACAGAACTTCAGAGTGCGTTGCTTGCCGACAGCTAGTTGCACAGATGCAATTTAAAAAATCGTTTCGGAACCATTAATTTTAAACTAGTGAGGAGAAATGCTTCAGATGAACTCCAGACAATTTCAGACAAGCCCCAGACAACTTCAGACAAGGTCCAGACAACTTCAGACAAATTCGTCGGCCTTAAAACTTAAGCTTGATTACTCGCCTTACATATTATTTACACATCCAACAAGTCGAATATTGAGGCAATATGCTCAAAGCTGGAAACTATCGTATTTTTAAGCAACGAAAGGACGAAGTGGTTTTGTGTAATTTGCTTCACAAATCTTTAAGTTGGGTGGTCAATTGTTTCTGTGCGCACTTTTATCGAAGAATGAATAAGTGACCACAGGTCAAGTGACCAGAGGTCACTCGTCTTATATTATCGTAAATTATTAGCTTTCCTGATGTATTTTTTTTAATATTCGTTTTTTTTGCTTCAGATTAGTTAATATTTGTTCGTTGATTGATACTAAATTCATTTGTGCTATCTCTTCTTTTAATGTTATTCGTATGCTCTGTTATGATAGTCATCTCGACTCTTTTCCATATTTCGATTTCTTTTCGTTTCTTAGAAGTGAGCAAACATTTATTTTTCTCATAGAAAAAAAACAACGAATTGAAATAAACCTTTAAAAAATAAGCAAAAAATAAATTTAAAAAAAGTATATTTTTTCACAAAAAATTGTCAGGTTGTGGCGCAATTGTCCACCGTAATAATTTTTCTCGGTCTCTTTGATCGAATTATGTTTTTAAAAATTGTTGTTATGTTTTTTTTTTTCTTATTTTATATAAAATGCAAGTTTGTTGATATGAAAATATGGTGTTTACCGTTTCGTAGAAAATCTTCAATAAGAGAGTCCTTTCTTTATATTATTTTACCTTTTTTTTTTATACTTTCATACCTTTATTTATATCCTTTATGCCTTTATATATCACAAGTACTCTCTTCAATATTGTTAAATATTGCACTTCCCTTCGTTTATTTTCATCGTCCCGCTTATAGATTATATGCTGGAGTCGAATATATGTTTGGCGTTTTCTGAAGAAAAATATTGATTTTTTTTTTCATTTCTTTCCATTTCAACGCCTCCTCTTTAAGTTGAAAAGTTTGTAAATTAGTTTTATTTTGGAATGATAGGCATTAGATAGAGCACATTTTACACATAACACACAATGAGGCATTTTTATAACACACTTTTAATAAGAATTTGGAGTGATAACTGCGCAGATGTTAAGTGTTATATATTGAACTTTTATTTTAATTGAGAAAATTATGAGATATAATTTAACGAATAATATAGTGCAGCTTAAATTTGAGAACGCAAAAATTATAGCACAAACGTCGAGTAAACGTCGAGTGAAAATCGGATGGCATCCTATAAAAGATAGTCATATGCAAAAAGAAATGTGCGATTAAAATTCAGCGCAATTTTTATCGCTTTTATAATAAAATAAAAATCTCTCTTTAATAAGAATAAAGTGGAATTAGAATATTCAAAAATTAGCCTATAATTATGTAAAATAAAAAATTTCTTATAGTATGAGTATGTTAGAGTATTTTTTTATTAAAGGAAATAAGAAATGGAATATTGAAATGAAGGGATAAAGCTTATACGATTTATAAACATTATTATTTACGCATATCGATTCTCTCATAAACAAGCGGAAATTATTGTTAAAAATTTTTTATATAATTACAAGGTTTTCAATTATTGTCATTTGGGTTTTATTTATTTATTTATTTATTTTTTTTTTTTTGTAATATAGAGTAATTTTGCTAATTATGAGATTCACAACCATTTCTCTAATGCTGAGAACTTAATACTGAAACGATCTTAATCATCCTTCAGGTTGAGGTATTTTCTAAAATTTTATCATTGTTCAAAAAAAAAAAAAAACTTTCGGCGCACTTTTTTTTCTTCTGTATCGACAAGAATTAGCCTATCACAAACAATGAAGCGTCATAGTGACAGACGGCTGTCTTTAATATTTTAGTGTAGGGTCGAGAAGAGAACATATATGGGTTTTTCTCTGATCTGGTGAATAAATGCAGCTATCGCGACATGACAATCGTCAATATTTGTGCGATGATCCGCTCAATAGCTTTATTGATTTTTTTCTTGTTAATTTTCCAATACTATCTCGCATTGTTCATGCACTTAATATTGATGATAAACGTTTATGCTCTTTTTACCGGTTTTTTTTTTGTTCCATTTACGGTTATTAAAGGTTGTAAAATTTTAATAACTAATAAAAACCTTTATTATGTGAATTGTTAGAATACTATTTATGTTTGAAAAGAAAAATATCATCTTTCATAAAGTTTAAGCTTATATATTTGCGTTGATTTATCGTTTCTCGTGATCCCTCAATCAGAAGATTCGACAAGACGGCTCTGGGAAGGCGAATGCTTAGCGAGGGTTCGTAATTTATCATTTCCACTAATAAAGTACGGTGATTTGTGAGTAACATAAAAGAAGGATATATTATTGTACGAATAGAGAACGGAAACACTTATAAAGATTTTAGTGAGTTACTAAAATATACTCCAAAATGAGACCGATATAACGAAAACAAAAGAAAGTATATAAGGGAATAAAAATGACCATGAAATAAAAAAGAGCGAATATAGGAGAGGCAGTTATTGGAAGGGATAGATGGTAAGAAAAATAGGAATTCTACCAATACCTGGAAAAGAACTCTTAGTTTATGATGTCATCTTGTTCAATGGTAACAAAAATAAATAAATAAATAAATAAAATTTTCACAGAGATTTGTTAATATCTTTCTATCAATTCGATCATCGTCCATTCAATTATAAACTCTCATACGCGATAATTATTGAACTTATTAGTTTTTAGTAATAATGTTCGTTGATGAAATATATATATATATATATATATATATATATATATATATATATATAGAGTGAATATTTTTTTCAGGGCTGATGGGGGATGGCCTTTCGATATCGAAAAGAATGCATTATTATGGTCGGTCTTGTGTTCATCTCACTAATTATTATCGTCTCAATGCACTATTTACCAAACAGTGATGATTTGAATATTAGGTATACTTTTTTTTTGTTAATATTCATTCAATACTCTTTTTTTCTTATTCATTTGATGCAAGAATAATATAGTTCACATATAAATCTAGTAACGTTGACATTTAGTATTAGTAATAATAATAGTACGGTAGTAATATTAGTAATAGTAGTAATAGAAATAGGAGCAATAGTAGTGTTTGTATTGAAATTTATTTCTTTTTATTTCAAAAAAAAAAACTCTACTTTATGGAATATTTTAGTTAGAAATTTTATTTAAGATCTCTGCAAATGGTAAGAGATATCGCTAATCGACGAATGGTACAATCAATTGATCGTGAAATTCTTCGAGCAAAAATTCGAGATGCGAATATTCCACCACCTCCATTGCAAGCTGCACATTTCATCAATACTAATGATTTCTCAACCACATCGCAGCATCGCGCTGCAGAAGCCGAATTAGCAAGACGGAGAGATTTCATCAGACAGGTCACTGCTTTGCCATTTTTTTTTTTTTTGAATTCCCTTCGAAATGTTACAACTATAAATGGAAAATCTTTATATGTGTGTTAATCATTTCAGAAAGTTTCAGTACTGAGGTTTCACGAATAGTAGTAGTTCGATTGTGATAGACTACAGACGAACCTTGTTCAATATGTCAATGAGTTTGCATTTTATTCGCTCTTATAGATAGAAGGATGCATTTTGGTCGGGTTTACTTTGGCAGTTAAGTTCCTCAAAGGAGCCCTTCCACCCCTTTCCCCCTTTCTTCTACTGGTTTGACGGCTTATTGACGCTTTAAGAGTTGCGCTACGCAATGATCGACATACAAATTTGAGAGTCATCACATTCAATTGTAGAAATAATGGGCAAGTGAGGTACCTTAAGGTTTCTTCGTTGAGTTTCATTCTCAGATGAGCAGTTATCTAGAGAATTTGATGGAAGGGCAAAGAGTGATCGGAGCACATCATCGTCTCATATGGGAGGGAGGGGACATATTTGAGGTGAGCGCATTGATAACATTTCAGAGGCGATCTCAAGCTCTGATCGCACCATGGGAAGGTATAACCGTAGTAAGGTATAACGAACACCTTTATAAGGTATAACGATTTGAAGATGACAAAGTTCGCATGGGATAGCTATGAGAAATACGCGTGGGGAATGAACGAGTTGCGTCCGTTATCTCGAACAGGACATAGTGCATCAGTATTTGGATCCGGAGAAATAGGTGCAACTATCGTCGATGCGCTTGATACTTTGTACTTGATGGGATTACGCGAAGAATATGAACGGGCACGCAAATGGATCGCGTTAAGTTTCAATCTTAAGAATTCGGTAAGCTCACTCACGTTATTTTTATTTTTTCGCTGTTAACTGTCAGATAGAAAATACTATATATATATATATATATATATATATATATATATATATATATATATATATATATATAATACCCTCTTCCAACAATTGTTTCAAGTATGCACTGTTTGTTTGCGATTTTCACTATGTAGGAGACGAAGGTATTCATAATGAATAAAAAGGTTTAGGTGAAGTTCGAGGTGGATGAGTGGTAAAATGTGGGAAAAGTAATTCAAATAAGGAGATTGAAATGGAGAGCGAATTAACGAATTGAAATATTAGAGAAAAGACGTTGGTCTTTTTTTTATCCGCTAACTTTATGTCCAATAGAAGTTACATTAGAATATTTTAATTCTCAACGTTTTTTTACTGGGCTTTTTATGCTTGCGACGGGCAGACTTTCCCTTGATGATACTATGATCGCACAAAAAGTTAGAACCAGCATCTAAAAAACTTTAAAAACCAACATAACACTCAGCCAAATAAGAACACCGCATAAGACATTGTTTAATATAAATTATAACCGGGTAAATTTTAGCTGTCTAGGTAACGGTAAGTGATGAATGGTATCATCGAATAATCCTCCACTATATCTTATTTAGATGTATTAAAAGTCTTTTCTGCTCACTTCCTTTCGTAAAGTGGTGGCTAAGGATCGCAGCACTTGATTAGTACTTGTTGGGTAGGTAAGAAGCTGCAGGTAATGATTCTGCTATGGGGTAGGTGGCATTTGTGCCATTCTGCAGGTCTTTGCATATGATCCTGCAGCGTTAATTGGCGTGTTGCACTTACCTGCCTGGATAGGCGATAGTAAGGTAAAGGTAAAGCTTATAACACAGCGGGAAATGTGTTGTAAGCTTTATCTTTAATATCCTTTCGAAAGGATTTATGCAAAGCACACGGTGCATTTTATGGAAATGTGCACAGCGAAGAAAATAAAGTTGTTTGATGTTTCATTTTAAATGCTCCAACCACTGTGACGAGGAATATCCGATTCCATAGAACAAAACAGTTGTGGCATCGATCGGGATCGGTGGATTGCTTGCTCATAATTGCTGAAAGATTTGTTAGTTTTCTCGGGATCGCTGAAGGACCTCATCTTCATCACAAAGAGATGCTCTTATTCAGACTGTTTCAAGGTCCTCTTTATTAGATCTCTGGCCAGGTAACGGCTCTTCTTTTCTTTCCGATTGGTTGTTAGCACAATATTTCTTGATGTTCATTGCAGAAAGGTGATATATCGGTATTCGAAACGAATATTCGCTTTATTGGTGGATTGCTCTCTGCATATGCCCTTACTAACGATACGGTATGTTTGCGATCATCTCGTACATTCATAGAAAATTCTGTTTATAACCGTACTGGATACTTTCTAAAGTCTATTATTTACATCGAAGTACTTCCCTGTATCCAGCAGAACTCTGTATTTTTAAGATTATTCATATTTTAAGGCATTTTGTGCTTTTTATGTTTTGATCAGGTGAGTTTTTTAATGGACCATATGGCAGCATAAGTTGTATTTCATCCCAGATTAATGGGCCTGTGTGCGAGCGTCGGCTTCTAGTAATTAACCTATATGGTTGCAGATATTTATAGATAAGGCAGTTGAAATAGCAGAGCTGCTTTTACCGGCGTTCGAGACACCCACCGGTATACCATATGCGATGTTCAACGCACAAACAGGTACGGCAAAGAATTGGGCATGGGCGAGTGGAGGTTGTTCGATACTTTCCGAATTCGGCTCTCTTCATCTAGAATTCGACTATCTTTCACGGATCACTAATCGTACTATATTCTATGACAAGGTTTATTTTATAATCGCTTTTTTTTCTACTGTTATTTTTTGTTACATTTCATTCATTATCATCACTTCACGATATTGTTATCATTGATGGCGCTAATCCACCTCGGCAAATCTTTGTTAGTGACGTACTTCCTCTCAGATTTGTTTGTCATATTTGCTCTTTACTTCTTTTTCTTAATGTTCCTTGAAAGTTTTTTTTTTTTTTTTGAAAAATTTCCTTCAGAAAATCATAGAAGGATGTCTTACTTCAGATTTCGCCTTAAGCTCCAGTTCCTTGAAAATTATAACTTTAAGTGTCCCGTTTTTGTCTTTATATTAAGTGCATATATTCAAACGTTGAGATTAACGACGGATAATTCTTTTGAATATTCTATGATATTCAAAAGCAGTTTTAACTCCGCACAAATTCGCTGGATTCTTAAGGCTTTTATCTATGTATTTTCGAGGATATTAATTTAACCGTACCTGCAATAAAACAAATGTTTTGCAAGGCTTATTTTGAAACTTAGAAACTTACCACCTTCGTTTACTGAAAAATGTCTAGCATGAAGTCGGATAAAAGTTCTGTTAACCGAATATGCGCAGTTCTCTTGAAAAATTATTCACACCTGTTTCAATTTTTGGCATTCATTTCTACTGAATGGCATATTACAAATTCATTCATAATTAGCAACTAATATTATTCAATGCAGAGTTTAATTGCAATCGATTACAGGTGGCACGAATTCGGGAGGTTCTGTCGTCAATCGAAAAGCCGGAAGGTCTTTATCCAAATTACTTGAATCCAAAGACCGGTAAATGGGGACAAAGTTCGTTTTTTTCGTTTTTTAATTTTTTTTTTTTGTTTACGTAGAAGATGAACCATGTTAGCTGATAGAATACTGAACGAGTTTACGCCTAGTGATTTCGTTGGACGTTGTGTAGAGTGCAATTAACGGTGATCGATATGTGAAGGGGTGTAGGATGCGATTGCTTGCTTCATGGTAGAGGATGCGCATCAATACACAGTCGAACCGCCAGCTCGTTGTTCCTACCGTAGTTCGAGCTTGGGTACCACCAATATTTTGTTTCGAACTCGAGTATCACGAATATTTTGTCGATTAAAAAAATTTCATTGGCATATAAGACTATTAAATTTGCTTATTTTTATATGTATTCATTTGTTTATCTTTCGCTGGCCTCCAAACATCAGGCACATCAAGAAGTTGTTTTTTTTTTCTCCATTCCAATTTTTTTAGCTATGCTTATTTCTTTATGAAACAATTGCGTAGTGTGGTATTAATGCATAGGATATAGTGGAATTTACAGGTGAGATATGCTAATTAACAACTGAATGCCACCTTGCAATTGCATGTAAAATCTTTTCGGGAGTCGATCTCTTGCAGAGGGCGTTTTTTGCTCGTAAATTAATATTTTTATACATTATATACGTTCAGAGCATGTGTCGGTCGGTGCTTTGGGTGATAGTTTCTATGAATATCTTCTCAAAAGTTGGATTCTTTCGAGTAAACGAGATAACGATGCGAAACGCCTCTACGACGATGCTATTACAGCGATCGAGAAACATCTTTTGCATTTCTCTAAGCAGAGTAAACTCGCCTATTTTGCCGGTTAGCTATCTATTTCTATCAATTCCCCGTATCTTATCAATTGTTTATTTCGCAGAAATTCAGTGAAATTGTGAAGTGTTCGTATTGATGGATGGCAATTTCGTTGAAATGATGCATTGTTTTTTAGTGACCGAAACTGCATGCAATCAAGATATGTCAATGCAATTAACCACACGCTGAACGTGTCGGTTGGCTTTCTTACCATCAAGCAAACCTACAATCCCCATTATCGGTATGCCTATATAGGAAAGAAATGAAATGAACGAAACCGATAACTGTCGAAATGAAGAATTCTTAACTGGTGCATGTAACAATCGCATGGAAGATCCATTCATAAGGAGTCACAACGAGTTTAATGTAATTTATGAATGATTTTGTCAATTCATTAGATCGTCAAGTCGTGTCATGAATCCGGCTTTCCAAATTTCGGTTTTTTCGAGATTTTTTGCGACGACTTTATAGCTGAGTCATAGAACCCGCCGCTCGTTGAGAAAGCGCACAGTCTCTCCCCGCATCTCCCGTACACCTGCAATCGTGGTTATGTATACCCATACCCACAGTTAGACTAGATCCACTGAAACAGTTCTGATAATCAATAGCTGCATATGATATTCGGCAGGTTTGTGGGTAACGTGGCAGAGAAACGAGAGAAACGTTACTCTACGATGACAATGTGTCGATGCCGTTAATTGTGCAATTTCTAATAGATTAAATGAGTGGTGAGATGGAATATCGAAAGGTTTCGTTGCAATTAATGAAAAAAATTTTCTGAAACTTTAACGATTGTTCCGAGAGATATAAATATTTTTTAGCAAAATTATCTTTGCAAAATAGAGATAAATGTAAATGAAATTGTTTAAATTTTTCTTCAAATTATTTTGTCGCAATACTTTTTGAAGATTAGTTTGCATTAATCGCTAAAGAAATTTCTCGAAATCTTTTCGGAAAAATATTCATCAGCAAATATTTTCAATAAATTTGTCAGAAACATGAACACATCACTGTAATATATGAATGGGTAACTAATTTAGGATATCTCATCGGAATTATTGACGAAAAATAATCTATAGGATAGTGATTGCAGTATCGATGGAAATTCTATATGAAATTCATGGTTTACACATTGGGGGGTAATTTAATACGATTCTTTCATCCTCCAATTTGTGCTCCCTCTTTTCCACCGTTTTGCTTTCATCGATCAAGTATTTACGTTACTCTTTTGTTGTGATGCAATAGCCATTGCAGTTGTAAGGGGGTTGGGGGAGGGGGAGGTATCAAGTATTTACTCTCTCTAACAAAAATCGTTAGCGCCTTAAAGTCACTTACAAATTGATCACTGATGTAAACCTTTCATTACAATACATCTACCTTGATGTAATAAAAAAAAAACATGAGTAAAAGATAGGTAATATTTCCATTAAAGTACGCTTCAAATCGTAAGGCTATTTTCATTCATCCTATTAAGGTGAATGGAATGGATTCAAGTGTTTTTTTTAGAACTGAAAGGAAGTAGAGTAGAACATAAGATGGATCATTTGGCATGTTTCATTGGTGGTCTATTCGCATTGCAATCGATGAATGAGGACTCTTCACAGCAGCGAGATAAAGCACTCAATTTGGCGAAGCAAATTGGCAATACGTGTCATGAATCGTATATAAGATCCGGTACATTGTTTCTTTATTAAGTAGAGTGATTTGAATAGCAATTCGAAGATACTATGACGAGACAGATGAGCACTGGCAAGATAAGTGACCATTCTATGACGTTTATACAATGCTTGTCGGCACTGCTTTCTAGGGGACAGGAGTTTGAAACCTTTGCTGGCAGCAAGTTATTGCGATTGCCGAATAAATCTTTGATAGCGTGACGATAAAGAAAGGTGCTATTGAGGTGCTATACATTTAAAAGATAGCTATACATCACTACGTTTTTGGTTTAATTTGAATAAAGGTACTATTGTTTAACAGGTACGGATATAATTGACGAATCAATGGCTAAATTTTTCATTATACGACAATACAGTGAGAGATCGTTTTTTTTTTTTTTTTTGTTCATTACTTATGCTTTCAGCAATAGGGATTGGACCCGAATCTTTTCGCTTTACGCCAGATGCTGAAGCGGTCGCCGTAAGTGATCGTGAAAAGTACTATATTCAACGCCCTGAGGTTTGATTTTTGGTTGATTGTTATGCGTGACTGACCTTTGTCTTGTTATTTGCTAGCCGCTAATGAATCGGTGTCGAGTTCGATTTTATTTCTTTTATTTATTCATCAGCTTAAAATAAAACAAAAGCATTTTTTGCGGTATTTTTCCGAGATGTTGAATTTTCATTTCTATAAAAATTTTGTCTTATTTTACTCGAAAACTTCAAAATAGAACTTTTCATTGTTTCATTGACTATAATATGAATACTTGAGGAAGGTTTATATTTTGAGTTAAAACTTTATTCATAGAGCATTAGAAGGCAAATCGGAAATATTCTTTAATGGTGGAATGGACCAACAGGAACAATTGTTTACGGAGGTTTTCTTAGCAGTATGTTTAGGTAATATCGAAGAACTTTTGCGTGTAGAGAGCTTGATACCATTGAGATATGAGCAGAAATCATCTGAGGTGAGTAAATACTAACAAGTAAGGCTTTGCTGCTAACGTACAAGCCACTCAACGAAGAAATTTTGAAGGTAATCGAGACGTGGTTCTATCTTTGGAGGGCCACACATGATGAGAAGTACCGTGATTGGTGTTGGAGTGCTGCACAAGCTATTCAAAAGTATTGCCGAACTTCTTCGGGGTAAATCATACGTTTTTACTACTTTTCTCACTCTTTACCTGTTTATTACTGGCGGAAATGCGAGAATGGTGTTGCAGTAGTAGGTAGAAGAAAAGCAGAAACAAGCTGTACTGATTAGCTGCATGACCTACAGCCCCTTGGGTGGGTGGGTGGGTGGGGGGGGGGGGGATTTGTTGCTCTCGATGAACATTTTCGGTTGATCCTATTTAAAAATCTCCTACTTTTTTTCGTTTCTATCTCTCCTCTTTTCGTTGATGTAATTTTCATTGGCGTTTTTATGGGGACTGAAGTGATTTTTGATGATTTTTTTTTTTTGTTTTTTCATGGACAATACAAAAAAACGGTTTGTTCGGAATTAACGAAGTAAAGAAGAGCGGATTTGCGAAGGTGCCAATAGCAGCAGTTTCAGTATGCGGCGTTCCTGCGGTCTCTAAGTATCGTAGTAGTTATAAACTTACGAAACTCAATTTTCCTAAGTAAGTCTGACTGTGCTGTCGGATACTAGCATCATGCAAGTTACAGCACGTTAGTTTCAATTATTTTTGACGCCAAAACGTCATGGACTACATCGCTTGACCAAGACTTACCGGCATATTTCGAAAAGATTTGGCATCATGGAACTACAGAAGTTCGTTATTGCTTTCATGCATTA
This sequence comes from Baylisascaris procyonis, assembly GCA_037389465.1. Classification (NCBI taxonomy): domain Eukaryota; kingdom Metazoa; phylum Nematoda; class Chromadorea; order Rhabditida; family Ascarididae; genus Baylisascaris; species Baylisascaris procyonis. Next base: position 3,818,876 of record JAZARR010000088.1, on the reverse strand, counting down.
ATATTTTCTTCTTTTTTTTATGAATTAGTGCTGGTATTGTTAATCTGAGGGATTACTAGGCAGGATTGTGTTTGCCCACTGAGAGGGAGAGGTGGAAGAATAAAAACTTGATTTTAAAAGAGCATTTGAAAATGTGAATATATTTCACAATAAAATCAACTGTCATCGCCAAATATATAAAGACATGTTCGAAATACCAATTATTTAAGGTATTCGGGTATTCGTAACGTGTATACGACGAACGTCGAATTGGATGACGTCCAACAAAGCTTCATATTCGCCGAAACGTTTAAATACCTCTTTCTTGTGTTTTCTGAAGATGACGTTTTGCCTTTAGGCAAATGGGTCTTTAATACAGAGGCACATCCATTTCCAATTGCACCTAGCCTGTGATGTAATATACTCAATTAATCAAACCACTTGCAAAGCGAGCCTTATTAGGTGTTCGCTTAGGCGTCTACTCGTTGTAATAGCAGATATGACTCAATGCATTCAGTAAGTGGCTCGCTGCAACCGTTTTCATCCGGTTTTTTTTTAAACCTTCAGAATGTTTTATCCTTTGGGCTTATCAGGAAATAACAAAAGCTGTTTTTTTTTCACCAGAAAAGTACATTAAATGTTGGAGTAGGATGGGGTCTTCGTGAAGAATGAAAACAGAAACATCTAAAGCTTTATACGGAAAGTCCTTACAATTAGCTAATAACACTAAAATTGTGCTAATCTACTCTCATCGAGTTAGATCACAACGAACGGGCGATAGAGCTTCCAAATAAGTGTTTTCGTTATTTCACTATAGCCAAAAGTTTTTACACCCGTTTTAAACGATGAAACAACTGTGACATTACTGTGTGGCATGAGGTGAATTGTACTGTGATATAGAATGTGCTCATTCCATCTCATTCAATAACGTTACGCGTAACTTCTCCGCAAAAATCAGCATTTAGTGGATGTGCTGAAGAATAAAGCTCGTTGTGAGGGAGAGAGATTAAAGGAGGGGAGATAGGCTAAAACTGGTCCCATCTGTGACCAGGAGTGGAACTGAGTTTGATTCAGATCCTGGCTTAGGTGAACTAACAAATTGCCTTCTTCGACTGATTTGCAGGATAAAAACATTAAGGCTATAGAGATGCTGGTATTCACATTGGCCTATCTTTGCTCACCTTCATATGGATATGTGAAGGTGAGCAGAGATATGTAAAACACTTCTATTCAATAGTGCGGACTAGTTGCTTTGTTGAAGAATCTGTTGTGTTTTCAATTTATTTTCATTAGTTTTTGTCATTTTGGCCGTGATTCTGCACATTGGCATATAAGCATGTTATAATGGAATTGTATGTCGGCTAAGGGGCTCAGTGCAATATATATGCCGATAGCAGTCTCACATTACAAGCGAGCGTTTACGGCAAGTCGTATTATTTAATTGAAGCAGCTTCCGTTTGAAATCAGTCTAGTTCGGGATGTGGGGGGTGAACTGAGCCTCAATATATGCTTTCAGCTTGTCATTCGATCGTTTATATGCACTTTGCGATTCCCTCTCTCTTATGCATACTGTACAAGCGTTTATTTAACGCTTAAGAATTATATCGGTACGTTGATCACAGATAACAGAAATAAATAAAGCGAAAGCTTAAGTGGTGTGGCTGGCGCTTACAAGATTTAAATGATCACGCTATCACGATGGCTCGCGTCTCGGGTGCGAATCTCTCCCAGTGCTGAAGCAATTTCTTCTGCGTATCCAGAAGTCCCTCCACGTATTGCACAAACATGTTGTGGAGATCCACTCTCCGCTCGCCAAGATGCCTCTCGTACTCCCCTCGAATCACTTTGCTCACCTCTGCAAACTCACGTTCCACCTCGTCCACCTGTCGTTCTGCCTAAAAAAAACTGACCTTTTTTAATATACGCATGGATCGCAAGAAATGGCATTCGGATGTGAATGCTGGAATATTGTCCTGAAACAAAATCCGAAAAACATGACCATGGAAAAACGAGATTGAAACATACACTGGTAACTTCCTCCTTGGCTTGACTTGCTCTGTCTGCTCGTCCAGCCAATTCATAGCGAGCCTTCAACTCCTTTTTCTTGCTTAAGTTTTGCTGCGCTGCTTGCCAATTTTGCCAAACTTTTACGCGTTCGAAGAACAATTCCTGAAAACAAGCTATGAAAAGTGCTCCTGAATTGACTTTAAAAATGCTTTGATACAAAATCAACGAAATTCCACAACTTTAGCAAAGTCTTCATCAGTCATGGTGCAACTCACGTTCACATATTTAAAAAATGAAGTTACCTGTAGATCTTCAATTACTATCGTCTCAGATAACCCTAAAATTATTGAAAAGTGCTTGCCAATCATCCGAACAGCCTTTGCTCAGCAATCATCAAACAAAATTCGTTGCAAATTTTATACTCGTCGTTTTCATAACCTCCGGGATCGTTCAATCAACCAATAATTTAGCAACGTATTCAAACCACAATGAAAAAGAAATTTTTCTTCAACAAAATCAAGAGATGCCCAGCATTTATACAATTAAAAAGAACGCCAAAAGTTCCCCGCCAAACTTACCTAAGAGAATCTCTGGAACGAATCCTTAAAGACCAACGATGTATTTCAGTGATTGGATCAACAACGTTACTCTACGTACCAACTGATCAGTTCTAATGCAAAGCGAACCTCTTATTCCAATCGCCGATTGACTGCTCAAAGAAGGGATATCGCTAGAGCATCCAGCGATCTTGGGATACATTCGTGCAACCCACTGAATCAAGCTTAATCGTCTTGAGCTCAGCTAACAGTCTGCCCTATTACCAAGTGTTCGCATTAAACAAACTTTTGGGATAAAAGCCTCACCTTGAGTGTGACTATGATCTGCAGTTGCTCATGTATAACCTCGGTGAGGAGTGCAGTATCTCTATCCGCTTGGATCACATACTGCTGAGCGACGTTCTCATATGCCTCGGTGAGATGTGATAAAGCACGTGCAAGAGCCGTGTTTTCCTCGCATGATGCTAGCATTGACAACGCCTTTGAGAACGACTCACTGTTCACCGCCAATTCACGCCGATACGAGGCGATCGTTTCGACGGCTCGCAGCAATCGATTAAGCATTTGTTCCAAATCATCCATCTTAAATAAATTCCTTAAAATTATGAACATTTAAAAACGTATCCAGATTTCCGAATGTATCTAACAAAAGTGGCACCATTCGACGAGGTTTACCTAGTACCAGCTTTAGTAATAAATGTGAACTACGATCATTTTTGATCATTTCCTCAGCGGAAATTTTGAAAAATTCTATTTAAACTTGAAGAATTTTCTCAAATGATTTTAATCACCGCTTCTACCTCCTCCTATACCATTAGGCACATATATTTTGCAGTAAGAGAATAGCTATTAGCCAACCATACGAGTATCAAAGCGTACTAAAAACAATTAGCCATAAACGCGAACTTCCTCTCGCCTATGCTGCTCCAATCTCAGCTAATATACGATGATTTTAGAATAAAATTTTCATCGTCTAAAGTGGAACAATAAAATTACTTGAGTTTGTGCGGATTCGAACCAGCGGTCATTTTCATCCATATGATAAGCCATCTTTGAGAATACATCGCCGACACTCTTGAACATACGCTTCACCCCCGCACCACTCAACGCGGCTGTCGAATTCGCTTTCGGCAAAGGTGCTGCCAATGTTAGAAAATCACGAAAATCACAATCCGATACCAATTTCGGATGCCGTGCTATACGCATACAGAAACGTTGCAATGCACGTGCACGACGTTCGGCGAATTCCCTTTAATTAAGAGCATAAAAATTAGGCGCAAGCTTTATTCTCAGATATATCCTTACACACCCTTCCCATCCGCTTCACAGAGAACGTCACTAAGCATACGGCAAGCGAGAAAAGGAAAATTGAATAAATATTCCCCATCATTTGTTCGCACTCTTTAAAGGTCGGCAATGTTCTCAATAAATTAGTCAAACATTTTACTACTATTAAATAATTTGAATCTCCACCGAAGATAAAAAAAAAAAACTCATAAGGTCAGTGAAAAATATAACACGCAACATTACAGATTTTTTAACTAGTCACTAGCAAGTGCTTTATTTCTACTTTCCCTCGTTTCTCGTCAACTGCTCTATTTATGCTCCGGTGCGGAGTCCTATTCATCTTCCAGAACATGAGATCATCCAGCAAACATTTCCCAACTAACAATCTAACATTACTTCTTTCAAACAGTGATTAAAAAAATAAAAATTCAATACTACATGAATGCCATATTTTCAACAGTCATTGTGATGCTATCGTCGTCGTTGAATCCGATAAAGCAGTTTTAGAAACAACCAACTCAAGTTCAACCCACATGAGCCACAAATCTAAAAGAACTCGAGAAAGGTCGATACGGCCTACATGTTCAACGTTACGTCGTCAACTGCGCATTCACAGAACACATAGAAGTAACAGTATACAAAATTTGTATACTGTTACCTTAATAATATTCCTCGATTCTACTAAATAATGCGTTTAAATGTGTGCAAACGATAGATGAAAAATGAAAAACGAAAAATATACTTATTGGTGTGTTCGTCGGTACCCGAATTCATTTTGGTCTTTGTGAAAGCTGCAAGACTCTTCTCGGGTGCGGCCGCAACCAAAATCCCTTTTTGAAAATATTTCTCCATGAGTTTCTCATGTAAGCCAAGAAAATCGCTGAAACGTCGCCATACTTCGTACTCTCTATTCGCGTAGCCCAAAACGTTCTCCGTCTATAAATATCACCAACAACAATTCACACCATTCAACATATATAACACAATTTATTTGATATGTTATCAATGCCTTTCCCATCATCGATCCATGAAACGATCCTTTAAATCATTCAATATGCTCGAAATCACCGACAAAAAACATGACAGCGATGGAAATACAGTGCTGACATACTACTTAATGATCACTAGCAATGAGAATAAAAACCAGTATTCCCTACATCACATCTGATATCCCCTCAAATAACTCCGAAGTAATCATCGAATATTTAAAAAAAAAATAGAAAAAACAATTACCGTTGTCACAATTCTGTAAACGATATATGCGTTAATGCCTTCGCCCTTCTTTTCGAACTGATTTATAACGATATTAATTTTGGATGCTTCAGTAAGAACTCGACCGAGATTCGCCTCTTCTGGAGCTACAGAAAAAGCCAACTTCGCTGGAGCTCCAGCATCCGCTACTTCGTCGTCGAGACGTAAATCTACGGCCGTCAAACTATCCGGACCCTAAAACTTCGTTTAATGACGAGTGTTCACATAAGACATCTCAATTAATAACTGTCTTTCTAATGTAACCGCTGAAACAACTTCAATCGCTGCTGACAGGTATGTAGGCGACACAACAGTCCGTGAAAGCTTGTTATCCCCATGCAAAAATGTTGCATTACATTACAGGAAAGGTTTCCTAACAAGCTGCTTTGGATGATGTCACCAGAAATCTCTGACGAGAACAACTGTAGCTCTTGAATCCTGCAAAGGCTCTGGGCACGTCCGAAAAATATGACGCTATCGGCTAGAAGACGGAACAGGATATGCACCACATGCGTCTACATGAGCGCGGAGGCCATATACGCATTCCCCTTTCGTTCCAGGATGCTCCCTCAACCTCCGTTCCCTTCCCCTCTTCCTATTCCACCCGGTCGCACATATTCTGTGGATGAGAGAAGAAAACAACTTACGAAGACGTATGAATATGAGTGCTCTTTTGATTTGCTGGCTCAAATTGCTTTCAGCAGACGTCAATTCAGATCGTGTAAAAACATGTAAATGAAATTCGGCACATAATACTGCAGTTTTCACTTACCTTTCTGCGGCAAAACTGCGCAGATTGGGAAGAAGAGCAAACTGCCGCTATCAGTCTCGATAAGGCGAAGTAAGCGGCCCGAAGAAGGCAACTCTCTTTCATTTTCCCTGTTAAGCTACACTTGGTAGAAGGTGATGAGGAGTGCTTGGCCAATAATCGTAAAAGATGGGACGGGTGCCATCGATTGCCATTAGACAGTAACGTTTCGAAGAGCCCTCAGTCGCTACCTATCAGCTTCTCGACACCAGGCCACTTTTAACTAGCACGAATGCCAGAAATGCGGTAAGTGAAAAAAGTCCTAGCAGCTAGTACACAAAACTCACATCTATAAATCTTTCACAACTTAAAAAAAAACCATCTGTTAGAAAACAATAACCTTGTGGAAATTGGTACTTTCGTCAGAACCGCTGAGTACATCGTCGCCCGAAATCATCGCTACGTTCACTTGATTTCAGGCTAATCGCATCAATTGTCTCCAAAGCGAATCTACTTTAAGAAAAAGTTAGAGCGAAAGCTCGAGCACAGGTCGATATGAAGCTGGAGCATGAATCGTCATCGTCAAATGTAGTCATAATAAATGTGAATTTCATGGACGATACGAAATAAATAAGAATATTACTAAAAGCGCATTGAGGCATCGCTAACGAAGAATAGAATAAAACAGCAAATATGCACGTTTCGATGCCAATCGCAGAAAACAATGAATTAAACTTACTAAACTTCTATAAACAAGGCAGAATGCTAAAACACATAATGAAGGTAATTGTAGTTAGCTATAAATGATTTCTGAGCTACGAAATTGAATAAAAATTGGGGCCTATGGAGAAGCGAGGAGGTGAGTCGGACTTTGACTATTTTCAGGCAAACGAACTGCACGATCGGAAAAAATAACGTCTTCTATAAAGAGCACAGCGCCACCTCCATATCGTCATCGGTTAAAGCTCATCCCAATCCCAGTCTCGATCAGAGCAAGAACTTGACGTAACACCCACCATCCACAATCCCACAAATCCCCCTTCTTGCTTGCTAGAAGAAACCATCCGCTATTTCGAATCGGTGTTGATACACATACTTATCTACGCAACAAACTCTATCAATGGATCAGTAGCATCGAATATTACTGCACTGAATTAAAGCTCTCTGAATACAGTTGTGTGTTGAAATGATTCTGAAATTTCATCGACTATAAAAATTGGGAATTTCATCTGAATGCAAATTTTTTCGGGTATAGAAACAAATTTCTTCAAATAAGATACAACGATTATAAGATTCAGCGATTATTTTCTCTTAGTTTTATTAATATCCGACCCACTAAAAGAATAATTTCTCATCATTATAATAAAAAATAAAGCAATAAAAAAAAAATTTAACTACTATCCAAAAAATTTCTACACTACATAAAATATTTTTGCTGTGGAAAATTCAGATTCCAATAATAGAGACAGGTAATAAGCGTCACAGCATATATCTGTCCGGAAGAACCCTACCACGATACCTTTATACCTCTCATAATTGATGAAAAAATCCACGCTCCAAATAGCATGAAAATTTCACTTGTTGCCCAAATTTCGCACACACTTCATCTATTCGTATTTCCATTTAGGTGACAATTTAAAACCTTTTGCAGCACTAAATGACAGCCGCATCTCATTATCGATGACGTCATTTAAGAATGTTTGCGAAGATCAGCGAAGGAGATAGATCACAACGTGGGTGGTGAATATTTCCGTTGATCGAATTTTCTTTGCAGAAAATTTATCTGTAAAACTACAACAGTTATATGTAAATCCATAACAAATTACGCATATATAAGAATACCGCATTAAAGAAAAGCATTGTTTAAATGAAATAAAGCATTTTTTTATGAATCGCAATTTCATAATAAAAATAGTAAGTTCATTAGCTAGAAACTTCGTCGTTATTGGTGTTGTCCTGTTTTTATTGGTGGATTTATTCCTTCCCCTTCCCTACCCTTCCCCATCCCCATGGGAAGCTGTGCAATGCTTGGACAATTTAGTTGAACACCTGCCATTTTCTCAGTAACCTTTCTTCGACTTCCGTCTGTGAAACGACAATATCTCTTCATTTTCAGTCGGTGAACGGAGTTTCAAGCAACCGCAACTCAATAATCTATGAGAAGATTATCGCATTTTTTTATTTGAATTTCCACCATGCATATTTACTGAAAGGCATTCATTTTGACCTTTATCTTTACCTTGGGTATGCAATGTTCAGAAAGGAAATGTAAATTTCGAGCCTTATATTCAGATTTCAAACATATAAATGCTTGGAATATTATCAATCAAGCTTATCATTTTTATTGTTGGTTTACATCTGAATATTCTTCACTTTTTTTATTCACCATATATAAGTAACTTTATATAAGTTTATATAAGTAACTAAATGTATGATAGTCGATGTGATTTCCATCGAGTTGGACTAGAGAATTCGGATGCTCTTCCTGACTTCGGATCATTAGAACGTTGTCACTTGAAACTAACTCTCAACTTCTGTTTCGAGAAGGAAGAACCGATTCGTTGATATTTTATTCGACATCACTCTTGAATCTATAAGATGTCACCGCTCCCGCAATTCTATCTAAGTAGTGCTTATTTGTTCGATGATCATAGAAAGTATGATTATGAATATTTTGACCAAAGTACCAAAGTACTATTTTATTATGAATAATAATTGAACAAATTTGTTGACTAAATTATATTTGGGCTAAGTTTAGTCAGATGATTTTTTGGCTTCAAATAGCATATAATGTAAAATGGTAAATAGATTTTTTAATGCATTCAATGAAAAAGAATTTTATTCATTAAAAAAGATCAAAGATTCAATGAGGCTGCAATCTGTTATATTTTAACAATCGTAGATTATGAAGGATGAAAATCAGTCATACAGATATTTAGACATAGATATTGATGAATTTCCACTAGTTCATATTATTTTAAGAAAGAGAAGTAAAAGTTTAACGAAGAAGAAAGGTTCTTATCGATACGATGCACTTGCGAGGAGTTATTGCCCGACAAAGCATTAGCAATGCTCATCAATGATGACAAAAGTTAACCATATACACGCAGCCAGCCACCCGGCTGGCAATAAACAAATCTTGCCGTGAATAAATGTGCTCACTTGATTCGATCGATAGCAATTCTCAGTGATCATTTAAAAATGTTTTCATAGATTGTAGGTGCAAATCATATGCAGAAAAAATCGAAACAATAAAGTAATACTGTAAGGGTAAATGAGCAATCACGCAAAAGACCAAATGTGGTATACACTAAACCATATGTGGTATAAACCAAATCAAATGTGGTATAAACCAAACCAAGTGTGGCATATATCAAACCAAATGTAATGCGAACTTATAGTTGAGTAAACGTTGAAGGAAATACTTCAATTTTCCTATATATTTTCGTATTTAATAGTGAGCTGAATTAAAGTGCCTAGTCAAACCCAGTATTGATCGCGTCTTAGGTGTCTTAAAGCCAGCTTGCCTGATCGGGGCCGAGTACAGCCCACCTCCATATGGTCAATGACGACCTAATTCCATTTCCGATCGAAACCGAACTCAATCCACACTTCTTAACTAAATAACCTCATTGCCTTCAATACAGTCAAGAAGACAGTGAAGCCTCATTACATAGGATTGCATAAACCTCAATTTCCTCTTAAATTCTCTTGGTGCTGATGCACTAATTCGGATCAGCATGGCATGTATCGATAATGCAGCCGAATCACTTCTTCATAGACAATATTCATGCAGTATTCTCTCGAATCTGGCTCCTCCGGCCAATTCGACCATATGAGCGACTGTGCACTTCTCGCTTTCACTGTCACTGACGTCTCTCACTTTTGTCGTTTTTTTTTTCTTTTTGCTTATTCGAATCCGTGGCAGTTTTAGTTTATTTTGCTTATCGTATGGTCTTTCAGCTCAGACAGAGAGTCAGAAATGCAGACAGCCGTTTGGCGAGATCGGATGCTTTGATTATTGAACGCAGCGTTGATGTATTCATTGTACTAACGTTACCACGAATGCTGATTGATTAAAAGGGCTCTTTTTTGAGTCATTTCCCATACGCCATCAGTCCTCTCTCCCCTTCCCCCTTTCACCTTTCGTCTTTGAGTGGTGTCTCTCCTGTCGAGCAGTGTGGGCTTGTGCATGCATGAGGACGGAAAGAGGGAAGAGAATATGGGAAAACTGAGGGGATCCGTCGAGGAGGCAGTTTGTACTTCATAGTCGAAATGATCGCTGAGAGTTGCGCAAAAAATGTGGCTTATAGAGTTCCGATACGGTAGCAAAATTTTTTACAGCTACATACTTTTATCTTTTCGAGGGACCGTATTTATATATGTAGGAGCCCAGGGGCAGTGTTTTTGCGATGTTTAAGGAAAGATACTCCTAGAAAAGATGTTACTCTTTGTTTAGGCACCTACTTAAGTATTTAAGTGCATGTACATGACCAGTGTTCAGTTAGTTATGTGAGATCCCAGTGTCTCTTAAATGAATAAGCGCGTTTTCCAAAATAGACGGGGGAAGGGGGAGTGGGTGGGTAGAAATCCTTGCATTCGACGGGCGTGGGTTCTGTTGTTGCAGCTCTCTAACAACACCCTCTACCCGAGTGGGGCTTCTTTGAGCTCTAACATATTCAAGCAAACGTGGCATTTTTATGTGATGTTATTGATGGGTTACTTCATATCAACTACATTAGAGATGCCATCGCCTATTTAGTACTTGAAGTTGCCTGAAGTCAAAGTACCTGAAGTTAAAGTACCTAGATACGTGAAGTTAAAATTAACGAATAAGAGTAATAGCAGCAAAATATATAATTTTATGACGTTCATAATATGCTCAAAACTATTTTGAAATGAATTTATTGTGTACTAGCAGTTGCCCTGTAGAAATGAACCCCATACACAAAGATGGTGAAACGGCGAAATATGTTGTAGAGCGTATGGCGCAGTATTTTTTTTTTCAACCTGAGAGGTCTCACATTCTCCCCTGTCCTCCCATAACAGGTTCCTCAATCCTCTCTCCTCCCCTGGAGGCCTCACAATAGCACCCGAGCACCCCAACATGGATCCTAGCCAAATGCTTCAGGCAACATATTCTGCTGTTTTCGTTTAAATATGTAGCGTTGTTTTGCTCAAATTCACAACTGATATAACTGATAAAGAAGAGGGAAATGCATTTGCAAATGAATCAAAGAATTTTTTTTTTAAGGAATGGAAAGTCAGTTTCTTTACGTGTGCAGTTGTGACCTCGATCGTAACGTTCAGATTCGGGTCGGCTCACTTGAGGGTAGTGCTTCTATCTTTACACGATCATCGGTGGTCACCGGTGGTAATTTCTTCGTTACGATATCTGTGAGTGATTTTTAAATATTCTAGTAACTCGATTTATTGAATTTTAATTTATTCGAGTTCAAGATGAATACAACAAAGAATTCCGATCCGTTAACAGAAGAGAGAAGATCAGTTCCCCCCTCATTAACGCCTATATACCTTCCTCTCTCCCTCCCTTTCTTCCTTTTACCTGCACAAGTTTTCGTTGAACTTATTGCACCTTCTTAAAGTTCTAAGCACCATAGGCTTCCTTTCCTATGCATGTTTTTTCTGGATATACGTTGATTAAAGCACAAAAAATATTTTATACGCCTAAAGCCGTAAGATTTATAAATAGAGAACTGCGATGTTCACGTTGTTTCCTTTTGCATCCAGCCTATTTGTTAGGTTTTATTTAATAATTTAGTACCTATACACTTCCGTATCGATTGAAAAATGTCTCGTCAATGAAATCCTAATTCATATCATCGTAGTTCTGAAAGTTTTTACCTTGCCAACGATGATGCTGATATAAACTTAATGGTTAGTTCAGGTTTATTGCAATAAGCGCCTTGTTGGTATACCTGTATCGACGTCTTATAAGCCGCAACCTTCCGCTTCACGAGTGGCATTACATACTTGGGATGAATGGATAACGTTACCCATCAAGTACAGGTGACGATTTATTATTACTTCAGCGGTCTTATATCCGATTCCTTTATAATTTCATCGAAGCGATCTGAAATAGAAATATTTCTGGAAATACTATCAATTTTAATATTTAAATGGCAGAGGTGCATTTTTCTCTTCTCATACCTTTTTGAATATATACCTGAAGTATGCGGCAAAAGCTAACGATGAAAATTTTGTCTAATGTTTTATTCGATGTAAAATTTCGTAGCTAAGATTTGTTGACGAAGGCATTAACGTTGAGAAAGGAGCTTTTAAGTGCTGACTTGTGTAGTGAGGGAGAGACTGATGTTGTGGTTTCGGTTCTTTTGCAAGTCGAAGACGGCTTGAACTGATGACCGCGATCCGATCGTAGGTGCTCTTCCGATCAGTGACTTGACCAGCTCTTGTTTCTGATTTTATTCCAGAATCTCGAGCAGCCACCGTTTCGAAGCTATGCAAATTAGTAGGAAGAACTTGTTTCAGCGAATTGAGTCGTGATGCGTTTATATACGCACGTATTTATGATGTTTCACCGGAAACAAGACCACAATTATTGGCACATTCTTCATTGGAGCTCTTCAGTAAACGTGCGGTTCTCAGATCGGGCACTCTAAGTCTTCGTATGCAGTTGGTCGTTCTAAAAAATGACGATAATTCTACAAACACTACATTTAAAGAAGGGCTAACGAACTCAGATCCTATCATGCGCCAACTATTCTCTGCTGAGGTATGCACTGTGTTTTCGATCGGATCCATTGACTTATCCGTTCCGACCAAAACAACCAATGCCAAAATTTTATAATAACTAATATACGCACTTATTCGGCATAGGAAAAAGAAATTTGCATAAAGGCAAAACATTTTTTTTGTGGAGAAAGTGATTCCATATTATGGAATATTAAATATTTAGTTGTATGGTTCTTTTTGAATATTTTTAAAGCAGACGATATAAATACCGTTATATTCTCTTGGATTATAGTTTTATTCATTTTAAATATTGTTTATGAGGAGTGCTCGAAGTTACATATTTATGGCTTTAGATTTTTTAAAATGTTTTATTTGCCATTCTCTTTATGTTACAGTTGATCTGCCATCTCTTTTCATCCCTCCAATCCCACTCTCCCCCATCCCTGTTCCCTTTCTCTCTGCTGTATTTGAAGAATGGAAATGAACAAAAAAAAAAAATGAAACGGTTTTATTAAATGTGTACCTTGGTTCTTTCCATATCCTTCGTTCATTCAATGATGCTAGTAGAGGATGACTTTGGTGTGGAAATTTGTACATTGTAGGATAATTTTTGTACATTGATGGATTAAAATTTATCAATGCAACAGATAGATATTTATCATTTTATGAGATAAATCCGTTTAATCTAGCTTGGCAAGCAATCGGATGTTGATCGTTTACATAAACTAACAAAAGATTATGGCGAGAAGCTTATCGAGCATATCGATTGGCTTGATCGTATCACATTTCCATGCATCGAAAGGATTAAAAAAGAGGTGAGATTTTTATTTATATGTCTTTATTTCTGTAAAATGTTTTTTTTTAGTTTTTAAAAAAAAATTTTTCATAACAACTTAATTACAAATAAAATTTGTGAAAATTGATGAAGTATAAGTTGATGTTTTAGTCATTCAATTAGCTGCTGTTTACATGAACGTCAACTTGCGGTTGTCTTTGTTTTAAATAAACCTGAAATAGTTTACTTCGAATAGAGTCAATAAGGAGACAATTGTGTTAGGTGTGTGCAATTTGTTTATAGATATGCTTGCAGAAGGAAGTGGATGAGCGATGTGTTTATTTAATGCTTGAGATGGCGCGTGTGGTCTATGCTGGTGAATGCTATTCGGTGGTTTATTATGAGAGTGATGAGGAACCTAAAATGAGTGCATCTTGTGCTGTGAATGCTGCCGAACCTGAATTAGGTATGGAGAATCTTTGCGAGACAAAACATCACATGATGACTCGAAATGCACGTGCCGATATCATTGATCGTGATCTCAAACCGAATGCTGTAGCACGAGATGCATTACAAAATATCATTCAGGTGATTGCTTTCCTATCATTGATAGGCTTCTTTCAGGTAATCACAGATAGAGGAGTGCTTTTTTTTTAGCTGAGGAAATTATAGAAAGAGGACTTCGATGTAATGGTTCTATTTCTTTCCCAATTGTTTTCTTTTGAATATTTTCTAATGCAGAGGTATTTAAAGCCACTGACTAATATGTGCTGAGAGACCAATTGATTTTCTAATCTTCGCCTATGTAGTCGTTGAGTTAGATAACAAAACACTTGACAAATTTGAACTTGAATAGTTATATATCTAAATTCAGATTTTTTTAAAGATTTATTTATAGACTGATTTAGCTACCTGTTGAATTGGTATGCATCTTCTAAAATTATCTTGTTGTATACTAATAACTCATTGAAAAATCAACAACTTTTACTGAAAGTGAATTAAGTTGCATAAAAATATTATCGTTGTTTGATGTTTGGTGTGGTTGGTCGAGCAAGTATGATAAATCGATCTATTAACCTTTCATGGCCATGATTCACCTTTTATATCCCATCCATCACTGATATTTTTTTGTGGTTTCAGATGCCTTCATCGCACGCCATAAGTGTCGAGCAGCGTGATCTTATATGGAAATTTCGTTATTATTTAAAAAACAATCGAAAGGCATTAACGAAATTCGTGCGATCGGTGAATTGGGAGGAAAGCGAAGAAGCCTCACAAGCACTTCAACTCATTTTGTACGTTTTTCCCCAATTTTTCATTGAATGTTTCTCATAATTAAGTGGACTTTATTGTAATTATTTTTGATGATACTATATGGTATTCAACTTAAATTATAATGGGATAAACCGAGTGTATAATTTCGCAAAAGGCGGTTACTAAGCTCTATTAAGTTGACTCCAGGTTGCGAAAATTACAAATAGTGTGGCAAATGGAATTTTAATAAATATAGCTGCACCCTGATTTCTTTTCATAGTTATTAATCGATGATCATCACGAGGATGATCGATTGCAGTTGTGAGGTTACCTGCTCTTGCTATCAGGTAGGATGGTAAGGTAATCTAATCTCTTATAAATTAGTTCTTTTAACGTTCACTGAAATTTGCTGGCGTTACTTTTAACATTTTAGTTGTGTTCTCGGTTAATGTGGATATTTGCTAGAGTATGTTACAATAACTAGCTAGTTGAATTTTAGAAGTTGGCAGCCAGTGGATGCTGGCGATGCATTAGAGCTTCTTTCGCCGGCGTTTCTCGATGGTCGGGTACGTCGTTACGCAGTCTCTCGTCTCGCACACGCTTCTCCTGAACAAATTCTTCTTTATTTGCCACAACTTGTGCAAGCACTTAAATATGAGTCGTTCAGTTCCGATGTTTCTCTGTTTGCACCGAAAGAATCGCCAGTAAGTTTTTTTTTTTGTGAAAATTCTCTAAGAATGTTTTTTAAGAAGTGTTTTTAAGACGCCATTTTCCGAATTGTCCCATTCGATTTTTTATTAGACAGACAGATGTATGCTACATTATTTCGGCTGGTAATATAATACTTCACTTTGCGTGAAGGCGGATTTCTGTACTGAGTTTCGTAGCCACTTTTTCTGACAGATGAGTCTGCGTTGACGGACAAGGGGCTGAAATGACTTATTCAAATAATGCATGTGGTCATTAGTGGTCATTAATGGTCAGTGGTCATTAATCAGTGCTAACCATTTTGCTGTGTGGAATTGAGCTTTCTGTTTATAGTTTCGTTTGCCGAAGTTTGCTTCTTATTATGTATTACTTAGTTACTTTAAAGAGTAATAAAACATTAATAAGTCAAATATATAATATTCTCTTGAATAATATTTAGCAGTTTGAGGGTGGTGGTGAAACTACAGAAGCGAGGGAACAAAGTGACGTTTCCGACAATACACATCTATCGCAGCAGCACACACAACAACGCAGCTTATCAAATGATGATCTAGCATCGTTTCTTATTCGCAGTGCATGTTCCGAGCCATTGATTGCGAATTATCTTTATTGGTATCTGAAAGTTGAGGTACTATTTACGTTACGAATTATTTTGTTTATCACTAATTAAGTGAATCCTATCTGTGAAAATATTGAAAAAAGATTAGTGTTTATGGGGGCTTGAATATTGGTCAAATACGGAGGTATTTGAGGAGAAATGGCTGAGTGCTTAAGAGACCAGTTATTGGTATTTTCTACTTTATAAGGAAATGAAAGTTGAATCATCGAGATTATGCCTCACTGGTGCATTTGTTTGCCTAGGATATTGGAGCATTTAGTTGTTTACTTTATGCACGAGTTTTTTCGATTGTTATGGTTTTTTTCATTTGGGGAACTACCTTGCGATAATCGAATTAGAGTTTGTTATTTCTTCTTTTTTTCACCGTTAACAGGTAAATGGTTCAGGTTGAGGCGACTGCTGAAATGGATGTTGTAATCTCGCGTATGTACGAAGGAGTCCTTTCACGACTGCTTACTTCGTTGCGTTCCGCATGTGCAGAATCGAGGCGTCGAGCTGCGTTACTTGAGCGTCAACAGGTTCTTTAGTATTCTTTTTTTTTAATTGAGTAGCCCACAGCGACTGGGTAAGGGTCTATGGGCAGTGTAATTGCGGCTGCAGGTAGGCGATGGTGCAATTGCTTTAAGTTTTTTTTTTTTATTGCGGAGAGAAACACAGCAATAATCCGTTTCCGGAAGTGGGTTCGCAAGACGTTAAAGTGCGCTTTAATATTCCTTCTAATTAAAACTTATGCGTTTTGATGCTGTATGCCACGCAAAGGGTCTTGCATTTTGCGTACATTTTTCTTTTAACTACTCACTCAATTCTTCGTGGTCGTTCCCTACATAAAACTGAGCTAGAAACTAATATTTAATCAATCTAATTGCTTTCAATTATTTAGAGGCATAGGGTATTTTTTGATAGTTAGAATTCGTGTTTTGATTGAAAGTCGTTTTTCTGCCTTTTTCACATAGCCTTCTCTATTTTTTAGGCCCACGAAAGTAGAGGGAGTTTGAGTGTTGAAGAAAAAAATCTGGTATGGTGAACAATAAAGTTTTTTTTTGAATATGAAGCAGTGAGAAAGGCAAAGAGATGATGCAGAGAATTGGCATGTTGCAGAGTTTTACTATCATTTGCTGTTGTGTTCATCTAGTTTCCAATGCATATTGATTTGATATTGTCTTATAGAGCTTCGTAAATATATTGGTCTCGATGGCGAAATTAGTGTCGCAAGAAACGGGCAGTCGAGCACAGAAGGAGAAAGCGCTACGTAAAGCGCTTTGGGAGCAAAATGAACTCCTCGATTTGGGTGGTTTACCTTTGCCAGTCGATCCCTCAATACGGGTCAACACCATCGTGCCAGAGGCGACACTACTCTTCAACAGCAATTTGATGCCAATGAAATTATCTTTCAAATCTGAGAACAATCAAACCTATGTTACGATCTTCAAACGAGGTGATGATCTGAGGTATGATTTTTTTATAATATAATTACAAGGTTAACTGTTTTTTAATGTTAGTAAATGTTTGTTACATGGTTTCTTGAGAGCAGATATGTAGATGTCTGTACTAAGTCCAGGTCTACGTGAACATTCGACATTAGTGTCGGCAATGAGAAGACCATAAAAAAGGTTGATATGTCAGTTCAGTCAATATGTTCTCCTTAAAAAAGGACACTTTATGCCCTCTTCCAACCGATAAAATGCTTTCATTTGTCGCCGCAAATTTGGGTGTATTCCCGTATAGTTTGAGCCAAAACTGGTGATACTTATTAGGTTTCAACACAGTAGAATTTGGCAAAAATAAAAAGTGAATTGACTAGACTGCTGACTAAGCTTTGTAGAAGCACTCTCTTCAGAAGTCTTTTTAAGACAAGACCAGCTTGTTATTCAAATGATTCGCCTGATGGATCGAATACTGAGAGCGGATGGATTGGATCTGAGACTGACGCCATATTCAGTTTTGGCTACTTCGATTTCGGAAGGTTTCGTGCAATTTGTTAAAGCAACCCCACTTCGCGATGTCATTTCCAACTGGGGTTCTATCCAGGTGCGTAAATCGTTTTCCATTTTTACACTTTAGTTACTTTTTTTACTCCTCTCAAAGATTGAAATTTTGCAGATGTTTGGTCTTGAAAATTTAGTGAGCCTCTAGAAGTCTATAGATGTTATGTGATGCTGGGAGCTTTCTTTTGCAACGCCTGTCATCTGACAGGAAGAGTTCTGATCAACAAGGGATATAGAGGCGATAACTTGGGTGACCCGGTCAGGAGGAGGGGGAGGGAATGGTGAAGTCATGCTCCGACAATCTCCTGCATTGTATTGTTGCAACGTCTTGAAGGAAAGGTGAAGGATATTGATGGAAATCCACTCTCCTCTATAGGAACAAAAGTTTTTCATCGATATTGATGCGTGTCGCTTTTGCAACAGCTGAAAGGTGAATTTTTGGTAATCCTCAAATGTTTTAAGGAGTGTCTGCGTTCATTTCGACCCTCTTCTGGTGGTCCATTCGGTATCGAGCCGGAAGTAATAGACAACTACGTTAGATCATGCGCCGGCTATTCCATAATCTGCTACATCCTGGGAATAGGTTAGACCAGTATTTTTTCATTTTAGATGCTCTCTTTTGCCAATATTTGTCTGCATTTTGAAGAGACCGTACAAGAAATTTGCATATTGCTTCCTGTGGTTGTTCGAAAACATGAAAGGATGATTTCTGTTTTGTTAACAGCGTCTTTTTTTTGTCACAACATTTGGATAAGTAAGACAACGTAAATGGATCTAGTCTGGTGCGGGGTCCACGTCACCTTACAGGATCCCTGTCGAGAAGCCTTCTGGTTTTTCCTGCCTAATTTTCCTGCATTGGTAGGCAAACCCACGTCTGTATAGCTCTACCAGTCGAGAGTGAATAGGAGTTAAAATATTAGATGCCGAATTCTCGCGTAAATGGGTTAAAGTTAATTGTTCACACTTTTATCAAATTCATTTGCGTTAGAGGGAGTATTTGAGGAGAAAGGGGGAGGTGGAGGGAAAGGGAGGATGCGTACACAAATGTAGAAGACTACGAATTTGTTCTCCAGGATTTTTTTATGCTGAAAATTTCCCATTTTGTTTTGTTGGTCGCTTATAAATAAATGTGCCGTCGTTCAATGTTCTCCCACAACGTTACATATACTTTGATGTGTGTACATATGTATATATATATATATATATATATATATATATATATATATACCTTTATTGATATTTAAAGAACGTCGTTTAAAGGTGATCGACACCTGCATAACTTATTGCTCTGCGAAAATGGTCGAATGTTCCACGTAGATTTCGGCTATATTCTTGGAAGGGATCCGAAACCACTTCCGCCACCGATGAAGCTCACTACCGAGATGATCAATGCAATGGGCGGCTCCCACAGGTTTCCCCCACTGATTCCTTTTTCTTTTATTGCAATCAACTACTTATCTTCGATATTTGTTACGTTTACGTAAAGAATAATAGCTACAAACGAGGCACGAGAATAGGTTATCGTAGATGAATGGTCCATTCAACTTTATATACCTAAATTCTTTGGTATTCCATTCGGTGCTATGCGACATTGTTCATATCGAAAGGTCGAAGAATCGCTTCGCTATGACGAAATTAAGCGCACTTAGTAAACATTAAGAAGAGTTCGGATTTTGGAGATCAAAAAAAAAAAAAAAATCGTTTAAAACATGAAATTTTTTGTATCCTTTCGAGTCGATTTTATTTAATTGCGAAATTCCTCACGGACCGGGTAAGAAATATACCTTTATATGGTTCAGATCATAGTTATCATTCATTGCCGATATATTCATCTCTTAATTCACTGCACCTGGCACTTTATTTTCTAATCGTTGCCTCGGGCAATATGACGATTATAGTCACTTTTCAGCAAGGAATGGCGAGACTTTCGTGCATTTTGCTTCTCAGCGTTCTCTATACTTCGACGTCATGCGAATCTTATCTTAAATTTATTCTCACTTATGCTCGATGCTGGTATCCCCGATATTGCTATTGAAAAGGATAAAGCCGTTCAGAAGATTGAACAAAGGTACAGCCTTCGTTTGTTTTCTTTCTTACTCGAATTGTAATTCGATGACTTGCGATTGTGATTTATTTGAAAGTGAAATTTAGTTATAATATAAATTTACGTTACGTTAGTATTTTTATGGATTTCCTACTGTTTGTTTTGCTGATAGACTCATATATGTGCGTGTTAAAGTTAGCCAGCCGGAATCTCATGTTATATCGACCGAATATAACGCTTAAATACTGTGCATCGTTAATGGCCAATTGTTTAGCACGCAAGACGCTTCCAAATTCGGTTGCTTCTGCAGTGTCGAAAAATCTTAAGTGACCTGAAACAGGTAGCATTTTGTAGCATAGGTTTTGCTAGTTTTCCTAGAGGTGGGCAGAAACCATGAAACTTTGAAAGTGGGCGTTAGTAGGCAATCAATGCGCCAGCTTTGATCGTCGTTGAATATTGATCGTTCTCAGACATGAGGTTCTCAGGTTTCATCTGACGTTAAGTGACGAGCTAGCCGATCAACAAATACAACGCCTTATTGATGAATCCGCCAATGCGAAGATGCCAAGGATAGTCGACTTCATGCATGATATGCGTCAGATGATCTCCAACTGACCTTCTTCCATAAATCTTGTCCATTGTTTCAATGTGTCTCCATCTTCCGCTCTTTATTGCCTCGTTTAACGGAGATTCTCCAGGTAGTTCAAGTTTTGCTATTGACCTAATTCTTCCGGTCACCATTTCGTTATAGGACATATATCACTTCATTATCCTCTCTTCTGTATGTATGTTTTTGTTTCATCGAGCTCATTTCGGCAGTCACATTAATAAGTGCCATTCTTTAATGAAGAGGGGGGATGAGAGACACAAGCCTTTACTGTTCTATTTTGCACTTTTTTATTTTATTTGGGTGTTTTGTTTTGTTGCATTGTTGCTAATGTGCGTTATTCGAACGATACTATAAAAATGAAGATTGTTTTCATTGTCGGTGAATTGGAGCATCATGAGTTGATAGAAAATTGTGTTTCTTCATGTGTTAGTCAGATTTGCATAAGCTTAGCCTTGTTGCTTAGTGCTTCATTTTTTGGCTAAGAGAAATCTTCGGGGAGATTATTATTCATTAATTTTTCGGATCCATTGAAATTAATGTTTCTCTAATGGCATCTTGTATTCATTAATTAAAGCTAAATAAGTTGTTTTCACGTCCTGATTGGTGTTATGCGGAAGAAAGTTTTTGATTGGAGGGAGGACGAGAAGAAGAGCCCCTCAGGTGGCGATTCATCTAGGCAAAGACTCCGACTGAAAACTCGGGAATTGCTTCCTGACGAGGATCTCGTCGGAGGTCGGAGACTCTGCACACGTGAATCACGATTGTCCGATATATTCCGTCGTTGTTATTTTCTAAGCGTTTCGATGTTCTGTGCACTTATATAATATTGCTTTATATGTTTATTATTTTTGAAAAAGCTTTCTAAATAGATATGTAATATTTGATGTTGGCCCGATTCCTTTGAGCAACAATTCTACGGGTGAGTATCGTTGAGTCGGCATTCTTTCTGCTACTGTGATAAAAATTGTTATGTCAGCTTTGATCATTTCATTGCATCGAGCTTCCAAGAGTCGTGTCTTTTGTCGTGTATTAGTAATAGCACATTTATTTTTATCGCTATTTATTTATTGAATTCATCATTGGTGTATTCAACATTTTCGGACAGAGGGGTCTTAACGATCTAAAAGACTGATAAACGATTGATAAATAATCCCTGGATTGATAAGCACCTCATAAATAATGCATGGATTGATAAAAACTTTTTTTTGGAGGGGGTGGGGGTACTTCTTTTACCCGGGGGGGGGGGGGGTGGGTGGGTGGAGGAAGAGGGGGGAGGGGCGCAAATGAAGAACCTTGTCAAGGGAGGTGGAACAAGTGGCGCTTTTGCATTCCGTTCATTGATTCGATCAGTTACATATGTTACAAACAGTAAAAAATTTGATATGCGAACTACTGCTTTGTATATTACAATTAAACCGATCACTAGCGCGAATTCGTAAAAGATTGGTTTTTCTGTGACCATCAATGCGAATTGCATGCTATTTTTTCTCGCTTTTAAGTGTCCTCAACTCCTTTCAAAGTTGTAGGTCAATGTGAAAAGAGCAAACCTCGAAAGTCTTGTGTTTTCTGCCCAATTAGACCGAAAAAAAGGGAGTTGGAGGTTAGATCTGACTGTAACGTCCGGTCTGATCTACCCTGTATGCACTAATAGATTTGATGAGCGTTTGCTGATCGGTGGGAAGATTCATTCGATTAGCCCTTGCCAGTGGTATTGCTAATTGCTGTGTGCCTCTCGTGGTTGTGTCATTGATGATTTTCTCTGTAAATTTATGCAGAGGAATACTGGTCACGATGCATGAAGTTGTCGGTTACTGTCGTTTTTTTTTCATTTTCCACCCATCAAATACTATTTCTCTATAGCACCGGTTTATGTAGATATTGCATCGTGAGCAACATGTACTTAGAATTAAATTGCACTAGAGTGTGTATGAGAGCATTTCTCCACAAAGGAAGGGAGGGAGAGGGTGTAGGGTCCCCCTCCCCCCTCCCCCCCCCCCCGTCGGATGGATCCCATCGCATGAGGGAGGAAAAAGTTTAATCACCGGGTTGTTCAACTGTCGAACGGGTGGCGGGTACTTTCCTATTTAGGCGTTGACTACAATAGAGACAACACGAATTCGCCAATGCGGTAAGGATGCGGTGGTTTGATGAGGCGTGGTAGATGAAGTTTGTTGCTCGCGTATTGCTCAGTACGAAAATGTTTTAAATATGTGTCCGTTTGGGTAGTGTACATTTGGGAATGAAAGCAATAACGAAAGAGACGAATTGTTGAACTGCATCTTTCGAGTGGTTTTTATTGATGTTCATTCTGCTGAGCAAGCAATCTGGTGAGGAACGTGCAGTAAGAGTTAGGTGAATATGCACCTGTGCATTCAAACCATCTGACCAACCGGTTTCATAAATTGCCGATAAATTGTGGATGTGGTGAAATTAATTTGGTGGAACGCTTTTATATGTTAATTAATCCAATAGTGCAAAAGATTTTTTTTTTTCATGTTCCCGAGTGGTATTAAATGAAAAACTAGTTTAAATGTCCATAGCTCTTTATGAAGCCTTGCTTATCAATGGCGCCTTGTCATCTGTGGCCTGAGACTATGATATATTACGGTAGGGGATTACAGTTTCTCGTTGACTTTTCGCTTTTTTTTGCTCATTCCGTCATTGAACCTTCTCTAACTTATGCAGTAACCGTTGTTGGTCGTTATGGCAAAGATAGTTCATTCTCATATCATCTCAACACGAAAATGCCCAGAAAGTTTGAAAAGTTCCTGAAAGAGTGCGAAAAAATGCAAAAGATTTTTATATTCCTAATGGGCGAGGAAAAAACTGCGAACGACCACGTCCATCTACCGGCTTTAGCGGACGGGGTCTCTTCGTCTTCTTAAATAATTCATCGAACATGTGAGGAAGAGGGCGATTTTGGCTCTGTAAATCCCACTCTCCACTGTTGCAGAAAATCGAGCCAGGGGCTTACCCTAAAAAACATTAGTAATTTTTGGATTTATTATTTATTTCCTCACGACTTAAAGTGAGATGGAATTGACTTTCGAAGTTGGGAAGAATCGCAGATGGATGCTTCTGATTCGCACCTATCATCTCAGATGCTTGCGTTTCTCAGACGTCACCTCAGGTACTTCTATTTCGTAAGCACCACCTCAAATATTGCGATGTTGATGTGATCGACGAGTATGATAACGTAAATCTAAACAAGAAAATGGTGATTTCTGCTTCGATATTGAAGCGAAACTGTTGAGCAAGAAACATCTAATAAGAATAAAAGAATAACTACCAATGTTGTAATAGCAGAGATTATGATAGAAAGTAGCATAGAATGTTCTGATAAGAACCTCAGGTTGTTTGCCTCAGGTGATTGCAGGTAGCAATAATAAAATTGTCTCATTAAAAAGTCCGTCCCACTTAAATCTTTCACCTCATTTCTATCGCTTAACTTCAAAGAAAGCGATTCGTTTATATAAATTCAAAAGTTCTACCATACGACTACAATTCCCGAATGCATTAGCTATATTTTGTTGTATTTTTCACTTCAAATATTAGAAGGAAAGATGACCATACAATTGTATAAGCAAATCGCTTCTTTCTATATGTGAATGAGCTTTCATGATACCTAATAAGCAACTATGGTATTAGAGATCTTGGCCATGGAACTGTCAAATATATGGTGGCAATTGAGTTTCTTAAAAATTACCAAAGCTTTGCATAGCGTCGGCAAAAAGTTGATAATTGTGCTACGTATGTAGGCATATTTGTGAGGATTTAGAAGCTAGGCTGCGAGGAATGTGGATCGCTGAAATTGAGGCGCGATGCGGCATGAGGTCGCGTTGCGGCTTTATTGAGCGAAACGTGGCTTGGCTTGGCCAGCTGGATGACAGCCACAAAGAGCGTTCATGACAACCAGCTGAATTCGTAGTATTATGGAAGGACTCTTGAGCGGTCTCGCTTCGAGTGCCACCTCCAAGCATGGAGAACTGTTGACGGTGGTTAACAGTGCAAGAGGTTTGTCCCTTTATCTCTCCCTTTTTCTCTCTCCCTCTCTCTCTCTCTTTCTCTCTCTTTCATCTGGTTAATCTGCGCTTTTTCATGCCCATTATTTTAACCGCAAAAAGTATTGAAAAATTTTTATGCATTTGGAGATAAATAGTTATTGTGTAAAAAATCAAACGTCATTCACCTCATTCGCCTCCAATTTCACTGTGTGCGAGTTGGTCAACTGGTCAGTTGGTCAGATGATTAACCCAAATGGCCGTTCACCTGCGATTTTCATGTTTTCCATTTCACTGGTCAACTCAATGAGAATTCCCATCTCAATTTATCTCTCCAAATATGCCGGTCGTTATATGTTCTTTGATAGTAATTTTGTATAAATATGAGAATTACAATCGTTCGCTATGATTCCCTTCAAATATTGCACTATCGTCAAAGTGCAATAAAATGCAAATGCATTCGATTAGATTAATTAATTTGCTCTTCAGCTCGATTTCATCGCAGAAAAATTTTTTCTCAACGATAATATGCAAATTACGAAAAGAATAAAAGCTAAAGAACGGAGTGAAATGGCTATTCATCGTTAAGAATGATGCATGATTCAAATCCTCCATTATATAAGGAAAAAAAAAAGGATTGTTTCAATGTTGAAATATTGACAGTTAAAATATTTCCCGAATTTTAGCAGCAATAATTCTAAATAATGACCGAAATATTTTATTTTGATAGCTCCATTGGGCCAAAAATATATTTCGTTGTTCATCTTAACGTGGCAATGATAGATATAAATGTGTTTTCAATTCAAGCAAAGAGCTAAATCGGAGTCAAAACGCATCTCAAATATTACGCTACTTAAGTTTTTCTAAAAATCCGATTTTAAAGGATTAATGAAGGAAGCTTTTCGATGACTTTAAGAGACATCATAATAAATACTATGAGTAAATATTCCTTTGTATTTCTTAGCAAAAAAAGGGTGAAATTTGCGAGTGATCTTCTAATGCTCAAAGATCGCTGAAATATCGCTCGCTTGATATGTCTCAAAAAGATTCCTTGAGAACTGGTACAATGATCTTAAATGAAGGATTGATCTTCAACAGTATTTAATACTAGCCAATCACAGATTTTTCTAAATGTTTTTTTTTTTTTCTATAGGGTTTGCAATTCTAGCGTCACGTGTTTATCAACGCGTATTAATTGGTCTTTTCTTTGATCATCTTCTGTTCGTTTTGTTTTTTTTTTAATTTTGTCGTCACAGTTTAGGTCAGTATGGAGATGTAAATGGTCAATATATAGGGTGACCCAGTAACAGTGTGCTGTTGATGGAGATGTAACTCTATGAGTTTTAAGTCCTCCCGGAAAATTTAAAAAAGTTTTATTTGAAGGCAGTTATAATTGAACATTACAATAAACATCGGTCAACGCAATTCCGTCTGAGCGCCATGGAGCTCAATGAACGTCTGACTCCGAGATGCATCCTCAACAGCACTTTTTTCAAAGTCAGTGACAGCAGTCTTGATCACTCTGGAGTCCGGCGGTGAGGAAGTAGTTTTACCGGGCACTGATTAGAAGAACACATTTTCATTGTGAAACTTTATTATATATAGAAGGACTTCGCCGAAATTGCCAGATAATGACCTGAGCATTTCCTCACGCGACCACCGGACGCCAGAGTGATCGAGACTGCTGCCCAGTAATGTTGAAGAAAGGAGTACTATTAAGGATGTATCTCGCAGTCAGACGTCCGTTTGATGAGAGTCAGAGTATCTGCAAGCTTCGTTAGCTACGAGAAAAAATTTTTCAAAATTTTCCAAGTTCCCATACCCGGGTTTTGCCCACCAACGAACCTTGCTTGCCTGGGCACTGATCCATTTATCTAATGAAAAAAAAATTACACCAAAACTTGAAGTTTGAAGAGAGTCGGAGTGTCTACAAGCCAAGAGTCATTAGAGATCTTCTGTGTCTATAGTTTATATAGAATATATAGACTATACTTCATTAGCTAAGAAGCAATTGCCAGTATTAAAGAAAATGTGGCTGAATGCTTTTCGGTACGAACGAATAGGTGGACATTGAGTGGATTTAATTTCTCTTAATTTCTTCTGATAGGTGACCACTGCTTGATCCTTCACCCAGGAAGAGAGGGTTAGGCTGTGGTCATTTGACCTTCAACCCCTTCTAACGCTCTGTCTCTGTCGCTTTCTGAACAGATCATTTCTTTTCTGGGTTGAATAATTGTAAGAACATGGTCGGAGATATTAATTTTAATGTAACGTTACAAAAAATTTATTAAAGGTAATATTTCAGAAATGGCAACACGGGAAGGCGAAAGTGTAGCCCCGCATATTCTACGTGCCAAGTGTCTTGCAGCTGTTGAAGTGGCACTTAATACGAAACAAGCGAAGATCTGTCAAACGGCTACTGATATTCTCCAAGTTTGCTCATTTATTTATTTATTTATTTGTTTATTTATTTATTTATTTATTTATTTATTTATTCATTTATTTGTTTATTTATTTATTTATTTATTTCGATGAACAGAGGATTTATTACAAATATATGTCTCTTCGTATCGCTTCCACCTGCTCTGACCAATGCCTGTCTGGTGGTCCACTTGGCTCCTGTGGTCTTTAGGTCGACTTCTCCTTCTTGAAGATCGGTCACGTGAACTTTGTGCATTATCATCTTAAAGGATGATGTTTATTCATCAAATTCATTTAAGCTGAAGTTAGCGACGAATGAAAATTTCGATGAGATGTGACAAGCAAAGTCCCCTTCCCCCCCCCCCCACCCCAATCCTTTTGATATATCTTTGATTTATTGATGATATCGCAGCATATCAATTGAAATTCTTGCAATTTATAGATTTCACAAACCTTTTGAAGAATGCTGCTTGGCCAAGAGATTCGAATTTTTAAAAAAAGTTATGAGTGAGAGATATTGCAACCGGAGAATGGGAGTAAAAATTCACTCAAGATTTCTATCAAACATTTGATTAGAATGTTTTAATCCGTTTGCTAAGGAAATTTCAAAAAAAGAAAAAATTTTTTTTCACTACCAATATGTTCTATTCTCGTTAGCAAATTCAGTGTATCTAGAATTATTTGGCTATCATGAGGCATTTCCGAACTTATGTAGTTCTGAACCGAATTTTCGGCATGTTTACATTGATCTAATCCAGAATTAATATCAAATTGTCGGAATAGTTTGCCCCCCAAAGCAACACGTCGATTACTCTCACTGATTAAACCTATGATCGTGCAATTGCTGAACATTTACAGAGCCATATATCATTGAATATGCTAAAATACTGTAAAAGTTGAAAATTTAAAGTCACAAAATGTCCTTCTGTACATTTATATAAGTTCACATCCTTAGTCGTGCAAAAAAAAAGAAACTTTAAAAAATGTTTCATAAGCATAAATCTTTATATGCGAGAAACGTACAGATCAAAAGCTTCACTGTTTAGACGATGATCCGCGATCGAAGATTTCAACGTGAAGACGTCGTCGAAACGGAAGATGAAAGTTGTACTATGCAAGTGCTTCGCGCATTAAGCGCTCTTCCCACTTGGAAACCACAATATCAGTGCCGAATCCTTACGGTAAGCAATATTTTTAACTACATCTACTAGACAATTGCATTGGAGCATTTTCCTCTTGGGAAGCATAGTTTCCCGTGGGCATTTTCGATGTCTGAGTTAGAATGAGTTCGATAATTACCGAATTTTATGGTAGTTCGACACTTTTTTTTTTTGAAAAACTTCCTCACCGTGTTTTTTTGCTTTATTTCTTCGAGGAGGGGAGGAAGTTGATTGAAGAGGGGAGGCTAAGAATCTCTATCGGTAAGAGAATCTTATCAAGAGTCCTTCTTGACGTTTAAAATACTTGATAATTTTTAATGTTTAATAGTATTTAGTAAAATTGAGGTGTTAAATAAATCTAAAGTAAAATCGATATGGAATATTTGATCTAGTGAATTTAGATTATCGTCGAAATGATGTGTAATAATAGAGGTCGGACATCTGTAGCAGCAATCAACGCCGCATTACAAGTAAGTTTTATCAACGTTTATCTAGTGAAACTTACTGTGATTATGAGAAATTAGTTTAGGCATTGATATAATCAGAAAATATAGTCAAATTAATCCTCTCAATTTATTCATTCCTTTATGCGCTAAGAATTGTTGACGTTTAAGGCAATCAAAAGAAAAATGTTTACGCTTTGCATCACCTAATATCCTCTCTGTCATCATTTTTTAAGTTAAATTTTTTAAAAATAATCCGTCATAAATTAGGATCAACATCTCATAACTAGTATCCCGCTTCTTGAAGGAAAGTTTTCTTCTTCATTTCAAACGTTACAATATTCACCATATTTTTCATAAATATTAAAAAGTCGCACTTAATAAAAATTAGCATTCTACGATATCTTTATTGATACTCTTTAAACCTATCCGAACGTTTCACTTATTTTAACTTAAATAGCCCATATATTTTTGGAGACAAATAGAGAGCTTATTTGGATAATAATATAAAATATTTCTTCTGTAGCAGATTTATTATTTTGAAGTTATGTATGCAAGCATATGGTGGTGCTGAGGAGACAAGCGTACGTCTAGCTTCTCGAGCCGCTATCTCGCAGATTCTCAGCTCATTTTGTGCGTCACCTAATCCTGATCAGGTAATTCACATACGTACAGAACATAAATGAATTGAAGGGGCACAATAGGAACCGCATGCTGATCCCCATTTTTGGAATACTCCCATTGTCGATTTATTAGGCTCATTAACTCGAAATGGATTACTTTTTATAACTCAATAGCATGGCCAATTATGAAAACATCATCGATGAACGCGTATTTCGACAATAACACAATACTCTCATATAAGTATTTATTATTTTATGTTTACTTATAGCACAAATATTTGTTATAAAAGTTTTCAAGTGACCAATAAAACAAATGATTTTCACTAATTAAACAATAGAGAAACGATAAAAATATTTAATTTTAAAGGATGAGAATGCACAAGAGAAGATAGCCATTTTCATGGATGCGACATCGGTTTTGGATAGCGCAATTAAGAGAGCCAACTCACTTGGTCATCACTCCGAACAAACGGTGATTCTTCTCGATGCAATTTATAGCATTCTTAGTTCACAATCGACGGCTATTCGAATTCATCAACCATTCGTTAATGTTGTGTGGTAAATTGTTGTTTGTTTCGTTTTTCGTTTTTCAATTTTCGACTCTTAATGAAGATATTTTTTTTCTGTTTGGTCATTTTCTTCCTCTTTCAGGATAGGAGTGAGATGGTATTCAATCAGACCATTTTCTTTCTTCTTCAGGCCGTTTTGAGGTAGCACCAAGGAGATATTCCCATCAGATTAATTCAATAGTTTATAGCGATTCTCATCGTAAGCAATCGATCGGAAAGGTTCCAAATCGGCAGTGCTCTTCCAAGTTAATCCGATGTGAAAAAGATATAAAGGATGTAAAAATATATAATGCAAAACGCGCGAAATTATTCATAAAGCACTTACCCAATAACAGTGTACAGAGAAGCAATACGAGAGTTAGGTTCACACCTTATAAACGAAGTTTTCAATTTTTTAAATTTTCCACGGACTTCTATAAATGTTTAAATTTCGATTGACGCATAGGTTGTTCTCTAAAAGAATAAAATAGAAAATTGAAAATTTTAGGCAAGAGCTTTGCCCATGTTTAATGAAGCTTCTCGGAGAGCCGATGAAAGGAGCTCGAGATACTACAGGAGCTTCTGATGAGCCGCTTGGTCGTGGTCAGAGTGCCATTGTAACGCTTAATAAGTCAATTTTTGAGTTCCCTGAAGCGGCACGATCGCTCTATCAGTTTGTTTTTTTTTTTTCAATTTCATCCATTTCTTTTCATTTATGTTGTTCATTGTTTTCGATCTTTTCAACTGTTGTCTCATGATTATTGTTTTATTTTTTTATCAACATATACCTTTGCCAAGTTTTTGTTAAGTTACAGCCTTCTAGCCGATAAGAAATTTGTCTGCGTAATAAATTTCTGAAAATTGAAACTGAATAGACCAACATTGGAAAGATAACCGGAAAATACTAAGTTTGCTGAGGAAAATAAAAGAATCTATAAGATTTTTTCATAAATCTCAAGAATATCTGCTAGAGTAGAACGGTGGAGAAGAGGAGAGGATTGCAGAATAACTTCAATGCAAATAAAACAGCTAGATTTTTTTCTAAAAATCGAAATTTCATTGCTAAATTTTATTTATTGTTGACATGATCGAGGCACTAATTATAAATTATTAAGGATTCTTGAACAACTTCTACGGCTACTTGCACCTTTATCATCGATGCGTACTGTTCTCGAAGCAGTATTTCATAAGGCGTTACTCTATCCAAAAGTTGAACAACGAAGCGAACCTCTTCGACTCATCAGAAAGGTTCGCATAATTCTTATTTCATTCAACACATTTTCTATAAGAAAATCTTAATTTTCATTGTAATTAAATGCTATCAATATATAATAATTAAATTATGGAAAATTACATTTACAAATAACTATGAGTTACGATTGTTAAAACTAGGTTACAATTAAATATATAAAAAAGAATGTCACTTATTCGTTATTTCTTTCAAAAATTATTAGTTTTTTTCTTGCACCTATACATGCTGTATTAGACAATTTGCATGAAGCATTTTATAGACTATGCGCCATTGTTGATGCGCTTTCCTAATCAAATAAGTCAAAAAAGAAGTTTTCAATGAATTCTATAGAATCGAAAACAAGTATCACTGATGTTGTTAAACATGCGGAATATATACTCTTCTTTTTCATTGTATTCGGAGTGAATTATTTGTGAATGGAAATATTTTTCAGATTGTAGGAAGTGATGATCGTATGATTGATCTACTTACAATATCGATTGATACGAAAGCACTCACATTATGGAAAATTTTTCTTGATTGTATTTTCGAATGCTCACAATCAATCAATATTGAAATTTCTGTTGAATCACTACGTTGTATAGAAGCTTTTGTAAGTTTCTATTAGTGATCTTTTACATTTTTATTTGCTTCATTATTGAGAAATTTTCTTCCTTCATATAGGTCTATTGGATTTCTTCATAACGATATATATATTTTTTTCTATTTAAAAAAAAAATAGAATAAATGACTGAAATCACTACTAGCCAGTTGCGTTATCTTCGAATTCAAATTTTTTTTTTCAAATTTTTCAGCCAAAAATTTACATTTTTCAAATATTAACAAATATTATTATTTAAATTCTCATTAAAAGAAGTGTTAATTTGCAGAAAATAATCCATTATTATTTTAATCTTTGTGTATTATTTATTTAGAGGTATCCTCGACGAAATTTTCAAGAATTTTTCACAAGATGTTTTTATGTTTTAAGGTGATAGAAATTTATAAAATTGAGAAATTCATTTCCATTGAAATTTAGCTTAATTTTACTTAAAACGATTACTAGTTGTATGATGAATAGCAGAACAATTCTAAAGAACCACTGCAGATCAGTTTTCTGCATCGTTACTAATTGAAAATTCCTCTTATTGGTAATTCGTCAAATGCATGAACATTATTTATATATGAAACTGCACCTTCATTTGTGACAGTTGAATATTCACCTCTAACATCGGCTGCTTAAATCACAGTTAAGTAGATCTATGAATAAATAAATATTTTCATATTGCATATAAGTTTTCATTCATCCAAAAATTTTAATTCTTCTATTTCAGTTGAATTCTCTCTCGCGGATTTGTTGCTCTGATAGTGCGGAAATGCTATCATCGGAGTTGATCGCTTCAATTTGTCAATTTTTTCCCTCAACGAAAGCGTCTATTGTTGCATGTAAGAAATTTCAATATTTCTAAATCATTCAATTTATATGCAAATCACTTATTCAAACTTTTAAACCAATTTTAACCGAATATAATTCGGTCAAATGGCAGACGTATTGTTAGCATTGTATCGAAATTTAGCTAGAGATTTGGATGCTATGAAGTGACATCGATGCTCGAGCTGTATAATGTTATAATAAAAACACATCGTCGCCCTCATTGTTCGTCTAGAGTAGTCATGAAAGTAACTATTTTCCATAATTCACAACAGAGAGTTGCCAGTTCGTTTTTTCTATTTCAGTTGTTTATTAATGGAATTGTGAACTTATATTTCTATTTTTATTGAATATTCTGTTTTCATTTAATATTCCACTTTTATTGCATATTGCATATAAAACTAAAAAATTCAAAGCTCAGTAGTAATGATAAAAAAAAAACGCAACGAATAGTAGCACTTCAAAATTTACACAGAAATTCGCTAAAAATCTAGAAAAAAAAAACTGTGACGAATATATTCTTCTTTAATTTTTAATTCAAGAATATGTGTTTTTTTTTTTTATGTTTCTCTACTCTTCGGAGCTTCATTTACAGCTTTCCCTTATAAAATAAACGAAGGAATAAAGCGACCTCTTGACACAAGCATTGATAGCGATAGTGGTGAGCAACCTATCAACGATCGAAGCATTCAACTTGACTCCAATCCATCGGAAAGCGGAATTGATAGTAGCACAATGGACGATATCGTAAAGGGAAATCTCGAAAACAATGGCCACTCGAGTGATGTAAGAAGTTTAGAAGAAGTTCATTGCATCAAACCTTTCGGGGAAATTTATAGCAGGGCGCACAAACTTCCATAAAACTTTTAATTAAACTTGAATTGAATTCACGTTTGCTTTGTTTTCATGCTGGGTAGAGCTGTGAAGGAAAACAAGTTCAATCGATTGTCGCCAAGGGTATTATGTCCCACCTAAAGCGACAGCAACAAACCCTCTCATAAGCGGAGAAATTTTTTCAGATTGTGACATTTACTTAAAAATGAAAATGCTTGAACATCCGGAAAAACATTTTATAGAATACCGACCTAGTTTTCAGCCTCATAAGAATTAAGGGTCTTTATTTGAAGCATTTTGAAGCCCATTCCTTCAGAGACACAATGTTTCCCAACTCTTATACAATAAACAAGCCATCATATACTAAGTGATATCAATAGAAAGGGTAAAGGTGGTCGATACTGCTTTTCACATTCGTGCTCTGAGATACAGTACGAAAAGATCTTTTTTTTGAGGAGATTTTTAAAGCTCTAAGTTCTATTGTGATTTTCACTGGATGCCTGAATGAGGTTTCGTAAGTAAGTGAAGCGAAGTGATAGTATACTGGCAATTTCTTTATGTTACTCGATAACTACTTAATATTACTTTCAAGTATTTGTAATGCGAACGAAATATTCATGCCTATATATGTTCTCGATTCTAGGGAAATTGCAATTCGCTTCAATTCCATTCATATAGTCATTATTTTTACTTTACACTAAACATTGGAAAACTGGAATCTACTAGCGTTTTCTTTGTTCTCTCTAAACTTCAAACGAGAATCTTCGAAATTTAGCAATTTTTTATCATTGCTATAGGCTAGCAAAAGCAGGAGAAGTATTACGGAGTTATCATAGATGAAAATGTGCACTCATCAATTGTGATAATTAAAAAAAATATTTTAAAAAATTTATCTAACTTAACGATACGTTGAGGTGTTTCTAAAAAATATATATATATATTTTAGGAAATCTCTAGAAGATTGCAATGTTTAGCGAAAAGGATCGAATCGATGAATGTTGTTTCCATAGATGAATGTCATCCATGCCAAGCGAATGACGAGGTGAGTTAATTGACATCTAAAAATAAAATTGATCCATTCCAATTGCTATTTTTATTCTCTGGATGAGCCAAATACGCATTATTCTTCGATCGCAAAGATGTGACCCTAACAGACCCATCGTCCATCTTCAGATTATGACATCTAGATTTTCACTTTTAAAATTAGACAATGAGTTGAAAGCATTACCGAATGCTGTTACAAAACAATTTGTATAGGGTACATTTGAGATGCTGAGTAAAACTTTAAAGAGAACCTATTCTTTACCACAAGGTATCAGAATTTACTTTTAAACTCATAATGCAGTTTAAAAAGTTGACGATACAAGTTAAAAAATTTGAATTGCTGAGTGGAATATTTGAAGTAACTTATCGTCTTCATGCAAAAATGATTGTTTCCTTCATTAAGGAAGAGATAGAAACGGCAATATGTTTTGTGAACGAATTGGAATCACGATTGCGAAGTTGGATGGAGTTGAAGAGCACGATTGAAGTCGATGAAGCAATTCAAACTTTCTCGTCGGCTTTCTTTTCAGGTGAAAGAACAAGAAACGTTTATAAATCCACTCACTAGTATAACGAATATGCGACAACTTAATAGCATAGAACTTTTTAACATTTTTAAAATCGTTCAAGATGAAAAAATATCTTTAAAAATATTTGCATCCTGTTTTCTTGTGTTTGTAGAAGCCAACCTATCTAAGCAGAGCAAATGCAAGTCAATGCTAGCCGCCATTTTAACAATAATAGCTCGAAAATTTTTTTGAACGATTGGAATATTATTATTCGCTTTTTGAGGTTTTTTTCGGGGAGGGGGGGGGGAGAGGGAGGAAGAGTTGAAATTTGATCTACATTTCAGCTTTTGAATATCCTAAGGAAATATTTCTAGCTATTGTATATTAAGAGTTCACACATGCACAAAAAGATGCCTTCGAATCACGTGGACGAACACAATCGCAATTCCTCAATTCGGATGCAATTTACCTATGTGCATACGCTTCACTTGCTGCCTCCACTCGCATACACTCCAATCCTGATATCGAGAAGGTGACTCATCAACTATTGTCAATTAAACAATGGCTTCATCCTCATGACTTGGCATATTTGAAATTCAAGGACAATGCTAGTGGGATCTCTAGTGTTTGGGTTCATTCATAGATCGGTTCGTCGCTGGGAGAGATTAAGTTACGAAGCTGCTTTTTCACTTTCGAATCTGTTACTATAGAAGCAAGAAAGCAGTGCTTAGCGGGTAGTCGTTAAACTTTCTCAACTGAACGAGAATTATGGAGACAGTATGCATAATCTCTACCTTGTAATGAAATTTTATGCATTTTTTAATGCATTTTATGCATTTTTTTAAAACATTAATTGCGCATTTTTTGAAGCATCATTTCCTCCTCATTCTTGTTCGTCATTTTAACTGCCAATGAAATAATCATTAAAACAATAAGCGCTATATTTATTTTCGGATAGTCTAATGAAAATATCAGATTTTCCACTACTGAAACCTAGCGAAATCTTTGGCGTATTTAAAGTTTTGCAGACATGGTTTATGAATGAGGTACTTCGCAGTGGATGTGTTGTCTATGCAAGTGATCGTTGGCTTTCTGCTGTCTACTCGGAATTGGTGAAGAGAGACATATTCGTTCCATTCGCGAACTCTCTTTCCTGTCCACTCGTCGATGTTATACAAGGTGCACTTCTTTCGTTGAATAGTGCGCATGTCAACAATAACAGGAACACAATGAACACAAACCCTCAGGCTTATGCCGCATAATTCTCTGAGCACAAACCCTTAGGCTTATGCCGCATAATTCTCTGAGCACAAACCCTTAGGCTTATGCCGCATAATTCTCTGAGCACAAAC
Source organism: Baylisascaris procyonis (assembly GCA_037389465.1). Taxonomy (NCBI): domain Eukaryota; kingdom Metazoa; phylum Nematoda; class Chromadorea; order Rhabditida; family Ascarididae; genus Baylisascaris; species Baylisascaris procyonis. The sequence continues at coordinate 3,782,740 of JAZARR010000088.1, read as the reverse complement.
CCTCAGGCTTATGCCGTATACTTCTCCGAGCACAAACCCTCAGGCTTATGCCGTATACTTCTCCGAGCACAAACCCTCAGGCTTATGCCGTATACTTCTCTGAGCACAAACCCTCAGGCTTATGCCGCACAATTCTCTGAGCACAAACCCTCAGGCTTATGCCGCATAATTCTCTGAGCACAAACCCTCAGGCTTATGCCGTATACTTCTCTGAGTTCTTTACCGCATGTGAGGACAACAAACGAAATCGCAGTGCATAAATTGAACTCGATTAAATAGCACTTCCTTCATCAGTAACCAACGTTGATCGCAGTAAACTCATTTTGGATGATGTATACTCGAAGTTGATCTTTAAAAATGTTTCATTTGAAAGAAATGTTTCGCTTCAGATTATAGTGGCCGTGACCATCGAATAATGAGCGACGTCCGTCGAATTCAGAAAGTTGCTGGTGTACTTAGCAAGCACTGCATTGCAGGTTCGAAATTCTTACTTTATGAACGCGATAGTGCGCACAATTCAACACGTATTTTATTGACCGTCATTTATTGTCAACCGCATTTCCTCTCCAAGAGCTGTTTTATTCGAGCTAACACTTTGTGTGACCTCATTTTTGAAAGATTCACATCCCATACACCTCAAGCCTCTAATCTCTAAACTATATTAATTTCCTTTATTAAGAGGTGTGAACATTTTGAGACGAAGTGCTTAATGATTAGTCTGTAATATGATGTTTTTACATCTGAAATCATTATGAATATTTTCTGCATATTTTATTTAGTGGTGATTCCTTTATACAGCGTTAAAAAGAGCTTAAAATTCAGCACGTCGTGTATCACGTTGGCTTCTGACGGCATCATGGGATGCATTCCTTGGCTCAATTTCACGCTTCGTAATTACACGCGATAAACAACGACGTGTACTACGACCGAAACTTGCTGAAGCAATGGATTATGCACTCCAAGCGATACACGCTCTTGCATATATCTCTGTCACGCTTGGTTCCTTCTTTTTACGCTCTTATCGCTAAAAAATCCTCATTACTACCTTCAAAAAACCACACTAAAACAACAAGAGGACTACGGCCATTGAGGGATGTTAATTTATGCAGTGAGGCTAATATTGCAACATCACGACATGACGATCTCACTGAGCAAAGTTGGCCTCACAATGCGAGGATGTTGAACCGGACCCAATAGAAAAGCAAAACAAATCTCTTGACCCTGAAGTGCATGAAACAATATCGAACTTCGAAAGCTAACGTAGCATATTGAGAGAGTGAGATGTAACCTGATAGTGCGAAGTGTTCAGGTATCGGTAATCGGAGTGGTTGGATATTTGAACGCTTGGTCGAAATGTCGTGTCCTGTGGAGGAATTACGCGAAGTCAGCGCCCGTGAAAAGACGAACACATCAGGCGATCGCTTAGCGAAATGGCCATTACGTAGAGTAGATGCCCTCTCCATTCAAATTATGCTCGATACAGCACTTGAATGTGGCCTTCATGCTCCTGAATGCTGGAAGCATGTCATAAGGTGAGCGCTTTAATGCAAGGAAGAATGAGACAAAGAACTGTTGACAACGTGCAGCATGACAGATTGATTGGGGCGCCTTTTGTGAATAGTGTATTGTCGTCTGAAAATTTTTCACCAATACCTGATAGAAAGTGAAGCCATGCAGAAGATAGTTGATGTTTAAGAGTGAAGCATCTAATCGTCATTGAACGTCGACGGCAAAACCGCTTAATAGATTTTCCGAAACATTCTGCGGAACTTTCAAGATCTAAATCTCGCTATCCATTCCATATTTCGGGCGTTGCTAAAAATGAAAATTTTCAATTTTCAAGATTTTCTCGAGCTTTATCGTTTTCGGTAAAAACGCCAGTAATCGATCTTGTTCTATCTCTGGCAACAAAATTCCCTTCGTTATTCTTCGAAATTTTATCTTTAAGTTGCACAGTAAACGCCATAAGCAATCTTCCCCTTCTCTCCGCAGATTTGAAGACGTAAATACGCGTAGATCTTCCTTCTCGAACTACGGAATCTAAGATAGAAGTGGGACGCAGTATCTACCAGTAAACCACTAATTGCACAGTTAAGGCTTAGTTGAGGTTGAAGCGCATTCGGATGTTATAGCGCTGTGCATTCGTTTCACATATAGACATCAAAAGGAAAAAGAGGAAAAGCGTTTGCAGGAAGTTAGCTTCAGGTGTACTGAGTATATATGGGAGATCGAGAGGTATCTATTCGGGACAACAGCACAAGAGCAGAACAACAGGTGGTCCTTATGGAAAAAGAAAGCTTCGAAGACGTCTCCTGACGAGCAATCATACACAGAGCATAGTGTCGAAGATGTCCTGAAAGGATGTACGAGTGACGCGCTTGATAGTCATGTCGCGGCACGCGTTCTTTGTGTACTCATCGCTAAGACGGATAGGTTCTTATTTCAGTTGTTTACTGTAGCTGATCAAGTTTTTATTGCAGTAAAGCGTAGAAAGTATTGATTGCTATCAAACAGTGATTGAATTTATGCGATGTAAGCAAAAGTGACAACTATCGTTTGGTAAGCAATCCAGACTTTATTGGTAGACGGAGGCAAACTCGTAGTCTTCCACTTGCCGAGTGAAATCTCTACCCCAGAGATAGCATGCTTCCTTTCATTGTGCATTTTTTCTGTCCCCATCTGCGGACACAGTTTGCACTGATTGTAGTCTGAGTCTGATCCAGAATAAAAAACACTTGTCCCTAACATATAATAACGTTAGCCACTTATTTATATAAGCTATTAGATATGTAGCGCAGGCTTACAGGTCTTATCCTCTAAATCTGTAATTGCACTAAACGAAAACACTCTAAAGAAAATGCTAAAAGTTAGCGAAATTCAAACGAGACTTTAATGTGAATACAATTTCTAAATGTTACGCTAAGCGATTATTGAATAAATTTTGAGAATTTTAATTGCCTTCAACATATTATGATTATTTCTTTAGTAAATTATTCCTATTTATTGCAGCTTCTATGAAAGTGTCGGTAAAAGTCTAAATCTACCATCGTTGTGTGAATTGATGCGAAGTTTGGTGGCTGCTAGCGAGAGTCGTCTTCAATTCTCAACACAGAAGAGTATCGCGCTAACGGATCCGGCTTGTATTATGCATCGAATTGCGTTTATAGTTCTACGACTTCCACCAAGACCACTTATTCATCTTATGAAAGTTTGGCCAACAATAACCGATCATTTCATACAGGTACATAAAGCAATCTTTATTCCACTAAACATCATATTATAAGTCAGCGGAAAAAGCAAAACAGTTCACGTTATTTTATTGGCAAACTGTAAAGTTTCATTGACGTTGTTGAAACTATTTCAGGTTGAACGCAGAATTAATCAACTTCCAGATTCTCATATGTTGCTGTCGAAGTGTTATTCTGAAGCAGTTGCAAAGAAAAAACAACAGCTTCAGAGTGGAATGCCATACCTCAATGCCTCAACTTCTGCTGTCTACGGCAGATATTCATTAGATCAAAAGCTTGAAATTGTCTGTAACTTTTGCCATTTTACTCCGACGTTTAGCAGACGATTTGTCAAAACCTGTGAATAAGCAAAATTTTCGGCGAATTCAAATCTTGAGTTGATATTCAATTAAACAATGATCATCAAGTGTGGTTCATTGGAAATTTTCAACCGGAAACAACCTAAAAAAAATCTCAAGTAGACTTTAGACTTTTTCAAAATAAGTCTGAGGTTGACGTAAAAACTGATGAAATGAACTTACTTTGTGTTCAGTGGACTTGAATGAATTGAACTGGTAAGGCAGTTCATTAGAAACCATGGTTCTCCGATGCAATTTTTACGGCAATCCATCAAAACCTCACATTCAGAACGATGTGTCGATCTTTTGATGTGCACAAAAAGTTTCTTCCACTCAATAGGTACTGATATAGCAGTCAGCATTTTCATAAAGAAGATTGCAGTAATATTAGTTGCAGTGTGCATGTGCACGTGAAGACGAGCAACTAACAAGGGCATCAATCGGATGTCTAAACGATTGCGTATCGGGTCTTTTGATTGCCGAACCGAATGGATTTTGTTTCAATCAAATGCTTTTCCGTCCATTTCAGGTTGGATTCAACTTTTAGTACACTTATCGAATTAAAATAATCTTTCGTTTGAATAGATATGACCATATCACACATATTATCATACCACATGGCGCTTGATGCAATAATGCGAATAACCTATAAGTCGTTCTAGGAACTTGGAAAAGGTTATTTCGTCGTTATTTCTAACTTATTAATGCGTTCAGCTTATTATTTGAGGTGATCGGAAGAATTTTCTTGTTAATTTGTGGAACATTTATTTTTTTTAAGTTTCTTTATTTATTTATTCTTTTTATTTATTTCTTCAGATTTCTTTATTTACGAATTATTTCACAAAGTTTTTTATGTTCTTTTTTGGAGCTTCAGGACGTACGAATTACGAAAAAAATCATAATTTGAAGAAAATTTTTAATACGCAGATATAAATCTAGGAAGACTTCTCTTGCTTATTTCTATATGCGATTTTCAGATGGTCACAAACTAAGTTCGACTTGAAGAGATCTATATGCGTTGCTGTATTCCTGTTTTTTTATTCGTATCAGTTTTATTTTTGTCGGAAGCACTTTGTTTGCATTTCATACGGTAATACCGTTCTTTTCAGTCAGAACATATTTAAACGTATGTATCAAAAAGCATTCAAATGCTACAGTTGGCCATAGCATTTTAGGATATTCTTTGCGGAGATATGTGCTCCGAGGAATCCCAGGATCAAATCGTGTCACTGCTCGCCTCATTCGTGCACGCTCGACCAAACGAAATCGGCTCCGGATGGCGTCCTCTATTTGGTGCTCTTCGTGCTCTTCGCACTTCGCCACTTAATGGTAATTCGCTGTGCTGTATCATCCATTTACTTACCTTTTATTTGATGTTAATTTGCTTGCGCTTTTCGTTGAACAGATAACTTGATTTGATTTAAGAAACCTTGCTACTTTCTAAAACGGTCCTCATCTCCCTTGGCCGATGACTGATAGCTGCCAAAGCTATAGTCTAGCCTATCTTTAGAAAATTCACCATGTTTTATTAACTATAAATCCTAAAAGAATTTAGAACTTTTTTTGGAGTGAAGGGAAAGCTACTTTATCAGAGCGGAATGCTAATTGTTTTTTTTTTTTTTGTTTTTGCAGAAAGTGATGTTGTCAGCAGTGGTATCTCATCGGTCCAAGCGACTGTTCTAGATGTTTTTTCGACATACCTCAACATTAGAAATGCGAACGTTCTCGCTGCAACATTACTCGACTATATCACTTGTGTTCTACACTACCTCCAGGCCACTGGTAAATATCCCTAAACTACAATTGTCCATTTATTTACTAAACATCTTACCACTTCTAAAGATCATCAAATCGTTTACGATCACAGTTTCATAGAAGCTTTTTTTTTTGAATATATTTTCCACAGGTGATGACCGAATTAAGTTCCATAAGCGGCCATTAACCTCTTTCTTTTTGCCGCATAAATCTTCCTGTATGTCAAGGCAAAACAGTTCACTCATTTAAGAAATACTAAAATGACTCTATCTCGAGACAACGCGGCAGAGTGCGGATTTATATGCTGATCGAGCTATGTGCAGTGTTTTGTTTAACTGATGCAATTTTGCACTACTACCTCATTTGGGGATTCACATGATCCCAGTTTTTTTTCATCGCTTATTGATCATATCCATTCGGAGTTTGACAATATTTAATATTTTTTTATAATTGACTCATTTTATTTTTAAAAAAAAGTTTTTAAAAAATTTTTTACACAGAATTTTGAAAAAAGTTCATTTCATTAATTTATAGAATCGAACTTCGGCGAAAGCTGTCAAGATTATGAAGTGGCTTCAACAGCATTACAGTGTCTTCTGAAAGTGGAAAATATGGTGCAAGATTTAGTCGTAAGGGCGGATAGTGCTGTTCCTCATCTTCTTCACAGGTACACATTTCTTCGAAATCCTTTCTTAATCACAATCATGAAATTCTGAACGTCGTCAGATGTGTCGATTTTGCAACGGAAACTGCAACTTAATTTTTTCTTTATTTACCATAAGTATTTTGATCTGTTCTATGAAACTTAAACACCCAAAATGAAGAAAAAGAAAAAAAGAATTCAAAAATGTCACTGATATATAAAATAGGTTATCACCTTCTATATGGAATATAAAATTCCGAATCATTCAATTGGAAAATAGAAAAGTTGAAGTTTTGCAAATATAAATTTTTGCAAAATTTCATTTATATTTATAAAATAAACAGTAAGTCTAATGCTTTAAAAAAACTTTCATTTATAAATTCATTGAGTTTGAATATATTCTTTTCTTTTAATACGTTCTTTTCGTTGGTGTTTTTGTTTGTAGAGAATTGAAAATTGCGAGAATATAGTGTTTGATCGCCGATAAATCAAGTGTAAATCAAGCGATGTTCCTATATGGCATTTGTATTGCCTTCTAGGATTCTTCTAAGAGAGCGTGTTTGCGAGAGTATTGATGCATCCGTTGAACCGTCCTATCTTCTGGCACCGTTGTCAAGCGTCCTCCTCGATGATCCCTTCTTCGAAAGTACCTATCACTCACCGCTTCCTACCGATCTTGATTGCCATCTACAACGTAAGTTTTGATCATTCGAAATTTGAAATATCTTAAAAAAAATTGGTGAAAAAATTCATAAAATTTTGAATAATTATGAATAAATATCATAAATAAAAACTTTCAAAAACGCCTTTCACTTTGATTATGGATATTCATAAAATTGAGCTGCTTTTGCAGATGTTCAGTTATGATGTTTTCATTATTGTCGCATGCTAGTTTTATATTGCATTTTACTAATTTCTGTTATAATTTATGAGATGCTATATCCCTCGGTCATTTGGAGGCGTGAAATCACGCCTATTACTCCCCTTGCCTATGCAAGTTCATCATTCTGTTTTCAAACTATTACTATTTTATCGCTGAGATTGATGATTATAACGCTACTATTAACTCACATTAACTTTCAAATTTTAGCGTCTATAGAGTCAGTGCCGTGGGCATCACTTGGAGGCGTTGCAAGAAGTTGTGTTGAACTGCATCTTTCTCTGGTCGAGGGTCTTACCGCAGTTGCAGTAACTTGTCCTGCTTCACTTCAATCGAGCTTGCTTCACACTATTGCAGAGATCATTTCAAGCCTTATCAGCTCAAAATTTGGTGCTTTTTGCTATTATTTCCTTTTCTTTATATTAGGATTTGATGCTTTAAAAATGCTTGAATTCATTTTTCAACCAGGTTTTACTGAGCAAGTTAAAACCACAGATTCCTTTAGTTGAATTGGGTTCTGCTTGTGGCAATATTTCCTCAAAATGAATCCAAGCGTTCAGCCATTTGTAAAATGTTCTGATTTTCAGATCTATTTAGTCCCCATTTCGCACGTCGTTGTCCACACAAATGAAAATATTCATTCAGAGATGATCAAATGCAATTGGCAGTTGGTTCGTGACTTTGACGGATCACATTCATGGACTTTTCAACAATCGCTGTTTTATTTAGCAACATTGCTTTTTGTTAAGTGCCTATTTTTGGAAAGAGGGGATGGTTCAAAGGGCACTATATACTCATTTGTTTGGCTGAAGTCACCTTCATTACAGGAGTGGATTATGGTTCATATACGTTATCTTCGTTATTATTCCCGGTGTTGCAACAATGGATTCGTCGAGAGACGGCCGATAGTGAGGCGAATCTCAAGCAGGCAATAGGGCTTTTCACTGAGGTCGCCGTCACCTACATCAACACAACACAAGGTTGACAATATGTGGCTTCTTTTCAGAAAATTAACGTGAGAAATTTTTGGTGAAATATAGCTCCCGCTAAAAAGTATAATTGATCTTTGAACATGCGACGCAACTTTTAGCTTCCACAAAAAAAAATACCGCCAATTGTTGATCAGATTGTTGCTCGAAACTTTTATTGATGTCATGAATGATTTTTTGTAGTATAACACCTATTTTCCCTGATATAAGCATTGCATACTGTATTACTGCAATAAACAAGGCTAGGCAATACGATAACGATCGCCTTTTAAGCTGATACTCTTAACACTTGAGGTGACTTTATTAGTTACAACATATGATCACTAAATTATTACAGCAATACTTGCTGTTATAATACCACAATTAGCATTGTAATTGTAACAATTTAGCTTTAGTACTGTGACAGCTATCACTGTAAAGTATCATAACATTATTGCAACGTAGTAGCACAGTTATGCTTTAATGCTGCATCTTAACGTTTGTTTGCAATTCTTTCGTCGACTGTAAATCCACGCTATATACGATCTGTAATTATCTTTATGGACCAGTTGTTGGTAAATTTTAGCTTTCTTACTGATAAATTTTACTGACAGACTAATTGGTAAACTTCTGTTAAAACAGACCGATATCTGTATACGATTTATATATATATATATATATATATATACTTCTTAATTTTTCCGATACCCCGAGGCAGTGCTATCCGTCCGCGAGTTTCTCGAAAATCTCGCAAAACTCTATAAAAAAAAGTCTAATAAATATGCTAAAAAAAAATCCACCCTTTAGAAAAAAAAAAGGAATCGATTGAGGAGAAATATGGCCAGTGGTTTTTTTTTCGTAAAAAGGAACGGAAGAGTGACCCAATCGGGCATTATTTATTACTTTTACGACGAGATTTAACGTCTAGTATTAGTTCAATGACTTATAGCCCAAAGACTTCGCCTCTAATGCGTAGGTCGAAGCGATGCGAGCATGTTATTTAGTTGAAGAGAGATATTCACCCTTCTCCCCTCTACACTCCACCATAAGCTTTGTGGATTTACTTTAGACAGTGCATGGGTGGATCGTGTACTTCTCGACGCTCTTGCTGTGCTTTCCGAGTGTGCAGCACGTTCATCGGAACGAGTAGCACGACTTGGCTGCGCTTGCATTCGGCATCTTATCAAATCCGCAGCAGATTCGTTCACACCTCGTCGATGGACGATAGTCGTTCGTTCTCTATGGAATACATCGTTCGTTTCATCCATTTATTCATATGATGGCAATCATCCTCCTCAAAGCTTCTTATTAGTTTCATCTTTGGGTTTTGTATAATGATATTAAAATTAAGTACCGAATTTCATACAGATCATCAAATAATAGGGAAACCGTCGATGGTATAATTTAAGAGCTCATTTATATTTCATATTGATGCAAAATGCTTTATGTGAAAATATCCTCATTGGGAGGTGCCTCAGTAACGTGTTGAATGTTGTCAATTTGTCTACACGCAAAGTTGAGATGTGCACATTACCTGCTGGAAACACTTTATGCACTTTTGCAAAACTATGTTTGCTCTTCATCTACCCACAGAAACAGACGTATATGCACAGATGGTCAGACACGATAGACACGATGTCGTGTCTGGCCATCTGTGCATATATGTCTGTTTGAGTGTTTGGTGGCTTCTGTCAAGAACCAATGAAGCTAAAGCGACGAAATTTTGATGATTATAATGTACACTATAGGATGATCTCCCATACCAAAATTCAAGTTGACCCTTTAACTTCGAAATGAGTTATAGTAATTCATTGGCTCCAAAAAACTTACTTGCATTTTGCACTCTGTCGAATTTTTTTTTCATATAGATTGCGTCGCAACAAAACGAACCATTTCTGGAAGATTTATAGAGATAATTGAATCATTAAAAAGCAATTTTTTCACCTATTTTATGATTTATTATCGGTTGACGAAATGCTTCTTCTAGTAAACGAAACTGCAAAAATCGTGCCAATTGCTATAGTACACTTCCCAGCTTCTTTGCTTTGAATGATTTCCCTCGTTTCCGTGGGCCATTATAAACCGTACAGGTAACGACTTTTAGCACAGGTGTAATAGCGCACAGATATAATAGCTGAAGTGTAACAACAGATTTATTCCTTTTCGGGAAATGGGTGATGTTATTGATGCATACATTCAATATAGAGATAAATTGTCCTAGATATTCCAACATCGTCGTCGTTTTATTACCCAAACTTATAAAATTTTTAGCGATGTGTATTTTCCTGAGTACTAAAATTTTTGCAGAGGTTTAACATTGGCCTATATTCGTTTGCTGATGCGTTATTATGTTGCGGATTCAAAAGATGCGAACGGGGATGTTGGTCGAGTTCGTATCGTTGTCTCCGAAGATTCAAAATCATCTCATCAAACACTACTCCTTGCGCAACAGGTTCTTTTTAAATACAACAGTTCACGTCCTGAAATTAATTCAACTTGAAATTTAATAATTGTTAGAGAAAGACGAAGCCATCCGTTATTTGTTTTCCTTAAAGTGGCAGCTGGAGTTTTTGATCGCAAAAGGTCAGCTCAGTTGGCGTTGCTTATGGTCGAGAAAGCATTTTCATGCTGTATTTACTGACGCTTGAGTAGATAAATAAACCGAAAATGTTGAAGGTATTTCTGCTCGAACATCAATTGTCAGACGAACCTGCAGTGGACGAACAAGGAACTCAATGCGCTTTTAACCGAGAGCTAGTACTTTCCGAGGACAATGCTGAAGATATCAGGTTTCATCCATGTTGCACTCTTGCCCTTTACTACGTCGCGACGTGGATTATTTTGGCACTGGTTAATCACGCCTCGGAAATGACCGGAAATCGGGCACCGACCCCCAACTGTCGATGTCCCCAATGCACACAATACAAAATGGGTTTGTCAGTATGAGAAGCAGAGAAATATGCGCGATATAATGGAGCAGAGAAAAACACAGACCACTAAGCTATGTGCAAAAGAGCGATCACTGTATGGTCGTTTCCCACAACAATTCACTTCCCTTTTTATTTCCATATTGACTTTTTCCACTTTTTGTGTGTATCGGTTTTTGCACGTCCGTACGTTAAAAATTACTTAAAGCATCCATATCATAGTTGACAGACAATTTTTAATTTTTTGAAGAATATCGTCCAGTGTATCCGACTTATCTTCAAATTGAAATATTTTTATTAGCTCTATTTTGGGAGATTTTTTACACTTAGAAAAAAAAAAAAAAGAAATTAAACTCTCACTATCGCAATAGTAACAGCATCTTTTTTTTTTTCAAATAAAACCTCAAATCCTTGCCTCAAATTTATTTTATTCATTTTGCAGGCTTTCAGTACAACAATTAGTTGTTTCTCTACTTAGTCATCAATTAATTCTACAACTTATCGGATATGTTCTTCTGCAAGATGTACATCTACCGGTTGTTGGATCAACCGAATCTATTTTGAGTAAAATCAACGAAACATCACAATGCACAACTAGTAGGTTTTATACTTTAATTTTAAGCTCTATAAGGTATGATGGTGTTTCTTTCTCCTATCCCCTATCGAGTGCCCTTAAATTAGAAATGCAGCATTAATTTGCTATATGATTAACACTTTCAATTACTAGTAAACGCCTATCATTTCCACTTTCAACAACGCAAATATGGGAGCACTTTGAATCTCTCTACATATGATGCAACCCTTAAACTTGGACAAATTGATGACTAATAGAAGGAAATCCCATTTTCAGAGTACCTCAATAAACTATCAACAGAGGATATAACAACGCTGTTTCATTGTCTCGATGCGTCCGTTCAGGTTTCACGGCATTTTGACTCTCGTCCAGGCCTCAAATTGCTTATACAAAGTATTTTCAACTTTCCGGCTGCTCCAAACTTATGCAAGCAAGCATTCCTTGCGTGGACATTACGCTCTTTGACGATGTACGAACTCGTTCGGAGTAGCTCTTTAGATGAGTAAGTTGCAATTATACTAATTGTTTTGCTATGCTTGAGGCAAACTATGCTTCTGATCATTTCCCCACCGCAGGAATTGAATATCCTTCGCGGAAGGGTGCGGCCTTATCTGGCAGATCGCAGAGTCTCCTCCAGAAGAAAATGGTGGTACTGAAGTTTGGATCATTGGCCTTATTTACAGTCTTCATAAATATGAACTCGATGCTTTAAAACTTTGAGCGTTAAAACACTAATCGACGCTAATTTCCGATGGCAGTAGGCATCGATTCAAAGTGTCGTTTAGTGTATTTCAATTTAGATGGTTCGCATTCTTTGTCAGCCACCTTTTCTCTAATTATTTATTATAGGATGGCGATTAATGAAATAATGAATGGCGTGAAATCACCGCAAGATGATTTTATCGTATTGCAATTGTCGAGTTGTCATGCTAAAGTATGCGCTTATCTTCGCAAAATGGAGAGATCTTTCGCGCTTGAGAAAATTGGTTCACTCACAAGGGCGCATGTTGCTCAGGTGTGCATTTCTTTTTCTTGCAATGCTCATCGATTGCATTATTACTATCAACTCATGAGTCTCGTTAATTCTGTTGAAATGCAGCATTTGTTTATGAAAATTTACAGATAAAATGAAGCATGAGTGAATGGCATTAGTACACTCATTAGTTTATGCTACTTTACTGTTTAAAGTTGTTGTCGATGAAGGCTATCATCGGAGGATAGTGACTATTGATGGTGACAAGCGAGAAATGAAAGAATATTTGATATTAAGATTCAAATGCTATCATAGACGAGTGCAACGCTTAGCTAATGATATTTCTTTTTTTTTTTTCGGGTTTCTGCTTTAATGCACAATTGAGGTCAATTCAACTCGATACCACTCAAAATTATTGCGCAGAGAATTTGAAAATAGGCCACTAAACTATTTTCTCATCATCTCCTTAGTGACTATCAATCCTTTGTTATTCAGTTTTGTTATTAAATTAAGCAGTTCATACTAATGTACTCGCTGCTGTCGATGTGTGATGGAACCAAAGGATGTGAAGCTCGTTTATACAGGAGTACTTTTTGAATGCCATTCTTCTAACATTGCTGTACAAGCCCAATCGTCTAATCAAACATAATTTAAGAAAACATCAAATAAAACTCTCCCCATCCGATATGCTCGACAGTGATTGACAAAAGTGTTCCATCAATGCATCGCAAACAAACAACGATAAGAATTTAGCACTTTATACGCTAAATTCACTAGTAACCAGCTACCACCAGTATCCATCTCAATGGTGAATTCAGTCCATTTATCCAGTGAATTCGAAGCAAAAAAAAAAAATAAAACCCTCCTTGAATATTCTTCTTAGCAATAAGAGAGATTTTTCGACTCAATATTATATCGATGAACGTAATGAAAGATAAGGCGAATCGTAGTAAAATTGCAGAATAAAATTTTATCGATGATTTCAGCAGTTTTCATTGGTGCTTGATGACATGATAGAGGAAACAGTCAGTGGCGAAAAATTCTATAAAGTTGTTTCTTCAGAAGAAGCGAACGCTCTCCTTTCCAGTAAGCAAATTTTCATCGTATAAATTTGATATGAGGTGAACGAGGATTGCCTTTTTTTGCATGTAATTATAGAAATGTGTTTTTTTTTGTGCTGCAAAAAATTAGACTCAGATACAATAAACTACAAGTTTAGTAGTCAAATAACATTGAAAAATTAGTGGAAAAGATTTTGCATCAATATGGAGTGGATTTAATTTCAACACTTCAGTGATGTCTAATTAAGGGGAACATAAAAGAAGAAAACTTTTGACTAGACTTATCTCTTTTTGCCAGGGAATTGAAGTGAAAAGATCGATGAAAGGAGTAACAAAAATGAACCAAACAACCGAAGAAATATCCTTATTGAAAACTATTTTTTATTAATTTCATCGATATAGGATAATAGACAACAGCTTACTTTTATGTCATATCACAGATGTGACATACAGGCGTATTGACATTTCATTTCCTTCCTAATGACCAATCGACAGCATATAAATATGTTTTGTAATTTAGTACCACAACGAACAATCGTATAAAGTTTTTTGATCGAACGATTAGTAGATCGGACAGAAATGGTGCTTAAAGCTCATCCTGATCTACAGGTCATCACTTTATCACTTCGTATCCACTCGCCATTGTCCATGACAGTTACAATACTGCTCCTGTCATAGGCATAATTCGTAATAAATCCATTTCGCCTTGCTGCCTGAGTACTCAGCCATCGTCAGCCAAATATTACGACTATCGTATCGCTCGAGCAGTCTTTTGAAAATGATCTAGCGGGTATCGGCCTTGAATTGGATTCTGTGGGATACTGTGGAAGTCCATTCGTTTTCCTTTGCGTCAAACGACACGACTACAGTTTATGGTGCAAGAAAGTAGTCAAGAGGTAGATGTACGCAAATTCTTGTGCAAATAAATGCGTATAAACTCAAATTTATGCTAATAAGCTTACTTTTAGACTACAAAAAAGCAAAAAATGCACAATCGATAAACACACATCGAAGGATCAATCCATTTGAAGAGGATTTAAAGCAAGAGGAAGATGCACAACGTCGCTTCTATCTTAACGTAAGTGATATTATCTCTCTAAAGATATGATTCGGCTAACAAATGAGTGCTACAAAACCCTTGTGACTTTCCTCTATCTGAACGTCGAATCGAACGTCCTCTACTTTCTCGTTCATAAAAGACCAAGGCCTTCTTTCTTCGCGAACATGCAAATTTGGAATAAAGTGCCAGCTGATTCATTCCTCACCACTTTACTCATTACTTCCAGTCGCATTGTTTCGTTGGTTCATCATTTCAGTGACTTTTGATGCAAACGGCTCCCCCCACATTGTTTAGAGTGACACGCCAGCTGATTCATTCCTCACCACTTTACTCATTACTTCCAGTCGCATTGTTTCGTTGGTTCATCATTTCAGTGACTTTTGATGCAAACGGCTCCCCCCACATTGTTTAGAGTGACACGAATACATTTAATATTCTCCATTCAGAAGCAAATAAATAAATAAAAGCAAAAAAAAAAATAGAGAGAAATAAATGAATAAATAAAAGCAAAACAACCATTTATGTACTTATGAAGATATTTTAAAGGATGGTGATGTTCGATGCGTTGCATGGGCGGAAATGTCACTTATTCTCGTAAATATGCTTCTCAATGAAGACGACCTCACCTTTCGACGTCTACTACCAATATTCTATCGCAATGTGGTAACACTTGTTAGCGGCTCGGCGGACATACGTGTGCGGAAAGCGGTCGCTGATCTGCTTCTTCGGATTCCGCCGACTTACGCTTTATTTGGTAACAAACAAATTCAAAATCAGCCAGATTCCTAGCATCGCAAAGAGTTACGTGCGGCAATGATATTTGAAAGTCATGGGGTTTGAGTGTGTGATTTTTGCACGGAAAGCACAATGTCCCAATGCACAAGTGGCCGCAATACGGACGTCTCCCTTCATAACCGCCACATAACGGACAAACAAGAAAGTTTCGCAGTTTTTCAAGAACATCGAAAGAAAAAAAATATGAGTCGCGTTGGGTGGTCTTTTGGTCAAAACCAGCATATATTTCTCCAGTCAACGGCCTTCTTCCATCCGAAAACGAATGCCAGATCAACTGCAAAAGTTTTAGTGGGACTTGATGCCAAAGTATCTTGAAGAGATTCTTTAAGCTCATATGCCTCTATTCCTTCGCCCATCTTAAACAACAAAATTCCTTTCCATAGTGACTGCGATTTTTCGTAAAACGTCATATCCATGTAAGTAACGAAAGAAACAGTAAAGTTTTTTGAAAGTGACTCACGACAGTAAAACATTGATTGGGACCGATCGTAAGGTCCAATCGAAGAGGGAGTAAAGGTCAAATGCCGAATGAGGTCAAAGCAATAGAAGAGTCTATAAAGCAATTAAAAAAAAAAATCCCAAAAGGCATACCAAAAACAATGCTCAATGAATGAGCAGATCCGAAGTGAGCGTAATTGTTGCAGCAATAAGCAAAGTTCGATTGAACTCACGAAGTTTATGGTGAAAGTCCGATTAAGGATGCCTCATCATTAAATATCATGGTTACTCGGAGCGGAAGAAAACCAATTGAAAAAGTACAGCAGAGACATTGACTACAAATGATAAAAACTTGTTACAGTAACAAAAACGTCCAATGAACGAATATATATATGAGTTTTTCTTGATGATGAGAGTAGTTTGCATATCATTAAAAAGTGTGCAAAAATTAGAAATCGAAGCGAAATATATAATCGCCTCGAGTTGAATCGCCATATTCCCCATTGAAAATCGTGATAATTATGCATTTCAAGTTCTATTAATACAACAACTTATTGACAAATGGAAATAGCATCGTTTTTTCAAAAAAAAAATTCAACCTAAGCAACAGTCAATTTCAAAAAAAAAAAAAGATTTCCACTTTAGATGTTTTGTTATCAGAGATCAAAAAAGAAATTAAACATAATAATCAAAGACATCAAAAAAGAAAAAAAAAACAAAAACAATTATAAATAATAAAAACATAAGCATTCGACCCTTTGCGACATTGAGTAAAACATTTCAAGCATTTCGCATACAATGTGCTAAAAAAAAAAATTCCAATAGATCGAAAAAATATGAGTGAAACATGAAAAATGCACATAAAAATAAACATTTTTTACGAGGTGAGATGAACAACAGATCAAAATGAATAAACCGTTTCATCGTAAAATAAAGATTAAATTAATTAGTCACGCATTTATTTGCAATTATTTCTGTCAACTTTACAACGATATGAAATAAAACATCACCCGTCGCTAGCGAATTATTCGATTGTTCATTCCACAAGTTGCAGCGACTAGCATAAAAATATCATGTGCCAACATTTCCCCACCCCAAGAACCCATATTCACGTGACCTCCTCCACCCCCCCCCCCCCCCCATTCCAACACATCTTTGCGTGATGAAAAACATTGAGGTATATTCCGTCTCATTTCCTTTTATGCGCCGACTAAATGTGTAGTCAAAGACAACCAAGGTTCCACGTCAGGTGCACAGCATAAAATCTTCCGATCTTTCAAGGATCCAGATGAAGATTAAACGACATCATTTGAACAGTAGTCCACCTTCTAAACGAAAGAAAGGATAAACGATGCTGGTCACCCCACAATAAGATGGGGTAATACATGTAGGTGAAATATAGAGCAAATATAAAATTCAAAACAACAAAAAAGCTGGATTACGAACGAACGGTAGATTCAAACAGTGCCAGGGGTGAAGAATTCATTAAGTAAGTCGAGATCTTCTTCGTTGAGTCCAACCGCACTATGAATAACTGCAGGTGAGACGATGTCAACAGGTTTTGCGTAATGCGCTAATTGGGCATGTAGCTGATCTTGTATTTTGCCTGCCAAATTCGTCTCCAGTTGGCTTGGTGGTGGTTGTTCGCTAAGCGTCGCTGGGGGTACGGAGCTTAGACGATTCTTTTGCAGTAATGCCAGATCACTTATCATTGCGCCCGTCTTACTTAATTGGTCCTACAAAAGTCGCTCATTTAACATCACTCAATACATAATAAAATATTGATAGAGACAAAACAATCTCAAGTGAAAGCAGCCTTTTGAAGCTCTCACGCAGATAAATAAAACAGGCTCATTTCCAGCAACAGTCATAAGATTATTGGAAAGTGGCTTTATTATAGACCCTCTTCAATAAAACCGGTTATTTTTTGAACTCTTGAAAGCCCATCCGGCACACAGAGATCACTTCTTTTCCACCAAAAGCAAATTTGCCTTAAAAAAGGCATTTTCACATTAAAGACAAACACCAACAAGCTTCAGATCCGTATAAATCGAAGAGAAAAAAATGTAGGAATAACAATCCGGAAATAAGTCCCGTATCACAAAGATGAATTCGTTTTCCACTTGGATGAGAATTGTAACGTCATCGAAAAAAGTAGAGAAGCTTGCAAATTCAGACAGTCACTAGCCTAGCCAGTCCGATGCAACGACCAACTGCATAAAACAATACCCTCACGATGAAATCGCATGGCAAAATCCATATTGGTATATTTGAAAAGAGTAGCAGCTATGTGGTCATACTATAAGAACGAACCATTATCTACATCGAACAAATTGGCAGCCATCTGGCAATTAAGTGAGTGATTAGCTTTACTGTCCAGAAAATGTAACAAGAAATTGTGACAAAAAAATTTTTGCCACTTCCTAATGTGAGAGCTTGAAAGGAAAGAGATCGCAATCAAAAACGCAACCTGAGGTGAAGTTGATTCTTCTTCGACGCCGTATAATTTCCTCAAGTCGGAAACAAATGAAACATCAATGCCGATGTTCTCCAGCGATTCCACATCACATAACAATTTTTCCATTTCTTCGGCCGACTCTATTTCCGGAACCTGAGAGAAGAAATTGTTGGCCGCGGTTTTAAAACAATCCTTTTTTCCTCCCTCCCCGCATCGCCCCAGTATTCAAGAGTTGATTCGAAAATCCCCCACAAGACATCTTATTCGATCAATTGAACGCTTGCAGCTGTCAAGCTTCTTGCCAGTCAGATACCTCTGCCGGCAAGAAGAAATTCAAGTAGTTTTACATATGTAATAAGTTCCCTTTATCAAAAACGACGAAGACCATTTTTCAAACTGCAGACCTGGTATCAGTTGCTCATCATAACAGATCTCTAGATACTGAATTCATAAGAATGAGGTCAGCATCTAATAAGATAAGCCGTTTTCTTGGTCGCTTCATCCTATACAAGCACATACGAACGCCAAGAGACTTCAACTACATTCTGAACACCACAAACGTCTGCTGACAAACCATGCCTGATCGGTCCTAAACACCACAACATGCTAAACGAAGAATTTTAAGCAATTTCCAAAAGTTAAGGTACCTTAACCAAATGGATAAAAACACACTGCCCTCAGAACTCAGTTATATACTCCCATATCAGCCTTTCTTTTAATAAGCGCATAGTTCGTCTCATCTTATTTATTGGGATGTCATGCTTTGAAAATAATCTCCAAAAACTTTCTGAGTGACCATGACGATCACTATAAAAACGCTTATGTTCTAATGTTCGATGTTCTGTTCAGGAACGGATAAGCATTTTGTCTCAAACGATTAAGATCACTCAATCACTTCCCGTCGTTTTCTTCATTCACTCAAAAAATTAAAAAATTCTGGCTTACCTTAGCATCCGGTTCAGTACGAAGCGCCGAAAGTGTACGAGAATGCTCGCCATCAGTCAATGTATCTAATAGATCGTCAACCAATTTAATCAAATGAGCACCACTATCTTCGACCATACTCCGTAATGCGAATGCATTCGTTACACTTTGCCTGCATAATCGAACAATGAATATCTCAGTTTAAATAAGTAATTTTATAAATCATGCTCGTACAATTCTATACAATTTCATGTAGTATTCTCTATAATGAATTTCTTTCAGTTATTTCCCTTAAAAAAAACGATTCAATAGTAACATCAAAAATATGCCACAAGCCAAATAGTCAAAAAGTATAAGATTTCACATATCGAAGAGACACTTGATTTTCGAATTCATTCCAACTTGCAAGCTTACAGAATAGTTTCACTCCGGAATTCTCCCTGGAAAAAAGTTCGGTCGACTAGCAGTTTACTTTTTGCCGAAATCTACCATGTGAAGCAGTACCTAATGCTCAACGATAGTGACAAAAGAACGAAGGGTACGATCGAAATTTGCAACGCAGCTCGTTGCAAAACGAATAAATCCGACCATTAATCCGGAATGCGTAAATCCTGCACAACATTGTCGTCCCTTAACAACTCAGCTACTTAGTACAAACAATTCTGCGCCAATATTATCGCGAAAGATGCTTTAAGTGAAAAAAGAGATGATATTCAAATTAAATAAGTCACAGACTTATCGCCATAGCACGACAGTAGCAGTGTTGAATCACGATCACAAAGAGTCGCCCATGTCGAATCGTATTGTGGGGCAAATGAGCTGAACGGCCCATAGGACAGGAACGATATGGGAACCTAAACACATCCCCATTAAGCGAACCACTTCGAAGAGCAGATCTTAGTGAAATAAACTCCTTCTGCCACTTATCTTAACCATTTTTGCCAGCGTAAACAACCTTCCAAGATGCTTTCAGCCACCAAAAAATGAATCCACTTCTTGACATTTATAAACTCAAGTGCTACTCCAGCAGCCGTTATGACTTAATACTCACATGTCAATGAGATTAACGCATCGCCAACAAGAATCTCGGTGCTGATATTCGCTGCGATATCCCCGTCTAAAATCGACCACACAAACAATGGCCGATCCCATATAAAGCCAACTTTGCTCTGGGAAATGGAAACTTCAAGCACACTATCTACTATATTTTCCTTCAGCAAAGCTCATTTTTTATCGCCGGAATTAGCAAGCGGAATTCGTATCCACCAAATCCCTTTCCTGTCAGCGTTCTGGACCAATTAACGATCAAATAAATCTGAATTTTTACATCCCTCATTTTTCATGTGAATGGTTGCATTCTAAAATATATAAAAATGGGCACAGCTTTCACTCCTAAAATCCAATTTTTCCGAGTTGATTTTGCAAAACATCTTCCGCATAGAGGAAATTACTACAGAGGAATCTCGTAGAGATAATTGCAAGAATATAAAGCGAATATAACAACTGTTTGGGAGTTCCCCTGAAAGAAAGGAAACAAGAATCTCTCAATAATTCACTCAGAATTTTAAAGGTGAAACAATTCTAATAAAATACGGTTGCACAATTTCACAAAGTTTTTACGTAAAAAAGCTTTAATAACAAAGGATAACACCTGGAAACATCATTACAACTGAGCGTGAGGCTTCATTTTATGCAGTCAGAACTCAACGCCAACAGTGTGAATCGAGCTCACCTGAACAGACGACTTGTGTTCTTGAGGTGCACAAAGGCCGGGTGTGCCTTCTTCTAATTTACCAACAATATCTCCCAATGTTAGCGATCTCTGTTCGGACGAAGAGCAGTTTAGGATATTCAGGCAAACAGCGCCGTCTTTGTTGTCCAAAAAGCCGAGCTCACATTTCGGTTCCTTACCGGAATCACAGTCCGGAACCACTCCACGTAGTTGTGGTCGTCGCCCAGAAAGGCGTGATTTCAATGATATATCAACTGAGCTTAGAATGGTTGACGGTGTCATGTCATCCATAATCGCGTAATTCCGTTCCACTTTTGGCAATATTCGAGGACGAACTTTTGGCGTGAGACCAACCTTCTCTAACGGTATGTCCTATAATATGATTTATCAATAACTACCACGAGCAAATACTAAGCACTAAAATATTAAAATATTTTTGTACAAAGTGAAGAGTTTGATTCGCAAATCCTTTATGACCCTTCAAATCCATCAATGGAACTATCATATTGCAAATATTTAATTGCAATGAAATAATCAGCTCAATACTTATACTCATTATACTTATATTTTTACTGATGTTATACCATAGTTATATCAGTACTTACTATTCTCTAACTGAAAGCAATAGCTTTCCACGCTTACTGTTCCTATAATTTATCGTTATTTGTTGAATATGTTATAAAAAAATACCGTCAAGTAAATTATTAAAATAGCTATATTTTCAATAAATTCGATAAAATATGCATCAATTGTTAGCTGAACGATGCTTCATATTGCTTATAAAATGAGTAAATCAGCTCACCTTACAAAACGGTAATGTATGGAAGAGGTATCTCAGGTGAGGTTCCGAGAAATAGAAACGGACAATTTGATCGAGTTTCTGAGCAGCCACATTATAGATCGTATTCGGTTGATTGTATGTTAAAGCATTATTCACAACCAATTCAACATCTTTTCGAAATGCAGCCACATCTTCATATTCGTTTGCTTCAATTTTGGAACGCATCGTTGAGAAATCCATCGGTTCTTTGATAACCTGATGATAGTCGGGCGCCATCGATCTAAATATTTATCATGAAGCAAAATGAGCAACGTTCGAATCGAGTGCCGCAAATCTTCACAGAATTAGCTCCTTTATGGATAATGAGGAATTCCTTTATTACCTAAAATACAGAAGAAGCGTGACGTAACGCCTAATTGATTCAGTACCTTTTTCATTTTTTATATCTAAATTCAGCCTTTTTTTTTTTGCTGACCTTGTGCAGGTTTCTCGAATAAAATTAAAAAAAATAAATAAACAAGTAAATAAACAAATAAACAAATAAACAAACAAATAAAAATTTGTTTACTGGAACCATGTTAACACCACGCTATTAAATAATTCCATGTCATACTAGCGACACCATTCCTGCTTTCCATAAATAAACACATCGATTGAATGCGGCATATTTAATATTTGAAGTGTCTGATATTAACATCAACATCCTATACCCTTTCTCCGAAATAACAACTTTTCCTAAAATACCTTTCTATGGTTCAATAAATCTGCACACCTCTAAACCTATAATAATTCGAGTGCCTAGATTGTTCAGAAACATCTTCCCATAGAATACTCATGGTGTAGTCTGATGAACCCCATCAATATCCAGGATGGAAAATGTCAACATCCAAGGCTGAAAGGTTTTTCTCATATGCATTAATTCTGTTTGATTGGCTTTCAGCTATCATCGGCAATTTATTCCATTCTAATTTTTTAAAAATTTTTTGGTTGCTTTTTCGTTTAAACGACTTTTCGATTTCATACCTCTAACCATTGGTTGCAAATATTGTAGCGCAGCGCATCTCTTACTACCTTATTTGTCTACTACCGTATACGTTACAAATGCAAGAAGATAAACGATCGTTTTTAACAAGCCATTAACAAATATGCTCTAATGATATGAAATCCTCATTATTCAATGAAAACTGGCAAGCAAAATCAACCCCTTCCCATCTGCTTCTATAATTCTCTCTCCTTTTTACTGTCAATTCTGCAAAAAAAAAACATGAATTTAGGTAAAAGTACTCACAAATTGGGCAGTAATAAACACTTACTGTGTTACGGGAAATGCGAAGTACTCCTCGGGATCCTTAGCCTGTAGTTTTCGAAGTAGGTTGTCACAGAGGAGCTGTATCGGTGAATATGTCCTTATCATCGGTGGTTTTTGAACCGGAGGTGGACTCGCAGACTCCTGTTTTTCCTCTTCCTCCTCTTCACCCTGGAAAGCTACATGCTGTTAACCTCGCCTTTTCTCATGAAGAATTTCGTAAAACCAGTTGTTCTAACAGGGAATTTAGAATACCGTTGTTGTACCTTGCTAAGTCACGCAACTTTCTCCTCTCTCCGCCAATTTTTTAGCTCGATACTGGGAGCTAGGTGAGTGAACATTGATGAGTGACAAGCCAGCCATGGGCAATTAAAACAACCTCATGTTTCATTTCATCGCGCTCCTTCCTTTCAGCTGCTAGCTGCGCTTTCCGCTCAGCTCTTCGTCGACTTTTCGCTGTTGAATCTGTTAACCTAAAAATTTAACCAGTCGCAAATGATAATAGATCAAAGACCGAAGAAATATGTATGCCACAAAAAAACAAAGTTCGCCAACACATTACCAAAGTTTACAAAGTTCGTTTTGGTGGAAAATCCCAATGGATAAATGGAACTATAAGAATTTGAAACGAAATGCATGACCGGAAGCAGGTGAAGAAGTGTCCCCACACCTGCTACGACCTTAAATAATTTCATTAGCGATCAAGCAAATATTTCTATTCATAGCAAGAATATTTGTCAAGAGAACAGCAAGGCCTCATTCATCTCGTAATAGAGCGATAGGTAAAAGCTGTCACCTTGCGTTAGAGTGAAAGTAGTAAAAAGTGGGAACCATACCTGAAACGTCTCTTTTTTCGCGTCTTTTTCACTTTTTCTTCAATATTTTCACCTTTTTTCACTTCCTCTACACCACTCTCATTTTCTTCTTGATCTTCAGCGACTGTGGAATGCTCAGAATCCGACTCCTCCAAATCGAGGTTCTCTTCCGCTCGCCGTTTTCGACTCGACGATGCAGAACATTTCGCGGATCCGCTCTTAAATGTGCCTATAAATAAGCAAATCGTAAAGAACGATACACAGTGACAATATATGCATTATTTACTGTCCCCGTAATCAACTGCAAAAAAACCAAGAAGTAACTGGCCAATATTGCTGGCACAGACATATCCAATTATGTGCAATTATACACAGCAGAAATGTCGTGCGATGTGCGTAGGAAGGACAAGACCCGATGCATTCTTTTTCTGCATAGATTATTACAATTGCGACGCGTTTATCTTATAAAACCGATATTAAATTTATGTAAATTTACCTCTCAAACTTATAACAGCTTACCTCTTATATTCCGTTTCGCTGAAAGGATGGATAAACTGGGCGCCGCTCCGGCGGATAAGCGTGCCGGTGGCGCACCTACATCCGATTTCCGCACTACAGGTCGGTATGCGCTCATTTTTATATTCAGATACGCACCGTGATATAGTCAGTCAATCGAAGTGGTTAATACTGTAGACTTCCAGCGTCACTTCTTCCTGAACACAACCTATGCAATATGGCATACATTTGTATCATTTGTAATCTTTTATTCCAAATAGAGCAATATGCAAATGTTTTCTGCGCAGCAATTTCTATAAAACGTTGAAAGTTATCATTTGAGAACGTAAACAATCCACCAACTTTTTCATAATATTATAGTGTAAGCAACAGACAAACAACGCTGAAATAAAGACGAATAAAGCTGTCAAAACTTGGAACCGACGAATATCTAAATGGTCAAGGAACTCCGGTCAAGCGGTCACTTTTGAAATTTTGTAACAGGTGGCGTTATGTTATGGATTTCATTGGGTTCGTTTGCCTCACAACGTATAATGGATGCCTTCGTAGTTCTGTGGTCAGCCGACCACTACGACTCTTTGCCTAGAACTGCTGGCTGCTCTAAAAGGATGGCATGTAAGACTGGGAGATGGGAATGAAGGACGGAGAGGGTGAGTGAGGAGGTGGTAATATTATAACTTGCACGCTGTGGGTGATTGAATTGTATGGCTATGACAATACTGTATGAATGCAAGTATTCACGATATGGTCTAAAATTTTAATATTTGCTTATTGCAGCCATAATGACCCGTCCGAAAACAGTGTTGATTTCGGCGGCGCTGTAAGAGTATAAAAGTAACTGTTAGGTTAAGTTTAACAGTAATACAGGTTGAGGCATTCGTATCAAGTATCAAAAAACTTCAGGACATCAACTCAGAAGGAAATTACTTTTGCCTAGTATTTTGAATAGAAAGAAAACAGGTTCAACTTAAAATGTATTACCTATTACCTAGCATTACACCTGGTACGAACCACGACTACTGTTAATGCTACCTAGCACCATCAAAGTAACCTACTGTTTCTACTAACTACTCCAGTTAGGGGCATTATTTGGCTGTATATGGTAATTCTCGACACAGTGACAACGATTACGTCACGCTACATTTAGTACTAACTGCTATTGTTACTAGTAATGCCCTCTACCAATAATGGATGTTAATCTGACGAAATGACCTCATATGCGGTTAGCTTAAATCAGACTTGCCTAAAATATTTTTGAACGCTTCGTCGTCCTAAAGTACCACCTCAAAGAATCGAACTGATTTTTCAAACATTTAAACCACAAACCAAATGGCATCATTTCTAAAGTTTCATGACTATACGCCACATTTTTCGTAACATAATACCAGAAAATTTGCATTTGTGCTATTCCACATTTTGGGTAGGTCGTAGTTCCCGGGGAAGTTGCAAAGAACCGTTGTATGTAAACCTTAAATTCGTCATAGTAAACGATGCCACAACTTTCAATAGGAATGGGGAATTACGCTTCTCGAAAGAAATATACCACCACTAGAACAAAGTATTCATAGAAGTAGAGCAAGGTGTATATAGAGTCATTTCCATTCTGGTGGTAAACTGATAAGAAGCAGGCAAAATTTTCCATCGTGGTGATAATCTGACACTGCGCAGATAAAAATGCTAACGATGTTGGATTCGGGAATAATCGTAGAGGTGCTTTTTTTTGGGATTTGAGGTGGGGTATGAGGTGAGTGGGGATGGTTGTCCTTGATTGTTGGCCCATTTTTGTGTTGTTACCTTTCCGTTGAGTCGAAGGTAAAGCTTCGAAAAATATGCATATTTGCATACCGATTTTCAAAAAATTTAATGTATATGAAGTCATTTGCGCATTCACTAAGTTCAAGTCGATCAAAATTTTATACTGACTAGACGTCATACAAAGTTCGGGAAAGTGCCATTTGTTCGAATATACGGGCGAGAGAAACGCTGTAGTTTTCTTAATGTTTTACGAAGATGCATTGTGCTGACGTTCTGTCGTTGTGTGCTTGTGTTTATACGGGTGTTTCTTCTACCTGTGCGGCATTTTTGATCTACGAACTAGGTCAGTGGCGGTCATGAAGCTTTTGGGTTGGTGTACATCGTAGGATGCCCCGCTTTCTATTGATCGGCGACCGAGGAATTGACTTCTAACCACTGATGAGTAAGGGAAGACAGAGGAAAGGTGGGGTGAGGTCATGACGCAGCCACTTACGTTTTCCTGTTTCCGGTTGAGGAAAAGGAGTTCCAGCCACGATAAGCCGTTGCTCCCTACCTTCAAGCTTCGGCATTGTGCTCTCTTCTGTGCTGTGCTCGATTTGGATTTTTCATTTCGCTTCAGGCGCAATGAACTCATTGAAATGATCAATCACAAGGGTATGACGGAGCTGCAAAGCATCTAAACGGATCCCGTTCGAACATCCTTCTTATGGCGGTAACTGCTACCGCATAATCGTCAAGACCCCCCACCCTTCCTCAGTATTCCTGAAACATTCATAGGCGGTTTCCTCACCATATTCATATTCCTTATTTCACCAACTTCATAAAATCTTCAACAAACAACGATATTTTTCGAACATTTTGGGTGTTTTGTTCTCTCAAAATTAGTCTCCCCCCTCCCAATCTAAAATTAACCGGTAATAGCATTCAATCTGCGGCTTCGAAACGATTCGTGGTGCTTTCGAAGGAATTTTTTTCGGAGGGTCGATACTTCCTTGGATTGTAAATTTATATCTTAGCACGCTATGATGCAATAGGTGAGGCAGGGCGCACACGTGAATTGCAGTACAGGAAGCAGCCTGTAGCAGCGCGATATGGCATGCATCGTCTCGCGTGCGTGTAGGTGTGACATACCTGAGGCTCATATCCATTGTCACCTTTCGACTTCCAACGAGAACCTTCCTCATTATCAAGGCATCCGTTACGGTAGTCTCACTCTCGCTAATGGATTTGCTTGCCAGGCAGCATGAAAACGGAAATACCCCTTTTTTAAGGATCAGGAAATGGGCTTGGAGACCAGGGGAATGTTATGCTCTTGTGGGTATTGGGTAGGGAGATGAGGCTTGCATTCTCTTAGCATAAAAATACCAAAAAAAAAACATTTGAACTGCAGAACCAACTTCCCCTTTTCACTCTTCCCAGAAAAAAAAATTATTTTTTTTTACTTCGGCTATAGTTCGATACTACATGACACTTGCGCCAAGTACGCATAACTCGTCCCTCTGTGTTTAAGCTCATCGACTTGGTTGCAACGCGTTTTGCAGCATTGTTTTCTCAGGGCCTTCGGCGAGCTTTAGGCGCTTCAGCTGACTGCGGCGACCGCGACGCGACAACATTTGCAGCTTCTTGTGTTTATTGCTTTCATGACATTTGCAGCTTATCCTTCAAGCTCATTTAAAAACGTCGATTGTGGTGTTATTGTGTTTTTTGTTACCTTGTTACAGTTATAACTTAAGCGTTCTATGATGGCCTATCGGCCTATTAGCGTTTATTTTTCAGAAAAAGGGTGGGTAACTTGCTGTCCAAATAGGAGTGAAGAGGACGCAAAAATAAAAAAAAAAATGTGTGAGGGCGTGGGAACACGGGTTGACGACGAGGTCGATGATCATCTTTGGAATGATTTCGAGAGTTGTGCACAATCGGTGACTTTACTCTATCGCAATCCCACTTGGAAGGCACTTCAGAAAGCGGCCGCATCGACGACGCAACTCTATAAGAGTGGACTCGAGCGTGAGAAGAAATCCTTCGATAAAGGTGCTTTTATGCAAATCTATAGTCTTATGCAAATTCCTGTGGAAAGCTTATGATGTTGCGTCTTTGCGCATATATCATGCCTTTAGTTTCAGCTGACGAATTGAAAAGGTATGGCGGTGAAATTCGATCAGTGTGATTTAGGGCTGCTAAAAAAACGTTTTCGTCCCGACATCATGTTCTATAAGCCATCGAGGACACTACAAAAATTTGCATATAAGATTTTCATTAGGTGCAGAGGAAGGGGGATACTTCAGCAGTTTATCTTATTGGATTTAGGAAACATATTCACAAGCAAAATGAAAGCTTATGAAACTAATACAACCGGCTGGCGTGACAAAATTGATGTAGAGAATACGTTGAGCAGGTGTTCGGATTAATGCGGTTACCTTTTGCTACATCAGTCAAGAAATCTACCTGCAGGGATGTCACTGAATGATCAGGTCCCTTCCATTTTTATACGAATAAAGCAAAAGAAGTAAGCAGTTCAAAAATTCAACTGTTTCAACTTCGCAGCGTACAGTAGAACTACTGAGCTCGCGAACTTTCCAGCATGAATGGCCGTTGGACCTAGTCGATAGACCTGAGGTTACAACAATATGTAGAAGTACATTTCGAGATGCATTAAATATCTAAAGCATAGAAACGGTATAGTTTTAGCAAAGTTATTGCTGATATTAGCGTTAAAATCTCGTAAATCATGCCTCATATATAGATCATGAATATTTATGCATATTTATTACTACCAGTTATTGACAAACAACACAATTTATAGTATGCGAACGATCTATCTATAAATTTGCACCTTGAAAAAAATTGGAAAATGCAAGAATATTGACAGAGGAGCATGGAAAAAATCAATAGGAAAGGTGCAATAAACCGTTTATAGTAAATCTGTTCTGAGCGCATCAGAAATTCTAGTCTATAATGCCTCCTATCGCTTTACATCTGCAATTTATCAAAATATGAGCATTTAATTTGTTTGATTTTCAGGTAAATCTTTTTGTTTATATTAATTGACGCAGTAGAATTAAATTTCACATCGAGATATTTTTTAATTTGGCAGCAGAGAAATTTTCAAGTTTATTAATTTATTTACCTGGCAGGTAGATTTGATGCATCATGTAGTTTATTGGTTTAATGTGAAATAACTATGCGCTCCCGCATTTTAAGTGGTTTTATTGAGCAAATTTGAACCTTTGTTTAATTTAATGAATTTATTTTGACCATTTTCACATTCGCAAATCCTGAGGTGTTCGAGAGACTAAATGGAAGCAAGGATGCTACTGGATTCCATGCTGTCTGTCCCTTGTTCCACTAAATGGCAGTGCCTCCACCTACTCCCATCCCACCTTCTTCACCTCATCGTCCCTCCTATCCCTTCCGCATCCGGATGTAGCCGTGTGCTACTAAGTTAGCAAATACCGATAAATGTGAAAACTAATAAATCTTAGTTGTTTTTCAAAATGAGTTCCATGAGATTAGCCTGTATATTTACTGTTCAGGTTATGTGGCGGGGAGGCAGTCGGTAGCAAGAGAGATGCTTGGATTACGCCGACATCGTGAACTTTCTCTCGAGGAAATCTGGAAGCTGCTATCAAAACCATTGTGCGCTGTTGATCACAATCGTCCTTCACCGGGACCTTCTCCAGAGCCGGCAGACAACCATGCAGTGGATGTTTTCCAACAGGTAATCCTAGGTGCTTTATGTCGTTATGCATGCACTAATGCAACTTAAGCATTGCCAACAAGAATAAGAAAGCTTTTAGCTAAATCCAGGTAAAAGAATATATGGGAAATTGGAAAAGTGCAATCAACGAAAGTGATAGGTGTAGAACTGTGTGAAAGCGAATCCTATCAGTGGTGATGTTTCGGTATGTTCTTGGATAATTTTCTTCTCTTTCTCTTATCACCTATCACCTGTACTGTTTCTGTTCATATGCTGTCTGAAATTTCAAATATGCAGTGGTCACCTCTTCCTCCTTCTCGCTGCGTCCTTGGTTGATGTACTTTCATCGCGAATGGAAGATTTAAATCGTTGTAAGTAAGTGTTGTGTGGCACTTCCCTTCGAAACTGGCTTGAACAGCCTTATGTTGAAGAGAGAGGGAGGAGGAGTGGAGGTTACATTAAAGTTTCTCTAGAGTTCGAAGACTTTTGCTAGCTATTATGCTACATTTTCGAAAATAGTCCTTACGGTGGAGACATTGTTGCAGATGCACGACGGAGCTTGGATTTCCCAAATGTCAGCACGCGTATTTTTTTGCGGCCTCTGAATGATCATTTTGCTTCTTTACCGACCCCATCCACAGTCTTCCACTTAGCACCAGATCACGATGGGGGGGGGGGGGAGCGAGGAGAGAGGGAAAAGGATCCAATGGCATTGGCTTCCATTCAGAAATAAAGACTATTTGACACAAATTAGTGCATATTGAAACTCATCAGAAAAATAAAAACAATCTATCGAGGATGAAATACGTGAACTTCGTGTTTTTGCGTTTTGTAATATTGTTGGTACTTCTGATCGTCGAGAGCGAATCATATCGGTTTTATAGCTTTATGAATAGTGCATCTAAATTAAAAAAAAATATGGAGTGAAGGTTAGTTTAATGTGTCACATTTACAGGCGCTTTGTGTGCCATCGAATGCGGTCCCATCACAACGTGTTAGCGAGTTGAACACATTCCTTTCCGGTCAACTCAGTCGACACCGTAAACGTGTACACTCACCTTCTACCGGCTGCTACAAGAAATTTCGACGTTCCCAGTGAAGTATTTGTGCTTTTTTTTTGTTTGTTTGTTTGTTCGTTTATTCCTGTTGTACCCCCGCCCTCCCACTGTTTCCAAATGCCTTTATGTCTTGTTATGTATATAAGTTGTCAATGATATTTTTAATAGCCAGCATAAGTTTCGCTTTGTGGATTCAACATTATACATCTGTTATATGCAAATTTTGTCACGCTGAATGTTGCATCTGAAAGAATGGAAACCGTTGAAGATTGCGTTTTATTTTTTTTTATGTGCTGGTTGAAGGTTTGATTGCTAACGGCGCCATGTCTGTGCGTATATGTTTGCTTTCGTCTATTCGTCTACTGTTTAGTTTCAGCTCGGTTCTATCCTATAATATTATTCAAGGTGGTATGCCAACTTCGTGAAGAGCTATAGATATCCATATGTGGCAGAAAATTTTCCTAGGTTCATCTTCTCATCGTTTTACATGAATCGGTTCACAGAAAAGAAAATTTTTTTTTTTTACGGACAATCTAAATATACCGAAATATAAAGAGCTTTTTTTTTTTATAGAATTTAATTTTTCTTGGTAATTCATTAAAGTCATTGATGAGGATGAGCGATTGTCAGATGCTTGTATTAGGCCTCCTATTTTGGCACGTTTGTCCACTTGTTATGTATTCATAGAGGCGTGAAAAGCGTCTCGTTTTTTTTTTTTTTTTTTTTTCTGAAATCTTTTTAGATATTTTCATAGAGCGCCCATTCTTGCGGCATCTGTTTTTTTTTTTTTTTTTAATCTGATAATTTTGTAGTTTTTATTTTCCGCTAAATTTCGCTTTGATTCATTGTTTTTTTTCTTTGCTTTCATATAGCTTTACTTGTTGACATTTTAATGATTGAGAAGAAACAATTTTTCAATTGATTATATTGATGAGACAATCTGTTGAATATGTTTCTTTTCTATATAATTTTTTCTTTGTATAGATTTGGAAATTAATTTCAATTTATTTGCAAAATCTTCCATTTTGCTCACTGCTTTATATGTTGTTTTTTTTTTTTTTTAGATATCTAAATGATTGCTTTTTTTATTGAAATAAATATCTAAATATAGTGTTGATCGTTTTTAAATGAATGGTTCACGTTTTCCTTAGCCGAATGGCATTTTCGCTCTTTGTTTTCAGATTATTCGTCTTACAGCTCAAAGTCGGCATTTATGTTAGCTGTTGGTGAGTTTTAGTGATAATAAGTGATATTAATGCATTTTTGAGATTCTTTTCATTGCTTAAATTAATATTTTTAGGTGATCATAGTTTATTTTTTAATTTTATTGCTTAATTTCGCAATTGATTGGTAGATTCTCATACGCCGGGAATGACATTTTGAATCATTGAAAAGAAGCATTCATCTTTTTCTTTCATGGAATAAATAAGTTGAGATGTTTTTGAGATGATTATAGTGTGAAATAACTCATATAACGCAATTTCACTCGGATAGCCCACTTCGTAAATCAGCTGTTTCCTTCTCGATTCAAAGGTTATATGGAATCATTTGTGGAGGGGTTTCTTTCCTTCCTTATTCGTTTCCTTGGGCTTCGTTATAGCGAAGCATCTTAGACATGACTGTAGCCGGATGTTCGTTTAGTTGTGTTGCGTCATCAATCGCATCCTGTAGTAATGGGACAAATTTAACGGGTAAAGGGCACAGCGGACACCTGATGGTGCGACTGGCCCAGTTATGCTGTAAGGATGTCACGAGTTCGGGGGTCGATGACACAAGTTTTGTGAAATACTTACGCCGATCGGTGTGAGAACAGTTGAATAGATTGAAATGCTTTCCGCAGTTTACCGATCATGGTGATGTTGTAATGTTCGTAGGTATGCAGGAGGCGCAGTTGATTCGGAGATGCGGTGAAATGATGTTTTAATTCAAAGTTACGGTAGTAAGCGTTACGGTAGTACTTTTTAAGTAATTTTTATGATTGGTCACGCGAGAACATCCCTCCGTACAAGTGGGGACCGGGTTATGGTGTAATCCGTTGGTTTCCTGCCCTTATTGCTGTTAATTTCCGTTCTTATATATTGCGGTTTGCCCTTTTACTAAAGGCATCAACATGTGCGTTGTGAACAGTTCGAAGAACATAAAGGATGGACATAAGGGAAGAAATAAGAAGGATTCAAGTGATTTGATTTCTTGTGCCTGATAGCGCATTGCGAATCGACCACACAACGTCTCATAGGCTTTATTAAAGTTGAAAGTCGAAAGGCAAACTGATCAATGTTTAAAAAATAAGTCTCAAACCAGAAGTAGGAAATGTGCTAACCGAAATTAAAAGTAAAGTAGCGGGTGCTAATGAAAAAGGGGATTATGTTAAAGAGAAGATGGGGTTTTATTCGAGTTCATACGGTATGTGATTTTACCTTTCGACGTTGAAGTTTATTTCATCATCGGAAATTAGCGTTCTTTGAATATTTTAGAAATTATTGATGTTATTAATATATATTTAGAAAATAATGTATAAAGAGGTCTTCAGCGTTTTTCTGATCGTTGCTAACATATAACGAATAGATGTTTCACTAAATTTCTTGCTTTAGGTGGTTTTCAAAAATATAAAATTGACTCCAAAACACTCGATTGTGTGCTACATTCATAATGGTAAGAACTTCTTTTGCCTTTTTTTTGAGTACTGTACTTGGCTAAATATATTTGAAGGGCGAGAATCTATGAAAATTCGGCTTATGCTTACGAGTTGAGGCCGTTATCAATTACCATAATTTACAGGTTACTGTAGTTTCATTGAAATTCATTCAAAAAAAATATTGAGAAAGTTTAGGAGTGTTAAATTAAGAATGAATTTAAGATTAGCGTGGAAATTTTCATTGAAATAGCGTGAAAATATTCGAAAAGTATGCGAAATTTGCAGATAGTTTTGAATATAAAGTTTGAAGGTTAAATGCAGATAAATGATATCTATTTTAGCCTCAAAACGAGCACATTGAATTGCATCGAAAACGTCATGGAAGGCGTCCGGATTATGAGGAACGATTGTAAGTTTATTACGAATCCTTTTTTTTTTCTGTAACTTCTTACGGATCCTTGTGCTTTCTTTAATGATCTATTCACTTCGAATAAACGTTCCATTTTCCTTGGAAACTTTTCAAAGAAAAATCTCTCTGTCCCAATAAAGTTTTGTTTGGTTTACTTTCAGGAAGATGCCCATTTTTGCATGAATATTTTCGTTATTAGCTTGGATTATTGCGTTTTATTGTGAAACTTCTGATAAAATTTCTAGGCTATCATTGCAGTTGGATCTTGTGTGGCCTTCGATTTTATATTAGAGTAGAGACCACACATTTGCATCATCTCTATTTTTTTTTTTTTTTTTCTCAGCAGATCAAAACTAATTGCCGCGTACGCTGTCTGCACTCTCAAATGCACAACAACAGAAAAATTGATGCGAATTTTCGTGATAGAGGTTGATGTGATAGGTTTCATAAATCATATGTAGAGTATAGTTTTTTATATAAACCTAAGCAGGAAGTTGCACTAGTGTTCACCAAGAAGAGTTGCGCGCATGAGGTTTAATAACTAAATGCGCTACTTTATTTGTTTTATTTTTTAAAAGTTCAACGCTACTTGAGTGTAAACTTTTTTTTGATGTTTTCAGTTCACTTCTGATTTCCTTTCCCGATTGAATACTACCAGAGGCGTTTCGTATTTCCTATTTTTGTGTATTAGATTATTTAAGGTGCTCAATAGTATCATCGTTTTATGATAGATTTCTCTAAGCATTTTCTTTTTGTAGCTCGTTTTTTTAGACGAACTCGTGAAGTGTTTATAGCTAGGTCATGGGCTCATCTACGGGCAGAAAGGTGATTGAGGGTAATCCAAGGCTATGATTATGACTTACCTTTTCAATGAATTTCTGATTAGAAATTAGAATTGCGTGCAAATTTTGGGAAATGTTT
Source organism: Baylisascaris procyonis (assembly GCA_037389465.1). Taxonomy (NCBI): domain Eukaryota; kingdom Metazoa; phylum Nematoda; class Chromadorea; order Rhabditida; family Ascarididae; genus Baylisascaris; species Baylisascaris procyonis. The sequence goes on along the minus strand of JAZARR010000088.1, from coordinate 3,748,073 downwards.
TAGTGTTGTGAGTTTGTCTGTTGATATTGAAGCGAAAATAGGAAATTTTTCATCTTTAACTAAAGTAAAAATAAGGAGGGAAACTTTTTGAATGAAACTAATCCATTATACATATCCTTTCTGGTAGCAAATCTGAGGTTTTTTTTTCAACCTGTGGCGGTATTTGGATCTTCCTGTCCATCCGCCAAGCATTTGCCCTACAGTTCCTTTCTTCCTGCACTTCCCTGCCGACCGAGCATTTACTCACTCACCTACTTCCATCCTCCTCCCTTTTCCCACCCGCAAACTTTCACCGCATCTCTGAACAGATTAGCCGTACCTGCGGCAATGCCAATTATTGTGCGTGTGGAAGCAAAAACGATGACAGCGGTTCCTATTTTATTAATTGGTTTTTACGAAAAGTTTTTAGGGAATCTATGATTGCATGAGAGTGTGGTTAATGGTTGGTGATAGCAAGATTGAAGCAAGAATGTTTTAAGGCGGAAGAAAAATGCACGTGCAGGTCATGAACGCTCGAAGATGGCGAAGAAGTTACGAGGACACAAAGCAAAACTCTATCATAAAAAGCGTTATTCGGAGAAGGTGAGTTGTGCTTTGTTGCAAAATTAATAGTTCTTCTTTGATGTTTTTGAAATCTGTTCCCGTGGAATCGCTGTTGAAAAGTTCGACTATGCGCCTTCCTTCTTGAAAAATGTTTCTTTGGTCAATTTTTTTTTTCAAGAGAGAAAGATATCAGGTTTTTAACGCACCGTGGTCGCCGAAAGGAAAGAAAGCTAGAGGAACTAAAAGTGTTGCTGAAAATTTGCATATATATATATATATATATATATATATATATATATATATATATATTCGAAAATACTCATGATGTCGTTTACAGGTGGAAATGCGGAAACTATTGCGGCAACACGAAGAGAAACAGCAGACGAGCTCAACAGAAAGACCAGAGGAGGGTGCATTGCCGACTTACCTTCTTGATAGGCAGCAACAAGCTTCTGGCACTATCCTTTCAAATATGATTAAGCAGAAGCGTAAGCAGAAAGCTGTACGTATCATTTTTATTTTATTGTATATTTCCTGTTCAGTTATATTTCATAATGTTATGGGGGATCTGTTCAAGAGAGGAATGGAAAAGAGCTGAAAAGAACAAATCCGAGAACCGAAAGCAAATGCATTCGGCGACAATATAATATTCGATGTTGGATTGGGAGGGAGGGGGAGCATGATTGACGCTTGTGGACAGGTTTGTCATCCACTCCTGTCCATATTTAATATTCTTCGTGGAGAGGCGATGTTAACGAAAATAGAAGGTTGGGGGTTGATCATATATATCAAAACAGGCTGGTCTAGTAGGCTTTGCACATTTGATGCGTTTTTTTTTTCAGGGCAAGTATCAAGTACCATTGCCGAGTGTAAGAGCAGTAAGTGACGCTGAAGCGTTCAAAGTCGTGAAGACAGGTAAAACTCGAAGGAAAGGTTGGAAGAGAATGGTGACGAAAGTGACTTTTGTCGGTGAATCGTTCACTCGGAAACCGGCCAAATTTGAGCGTTTCATTCGTCCAATGGGACTTCGTTTTAATAAAGTAACAGTTTACACCACTGTTTTTCTAATATTTACGTTATGCTTCTTTGAAGTTGCATTCATATAGGGCATCTGTCAATAGCATCACGCTGTCACCTATGCAGACCTTTCATATGTAATTCAGAAAAAGTCAATTATTAGGTGTGCACTATTTTTTCATTATTCTATCAGTATAAGATATTTTTGTTATATGTTTCGAAGCATAGTTTAAAACTTCCTAGTTCAAGTTTAAAACTTTATAACTCAATGCTGCAGATTTGGATGGAAAGAATAGTTTATCTGTGTACGAATCAATTGAAAGATATGATTGATGAGGGAATATCTCGTTTTATTATATCCTCACTAGTAAATTGTGCATTATTTCTGCGTATTATTGAATGTATATTGATCTATTAAAGTTGTATTTTTTGATCATAGGATTTTCTGATATGCTTGATTTTCGATGAGGGGTATATAAGACATTAAAAAATGACTACCTATTTACTAGAATTGAACCTCATTTTTTGGACCTGAACTGGTTTTTGTGAAAATAATATGGTTGGAGTTCAAAAAATACTTCGATGGAATTTGAAAAAACAAGTTCATCTGTGAACGAGGGAATGTGAACAACATATTCTGATTTTTTAAAAAAATAAGGTTATACTGGATCTGGTTCAACTAAAAATTTTATATGAGCAAATCCTTTTTTAAGGCTCACGTAACGCATCCGGAGTTGCAAACAACTTTCTATTTGCCAATTGTTGCGGTTAAGAAGAATCCTTCCTCTCATATGTATACATCTCTCGGTGTCATCACCAAAGGAACTATAATTGAGGTATATAAAATTGTTTTGTTTATTTTTGTTTCTTTATTATATTGGTTTATCTTTTGGCCTAAGAATATGACTTAGGAGGATTTATTGCAGAATGCACAACGCTTTATATTCTTTTATAAAATAGAATTTGAAAGCTCAACATTTGACCACACCGAATTCAGAAATTCAATTTGAGTAACTAGCAACACCTAAGAGCTCAGTGAAAAACCATATCTAAACTTACAGTCTAACAAGAGTGAAGTGTTTGTTTTGCAGGTAAATACATCAGAGTTGGGTATGGTGACACAAGGTGGGAAAGTCGTTTGGGCAAAGTATGCTCAAGTCACAAATAATCCTGAAAATGACGGTTGCATCAATGCCGTATTGCTACTTTGATTTGTTGAATGTCGAATGAAATGTTTTCTAAAAACTTTTTGTTTTTATGAATGCGCTTCATTGATTTTCATGCTTGTTGTTGCATACGGCGATATGCTACGGTGAGAGTTGTTAAGTAAGCGTAATCCTGAATACAGGGGTATTCACGTATTGGGATGCTGAGACGTCTTATTCTTGAGTAGTAAATTTTGAATCAAGTTTTATTGTGTTTCTTGAATTTGTTTTTGCAATAGAATTCATTAAGTAAAAATGAAATCGAGTCAGCTAAAACGAAAGGTTGACGCAAGGTCGTGCCGTGCAGGCTTGACTTATTCGATAGTTTTCACCACCTATGAGCAACAATGCATTTCCAAATACAGTCGAGAAGGTAGATAGATACTTGAGTCTGGCAAAGAAAATTGATCAAATTTCACGGGTGGGGCAAGTTCGATCGGTGCCGTTTTTACCATCAACCAACCATTCAGTATCTGCTGGTCCAATCAACCGCGTCCGTTGAAATTTTTGGACTGTTAGAAAAGACCAAATTATTTAGTCTTGTCGAACGACTGAGTCCTATTACCGGCCAGACATATTTCTGCAAAAAAAAAAAAAAAAATGGAACTGGAACTCTAAAATGCATTGCGACTGGCATTCCGGAAATGTCGGAACAAATCCGGAACGTTTCTTTCTGGACGTACTCCTTCGTCCCGCATGATTTGGCAGTGGAGCATAATCGTGGTGAAAAAATTTGTTGCACATTCGCAGAAAACCAACGCAATCTTGACAAACAATTCGACTTGTGCGGTTCCTCAGTCAAAGTTTAGTCATAGGTGACGGCTGATTTCCTCTTTTTTTTTTCATGCCTCTATATATCTCCAGTGGGAAGTACGCAACTACGATACTTAACCGTACTTTGTGGAAGTTCTTAAGGCGTCTTTGATTTAATTACTTCATCATTTTTTGAAGTAGGATTCTGAAGCATAAATCTCGATATGCCGATCAATGTGGTAAGATCTCAATTTTGAAGCTATAAACGATAGTAACTGTAGAAATCTTCAAAAGTTACATCCGCATTATCAAAGACGATAATGAAAAATTAAAAAAAAAAACGCATTATGCGACCTGTTTTATGTGTATTCATTTATTAATAGCTGCACTATGACAAAACAAAATTCTAAAAAAGATAATAAAAATAATAATAAAATGGGAATTTTCATTTGCAAGATCGATTCCGTTGTAAGCAGATTATCACATATAATAAACAAGTTTTTCAATTATTTTGAAAACCTATAAATGTATTACAATCTCCTCATTTAAAATTGCATTCAAATATTCAGGTAAAGGTGGATAAAAACCTCAATTGGAATATCTCTATGAATAAATTGAAGTCATACTTTTTTTTTCTTCTTAAATATTATTGGTTTTTCCAATCTTTAAAGTTTCACACACTTGCGTATTTGTAGATTAAACGAAAATATTGTAATGGCAATGAGGTGAGAAATGATATGCCAATTGTTGATTGTCCTCAGAAAGATATGTGGATTTCATTTCTATTAAGTGCACAATCGAAAGTGATAGAATAATATTAGCTGGCGTATCGTTAATCCCAAAAATTACGGCATTTTTTCCCAGCAAATACCATTCGCTTTCTTGGTAGTAGAAAATTACAACGATATTGAGCTCTCAATAACTGGTAAACAACGAAGTTTGAAACCTTTTTTCCACCTCATATTTTAATGATTAATGCATGCAATTTTTAAAGCGCCGATTCACGATTGAAGCAGTTGCAACGTTGTAAAATAGAAACGCCGAAATTCAGAGAACAGATGGCTTCACAACATCAAGAATAATCAACGAAAAATAGGACAATAGAAGAATACTTATTAGTGTGCTTGATAGTTCGACGTGGATGGAGTGAACGATGTGGCTAGTAAACTTTTCGTCATGCTTTGTGTTCTTGGCGATGTGCTTAATTGCTGACTTTGTCCACTGGTCGAAGCAGCTGACGATGTGGTGATCACAGGCAATGTCGACGTATCTTCCTCATCTTGCATCATCTGCCGCTGAACAAGATTCTGAAAACAACATCGCATTGTTTATATGAACCTAGTACGTTTTACAATATTTGCTTGGCTACCAGTTGTATCAAATTAGATCACTAAACATCATCCATTCCGCCTATGAGTGGACAGTGATCTTATCAAGTGACCAAAATCAAGACCGACTACCGTAGTTGCTGACAATTTTAAATGGCGCAAACGCACTGCCGAAGATGCGTTCCATTTTCAAGCCTTTTTTAAGCTAGCTCATGAAGAAAATGGAAAAATTTACCAAATAAGTTGAAAAATGTGGGCGTTCACATTTGTTGACTTAGTAGATCACTTTCACAATTCATCAGCAAAAAAAAAAAAATAAAATAAAATAAAATAGGTAGAATAATACTTTCGTTATTTAACTAATCCGATAAATGAGAGATAAATGAGACGAAATACTGAATGCGAGTTGAAAAAAAAACAACGAAATAAACATAGTTGAAAGGATTTAAAAAAAAAAAAAAAACTATTTCCTCTAAACTTCTATAGAGCACAAAAATATTTAGCTATCGTGGAAAATATGATATTTTAGATGCCAGTAGTGATATCATATAGAAACAAGAACGATTGTTGAATGAATTTAATGATTTACCCTGTAAATGCCATCCTCACTGACAAGTTCGGCATGTGTACCTTGTTGCTCAACACGGCCACTATTAATGACGACAATTTTATCGGCCATTTCAACCGTACTGAGGCGATGCGCGATGAGTAATACAGATTTGCCTTTTAGATTCTTATAGATCGCCTCTTGTACTTGTGCTTCGCTTTCCGTATCGAGTGCAGATGTAGCCTCATCCAATAGCAATATTATCGGTTGTCTTACTAGAGCTCGAGCTATCGCTATTCTTTGCTTTTGTCCTCCTGAAATTGTGGAACCTTTTTATATCTTATTAATACCTACGTGTATTCCTAAAGTCTTTTGCATCCTAGATATTTTATTCCCGGTGGTAGGTGACAATGGGTGACAATCAAAAACAGTGATTCAGATGAGGGAAAGGGGGAGGGTGGGGTGGGGGCTAAATAAGAGAGAATATTTGTTAACTCTTACAATGTAGTCAAGGAGCGGTATTCAGAATAAAGTAAGCGATATTTGCACAGGTATAAATTAAGAGACGAATAATGTGATAAAAGTATCGATTACTTTTCAAAATGGATTAAAGTTGATTTATTAAGAAAACACTCAACTAACTGCCATTATAATATATTCTGCGTAAAAAATAAAATTTCTCTTTATTCACCTGACATTTGACTTCCTTTTTCACCAACATTTGTGTCATATTTATCGGTTGTTTGCATAATAAAACCATGTGCATTAGCCATTTGTGCCGCATTTATGATGTCTTGATCAGGGACCGATTCGAGACCATAGGAAATATTTTCGGTTACCGAACGTGCGAATAGTACTGGTTCTTGACCAACAAGTGCCACCTTCATAAAGCCAATCATCGTTTATTGAAAGCGTTTGAAAATTTCAAGAAATTTCATCTGTTGTGGAAAATTTTTAAATCAAACACTATTATAGACGAATAGCCTGGAGCATAAAAAAAAATCAAATTCCCCGCATAAAACATTTTTAAATAGTTGACGTTTTCTCAGAAATTTAAAAAAAACGTTTTTTTTTTAATGAATTTGATGAATCTCTCCTCTTCACTATTATCACGTACATATTATCAAATGCCTCAAATATTACAATAATTTTCCCATTCATTACCATATTTTCGATAATTTGGCCTTCCCATTGTCAAGAAACTCATAAAAGAGTTTCCGAACGATTCGAAATATTTTTGAGGCAGTACAATTGCAGAAAATTAAGCTCTCCGAAGTTTCTAAAGAAACCAAAGTTTCTATCGTACTTAGAGTGTGAACGAACCTTAGTGTGAATAATGTGATTGTCATAATCCTCAATAGGAATACCGTCGACAAGAACTTGACCACTATTTGGTGAGTAAAAATGTTCTAAGAGGGCAACGCATGAGGATTTCCCGCTACCTGAAGGTCCAACTAACGCCACTGTTTGACCAGGTTCAACGGTGAACGAAAGATCCTGGAAAAAAAAGAGAAAATTTCATAATACATTAATTTTTCAGAATTTCTCAATAAGCTATCTTATATTCGTGCATTACTAGAAATAAACCCTTGGAACAACATTTTTAACGCGCTAAATTCTGTTCTATTTTTGATATTTAGAATAGTAATGTATCTTTTTGAGAGATTTCGGCCAAAATTATTCCACATTCGGCCAAAATTATTGCACAACCAATACCTTGGACAAATTAGACGTCCTATTCTATACCTTCTTCAGAAATATTGTAGAAAAAAGTGCATCTTATATCTCAAAAGTTGCTTTCGAAGTTCTCGAAAAGCCGAGAACGATGAATTGTGATCGAAATTGATGAAGCTTGATTCACTCCATCGTTTACAAACTACTTCAGGTATCTTCAACCTATCCTCGCTCAGTTCATCATTCATCAACTACCTTCACTGATTGCTATCAAGACGAAGAAAAAATCTTCGATAAAGAAGTTAGACCTCTGTACTAACTTAAGCTTGCAATTTTACATAAATTTTTGCTTTCTCGCTTCCAGCTTTCACATAGCGGGCATTTTTCCTTACTTTGGCTGTCATAGTTTTGTTTCATTAAATTTCAAAGCTTAGGAAGATAGCGATATTAAAATCGAGTTAAGAAAATCAGCCGAAGAATTATAGAAGGCAGAAATTAGCAACGCTTCTCAACTTTCTATGGTTATAAATTTTCAAAAAAAGTCAATCAAAATAATATGCATATAAATATTTCACTTACTTCTTGCAGCATAATAGTTGAAATGTTTTATGTGGCCTAATAAATAAACAAATAAGTATCATATTTAGGTATCATAATCTTTAATCGACTAGAATATTGTCTATCAATGTTTGCACATAAGTTTTAAATATCAAATCGTTCAATAAGATTCAGTTCGAAATAAATCTGCCAAATTTCATTATATATATATATATATATATATATATATATATATATATATATATATATATATATATATATATATATATATATATATATATATATATATATATATATATATATATATATATATATATATATATATATAAACCTAATTCACTTATGTGATAATCTCTTGCATATTCGTTGTATGGTTTAAAAAAAAAAACCGTTCACCTTTAAAATCGGTAAACTTGGACGCGTTGGATAGCTGAAATAGACATTACGAAATTCGATACGTCCATCCATTTTATCCGGTTTATACCGTCCATCGGTGTTGATTCTCGGTTTTCTGTCAATATATTCAAACACTTTACGCGATGCACCCACACTTTGCATTAGTCCTGTCCATACCTCACCCATTTCCTATAAACGAATATTAAATATTTATTGCTTGTTTATCTCTGCGATGTTTAGTTATGTCACTATTTTCGAAAACGTTGAATGTTTATGCAGATATCGAATTCATTTCTATGTTCTTTCATAAATTTTTCATTAGCAAGACATATTGGAGAAAAATTTTCTCTATAAACCTTTATTTGCCCATTGCTTTAAATTAGGATTCGCCGAAGAACAACATGACGTACGAACATTTCAGTTGATCGATCAACTTTGTGATGAAACCTAAACATTTTAAAGTCCCGGAAATCTATATATAAATCCAGCGGAATATCCTCTTCTTTCACACTGGTCAAGTAGTAGATTAAAAGAACTTGTTTTTATTTAAGTTAACATAATAGGTAGGATTAATTAAAACATAGAAAAATATTATTGCGAACACTTAAGTAATTTTTGACAGCTGATGTAACCAGCCAGTCCGATGAAAAGAACTGCTAAAATATCATGTCAACTTTTCGGGTATGTTTCTCCACTTATTAATATACAACTTTTAAAACCATTTTTCTTCTGAACTGACAAATACGGAAGAGGTTTTTCACTTTGTTTTTTTTTTTATTTCTGCCAATCATTCGTAAAATAAACTTCGTGGGGACTATATTTATTATTGGAAAGGTCATGAAAATTGCCGATTATATGTTTGTTCTTATTGAAAAATTTAATTTCATTACGTCTAGGAAGTGAAATTCGTGCCGGTCATCGACAATTATAGTACCTTTAAAAAGTATATTTATATATTTGAAGTGTGATAAAGTAATCACCTGCTTCAATAATAACTCCCTTATGATATTATAATGTGAAAAGTTTAAAGTCCTTTTTTTTTCATCGAAAATTTAATTCAATCTACATTAATTACTTTCTGGTTGGCTGATTTAAACACTCTTCAATATTTATTGCTTTGATTGATACTTCATCCAACTCAATCATCATAGGTTATGTTATTTCTCTCCAAGATAATAAAATCTCCAAGTAATTTGCATATGGATGCCTGATTTGAACGTCTTCTTATAGCGTTATGTAATATAATGATAATAATAATAAGAGAAGCGCAACAGTACCCGAAGATTTTCTCCAAGTTGCATTTGATAGAGTAGAAATGAGACGAGTAGATCCGCTTTAAGTTTACCCGATAGTACAAGATGACCACCGTACCATAGAACAACAACGAGGATAAACGTTTGGAATAGCTGAACATAGAGAATCGATCATTCTTTTTTTTTTCACTACACTTCACATTCAAACTATTTTTGTACTAAAATGTTAAATAATTATCGTACTGTTTGCAAATATTTGTGCTTCATCGGATTTTAGAAAAGTGGCAATTTTCCGCATTCTCAATAACCTTCTTTTGCGGTTGAAAACCTCACAGGTAATAAAAAGCTATTCCAGGTATAAATCTATCGAAGTTATCATCTCGTAGATTTCTTCTGCTCTGAGCATTGAAAAAAAAGACCTCCCGGCTCACTGTTAAATAATCCCTTCCATATTTTATCAAAAACATTTAACGGGGGTGACAGCATTATCGAAAAATTAGGTCATATGTGTGCTTATTCATTACTAACACAAAAAAAAGCAACACACATAAATTTACGCTAATTCTAAGAGCTATTTAACTGCTATATGATTTAAGAAAGAGAAAATTAATTGCTAATTTTTCAAATTGCTACTATTGAAAAATTTAACTTGAAAAATCAAAAAAAAAAATTGAAGATGTGATATATACCTCGCTAACCCAAAGGAAACCAATATAAGCAATAGCTTTCGATTTTGTTATATTCAATGTGTTCGTTAATTTTACATAATATCTGAAATGAAAATAATATATTTTCGAAAATATTACTGCAATAAACTACAACAAAATAAAATATTTTCAATTGAACGAGGAAAAAAAAAATTTTTTTGTACCTAATCAAAGCAATATTATTCTAGCGGAGATAAATAATTGTCATTTTCAACAGCCTATCTCAAAACCATAGCAGAAAAGATTGCCTTTTTTTGGAATGATTATTATATGTTAATGCCAACATTAATATTCTCGTCATTTGTGGAACAAAAATATTTAGTTTTTTATTCCCATAAAGTAATATTTGCTGCTATTGGCCAGGACGATGTTTGACCATCAAGGTAAATAAAATGTAAATACGAGAGTTCAGGTAGGAGCCAATTACCTGTCTGCTTCAATATTCTCACATGCAAATGAGCGTACCGTACGCATTGTACTAAGCACCTCTTCGGCAACGTCGTTCGAATGCGCTACCGCATTTTGTGTACGCTCTGTGAGTACCTTTAAAAATGAAAATGTTTTTCTTTTTTTTCGCATAATTGTTAATTGCTTCAACAATTTCGATTTATTTCTTTGCCAACATATCTCTTAGCAAATAAATGCTAAGGCCAATAACTAAGTATATGTTGTGAATTTTATATTTTGATTTGTATCTCACTCAGTTCATAAAAAAAAATCTTCGGCAAGTCCCTTATAGATTTAAAAAATTGTTAAGTTTCAAGGCTCAAATATTTTTGAGCCGTCTAAGGTACGTAAGCCATGGTCTCTTGCCAATATCTCATCTTTTCTAATCACTTGCTTTATAGAGCAATTTTGCCGGGGATTTTAAAAATTTAGAACAATCCGTACATCGTAATAGGAGCCGAAAATTTCAGAAGCGACGAAAATGATTGGTACAACGATGAACGTCACCAACGATAGCCGCCAAGAGAGTTTCATCATAAAAAGCATTGAGCCAGCAAGCATGACGATATTTCTGAAAGCGATTATGAATTTAGCTCATTCAATCAAATAAAAACGAGCATTCTTTAAGGAAATTGATAGCCTATAGATGGGAATTTAGATTTTGAAGGGGAAAGTCGATCAATCTCCATATTCGTAAGCTGTCACTTTGATAAATGACAGCCGCCATAAAATATGCCAGAATGATAGATGACAGCACCTGAGGAACACGTTGACATTAAGTGACACCGTATCTGACATTGTTTGACAGTCAGCTGCCAGTCGAGATGTTACTTCTCCTGCAAACGTCATCATTATATAAATACTTCGAGCATATCCAACTTATAAAAGTTATCATTCTTTTATACAGCTAATAAAGCTACTAATCATTTAACTTTTAAAACGAGCATTACCGTATTTTCAAGCAGTAACTAATACCGCATTTTCAAGCAGTAACTAATACCGTATTTTTCAAGAGTAACTAAAACAGGCATTTCAAGATCGTATCCGCTAAAATGCGGCGACGAGTCGATTAGAGCTTCAAATGGTCACTGATACGGTATGTAGGGGTTCCAAGAGCGAATTTTTTCTCGCAGGTATGAAGATTCAAGCTAAAAATGAACACTTCAATCATTACAAATGATCTCGACTATTAATTACAGTTAAAAAAAAGGAAAAGAATTAATAAACACCTGTTTTATGGGCATCATAAAATGCAATCTCTTGTTTAACAAGTGAACTGAACAAATTATAACGGATAGCTCTATTGATACGAGCATAAGCATATTCGAATGAACCTCCACGAAATCCACCTGCTATTGCTCTGCAATTATTTACCAATCAATAAATACTTAGAACGTATTCTACTCTATATAAATATTAAAAAATATATGAATAAATATCAATTTGAGTCAAAAACAAATTGCTAATAGGCATATATTTTTGCTATTGAAGTTTTTTATTTCTGTAAGCGTGAATGCTATTTCCTAATCGTGAAAAGTAAATAAAAGAGGATAAAACCTATCTGGAATGTACTCTGAAGGAATTCATAATTTAAGCCAATGCAAACAATTGGTCGACTAAGCGAAAATCTCATTTACTAACTGTTTTATCGCCGATAGATGCTAAATTTTCAACACTTCATTCATAAATTTTGTACAAATTTTTTTCTTGATCAACGTCAACACGGCAAACAGTACTATAATCTTTGTGTTGAATGTTGTTGTATTTCGTTTATTGAAAATTAATTTAACGGGGAATTTGAGCATTTTTCTCTCACTATCGTTGACTAAATATAAACATAACTTACGATGAAAATGAAATAATCATCATAAGCTTAACGCTATCAACAAGAAGCGCATAGCCAAAATCTAAATCATGAGGATGCTCTTTTTTTGCTTCGACCACCGTCGCAACAACTTGACCTGTATAGTAAGGCACGAAAATTCGAGCTGAAAATGATCACTCTATTCATTATTAGTGTTTGTTAGTTCTCCTTTCCATTCATTATGAACTGCATAAAATTCGAAGGCAAAAGCATATCGTATAAGTTAACGAGTAACGGAGGTCAGGAAGTTGCCGCTTATCTTTCAAGTTCCTCAGCAATAAAATATGCGTAGCAATTCAGATTAGAGTTCTTGAAAATGAAAATTTTACAGCCATCCTCTTTTTGCCTTTGTTGTTTTTTTGCTCAAAGTTCACTCATTGCTAAGTTCTAAAAGTTGATTTGCCTATGCCAATTTTTCTTAGAGTGGATGAAATTCTACTTCTCTTTGAAATGTCTCGTTTACCGTGGAAATATTCCACCTTATTTGAAAATTTATCAAAACATGCCTAAAAACTATCTAAGATGCTTTGAAGCATTCAAATTTCACCTCACACATACTCATATCATTTCCACTAAAGTAAAAGTAGATTTCTGGATTACCGCATCACCACATTCGTATCTGTTGTTATCATCCTATTTTACACAATTAATGGTGCAATTAAAGGTGTTTGCATTCATGAGGCGGCAAAAATTCAACGACATATGAAATAATGCAGTTAGCAAGATGATGATATACTTGTCGCATACTTGCAGCTTCAGTTTGCATTTTTCAACGAGTGCACTCACTGATAACACTAATAACAGATAACACATAACATAGAATCAATAAAAAATATAACTCCAATAACACAAAGCTCATTTCGTATCAATTATTGCGTCTATTAGTGAAATATTTCAAGAAGAATTCATAGTATTCATGTTGATGAAAATAATATTCCCTCCCCCCCCCCCCCCAAAAAAAAATTCAATACTCTCACATAAACTAATAAATACAACAATGCTTTCAATGGTGATTTTATTTCAGTAAAAAGAAAAGGGCACTATAAATAACAATACTATTCTATTAGAATAAATATAAGATGTTGTATTATGGTGGACAATTATGAGATTAAATTTTACTCAGTAGATCACTAAAATTCAGGATTTATCGAATTGTCGATACGTCGAAAAAATTTCTCTTTTTAAAATATGGGAAAATTTATTTGTGGGAAAATTACCCAAGGTAAATAATAAAAATTCAAAGCGGATACCCATCCATTTTTATGTGAATTATTTTAGGGCAATTTAAATTGTTTTAAAGAGTAATTTTCGTTGGTATTCGAAAAAAAAAGATATAAAATGAAGACGCCGATAATATAGCGCAAAAAAAATTTTTTTTTATACAAAATGACGCTACTATATTGATAATATCGTTTTGTAAATAAGTTTTTTTTTTTTTTTTTCAGCAGAGAATAGCGTATAACTGGAATTATTGCTATGTAATATAACGGTATGAGAGTATTTGATAGGCGTATCACTGATTTTTCTTTTCGTTTTTGAGAAACTTAAAGGAATTTTTAAGGGAAAAAATTGTTTATTATAAAATTTAATTGTGATGGTAGGTTGAAAAATTATTTTAAAAAACTGATGAATAAAAATTGCTCTATAATAGGTGATAAAGTGTTAATGTTAGGAGGAATAAAGTAAAGTGCCCAAACTATTATCTAATAACTTTGGAAGTTCAAAGCAATTAACTTCAAGAAAACGTTGACGCATTGAAATCCAGGCTTTATAAGGAATAAAAAATAACGCTACGGTTACTTTTTGTAGTCACAGCAACGCTATAAATGCAATAGTTGTAGTAACTACAGTAGTTGCAATAATTGTAGCCACCGCAGTAACTGCAGAATTGCATACTTCTAGTAGTAATTTCAACAAGTTATATATACTGTAGCTGAATTGTTAGATGAAAATTTTTTAATATTAGAAAAGGAATTTTCTTTTCTCCTTCAATCATCGCGTAAGAAATAGAATTAGTGGATGAAAAAAAAAATTCATTTATAAGCGCACTTATCGAATAAATGAATAGCCATGTGAAGCCAGATAGATGCCAAATCCATTCCCTTTGACAATATTCCAATAACCGTAAAATCAACTCAAACGTTTTTTTCGGTCGTTGCTTTCCCTCATAAACATCCTGTTCTTCATCCTCCTCTGAAGACTCTTCCTCTAATCGCATATATGAGTGGACAATCTGCAAGTTGCACTCAAGCTGTAATGCTGGAAACATTCGTTGATTTGTCATCAAAAACTTAACAATAGCACTAAGTAAGCATCAGACGAATCGTCCAACTGCATAATGGGCGGGCGGATGCTACGCATTTTCTAGTGAAATTTTTTCCAATAACCGAAAATCATCGCAGCAAATTGTTGAAGTTTTAGAGAAAAAGTGTTGTAGTTTTTGTCGCATTCTTTTTTTTTTGTATATCTGATTGGCCAATAACAAAGATGTTCCCAACAGGTGAATGAGAAGCCGTTCATTGAGAAATAAACCATTTTAGAGGGACGATAGTTGGCTTATTCAATCGGTGCAGATGTGACACTTAAAGAATGCCGCAGTAGTGGTTATGATCGATACATAAGCATTTTACTGCTCTTTATGAAAATCCCTCTTTCTTTCGAATTTTTTTAATGTAAATTACCTAAAATAAGAGAACACATGAGAGCAAACCTTTACGTAAACACTTTTCCAAACACGATCCATAGCGAATGAAGCAATAAAATTCCATATCATTGCTACATAATCGCCAACAAAAAGAGTCGATTTTTCCTCACATAATGCGAGAAGTTTTGTCGGCGAGAATGCATAAAATAGAATCGACAATGAAAAAACAACATGTGAAAGTTTCGTAAACATTCCATTCGATTGTTGTTGTGTTAAGAGTAATAATGGACCAAGTGCTAAAAATAATATACGAATCCAACAGAGAAAAAAGAAATCCCCAATTGATGTGAAGAATGAATAGTCGACGAACTGTTGCTTAAATGTAGATGTTGATGGCCAATCGGCATGCCAACAAATCGCTAAACATGTCAGTAATAAATCCAACAACGATAATGATACGGCAATCACGATCGCTGACTTCACCGACCAACGCATTACTAGAACAATCTTACACTACACAAGCACTCTTCATTGTTGCTATTTTTGATAATAGTGCACAAGCACATGATAACGTCAACCGCCAAGAGCACTCATTACGGTTGTGCAACTGTGCGCTTCAATTGTACCAAAAAAAACGACTTTCAAGCAAATAAACCCTACAAGAGGCTTTTCTCAGCTCATATTGCCTTCACCTTCTGTTTATGGAAGCGTATTTCCTGTCTTTGCTTTTACATGCCAGTCGGTTGGCATGACGGGCCTTCGTTTGCAGCTCTGCCCACTATCTCCCTAGCAATGGCCAGCTAATGAAAATACTCAAAAAACAAGTCATGCGCTGGCTTCTTTTACTCATAAATTTTCTGTCAAACTTGCTTTAGCGCGCACCCCGAAACTTCCATTTCCCTCTCACCCAGGAACTTCCTCCCTTGGGAAGGCGAACACCTTCCGAACTGTAATATTGCTCACCTCTATGGACTATCACAACAACACCTTACGCATCACAAAGTTTGTTTCGTCAGCAACACAACAAACTAATAAAACAGATACCCTCATAAGCTCGAATATGCCATTATTTCTTATTAATGTGTTTTTGGTAAATGCATTTAGTACTCTCCGTGTTGAAAGTTAGAGATAGAATAACTGTGAAACGTTCGTTGTCGTTCACAACGACCAAACGATGTCGAATCAGTGAAAGTTAAGAGGTACGCAAGCGAAGTTAAAAAAACTATGCCTTGCCATCACCCCTCCCCCCTCCTTTCATTACAGAAGCTGCACCTGCGTGATCTTGAAGCTGTAGTCTTCTTCTATCCATTCACGGAACAAAAGCAACAGCTCTGCATTCGCACTTGCACGATTCGGATTGTGTCAGGTTATAATTTCAGGTTTTCAGGTGAGGTCAACAAATCATAATTCAAAACACAGGTAACAAGCATAAATAGGAAGCGAGAGGAATATTAAAGCACTACTTAAAAAAAAACTTCCGAGTAAACGAAGGAAATAAATATAAAATAATAGAAATACAAAGAACATTTTTTCATCGAGTGCACTCAAACGAGACAGTTTCGTTAGTAAAACCGACATATTTTGAAGGTATTGACTTGCTGTTACATTTCCGGCTAAATCATGCAAATCGCTCACCTATAATAAGGCATCTGTACTTCCGTCAACAAAATTGGCAACGCGGTATGCCCGATTCCCTCGAATATACGCTTGTAATTATGCAGCAGGTATAGGTCTAGAAAGGGAAGCCTTTTTTAATGTGCGACGACAGGTGAGAACGAGTATAAGCACCTTCTAAAGAGATATAGGCGCATGTATTTTGTGCCATTTTGCGCGAAAACCTTTTTTTGTACACCTGTTGGGTAGGTTTATCGACCGCATTTCCAATACCGTTGTTGACGGAATGCTGTTTCCTTACATCTGCTAAAGCCAACAAAGATTTGATGTACATAAATCGTCCGCTAAAAATGAATAAAAACGATAAATAGTGAGCCGATCATGGGAGTGAAATACTTCCTCTTTCATATAGGTGCCATAACCCACTCCCCCACTTTCATATCCTTCCGTCCTCTCGGCAAAAAAAGATTGAAAACAACTCCGCGACCCGTCGAGCAACACAAAATAAGATTATCGTTGGAATTTTCTTAAATTGGAGGGTAGAGGAGGGAGGCGAAGGGAAGAATTTCTAGAAAAATCCATTAAAACGACCTTAATCTCACAAGAACAATGTTCGTTAGTGATGCATAAATTCGATGCTTCAATTTACATTTGATCATTCAAAACTTCAAAACCTCCAGCCGCTCTTCTTTCATCCTTCTTTCTGATCCTCTAAGGCTTTGTTCTCCGTTCAGAAGGAATTCACTTTTTACTTCTGGGCGTGTGAATGTAATTTCGCTCCTTTTTTTGCACTTCCTCACTCAGTCGCTATCCAACTCCTTAATGAATCACAAAATAAAGACCTACAATCATATACGTAGCCGCTGGGGCACTATCTCTCTCCTTTTTTAGTACCATAAACTCCATAATCAGCAGATCGTGGGTTCGGTCTTAGAAGCTAATTTATCATGCTTGTCTCCCATAACCCTACAGGTATGAAAAGGTAAAGACATGCAAATATGCGACAGCATCATTGCTAAACTCTTTAAAATACTGAAAATTCCCTGCCTACACCCTTGCCCACAATGTTACCTGCCTATTCATTAACCTTTTCATGAACTCTCAAAGTTTCAGCACAAAATAAGGAGATGTTAGAAAAGTGGAGAGTATGCAAGCCTTCAAAATCATCGAATCTCTGATTCTCAACTTATTTAAGTGCCAACTTTCGGAAAAGTGTCGACTTTGATACCACGATGCCCGCTTGCCGTGCTCGAGCTGCCAGCTCCATCCACGAAAATTTCCCATCGTGTTTGCACTGATCATAGAGCTCTTTAAGCACTTTTCTGGAATAGTACTTTCAATAATAATACTAATAATAGTAGTGAATAGTAGCAATAATAATAAAATAAACAATAATAAATAGTAATAATAATAAGAGTAAGGATAACCGTATACCCACCAACAACATGTTTGGGCAAACCCGACGTAACAATTGTAAATGCTACTTAACCCGTATACGCCATCAGATTTGCTTTGTTGACTACAACTGAGTTTTCATTAAATACAAAAAGAAAACCTCAAATAGTTAAGTAATGCCATTAAAGAAGCTGTCTAACATACCGATTATTTTCCAATTATATATATATATATTTTTTTTTTCGGGGTGGGGGGGGGGGAGGAATTGAAAATATCTTCTGTTATAACATCTAGCGCATCTTTTTCATCTAATAGCAATATAGATGCACTGAGATTCGTTTCCGTATAACAGAAAAGGCATGGCAGTTACCGATTTCCACGTTTTAATTCCATTTTATTACAGTTAATCCGAACGGTGAAAGATGGGCATCCTTGCCAACTTTTGGGGAGATTTATTCCCGGATATTGGGGCTTTCAAGCTTTACCGTGTGCATTTGTAGCCATAGTCGTTATTTCTCGGAGACGGCCTCACCTTCAAAAATTGATACAACACAGGAGATCAAACTTTCGGGCTATAGATAAAATCGATCCACTAAGGAAGCCTTCTTGTCGATCTCGTTAGCAACAGTTACTGATCTCTCTATTGTTGGTTGCTCTACGCAGATTTAAATATTTTTAACGATCTCTCTAAGCGCTCATTCTAGTGCACCGTTACCAATTGTGCGCAACATGACAAACAACGACATTGTGTCGGTCACATCTTAGCACTATTTTGCATATGGTCAATCTCACATAACCAACTCTCTATATCCGTTCTTACAAATGATCTGTGAGGCAAAGCGCGCCTCTCTTGCAAGTTCACTGATGCACCGTTCAGTGCCAAAATGTCAGTCATTACTACGAACTGATCTACTATAGTCTAATCGACCACCAATATTTGATCTACCATGGTCTGACCTACCACTAATATTCGCACATTGTGCTTGTATTTGATCACTCATTTATCGAGTTCTCTTTAGAAACTTCGGAATGATCTGGCGGCAAACCGTGCAATCGTGCTAAGGGTGGGCTATATAAAGACAGGCTCAGAAGCACATCATTCATTGTTCGAGCGAAGTGGAATTTAGCTTCTAAAGGAATTTTTTCGCTCAATTCCTAAGGTTCTAATTTTTTTCTTCATTTCGAAGTTTCATCTCTTTCAGAAAATTTGGGTTTTTTTTTCAATTTTTTGCAGCAAGAACTTTTTTTCTTTAGAATTTTTTTATTTTTTAATCGTCAGAAAAATGTGGAATTTTTTAAGCAAATTAAGAAGTTTAGCCCACTTAAAAAAACTTTTTCGTTCGAAAAATTAAGAACCGCTTTCAGATTTTTAGAAAACTTGGATTTTTTACACTTGAAACTTTGAAAGATTTGAAACACGATTTTTTTTTAAATTAAAAAAAATTTTTTTCTACTAAATTCCTAAGTCTCCATTTTTCCTACCATTATTTAGGACTTTTATTTCTTTAAAATAATTTGGGCTTTTTTTTCGATTTTTGGAATCAGAACTTTTTTTTTAATTTAGAATTTTTTCATTTTTCAGTTCATCGGAAAGATGGAGAGTTTTTCAGCAAACTAAAAAATTTTGCCCACTTGCTTCTGAGTTGAGGATTCTGGTAATTTCAGCTGGGACCACTTATGTTTTCCGGGAAGCGCTGAGAGGACTGCTCCACGTGATTCTCACACAGAAAAGATGCAGGACCTATTTCAATCAGGAAATTGCCGTTGTAATCTTTTTTAGGTTTACCAGTATATGATGCTGAAACCTGGCCACATTTTTTGTCATTATCGTGACTAGACGATGGGGAAATGTGGTGCATGTCAGAGAATTCACTTTGCTCTGGTTGATACTCAAGCCTTTTGTGAAATTTGAGATTTCCGAATAGAGGGATGACGATGAAGAAGCAAGTCATCTCTAACACCCTAGACATTAATGTTGATTTTGTATGCGTGCGCCGACTGGACCATTTTTTCGTATTTTTGAACGAAATGTTCAAATTTTTTTTGCAGCTTCTTAAAATCGCCTTCTCCGAACTTCTAGCCGAAGAGCAGTGGAGGAGCCAAATAACGACTCCCGGATGGGACAAAATTGTATCAACGATTGCTCCGCAAAGAACTTCGATGTATCGACGAGGGATTTCGAGAACTTCGTTGTGTATTTCTTGTTGTAATATTTGTTGTCAATAACGTTTTGAATGATGTTGTTCTATTCAAGGGTGTTAAGAGTTTGCAAAGCATTCACAGTGTAGTGGATTTTTGAAGATCGCTTCAAGCTGGCCATAAAGCCTCTTTATTGACAGTTTCGAAAATTCACTAAAAAATAGGCGCACTTTGGTTTATCAATTTTCCACCGTTTGAGATGCAGTTGACAAAAATTCTCGACTGCTTTGCACTCTACTTGTTATTTGAGCAATGCTTTCTATTGTAATACGATATATTGCATTCATTTCTCGCTATTTACGTTTGCATTTGTTTGAGCCAAAGTGAAGTTATAATAGATTTAATTTTAAGTTTTTTATAGGACATCTGATTTGATGTTATTGTTGCTTGTTATTTCATTGCTTTATTTAATGCTTGTTCAATTTTCTAATCATTTCTCTCTCAGGAGTGTACGATGCGGAATTTCAATGCTCATTTTTTTTTTTTTATTGCGGCCCCGATCATATCACATTTGCCTCATAAATTTAGTGAAACGTTCAAAAACAGTAGGGTGTTAGATTAGGCTACATATCGTTGGGGTGGTTCACATTCGCTTGAGTTTCAAATCATTGTTTTATCATTGTTCTATAACAAATGGCCGAAGTTTTTCGGCAAGTTTTCCCACTTTCCTATTTTATTTCATATCCGACTCGCCTTTTTCCGCATTTATATTAACACTTCTGGGAGAAATTAATAATCCTAATCGTTTTCTGTAATTTTTAAAGTTGTTTTATTTGATAGAATTGTATCTTTTTGCTCTGTATTTTGTAGTTTTTTTATGGAGATGGCGTCTCTATGCTTTGAACGTTGGAGCGGGTTCTTTGTGGAATCGTTTTTGTCTTTAGGAATGGTTTTTTGAACTCTTTTTGTATTTAGGATGGATTTTGTAGACTGTTTTTTGTATTTAAACGGGTTTCTTATGGACTTTTTCATTTAAAATTGTTTCTTATGGACTTTTTCATTTAAAATTGTTTCTTGTGGACTTTTTCATTTGAAATTGTGTCTTGTGGACTTTTTCATTTGAAATTGTTTCTTGTGGACTTTTTCATTTAAAATTGTTTCTTGTGGACTTTTTCATTTAAAATTGTTTCTTGTGGACTTTTTCATTTAAAATTGTTTCTTGTGGACTTTTTCATTTAGAGTTGTTTCTTGTGGACTTTTTTTATTTAGAATTGTTTCTTGTGAACTTTTTTATTTAAAGTTGTTTCTTGTTCACTTTTTCATTTAAAATTGTTTCTTGTGGACTTTTTTGTATTTAGAATGGATTCTTTGTGGACTGTTTTCTGTATTTAGAACGGGTTTCTGTGGACTGTTTTGTTCATTATAGTATTTTTTGGTCATTATAGTATTCACAAAGGACGCCTATTGATTTCTCAAGAGTAAATAGTTTTGGAAAGTTTTTTGGGGAATTAGGGTGATTTTTGCCGACGAATAACCTGATTGTTTTTTTTTTTCTAATTTTTTTCTTTCTGCTTTCGAAATAAAAAGTTTCATAAAGAGGACTTCAGAAGGTGGCAGATCTGCAGTATTTCATTCATTCCCAAGTATGCAAATTCTGATTAAATGCTGCTGTACTAAAAGAAAAGCAAAGACCAATTACAACGGAGGTCGCAGAATTGGTAGGAATAACATGCCAATTGTTCATGTAACGTAAAATAAATGACAGTTGGGTCCGATACTAGCAGAAACTGGGGAAGGGTCAAGGGCTACAGCATATGTGACAGTTTCATAAGTTCGGTATATACTATTCAGAGGTTCACTTTAGACTGTCGGGCTGCACTCATACCCACAAAATAGTATGCAGTTGCTATAGTAATCTCCACTTCGCGATAGGCATTCACCTAGTTACCACAGAAGACCTACAGTTACGATAGAAATTTGTAACTTTTATTCGGTCATCTAAGAGTGCAAAATCGGGACAACCTGTGGAATTTCAGCGCTTGTTTGTTTTGGGCACTAAACGGAAATATTTCAGTTCGGGCAGATAAGGCAATATGAAGGTCCTGTTGGAGCCAGGCGAAGACCTAGAATATGTGTGGACACCGCGAACGGGTATTTTTTTTATTCTAGCTTCATGCCTTATCTAAGGTCAGCATTATGAAGTGAAAAAAATAACATACATTTAGATTACTTCATCACATCCCATTAACATATTCTGCAATTCCAATTTGGATTTTCCACATCATCAGTGGATAGCAACGGAATTTGATTGCCGGCGAATACTCTTAATTACTTGGTTGGCTGATCGAAGCACGGTATCGCTACCTATTAACTTGTCCGAATACGGTCGCAGTCGGTGCCTAGGTATACTCCTAGGTAATTCTATTTAAAACACCCTCAGATCCGGGAGGACCTCACCTCAACGTCAACCAACCACAAGCGATATTCAATCGCCGATGTTTTTCCCGACCAAAAGTGGTGCGTCTGACTCAGTCGCAACTCAATTTTGCTGACTGAAGTCTTCTTTCGTTTCGAATTCATTTCAGTGAGGAAAATTGAGTATGTTCGAGCTCTATTCACAAAGTATGACCTTTGAGAAGCAAATCAACCTCTAGTCGAAGTTCTAAAGTTCCAACGTTATGAAATGCTAACTTTATGCTGCAATACCATCTATTATACGCTAGCGGAAAATCGCGTAAGTGTGATTAACCTGCAATCCTGTAAGCCTAATCCTATAGACTCTGATTATGGGATTAGGTCACGACTTCGTTACTGCGATCAACACCACATCCACTTCACAAAGGTCAGGACATAGGTATTGCCCGATTCATTCGTAATGCACAAACGTTGTCTCAGATATTGAGCTGTAAGAGATTTCTTTTTGAAAATTCAAACGTTTGTTGCTGGAAATGCAGCGCTTTAAAGCTTCTAGCGAAACGAATTCATGCGATCCATGCTCGACGGGTCGCGGAGTTGTTTTCAATCTTTTTTTGCCGAGAGGACGGAAGGATATGAAAGTGGGGGAGTGGGTTATGGCATCTATATGAAAGAGGAAGTATTTCACTCCCATGATCGGCTCACTATTTATCGTTTTTATTCATTTTTAGCGGACGATTTATGTACATCAAATCTTTGTTGGCTTTAGCAGATGTAAGGAAACAGCATTCCGTCAACAACGGTATTGGAAATGCGGTCGATAAACCTACCCAATAGGTGTACAAAAAAAGGTTTTCGCGCAAAATGGCACAAAATACGTGTGCCTATATCTCTTTAGAAGGTGTTTATACTCGTTCTCACCTGTCGTCGCACATTAAAAAAGGCTGCCCTTTCTAGACCTATACCTGCTGCATAATTACAAGCGTATATTCGAGGGAATCGGGCATACCGCGTTGCCAATTTTGTTGACGACGAGCTCCTTCACTCCCTCACATCATTATTTGGCATTCTGAATTGAACGGTTGAAAAAAAATCGCATGTTTCTGTTACAAGTTTTCGAGTTTCTGTGATGCGCATTAATATTAGCTTGCAAAGTGCAGAGTACGGTAGTGGTGCGCACGCGGCATGGAGCACGAGAGCAGCTGCGTTCGCGGTTCGCGAGCGGTGTGCCATCGTTCTCTGCAATAGTGCCCGAAAAATTATGCGTAGACTAATGGAACGTAGCATATTTCTTTATTTTATTCGTTATTGGTACTTATTTGAAAGTGATTTTATTTCAGTATTACGAGATGAATTCATCGTGGATGCCGTATAATGAAGCGGCCGCATCACCACAGATATCTCCTCGTCCTCATCATCACATACAAGAGTTTGGTAGTAGCATTGGGAAAATTTTTCGCGGTCTACGCAAAACCAAAAAGCATCAATCTCAACAGTTATTTGTACCTGCCGGTCCACTTCCTCAAATACCGACAGGTTCGTTATGTTCCCTTATTAATAGGTGTATGAATTTCTTGTAGGGCTTCAGGTAAGACTTCAGGTTCGTTATCGAGAGGGAAGGCTGAGGAGTAAGACTTTCAAGCTCATTTTAAATCTTGAGTGGGTCCTTTTAGTACGCTTTAAAGTTTATATGCGTCGGCTTATCGCATCTTGAAACTTGATGTATGAGTTGATGCTATATGTAATATTTAAGGTCGTTGCTAAACCGTTGGCTTTACCTTATGGGCATAATCGATTTGAATACCTACACAAGTCCTGGTGGTTTTTCTTTTCGCTTGCACGAGTGTTTAGTCTTTTAGTGGCATAAGTGGCTTGAATTTGTTGTAGATGAGCAGGGCTGTCCTGCACTTGACAGACCGCCTCCTCCAAGGTTGCCTACCAACTTTCGTTCAGTCTCACATGACCATTCAAACATGTTGCTATCACCTGCACCACTCTTCTCTGCTCATAGACGTATAAGGTTAGTCATATTCTTTTCTTGCTCTATCATGCTGTTTTTCCAAGTCGTTTTTTTCTGCCTTTATTATTGCTGAATTTGTTTTCTTCAGTTACGTGAGTGAAGGAATATGTCCCACAGTCTGGCATTTTACGACAGATATTTACTGCGGATATGATGTGTTGCTCACTCCCTTTATTCATTCCTTCGTTCCCTAAAAGTACTGCTCTCTAAAACCCGCTTAATAATAGGTTCATATTCATGCTTGAAGCCTATGAATATTTAAATAATCGAATTGTGTTCGTAATTATTTTCAGTGGACTATCAAAAATATGGACGTATTTATCCATTTTTCTTTTTTAAATTTTATTTATTTATTTATTTTTATTTATCAGTTGAATCGAAAATGATTAAATGGGAGCACTTACGTGCATTATTTTATTGATTTTTCATGCATTTAAAATTAAACAACAATAAGAGATATTTCTATAAGAAGACATTTATAAACATAACTGATTTATCCTGATTGTGGTCTCCGTTTCAGTGCACCGCAGTTAGGTGCCGAGTCGAATTCGGAGAGCTCATCGAATCGATGTTCATTCATTGCCACTAACGATATGCAACCATTGCATGTCGATACCGAGGGTCATGCAGAAACGGCCGGTTCCGGTATGGATTATATTACGCGACTACCCTCATCTATCACACTTCAAGTGCGTGCATGTGACGAACAGCTCGTTCAAGGTTTGCGCACGTTCAACGTTCTTGTCACCCCATTTTAAAAAGTCCTTTAGTATTTATGAGGTTGTAGATGCTTTTCTAGAGATCAATGATAATATATTTCACTTTTCGGCTGAAATATTTATGCAGATTATGGCAAATAGTGTTCGTTTTCGATTCTTATATAATATCCAACTTTACGTGCCACCACCTGTTCATGTGAAAAAGCTTAAATCTCCTCTGTCATTGACTCTTCATTTGTGTCGATCACTCAACAAGATTGTCTTTGTAGTACGAATGTCGTAATATAGGTATCTTTGAGTTGCGAATTTCAGAGAAAGCGTTCGAGCGATTGGCTGCAATTCGTAGCGTAATCGATGAAAAGAATCGTATCCTTGGTGTTGTCAACGAAGATATCGAGAAACTGCAATTGTTTATGACTCAACGACTCTCTGAATCGATGGACGGAATCGATTGTAGCAACGAACATTTTGAGGTTAATATCCGTGTTTTTTTTTTTTAATGAGGCATTCATTCCCAAAGAGTAATATTCGTGTGATGGAGCTTCTGATGATGCTGTTTACAGCATAATAAGGTCGACCCAGAGAGGGGGAAAGGGAAGCTGGGCAACGAGGTGTAATTTGATAGGATAAGGTGGTATAAATGCAAGCATGTGGTTTATAGATTAAGTGAGCATAAAGAATGTGTATTTAGAGTAGATGTCATATATCCTCTCTCTGTCAGGTTGAGTCATCACTCATCGCTATTCTAGCACTTTCCTTTAAATTGATTTTTGAACAGATGTGTTATTTTTAGCGAGAGATAAGAGAATTACGTTGTGAAGTGGCTGATGTCGAGGCTGATCTAGAGAAATTACGTCAGGATTCACCTGAACTTGTTCCACCACCAGGTGGGATTCGTTTTTTTTACTTCTAAATTTCTGTGAATTGCTTTCTGATTTTTAGGTTGTTTTGTGATTGAAAAATGGAGCGTTTTTTACTGCATTTTCTATGTAGTAACTTCCTCTTTAATTAACGACGTCGCAGAGATTAAAAGCCTTCTCTGTTGCATCGAAAAGCTTCATATCTGCGCATTCTTGATAATAACATCACCACAGGGAGTTCTTCCTGCAGAATTTAATTGCCGCCAATTCAGTAAACGTGCTATATGGAAGAGGTTTATTGTCTCTTACTCTGCTGCATAGAACACTCAGAGGCAGTTTTTTCAAAAATTGTTTTGATGCAAATGGTTATGCAAAAATTCTGACCTCTTTTTTGCAGTTCCAACTCGAGCAGCAGCAATGCAAGCAACCAGATGGAGTTGTCTTCAGTGTACCTTCCGAAATAAACCAAGTGTGTTTCGTTGTGAAAAATGCTCGGTCCCTTCTCTCAGGGTAAGTTGGTTTAGACTGCTGGGAAATCGGGCGATCCCAACTTAATTCAAGCACTAATCGGTTCTGAACCGAATTGCGTTCATCGTTTGCCCGTCGCATTTTCTTTCATTCTTCACTTATTTGCTGTCATAGAGAAATGGAAAGGTGAAACATGTTCTCTGCATAGGGTATTCAGACATCGATAATTTCTATAAATTGAAGCGACGCCAACATATGTAACCATTTGTGAAGCATTCTTGCGCCTTGTGGGTTGCTTTGAATGCTTTTATGACAATCATTTTTTATGCTTCTTTGCTAATACGAGTTTTAAATTGTGCTTAGAACGATATTTAGCAATTGTTTCAATTAGAAAAGTACTTAGTTAAGGATATTTAATGTCTATTTAATTCAAATAAAGGTTTGAGTCAATATTGCGCATATCATATCTCAAATTCCAATGAATTAATGCGCAGATATTAGAGTACTCAAATTGTTGAGCGAATTTTTCAGTCTAACGAAGTTTGCGTACGCAATCCGACTTCGTAAACGAAAAGATCGTCGAACTGTTTTCGTTAATAATGCGCTCTTACACTTCAGTGATTGTTTTGGCCATATTTTTTCTCGTTTTTTTTGATACCCTCAGGAACGATTCATATTATTCTTTTTCAATGTCATTTCATTCTTCTACAATTTCTTTGGGACTCTAGGGTAATTTTTGCTGGATCGCTGTGCAATTGATGAGGTGGGGGGAGGGGAGGGAGGAGATGCTTTTGTTTGACTTGAGCTATTGTGGAGGTTCTCTAAATAAGCGATTCAAATAAGCCCAAAAATAAATCAGATATAGTATTTTTTCTTTTTAGATCGATCCATTGGAGAAGCAGATGTGCGGATGCTCGGTTTGCAGCGGTTCGATGATACGACTGCATTTGGTGGATTCTGATTGGGGTCTTGCTTCACCGTTGCAATAGGAGTGAATTCAGCACACCATTTCAGTTAGGGCACACTTTTGTGTTTCAAATAATGATTTGTGAAGACGTGATACTGGGCCAGGTGGTCATAACTGTGATGGTTCCCTACCATATTACTTCTCTTTGTGGGAGTTTGATGGTGATAAATTAAGCAAGCAACACTGACTTCAGATGTTATGAAGGAAACGAGAGAAAAGTGGGCTTAAGGAATAAAATGAACAGGCATTGGAGTCATTTCAAATTGGTGTTATTGGTTCTTAAAACGTAATGAAGGAGGAAATTTTTGTGCAATTTTTTTCTCAAAAAAATGCGTTTTGAATCTTTTTTTTTCAGCCGTATTATGTAATATCCATACTTTACTGCTGTAAGAGGAATTCATTTTCAAAGAAACGCTTCATCAATATTGTTTTGCTGTTACCTTGTTATATCCATTATTTTCACGCATATTATATGCGAGGGACCAAGCATCATTCCGCAATGCTCAAATTGGTGATTGAGGATTGCTAATTTTTTGAATAAGTTCGAAATGGAATAGTATATTCAAGATTCACTTAAAGCAAATAGAGAATTAATTTTGATTACAGAGTGTTGCAACAGATGGCTATTTTTTTAAAAAATTTTTTTAGGATTTCTAACAATTTTTTATTCTTATATTTGCGCTGCTTAATTTAATTTACTTAATATATATTCTATGGAACAAGATTTTCACTTTATATAGAAAACGAAACAAAAGGAAAAACCGTTGTTAATCACTGTTTTTCTGGTTTTTTTTTTGCAAAGGAATTTCAGATGAAGAAATTTAAAAAAAAAAAAACTTTTTTGCCTTTTTTTCCAATTGAACAATATTTATTTTAGTGTAGTTTTTCAATATTCAAATGAATTTCAAAGAAGTGCAATTATTAGTTTGATCGATGTAAAATATTTTCGATTTTCATTTTACTTGAACTTTTTAATTGATACATTTTTTAAGAAATTTTTTTTTTTAAATTAATTAGTGTTGTATGCTTTCTTTTTCCTTTTTTTTTACTCATTTCTCTTCTCTCTTTTGAATTCATTTATTATTTGCGATATTTTGTTTTCATTTCTTTGCTTTTGTTAGGAACGTTTCATCTATTTTTGATAACTTTAAAAATATTAAGTTATTTTGGTTGTTTTTTTTGTTTTTTTTTTTTTTACAAGCGAAAACGATGTATATGTGGAATACGTACACATGTGCATTTTTATAATTTATTATCGCATTATTATAAATTTCTCCAATTATTTACCTTCATATAGTGTGTCTATCTTTATTTTAGTGATTTAAACACAAGAACTGAAAAGAGCATAGCGAAGCATCTCGTATGCAAATTTCTGAGTGCATTATGGCATGTAAATGTGAGAGATATGTACCAATATGTATCGATCTCCATATTATTGTTTTGTTTTTCTCTGCTAGTGAAGCGGATAGCTGCCTTTTCGCAATTCAATAGCATAGAAAAAGGATAATTGTCTAGGTAAATAGTTGGATGTACGTTAGGTAATTTGGAAGTTCACATTCCCAGTGGGCAAATTCACATTCCCAGTGGGCAAATTCACATTCCCAGTGGGCAAATTTACATTCCCAGTGAGTCGACAAGTTGAATGTCCTCACTTTTGTCTAGCAATTCTTTCAATATTTATGTGCCGTACCAGTAAATTCATTCTATGCGTAAATGCTTGTGTATTATTTTTGTAAATAGAGAATTATATCGTATTATGTGCAATAAAAAATTAATATTGGTCTTTCGAAATGGATATCATTTCATTCGGTTATGGCCAAATTCAATATTTTATTGCTTGTAAATATATGAAGCTATAATATTTGCTGTTTGATTTTCAGGTTCTCTTTTTTTTTTTTTTTAATTGGAGTTGTTTCGAGAGAATTGATTGCGCTTCTTGTATTCTATTCACTTTAATTTTGGATCATTGATAAGGGGATTGCTGGATAAACTAACCGAAGCGTATGCGATAGCGCGTTCAGCGAGGATGACTATAGGATAGCGGTTTGAAGCACTTTTGAAGTGACATTGGCGTATAACAAACATAGATGTTATGCTAGTGATGGATGCTGTTTGTCACGGCAGAGTATAGATCGTTGGCACAGGTGGAGCCACCATGTTTATACATTCTCAGTGATGAATTTGTCGACCGATGCTTTTATTGCGGATGCCATGTTATTGCGAAGTCGAATTGCCGATAGCTAAAGTCTCCATCGATGATGAAATCTGAATTTGCAAGTTTCCATCAATTCGCAGGGCTGTGGTTGCTTTGTTAAATGATCTGCTGAAATAGGTTCTGAGAGGAGGAGGATACCGAAGATTTGTGTAAGCTTTGCTTATAAAGTGAAGCAGCTGTTGGAATTCGGGCGATGAATTTGAGGACGCTGAAGTGTTTCAGATTGCTGTTAATAAGATAAACAAATCGTAATAAACAGCAAACTAGCAACAAGTAGAGATGTAATTTAAAAAGTTGGTCACTTCTACACAACAACTTAAGTCAGTGAAGCTATGATTGAACTGTATTTTGGCGATCTCATTACCACGCCTGAATGGAGTGGTGTTGTTTTGCAGTGTCTTCGATGTTTAGCAGCTTTTTGCTCTTCATTGTGAGATGTGAACCAACAATTTCAGTGTAGGTGTGTGCGCTCGAAACGCCGATGAGGTATTATATAAGGCTTTCCGACAGTCAGTTTTCACGGATCTCGGTTAAACCTACTTCCGTTCGGGATTGGGATCTCATTTTACCTTTGCTCATCTTGCGCATGAAAAATTCGTCGAGAGCGAACTGACAGATGTGATGTAGTTCATCTAAAGCTGTGCACACAATCCTTGCCTCGATGGCTTGGAGTCACCAAAGCCTTTACTTATATTCTTTCCCCCTGAAAAAAAAGACTATACAATAAGCTGGAACTGTTTCATCGATATATCAAGCCGATTTCCTTAAGTGAAGGATCAAAAATATTTCCGTCGTTGTTCGAATCGGTGCTCAGCATGTTATTGCATGAGGTGAGTGATATGCAGTTGCATAAAAGCGTATTGGAAACATTGGCAAATCGGTGGTTTCATAGAACGACGCTTCTCTTGCAAAGGTTTTGGCAATCCAACCCACTAACGATAGTTTTGTACTGATTCGTTGCTTGTTACCTTCGTTTTATGTGGATATGCAGGATTGCTGGTATAAGAAAGGTTTGCATCGTTTGAAAGGTGAATACGCCGTTGTTTACTTTTAAATGAGACAACATTTCGAAACGTCTCTCGTTCCTCGGTGTTTTTCATATTGCTTTAGATGTGAACTATTTGAAGCAGTTGTTCCTTCAGATGTCGATGCTCGATCAGCTGGTCGATATGGGTTTCGACCGTGAGAAAGCGTATGTTTGCTCGATATTGGATACTTTTTAATGGTTGAGGTTAGAGAGAGGCGATAGTGGAGATGTGGATGGTTGCGCGGTCTGTGTGGTTAACGTGCACTGTTTTCATCCATGTTAATACAGAATATGTGTGGTAGGGTTGGAAACGGGTTACTTCAGGTATTCAGCTGTCCGTTCTTTACCACAGATACACCCTACTACTACCATCAGTTTCAGCTGACTACGTCCATCAGTGAACGGAATCTTTAGACTTACTAAGCATTGCTATATGTAGCATCTAAAATTATAGATAACAAATGATATGCATCCAGCTGTAGTGCAGACTTGCTCTAATCACTCACTTAACAATTTTCATATCTCATCGTATAAAATCCCCCCCCCCCCCGGTACTGTTGTTTTCATCATTTGCCAAAGGTAACCTTTATTTGAATAGGGAGGGTGGTAGATGAAAGTATAACTTCCAGAGGTGAATCTAGAGGAATGAGGGAACAAGATATAAGATCTCATTTAGAACAAAACGCAGAAAAGGCTTACATCGGATAGGTGTGTTGGAAAGTTGGCAGCTTTACTTAGTCGACATTACTTTATGTTCTTGGTGTTCATTATTTCAGTTAATGATTGATATCAGTCAACAAAAAATTTTTTTTCTTATGGTCGATCTTCTTTGAAGGTTCGTTGGGTAATAAGCGGAGGGCATTTGATTCCAGTGAAATTGTCACAACCAAGTAAAAGCTATTATTGCTAATTTATATTTCATTCTTTAAAAATACTCTACCATAATTTCATGTGGAATTATTTGTTTTTGACGCGTGAATGCATTTAGTGAACGCGCTTTGCGCGAGACACACGAAGTCGGGGTGGTTGAGGCAATGAACTACCTGTTGGATTGCGATAACAATGAGGCAATATCAGACGCAGGAGGCCAACCAAATGTCGAAAGCGCTGGCCAACGAACCGAGATGGAGCCATCAGCACAAAATAAGGAGCATTTAAAAGATGCTGTTTATGGAGATTTTATGGGGATGGATCATATGGAGAGCACTTCGGTGGTACAGCTTATCGAAGATGACGAGTCGACCACCGCAACAAATGGGCCTGTGACAACGCAGCAGGTACCAGACTCAGGAGAACAGCAATCCAGCTATAAGTGTCTCATGTTAGTATTGTTTATAGTTCTTAAGCAATGCATTTCAGTATTACGGTAGAGTCAATGAACTTTGGAACTACGGTACGGTACAGTGTGCACTATAATTGATATTATATTATGATGGGGTATAGAATTACGATATTTGAATTTACCACGGTAAATAAGGCATTCTTAGTGTCACTTTACGATGCTAATAACACTATTTGTCCCCGATTGCAGTTGTCGTATTGTGGATATGTTGCACTAATGAAGTTGTGACATCCATCGAAGTCATATACGACAGTGATTTCTAAGGTATAACAAACGTGACTTTTTTCGGTACAGTGATACCCGTTAGTAAAGATTCATCATGCTAGATGCGGTGATCAAATTCCAGATCAGCTAAGAGTTGATCTATATGCTTATATGTGAACATTGTTAAGCATGCGGCTATATTGTCAAAAGTAACAAGAGCAAAAACTCGATTAGTCAGTCTCATGGTGGTAAAATGATGCAGCCATGGATTAATTGATGTTGTAGGTTACGGATAGGTGAGCAGTACATTTCGTTTGTTTATGAAGATCTTCCCTGTGAAAGTGCATGTTCGGTGTAAAATCGGTGGCGACGATGCAGTAGGAAGCATCAGTTGAAGGGGATGATGCACGCGGTACATTAAAGCATACTAGGATGTTGCGTTTCATTTATTGTGATGTTTGCTTTTGGTAGAGCTTAATTAATTTTGAATTGCTAAGGCGTTTTCTTTGTTTTATTGCGTTTTCTCGCTGTTTCCACCTGTGATAGGAAGTTGTGATCGTATGTATCTTTCAGAAGAGTCTCTCCATAGAGGTATTTGCTTTGGCGGTAGAGTTTTTTAAGTTCCATTTTTTAACGAAGAATTGCATGAAAAAGAAAACCGTTTTTCAATAAAAGACAATGCCCTTTAAAGTGGAGAAATAACTGCTGTTCTATTTGGAGAAATACGATATGTGCCTTTTATCGTTGGCAGGAGGCTTGTTCGTTTCCAAACCTATTTTTATCTCATAAAGAATGCTAACATGCTTATGATTACTCAGTTTTCAATCATCTGCAGGTGTGGGGAAGTTTTCGCCGACTTCGATGAACTTTCTGTGCATGTAGATATAACGAAGCATACCAAATTCTCGAAATTGGGCGACGGGGTAGTTCCTCTGACAGAAGAGGAGAAGCAAAGGCGTCTGGCGGCTGCTCAAGCTAAACTCAAGGAGATTAGGGCTCAAAAGGCAGAGCGGGAGGCGAAGGAGGCGATAGAGAAGGTGAATTCATCTTAATGTTCATTTTGCAGTAGCTATCAGTGATAACGAATGGAGCAAATGGATCGCGTTAATTCATCTGCTATGAAGCGATCTTGAGTTGACGTTCGTTTTATAACTGTCTAGCGATCGTTGTACAACAGTTGATGAGCAATGCGGAAATAGCAATACGACAGCTCAATGTACTTCTTGGAACAGTTTGAGAAGGCTGAATTTATTGTTGATGAGTAGTGACTGTTTGCTGCCACTGAGAGTAAAACTTTAAGTAGGCTCATTATTGGCATATTTCTTTCGACGAAATGCAGCTTCTCTTACATGCTTACGTTGTAAACTAAATCCATACAGCGTTTCGTAAACGGAGCTAGAGATATTGGGCGCACGACGTCTTTAAGAAGTAGTAGTGATTGCACCTTTATGATCCTACCACTACCCATCTCTGCGGTATACGATAGTACCTCCTTCAACCTCGACAATACCATATTTTAAATGTTGGTCATATATGCCGATCGCAATTTATTCCCGTTTGGGTAGACAGAAGCACAGTGAATAGATTATTGTAGTATTTCTGAAAAGCACATTACGATATTTTCAGCTGCTTTCGGTAATTTTCAAACCACTATTCATCCCAAAAGTTTCTTCTCTGAGGCTTTTGCCTGAATACGAGAGTAGTGTTGATTTTGTTGCAGGAACTGAGACGTCGACGTGAGGGGCAGTCTATGGCACAGGCGGAAGAGGAACGCAAACGACGTGAAATGAAAGAATGGGCTGAGGCGAAAAAACGTGAAAAGCGTGAGGTTAGCTCGAGCCACAACAAGGCAAAATCTTCATTGTAGGTGAACACTGAATGCGCTTTATAGCGATATTTATGCGGCGCTTTCATATTTTATTTTATTATCAACATCAATCTTTATGAAAACTCTATCGTAAGAAGTTAGTATTTTGATCCGGCTAATCAACAATTTTTTTGCTGAGCAGATATCACCGTGACCTGCTACGGCACTAAGGAAAACTTTGCTAGCTGTACCACAAAAGTAATACCTGCTCCGTCAGACAATAAATATGTGACGCCAAAGACGCTATTGGCCTGCAAAATTACTCATCTCATCGACTTATCTTTTACAGCATCCAAGTAGTATAGTAGAAGACCAACCAACACGTGAAAGCTGACTGATGCTTGAAGGATGAAATCAGGATTCAGGAAGAAACCAATATGAAGGGGGAATAGGGTGAAATCATAACCTCATGATTTTTGATACTAGCATCTCTGTGCATTTGTGTTTATACAGCTGATGCGTTTAAGTCATCTCTTTAATATATACGTGTGAAATTTCTTTGATTATAAGTTGTCGTTTTTCAAGGAAGAGTTGGCACGTCGCCGTGTTCTGGAGCAGATCAAAATGGATAGAGAGGCGCAGAAAGCAGTAGGTATGGCCACGAATACCGCATCTCACTTAGCCAAGCAGGATGTTGTGACCGCTCCTGCGGCTGCAAGCTCTTGCACTTCTAGTCGGCTACAAGTTCGACTCCCTGACGGTTCGCTTATCAGGGAGACATTTGATGTTCGTTTTATGTTTTATTTCATTTGCTGCTTTTTTGAATTGATCAGTTTTTTTTTCGGAACGAAACGATATCCATCTCTTTTTGATCGTTTATAGGAGCATAATGCACTGATACATGGGGTAGTAATTCAATTAAGATCCAAATTATTTGAGTTTAACTTCTAGCGACGTAATGTTTCTTTCGAGATTTTTAAGAGGCATTGTTCCTCATTCACTGTGTTGTCGAAAAATTGGAGAGTCTTTTACTGTTCGATTTAAATTCTTCGGAATGACTTTGCCCTCATTCCTTCGACTTTACCACAAATTTTGAATTCGTTTATCTAATGTTCTCCCTTTTATATTCTTTTCTTGTGACTGCTGTTTCTTTATCGTCTTGATTGGTCGAAAAAGAAATAATGAGCGATCAACGGTTTTGATGTGTATTGACGATAGTCGATCCGATGCCTTCACATAAAAAGTGAAAGTTTTTTGTCGATTACACACATCGCTACCGTCTATTCACTCCATACTGATAAAGCAGTTACAAACAAATTAAGTGAATTGATGATGGCGATATGTGCAGTCGATTCATTCACCTTGTCCTGTGTAATTCGGCTTTTTCCGTTTTCCGGTATGTAGATAAATCGGGCCAAGGCCATATGCATCGCGTTGCTCGAGTTCTCGTCAGCACTATTTTTTCTAATCTTCATGATTATGGGGTTGGTTGAATATGACTGATCTCGCACAAGATGTCGGCATTTTCTGGCCTGAAAGTCTTGGAGAAAGCGCTTTCGCTTATCCATTTTTATCACTCCAAAGGTTTATTTTAAAATAATGTGCTATTAATGTGTTTATGGGAGCAAAATGATTGAATATTTTGCAGGCCAGTGAGACACTAGGATCGGTTCGTGTGTGGGCACAGATGAAGGGTGAGGAAAAAGGCATACATGGTGATATTGAACTCATTTCGCCGTTCCCACGCAAAGTATTCAATCAAGAAGATTACGCTATCCCACTTAAAGGCCTTGGTTAGTGTTTCCTATGAATTTTTCTGCACCTCAGCGTTCTTGCTAGTGGCAAATTTATTCAAATTTATACGGAAATAACCTGGTAGCGCAATTTATTGCTTAGAATGTTTCCTCAAATGCTTTCCACATGCACGGGGCAGTAATAAAAGAAAAAATTAGCTCACCAAGAATGCTGACTTCGTTGGTCAAAGTAATATTGGGCTGTATAGGACGCTTTCATTATAACTTCCGATTGAAATTTCCTTGCAAAGGTAAATGTCGAATATGGTGTTGTATGTATGTTTTTTCTAGTTACGAAGCAATTTTCTGTTCAGGCGGTACGCGTTCAGGTGAGATGCGAGATAGAAAGGATAAGATTTACCAGTGCGCTTGTTAATAAATTTTCTTTTTATGATGGCGATAATACAGTGTTGCCAAACTCTGGATTTAAATGAGTGTTGTGAGTAGTTTGGAGTGGATGTTGACAGTTGAGAAGGATTCAGTTTTCATATGTGAGAGTTAATTAGGCTGTTTGATGGTTTGTAAAATATTGGTTCTTTCAGGGCTAGTGCCTTCGGCGAGTCTTGTGGCGCAGTTGGTGAGAACAACTCCGTAGTGATCGCTTTTGCTGCTTTCCGGTTACTAACTTTAATGGCAGCATTGGCTAATCTGTTATGTATGGCAGCATTCGTTACATGTTGAAATAATGGTTACCGGTTTTCATTTGGGTAATAAAATTCTTCCGGCAATGTGTCTCATAGCTATCTAAGACCGTTTGATTAAATGTGATCGTTTATTGAATTCCCACATGTATGCTTGGTTTTAACGTTTCCTATCGTTTTCCACTTTTCTTCGCTTTATATCGTCTAATCGAACATTGTGAATTTAGCAGTTGAATCTTCGATGTAAATGGCAGTTATACGATTATTGATGACATCGAAATGCAAACACTGTTCATTTGTTTATGTTAACGAAGTGGAACAAATTTGTTTCATGTGGATTTTCATGTGGATTTTGCAGCGATGATTATGGAATTGTTTCATTTGGATTTTCTTGTTTGTCATATCACTCTCAAATAATATGCGCAATTGATATTTGAAGTGATTATTCGTTATAAGCTATATGCGAGAAATCATTCTAACGATGTGTCTGTGCGTATGCGTCTGTGTGCATATCACTTCTGTAGTCTCGGTTCATAAATCACGAATGTTACAGCGACAAAATTTGTCGGTTGTATTTCATAAAAAGGGAGAAAGTGTTAATTTATGTGACGCGCATTTCCGTTTGTTTTTCTTTTGCATAAAGTGCTTAATTTCATGTCGTTTACAAACATTTCCGATCATTTATCGGATTTGAAATGAAGTTTCCATCATTTTGCATTAGCACATTGTAAACGAAGTTTCACGCTTAGCGTTCATATCGCTCAATGATTCCTTGAGAAGTTTCGAATTTGACATATGCAGGCATTTTCGTGTTTTCAGGTTTTTTTTTTCGAAGGGAAGTTTAGCGAAAGTACATTATCTTCGAAGTTATATGTCTGTTTGTCTGTCTGTAGGTATGCTTATCTGTCTGTAGGTATGTTTGTCCGTCTCTTCAATTGCTTCAACTTGGAAATTACTGAAACTAATGCCACACAGAATTCTTGATAAATATAATCTATTATTATCATTCGATGAATTTTTGTTCTCTATTCCATAGTGGAGAAATATTTGCATATATCTTACTCTAGTTATATCACATAAAAACGCTTCTAATATTAGAGAATTTATGTGAGTTGTTCAGAGCAATTGAAATGTGAAGAAATAGTTTAGCAGATTTTTGGTTATTGATGGAATTGGTTGGTCACTTCGATGAGTTGTAAAAACGCATATTGCGCCAGCTTTGGCGCATTTCTGCACATACTGAATTTTGATACATGCTAAATGCTGTCGGAGTTTCTTCGTCTACTCAACGAACTTCACGCATTTCGAGAGGCAAATATCTGCACTTATGCGATCGACTTTATAACTGTGAGAGGAAAAGTGACTTGATTATCAGATAAGGAATGAGAGGAATAAAATTCGATTATCAGATAATACGGCTGTTTTCAGCGTATATATAAACTTTGTAACAACCTTCGTTATAAAGGTTTAATAAAATAAGGGATGGCGGAGTGATGCCGTAAGATGGTTTTATGGGAAGGTGGACCGCTTTGGTTTCCGTCTCCGTTGGAGAAATCAATCGTTTTGTGAATGGAAGCTTCGCGTGATTGCAAATCCCAAAAATGATCGCTTGAAACGGAAAGAAAAAGTGTTCGCAGTGAAAAAATCGCTAAGGTCGCGAAGGTATAATTATCGGTTCCAAACTTCAGTAAGTCCAATTACGGATCCCCTAGCCAAGGATAAACATATAAGCCAACTGTCATGTTTAGATTGAGCGCTAAGTGAATAGCGGATCGGATAAACGCTAATGATGTGTGTTTAAACGGTTTGTTGGAGTGTATTGAAACGCGCTCAACGCTGACTGTAATATTGGTCTGATGAACTTTTGTTGACGTTTTAGTTGCGCTTCTCGGCAATTTCTGATTTCTGTGTGTGTTTTGAAGGCGGCTTGATCTAAAGTTGATAACTTCTGCTTCAGGACGTGACAAGCTATGTGCCTCTCAAGGTGTTGTTTGCTTGAACACGAATCTCATACCAATTGACTTGCTTAATTAGGATTCCGTTGGATAAAAGCGGCGTTGAAAAATCGAAGCCGTTGTTCCTGCGCGAACCCTTCCGTTTTTGATGAATACGCTTACGCTTATAAATTTAGTATATATATATATATATATATATATATATATATATATATATATATATATATACGTACAAGATTTTTTGCCGATTGGGTTGAGTGCGACGAAATATGTACCGTAAAATAACTCTTAAACCCTGAGTTGTCAAAGGATTCGCATTTTCAAGGGCCTACAGATCTAGAGAATGGCAACCACAATTTATATGCGCAATCAGGCCTCGTGATAATTTAGTGAATTTCGTTGATTTTAGCTGTATCGCTTTTTGCATCGGCAAATCAGAATTTATGGCGTACACTATCACCGATCCTATTACATCCTATTACATAGTAGATGCGAAAGATATAGAAAAATTTTAAAGGATTTTAACGAAATTTTGGTTCCCGTTGATAGTGTTGCGTACTCATGAGTGTACCTTCTAGAAAAATTCGACAGTTACATCTTTACCTCGTAACACAAATTAGTCTCCTTATTCAGTTAAATTTCAGCCTCGCCGATTTGACGAAGATCAAACGCGAAACCTTTCGAGATGGTAAGACATTTTGCACCTTTACTTTTACACTTTTTAATGCTTTTCTATTTCCTCTGGACGCTAGTTTTGTTATAATTCTATAATAGCTTCACTTTTAAAGTTTATCTTTAATGAATTCCTTTATTGACTTTTTGTAAATTTTATGTAATATTTCACTCATTGTAGAGCAGTTTTTGTGTACTTGGTTGAAATTACGGAAGTAAAACTTCCATATGTAGATTTTTATGCTATTCTTTTAAAATTCTATATAGGCTTCCTCTCCTAAGATGTGATTTTCATTTTCGTTCTTCAGTCTATAATTTCTATCGATTGTTTCCCACAAAAAATTTGATTGTTTTTTTTTTTCTTCTTTATATACATTGATTACCTCCGAATGATCGATCATCGATGATGCTCATCTATAATAAATGTCTTTTGAGTTCTTTGATGAAAAATATTTCCCTGAATATTATAAGTGCTTCGTTTATATTCAGAAATTTCGCTTCGTTGGTGGATTGGATTGTCCAGATTGGATTCTTGCTGAAGTAACTGCATTTTCGAAGTTGGTACGTGCTTACCATCATCTTTACTTCACTGTATTTCCATTATGCACACAGTTTCCCTAGCTATGTGCCTTTATTTCCTCTTCATGAAATTCGATAACCATTTCGAGAGCAGATTGACAAGGGTGGTGGCTATGTGAAAGTGATGATTTCATATGAAGGGTTTAATGCTTTAATGCCTTTTTTTGCGGTGAGTGAGCATGTGGTGTTGCTTCGTCGTGGGTTTGATCTAGAACATCATAAACAGGATTCAGATATTCCAGCCATTCCACCATCAGAAGTTCATCTGTAGTATTCAGGAGTAACTGCACGAGCAGATAGACGTGCAGCCATTTAAGGGGAACGTTATAATTTCAAAGAATTTCGTCCCGTTCCCTTCCAGAATCAATGGGAGATTTGTTGATAAAGAAAGATAAGAAGGTTTTTTTTTTTTTACTTTACATCGATTCTATTCCATTCCATGCATTAAATTGGTTATATAAGCTTTACTTTTATTATTTCTTCTTAATAGTATAAAGTTTATTTGGAACAACACAAATTCATAAAGTGTGGTAAAAT
Source organism: Baylisascaris procyonis (assembly GCA_037389465.1). Classification (NCBI taxonomy): domain Eukaryota; kingdom Metazoa; phylum Nematoda; class Chromadorea; order Rhabditida; family Ascarididae; genus Baylisascaris; species Baylisascaris procyonis. Next base: position 3,707,768 of record JAZARR010000088.1, on the reverse strand, counting down.
TTGATCTTTGATTGGAGGATTACTTTGAATTTTAACTATTCGTTTGCATAATTACATTGTATTGGTAATATTGTTGAGTATATAAATGAAATTGTAATTGGTTTTCAGTCAGTGATCAAATTCAAAAATTGGTGTTCGCAATGCGTTAGCAATCTAATTGCAAAACGTTCTGAATGGAGCGAAGTACAGATTGCGGCAATGAATTCCGATGGAACCATTGGTATTTTTTAACTTATCTTCTATACCTCTATTGTTGTTATGCCTTAATAATGACGTATATAAATGAATAACTTTACTGATTCGAAATGGAGTTCGGAATAGTGCTTCCTCTTCACTCGCCATGTATAGTACTGAATGTTGTACAGTACTATATGTAGTTTTAGTATTATATATGTCGGTGCAGTACGTATATATGAACTATGTAGTACCACACAATACTATACAGTATACGTACATTTATACTATATAGTATTGTATGTTTGCATCGTATATATAACGTGAGCAGTACTATGAATGCATATATGTAGTGCTGCTTCAATTCATCGAAACAATAAGGACGTTTTGGTGAAAGTGGCAGCTCGTTAACGGCACAACAGTATTACGATAGCTTCCCTCTATAAATTTACCGAATAAAGTGATACTGAATGAGCCGCGATTTCGTGATCCGAGCAGTTGTTGAGTTATTAATTCTATCTTGTTGGCTTATGATAAACCGCTATAATTTTTAGGTTGCCTTTAGATAGGTCTTTTCCACATACTCAATCATCGTAACCAATAGCAATACCTATCTTGAATCTTCAGTAAAGTGAAAGAACACTGAAATATGCGTATCTACTGAGTTATTTATGACTACCGCAGAATTTCGTTTTATTTCGGGTGGTGGAATAGTTAGGAGATGTGTCGACTTTTTGAAATATTTTTGAAAACTCTCCAATACCTTCTTCAGCTTATACATACTTGAGGGTTTTGTTGTTTTGGAAACTTGCCTATTGAATATGATAGGAGAGGGAGGTAATCATAAGTGTTTGCCGAATATTGCTGACGTCAAGGGGGCTGAACGAGTAGTTAGAATAGCTTCGATTCCTGTGTTTTGATTCTTGCTTCCTATCGCAGAGATTAACAAACTTACCATACCAATTTTTTATTGCTAATCAAAGACATTTTTGTTTTTCCAGATTTAACGACCAATAGGTGACAATTTTTATTTGAAGGAGATGATTCACTGAAGGCTATGTTGGCAGCTCTTTCTTTTATATTTGAAAAATCGGTCAAGAATGAGTGTTCGCCTCGTGATCTGGAACTCGAGATGCAGCAGCTTGGTCTTCCTGCAGGTTTGATTTAAATAGAACTAGAACTCTTGCAGCTATCTTCATTTGCTCAAATATTTTCAGCTGCTAGAGAGTATCGGCTGTCTTCTATAGTTGAAGCGGCCTTTTAAATCATTCATTATCTCATTTCGTCTGTTTTTTTTTCTTTTTTTCAAGAGCTGCTCTCTGCCAGTGTGGCTGCCACCTTTTTCGCAATTTATCACTCTTTTATAAACTGCTTATCAATTCTTGCGTAATAATGATGAGAATTACAAGTTTATTTTTAAGCGTGGTAGGATCGAGAATACTCTGATTTAGCGCATAAGTGTTATTGCACTCAGATAGATTTTTTTCGGTGTTTATCCCGTTGCAAAATTGTTTTTCGGTATTTACTTCAATTGAGACTTTTTTCGATGTTTAATCCCCGTTCAATTTTTTCCGGTGCCTACTCGCTTTTCCGGTCTTTGCTGAATAGAGTTTCTAGTGTACGAGCTTACCAATGAACCGATAAAAATGAGCATTTGCGTTCACTTGAACAACTTACAATTATTACGAATGTCTTTGAGGATATTGCTTTGTAGATTCATTCGATTAGAGCTGATAGTAAAGGTATATATTAAATTCAACACCTTCATAACTATTCTTCGTTTTCAGAGCACTGCAAACAGTTGATAAAAATCTATACGATGAATTTTGAGAAGCTAAAGGTGGTTTTGGCATCAACTTTTATGCGAGGTAAACATTCAGCGTTCTGTCTATTCCTTATTTTCTCTTTTCTTGCGTATTCTTTCTTGTTGCTTTTTTTTTGAGTTTATGCGCATCTTCGCGTTTTTTTTTTTTTTTTGATTTTCATGGTGGGATGTATGTGAACCTAACGGCAGAGGATGCCTATCCGGGTATGGTGTTCGCATCGATGAGAAAATCAACTAGCGTATGTTGAACATTCTTTGCTAGTGCGTTACCTATGTGGTGGTCGATGATGTGCAATCATTGACTCGTGCTGGTTAGCAAGAAAGAGGGTAGACTTAACTGAACAGCAATTCTTCATCCCTCAACCAGTATTGTTGACATCCACCACTCGAATATTATTTCTGAAGGCTATATTGTTGATATATTGTTGACAAGTTTTACAGTGTCGCATATTTATGATTAAGGTTTGTACTTTGCAGGCCCTTCACTTAGTGTTACTTCTAGAAGCGTCAAGAACGTCGATACGGACAAGGTTTGCACTTAGCATTCCAACTTCATTGCACTGCTTCTTATTAGTGCTTTTTTCCACACTAATATTGCCTTCCGCTGGATCTCAGCGCCGAAAGTGCAGTTTGGAATTGCATATCCATCTAACAGTACTTTTCAGCACGAAGATAGTACTGGGCGGAAAATTGTTACGGTGACGAATAGGATCGATATCCTATTCGAGTTTTTGCAGGGTTTTTTTTTTGCGTATTTAGAGGATGAATGAGCCACAGAGCTAGTTGCAATTTCCCAAGTAAGTAAGGTGAAACCATGCGTAGGCTCAACAGTAAGTGAACATAACTGCTGTAATTCTTGAAATTAACGCCAAAGTGAAACTGTTATGTTACATTTGTGTGGGAATACCGGTTTTAAGCATTGGTTTATGCTTTTTGGTTCCACTCCATCGGTCAAGTCGTGCGATGGTAGTTGGGAATTGTAAGGCTGCTTCAAGCCTCGTGTGTGGTTCTCGAAGGCATTCCGAATAGAATTTGTCTTTTTCTGGAAGATCGTAACATTACTTTATTGTTGGAGAAACGTAAGATCTTATTAGTGTTCAGCTTCCCTTGATTTCACGATGATTATTCATGCAGAATAGGTGAGAATTAGTGTGTCTTTATAAGGATCGACTTCATACAACTCAGTTAGCTTCAAAAAAAAAATCCATCAAGGGAATCGTTTAAAATTTCACAACTGGTTTTTCTACTCATTCTGAAGATGCGATCAGCAAATTGGAGATAAAACGCATTTATTGTATTTTCAGATACATATTTTGAATTTGCGGTCCTCAAATGGTGAACAAATCGCAATCGCATTGAATGACGAAAAGTTACATCTTCTACAGAAAGGTATGCATCAATTGATGCAATAAAACGTCACATGCTTGAAGAAATTTGAGCAATTTATTTTTTCTGTTTTCGTATTTTTTATGTTTTTGAAAGTTTAAGGTTTTCAACGATGCATCTCGTGAACTCTGGTCGATTTGAGTTTGACCCTCTTGTAGAAGTTCAGCCGGCTGAAGTTCACAGCAAGCCCTTCAATGATGCATCGTTAATTGTTGTCTTCAGCGTATAAAAACCAAATCCTAAAGCTTCGATTTATTCTTATGACATTGATTCGTTGAGCCATGTTGTTGTATTCGCACAAGAATCCTCGCAGTTTAAGCAAAATTCTGCTCATTCGCTATGCGTTCTTCATATTTTTACTCCTAATCTTCCCGTTTTTGATAAGCATTGAAGAAATAATTTGGTAAAGCATATCCGCTTTCATATATCAGTTCTTTTTGAATGACAAATCCAAATTTTCATCCTGTATTGTCGTTCGCAGCTATTTTGTGCCGAATATATTCTGCCTGGTCACCTGATCGATAATTTTCAAGTCGTATTTTTTCATTCATTTTAGAACTTGCTGAAGCGCTCGACATAATTCGACCCTATGTTAAGAGCTCAACAAGCACATCGTGAGGTTTTGCACTATCCAACGAACATCGTCAACGAATGAAGTGGAAAATTATATTTGTATGTTGTGAATTGACATCAAAACAGTTTCATGAGCGTATTTTTCAATGGCACAAATTTGGATTGATGGATAAGTTTGTTAAATATTTTACACTGATATGGGGGTGGTTAGTTTATGATGGAATGAAATTATTAATCAAATTCATATTTACATTGGCACCCATTACAGACATCATAAGTTATAATTATCAAATTTAATTGTCATCGATTTTGCTTCTCAGATCGGTCGCCGTTGGCGGTAACCGATCGCATAGATTAGCCATCCACTGCATCAAATATAGGCGACTATTTTGCTAGCAATTCTCGAAATGAAACAACAAGCGTTCCTATGACTCTATATTTTGTTTGTTCTAGAAAGAGGTGAATTTCTTTTGTGACTGAAGCTACTCGCTCACTTGAGGAAATTTTGAAATTTTCCTCAGAAATCATTGAGTCAAAATGACAAAATGGCCTCGATGAAACGCATAGAATCCACAAATCCTAAAAAATTTGCCACTCGACTATACAGCTTCACTTGAAATGTACGAATTGAATTACACTCGCAATGAAGTGTTCACTACCCATTTGATGTGTAAAAATTTATAGAATCTATAAAAACTCATGAAAGATGAATAATCCTCTGCTCTTATTCTCATCTCTCATCCGTTCTTCTGAAATGACTCTAGTTAAAGGCTTCTTCCCCTCTCTCCAACAATCCAATGTTGACTTTTTAAGATTCCCTTCTCTCCTTGAGTGTATTGTTAAGCAATAGCAGAACATCAGTCTCGGTTTAGAAGGTGATCACAGAAATTACTCGATTGTAATTCTTTTTTGATGCGAATAGTTGTTTTTGGATTTGCAATGAGAAAATTAATTATTATAATATTTGAGAAATCGTCTCATCCCATTTCGCCGTCCATTTCCACCGTTTTTTTTTAGTTGTTTTAATAATAAAAATTTTGTTAGCATTCATAGGGGGAGGATCCTTAATATCTAGAATGCATTTTTTGAGTGAAAGCATTATCTATGCAAAAGCTTTTTTCGTCCCCTTTTAGGTCCGTTTTGTGTACTCTGCTAACCGAATTGATGACAAATTTTGATTGTATTTACTGCAAAGGGAGTATGAAATATTCGGGTTTCTCCGAAGAAGAAATCCGAATTTTCTTTTTTTTTTTCTTTGAGCATGCATCTAAGTTGAATGCATTCCTGAAAGTTGCAAAGAGTTCATTAGTCGTTGTAATAGTTAAAACGTAGCTGCTTCAAGCAAGCTCTCTTATCCATTTTTCGAGAGTTTTTTGGCCGTATTGTTGTAATTTCAGAAGGACTGGAAAGTTTGTCGCGTCTATTGTTGTTGTGCGTTCGTGTCTCAGCATTTCGTAGAAATTGTTGCAGTTATCGATCGGCGTTATTCTCTTAGCTTGTTGTCATCAGCAAGTAGTAGACTACCCACCCATCTTCAGTTAAAATATAGTGCCTAGATATTTTTAAAATTTTCGGCTCGCACGCATGTGTCTTTCTTTCTGTTCGATTGATCATCATCCGAGCCAGAACATCTCGATGAAGCGCTCAGCAGATGTTTTCGTTTTTTAGACCAATCCTTTACCGTTTGATACCGTTTCGTGGGATTCAGATGCGCCTTTCCTTGTACTTTAATCTTATTTTGCAAATGGAATGTACCTCAGCGAGTGCAATCAATTTGCATATGACTTATCATTATATGTGTGAGGTAGGGAGAGGGGGAGGATGGGGTGACTGGTTGAGATTATATGAATGAAGAGGCAATGATAAAATGGAAGAAGCATTAGGAAATTACTTCGAAATCAATGTTGTATTGCAGTAAACGCAAATGAACATAAACGAATGTTTTTTTTCAATGCTAAGCAGAAAGATGGCTCGCAATTAGCGAAGCGATATGATGCATCATTATCATCTGATTGCTCTCAAGCCATCAATTAAATAGCCGCTCATTCCTATCGTAGTCAAAATTTCCATCAATCGCTCATCACTCACTTAAATTGCTGCAATTTTTCTATCTCTCAATTAACTAAATTAGAATGGAAATTCATCTTAAAAAGAAATCTTTCGATAAATATTTCTCAACTAATATGAAATAATAAATTTTTATTTTATTTCATACTCAAATTATTTTCCACGTCATCGCATAACACCTCCTCATTAAAGGTACAGTAAGACTTAAATGAAGAATATATTAGCAGGTAATCTTTAGCGCTTCGAAAACAACAAAGATTGTTCTCTTAGAGAAATCAATTTATAAATATAATGCAAAATTGTGTGTGTTTCCTTTAAATTTTCGCTGCGATATCGCGACGAAACGCCACCGGACATCTTGGCCACAATATGCTTGACCACAATACACTGTTGGATATTTTAGCTACAGTCGCCTTCAGAACGTTATGAAATTGTGACGCTATACTTCATCATTTGCGATTTTTGCATATTTTGAGCTAGTCACTTGATTGTCCCATTAATGATTTTCTCCTACAATTGTGGATCACTTTTCTTACGATTTCAACGAGTGTCCTTATAGGTGAGGGTAACATTAGCCACAAGCGCAGGCGCAAGAGAGAGACGGAGAGAGACCGCGCGCGTCTTCAGCGAGCGACGCGGCACTGGTCACTCTGAAATAAATCGTCGCAATAAATGTGAAAATATACAGTAAGGAAATGAGATTCGAACAACGGATTTCGACACATTCGAAAGAGCATTAAAGGCTCTATCAGAATCAAAAATAATCTCGGACAAAAACAAGAACTTTTCTATTAGATCGATCATTTATATGACGTGCAATTGAGAAAAATTGCATGGTCATCGATAAATGAGGGCCTATAACTGTATAAAGGAACAAGATTTGGGAAGAGTGACTAGGTACATTCGAAAGAGCATTAAAAGCTCTATCAGAATCAAAAATAATCTCGGACAAAAACAAGAACTTTTCTATTAGATCGATCATTTATATGACGTGCAATTGAGAAAAATTGCATGGTCATCGATAAATGAGGGCCTATAACTGTATAAAGGAACAAGATTTGGGAAGAGTGACTAGGTACATTCGAAAGAGCATTAAAAGCTCTATCAGAATCAAAAATAATCTCGGACAAAAACAAGAACTTTTCTATTAGATCGAATTTTTATATGCAGTGCAATTGAGAAAAATTGCATGGTCATCGATAAATGAGGGCCTATAACTGTATAAAGGAACAAGATTTGGGAAGAGTGACTAGGTACATTCGAAAGAGCATTAAAAGCTCTATCAGAATCAAAAATAATCTCGGACAAAAACAAGAACTTTTCTATTAGATCGAATTTTTATATGCAGTGCAATTGAGAAAAATTGCATAGTCATCGATAAATGAGGGCCTATAACTGTATAAAGGAACAAGATTTGGGAAGAGTGACTAGGTACATTCGAAAGAGCATTAAAAGCTCTATCAGAATCAAAAATAATCTCGGACAAAAACAAGAACTTTTCTATTAGATCGAATTTTTATATGACGTGCAATTGAGAAAAAATAGACGTGCTGACACGTAGAGGCGATGGAAGAAAGAAATCGCTCGTTGAACTATGGAAATCCTATTACTGGTTCGAAGTGGCAGCCGCTGTCGTTTCTTGGCAGAATCGTCGGTCTCTGTCGTTGAGGTGAAGGCAACATCTGGAATGTTAAATGTAATGATGATCACGACGAAAGCATACTACATAAGTAATGGAAGTTTTGTATAGCTTGAATTAATAACATTAAAGATATAATTTTTCTCTTTCTTAAATTTCGGTGAGTTTGGTGCTATTTCAACTGATAGCTTATCGTGGAAAAAATCAGAGATGTGCAGTCTATGTTTGACGATAATGTAGGAAATATAGCCTGCGGAGCCGGATGTAGCTATTTCTTCGAAGTATCCTTGCCAGATTCCATTCATCCCAGTGTACACGTAGATGTTCAAGTCGAAGCGAAGCAATATATATATATATATATATATATATATATATATATATATATATATATATATATATATATATATATATATATATATATATATATATAATTGACATAACGCGAATCAAATTTTATTTCCCTCACCCCAGCCTGTTATGCGCAAGAAAAACTGTTAGACTACGAACTGCTGAGTGCACGCGTCCACAACTAATATATAAATAAATAAATAAATGAATAAATAAATAAATAAATAAATAAATAAGTAAATAAATAAATAAATAAATATATATATGTATTTATTTATTTATTTATATATTAGTTGTGGACGCGTGCACTCAGCAGTTCGTAGTCTAACTGTTTTTCTTGCGCATAACAGGCTGGGGTGAGGGAAATAAAATTTGATTCGCGTCATGTCAATTATATATATATATATATATATATATTGCTTCGCTTCGACTTGAACATCTACGTGTACACTGGGATGAATGGAATCTGGCAAGGATACTTCGAAGAAATAGCTACATCCGGCTCGGCAGGCTATATTTCCTACATTATCATCAAACATAGACTGCACATCTCTGATTTTTTCCACGATAAGCTATCAGTTGAAATAGCACCAAACTCACCGAAATTTAAGAAAGAGAAAAAATTATATCTTTAATGTTATTAATTCAAGCTATACAAAACTTCCATTACTTATGTAGTATGCTTTCGTCGTGATCATCATTACATTTAACATTCCAGATGTTGCCTTCACCTCAACGACAGAGACCGACGATTCTGCCAAGAAACGACAGCGGCTGCCACTTCGAACCAGTAATAGGATTTCCATAGTTCAACGAGCGATTTCTTTCTTCCATCGCCTCTACATGTCAGCACGTCTATTTTTTCTCAATTGCACGTCATATAAAAATTCGATCTAATAGAAAAGTTCTTGTTTTTGTCCGAGATTATTTTTGATTCTGATAGAGCTTTTAATGCTCTTTCGAATGTACCTAGTCACTCTTCCCAAATCTTGTTCCTTTATACAGTTATAGGCCCTCATTTATCGATGACTATGCAATTTTTCTCAATTGCACTGCATATAAAAATTCGATCTAATAGAAAAGTTCTTGTTTTTGTCCGAGATTATTTTTGATTCTGATAGAGCTTTTAATGCTCTTTCGAATGTACCTAGTCACTCTTCCCAAATCTTGTTCCTTTATACAGTTATAGGCCCTCATTTATCGATGACTATGCAATTTTTCTCAATTGCACTGCATATAAAAATTCGATCTAATAGAAAAGTTCTTGTTTTTGTCCGAGATTATTTTTGATTCTGATAGAGCTTTTAATGCTCTTTCGAATGTACCTAGTCACTCTTCCCAAATCTTGTTCCTTTATACAGTTATAGGCCCTCATTTATCGATGACCATGCAATTTTTCTCAATTGCACTGCATATAAAAATTCGATCTAATAGAAACGTTCTTGTTTTTGTCCGAGGTTATTTTTGATTCTGATAGAGCTTTTAATGCTCTTTCGAATGTACCTAGTCACTCTTCCCAAATCTTGTTCCTTTATACAGTTATAGGCCCTCATTTATCGATGACCATGCAATTTTTCTCAATTGCACGTCATATAAAAATTCGATCTAATAGAAACGTTCTTGTTTTTGTCCGAGATTATTTTTGATTCTGATAGAGCTTTTAATGCTCTTTCGAATGTACCTAGTCACTCTTCCCAAATCTTGTTCCTTTATACAGTTATAGGCCCTCATTTATCGATGACCATGCAATTTTTCTCAATTGCACGTCATATAAATGATCGATCTAATAGAAAAGTTCTTGTTTTTGTCTGAGATTATTTTTGATTCTGATAGAGCTTTTAATGCTCTTTCGAATGTATCTAGTCACTCTTCCCAAATCTTGTTCCTTTATACAGTTATAGGCCCTCATTTATCGATGACCATGCAATTTTTCTCAATTGCACGTCATATAAATGATCGATCTAATAGAAAAGTTCTTGTTTTTGTCCGAGATTATTTTTGATTCTGATAGAGCTTTTAATGCTCTTTCGAATGTACCTATTCACTCTTCCCAAATCTTGTTCCTTTATACAGTTATAGGCCCTCATTTATCGATGACCATGCAATTTTTCTCAATTGCACGTCATATAAATGATCGATCTAATAGAAAAGTTCTTGTTTTTGTCCGAGATTATTTTTGATTCTGATAGAGCCTTTAATGCTCTTTCGAATGTACCTAGTCACTCTTCCCAAATCTTGTTCCTTTATACAGTTATAGGCCCTCATTTATCGATGACCATGCAATTTTTCTCAATTGCACGTCATATAAATGATCGATCTAATAGAAAAGTTCTTGTTTTTGTCCGAGATTATTTTTGATTCTGATAGAGCTTTTAATGCTCTTTCGAATGTACCTATTCACTCTTCCCAAATCTTGTTCCTTTATACAGTTATAGGCCCTCATTTATCGATAACCACGCAATTTTTCTCAATTGCACGTCATATAAATGATCGATCTAATAGAAAAGTTCTTGTTTTTGTCCGAGATTATTTTTGATTCTGATAGAGCCTTTAATGCTCTTTCGAATGTGTCGAAATCCGTTGTTCGAATCTCATTTCCTTACTGTATATTTTCACATTTATTGCGACGATTTATTTCAGAGTGACCAGTGCCGCGTCGCTCGCTGAAGACGCGCGCGGTCTCTCTCCGTCTCGCTGAGGACGCGCGCGGTCTCTCTCCGTCTCTTTTTGGCTAAGTGCGCCGACCCCGTCCTTATATGGTCAAAGTGTGCGTTCGTCTTATTTTCAAGATAAAAAAAACGATCCTAAAAGTGTTCGATTCGATTGGCTATTGCGATTGGCATCGAGGTTGTTGATTTTGCGAGGTGTGAACGTCTGCTGAGACCTAAAAGTTTTTTTTTTTTTTTTGCTCAAACGATCATATTTGCTCAAATCAGATGGTGCTTTTTTGAATGGCATGTTGAAACTAGCTGATAGGCATAGCAACAGAGGCGTATGGACATACACACACACACACACACACACACGCACCCTCGCCCGCACAAACGTATATGAATACTTTGTTAGCGTCGCTAAAATGATGACTGAATTGGATATATCGGTGACCGAATTCGTCGTCATTGGGTTAAATAGGAAAAAATTGATATTATAGAGACGATAATTGTATAGCGTCCGCACTTCAAAAACTTCGGCACTATATATTTTCGTGCACAAATTTTCCTTCTCAAACCATGTTCCTTCTTTACAGACTGTTTCCTCTTATTCTCCTATCATTTATTCTTTTAGGAATAGGTAAATTTCATGCGAATCGTCGAGAGTTCTCCACCTTCGATCACAGTAATGCTTGTAGTTTTTACGTGAAGTCATATCATTGTAATGCAGCGTTTTGTACATGTATGTATTTGTATGTTTATGCGTGCGTCTGTGTGTCTGTGTTTGTGTACATATGTATGTATGTGTCGAATCGTTGCAATTCGCGAACTGCTTTTGTTTCTAGAATGCTCAGTAAACAGGACAAAATGCATTCGATTTTCAACATTTGATTCTTGCGACTTATAAAAGTGATAGACAAATAGCTTGAAAAAAAAAACATTGAATAAATATTTTGCAAAATCATTGACATTATTAAATGCGTTATATTTTCGATTAAAAAATTAGATGTGATTTAGGAGATTTTATGATAGACATTTAAGCAGTAAATAAAAAGATTTTGCGATATTACTAAACGATACCCGATTAGTTAGCCGATCGTTTAGACATATGAGCGATTGTGAATAAGAAAAAAGAAAAGGACAAAAGTATTGTGGAGGGGTCGATAAGAAACGCGTCGAAATATGATGCCATCCGTAGATCGCTCATTGCTAATGTGTGGATTAGAAAGGAACGCGATTATGCAACTTCTATACGATCCCAAATGATCGCTATGCACAAACATTTTCAGGCAATTTAATGAACAATCTTTGCTATTCTCTATCTTTTCTCGTTATCGGTTTCTTATTCTTCTATAAGAATTGAAATTATTCGTTCGTGTTTATTTGAGAAAAAAAATTGAGAGAAATTTTCATTCAATTAAAAATAAGAAAATTATATAAATTTAACTAATCATAGTTGGTGAAATTGGTGAAAATAATTCGTTTTTTTTTTTTATTTCTGAAGTTTTAAAAAAGTGATCAAATAAGATTGCGAACTTTGGAATAATTGTCCCATTGAAAACTTCGTCGCGTATTTTATTATTCTTATCTTTTATATAACGATTGAAATTCATTAATTTTTTTTTCTGCAAAATTCGTTGTATTTAAATTGGTTTAATCGAACTTTTTGCAGGAATAAAAGAAATAAATGATAATAGTTCAGCAAAGTTATTAGAATAAAAATTATAGCTATTAGAATAAAAATTATAACGTATCTTTAATTGGGACAAAGGTAAATGGCCAACTATTTATAGATAAGAAGCGTTTTTCGTATAGAACTTAATACCATTGGAATGTTGTTTTCCATTTCTGAGCATTGTTTTCCACTTAGCAAATTTAGTAGTATCTCTTCCATTTGTGGTTAGCAAGTTGCTGAATAGCGGAAATGAGGAGAGAAGATATGAGATCTTGTTGAAGATTGATATGCGATAAGAAACAAGAGCTAGTTGCGTGTAATCAATGAGTAGTACTTGTCATGTTTCAATGTGCAATGATTCCTCGTTGATTGCGTCATTAGCAACGATTTGCAATCAACTATTGATCATCATAACGTTGCAATTTGAATATTGCGACAAAACAATTGCAACAATATTGTTTGCAAGAAATGCAATACTTTGTGCAATTGCATAATGAACAACGAATAGAATCAACTGAATCACTTTTGAACTTTTTTTGTCGCAATATTATTCTTTAATGAATTTAATGATAAATTATACCTTTGTTTCAATATTTTTATTATTTTTAATACAAATGAATTTTCCACTAGCTTAGCTAATATTTTCTTTCATTCATTGGATGTCTAACTCAATTTTAGATAGTATGAAAATGGTGACCTTATTATATCCCAGCATATGTCGATCTATTTAAACCCATAGTTGTGCATTTAGATTATGAAATATTGAATTAATGGAAACACCTAATATGGGTAACTGTGAGCATGAATATGTATATCTAGTGCTAACTTCATGAAAAAAATATATTTATTGGTTCGCGAATCACGGTTCTCCTTTATAAAGATTCACTAAAATATTGATCTGACAATGCTCTACAGCACTATATAGCGCCAAAATTGATACATTGCTGGAACCTTCTACTTCTACGACCACCATTAACATCAGAACTATTACGTACGACAGCGCGTTTACACGCGGGATTTCAATTTTACTTTCATAATTTTCTTTTTATTACAGTAGCTTTTCGATAACTACATCATAGAATAATCTTGACTTTCTTCATTCTATTCCTCGTTTTTTTGCGTTTCCTGGTCCTCTTTTCTACCTCTATCTGTCTCCTTATTAAGCTGCCCTTTACATTGTTCTGTTTCACTAACATTACAACTTTTTATCATTTGACTAACAGGGTTATGCGTATCGTTCTGATGATGGCCCGCGCATAACTCAGGTGCACACGTAAACGAATAAGGGCCGAAACGTGTACACCTTTCAAGTCTTTGTTCTTTTCTCAGGATATCTTTTTTACAAATTCGATCGATTTCACTACTTTCTGGTTCATTTATTTTATTTCATTTTGCATTTACAGTTTTATATAATCCCATGTTTTTAATTTATGGTGCATTCATGGTTTTAAATAATTAAATAATTTTAAATAAACAAAGTTCGTAAACAAACCAGCATATTAATAGACCACTCAGAGATGCTTATTGCTTAATGGGTGTGGCATCCAGTCATTTTCACTCTTACACTTATGAGGTTTTATGCTATCCATCCACTGGATGGCAATCACTTATGCTATATGCCGTTTCATCCTCTACTCATCGGTCACGCCGATTGTAACGTGCTTCACACAAAACACCCTATGGCTGCTTACAGTAGACTTTACTTCAGCTGTTTATGAAGACTGCATCTAATGCTTTCTACTATCAGTCGTCTTTGAGACTGAAAATGAGCGATTGCATAACGAATGGACTCTACATGAATGCGGAGAGGGCTAAAGGGAGGGGATTTCTAATAAGGAACGGTTGGAAGGGCATGTTCTAGCCGTGGGGGGCAATGCCTCTAAGGGGTGAACTTGTCAAGTGAGCGTGAATCGCGATTGCGAGGAGGCGATAAGTAGTTTAGCGAGGAACAATGGTTTCGATTCGTTGAGGAACGCTCAACGGACGAGCACAACTCAATTAGTCACTTAGCCCAGGAGGGTGCAATGTACCAGAAAATAATAGGGTATGCGCTCGTTGTGCCAGGTGCTTCAAATCCCATCACAAACAATAACTCGCTTTGTTTTCCTCTACTGTAATCCACGTCCCAACAGCGTGCATTCCCTTTTCATTTTTTATAGTTTTTTTTGTTCTTTTTTCTTGCAATCAAAAGAAACGAACTAATAGACAATAAGATGTTGACTTTATTACTAATGGTACTAGACTACTATAGTACATCGCTTCTACAAATGAATCCTGAAATTTATATCTTCCTTAAGTGGGAATCCTATAATCTCCACAATAAAGGAAAACAATACGAACACTTCACCCAATATTAAAATATTGGGAAACTGACATTTTAAAAAGTTCAAAACATTTTCCGCTGTCTTCATTAGTCGTTTATGTGAGGAGAACTCATAAGATATATATCTCAATTAAATCCAACTCATTATGCAACTGCTTGAGCCAAAACATTTTCACAAAAAGTTTTATTTTTGTTGTTTTTCGTTTTCTAGATTCGTTTTTAGTGGTTGCTTTCAAAAATTTTCCATTCCTCCATAATATTTTATTTTCACTGCTATATAATCAACTGGCTGTGAACTGCACATCATGGGTAATTTCTCCATTTGAAATAGCTATAAAATAATTGATATTGCTAATCTCACAACAAAATATTTTAGAGCTTCCTGAGAAGCAACGCATTCATCAAATATCTTTCATGTATTTGGTAAACACTAGGTACCTCAGATCTAGGTTATGTATGAGGATTTCCATTACTGACTGGCAGTCACGGCTGGTTCCAGGGGGTGGATGGTTTGTGGGAAGGGGGGCACGGCAAGAGCAACGCCATCTCCACGTCTCTTCGAAGAGTTCCCGCAACCCTTCTGTATCAAACAGATCGCCCTCTTTTTCATCGCCTTACCATTTCATGAGGGAAAAAGAATGGTACTTGATGTACACTAACTTCATGCGAAATTTTTTCTTCTCAACGCGATGGATGATGCGTTATTCTGATAGCATTAGGGAACATCTCGCTTATCGTAGAAAAACACGTAAATTCACTGGCAATAGCAAAAATCGAAGTCTTCCTTTGTTTCACAGAAATTTTTCATCTAAAGTACTAGATCCGATATAATGGGTTATTTACACTTCACCAGAATTCAATGCGCATCTTAGGAGGCAATCGGGATGGAAAGCACAATTTGTATCGCTTACGTTTGAGTAAGCACTGTTACTAAGCTCTTGTGGCTTAAGCAATGTGCAATGAGCAATAAAAGTTTAGTTTGTCGAATTTATGCTGTGAAACTTAGCAGTCATATTCAGAGAAGGCTAAGTGAAATGCGAAAATCGATTAATTGAAATCCTAATGAAAAATTTTTTTTTCATCGAATTTTTTAAATGCGACAAATATGACTTATATTTTAGAGTAGAGAATCTTTTTTAAAGCGGAGGTAGCATATGTTGGCGGTGATGTGCGTCCAAGTTGCGTGCCAGTTATCCTAGGTGGAAAAAGATATGAGAATATGGGGTTCGAATCAAATCCTTTGGGATTTTATGATTTATTTACGGGATTGCCATATGACGCAACGACACTACCATCACGCTGAGGTGGTAGTTTGAATTGCAGACAAAACGGTGTGTGAACGTTTGTCGGCACATCAAATACCGCACGTCCTTAATGGGCGTCCCGGTGAAGGCGGCAAAAATTTTTTGAAGTCCACTGGCACGCAACTTGGACGCACATCACCGCCAACATATGCTACCTATTGCGGTTTGCCATTGTTGTCGCGTACCCCTTTCCCCCATCTAAAAAAACAACAACAACCCGTTCTTCCCTCATCTCATAATCAACGTTCAGCTGCTATACATATGATGGTGGCTAGAATTCCTCTATTCTCCACTTATCTGGCAGCGGGTATACAGTTACTGCACCTTCCGAATTTTTCAACTGATGATAAAGCAAGTACTGTTGATATATGATGAAGCGTACGTTAACTGCTGGCAACGTCAAGCATGAGGTGCTATCGCATATGCCACATTAGATAAAGTAAACGATGCGAGTTGTTCGCACTAAGCATACATCAGATTTTGTCACAGTACTTGCTTTATATCTATACTTGCCTAGATATTTTCAAATTTTGATTGAAAATGAGTAATCCTGAAATTCTATCCAGAAATGAAGTACCGTTAATGTGTGTTTTGAAGCTTGAAGAAGATCGACAGAAGATTGAAGCTAACCGTACTAAGTCAACTTTATAGGCAGAAATTCTTTGTGTAGGGCAATCGACATGGTTGGACAACCACATTCGTAGTGCTTTAACGAGATGTCTTTACGGGCTGCGAAAGCGCCAATTTAGAGCCATATTCTGAAATGAGTACCGGATTATCGATGTGCAGCACAATTCGAAGGAATGAGCGTAATGAGCGCTGTGACTACGGTAGGAGGCGGAAGGAGGCGGTAATGGGGCGTGCGTTCCATTCGACGATTAGATCGCAGGGGTGTGGTTTGTCGCCACTGGACGCAACACTTTCACTTATAAGTATATGCCGAAAGTCATAAGTGACGAGGCGATTCGCGCCCAAACGAAACCCTCAACGTCAACTCAGATGGCCGTCCAGCTTCAGGTGAGAACGGTTCTGAAACGTTCTTCTTGTCCGGATATGCATCGGATTGCAGACGCCCGAAGTGCACACTTTGAATTGTCTGTGGAAGACACGTGCAGAGAGTCATTTCAGGTCCTTGTTAATATGGTGTCTTAGGTATTTGTACTGAAGTTATGTGATATTGCATAATGTTGTTGATATGACAGAGAAGCATAACTTTGGAATGTGAATGAAAGGGGTTGTCTGTTTCAGAGTTGTGATCAGAGTCCTCTTGGCAAGCTGGTCGAGCAGTACAACCGACTTACATCGGAAGGGCGTACTTGTGAAGAGAAGAGTGGCAAAAAAGAGACGAGAGCCGAATATGTGGTGAGTAGTGCGGCGCTTGTCGATGCTATGCCCTACACGACTCCGACTCCTTACCCGACATACGCATGGAGTACGGCCACAAGCCCCTGGTGGACCGAACCAGCATCAGCATGGCCTCTTACGTATGCGCCTAATGTTGCTGCCGAGACTGCAGCATACAGCCCCTATTTGGCTCCACAGTTTCAAGGTCTGCTGTCGGCAACAGTATCTGGCCAAGCAGCGATGCCCAGCTCTAGTCCAAATCATAGTGTCGTTACATGCAAGGCGTCAACTACGTCGGCTGTTGCTGCAGCTGCAGCAGCGGCTGCTGCTCTTCCACAAGTTGGGGGAGGCAAATTCCCGAGCACTCGTTCGAATTGTGAGTGCCCTAACTGTCAGGAAACCGAGCGTTTGGGTGAGTGCTTTTGTTACCCGTTGCCATTTGTTTTGCGACTCATCCATATTTCAAGTGATCTAAGTAAACGCATGAGCGCAGTGATCAAAACTAGTAGCAATCCACGAAAACTAGCTATGATACTCACTAAGATTTATGACTGCTTATATATATTGCTTATCTCTATATTCATCTCTAAATATCTTTTGCAAGTTTAACAGGTATATCCTATTTTCTGGCGCAACTGTCTACAGGAAGCGATAATATTACACAACAAAAGACGCATATACGCATTAGGCTGAAATGCATGTATTACTATCTAGTGCCAATAAAAGAGCGTATAATTTTCGACATTTATGCAATACATTAGCATCTCTCAAATGTCGCTGACGGTAGTACTAATGTTGAAATAGAGTTGAGAGCGATAAGATGCGTTGAATGGGAAAACGATAAATGTTTTCAATTCTTTAAGTAGTGATCATCAGAAAATGGCTAAAAAAACTTTAGTTTTACGCATTTATGGGTAATTTTGCTACAATCGTGGCTCTAGGCACTGAAATATTAGTGTCTTATGTGGCGTATGAAATATTTTTCAACTGTATACAGACGAATTTTTTTTTTTTTTTAGAATAATGGCACATTTCAAGCGTATTTATAAGGCAATATTTTGAATGCAAATGTTTTTACTACTTTCTACTATGGCGCTTAAGTCATCCTAAATCAGTCAGCTAATTTAAGCAGCCATTTAGAACTTTTTGTGATTGTCTTCATATTCTTAACTATATATGGATTGGATAAACTAAATAGAGGCATTAAAATAAATTGTACAACTGTTTGATGAGTGATTCATTTTCAAATGGTTTTTGAGGGAGCAAAATATAAACGAACGAAAGCTCCCAATATAATCACTAAAATTTTCTATAGTAGTAAATTCCTAAATGTGTCAAAATTTCAGAAGTTTGATAGGAAGCATTACGTAGTCTTAATAATCTCATCAATATTTCTCGTATGTCTAATTTGCCAAAGATTATCGGCAATAGTTTATTTGAATCTATACCTAATGTGCGATAAAATAATAGCCCATACTCTTCGCTTTAGAAAGCAAAAATGTTTCTCTAACTATTCTGGTAAATATTCGTAAAAAAATTTTTTATCGCTTAAATGTGAAAGAAATTCCACAATCGCCTATATTTTAGGTTTTTTATTCTAGGGAGTGAATGAACGTATTTGCCGGCAGAAATTTTTGTCATAAATATCGTCACTCAGTTGTTTCGTTTATGTCAAGGACACTAAAGGGAATACGGGAAAAAAAAATTGCTTTGCGTCATTCCCACGATGATCTCTCGTTGACTTCGACCATTCCGAAAACATCCTCTTGAAAGCTTATTGCTTCATAAAAGTTTATGGCTGCTTTCATTATAATATAAGTGAATAAATAATCCCTAACGATAAGATCAAATAAAAGTTTTTGTTCTTCTTATTTCAACATTTTTTTCACAATCGTAAAACTTTGGTTCATGTCTTGGATGTAGTATCTCGAGTGTAGAGATTTACAATCATTACCGCAGCTTGTACGCTAATGAAGTCGTTATGATTGGAGGAACAGAATAGAAAACAGAAGTATATAAAATAAGAAAATTTATAGTTAATGTAGTGATCTTGAAGTCAACATTCAGATGCTTCTGTAAAGATTTTGAATGCAGTTTTTATATAAGCGCCTTTTTTATCGCTTCTTTTGTCATACTCTACGCTTTTCTGACTTCAATGAAGAATCATTTATTCGCATTAGTATTTCCTTTTGTTTTTTCTTTTCGAAAAATTTTATGAACTAGTCGGATATTGGGTTTCAAGCGTTAAGCGTTATTAAGCGCACATTTCTATAAGAATAAAACCTATAAACTTTTTGCGATTTGCATAAAGGGTATCTATAGCTAAACAGCCTATTCCGAAATTCTGAAGTTACCAGAGCCGTTTTCCATATATATTATTCGTTCGTTTCGAGAGAAAAATGATGTAAAGCGCGTTGCCATAACTTCGCATCAAACAGCTTGATTTCTTCTTCACTCACTAAAATAAAAAAGAAGAAGGAATTATTAGCGGTAACGTTGAAAAAAAAATCGTTTAAAAAAAGGGCACATTTCTAACAAGAATCGCCTTTAGGAGCGACAAAGACAGATCTAGAAAAAACTCTGAACAGAACATCCCACAACCCTCCGTCACTGCGGGTAAATTTTAAGACAAGGAAGTGGAGATCGGCAGAACCAAATGAATCGACTAAATTTGAACTTATATTTTTTAAGGCAGCAAAGGCGCCATCAGCATTGAAATATTAAGGCGGCGCATTTTCCACCTTCGTTTTCCGTCCTCCCCACTATCAAGCACATCAGTGCTCATGAAGGAGTAAACAAGAAAATTTAGCCTAGATGAATTAATAATTATTTGCGATGAACAAATTCCTGCAAGAAAAATTTGCAAAGATCATCTCCCCGTTTCAATTTTATAAGGTTGTTCTCAGCGGATAGCGGTCAATCATCAGCTATTAAATGTCAATTTTTGATGCGAAGTGGGTGGTCGAGTGTTATCTACTAAACGATAAAGTATTTAGAAAGTAAAATATTTCTCGTCTTCAATTATTCAATAATGCTTGAACGCATATTTATCAACATTAGTAGCCAATAAATTCCAGAGGACGCTACTATGCGCTTCTATTTGCTACCGCAGTATCATCGATTGTATTTCATTCCCTTAACTATTTAATCTCGACGACCGATAAAATTATTGAATTTCATAAGTAAAATTTGCATAAGAAATCCATTAAATGTGCCATAACCAATCGAGTACGAAGTTTTTTGACTATGACCTTAGAATAATGGCTAACGCCTAGTATTATACAAATATTATGCAAACTTGTACAATAAAAGCAGGATGAATTAGTGTTGAGCATTATGTTGGTTACTGAGCAATCGTATTGTAAAATCGATAATACTTTATTGAAATAAATTCGTCGAGTTATCGTCGATTTTTACTCATTGATGACACTATTTCAATCTTTCTCTTTTTGTTACAGATATCATAAAGTTATATTTGTTTACTAGAAGCGAAATTGAATTGATATTATTTATTCAATTAAGTGTCGTTGGTTTTTAAAGATTTAATTCTCTAATTTAGAAATATCAGCTGTAGTATCTAAATTGATTTATTTCTTGTTCTTTTTTTTTTTTTTTTAAGACAGGTAGAGGCATCATATCTCATAACAAACGGAATTATTTGCGCTATTCGCGGCGCACGATTTGTTCAACGAATGTGTCTTTTCGGTGCGACAATCTCTTTGTTATACAGCTATCACGCTGCATGCATACAAATATATAGCGATACTTAAGTTTGATGGGAGGACGTATGTCATGTCATTATTCGCTTCGATTAACGGCTAGTGCTTTCTTCCATTATTTGATTGTTGACACATTTTTTTTTTGAAAAACGTTTGAAATTTTCCAATTTTTAACTGTTCACTTATTGTAAAATATCGAAAAATTCATTTGTATTGTCTTTGAAAAACCTATCGAGGATAAATTTGTGACTTTCATTTAGTCACAAGAATGAAACAGCAAAAAAAAAAAAATCTCAATGTATTTTTCCAATTTGATCAAAATGTTATTAGCACTAACACGTGGACAAAATAATTCAGTATAACAGTAAGGGAAAGTTTTGCATTAATAATATTAACTTGAAAAATATTAAGCTGGAAGAAAATTTATGCATAAAAGCGTTTCAACTCTGAGGATTTAAATTTTTGTGCTTAGAGGAAGGGCCAATTGCGCCATAACGCTTTCCCCAACATTTTTTCGTTTTCCTCCGTTTTTGCTATCCCATCGCTGTCTTATTAAACTTCGTTTTTTTTTTGCTTCTCACATGAACTCTGTGAAACGATAACAAAGGCGAATGAAATTGACTTTTCTAACAATTAAACATTTGGCGTGTTGCCTCTTTAAAGGCTTCCAGCTGCACCACATAACTTACTAATATATATCAAGCATTGAACCATCAAGGCGGAAAAAATGGCCTAGTCATATATATATATATATATATATATATATATATATATATATATATATATATATATATATATATATATATATATATATATATATATATATGTTAGCTGCTATTATCATTAAACGAATTCAGTCGACATCGACTTGAAGTGCGCAAATCGATTGCGGTTCGCATTATTTGGTAACGGCAACAATAATTCATCAAATTCCCCGACGACGACACGTAATTGGCTACAGTAGGCGAAACGTGAAAAAAAAAAAGATTCAAAAGGCGATTACTGTTGACGGTATTTAATCGGAAATGCGAAAAAGGAGGCTGAGTAAAAAAAGTGCTCGACGGCCCTGAAAAGGCGTCAATTAGGAAGAAAGTCATGCAGGCAAAAAATCTGAAAATAATTAACACCTTCACTCTACGTTAAATCCCACTTCCTTCTTTTCCAAACGAAATCGAGCCGCAGTCATCCGCTTTCGATGTCCGACGTTATATAACAGTGAGCACTCAATGTACGCGTCTAACTTTTAAAGCCTTTTAAAGGCACCTGTCGTTCAAAAATGATCTCTAATGTAATCTTCTATACGATTATTTTTGTTTGTTTGTTTATTTTGAAGAATCTGAAGCAGTTTATACAGCAGTACGATTTGTATGTCCACTGCGTTCTTCTTCCGTTATAGCAATGGACTGATGTAGGGCGAAGTTCAAGCTTAAATTATAGTTGATGGTCAAGTAATGTAGTGGTCATAATGGTCTGTATTCAAAGAGCGACATATTCTGATCAAAGAGCACGAAATTTGCGAACTGAAACTTGGTTAGCAGCCAAATGACCAAACATATAGCTGAAAAAACAAACATTCCTGAAAGTTTTGCAAAAAAAAAAATTTTTTTTTTTGAAAATCGTCTTGCAAAACCATTGATGATATCATTTGACATCATCGATTAGGTGAAGAAACTATTTTATAGCTTTTGAGGAGAGACATCTTATTATTAGTAGTAGTACAAGTGTTGAACAATTCGACAATCCACAATGCAAACATTCAAACGGTTTTATTTATTTATAAATTGATGAGGAGTGGCAGTTGTTTTATTTGTTGTCTACTTTACTTAATCGTCGAAGAATTTTGCTAAATTGAGAGAGAATTTTCATAGATTAGAATGGATTTTATCGAATTATCTAACGGAACGACGGCAAAAATCAACATTGACCGATATGACTGAATTATATGATTTTTCATCACTTTTACTCATCTCAACAACGATTGATTGTATCGCAAAATCGGGCGATTATTATTTTTTGTGATTATGCAACTGAGCGTGAGAGTCATTGAAGGTCAACGCATATCTAATATATGCAACCTGAGCCGTCCCATCTTTCTTTATCACCTATTTGGCAACGTTTTCTTTGCATTATCGTATTTGTCACCACTTTCGTTCATACTTCCTCCTCGTCTTTATGAAGCGGATATTCACCGAATCTGATGTATTTTTGGATTATTTGTTTGTGCTTTACATTATGTCATCGCTTATTTATGTCCATCTTTTAAATAAAAACGAATATATATATATATATATATATATATATATATATATATATATATATATATATATATATATATATATATATATATATATAATTAATTTAATTTAATTTAATTTAATGCTACGTGAGAAGAGTATGAATATGGCGCTACGTATGAACATAGATCAACCGAAAAGGCGAAAAATGACCAAACAAACAGCGTCCTTATGAATGTTCTCTCATTTTATCACTTCTCTAATGAAATTTTTTTTATTCTTTTACGTTCTTTTCGAGTTTTCTCAATTTTCATACCAAAGAAGTTGATATTGATATTAGTTGATAAGAAGTTGATAAGTTGAGTGATAAATATTAAAAAAAAATATCAAAAATATCAAAATATCAAAAAATATCAAAAAATATCAAAAAAATACTAAAGTTGATAAGAAGTTCTGTTGAGATATTCATATTTTTTCAATAAAAAGTTACATACATATTTGGATTTCGTCAATAAGCGAACTCCAATATAGAAGAGACATTGTTGAACGATATAGAAGAGATACTTCTCTGAGAGAATGGTTACGGTATAGAAAATATTACCTCTGAAGATCGTAATCACGATCTTTCAGAGGTTACGGTATAGAAAATCAAGAGCATATTAGCATTTGAAAGTATAGAAAGCGAATTACATAATAACAGCAATGCAATTGCAATCTAATCGATCTAACATTGTATAGAATTTAACAAAAATTGCTTTTTTAGTAATTTCCTCTTTTCGTTAGACACTGCCATTTTGCATTTATTTTTACTTCGCTTTATTTGCAAGTTCAAGTTGCCTCATTTTTTGATTCTAGCTTATGTCTATATTGCCATCGGTGGAATCGCTTTCTTGTCGGTGTAAAATTTTCCAGTCTTTTTTTTTATTTCTTCTTTTATATGCGAATTTCAAATTTACATTATAAATATTATTTATATAATCTTAACTACATAAACAACTTCAAAAATAATCCAAATATACCTAAGCCCAATATGCGTACACAATAACTATTTATTCGAAAAACTTTCAGGAATGGCGAATATATCAGCAAAGAAACGAGGCATACATAACTGTCACGTACCTGGATGTGGGAAACTTTACAGTAAAAGCTCCCATCTGAAAGCGCACCTTCGATGGCATTCTGGCGAACGATCTTTCGTATGTGTTTTCCTTATTCAACTATCACATTCCGATAAATGACCTTTGTATTCGCTAAGGTAAGTTAGAGCCACTCGTTTAACGTGAGATAATAAGCGATAAACTCAGTGCCAAGCACTGCCCACTTTTGCATCTGCTCAACAATAAATTCGAACATATGGGACAATAAAAGTGCGCATATTTGATCGCCTGATCGAGTGTACAGATCACGTATTTCGATCAAAATGATAGACCGGGTATTACATGAGATATGTGTGATAACAAATGTAACTTGGCAATACGTGAGATGATAACCTCGATATACAGAGGTACAGCTGAGAGATAACTACACTGCTTCAGTTAAAAATCAGGTGCAACTTAATTTGGAACAAAGAAAAACCAATTTCACATGCTGTAGAATTAATGATTGAACTATCCGCAACGAATCTATATATGAGATTTAGTCTAGTCCCTATAAGAATCACTTCGATTGCATTCCTTTCTTATTGAGAGATTTATCTCAACGTGAAACCAATAGTTAGTGAAAAATACGTTAATCGAAAAGTATCTAATTATTTATGAAGCAGAAGCGACTTACAAAATTGGCACTATTTGAAGTTTTGGCAATTAAACCACAAAAATATTTAGTCAGTGCACAATTAAGTTTAAGAATTCTACAGTTTGCGCCATATTATTTTTACTTTCGCATTTCGCTGGTTGAAATATGGATATATATATCTACATTTACGTATGTAGAGTCAGCATCCCATCAAATGCCTGTTTAAGAGCAAATTGCAGAAAGCGTAGAGTAGGTATCACGACGCTGAACAAAAGATTGAAAAATGTAATCATTTGGCAGAATCGGAGGAAGAAAGCTTTTCCACAATGCGCTGTTTTCTGTTAGACGATGATGACAAACATTTCGCACTTTCAATCTAATCACCTTTTCAAGTGTCATATATTTACTTCCATGGTTGGAATGTTAAGTTGCTGCAGACGTCCGCATGGAAATGAAGGACTCTTTTCTTCAATTATCAAACAGCATCAGACAAAACTACATGAATCCTAGTACTTCGTCCGAGAACCTTCAAGGACAAAAATGTTGCACATTGTCCTGAGGTTTCAGAAGAGCGGACAAGTTGAATACAAGTGGTCTCATAATCTGGCTATTTTTCAGAAGCGAAGAACCACCGAGTCGACGCCTCACTCTGGTGATACAGCGTAAGGACGGGAGTACAGCCCACGAGGAGCAGCACTCAACTCGTGCCAACAACGTTCCATCTGCGTTTATCGAAAACGATCTATTTTCCAGTAAACCACCGAACCAAAACGGCATATGTTTCACCGACACAGAAAATTTTCTGTCCCACTGCCTCTATGTCTTTGTTCTCCCCTCCCCCCCCCCACCCCCTCCCTCCCTCCACGTCTCCCGTCTCCGTCTCACTCTTATGCGACAAATAAGACAGAAATTGCACCTGGTACTGGTATTTAAAGCACCACTTATCGAGGAAGCTATTCAAATGGGAATACAAATATCCCTCCTCCATCCTGTATGAATTCATACCTTAAAATATTCCCACTGAACTCTGAATGTTCAAAGAGCGAAAACCAACTGACCTGAAATTTAACAATGTTTAGAGTGAATTGACCACACAAACAAACTTTGGTTTGGTTTTCTTTTCTTGAGATGTTTTATTACTGTGTCCTGATATGTACGAACATGTATATGTGCAACAGTTCTTTCCTTTAAAAATGAATGTCTATATTCGACATTACTGCGCTCTCGCATTGCACAAATCGAAACGTTGTTCTTTGCAAGCGAAGCATTTTCGCTGTGCATTCCAAACGTACAAGTATGAAAGCGCGCCAGACAAGCCAACACGATATGTGCTATTTGTAATCCCGTCAACGAATTCATCCCATTCCACAAATAATTGAAGGCACATCATTGACAGGATTTTTTGCTTACCAAAATAGATTTTTTCAAAGACAGCACAATATGAGTTCAACTTTTTGCCGTTTGATACCTTCTTCAAATAAAAAATTAGTGAATAAACGAAAGCAAACATTTAAGATTTCATCATATACTGAAATTATTTCTGTAACACCTCAAGTGGAGTAAACGATACAAAAATGTTGAACTCTCTTTCTATACTCGTTGTCTATACGTTAAAAAAATCTATGTTCATCACTTGTCTATGACATAGGAATGCACCCTACTGCTTATTTCTTAAATGAAAAGACATCTAGCCAATTTCCTGATTTGATGTTACACGACCCTTATAATATCGATCGCATCCACATTAGAAAGTATCGTCTGCATTTGTCTTACAATTAAATATCAGCAAATTCAATATTTCAATGCCAAACAACTTCTGACGACGCCACATAGTGTTGAAAGTGTAAATCATAACGTATGAGTTTGGGGTATTTTCCACATTCGAATTGACTACAATTAGTTAAGTGACGATTTTTTATGCAGTAAATACTGTGAAAACTTGAATAGGATATTACGCCTGATGATGGGTAACGCTATGATGAGTAAACGAAATAACACAAGGTTAAACTTAGAAACACTTAACGATTAATATCGTCTAAAAAATATGTTGCTTTTGAGAATAAGAGTTTTTTTGGTAAATAAAAAGATTTCTTAGTAAATAAAAAAGAAAGTTTTATTCAGTGATTGAAACGATTCTTATAAGACGAGCATAAAAAATGTTATGTCAGCACAGCAAGTTATATATTAACATTATGCCAACATTGCACTCAAACATCATTCACAATAAGAAAAATGTTTGTATGCGTAATGTTATAAGTGTACACCTATCATGTGTGTCGAATCGAAATTCAAAGGAAGCGAAATAAAAACCCGCCTGCACGTTGTACACTAATACCCACATTCCATTGACTAATTACTTCATCTGAACAATAAATAAAATACTCTTAGTGGATGAAACCTTCCATCGCAACGTTCACATCAAACCCTATTGATTGCTGCTTTTTCTATGTGTCAATATCATCATTAGGCACTGAAATCAGCCAGCATAGAAACTCTTCATATAGATCTCAACGGCTCACTATTTTAGCAGTAATAAAAATTTCAGTTAAAATAATAAAGGTTAAAGCAGTAAAAAATTGTGATTAGAAGATACAACCAAAGCGATGCCGTATCCCTTTCCCTTCCCCCCACAAAGAAATTAATAGTGAAAATAACGCGTGTAATATTCTGTTGGTAGACACACCAACAACTTCATATAGATATGGAATATATTATGCGCTATCATTGAAAATGAAGCGCAAATCGCTAATAGCAAGCCCATCGTGTGTGGCACAACCACCGCCTCGAAGCGCTAACACCAAGTGCAGAACCGATCCGCCAACCACCTTAATGAAAACAATTTACTACTTGCAAAAAATTAAATAAACAATAATTGAGCTCTCTTTGAGGATAAAACTTACCATACAAACTGCTAAACTATACGAAACTTTTCGCTTGATTTTTCACTAAATTGACTTCACTTAATGCCAGAACACCTTCCAATAAATCCTATTTCCAACCTTCCCCCTTCAAAGAGATGCTTCTCTTTGAGTGGCCTTCCTCCCCTTCTCCCCTCATTTCCAGACTTTTAGAGAAACAAATAGTTCGTTCACCGACAGAATCCCAACTCATAGTGATGCCGTCTCTTGATGATGAAATTTGAAAAATGCTTTGTTTTTAAAGATCTTAGACGTTATAGACTGATGTTGTGCCTAGCCAAAATTTTGAGGACAAAGATTCACCTCACCCCTTTCGTCAACAATGCTACTTCTCGTCAATGATGCCTACATAAAAAACTTCAGGAATTTATAGCCCTCAGGGTGTATTTGAGATATTCAACTAGCTAATACCGTTGTCTCTGCATTTTCGCATAGGAAAATATGAATGTTTGCTTGTGTCAACACTTGAGATGAAATAATTTAAAATGCACGTTGTGAAGCAAACATGCGGTATGCAATAATAATACGAATTCCAACATTCGCTATTTAGACTCCTTTAAATCTATGCCGTAAAAATTCAAAGGAAATCAGCACCGTTTTTTATTCAATCGACTTTCAATTAAACCTCTGCAAGTCGACATTACGGGAAAAAAGGAAGGAAAGCCAAGATGCACGTATCGCACGACTTTGAATGAGTCCGCTTTAAACATTTTGGTGAAATATTCCTCCCATTCCTCCTCAAAAAACATTCTTCTTTAACAAATTGCCGAAAACATCCTATTTTTATATGAATCTAACGCTATAAACTGCTATCACAATTTGATGGTACTTTGGGAAAACCAAAAATCGGAGTTTCAAAAAAATCCAATAACTGTTCACTCTTAAAAATCTTCCATGACTTCCAACCTTTCGGTTTCACTTGAACCTGCAAACTAATTTGTGCAAAGAAACTTTCGCAATTTATAATTAGCTTACCTTATAATCCTGTGCCGTCTTCTCGTCATTCATTTGTTTCCCAGCGAAAATTAGTCTCTGTTGTGGTGGCGGGATGCCCTCTTTTTCTTCCACCTTAATAACTCCTTAACTGAACGTCACCATCAGAACAAAAAATCGGCCATAATCTTCCCTAATCCCTCATTTTCCGATTCATTTTTCATCAAGACTAAAGTGCAAGTAATATATGAATCTAATTTTCCTCAGCCCTTATGGGCGCAGTCAGCTGATAGTAGTGATATTCGCATTATCATACTAGTATACGGAAATATGCGGGTAGCAGCGGCATGTTGTAGATAACTTTTTCTAAATTAAGTGAAAATTTCGTCCGTACTGACAGTATCATTTTCGTTCCGCCTTCCCACCTTCAGCCTCTCCCCTCTGCATTAGAGCGCGAATGCGTGAGAACAATTCACAAGAATTTTTTGTATAAAATGCTTTCCGTTCAATCGTTAGCGTGATGAGAGAATATGTCGTTATATAAACAACGGATACGGTCAATGTAAACCTCATAGGTATCTTTAAATTACTGTAAAACATGCCTTCTCTTTGATTCGCTCGACTTTATCGTTTGGTTCGATGTCCAGTTCGATCTCTTTTCCAGTCAACGTCTTAACTTTGATAAGCATTGCTACACTGCAAATAAATATAAAATGCAATCCACACTCAAACGTATAGCTGGATTGCGACAAATTATTTCGTGACAACACAAGAAAGGAATGTAGTTTACCTACAGAAATATATGGCGGAGAAGGGAGTGGAGGAGACGAAATTATTGCTGCTTGAGCATCTTATATACTTTACTTGATGTGTTCCGAAGTAACAATATCTTACGGGATATACCAATACCACAAAAAAAAGAATCTGAACTTTGACACACAAACGAAAATCCTACAAACTCCTGCAGTTATAAGGATCTATCTAGCGCACAAAACTTTAACCTAATATTCCTTACTGAAGGGAGTTCGCACATAGATTGTACATGAATTTCAAGTTTAATCTTTGTTGCAGATATCTCGGACAGCCTTCAAATCCCCTTGAGCAATCTTTGCTGAGAATATGGGATCCAAATCTTAGGTGCAATAATTATACAAACCACAAGCCCTGATACAACACTCATACCCGACGTGGCGGTGACATCGCAAGAGGAAAATCCAACCTAACGCATACCTTCGCACGCATACTAACTGCAGTAAGCTTGCTATCACTTCATCACCGCTTTAGGCGTGCCATCTTTTACCCACACGCCATATGAGGTTGCTGCATGATCACGAAATTCAAGGATCAACCTTTTCCTGGATGAACGATGGAATACGCAAGGATTTAGTCAGTTTCAAATTATCGGAGGTCGTTTTATAGGTAAAACATCCCTTATGCAAATTGCAATAAACCTTCAAACTTCTAACACAACAGTGATCCTGAAATGCATTAATCATCGCAAAGAATCTCCACTGTTTTAGAGTGCACCATCTGATAGGGCATCGAATCGAAGAACTGATGTGTTCGGGCACAAAACAAAACCACTACTAGACGGATTTACTCATGACTCGGCTCATCGCCAGAATTGATTCTAACACGCATCTATATTGTTTACTTATTATGGGAAGAATGAAACCGGCGAGAGGTGCAGGCGGTGAGGATATTTCGCAATCGTGATAGTTCATGTTTTATATTTTCTGCACTCAGCACCATCTTTTGACAAAGATTTTAGAGTAAAATTCAATACTTTCCATAAGTGCTAAAGTAGACACGACAATTTGGCTTGTCGAAAACGTTCTCAAGCTAGCTTTCAACTCTCATCCACCATAGGCTACCTCATAGCCTCATGTACTGTTAACACCTTAATAAAGGAACAAACTACTGCAACAAATGATAGCACTTTAAAAGAGGACATCGCCAATGTGGGGTGACGTCGCAGAAATTACTTTTCGATCATTTTTTCTATTGACTAGACTCTTACAGAGAATGCCCTGAATCGCACAATTTTTGAAAACTGGATCAATTCCAAACTGTGGTCGGAATGACTTGTCGATGGAATGCGAGGATGGCGTGGTTGATAGGAAGTGGCATGAGAATATGGTAGACACGTGCACAGGTGGTTGTTGAGAGTTTGGTGCAGATGCAAGCGTGATGCATAAGGAATTGCTTGCAACCGTGAGTGAACGAGGTCATCGACGGTGATATATTCCGTGTCCCCGGTCTCCAACCTCACCCCCCCCCCTCCGAACCTTTGAACAGACTTCTTTCTAAGTCCATCATCTCCAATAGCTCATGCCTCGAATAGGCAAACGAGATGAATCAGTGATTTGGAGGTTCGATGAAGTTTGAAAAAAATTGCAAACGAATTTGAAATGCAAAAAGATATTAACAACAATAAAATGATTATTCGTCGCAAACATATAATCCACTAGTTTTTTACGGATACACAAAAAAAATTGCTTATATTAAAGATGGGTCTTTTTTGAATAGAATCTTCTTAACGAAGCAATATCGTGATCTGCAATGAATACTGAATGCTAAAGAATTTTTTAAAATAATAGTGTGTTGCTCCTCACCTCCCCCCCCCCCTCCTCCCCTCACACGAAAAATTCCATCGGGGATTCCCGGAATTTGGAATTCTTCCCGGCGGCGAGGAATGCCAACACTCGTTGTGCAAAATAAGAATTCATTGCATAACTCATTTGGTTGCACCGTTGTTTGAGAAATTTGGCAGCTTTTGTTTACAGACGGTTGGCTCACTGAATTTTGTAATTGTTGATATGTCATGGTACGCAGTAGTTAAAGAAGTAGGTCTCCTCTCCCCACTCCCACCCCCATTCTTCGCTTCCCTCATCCTGTCGAAGCACTCTCAAACCTGCAAGCTTTGCAGTGATACTCCTTACTCCTCGCTCAGGCTTTATAATTGAAAAACAAGTTTTTATAAATCGGTAGCTGTTGTAAATAAATGGCTGATTTCTTATAGCTTTTTTTTTGAGTTTGTTGAACGAGTTCCAGATGCCCAACTTTCACAAGTCATTCTTCGAACCGGTCGGTTTGATACTGCCTATTTATATATTCATATTCGCTGATAGTGTCAAAATGTTTTGTGCTCAGAACAGTGAAAATAAAAGAAGTTGGATTGAATAATGCTATTTGAGAGTAAAATGCCTATAAAATTCATGAGGCGAAACATGCATATGTGCATCTATCAAAACAAAAATATTTTATCGTTCAATAAACCGAAATCAAATCACAGTAAAAAGCACGAAAGTTGGCAGTGATTTTCGATGAAGTGTCATTTCAGGTGCATACCTTAATTGCCTCACTCACCTGCTCTCAATGAAATATGAAGAGTGAAGCATATCGCATAACAAATTTCAACTTGTGATCATTCATTTAATTATGAAACTTTTATTAACTCTTATAAAGTTTTGTGACTATAAAAGTGAAATATAATATTGGTGAAAGGAGTTCGGCCATTGTGTTTCGTTGGCAAAAGACAAAAATAGAGTTCCACTTGTTTTTGGAAGTATAATGTGATGTATGTTCGATGAGTAATTTGTTGAGAGAATATGTCCAGTCGTTTGCATCAATGGTAAATTTCGTTAATAAGTGCTCTCATTTGATAAACATCCCTCCAACATCCTCAAAAACCTTTTCGCATGAAAGAATATGCTCCGAATTCATAAGAAAGTCTCGTCATTTTGTTGCTGCCAAAGTAGTGGTGATAACATGAATGGAATGCCGTAAAGGGGAAGACAGCTGAAATGGAGATAGCTGTCCTTCCTTCTATCTTTCCTGTCTATAAGGAAAAGCTGCAGGATTTCGCATCTTGTTCGCTGGGATATGGAAACTGAGAGAAGTGAGATGTGAGCCCTGTGCTAAAGCGGATGACTGAGGTGCATTCCATTGTTTAGTTGCTGGACGCCAATTCGACATAAACCTTTCTTTAAGTTGGGCATTACTCTGAGTGCCGGTTCATGTTGATTGGGCCTACATATCGATCGCAGCGGGCCTGTGGCCTAGGCGAATGCGTCTGCTTCAGTTAGCTAGGGCGACGCGTATAAGCTGCTGGCTTTTGGCCCATCCACGTTCTGCATTGCCCCGGGCAGAGTTTAATGCTCTGAATTATTGGCGTGCCTGACGATGGGCAACAGCGGTAGCTCGCTTACTGATCTGAACCTTTTCTCGAAAGGTGGTGTTTTTACGCGAGATCAACTCGACGAATATCAGGTAACCAATTATTCATTCATCTATAAACTGTGTTATCATGACTTCGTTTGCCGCAATATTGCCATCATTTGAGCCGTAAAACTAGAATATTCCATTCGAAACTTCATTTGATGCAAATATTTACATAAACAAGGTGTTAAACCTGACCGGGAAGCATAACAGGTACCTTTCAATTAACCAGAATGGGTAATATTTAACGGGTCTATCTGCTTAGCTTGCTAAAATACAGGAAAGATTTCATCTGATGGAGGCGGCATCTGAAGTGTGAATCGCTTTTTTATAGAACCACTTGCAGTGGATGACGTCGAATTTATTGCACAACTTTTGTGCACATTCCATCCGCTTCAATTCATAGAATTTTTAACACTTTTTTTAAGATGACGCATTTTTTTTTTTACATATATATTCGTTTACTACAAAAATTTACTCGCATTTTAATAATGCACTCACGATATTTTACAGGTAATGAAGAAAAATAATTTAAGGATTGTACATTCTTTACAAGAAAGGATATTCTTCGCCTATATAAACGTTTCTATGCGCTAAACCCAATAAAAGTGCCAACGAATATGCAAGGCAATAGACCTGCGATTATAACACTATGCTTTGAAGAAATCGAAAAAATGCCCGAATTACGCGTAAGTTGCTATTGTCGCTTTTTTCCTTCAATAGACATTATCTATCACCATTATGTGGCTTGATCGTCGATCGATTTGACGCAATGTTATGATTATTTTATTCATTAAAAAAAAAATGCATGGTTTGAGATGAAGCACTAATTTTTTTTTTGTTGGTGCAAGCAGAATTCCTTTACTTAAATAGAGGTGAAAAAAATTTACTCGTTACTAATTAAAAGAAGAATTTACTAAACTATGCAAGCATGCTTTTAACCTATTTTTCCAATTACGAATATAGTCTTTTGAACTGCATGATAGCTGCTGTAAACAAATAAGATCTACTAGCTATATAATAGTTAAAATATTTTTACTAATGACAACTTTTTTTTTGAGAATTGATTGTAACATCTAATACATCAGACAATAAAAAAGATATTTAGAGATATTAGATTCGTTTTAATTTTTATCAAATACTCTCATGAGGAAAAATTTACATGATTTAAAAATTTTACATTGATTCAATTCAAAAAAAAATTCAAAATTCAAAATTCAAAATTTATCAAAAATTCAAATTTTTTCAAATTTACATTCAAAAATTTTACATCAATATTGATTCAAAAATTTACAAAATTTACATTTACCATGTGAGGAATCTACCAAAAATTGATAGCATTCAAAATGATTAAATAAAAAATTGAAAGAAATAGTATAAGTGTGTTGTGAATATATATAATGCTTGTTTATAAAGCAAACTTTAAAAACATGCTAAATATCAGCTGACAGTCGAATACTGACAACCGGCTCCGGATCCCTTCCCGTACACCTTTAGGGATCAGCTTTCATGTACTAGTGAGTTGTAAGCTGCATACGCTCACTCATCTATCGTAATAAGCATTAAGCATCAACGCAAGTAATCTTTATCTTGTAGGAGAATCCATTTCGTAGACGTATCTGCCAAGTATTCTCGGAGGATGGATGCGGTAATCTAACATTCGACGATTTTCTCGATATGTTTTCTGTATTCAGCGAAATGGCTCCATTACAATTGAAGCTGAAATATGCCTTTAGGATATACGGTATTTTATGTTTATTTCTATAATTCTGAAGTGCTTAGAATATTTGTGGAGCTTTAAATAATTGGATTTGAAATCAAATACTAACGAATAAAACGATTTTCAAATATTTTTTTTAATTAATGAATTTATTAGAGTTGTTCACTGAATAAAGAATGGAATTTCTATAAGGAAATTCTCTCACTCGTAATCGATGTTGATGAAGATATAAATGATAATTAGATCTCAAGAATTCGATTATCTCAAACAATGGCGAGTAAGAATAAAGTCTTGGCTATGAGGTTAGCCTATTTATTATAGAAATGAAAATTTTCGTCTTCGGGTCAATTGAGAGATGAAACAATGATAACGTATTATATCAGCACAACTATCACCGCATTTAATCGATGATCTTTACTGTAAAGTTGAACTTTTGATCGACATTTTTATGTGCTCTATTCTACTCGTATTTAGAAGTGAAAATTTTTTCTATAAATAAAACTTTGATTTTATTGTAGTAAAAAATTTTGAAAGAATATTGATTTATAGATTTTGATGGTGATGATCAACTTGGTCATGACGATTTGAGTAAAATGATACGATGTCTAACGAGAGATGAGCTTAGCGATGAGGAAGTAGAATTTATTATCGAGCGGGTTTGTTTTCTAATATTGTTAACAACAGCTAATGAATAAATAGTAAATAATTGTGGAAAATTAACAACGATTTTGACTCATTAAGAAAATAATAGACAATTATAAATAAAAGCGATATCGAATGTATTATCCTTTACGATGTCGTAAGTTTTTCGATGCCTTTGAGTATATAATTTTGAAGTAAATTTTTAATTTCAAGTTCAGAGTTGATTTGTTTCCGCTCTCAACGACCGTTAAAATTCGCTCTTGTTTGAAGTCTGATAAGGTAGCAAAAGGGGGAATAAAGTATACTGGGGAGCGTGGAGAAGGGGGGGGGGAAAGGAGGATTTTCTTTGCCCAGAATTGAGTTGGTTTCGTTTTGCCAATAAAATCACTTGTTGAACATTGAAAAATTTCTGGAAATTACCGTAAAAGAGTACTACTGAATAGTGTAGCAATATTTGTTTCGCATACTGTACAAGCTAGAATTGAAAAAAAGAAAGAAAGATGCGTTCGGATTTGCATATTTTTGATGCCTATGCCTACAGTAAACCTCTGAATTTGTTGTATATCAGAAAATCTGTTAACGAGAGGTTCTTCCGTCTTTTCTCTCAAACCTTTTTTTTGCAAGAAGCAGTCAATAGTGAAGTTATATTACGATGTGGAATCAATATCAAGGAGGAAATTTTATGCTGATTGAGAAACAACGCTTCTCGAAAATTTCAGAAAAATATTCAACCTGAACCGGTAAACCTGGACCTTCAGGCGCATTAGCGATACACTTAAAAAATTTCCCCATTTTTTTACTTTCTCTCCTATAAGTGGAAAAAACCAACAATGCAATTGATCGTAACAATGAAAATTTTACAACTATAATTGTTGGAAAATATTTTGAAATGAATTTAAATGAGTTGGTAAAATTATCTTAAAAAACAGATGCAAAAATTCAGCCTTGAATGAAAAAAAGTTTTTCTTTCAGATTATCGAAGAAGCAGACCTCGATGGTGATGAGCAAATTTCATATGCCGAATTTGAGCATGTCGTCTCACGTTCTCCTGATTTTATACGAACTTTTCATATACGAATATAATATTTTTGAATGCCTCAAAAGGAAAATAACTGAAATGAGAAATAATCTCGCTACGATTGGAAACTCGTCACTTTCTAATGTGTTGAAATTACATATTGTGCTTTTCAAAAAAAAAAAAAAAATTCCAATATGGAACCAATGAATCGAAAATTTTTAAAAT
This sequence comes from Baylisascaris procyonis, assembly GCA_037389465.1. Taxonomy (NCBI): domain Eukaryota; kingdom Metazoa; phylum Nematoda; class Chromadorea; order Rhabditida; family Ascarididae; genus Baylisascaris; species Baylisascaris procyonis. The sequence continues at coordinate 3,671,095 of JAZARR010000088.1, read as the reverse complement.
TAATAATAATTTTTCCAAAATTTTTTTTTCCGATAAAAATTCCATGAAAAATTCCCAACGGAAAATTTCCTTACGAATGGGTAGTTGACGGGGGGTTTTTTTTGCCTCCTTCTATTATTCATACGTCACTATTTTTGAATTTCATTGGTACACTAAGATATTTCATATTCTCCTTATAACATCTCTCTTTCATTTCTTCTCTTCAGGGAATACGCTATTATTAAAACTAAACTGTCATGAAAGTGATGAAGTAATTCGACAATGTTTTCAACATCAATAATCGAATGCATAACAATTTTGTAAAAAAAAAAGTATTTGTAAAAAAATGTCACCGAAATAAAATAAATTTTTTTTTTTCGAATTTAATTCATCAAACATCACAGACAATAAAAAAAGTTGAAATTCAAAAAACAAAAGAAAACGCTCTTCTATTGCATAGTATATTAAAATATATTGTTTAATAGCGGTGAAAAAAAATGAGCTTTTTTGCTTTAATATTTCAAGCAAAAATCATTGAAAAATATTCTAAAGTTGGCGTTTAGAACAAATCTCATCCAAGTTTATTTAAAGTGATTAAATTTGGTTCGTATACTCTCGATGAAAAGAGTGCTAATTTCTTGACATCACTATCAAGTGACGTCATCACCATCAAGTGACGTCATCGTATTGCATCGTTTATAATGCCAATTGAGAAGAGATGCAAATATTTGGCAGCAATTCATTGTATTCACAATAAACATCGTTAATTTGGAAATTTTAAGCATCAGAATCGAAATGCAAAAAAAAAAACTAAACAATGTGGAAATTAGTTGAGAATCAGACGGTCTCGAAACGAAAAAAAAAAAACCATTGATGCATCTCTCCACCGCCCTTCCCCTCCCACCCCCTTATCGTCAAGTATTACGTCGATTGCAATAACACTTCTAAAATTGAGCTTGATTTTTTCAGCTATCATTCATTTTCATTCCACTAATTGCGTACGACTATATACTGAAAAAATTGAACATTCAACGTTGGAAAACTTATTGAAGGTGGCGGAAGTAAGGAGAATTTTACTCCAGCCGATACGGTAAAAAGCAAAATCTTTAGTGAAACTCAATAAGGATTTAGTAAAAAAAAAACTCAAAAAAATTTCAGTTATAAGAAGGATCTAAAAAGTCTTTCGAATGAGAACATATAAGAAGCGGAAATAAGAAATATGCTTTTATAAAGGTTTATTTGTAAAAAAAAAAATGTTCATCACGAAGTTAGCAATATAAACGCAGAGAAAAAATCAACCAATGATGGGCATGAAAAACGATGACTGCTCACAATTCGTATAGGCAATCATCTAGAAATCTATTAGTTCCGCAACTTAAGTCTTCTCCAAGCCATACAGTGCCACTATAATTGGGCATATTGGGCATTCGCCTTTTCGAACACCTGTCCTCATAAATATATAATTTCAATATTTCAATTTACAGATAATTTTGCGTGTACAGATAAGTTTCCAAATGCAGAAAAAAAAAACACCAAAGAAGACAATATTTTAGCACCGTTCTACAATCTCAAAACGATTTCACAACCCAAACTCTAATAAATATTCATTCCTTGATAAAGTATAAAAATTTCATAACAGAATAAAACAAAATTGCCGCGATAGATGTGCCACTATGACAACGAAGCCTTAGCACTCTTCGTAAGTTGCTTATAGACAGAAAGCGCTTGTGCTACCATACCGCCAGCGTCTGATATATTCGATGGTAGAATCACCGTATTCGTTTGCTTGGCTAATTGCTCGAATGCATTCACGTATTGTTCAGCGATATTTAGTGCCGCAGCATCTTCACCACCTTTCCCGATAAGTGCTTCTGATACTTTCTTTATACCTGCGGCACGTGCATTCGCTCGCATTAATATAGCCTCCGCCTCAAATATCTCATTAATATATAGGGGGAAATCGTATGTTCATTCATAATAATTCATCATCGTATGTCTATTCATAATAATTCGTCATTCGTAATAATTCATTACGTTGTATCGTGAACGTTCGAACGCTTATTTGAACTAAAATAGAACTATTGCTGAAACGTTTGTGCTGAGGGCATTAATTGTGTTCTTCAAGTATGATCTCTGAACTTTAAAAAAGAATTTATTAGCAATTTAAATGGCGCAATTTCCAAGTAAAAAGATGGATGTTTTTCCCTTGTCAAAGCATGCTTCTCAATCTAAACAACTACTCATATAACCTCATAAACTATTTATTTAAACTCCATTACTCGTGAACAGGGAAAACAGAGAAATATTTCAAAGATTGCTCTCAAAACGCATGATAGGTAGATCAATTAGGTAATCCATTAAGATGCGGTCAATATGCTAAGTCAGTAAAGAAGTTAGTTCCAATACAGAGAAATTTTTAGGCTTACCTAATAAGATATAAAATTATGGATGGTTAATTAATGCAACACTTTTTCTTCACTATATTTCGTTCAGCAAACCACACCTGAACATCGTTAATAATGGTGACAATGCAGAAGAACGACATAAAAAGTAGATGAATAGGTAGACGCCTAGACGAAATTATTATTCAAGTAGAAGTACGATAATGACAATTATTCGCCACTTTTGGTGAGGAGAAAATTAAGAAATCTCAACATTGTTTTAAGACTCATAATGAACAAATAATAAAATGTTACAATAAGAGAAGGAAATTGAGCTATTATAACTTCTCAAAAAATCATTACATTTACAGTAAAGAATCAATGAAAAGAGTACGAAAGATTTACCTCTCCTTGTGCTTCGTTAATTTGTTGTTGCATAGCTGCTTCAGAAGCCAAAATACGAGCCCGCTTCTCTCCCTCGGCGACATTAATTGCCGCATCACGACGGCCTTCTGATTCGAGAATTGCGGCACGTTTACGACGTTCCGCTTCCACTTGCATCTAAAAGTATACTTCAATTTCGCGACAAATCGCAGTAATTACTAGCAATTCAGCAAGTTATCACTGTGCTATCTACTATCAAATGAAATAACGCATTAAGCAATCAGATTTTCCAAAAAAAATGTTTTAAGCCCTTTGAATATTCTTTCTTAAACATCAAGCATTATTTATTTTTCTTTCTTTTTTGCCTTTAAGTTGTGTGAAAGGAAGAAAATTCACGAGCGCTGATCAATAAAGAGTAATTGTCGAGAATGCATGAGTGATACAAGTGAACACCTATGTGTTGGTATTTATCTAGACAACATAGATAGACTAGCTGTGTATTGCAAAAGTAATTTTCGTGCATATAGAGTGTAAAAAAAGAGAAAAGCAGTTGTTTTTTAATAGTTGAAAGAAACAAGTAAGAATGGAACACAGTTGCAGCTTCGGCTGATATTAAAATGGAATCGACACTCATATCAAGTTGGCCACCAATTTAAAACCTCACTGCAACTTTAGAAAGCGACATATCAACTTCAAGCGTTAAATCATTTAAGAAAACTTTGAAATTATTCAACTAAAAAACAAAAAATTAATTTACTCTCATCATTGCAACATTCGAATAACTCAGTAAATAACCAGAAATATATGCTACCTAAATATACAACAGATTAGTGATGAAGAGAACATCTTTGCTTCTAGAAAGTTTCACTGCAAATGAAGATTGCATGCATATAATGAGGAAGGAAACCTGCATTGCTTCCTGAATTTTCACTGGCATTGTCATATCTCCTGAAAGTAGAAGTCCATGAATTTTCAAGCTCAAAATTTTTTATTAATAATTTTTTATTAATTTTATTTTATTAAAAAAAATTTTTTTATTGATATACGTGCAATGTTTTTGTTTGCCACCACAAACAGTGGTTATCACTTCAATTTGCACAATTATTCTAGGCAAACATATCGTTTTGACGTCGACAAATGCAAATTCAGCTGCTTTCCGATGACGCTGACCAATTGTTCAAATTCAATTCAAGAATGACCTCGGAAAACAGCATTCATATCCGATCATAGAATATTTGACAACAGATAAAGAAAATCTGCTCGTTGATCAATGAAAAAACTAACGGATTTCATATCGCATACACTGCAGTCCCCATGGATCGGCTGCTTTATTTATTGCCTCTGAAAGAAGGAAAAACAACATAATCATTAGCTAACATAGGACCATTTTTGAAAAAGGAAAAGCTCAAATGAGGAGCAGTGCAACACCTTATATATATATATATATATATATATATATATATATATATATATATATATATATATATATATATATATATATATATATGCATTCACCTGCCCTTGGGTGTTAAAACCCTAGCCAACAAGCACTAGACAGTGCGAAGATCGTTACGCCTTTTATTCAATATATGCGAAAGAAAAAAAAAAAGAATAATACTCAAATATATCGATTTCGAACGCTCAAGACATAAAATAAATAACCGCTACAATTCCAGAACTTTGCTGTAATAAACTTATAAAGTTTGGGGTCCTAAGTGGTATGAAATAAACGAACAAACCAACAATCGAAACGTTCAATTGTTCACGTTCTTTGAAAACTGTATCCAAACTAATTTTGCCCACTTCAGAACGCATCGTTGTTTGCGCTAATTGTGTGATTGCAAACTCTGGATCATCCACTCCGTACGACGCCTAAAACAAGAAAACTTCTCCATACATCTTATATGCCACTAGCATGAGGACACAAAGAGGAATGAAAACTCGGAAAAAAAGGAGCGATGTTTACTATTCCAATAAATTATCCATGCAATATACAACCGCCGCATATCTACACCGTTTTCTTTTGCTTAACACAACTGGAACGGTCTTGCTGAATGCGTCATGGCACTATGTCATGTTTTTCAGGTGTAAAATAATTCACAGCGTTTGCCTCATTTATCTTCCTCTCTCTTCTCGTCCTTCCATGCATTCACCTGGGTTGATAAAAAGTAGACTACGAAAAAGCCCATGTACAAAATTATAATCTCACAACGCATCAGCAAGGATTTCGATCTTTCCATTCTGTCTTCATCTCATGGCAGAGATTATTGCACCAATGCAAAGCTACTAATAAGTCCTAAATGAACTACAAACATCTCTACGCCACTAACATCTATGCAGTGAACATCCTCCAGCTGCACAAATGTCTCTCAAAAAACTTTGCAAAAGTCGACGGCGAAAAGGAAAGCCAAGAAAAGGATGGAAAAAAAATGGAAGAGGAGAAATCACAATTTTAAAATTCAACCACAGGGAATGTCGTTGTACAAATATGCCACCATCGCCGGCTGACACTACTCTACCCTCAGGTGTGGACTATCATCTGAATGAAATGCAAACATAAACAAAAAAGAGAGAGACCAACTTTATAGGCGTTGACGACTCGTAGATAGAGGACGCCATCTAATTGAAGTTGAACATTATCCAACGTAATAGCACCCTGTTGTGGGATCTCAATCGCAATTTCCTTTAGACTTTGTACGTACTTTATACGATCGATCAACGGAATAAGCAGATTAAACCCCTAAAATTAATGCCTTTAAGAGGCTAAAAATGATTATAAGTATGGTTATATAAGTATCTCATCAACTGATAATTCACATGTAAACTCTCATAGAAAAATATTAAAAAAAAACCAAAGAAAATAACGTGAGAAAAGATTAACTAAATACAGATTGCATGAAGGGATAAGGTGGACATTAGACAAAGGTAGAACAAATGCTATACGTTTCATACAAATTAGAATAAAAAAAGAAAGGAAAATAAAGTTTTACAATCTTTTAATCCTGTAGTGGAAATGGAAATGTTTCTTAGCACTATAAGTTTGACGTAAATCTAAACCATTTATTAATGACAATTAAAACTTTAATAACTTGCATAAATCACAATAAAATATCCCTTTAATATTAATAACAAACAAAGACGCCTTTCTTTTTATTTAAAGCTATAGTTTCGTGTATTTAACAATTTTTTGAGAAAATGAAAAAAGCAATTTAAGAAAAATTATTAAATAATAGCTTACAGGCTCTAAAATTTTATGAAATTTTCCCATTCGTTCAACAACCCATGCCTCTTGTTGAGGAACAAAATTAATGATTGTATTGGTTGCATGAACGAAACGTTGATCTATATTAGCAACGCTGATGCTATCACTCCTGAAAAAAAAAAAAATCGATTAGATAAAATAATACTACTGCAGAAGTACTCTCTTAACTGAGAAATACTCTTTGAAAAAAAAAAAAAAATAATCGAGAGAAAAATACTCTCGAATATGCTTTTAAAAATGATGAAATTCATTTTAGGCGATATTTATATTTTTAAAAAAAAAAAAGATACTGGCTTAGAGCATTGCTGAATGTGTGAAGGTTTCTTCGTTTCACTTAAATTAGTGCTCATTCTGTATTTATTTTAATTTAATTTACTTCTATATATGACTATTGCTTAGAGTCATATTCGTTAATAATTTAATGTAAGACTATAGCCACATCATATTTCATATATGTACGAAGAAGAAGCAGGAAAAACTTAGAAAAAAAGAGAGAAAAAAAAAAGAAATAATTGCTTAGAAAAATAAATATGCAAGTTTTAGTTTGTGCTCCTTTCGTTTTAAACCTACCTAAACCTACTCCCTGCGATATTTTTTCAAGAATCTATTAAAACAAATTTCTGAATGAATGAAAATTTCAATAAAATTTTCGAAAAAAAAATCTTACAAGCTAATGTAAACGTACAAACCGAAGCAACAATGACGACGCTCGAAGCAAACGATTGCCAATCGCACCATTGAGAGGAAGAACACCTCTCAATATATATGATCCTATGAATGCCATCCTGATGATCCCTGAAATAAACATTCAAATTAAAAAATTAAAAAAAAGGAGATAATTGTATATTGCCGACTATATTCGGAGTATAGATAGTGGAGACGTCTGCTGCTGGCAATGGAAAAATGATGATGTCATTCTAAGTGGAAGATGACGGTATTATTGATGGTCGAATCGATAATAAAACCGCAATTATATGATTCACAAAAATGCTGTTTAAGCTCAGCTTGTAATAATTAAAGCTCTAGAATGAATACGCTTGGTGGAATTTCCACCATCGGAACGAAATAAAACATAATCTCTTTGGTTGTATGATGTAAAATTGAGATTTTTCACGCAATAACTTTTGTTTCTTGCAAATTTTACAAGTGGGGAGGGTAACTTTTGGCTTTGACCTGGTTTTTTCGTAGAGGTGTGCAGATTTCGATCTGCTAAGTGTAATTTCTGACCTTACCCATGGTAATCATACGCTGGACCTTCTTTTATGCAATGACCCGTACACTGATCTCGGAATGGGAAATCCTTCGCAACTTTTCTACCAGTAATCACTGTAGTATCTACTTTGAAGTTACCTGCGAAAGAAGCATCCCTCTGACCTATATTTCCTTGATTAAGATCATCTAGTTTGATAGCTTCATAGAAGTGCTAAAAACTGGTGAAAATTCTATGAATGGAATTATGAGTTTGTTTGTTTAATGTTTTGCTTTTCTATTCCTCAATTTATCTTGATGCTTTCTTTAAAATTTTTTTGATGAGTTCTTTGTGAAATTTCGCATATTCTGGATGGTTTCGGTGCGGTTAAGCGTAGGAATTGTTCAAAAGTCGTTAATACATGAAATCTGAAGCATGAGGTTTGCAGCACTTCTCCTGGATAATTTGAAAGTTGATCATGCAGGATAGCTCAGCTCCACAACACAGCCCACATGCATGAGGTTCGTTTTTGAATCATATATCTAGTTTTATATTCTACCTTCACAAGAGCAAATAAATAATTCACCAGAGAATCTGCTACTCTCCTCAATCCCCTTTTATATAGGTCCGTTACGGAACAGCTATTTCAGGACGTAATAAACATGTGTAGAAAACATCAAGTAATATCGAAAACAATAGAACAAGTAAGTTAGCACTAGATAATTGCCTACGATAAATTTTTATTCTAAAATGCGATTACGACATAGACAAAACCTTCGCGACGATCGTAGAACAGTGAAGCTGAAAGTGATACGCGATAACGACGGTAAGTGACCAATGAGACCACCCTCTCTCTGCGTACAGCATTTTACCCTGCCTCAGTGATATCGTTGTCGCATTTTACGCATTTGGCAGCCGTTTCCGCAGGCAGCCGATGCTTTCAGTTTCATTTATTTTTTTATTCGTGAGAACAAGTTTTATATTCAAACGTGGCATTCATTTAACGTCTTATTGAATCGAAATGTATGTTTGAAGGGTTGGGGTTAAACCAGCTTGCGACTGGAAACGATGGCGCAACGAGATTAAGTTCGACCTCGATCTCGGTCCTAGTCGGGTAAAAGGCAGTCGCTCGATCGAAACATATAAAGGGTTTAGACCACCTCTAAGTGGTAATAAGCTCGATCCAAGCCTGGTTTTCGTCGAAGCGATGATTGCGATCACACCAAATTCAAGTTCGAAACGCAATATTCAAGTTTTATTTTACTTGCAGTCGTCTTCCGTTTCAGCCTATCTCCATTGTATTGATGCTGCAGAAACTTTTCCTAATTTCATCCTCTGCAGCATTTCAGAATCGAAGTGCAGCATATGGCTGACGAGTTGAAAGATCTGGAAACTGGACTTACATTCCCTCTGAAAGTAAGTGTTTATGTGATGTTTATTTGTTGTTCTTCGGGTACTTATTCGTAACTAGAATTCGAGACGGTTTGCCGATATAGGGAGCTTTCAGAGATGGGCCACGCCCTTTATAGAGATGGATATTCCCTTCGAGGAGGATCTTTCGAACTTTCGGAGTCTTCGCGGGTCCAGTTTCCAACTGAGATGGCAATAAGCTGTCACTTGTAGCATCCAAGCATATATCCTCCCCCTGCCTCCACCTTCTAAAGCATTACCACACTACTAGTCTATTGGAATCTTTATAGCTTCATGGTGATTAAATTGGGTTGAACTTTTTAGGTTAATGAGTAGTAATCACAACAAGAGAAAATGCTCTCGATAAAATCTTTGAGATAGACAGGAAATATTCTGTCTGAAGTGATTAACGATTTGCATACAACGCCTCATATTGTATGCGAAGTTACCAGTGATTTAATTTTCAGTATTTGGGATTCGTTCCTATATTGGAATCACTGAAGAAACTCACCGATTCAGCAGAAAGGGAAAATCTGACCAGGTTTGGCCGTTAAAAGAAAGATACTAATATCAAAAGAAGAGTGACATATATGACATTTGCTCAGATTATTCTATACGGTTGTTTCGTGTGAAATGATACGTTAGGGACAGTCGTGAGGCATTTCGATAGAGTACTCAAGAGGTAAGCAAGTAACCTTCCCTAGCTCCGTCTTGCCAACTGTTTAGCGCGTCCTCATTAGCGACGCTTTCTCACCCCAACATTTCCTATGCTGCCGGCAGTTATCCACGCAGTAGTGCCCACTGATTCGAGAAGGTATAGTCTACCTCCACTTCTGAAGGACATTCGAGGATCGATAAGTTCAATCTGTTTTAGCCACTGTATCACAGCTGTTTACTTTGTTCAGAGCATCCTTTGACGTATTCCTTGATTTTCTTTCAAAAGGTTTCCTTTCTTTCTGTCTTTCGATATGTATATTTTCGTCAAATATATATATATATATATATATATATATATATATATATATATATATATATATATATATATATATATATATATATATATATATATATATATATATATATATATATATATATATATATATATATATATACATATACATATATCCTTTCCATATAAGGCTTATCCGTTTAATTTTCTACATTTCGCTTATACTAGCGAAAAACCGGGTCGTAATTATTATGGAGAAAGCGCTCAATCTTATTCATTTGAATATTCTCTAAGTTGTATTATTTACCATAATATTATTGCTTCACTTGTATTATTTGTGCATAATTTATGCCAATACGATGAGCAAACAAGATATTTGCAGACATTGTATGTATCTCGTATGTAATCAGCTTGGTCTTTCGGGTCCAAATCCGGAGGTCAGTGAACGCCTTCTAGCGGTTCGTTCAATTTCTTGTTCTTTATCGTTGATCGTGTTGTGGAGCTCTTATCAGGCATTCCTGTACAAGTGAAACACATCCCAAATTCCTTACGCAGACCATAAAAAAAGGTCATTGGCGCTAAAACTGGACAGTCATAAGCGACAACAAGATGACAGAGAAAGCAGTGACCAGAAATTGTCTAGGGTTCTACTTCCCAGATGTAGTCAGTCTAGCGTTAAGCTTAACCTCGAGCTTCAGTAGAGCTTGAATCCAAGCTCAGGCTAACCTACTCTTGAATGGGTTAGTCAAGATGAGACATGAAGTGGTTTTTTGCTCATTGTTTTCCTTTAAAAATGACTGTAGTGTGCTGTTGATTAATTTGGTTGTTTGCATGATTGGCAGATTCGTTTAAACAGGAAAATCACATATGGAAATAGCGAGTTTAATTATGTGCATTAATAAATTTTAGCTTTTCTACCACTATCCTTTTATTTCATTTGTTCGATCATTTAAAAGAGTCGATATAATGGTGGATCCTTATATTTCATGTGTTAGATCAGTTGAAAGAATTTCGATATAATGCTAGCATGATTAAATTTAATATTATTCTTTAGAGAAATATTTCGTAATCTTTTTTTTTTTTTTTTTTGCAGAAAGCAATTTAGAATTTTACTTCAGAAATTAGAGAACAATAAAGAATTATTAGCAACTAATTTCAACATAATTCATTAGTGATATTTTGCATAGTTTTCAATCAAATTTTAGTGTATTTTTTTTCCAAATATGAATGAAATTATTTATTCAAGAAATACTCATAAATTTATTCGATTTAACTCTTTATTTGCTTAATTTTTATCGATGCAATTACTCAAGTAATTTGAATTTCAGAAATTAGGCCCACCAACCGTTGAAAATAAATTTGTCGATTTGAATGTCGCATTAAAAGCGTTCACAATAATCGATGGTGATGGTGTACGTATATTAGAGCATCATCCAATTGATGTGATTTCATTTGCTTCACCAGGACGAGAGGTTAGTTTGGCAATTATTATCGAAGATTTCTTTTATACTCAAGAAATTATTATAAGAGTATTTTTGCTCTTTTTTTTTCAAGTCAGGTGATCGTTTTCATATGGATATAAAAAGTGAATAGAAAATTCAATTATTCAGCAGAAATATTTATTGTACTAATAGGCTTACTAGTGAAAATTAAGGAAAAAAAAACTTTTTCAAAAGATTCTTCGTAAACATTGCTTCATTGATATGATTGTTGGAATCTCTTACTTGTATTTAATTACTTTATTAATATCATGTCATGTGACTGAAGGCTGTAATATACATATGCATATTCATTAAGTATCCAACTCATTGTTGTTAATTCTCGAATTTTATTGATGACACAATATGATCGCCTTAATTGCGCCAATCTTCTGTTTTTAATTAGTTAAATCTTATGTGATTTGCCTTTTTTACCGCTACGACAAATGACCATTTGAAAGCCTTAAAGAACTGACCGGAAAGGGCATTAAGCATTCAGTGTTCTTTAAGGGTAATGAAGTATTGGCTATGAATAAATTTTTGCGTTTTGAAGGGTTTTCATTGATCTGCTGGTAAGGCTGAGGTTCGATATGTAGAGTGATGAGCTTAAATACGTTGGAGTTTGAATTGTTAGAGGGAAAAATTCGAATTTTGTTTGAGAAATAAAAGAAAAATCGACTATCGTTGAGATTGTTTTGGATTGTGGAATATCCGCTTCCAGACTTTTGGCTGTAGTTGATCATTTGACAGGTTTTGTTCGATCAGTGGAACCAAGGGTAGGGAGGGGAGAAGGAGTGAGATAGAATACATTTGTAAACGAACCTGATTTGAAGTATTAGGCATAACTGAGTAATCCTTAGAGGCCAGTTCTGTGCTAATAGATGAAAGCTCTCTATTGCTTCTGCCTAGGTGATGGACGGGGTATCAGTGTGAAAATTGAGTTGATCCATCCGTCACTGTAATAAATGAAGCATTAGAAATAATTCATTTGACGAAAACGATGTTTTAGGAACCGTTGAGGGGCGTACTGTGTTTCGTATCGAACGTAAGCACAGAAATGGGACGTCGATGTGTGGTGTTCATGGAGGAAGACAAAAACATCGAATTCATCATGGACACAATGAGCAAAATATTTCACCTCAAAAATCAAGGTCTGTCTTTTTAGCAATCGTAACCGGCATGGCACTTTTGATATGTGCTAGGTCTGAGTAGAATTACTGCGGGTATCATTATCAATTCCATCACTATTGTGTGGCAACGAGGCTGAGAATCTTTGAAGCAGAATGTTCCCTTACTCCTTAAGATGGGGAACATTACAGTCCGGGATCTTAGAGTTGAGGCTTTACGTTATATCGAAATGTTATATTGGCAAGTTGTAGTAAACTATATCCTTGCAGGACGTGGGTATATCAACGTTAACACCCTGCCAGTGGCGCGAGGGTTAGAACGTGAACCGTGGTTCCATGGTGAAATCGATCGAACAAGAGCTGAGGCATTACTACACAACGAAGGCGACTTTTTGGTACGCATGAGTCGCAATACGGCTCGAAATTTCGTCCTCTCTGGTATCGCCAATTCGGTGCCGAAGCACTTCCTCTTACTTGACGAGAACGATCAGAAGGTATTTATCAGTCTTTAAGCACTCCCTTTTCCCGAATCGATCAACAGAAAGCATTCGATGTTGGCTATTTTTGTTATTGGTTATCGATGTTATAGAATCATAACCGCATGATATTATTAAAAATAATTTTCTTCTAAGACGGCGGTTGTTTTGCTCCAATCGAATAGAGGTTGAATTTGTTTGATTGCTTTATATAGCTACTGCTGTTTAGCGTATTGGAACTTTTTTGATTTCATTCAAATCTTAATTGGACGATTGTACGGAAAATAACTCCGACTCCTAGAGTAAAGCGTTGTAAGGCTGGATGTAGCTGTGACATTGTTTCTAGATGATCAGCGGAAATGAGCGGTCATTTGCACAAGAGCATGGATAATTTTTCATTGTGTTAAAGTAACCGAGTTGCGGATAGGAAAATATAGATTTGATAGTTTTGATGGAACCCGCAATATCTTATAGCGCTGCATAAGACAAATCAAGGCACCGAATGTTGACTACATAGAATTTTGTCTAAAAGGAATTATAGTGCTGTATGCATTACTTAAAAATTGTACAGATGTCAAAAAGTTGGGCAGCAATGCATTCTCAGTGATGTTTTTGAATGGGAATTTAGCCAATTTTATAAGTAAAATATACTGTATACATACTTTTCGCTTTTCCCCTGCATTTTTTTTCTGTCGTTTCTTAAAGGAAAATATTCTAGCTGAAAAATCGTTCACTAGATTATTGCAATTCATCTTCATTACTTTTTAATCAAATCTCATGTGCTATGCAATACTAGTCTATAGATTAGCTAAGCATTATGCTACGATGGGTTATAGCGATGGGTTTTTATCGAATCGAAGAGCGCATAGAATAATAATTTTTAATCTATGCGATGCAGCCATTGTTCATTGCATAAAGAAAGAGTCCATAAAATTCGTATTCATCACCGTAACATTTCGAACCACCTGACTGTTCGTTTATTTCTCTGATTGGCTCCGATGCCCGTATCTATCATCAGCTTTTCAATGCGCCGCTGACGAATTAAGTTGAAAAATTCTGGTAAGGTGGGATCGTGGACGAATACAACAAGAGAATGAATGTTTTAGATGCACTCGTTGGCGATAATTGGCCTCCTCGGACCCATTTTTCTTTTGAGTGACGCCCATTCATTTTCCATCACAGTGCTCTCTAATTGATGGAATTTTCCACCCTTATTATGGGAGTATAATGGAAATAGGAGATGCCCGTATCCATATTTAGGTCACTATTCTTCGTTCTTTTTACAGGCTTCAAACTAGCACTGGATTATTTTATTGATTTGTGCACAACTGCTAGATACATTTATTTTTTTTTTTTAATGTTTTGTGTTGTTTATTTGTGTGACCATCACAAAAATTGGTATAAAATATCGAAAAGAGAGTTGTATCGTTTCGTTCATTTTAGAATGGATTTAATTTTTTAAAGAAATGGCCCATTGTTCTAGGATATTTCTAAAGTGACTTGTTTATTATTCGAATAGCCATGTTAACTAATATAGCTCAAATATATTTTCAGGTACGCAAACAAAGCCAGGTGTTCGAAACAATAGTGCAATTGATAGAACATCATCGTGCACGCAACGTGCCAATTATCTCGGAGGGCAGCGAACTATACCTTGTGCGGCCCATTCTCAGGGACACCCCCCGCCTATAATTTGTGCTCTTTTGCGGTCTCCGGCGATGTGTTTCCGTCGTGTAATCACTGCGCTTCTACCTGTACTAGCTGGATGTATGCGCATTCTGGATACGAGTGTTTCTTGCGATCAGGTACGCACATGCGACATTAGTCAATTTGCTTTGTGTTTTTTGCATTTATTACCACTGGAAATGGGCAGAAAGGATCTAGTAAGGACAGAGGGGGGAGGGAGAGTTGACCAGAGAAGCTTGTGGAAGGGTTGTCGCCGCATAGTTCGCAGAGAAACACGATGGTCATCTCTCTACTCGTTCTGTTATGTTGGTCTCTGTTGCAGACGCAGCTATGCGTGGATTGTTTTTAGAGTATTGCAGATTTGATAAGAATCACCGAGATTAAAGGACAAGTGGCATTTTGTTGTGGTGAAGTGTAGCGTGGATGAATTTCAGCGGCACGTTTCCGGAAGTATCCTTGAGTGTCTATATACGCAGCAACACAAATTTGTCACTTAAATAAGAGCATTTAACCTCTTTGCAATCGATTTCAATTTCATTGACGTATTCACAGTGAATAGTTAGATGAAAACAAATTTAATTGGGCAGATCGCAACTCCTAATTATGCAGTGAGTTTTATAACTTTATGAAATCATATTCACGAACGGAATTCAAAAAAATTGATGCATAAATACGGTTTTGGAGAAGAAAAACTATACGCGAACACTTTTGCACGTTTCTTCATAATTGATTCGTTGAAAATGAGCGTCATTTCTAGCTACGTAAATTCAAGAATAATTCCAACTAACATATCTTTCAAATAGGAGAGGAAAACATCTTCAATAAATTGTTTAAAACTCTCAACTGCATAGAATTTTCAAAATGACGTTTATATTTTTCATTAGGAATTGTGTATTGCCCAACGGCAGAGAAATCAGAATCCATTACACAAATTTTTGGGAATGATCCATTTTTTCATCGCAATATGATATCACTATTTGACATAGCTTTTAGCTTCTATGGTAGTGATCAATCGTTCACAATGATTGATGAGGAATAGACTTACAATATTGAAAATGCTTCTGTGATCATATTTCTTGGATTCGACACTGTTGTATTTCCCGCAGAGTGACAAATTTATTTCGAAAAGCATCCCCATCAGTTATAGGGAAAATGGGCAGAATTGAAAAAATATGCGATGAGCGATTATTGGGTTATTTATTTGCCACGAAAACCTATCGCAATGCCGCATTATCAATGATGGTGTGATGGACTCGAATGTTGAACAGGGGGAATAATTTTTTGGTTTTTCAAAAAAAAAGCATCCAAGAATGCGGAGCGGAGGAGACTTTATTGGAATACCAGCAAGCAATTATTGTTACTGCGAAAATGTTTAGAGTATAAAACCATGGGCCACACAAATTATAATATTTGGCCGTGAACACTTGAATTGCCAGAAGAGGGAACTTTTTGTTTCGCATTCCCTTTAGCCGATTGTTTCATATATCGGCTGACTTTCGGATAATTCAAAGAGAAACTCAAAACTTGTGAAACGAATCGATAAACCGAGAACATAGTTTGTATCTTCAATTCTGACGGAGTTCTTTCGTACAAGTTTTCGGGTTTCTGTTCTCGCCTGTGTTATTTGAGAGCGTATGCAGTGGCTGAGTACTGTACTATTTTCTATCTTGAGTAAAATAAGCGATTTTCTAAACTATCCGCTGCGTTATTTCTCTTTGAAACTCACTGAGATTTATACAATGAGTGTCATACCTGTTATTCCTACCGCTGTAGCCTATTTACCTGAACGCAACCTGTTTCTCTGACTTGTCACCTATACCGTCGCCACAACACTTAATCATTTAAAGAAACCAGTCACACTACGTACAACCATCAGTTTAAATGTTTTACTATGAAATATTTTGCAAGATGACAGGTAATCTATAGATGTATCAGAATGCGATATAATCCAGTAGGAGAACCATACTTTATATTTCAGCTCTTATTGAGACTATTTCTTCAATTTTATTGCAACTCTGTTTTCCTTCAAGAGTATTTTACATATAATGTTTATTTAGTACAAATAATTATGCGTTTATTGTATGTGAATTATGATACATCGAATCCTGGAATAGATTTAATGTAAGCATTGTTGTTGTTGTTGTTGTTGTCACAGCAGTTGGAATTTATCTTCGATTATAGTTGAGCGTGTTTTTTCCCTCACAAAAGGTTGGTTTAGATTTACCATTACTGGTAAGTAAGTTTCATGAGATGGAGGAAGTGTTTATCTCGGTCATTTTAAAGTGAAAAAAAAAAAATCGATTGGAAAAGATTTTCAGAAATGATATGAGGTTTCCAAAAACTTATCGGTGGTTATAATTTTTGAGGTGTCAATGCTGAAGAAATATTTTTCCTTTTTTTTTTTTTGTCTAGCAAGTGGGTTATCTCCCATTTAACATATTCTCGAAACCTCATCGATGTTGATAATTATTCCCGTTACGCTCATGACAATTTTATGCAATTACTATACTTTTTTCTTGATACTTTTATATCACGTGGAATAATTTTTTTTTTTTTTTTTTGTAAGTTTGATCTACTTAATATTTGTATAGTTTTTTTTTTCAAACTATTGCCATAGTTTATGCGCACATATGTAAAATTTAACGCGAATCCATAAAATTCTGATACTGGGATATTTTTACTCTCAGAGAATGGGTTTTTTTTTTTTTTTCAAAGATGATGCAGTGATAGAGTGAGCGCTATTTGCAACGTAACGTCAACCAACTTTCAGAACAATGTGCACCATAGTGCTTTATTTGTATTTTTATTTTTATTTTGTATTTTGTATTTTTATTTTTATTTTTATTTTTAGTTGTTTTTTTTTTGTTTTTTTTTGTAATTGAACGTTGAATTGCATTGAATTGAATTTGTGTTATAACATTGTGCTCATTTTTTCTTAAAAATATTAATTTCTTTATGTGTTATAATATTCCTCAGTGTGCTATATAGCAATGATTTTTCATTGCAAATATATTGGCTTTCAAATGATTTTTTTTTCTATGAGATTTCGATTTTCGGCTTCTTAAAATTTATTATATTTCAATCTGTGAAATTTGAGAAGATGAGGATATAATATTTTCATGCTTTAAAGCAGCAAAGGTTTCTCATTCAATGTGTTTAGTACGGCTTAACGATTCTTCATTTGCATTATTTATTTATTTAAATAAAAATTTCATAGTGATTTGCATATGCGATAAATGAATAGGAATATGAGTGATAATTTTTATACGAAACTATTATTTGTAACAAGATTTTATTATGGTCAAAAATGCTTTATCTATTATTATTTCTCTCCTTTTTTATCTTTTTGTATTTCTTTATTATTAATGTAATAATTCGTGTTTTTTTTTTGTTTTTTTTATTAATGTGAAATATGTTGAATGATTTTTATTATTATTAGGGTAGTTAATAATGAAGTAATAAGCTGTTGAGATCATTGAAAAATTTATTTCAATTGGTGTAAAAAAAAATTTTTTTTAATGATAAACGTTCATAAAGAATTTTTCAGATCGTCACTTTTATTCTCATACAATTCCACTTAACTCTTAATGTATTTAATGTTTTCCTTTTTTTGGCAGTTTAAAAAAAAATCTAATCGAATTTTTTTCTTCAAGGTACAAAAATAGGTGATAATATTGCATATTCAGGCTCACTGTGGCGTTTTATTTACGATTAGAGAGCATTTCGAATTGTTCTGTTTTCTTTTCTCTTTCAAATTCTAGTTATTTTATGCACAGTATGGTGATAAATTTCGAAACGGGAATAGCTTTTATATATAACGTTCTATTGAGAAGATATTTTTGTAATGCAAGTGATGACGATTTTAATATTCCATAGAAAGTTAGTGTAAGTGAGGGAGGGCCTGAATTCTTTCTCTAGGCACTTTGTTCTCGAATAGAGGGCAGCGGCAGACACAAAAAAAAAACAACCAAGGAAGCCGATGTGATGTTGAGTTAAGGTTCCTTTTTCAGTTTTGCTGGAAACACCAATGCCGTTTTCAGAATCACAATCCGAACAGCTTCATCTGCTTTGGCATAATCGCAACCGAATTACTTCCTCAAATTGCACAAAAACAACAACACAAAGATCGCATAAAAATGCGAATTTTTTTGTTATTGTGGTATTCCTATGGAATTATGCATTTGAATTCTATTGTTTCCTTTCACTATCGTTTCAAATTGTCAAATGCGCATTTTCGCCTATATGAATCGGCGTATTTGGAATAATGATATCCAAATTGTTTCATCTACTCTAATATAGATTTTCTTACGTATATCTATTCGCAAATGATGATTTTATGCCTCTAATGATTGTGCGCAGATTTGTATTGAATGACAAAATAACGCATCGAATAGTTCATTTGCATCAAATTGACGTACCTACTTAACCTTGTTAGTGTTGCTCTAGAAACACATCGGTTTTCGTGCTGAGGTCATCTCGTTGAACTTATTGGCCAAAGTACGGAAGGTTGTAGTCGTGATGGCGTTATACGCTGCAAACGCTTTAAATTCGAACATATGAGAGAATTGTTGCGTTCCGCAATAAAGTCTAAAGTGATAAGAAGTGATGGTTTATGCCTTAGGTAGGTGTTTAAGTAGAACGATAGAGAAGAGAAATGAAAATATCCCAATTGGAATTGACGTATCGTGAAGTGGGCAACAGTTAGGCGAAAGAAGGGAAACATTCAATAGCTATGATGATTTCTTATGCATGATACAGAATCCATTATATTCTGGATGCATTGTTTTCAACGTAGCTTATTTTGATGAAATACTCGTTGGAAGGTTTTTTTCCCACAGAAATGTACCTTTTAAAATGGAATTCAAGCTTATTTAATTTCAAGATGAATGAGATCTTAATTCTGTTATTAGGTCGTTTTACTGATCGCTGAAAGAGTTTTAGTATTAGAAGCATTGATATACATATTGCACCGATACCCATAGTTGACGAGTCCATTGCCTAAGCTATCATTGCTATCGAATAAAGTGCTGAAGAGATGACTATATAAAATTCATTATGATTGTCAAAAAAAAGCAAAAAAAAAAAAAAAAACAACTCTATATGCAGACTTCTCATCTCAAACAAGCATTACTAATTTATTTTCACATTCACGTTATATTACTTCCACATTACTTTGACTGTTATAAGCGATGACCATATAAGATTTGCTTCATTTAGAATGGTGATCGCTTATTTCTATCCAGCGATAGGGTCGGTTTCGTTTAAATGCTAAGCTGCAATTGATGGCACATAGTTTACGATATAGCCAACTAACATAGATGCATTGCTCCGGTGTACATTAAATTGTAGTGCATGCAAAAGCTGTGATTTGAAATGTGCAATATGCGTAGAGTTTAATATCTTTTAGCGCTCGTTTCATCACTGACACCAGTGCCATACGTTCATATCTCACCAAACCTCATTGTACTTTCTAATTGTTTAGAAACTATTTGTGCTGCAATTTCCTCAAAATGATCCAAATTCATTACAGAGATTGTAACTTCAAATAGGTGATCTAGTTTGCCAGTTAAGTGTCTCATCCTTTTCTATGTCGAATGGAAAACATAGGCATATTTATTCTAGTTTTTTTTTTTCTTCAGTAATATAGGATTGACTATATCATGATGGTCGAAAACACAAAGCGTTGAATAGTTTGTTGACCATGCGATGGTCTAATGAAATATTCAGTGGCACAATTTTTTGATTGCTTCGAATTGTTCTTTTTATTCCGCAGTTCTTTTCCATCCATTCTTATAACAAATTCTAAATGTTTATTTTGTTGGGGATTGTTTGTTTATTGCTTTTTATTTTCAATATTTTCAATTAATTTTTACATTTCAAAGCAATATTTATTCTTTGTTATTTTATTACACTTCAAAATGTATTCATTTCAGTTGTCACAATTATAAACGCATTAAACATTTACAATGTGAGCAATTAAAAAACATTTTAAAAACTAAATATTTGCAACGATTCTCTAAAGTAATTGTCTTTAATATGTTTATTACTCTCAAATAAAATCTTTTCCTTCATGAAAAAATAAATCAGCTTATTTCTTTCCGGATTTTAATTTATTTTCTTGAATAGGATGAGTTTATTTTGAATATACGATTCAATGAGCCGTTCTGTGGAATAATCTATAGCGAGAAAGGCTTCCCGAATTGTGTTTATGTGAACGCATCGATCGTCTCACAAGTCTCCTACTCTGTTAGGGTATGTTTAGTTGATTTCATTTACTATGAGTTTCTCGTTGATGTTTCATAGTTTCATTGCGCCTCGAATATACCAGCTAGCTGTCTTCCAAAATTCAATGAATGGGTAATATTTTTGGTATCTTAATAATTTGGTTCAACTACATCCGCAATACAATTATTCTATCTTTAAGAGACATCAACATCTGACATGCAATGAATGAATAATTAAAGCAAGCAAACGATTCTTTATATATTTTTTTCGACAGTGATAAATAGAGGAGTATTTCAAAAAAAAAAGTGGTTTACTATACCTTTATGTTCATTCATTTTTCGGCCATGTTCGCATGTTTAATCTACAGTATCTTCGCAAGTCGCTTCAGCGACTTGCGAGGTTACTGTAGATGCGAACAGTCCATCATTTGTCATAGAGTCTTACGGGCACTCAAGTTGTGATTTATCGCCGAAATACTTAGCCTATACGAGCCTTTTTTTTGCACAGAAGTTTGTATGGATAGGTGTAAATGTATGAGTCTGTTCGTCCATCAGTTTCGATTCGTAAATCACTGAAACTATGACAACGAAATTTGATAATTGTAGCGTGAGTACGGAAGGACGTTGTTTTATGAGTTATTGACACTTAAAGGTACCATAAAATTAGTGAGCTGTTTTTCTACATCCAGTGGATGCCACCTAAAATCAGAAACGAGGCGACTCAAACCGGCCGGTTCCTTTTGGGGGGATTATTAAGCTTTCCGTTATTGTTTATGAAATGCCTATGGCGATGATTGCTTTGGTATTCTGGATGGATGCAGCAGCGCTTATCGTGCTATTCAACCTTTTAACTTTTCTCTTTTTTAAAATTTTTCCCTTTGCGCTGAATGTGCATTACGTCTTCAAGTTGTTCATTTATTTCAAAACGAAGTTTTTGGAAGGTTTCTCTTTGAAAAAAAAGATCGAAGATTTCGATAATTTTATGACTTTCAAAAGTTCTTTTGAAGCTGATATGCTTCGATAAATACAGAAAATAAATGAGAAAAGATTTTAACGCATTAAAAACTGCTTGTATCTTTTGGATAATAAAGCTTCTTGCGTTCACTACCCATCGTAGGAAAATTTTTAAAAAATTGAAGCTTTTAATTGAACTAAATCTCTTTTTCATACGTTTATTGAATAAATCTTGAAGTTAGCTTTTCGAATATGATAAAGCGAATGACTATTTTTCTTTAATTCTAAAATACTTACTGCTTTACGATGAAAGTATTGATTGTTGGAAAATCTGATTGTAAGTAAATAAAAAACGGTTGATTGAATATGTTTTGGTTCCAATGAATGAGCACATTATACCTGATACATTAAAGGTTCCTCTCGATGGTTGCGAAACATCACTGAACGCTGAGGGTAATCTTGAAAATGCAGTAGTTATTCAAGAGAGTAGCACTCACGTACAACCATCGGATAAGAAATATCTTTTAACGTGTATCCCGGCTGCTTCATCCACTCGGTAGGTCTTTTCTTATCTTCTTTATTTTTGCGATGCACATAATGTTGAATGAGCACCGATTTCAAACATGAATTGAATGATATTTACTAGTGCATAAAATTTGTTGACGTTAACTCTTAGGAAATGGTTGAGGTTATTCATTGAATTGCACTTTTAGATCATCAACGAATACTGATGAAGATTTAACGTGTTTTAAATCATTGACGATTTTATAGAAAACGAAATGAATCAATTTAAATCAGACAACGAAATAATTGATTTAACGTTAATTCACTTAACGAAATCAAAAGTCCGATGAAAAATCTCATCACCTTTATTTGATATGGTTCTGCAAAAAAAAAAAGTGCAATCGAATTATTTGAATCGCATAAATGAATTTCAATGAAAAAGTTCGGATCGTCTAAAATGTTCCAGAATTTTTCTTTGAAAGGATTGAATAGTCTATATTGGCGAAAAATTTCTATAGATAAGTTAATTCATTAATAATATTTAGTGTTTTCTGGAAAATAGATCAAAAATAGGAATTTTTTCTAAGAGAAATTGTCGAAGTGTAGCATCAATGATGTTCACGTGCCTTAGTTAAGCAGCATAACGATGAGATTCATTGGCATGAAATTTTAGTACATTTCGATGTTAGTGCACTGCGAAGAGCTCATAAAATTCATTGATAATGATATGAGGAACACTCGACGTGAAGGGACGAGCATAATTCACAAAACTTGAGCAGAAAAACTGGAATAAAAATTTTTAGCGAAAGTCTTGCAATGGTAAACTTCGGTGGAGTTATGGTAGAAGATGGGGCCACAACTTCGGATACGGTTAGAGCTCGAGGCTCTGGGCAAGAAACAAAGTATACGGTGCTGTTGTTAAGCACTGATAATGGAACACCTCTTGATCCGCTGTTTTCTCCACTCACAGTCGGCGATCCGATCGTAAGTACCACTTGTTCCGTAGATATTTACGTTCGAAGCAAAAACCCAAGGAGGAGTCAATTTTATAAGCTCTTTGCATATAACGTGAAGTCTCATTGCTAGATTTGCTGTTTATGCATAACTTTAAAGTTCGGCAGGAAATTAAGTGAAAGAAAAAAAAATTAATGTAATCAAACAAAGATATCTTTATGACTGTTTGATATCTTCTGAATATAGTCTAAGTTTTTCCAAAATAACTACTACCCGTAATTTTAGACTCAGAAATAAAATATGCATTCGTTTCGCAAGATGCTACTTTTTTTTCATAAACTATTGTCTAAAGAAAAAATTCCCATCGTCACGTATTCTCCGAATAATTCACTTTACGAGAACGATAAATGAATGGCTGCCACCTTTGGCAAGTTTGCAATTAACAAACATTAAAGGCTCACAGTTGAACATAGCCAAACTCATTTCCAAACCATTCGTACAGACAGATGTGCGCGTTGTATTTGAAATCTTAAGACAGCCCACACACGTAGCGTTTTCCTCTTATGCGATCATTTGCGCTGTCATCGCAATTTGATTACATAATAGAATAGATATTACTGTCATAGAATAGATAGTACAATCATTTACTGTCATCGCAATAGAATAATGTTGAATATCTTTGTTGCAAATATGCCTATTTTCCGATCCTGGACACAATAAGGATTTCTGACTTTTGTTAGGCACGTCATTTTTGCGTTCTTAAAAATGAAATCACCTAAATCAGAAACCTAGGTGTCGTTCGTTGTTTCGTCGTAGCAGCATTGTCACTGCAACATGATGATAGAGTCATTATTGATAAGCAATTCTCGTTATGATTCTTATCAAACAAGTGTACTAAAATCGGAGAATTAAAGTTTTTGAATGGCACTAGTAGAGCAAAGTTATATTGAAGGCCAGTCCTCCATCGTGATTCTCTTTTTTTGCATTAGTGAACGCTTTTTCAACAATATCATAAACATAATAATAGATTACGTTTGTTTTTGCAATTCTTCAGACGTATGTTGTTCGTGTACCTCTATCCACTTCGGATGCACATATCGGGCGATGTTGGGCTCGTGATTCATCATCATCATTGGAGTTGTCCGATGAAGATGGCTGCAGTTTACAATTGAAGGGTGAAGTGTGGAATCAATTCGAACGTGACGAAGAAAATGGTGAAATAGTTTTCCGCAATAAAATAAGAGCTTGGGCATTTCCAACAAGGTTTGTGCTATTCTATTTCATTTCAACTTGGTTTCCTTATATCGAATATTATCTTATCATATAGTGCAGTCAATGCAGTGTAAAATTATTCTTTTCATATTATTTAATCTTAGATCATTCTTTGCTCACCTATCTTTCACTTATCCGCTACGCATGAAAAAATACTGGAATTGACTGCACAATAGCCTATTTAAATTTTTCACTATTGACTTCGCGTTTTCTACGTTTTTTTTTTTTTTTTTTGATTATATGGCTGCAAAGCACGTTTTCAAGAAAGAGCCGATTCATTTATCGATTGAGCGGTAGCGGTTGAAGATTATACAAAAGTAACACCACTAACCGCTATTGATATGCCGTAAGTGTGCTGTTTTTTTTGCCTCTCCACTGAACAAAATTGATAAATGGTTCTCCTTTATACATACCTTTGTAAATTTTCTCTGCGAAGGTGCGTTATGACTACGTCATGTCTGTGGTTATGCACGTGTTTGTATTCATGTCTCTCAGTTTGCCCGATAGTTTCAAGTTTCGATACGCTTAGGTTGATTTACAAAACTTTATGTACATAGTGAAAATTCAGTGCTGAATTATCAACTAAAACGTTTCTGACTTACAGTTTTAATTCTTCATACATTTTACGGTTTTTATTTTCATTTCATTCCATATATGTTCGAAAAAAGACAATTGTTTTGTTTGTTCGAACAATTTGACTGATTAAAATCTATTGCTAATTTTTTTGAAATTTGTTAGCTACATGAGCAAAATGTAGTTGCGTTTATTATATCAATTATTCCGGCATATTTATAAAGTTCTTCTCAAATAGAATCTTCGAATCTTGAAAAAAAAATCTCAAAAATAATTTACCAACTGTTATATTAGTATTTTACTAAAGAATGTTGAAAAGCAAAAATTCATTCAGCTCTTGTTTGCAGAAATCACTCGACTTTTTCACTATTTGTGTCATTGTTGTTGTTTCATGAAAACACAAGTGATGTGTAAATTTTTGCACTATTTTCTGTTAGAATGTTACATGAAGAAGATTGCAAATAGTCGAAAGCGTCGGAATCTTTACTTTAGAGAAATATTTATTAAAATGTCCTCGTTCACCATAACACGTGCATTTATTTTCAAGGTCCATATTACACCATACTTCTCTCTTTTTTTCAATTTCATCGAGCATTTATTAAATTGAAAAGCGTAGCGTTTGTCGAAGTGTGAGCAACTGCAAATGATGAAAATGAATGGGAATGGTACATTTAAAAATTTCTTTACCCGTCAGAAATACAAAGCACTATACCGTCAAAAACTCTGCGATTTTTTTTTTTTTTTTTGAAACAAACAAAACAATAGAGCACCAATTTCTACGCGGTAAAAATACGGCTAGCAATTATTGTCGTCCGTTCAGCACATAGTACAATCAGTGCACTTGTTAGCAAATAATGTTATTTGTAATATATAAAAGATTATATATAGTAGAGGTTTTGATAAGTTTACTCGTATAAAATATTTGTCAGGGAAATGTGATGTTATAGAAAATGTAATATTCCAATGACATACTACTGAGGTATTATGTAGTATAATATTCATTTGTGGTTTTATGTCGGCTTATTCTATTTCGAGACTCGCCTGTCATTGTATATCACACTTAGACCATATTTAGTTGATGAAGAAAGTCTTCAAAAAATTTTATTATCATTTGTAAACAACAATAGCTATTGAAAGAGTTTATTATTATCAAGCGGAAAGTTGCAGAAAAATGCTTCCAATATTAATTTCTTATCTAGATATGCAACTTTTCATACAACATTATAATGTTTTCTTGTAGCAACTAGAAGGACAAACTAACTCTCAAAATGTCTTTTTTTCCAGCATTACCTTTGATTTATTGAAAGTACAAGTCATATGGCGGGTGTTTTTTTTGTCGTTTCTCTTTGAATGGAATCGTTGTCTCTTTTTTTTTTTCTCGTCAACTGACATATGACACTTTTATGGAAATTGTTTTATGTGAATTTTACAGCAGTTATGACCTTCACTAAATGTATCTTCAATTATGGCATACGTTTTCTTCGAGTTTTTTTTTCTCTTAATTATTTATGCCCTTAAAAATGTTTACATTTCTATATGTAAATAACAGAGGAAATATGAAAATAGCATCGAAAATTTTTTCTCGACATTAAAATTTTTTTTTTTTCATTTCTTCAGACAATTTTTATCCGTATATATATATGAGTAAGTGGAATGGATTATTACAAATCTTTTTTTTTTTTTTTGTTGTGTTTGTGCTAAATGCATTACAGAAATTTGAAGGTCTTTTATGTGTTTTTTAAATGATAGGTAATAAAAGTTAAATATGAGTAAGGCGCTTATTGTACAAGAATTCTTATAATATGTTTAATTAATAGGCATTAAGTTGGCCCAAAATCTTAGCTCACTTTTGTCCGTTAGTAATTTTTGCAAAAAAAAAACTTGTGAAATTTATTATCTTAAATGCATAAATGCGGAATTTTTTTTTTTAAATCCTAAAGCTTAACGCGAATTTCAACTGCAAAATGCATAAATTATTGCGCTATCTTGTTGTTTCTATTGCATTCATGAGATGAATAAATTCATGTAAAGATACAGGTGGAGCTTCGTTGGTTTTGTTGATTAATGCGGTGTTAATACAAATCCATTAATCGATTGCTTGCTTTTCGGTTGATCATTGTGGCCTTTAGTAGCATTAAATGAATGGTAGTAGCACATTTATATGCGTAAATTATCCGTCATCCATTCGTAGACACACCCGCGTTACATTCTGCGACGTTAACGTTGAATTTTCGACCGATTATCAACGTTATCTCTCCAAATAACCTTCTAGAAGCTATATGTAGAACGCTTATTATAAGATCTTTTTGTAAAATTTTGCATCGATACAATTTCAAAAAAAAAAAACGCAAAATAATATCAATTTTTGCAGTAATGAAGTGAATATTTTCTGCAATCTACATATATGTCGGAGTAGATGTCGTCAAATATTATGCACAAAACGACGACGACGTCATCCACAAATGATTAAGATGGACGATATTGAGATGATCGGCACAAGGCTTTTATTCGTTAATCGCCCCAAACGACAGGTATACTCCCCAACTAATTATGGCGGCGTCGTTCAACGAATTTCATCTTTACAGATCGCACACTTACCTCCACGCACAAAATTGGTCCCTACATTTGTCGATTCGTAGTGCCCGTATAGAAAGTGAAATGTATCGTCGCCAAGAAATGCAACACTTCATGAGAGCGAATTCAATACGAAAGCTTAAAAGCAAATCACCATGGTGCAAATACGTTTCGTAGATAGCATTGCGAGGATTGGCTTATAAGGAGTGTAGCGGTGAAGTGATAAGCTGCAAGGAATTATCTGCACTCAAGAAAAACGTTATTAATAAAATAGGGGTTCTAGTGATGAAATTTTCACAAATCTAAAGTGAAGTTTTAGAACTTATAGTTTAGGAATTTCTAAGGGTTGTGCTTGTGTTCTATAAATGAGGAAACATGAAAAACAGAAAATACGCAAACGAGGTTCTTGAGCTTGCAAACGCACATAAAAGTCAATTGTTTCCCCACGAAAAGATCAGGAAATACGTTACAATCTGAATAACCGTATCGTTGTTATAGGAACATCCTATAAAACATTGCCAATGTTTTCAAGTCTATGAAGTATCGACTTTTTCAATTTGTTGTGGGCCAATTCAACCTGTCTTATGCTGAGGAGCTCAAAAGTCAACGTAAAGATATGAAATTATGGTGCATGCCCCCCCCCCCTTCAGCTTTCTCTTTCACTTCCATTAGGCCGAAATTCCACTCACAAACGTGAGGATGCAATCGTGAAAATTTTTTGGAGACAGGAGAGGACAAAAACAGACTGGAGGGGAGCGGGGAGGGGATGGCAGCGTTGCGCTACTTTCCAATACTTTTTTTTGCTCTTTCTCTGAATTTCTGCTCTATCTGCTCCGCATATTGTCTTAAATTTCTCTTTAACGGCTGTTGTAATTTTCTGTGGTCTGGCTTTTGATATATTGTAGCTGACTGTCGTCTACATGACAGCATGAGGTTGGAAACGAAACCTTTAGCAGTTTACGCCATTATCAAGTACTTTAAACTTCTATTGAGCGATTTGAAGTAACCGGAAAGTGGAATAGATTAGACGGCAAAGTTCTAAAAGTTTTGAGTATTCGAACTTCTGAAATACAGCATGAGCTTTGCAAAACATTGCTACCGAGTTGTCATTTATTGCAGGCTATTTTTAATATTTCTTCTTCAGTTACTTGATCAAATTGTGTTTCTATGAAAGTTTGAATACTAAATGCTAGAAATAGAGAGATGAATTTCTTCAGAGTATATTTTACATTCGTCAAACGAATCATTATTCTTTATATGGAGGGTAGTAATCTGCTTCAACACTATTGAGGACGCTCATTAGCGTATAATTTTGAAAAAAATTTTCGATATTTTTTTGTCGCTTTGAACTTCTCCCAGATCAGCTGCAATTTATGTTTTCCAACTTTTTTTAATACTCTATTTTGAAAAACTATTTATCTCTTCTTAGCAGCTACTTCAAGTCATCACTACGACTCTAATAGGATGCACCCGTTGTGCATCTTTTGTTGAAATTACTTTTAAACTATGCATTTGAGTTGCTGCCATCACTAAAAGTCGGTCGTATTTATAATATGTGTTCGACTCTTTGTCTTTTTTCCTCCCTTTCTAATTTAGAACACGATGAAAGCAATGATACATTTTACTTATAAAACTTTTTTAATGGGGTTCCCTGTCGAGTGTCCACCTGTGTGCTCTACCTGAATGATACCTATGGGTTTAATGAGAAGTGAAAATGCTATTCAGACATCACTGTCAACGAAGACGAACGCAATGTGACATGAACTAGTGTTCAAGGCGCGCAGATTTTTTTCCAGCTTCTTGCGAACTTGCTTTGAGTTTTATTTGTGTTGTTAAAAATGGCTTATAGCGGGATAGCTCTTTTTTTTTACGCCTCCAAAAAAAGAAAACCAGTTATGTTGAAGACATTGCTTTCTCCAAAAAGATTAACGAACATAACACAAAGCGGGTTTCCCACTCCGGTTCGATGTGAATTATATGTTAGTGTTGTTAAATGAAACGCGAACTTTGAAACACGCTAAACTAAAACAAACGCTTTCTGAAGAAATATGTCAAAATAATCTCAAAATGAGCTTCTCTATTCGTCGTTCGAAACTCTTTGAAGTCTGCGATAAATGGAATAGATAGATGAAGGATAACATACAATTCCTCGTTTCGGCATTTATGGAATTTTGAAAGTATTGAAAATAGTGAATTAAAAACATTTGTCGTGATTTTGATAGTGAAAAAGTGATGCCATTTGAAAAGTAAGTTGGTATTGAGTGTAAGATTTCTAATCAGAGGGGTATATGTCGTTATTACTATTAACATTCGGGACATCAAAATTCAAGAGCATTTATTACGAAGCTCATTGTCTCAGGCGTATTGAAAAGTAGTCAGACGTGGTGAGTGGGGTCATATTTTCTGTGAACCTTTTTGTTGCTAAGTGAAAAAATTTTTTTATTTATTGCATCGACGATAGTAAGTTTTCGTGAATGGGTGA
Source organism: Baylisascaris procyonis (assembly GCA_037389465.1). Lineage (NCBI taxonomy): Eukaryota > Metazoa > Nematoda > Chromadorea > Rhabditida > Ascarididae > Baylisascaris > Baylisascaris procyonis. The sequence goes on along the minus strand of JAZARR010000088.1, from coordinate 3,641,237 downwards.
TACGATGCTTGTCTTTTTGATGAATTTTTTGCTCTGATGCAAAAATTCGGCATCCGAAATATCTTCATTTTAATGCGCTCGACCGTATCTAGCAACAACATCCGTCGCCATACAGAAACAATTTTTTGTGCTCCGGTAGAAATTTATGTTCCAACATCGAAATCGCTATCACCGGTAACAAACATCAGCGTGACCATTTTATGGATTCATATTGGTATCATTTATTCACATCCATAAAATGGTAAAAAATGAATCTTTTCATTTCATTAAAAGAGAAAATTTTAAGCATGGATGTGCATTTCAAAAAAAAGTTTTGTCTGTTTTTTCTCTTTCAACTTTAAAAAATGCTGCAAAAAATTTCACTACGATGATAAGATATTTGATACATATCTTCGCCGTTGTTTTTCTTTTTATATCGTTTTATATTTCTATTTGCAAATTTCCCAATGCATTTTCTACTTTTCATTGAAATGAGTATTACCTTTTTGTGCAAGTTTTATGAGGTATATTTTTATTCTATTGGAATATGTTCTATTTATATCAATTATTTTAGTATCGTTAGACATCCTTTATTCGTTAATATCTGTTGCTATCAATGCCTATTCCTATTCGAATGCACCCATTCAAGAGCATTTAATTGACTTTCACATTGTCCGTCGTTCAACTAATAGTATGACAATAAAATTTGCATATTCCATCAGAATTCATCGCTCATTTAAGCGCTAACTCATCTAAATATAATAAATGCATTTATTTTTGCATATACACCGATATATGCAAAATATTAGCTAAAACATTAATTAATTATCGTCATTAAGAGAGGATTTCATATTGTATGTCGATGAAAGTGATGCACTCAAAATATAATCTATTGCAGCAAATTGAACTAGTGACAAACTCAACGGCAGTGGCTTGCGAGCGATTCGTCGCCTTTCCAACGATGAAGTTGGCGATCGCATTCACTACAACGCTCGGACTTGTCCTCATAATTGTCGCGCTAGTCGCTATGCTCTCGAAATCTTCCACGAAATGTGAACAGTCTAAGCCAAAATAAATGCTTCACAATTGACGACTGCTGTTTACATACACACTTAAATGGCGTAACGGGCAATGAATGGTAGGGAGAGAGCCAACCGCAAACAACAATGAAGGGAGCAGCTAAGAGGCGCGTCTGAAAAAGAGAAGTCGAAAGCAGTTCGGGGAAAGAAGTGTGTTGTGTAAACTAGTACAGTGTGTTGCTGCAAAAAAATTGGTTATGAACAAATTTGTTCTTATTTTAAATCATTAAATACACTTTTACATGAAAAAAGCCCCGCCCTGTCACATCATCAAATTTGTTTGCTGCAATTGCTGTTTCAATCGTCATTCGAGATAGCAGCACGTTCAGAAACTTTTCGACTCTCTCCTTACTGAAAAAGAAAGCCTCAACTATGATTTAAAAAAAAAAAGAAGAAAATCGCATCGATTCATTATGGGATAATATATGGAACTAGGAAAGGATATGGACGGGTTGAAGATTAATGAACATCGGAAAAACGGGATGGGAGACTCTGAAATCACGCCCATGAAGTATTATGAATCAGTTGACGTGTAGCAATGAAAAGTAGATGGGGAGGAAGAGCAAGGCTGGTATTGTTAGCTAGCTTGACGAGCTTTTTTGCTGATGCGCACCTGCGGAACTGTGCCGAAATGGGCGAGGGGAGTGCAAGAAAGAGCGTGTCGCGCGGCGCATTTCAACTGCATTCGTTCGACCATTGTGCATCAGGTGGACAGTGAGAAGAGCCGTCGTCGCGTACGTTGCAGCCACCTTAGTTCTACACCAACCGTCTGCCTCGAAGATGAGCTGCTCGATGAGGTGGCTAATCGAAGCTCATTGCGTTCTACTGCCTCTGCTGCTCCTCGTCACCATATCCGTCCAATCTGCAAGGTAAGAGCGCATTGTTAGTGCTCACTGCGGTAGTGATTCAGTCGTTTTGCAGTATATCGACTAAAGCCAGACGATAAAAACCAACTCAACTTTCTTCACGACCTCTACCTCAATAATGATAAGGTAAGCTTTTATGGACATGGTTGCTGCTGTTTGCAGTAAATTCTTGCTTCTTTTTATCTCTCACAACAATCTCATTTCAAAGTTGAAGCCCACGGTTGTCAAGGCCGTTTACTGGTTTCCTGATTCGTGAAAATTTTTGATTAGCAAAAGAGCGAGCGGCAAAATGAAACAATCTGATATGTTTACAAAAATTGCTCGCCAAAGTCACTAAGCATTAATGAGCCTCAAAACGCATAAGACGACATTTTGTTCAATTAACCCGTAAATGAGTTCATAATTGTTTTCTACAATTCATCGAAGGTACAAGAAAATAAGGTAACCAGGAAAGCGGGATCTGGAACAGCTGATCGTGTATTCCTTATTCCTTAGCAAAAGGAACGCACGATGCTCTCACTCAAGCTGTGCGTCGCTTGCAGTTGGATTTCTGGAAGGAGCCATCGGTGAGCGGCGAACAGGTACATGTGATGGTGTCGGAATCGATAAAGGAGAAATTCCTCGACTTATTAAACGACTGGAACATCACATTCTCGCTTATGATCGACGATGTGGAAAAGTTGGTATCTAATCGCTTTCGTCGCATTCGATTGATTTCATTTAAATCCCACCGATCGACTGCTCTGAAAATTTCGCGCCGATCAGCGCCTGAAATTACATATCCAACTGAAAGCGATATTGCTTCTGAAGTATGGAAGAATATGATTTTATCGACTGCTGTGACCTGAGGCTCAATTTCCGATCAGGATGCGAAATGCGTTGGTGATGTGACGGGGTCGTTTTATTGTTACAGGAAGATTTCGATGCAGAAAGAGGCTTCCGAGAAAATGAAACAGTTGAATTGGCTGCACGATGCCCCATTTGGTAAAGTCTCCTTCAACTTGGGCCGTTATCATTCGTTTGCTGAAATAATCAACTATATGAACGCACTTGCTGTCACATATCCGGATCGCGTGCATGTAATGCCAATTGGCACGACACACGAAGGACGCCAAATTCCTCTAATTAAAGTAAGTATACTTCTTGATTTCTTTTCCGTAACGACAGCGAGCCAACTTGTTGCCAGCCATCTTTTCAAATTACTTGAGGCCACAGTTTGAGTCGTATGGAAAAGTGCAACTTATCGAGAAAATCTGATCTTCTGTTAGCACTAAAACGATTTAGCGTATGTGCAAGTTTATTGGCAACTATCCAAATTAGGCGAGAGTATTCGCTCATGAATTTGATAAAGTTGTGATTTTATCTAGAGAATGATAACACGTGAATTGTACAAGAGTTTTAAAGAATCACATAGAATTTGTGACGGGTATAAATCGAAACGTTTCTTTTCAGGTGGGTCGACCGTCAAGATTTAGAAAGCCAGCAATATGGATCGACGGCGGTATTCATGCTCGTGAATGGGTTTCTCCCGCTGTCGTACTCTATATGATCGACCAGGTATGATTACGAATGACTGCTTCATGCTGAGTGGGCATTAGGATTAGGAATCCATCTTCACCTTCTCTCTCTTCGGCACATCTGCGAACGTTGGAATCCTCTGCGGAAAGATGATCTATTCATTTTGAGCCATTGGAACAACCAGCCGTGGGGAAGTTTTCACAGTGCGAATCCCTCTGCGGATGCTCGCATGAGCTACGCTGGTCCAAAAATTTTCTCATCTCTCCGAGGTATTTTTAGAACGCTGAGGTTGCCCTGTCCAACTGAAAAATTTCCCTATGCAGTCATAGAAACATGAGGTAACTGTTTGAGACGGTCTATTCGAACGAGATACACTGAAGCGAAACGTAATGGAGAACAGCTATTCAAAAAACACCAGTTTACTGCAAAATAACGTCAGCGATAGTTTGTGCGCTATTATAGGAATAATAATTAAGAGAAACGTTGAAAACAAGTGCTACCAGTTCATTGCTATTTTAAAATTTTTTCCATAATTTACTCCTCCGAAAATTGTTTATAGAATTTGAAAAAAAAAAAAACAACTGCATCAACTTGTACAAACTTATTAGCATAATTACATAAATCACCATCGAAAATTGTCATTCACGAACAAAATGCTCCCTATGAATCATGCTGAAACTCTAAACGATGTGAAAATTAGACTCATTCGTTTTAATCTCTGCTTTACGAAGATGAAAAAGTTATTTCCCAACGACTCTCTCGCAAATAAAACAACAAAGTCGTTGAAAAATTGAATTGATTCGCCGCAAAGTTTGCCTAATAAGTGGCAACAAAAAATGCAAACAAACTGAAGGTTTAAAATAAAATGCATCTGAGTGAATTTTAATAGACTCACAGATCATGACATCAGAAGGCAAATGATCAAAATGGTCAGTAGCCAGTGTTGCTAAACGGTTTTTCGATTCTTCTTGTGTTCACATCAAAAGTTATATGGACACATATTCCATCTACTAAAGTGAAACAGGATAAAACAAAATCAATGCAATGCCAAATCAAAGCGGAAATAGGTAGAGCTACGCCTGACGTGATACATTAGATTATAAGTGCGATTAAAGAGGTTAGCCAATGAAAGACAACAAAACATCACCCGATCACCTCTCGCTTATTCCTTAAGCGGATTTCTATTCGTTCATTAGCAATTTTACAAATTATAAAAAATTCTGGTCACAGCGAACGAAGCATGATAATTTTTGCGGCAAACGAGCGCTTTGAACTTCTGCAGCACTTATTGTATCAAAGCAGTTATTAACGAGCGTAGCCGCACGCCAATGCCGCATTCTTGCAAGAAATTACTAACTGACTAGAGTTACACGTCAATATAAACGAAACCACAAAAAAAAACACGATATTTTGTTACACGTCAGTATAAACGAAACCACAAAAAAAAAACACGACATTTTGATAAAGCGAAGAGTTTTATTGCTCTCCAGCAAGCGGGATCTCAGGCGCTACGAACTTCCCCTGCCCTCTGCGGGGACCGGCATTCAAGACGGGACCCGCACGTGCACTAGTGCACATGAATTCAATAAGTAGGGTAAGGCGGCGTGCGCATTTAATGTAGCATCGTATGTTGGTTGAAGTGTTCAACTTTGACAGAGGACATCCACCCGATTGGTGCACTTTGATAGGCATTCTTTGACCGTTTTGCTTCGTCTTGATGTGTTTCTTTCTTGTCTATTTAATACCCGATCAGCGTTCATTCATTACAGTGACTCTGAACACTGTGATGTATCATGTGCTCGAAAAGTTTTTACATTTCTTCTTGGTTGTTTCGCTTTTGCGAGCAATATATGCCCACTTGCGCCAATTGTCCTATCTTAATTGTTGTTCTAAAACTTATTTGGGAAAAATGAAATACCTTCTCGAATTATTACATTTGAACTTGAAAAAAAAAAAGTTGCGCGATAAATTCTTTGTTGAAAGATCAGAAACAACAATGAAGAAAAGTTTGTATAAAATACAGTTCCACAGTGGAGAGGGATCTTGTGGAATGCTATCAACTTCTTAGTGCTAGCTGCTTAATTGACTATTTAGATGATATTAGCGATAGTAAATTGTAAGTTATTTGCTGATTGAATGAATTTACTTCGGAGGGTATACGTGCGCAATAATTTTGCTCATCATTATTTATATGCGATCACACCTCTAAGAAATATGACCATTCGCTAGTTCAGCTGTGCATGTCGATATGTACAGTCGCCAATATAATTTTAACTACCAATTTTTTGCGACTTTGGAATCACCAATTGTTGATCGCTGATTATTGATTATTGATCGATTTTTGCTGTATCAGTCCCATGCGTATTCAGTCGAACAAGCCTGACCTTGGTTGGTACCGGTTATTGAGTTGAGTGAATTTCCGATATTAATTTCTTCCGAGATCTCGCCACTTAGCGATTTAAAAGTGATAATATTTTTTGCATATTTCCCCATAAATAAAATCGCTAAAAATGATTTTTGCAAGTAATGGACGTACCTTAACGCTTTTATTTGGTTACTGATTTCAACAACATATAATTTAGTGCGTCGAAAAATTGTGGTAATGGGGATGTCACGGATCGTTAGATTCACTAAACGCGCATATCGAACATATAAGAGCCGATTCCACTTTCGTACTGAGCGAAATCAACGTGACATTCGGCGATACTGAATCATCATTTTAGATTATTCGTTCAAAGACTTCTCGACAATCGTTTTTACTATCACAGATATTGTTCTGTTGATGACTAGAAACACTTCAAAAATTATCTTTTCAATTAGCTCCGATAGCAAATATCAAGAAAGCGCATAGTGATGGATTTAATAAAGCAGGAAATTATACATAATACATTTTTAAGGTTCCAGTATCGCTAACGGTCAACAAATGAAAGAATGGTTGCATTTGGTAAGCAGAAAACATTTCGAGAAGATGACGTACTTATAGAAAACGGTTTCCCAAAGAAAGATTTTTCATCTATAAGGATCCTCCAATATTACTTGTTTTCACTCACTTAATTCTTTTCAGGCTATTATATATCAATATGCAGTAATTAATTTTATTGTTTTCCGGCGATGTGCTTTAGAAATGAGCGTTTCCATAGAGCGTTTAGGGAATATTATATACTCGTTTTTTGTGCAATTCACGCATAATGGTTTCAGCGTTTGGTATGAAGTGTTTGTTTTCCATATGAATGAACAAAACGCATTAGTTTTTGTCGAACTAAAATGCGCTTCTATTATATCGGCCTTTATTCTCAATGACTGTATTGTATTTTTTCTTTTCATTTGCATAGAATTCACCGAATGAGTTTCCAACCGTTATTTAAAAATTGTGAATTTGTTTTATGAGTGCACAAAGTTGGCATTATTGGGAAAGTTGGACGGTTTTTGGGGGAATAAAAGATTATTAATATTTCGTTCTTTTCTACTTCACTGTTATCTTTCGAGCGTCCACAAATATTTTGCTGCTCATTGCTGACCATGTTGGACGGTCTGCTTCAGTACTATTTCCGATAAGAATATGCTATTCGAAAGGTTATACAGCGAGTAATTTATTCAAAATTTCGATAAGATTGGTACTCTAAGCGTTTAATCTTCGACTGGCAAACGATTCAGCTGAATATCATGGTCACTTTCGTTTCATTGTTTTGCTTCATTTTAATTAATATTTCGAATTTGTGAATGATATAAGCACATAAAAAGTGTTGTTGAATTGTTTCTTAGAGATCCAAAGATCGAAATTATAACTGATTTTTTCAAAAAAAAAAAAAAAGAATGTGGATTTCAGCTGGTGGAGCACTATGATAAGGACCCACAAATGCGAAATTTCGTCAATAATCTCGATTGGTATATTGTGCCACTGCTCAATCCAGATGGCTACGAATATAGTCGCAGTAGTACCAATCCAGAAATTCGTCTTTGGAGGAAAAATCGCTCACCGCCAGTATGCATGCAGAGTCGATCCGGTAAGAACAGTTATTAAATTGAATCGATGGCTTAACTGTTCATATCGAAATAAATTACACCATAAAGTTCGCTGATTCTTTTTCGACATTCATATTAACAAAGATTATAAAACAATGGAATATTGAATTTTTCTCTTTGAGAACTACACTTCTTATACGACTACATTGATGTCTGCGGGTTATTTTTTGACCATCATATGCCAACTGAAGTAGTAATTGAGGGCACTATTAATTCGTGATGATTTATGTGGTGTGTGTGTGTGTGTGTGCATGAGGTCTACGAAACACGAAGCAAATATGCCGACACCGCGCATGGGTGACACGAGAGGTATTGTTGGAAAACGCTTAGAACGTTCATGAATGCATGAAATGTTTTAAGCATGGAATTGTTCCAAAACAGGTTTCGAAACGTTTCCTGCCAGCCGAACTGTCGAGGGTGTTGAACAGGATGATGGCTCGTTCGTAGAGAAACGAGTTACGCTAGGATTGTTTCGCACTTGTACGTGCCGCAAAACTTGATGCACGTTCGCTAAACCTTTAAATCAGTCATTTCAGAAGCACTTATCCCTTAACTTTGCTACCTCAGAATCGCTTATCCGCTAGCCTTGTCAACTGAGAATTAGTAGTCCGTCTACCACGCATCTCAGAATCGCTTGTCCTTCGACCTCCTTGCCCCAGAATGAATCATCCCGCAACCTTTCTCATCTCAGCATCATCCCTCCCATAACCTCGAAATTTCGAAATTTCATCACTCAACTGTTCTGTCTTAGAATTTCTCGCAAACAATCGATATTATCAAAACCCATACGATTTTTGCAGTACTTTTTATGGATTTCATTTAAATTGAAAATATGCCTTTTCTACCACAACAGTGAGCATCACTCATGTGTTCAGATGGTTGATCTAACGCCGCATATTGAATTGCTTCAAGTGCAAAGAAAACTGTGCAAAATTTAATTTAACTGCCATAGTTGGCAAATAAAAACTTTATGCAATTATATGGAAAATATATGGCATTATGAGTTTTCTTTTGATGACTTTTCAGTTGGCAAGTATTATATTTCTCAGTTTTCATATTGAGTTATCAAAAAATTTTATGACAAGAAAATGTTATTTTAATGAATGTTGAAAATGGAAAGTGGAAATCAATTCTTCTAAAATTACTGATAGATTAGTGCAGAATATACTTATCGAATTTTATTTGCGTAACTTTCATAGGCACGTTGAAATTTTCGGGAAAAAAAATGCGTATATATTTTTATGCTCTTCATACATAAGTAAATAAAAATGCGTACACACACACACACACATAAGTGCAAATAATTTCAAGCAAAAAATTTGCAAAACCAGCAAAAAAAATTGTCATTTTTTGTGGTATTCATTGGTGGCCTTGTCATATTTTTTTGAAAAGCGTGATGTGGCCTTATAGCATGTACACGTCTGATGCACGTGTCTATATGCACGTCTAATGCACCAGTCTATAAGCACGACTACTGAACGATTTCAGCTCTCGGTTCAATGCTATAACGATGGAATTTGCCTACTAAAATGTGCTTACAGGCCCAATTTTGTCTTAAAACATTATATCTAACATGCATTGTTTATGGTATGAGCCAAAGTAAATTTTGTGACCGTTTGGAGGTCGCATCTGGCCACTGGTCAGGATGCGACCTTGGAGCGGTCAATCCTGTGTGAAAAACAAAGTACTGTGAGTTTCATCATTGTTTTTGTAAATTTAACGATAGAATGGCCTCGTATTTATAATCGAAAGCGTATACTGTACCAACTTTCCTAGTATGTTGTGCATTTTGTCTCCACAACTTCAATTGAATTACAAATACATAGAAATTAGCGCATTATTACAAATACATAGAAATTAGCCCACAATATCTTGAGTTATTCACATAAATGGAAGTTGTCAGCATTTTGAAAACATTTCTTTTGATGAATGGCCTTTCAGCAATTGTTAGCTGGAGGTTTTTTCTTGGAGAATTCAACAAATAAACAGCTCTCTTCGGATCTCACAATCTTCCACAAGAACAACGGGGATTGTTTTGAGATAGAAGGGGAGACGGGGGAGAGGTGGAAGGAGGGGATGGCCGTGATGGTTGACTGTTTTGAATATACAGTTGTACAGTGCATCATATACAGCTCCTACAGCGGAATATGCTGTGCTATCATTTCAAAAATTTAAGAAATGGCTTAGGTTGTAACTGTTCTTGAACCATTTACCGCAACGTTCATTGTTTTGCATTCACCCGTCCTAGTGATAAATCAGTAATTTTTTCATTACCCTTTGTTAAGCGGTCGTACTTTGAGGTGCAATTATCGATGTCGTTGAATGCATATATGCGTACATTTGATCAATGCTTTCTCAGGTCCCGTTCAGAATATAAAATATTCGGCAGTGGAATTTCTATAAAATGCTAACCATAAAACTATTGTAATTAAATTTCGTATATAATCGCACGATTATATACGAAAAAGAGTCTTTAAGCGGATTTTTTAAAATTTGATTTTGAAGTTTGCGGCATTGAAAAGCAGTTAACATAACCTATGCTCTAGAATTGCATTTTTAGAAACACACTGTAATGCTGTTCTGATTATTCATTTTTTCTTAGTCAAATTTCTCAAAGGTTCTATTGATATTTATAATTCTAGTAATATAGAGGGTTCGTCCAGCGATGATATTTTTTGAAAAGATTTCTCAACATAGTGATTTGTAAATGCATTCTTTGAATTATATTCCACTGGTAATTTGAAATTCGCTTAGTTTCTAATAACACTTAAATTATTTGACCTTTAAATTGCATTGTTTCTACTCTTGTTGATCTGTGTTATGAGCCATAAGGTTTATGCGATATTAATATCATTCATTGTGGTATTTTTGCTATGGATATTGGCGAGTGGAATCAATTTCAAATTTGATTCGATTCTAATTTTTTACCTTTTTTTTTCACTTCATTATAACACATTAAATTTTCATAGTTCATTCGGGGGTTATTTAGACAACTTGGTAATTGCGCTGAAAGCAGAATAAGGGATATTTTTCCTACAAATTCTCGTAAAGTGCTCTATTCGGCCATTTCATCCACTGAAGTGGGAAAGAGTTCTTAAGAAGAATCCACCTATCTCCTCCGTGCACGCCTCGTTATGTACCAAATTTTAGAAGTCGAATAAACATTTGCCTAAGCATTTCTGTTGGTCATCTCTAAATTGTTTAAAACAATGAATATTCTCTATATTTTTTAGATGTCTAAACAAATGCTACACTAAACTTCAATAACTATTATAAATAAATACAACATAAACTCAACTATTCAAGGTTTCTTCTCACCAGTGCAAACACGTTGTTGTCAAGGAGTCGACTTGAATCGTAATTTCGATTGGGATTTCGGAGTTGAGGGCTCCTCTACTGATCCGTGCTCCGAGATCTATCAAGTATATTTATGTTTTTAGGTTATTCTCGTTCAAAAGTAAAACTATCTCGCTGTTAGTGCTATTAGTGAATAATCTGTTTGCATACTTATACTTTAAGAGCTCATTATGAATGGATTATCGTTTTGCTATCACTAATTTTCCACTTCACTAGATCACTTACTGAGAGCGACATTCAACAACCAGCAAATCGGCTTTGAAACTTAATGCGCCTTCCTCTCGATTATCTATCCCTCTTCGTCATTGCGTAACTTTCGAAAAATTTCGTCGCCAACTATTCTTTACGAAATTTTTGCGATTGTATAGTTACGTCAGTGATCATTTTCTACAGAATGAGATTGAAATATGGGGAATTGTTATTTGGTTAGTATGTACAGCAATTATTTAGCTAGTAGAGCACCGAAAATTATATGTTTCCAGATGATTCTTTGAAAATTTTCTTGAAATTTTCGACTGCTTTCACTGGTTCTATACAAAATTTGCAATCCATTCCGATGCTGGAATTAAGTGCAGGGATAACGTGCAACCGGTCGCTCAGAAGAGCCAACCTGGAGCTGAATAAATCCATGCAATTGATATCTTTTTTTCGAAAAGGCATTCATCATCAATTATTGAAAAACAATTAATCAATAAAGTACAACAAAATGCATAAAATGATATTACTAAAATGAAAAAAAAAATTTCCATCATGTTCATTATGCAAATTCACTTTTTTAGACAAAATTTGAATTTTCTTTTGGATAGTCAACTTAAAAATCTTCAAATATTCGTGAAATTTTCAGTGTTTATATTTTGGCAAGAAAGACAGTAAATGATTGAACATCAACGGATCATGTTAAGCTCACAGTAACGTATTTGGAATTTTCCACAATCGAATACGGTCGATGATTTCTAACTAAACTGAAATTTTTTGTTGTCATATACTTGTTCCTGAAATACCAAAAATTTTTTGTAAATACGACTGAGCAATGCGATAATGTAGTAGGATTCATTCTTCAGGGCGCATATGCGTTCAGCGAACCCGAAACGCGTGCCGTTCGTGATTTCATCAGTGGGCGGCATGGGCAGATCCGAACGTTTTTGACGTTCCACAGTTACTCACAGATATTAATGTATCCATTCGGTCATCAAGTACGAACTTACACCAACGACGTAAACGATCTCGTCAGTTTCTTTGTTTGTCGTTCTTTCATTCAGAAGGCATTGCATATGACGCCACGTCAAAAAATACGAAGTCAGCGGCATCGTGAATGCTTAAATTAAAGCCAACAACCTATATAACTGGCTGTCGTGAGCGTATATAACCTACAAATAGAAAATGCTGCGATTTGCTAGTAAGTTATACTAGTTGGCAAAACTAGTTAATAATATCTATGAGCATTACTAGTTATACCGCTATAATAACCCGGAAAATTTGTTATGTGATTCAGTACAGTGGATACGATTATCGTTGTAATGTTCCGCCGCTGAGATACTCATAGCACATCATTCATTAGCTGTTAGTCAAATGCGCCTTAATTCGTTGGTAACTAATTCGACCTCCTTTTTTATACATTTATGCTTGTCACAATTTTTTCTGTGGAATATTTTGTAACATCCTGCATATCTTAGATTCTGCATAATTACTTTCATCTATGCCAATGCATATTAACAACTTAATTGCAAACTAGTAGAGCCTTCTAGTAATTCGGTTAATTTTAATGCTTCATACTTATAAGTGTTTATTTAAATGTGCTAAAAGTTGAATTGTAGACATTTTATTTTGAAGCATATTGAATCCTAAAGGAATATCGAAAATATTGGTCTTCGAACAAAAAATTCAGTGGGAAAATTCCCCCAGATAATCAGGATAAAAAAGGTTGAGACGTGAGGTTACTGAGCAATTTTCACTGATGTCCCAAACTAATCGTTGTATCTTATCGTTCACTAATTGTTTTTCACGTTGGTTTTTCTTACTTTCTAATTTCAACTTTTTTTTCTATCGAAGTTAAGTAATTTTTTATCATTTATCAGTGTCCTTTCGGGCAACTTAACAGAAACTAGTCTTTTTGCTGTGGTCATTATTCAAAGTAGATGGTTATGCTAATGGTTAATTTATACTATCTATTTAGCTTATCTTATGTATTTGTTATCATGAAAGGTGAATGAGGTAATTCTCCCCTCTTATAAGTTGACTCCTTCTGAAGGTATCAATTTATTATGATATATCATTCAGGTGCCATATATAGAAAAATCGTTGATTGATCGAGCGCTCATTTCATTTTGATCGTGTTGAAAAGCTTAGAACTACAATCAGACCCCACCCGCCTCCTCTTTCCACCACTCTATATCGAGTGACCATTGTTTGAATTCTCAAATCGAAACGCTAACTTCGGTATTGTTTATATGTGTAATGTGCGATTGCAGAGAAGCACAGCGTTGCATGCTGCAAATGCGCTTAGATCTCTATACGGTACAACATATGTGGTTGGCACTGGTGCTGATACGCTTTGTAAGTGAACAGTTTTTATTCCCTATCTCAGCCGTTCTCTATTTTAATATGAGGTGTAGCAGAGAGAGAAAATAGTGCTCTCTTAATTTTGTCTCTTTGTTGAGATCATTTGCTGAACCCCTTCCCCTATCCTCTCAAAAAAAGGGAAAAAAATGATTTAAGTTCGGTTGGAAGAATTGAAGAAAATTTTGAAAAGATTTATTACAGATCTATTGAAAATATTTCGAAAATATTCTTTGCTATCACTCATTTTCTCCTCATATACTTGATTGCGAATATTTCATTCTGTGGTCATTGCTGAATTTAGCGGCATGTAAACTGAATCAGAAATCATCGTATCCAATGGTCGGACGCTTCTTCGGAAAGCGCTGAAATTGCTCTCAAAATCGGAAATTAGTTGTTTTGAATGTTTGCGATATGAAGTTCTTCTACCATTTTCAAAACTTCCCTCTTAAATAGGTGTTCTATTGATTTCGTTTCGTAAAGTTAAAGTTTGCCTTTCATATGTACATCGATGCTATATTTTTGTTCTGAGTTTCAAATACAATAAACAGCTGAATTGCGAAAATATCGTCGGCGCTTTCTTCTGCGGTGAGCGTTTGATTAAATTGACGCTGAAACAATAACTTCAGTTATGATTTCTATTCCTTTGCATAAGGTTTATTTGAGCGAAAGTATTTTTTAGCATAAGTAGAAAATTTTCGGAAGTAATGCATAAATATTGTACACGAGATTATGAGCGGATGTGCTGATGAAATTGGTTGTGTGAAGATATCGGTAAAAATATTGACATCCAATGAAAAAAAAAATGTACGCCTGAATGAATAGATGGAATTAACGGGAAAAGAGAGATGTTTTTCCAAGTCGTAAAAATTTGTTATTTTTTGTCAAATTCGGAGGTGAATTAAGCAGCATGAAAAAACTTTCATAAATAATTTCGAAAATGATAAATTGGCGAAAATACAGAAAATCGAAAGAACTTATTTGGGCATATGGTGGAATTAGCGTTTTTATCGGACGCAGAAAACAAGCTGGAAATCTTTCAAGTTCACGCATGCTTTTCTACTCACTTTTTCTAGATCCTGCCTCTGGTGGCTCAGAAGATTGGGCTAAAGGTCGTATGGGAGTGAAATATTCATATTTATTCGAGCTAAGACCAGAAGAGCAAGTTTGGGATGGCTTCCTACTTGCCGAAAATCAGGTATTGCATTCATTATTTTATGCGCTATTAAGATCGTGCAAGCGTTGAGCACTGAAAAATATGCGAATGGTTCTAGCTTGTCTCTTCCCCCATCTCGCTCTTGTCTTCTTAAAAAAATATTCTTGAAAAACAAGTGTTCCGTACTTCCGTTTTGACAGTTGTAATAATTTATTCATGAAAAAAAAATAATATTTAATCGACGGAAATCTGCAACAATGAATGAAGAGACACTAAGCGTGTTGGAAGGGATATATCGTCGAACCATAATCAACTATTCTCGATGAGGGAGCATATAACAGTGATTTCGAGTAGTTAATGACGACGAAGATTGTCTTGAGGGGAAACTCGCTTCGATCAAGACCAGTTTCTCAGCAATGCGACGTCATTTCGATGGGACCTAAATTCGACGCCGATCGGGTCTCACAACGCATTTATTTTCGATATAGATATTTCACTGTACATACTTTACATACTTTCGGCTTATGTGTGTCATTTAACATTCTAAATGCACTTCCTTTATCACGTTCGTAGCGAAAAAAAAAAGAACTTCATTAAACTGGGAAATGAAAGGAAATCATTGAAAATTTAAGATTTTCAGATAATACCTACTTCGAGAGAGACGTTTGAAGCTGTTAAAGTAATTGCTATACATACGTTCGACACAGCCCAATCAAATATACGTCGAGCACCACCGCCGAGAGATTTCACAGATGTACGATTCCTCGGACTTGTTTCTTTCGTTTTTTTTTAAAGCCATAGTGTCTATTTGTTGAAAGCTTTTTGCTCTGAAGATTTGCATATATAATTACTCTTCTTTTCCCTCAAGTAAATCAAGTAAAAATTGCAGATGTGGCGTTTTTATATTCTTGAAGAATTTCAGCACTATGTAACCCTCCGCCCCTCCACCTGTCGCCCACCCCAACATCCTCCTTCTTTCCACCGTTTTCCACTGTTTTCCAGGCCAACGAGGACATGTCTTTCGCACAAAAGCTCAAGAACCATCAACACGGAAGACACCATATACGTTTTGTAACATAGCATACGAAGAAGTTGCACAAACTTTTTTTCTAAACGAGCCGGCAGTAAACCAGCAATGCTAACGGAATGACCTTGGGCATGAATTATGAGAGGAAGTCTATAGAACTCCTCGTTGGTGATAGGCAAAAAGCAAGCAGAGTGGGAGAAAGATTCTCTTTTCCTTCGGCATTTTCATGCCACCTTCCATCTTCAATAAGCAGAAGAAGAGAAAATGCGTTTGTTGCTGTCAGTTACTGCTAATGACAGTTACGCAATGGAAATAAGCGTCAAATTCATTAGTATAGTGCATAAGATTGAACTATGAGGATACGTTTTTCAGACATGCGTGGATCGTAACTCGAATTGCGGTTATTGGGCACAAAATGGGGTATGCTCAATATGGCCTTCAATGAGGGAACGATGTGCACGTACATGTGGATTTTGCGCATCGATGCGTACATTTCATGGTTGATCTACATTGAGACAACATTCGGATATTGTGATTCTTAAATTATGAACATCTGTGCTATGTGACCTGAGAAAAATTTTAAATGTATAAAAAGCTTTCGTTGAATGAGAGATTCATAGAAAGTGAAAGACGAAACGATAACACAACCGATGCAGCCAACATTTGTACGCCGATGAGAAGAGAAAAATACAAGTTGATAGGATGGCAGACAAAGAGTCGAGAAGACCTCTTCTCAGTTGGCGAATGCCGAATCGAATATGGGTGCCCATCTTGTCGGTCTGCTCTTAACACTTATATCATCGGTGCACCCATATAATACCTATCCCGAAGGTGGCTCAGATGAGAGATTTAAAGTTTTACGTCTACAAACTGAAAACATCGAACAATTTCTAACTGTCAAAAAGCTCTTCGATTCTTCAACATTACTACGGGTTTGTTATGCTTTATCTATTATTATTTGATAAACGCATAATGAAGTTATTTTTCATTTAATTTATTCGAATTGAATGCTTCTAAATGATAGAGTTATATTGACATTGTTAAGAAAATTTTATCGAATTTCAAGTGGAATTTTGACCATTCAAAAATTCAGACAATTCTCAAAATATTCGTATATTATTTGAATGTTTGAGGATGTGATTGAAACAATTCATTGATTCCTACTGATAAAACTCTCAGAATATACGTCATTATAAGAATACTTTATGGGATGAGGTGATCATGTTACATTCAATTTATTTTACTAGTTTAATTAATTGCTAAGAGCTCCCCTTTGATTTGCTTGGTAAGAATATTTTCTAGTGCGTAAGTGATTCTCTCAAAAATTCATTCTTTTTCATTGAAAAAACATAGACAGTACACATTTATCGGCCAAATTTTTCACTTTATGAATGAACGTTTGGCTCTTTTTAATCCAGCTTTCTTCACTTACCTCAAAATTCTAGTTTCTTCTATACGGCTATATCACTTCTCTCACCCCCCTTCCTCTCCCATCGCATCTTTTGCATCAGCAAATATAAACTTCAAAGAAATATACTGATAAAAATAATCGCCGCATGTACGAAGAGTAACTTATCTGCTTTTTGCATGATTTTCGCCACTGATCAAAACTTTTATTAGTGTATTTCTTTCGCTTTTGAGCTTATTTAAGTGAAATATATGCGAACAACAACAATTTCAGCAAAAACAATTCAACAATAGCTGTTAAATTCAACGAGTTACTTGGTTATGTTGCTGTCGTACGTCAAGGTTGTCGCTAAATGATGCAAACATCTGTCCTTGAAGCGAACAAAAATTTCCCATTTTAATGTCAAAAAAAAAAAACGTTAATAGTTACATAAAGCATATTTTCTATGGAGTGTCCTTTTTTAGCGTGTTTAAACTTCATTATCTTTTACATTCATCATCTTTGCAAATTAATTGAGTCTTCGATTTTCTCATCGAATAAGATTTCCAACAATTGCAAATTTTTTGCTTATGAAAAACTTTTCCATTCTTCTCAATTTGTTGGAAAATTTAATAAAATTTAAAAAAAAAAAAAGCTGAAATATTTTATAATAATTTGTCATTCCCATTAAATTGCACATCATAAAATTTAAACATTGACATATAGAAGGACTAAAACGATATATTAGAACGTTACGACTTTTCATTAGCAACGAGAAATTATTAATAATATATTATTTAATTGTTTCACTATTTTCGCTTAAACGAATTGCTATTATATATCATTCATGCGCCTTACTTGCGTTTATGCTAATAATATTTATATTATTTTTTGTTACTTTCATCTTTTCGTTACAGAAAATAGTGTTTAACTAAACTGCTTATGAAATGAGTATAAAAAATAGGTATAATATTATTCGATAATAGAAACGTTCACGCAAAGTTTGATTTTTCTTCTCATTAAAGCATAACTCACATGAAAGCGTTCCATCGTAAGTGGCGCAAATGTCGCACAATGATATGCAGCCATATGGTTATCCATTCATTCGATTTTCACATGCCAGCTATGAGTATAGCCCGGCAAACATTGCATGTAGATGAATTTTGCATCTTTTATTACATAAAATGTATGCAACTATCAGTACTAAAGCAAATCTGCAATTTTCATCAAAAAATTTCTTGCACCGATATTGAATAGGCTTGCATTCTACATCGATCAAAGGAGACAACAACTGGCATAATGACATCCACGAAGCAATCGATTGTTAATCATCGCGATGAATTCAGGTGAATTTCTGGAAAACAGCAAGAGGTATTGAAGATATCAGTGATGTTATGGTGCCTTCAAGTACAATCGATCAAGTCCTACAAATACTAAGCGATGGCAATGTGAATGTGACGACCACTATCGATGATGTAGAAAAGTAATTTTCAATTATGTGTTCTTATTTGTCTATATATTATTAAATCGAAAAAAATTACCAGTTTTCAACTTTTTTTGCAGTTAATTCCAATTCTGCATTACTGTTTGTTTTCCTATGACTTTCTGCTGCCCACTCTTTCCAACCAATAAAATTTCGCTTTTCTTTCAAAAAAATAAAAATAAAAAAATTATCAAAGCACTTTGATTCTCATTTGTAAAAGGAACAAAGTGAGAGATATTTAGTCTGGAAATGACGAAAATTTCACTCGCATACTTATTATGCATTATTATGTGTATAATTCAAAGAATGCATGAAACGTACGTATCAAAGGATGATTAGTGTGTAACACCGTCAACTTGAATGCCACCGGAAGACGCCGAAGGTAGAGGTGAAGGGTGGTGCACAAATATTTTGAGTGCTCAAGAAGTGTTAATATCCAATTATATGAGGGGAGGGGAGGGGATGGAGGGAGGGGATTGCTTGATGAATTGATGTCGCAAACGTCTACGCAATGTTTTATTATTTGTGTGCCCATTGTTGAAAGGTCGCCGACACTGATCCCGTTCGTTCGTTACAGATTAATTATCGATCGGGAAAAAAATCGTGATTACGGCTATGCAAAACGTCTTAAAGATGATCCGAATGTGCCGAAATACGATTTCTACACATATGGTTCCTACCCGCAAATGGTATCGTGGATGCGTGCACTTGCTAGACAATACCCGAGCATCGTACAGTTTATCTCAATTGGGAAATCACATGAGGGAAGATCCATCGATGGACTTGAAGTACACTTTTTTTTCTCATTCTTTCCAACCAACACGCGACCAAATCTCTCTCTTTTTTGAATTAAAAAATATTAGTTTGAAAAACGATTCACACTGAAGAGAAATAATTCATCTGAAGGTGTGTAAGAGCATTATCTCCGTAAATCTATTCTTATTTAGTTGATCCTATGCTTTTTTCCATTTATGAATCATTCACTTAGATTTTCACCAACAATGTGTCATCAGGTAATGATATGATTCGCAGCATTTAAAGATGACTGATAACAGCAGAAAAAAAAAAACGGCTGACCTATTGGCACAGAAATATAACGATGAACAATGAAAGGATAGAGTGAAAGAAAAACGCATTCCCAATTTGAAACTATGCTGATATTTGTGACATTCAAATATTTTGCACAGTTTTTAGCGATTCTTCCACTCGCATACATTTTTCACGTCCTGCATGCATAAGATCACTTCTTGTCATCTACACGTAGTGGATCGACATCAGCATGCATAGTGCAGCATATCCACCATTTTTATTGGTGGAAATTCTTAAGAAGGTTTTTGTGCGTGTTAAGTTTGGAAAAAAAGTGAAAGTTCGAAGATGTTTTCACGAAATAAACAAAGTATTTGCAAATATCGCAAAGCTTTCCGAAGCTGATGCAACGTCCTGCTAGAAGTATTGACATAATGCGCGCTTAGTTTATCGACACAGTTGACTGCCTAAATATATAAAAGCAACGAAAAAAAAATCTTGTGATGTATTTTCACGCAAAATCGTCCGATTGTGCAAATTTTCGATTAAAAAACTTTGCTTTTGACCTGCATTTGACCAGTGATACGACAAGATTGCATATGCAAAGTATTCGTAATGTTCATAACTCAGTAGATCATTGAGAAGAAGTGATGATCGCATCTGATTTATGAGGCACGATGTGCATAATGTCAATATTACGCTATCAAATTTCACTACCGTGACTTTTTCTAGCTCTCGATTTAAAGCTAACAGACAAACAAACAGACATATTTGCATATATACATAAGCACAAACATGACGTTACTGTTATTCGTCACTGCAAATTTTAATATTTTGTTTTTTTTAAGTCATAGGAAAGTGAATTTGGAAAAAAATGAACTGAGATGACTTATATTCATAATTATGGTTTTTTTAAAGATTTAGTGCAATAAAAGGATTACTATATCTTTCTTTTAATTTCTAAATAATAGCTAATTAAACGAATGTCCATTGAAAAGCGCACAAAAAAAGTGCGCCTACGTATTAAAAAAAAAAAATAGAGGAATTAATAACTGAGCGTGAATTCATTGCCTAAGGCGTCGAATAGGGACATCAACTCATCCTTTTGTTGAAGATCGAAAAGAAGCTCTTCTCTATTGGCATTGTGATTCATCATACAATTGCTCGAGATTTCTATGCATAAATTTCGTTTCAATAATCGATTACTTTTAGACAATGAGTTTTTTTCCCTTTGTTTTCATGGAAATTCATTTAAAAAATTGAAAATTTTATTTTTAAAAAGAAAATCTCTTTTTTTATACCTCTAATGAATGATAGAGTATGCATAATGATCGTTTACTATTGGCGAGTAGTTCACTTCTTTTTTTTTTCAGCGTTCTTGTTCTTTATTCTCTTTCAGTTGTTTGCATAAACTTTTTTTTTCTTTCTATGAAAATTTGTTTGCTCTTTTTTTTCATTCTATCTACTCTAGTTTTATCTACTTTTTGACGAGATCTCTTCGTTATTTAAATCTTTCACGTCGAACAGCCGCTTTGTTTTGTACCCTTCAAGACTCTCTCTCATATTGTCTAAATTTGTTTTCTTCTCTCACATTACATTTTATTTTTCCAAATTTCTTGCTAAGCTCTCTTGCAAGATTTGTAGAGATGAATGAAGAAATGTTTCGTTGCGAAATTTCTCTATGAATCCTTTGTGTTTCATATCCTAAAAGACTAAAACATGAATCGATCATACTTCTTTGAAGGCGATTTAAACACCTCCAGAGGAGATCTAAACGTTGTGCCGATGCCTTTTTTTCTTAATATTGTCGTCAAACCGATGTTTTGCATATTAAATAACTAGTGCATATCGTTTCGATATTCATAGTTGTTTCTCCTCAATTGCGATGTTGCCATTCAACACGATAATAACTTAGAAATCATTGATATTTTTACGCGATATGTTTAATAATTAAAATTTACATGCGTCCAATGAAAGGCTTCATTGTGTACATAGGGTGTTTAAATCCAACTCAAATGGAGGTATAGTATCCTCAAGTGACACGATCAATAGATGTGCGGTAATCTACTATCAGTGGCCATCGAATAAGGCTGCTCTCAAACGTTTTCACTTCATGCATATAAGTTTTATTCGTACTGATCTATTTAAAATAGTGTTGATGTTATAGGCCTTGTATTATGGGCTTAATACCTATGCTGGTGAATGTTATGCCTCATGTTCATTTATGAAATTAGCTGCCCACAAGTTTGTCATCGGTGGTTAATAGCGGATAGTGCATCGAAATAATTGAATAGAGTCGAGCGGACTCTAATTCAGATCGGTGGAGGCAGTAATCGAACAAAGCGAGTCTTCTGGATCGATGGTGGTATTCATGCGCGTGAGTGGGCTGCTCCACATACGGCACTCTACTTTATTCATCAGCTCACCTCGAAGTATGGCCGTGATGCGACTATAACAAATTATGTGGATAATCTCACATGGGTGATCGTTCCTTGTCTCAATCCAGACGGATATGAATTTACACGCTCTTCAACGAATCCTAACGTGAGATTTCCTATCTACCTTTATTATGAACGTGCATCCTGAGTACTCCACTAGGCCTTTTCACTTGGCTGTTACTTTGGTGCTGTCTTAGTCTAATAGATAAATCTTTAAATAATCGAGAAACCTTATTAGAGTATGGCATTTGATGTCGAATGTTTTTTATTTCCGTCCAAAGAAATCTGTATATAGTAACAGGATTCTTATAAGCAGCACTTTCATTTTCTTGACTAATTACGCTGATTGAATGCTAGTTACATATACAATAACGTAGTGGACTACTGAAGCTCAGGAAGATTTGCAAGTGGGGCTTCACAGGCTATAATTCTATGTATCCGCTGGATAGTTTTATAGAATACTGTCTACCGCTTGCCCTAACTCAGTGTTTTGACATCTAGAACACATTCAGTAGCAGCAACCTTGAAGCTCTACCTTCTGAGCTCAAGCTCATAATGTGAGCTTGAAGTAACGCTCATGCTCTAATTTCTTTGATCATTTCGGACAATTGCTAACCGCAACAGTCGCTCCTTTCAGCAGCTATCATGCGTTTAAGGTTCGACTTTGGCGAAAGAACCGTTCAGAGTCAGTATGCAATCGCGATCAATGGGGACGCAATAGATGTTGTCGTGGAGTTGATCTCAACAGAAATTTTGATTTTCACTTCAAAGGTAAGCCATTGTTTTCCCATAACAGTTGACGCATAGAAGTCGTCAAATTTTCAGTGTAATTATCGAATTTTCATTCATTGTATACGTTTAAGTTCATTAATTTTCAATCAGATAATGCTTACGGCATTTTTTTTTC
The DNA here is from genome assembly GCA_037389465.1 of Baylisascaris procyonis. Classification (NCBI taxonomy): domain Eukaryota; kingdom Metazoa; phylum Nematoda; class Chromadorea; order Rhabditida; family Ascarididae; genus Baylisascaris; species Baylisascaris procyonis. The sequence goes on along the minus strand of JAZARR010000088.1, from coordinate 3,618,435 downwards.
TTTTAAGAAGAAAAGAAATGAGAAATAAAATCACCTTCTCACCCGTTTAGATATTTTGGCATTGATTAATTGGTCATTTTGAGAAGAGATGATAATAAATACATATAAATTACTGTTGTTGCCGTTAATTGCTCACATTATCGAAACCAGTTTCACATATAAAACCACATAAAATTGCTTACGTTGATCACATTACGATAAGCTATGTGCTCAAATGCAAGTTATTTATTTATATGTGCGTATTTATGTGTGCTCACATTCGACATTTAAAAAAAAAACAGTGCTTTATGAATGATTTTTGATGAGAAGCATCGAATTATACACCTTGAAATTGGCAATAAAATCACTTATCACCCTTTACTCACCTTTCCCATCCTTCTCGCTCCCTCCAAAAAGAAGCTGAAATATTTTCAATTGCCTTTATCCTCTATTAAAAATGTGCTAACACATTATAGGCATTAATAAAATATAACCTTAAAAAAAAACAACCTATTTGATTTTCGTTAGTTGAATTTCATGATAAAAGCTCATATCGAAATTTGTAGAGATTGCAGATATGCGAACGTATTGACCTTCTATTGAAAGCATTTGTAATTTACAATCGCATTCTATAATAATTAAATATTGCGCTTTCAAATAGTACAGTTGTATTTTAGAGAGTGGATCGAGCGATGATCCATGCTCGGAGATATATCAAGGCAAAACAGCGTTTAGCGAGCCTGAAGCACGGTTAGGCTTATATTTTACGTCGGCAATAGGATGTACTTCTTCGCAAATATTGCTATCACATCATATGTTCTTTATAACTTTTTCTGTAAATGCTCTAAATTTTTATTAGTCAAGGCGATAAGTTTTGCATATGCGCTTTCTCTCTTTCGCTTGAATATTTGGTTTCGTTGACCTTTGACCGCACAACAAATATGGGCTACATAAAAAGTGACAAAACAACAAAATTACCTCCACCCATTTTCTGCAAACTCATAAACTCTCCCTTATGGGGCTCTGAGCAAAGACTTACCCATTTATGGCCTTTTCAAGCAAATTTTAGCGCAAATGGCCCATCTAATTCAACATATTAGCGTAGGCAAAGTATGGACCGCGAGGAAGACAGATTTTTATTCTAAAAAGTTTTTCCATGAAAGTGTAGTAAAATAAAAAGCGTTCCCCCTCCCTCCTCCTCCCCCTCCTTTATCGCCCCCAACCTCCAACTTCGGGAGGAAGGATATTCAACTCGTGAACAGTGGAGGCGCTTTATCCGCAAAAAGTACGGGGATTTACTCAGCCGCAATCAAATAAATGGCCGAAGCTGTGGGCAGGGACCACACATTTTATTCTTTTGTGTGAAGGCAGTTTGCTTTTCTCTTTTCAGCTCAACTAAAAAGGACAATCGAAACGCATTAAGTGGTCACTTTGTTCATATGAATAGAATATTTTCTTAATTGATAACTCAATTAACGCAATCATTAATCAGTGATTATGATCGACTGCTTTCTTAATTAGAAATCTTAATTTCGCAAATTGTTTATTTGGTTAGAATCCATCAAAATTTCATAATCAATTCATCGGGCATCTCAGTTATGTTTGTTGCTCCTATCTGAACAAAGAGAGAGAGAGAGAGAGAGAGAGAGAGAGAGAGAGAGGGAGAGGGAGAGGAAAAAAATAATTTTCATGATTGGTAAATGAAATGCAAATTTTTTTTTTATTTACCAAAGTTTTCAATGCGAAAATAATTTTTGTTTAATTAATTTTCCTCAAAAATAATTCAAATTCAATGACCAATATTATGAAATTATTGTAAAATAATTGGCTAAATAGCATGTAAACGATATTTAGTTGAAATGAAATAGTGAGATGTTCAGTGCGGTGAGAGATGCGATCCTATCGAATCGTTATCGTGGTCGTATCGATGGCTTTATAACGCTGCACACCTACTCACAAATATGGATCCATCCATATGGACATCGCAGAGACACATATCCCGGTGACATTCAGGATCTTGTCAGTTCAACTCTTTTGCTTGGAAATTTCCATCGTTGCACTTCACACAATCACTCTTGATTATCTTACTTCAGAAACGAATGAATTTCTTTTTTTCTTTTTTTTTTTTTTTTTGATTGCTAAAAAGAAACTGAGTGAGAAATAAATTTATTATATTGAATAATGATTATCGAATCGTGTCGATAATTACGCAAATAATCGTCATTTCATTTGAGATCATGAATATCCGCATTATTGCGATAATATTCTCCAATTCTTACTCATGCATACCTTAAATTGCTTTCATTAGGTGGTAAACATTGAAGATTATTAATAAACCTCGCCTCTCTTGCGTTAATTGCCCGACTAGTCGCAATATGCTTGTTGGATATTTTTACTCTTGATTCCAGCACAAGGTTGAAAAGCTTCGATGGATGTCTTCGACAATAACTATTAGATGAATATCGTGCAAAAAAAAGAGAAAATTTCATATTGTGTTTGAATTTTAATTGATTTGATTAGTCCATATGCACAGATTTTCTATATATATTTGTTCTTCTGTCATTCGACATCTTGTCTATTGAAATGACGGTAATTTTACGCTTCTAAAGCATTTCCCTCTTGTTGCATCGTTAATTTTATCAAGGAAAAAAGAAGTAAGAAAATGTGGAAATTTTTCATAAATTTCAGTACGATGTTGGAAAAAAGGCGACAAATGCACTCAGTAAATTATATGGAACGAAATATGTTGTTGGTAGTGGAGCTGATACACTTTGTGAGTTGTTTTTTTTAACGTTTTATTGTGTGTTCTTGCAGTGTTCATTTTCATTCTGAGATGTTCTCCTTTCAGAATTTGATCTATTGTTTCATCGTTCATTGAAAGTGTTGAAGCAAAGCGCAATCATTGGAATGTTTCGTTGAATGTTTCTCTCGTTGTAGATCCAGCTTCCGGTGGATCCGAAGACTGGGCTAAACAAACGGCCGCTATCAAATATGTCTATCTACTCGAGCTGAGGCCTGATGAACGAAGTCTGCTTCTATATCAGAAATTGTTTAGATCGCTTATTTTTATCCATCATAATCTGTCCTAGGAACGAAGAATTACCTTCCTATTCGCAAAATATTATGCTATGCCTCTTTTAAAATAATGTCGATGAGAAAACTTATAGAGGGGACGCCATCTATCATACCGTCTTGAAAAGAAATTTGCTAAGTTCTAGATTGATTAAAAATTTTTTAGCGTTCCTATAAGCGGTTTTATTATGAGATATTACTATGCCACTTTTCGTGTGATCCATCGCTACGGGTTTGTCTACATACTTTCTTCAGCTCATGCTTTAGGTCACATCTCCACCAGAAGAAGAGTTCGCACTTAATTTCATACGTATTTTTTCTCCTCAAAAAAACCTTAATTATGGTCGAATTTGTGTATTTGCTTGCATCATTTAGTGCAAACAAGAAAAAATAAATAAACGATATTCTCTTAGCCATAAAACAAATGCATCCGATTTCATGGTTTTTCATATCTTTCAACCGGTAGGTTTTTTTAAACCAAAAACTATTTTGAAAGATCCGCCTCGGTGAGCTATTTGAAATATGTGAAAAAATCTTTTTAAAAATCTTTAAATATTTATTCGTTTCGAACGATATAGATACAAATTCATAAACGTATGTTAAATTAGAAATTCAAAAAAAAAAGAAAAAATCTCCGTCTTACTTTGCAGTTACTTGTTTCAAGTAAGTGGGTAGGTGTAACTGACTTTATAAAGTGACTTTCATGAAGCATTTATTATTTCTTTATATGTCTTTTTTTCTGATAACAGTGAACTACCTGAACGAGATGACAGGTAAAAGGTACAATTTGTTACGCTTATATATTTATTTGTTTTACTCTAATTTTTTGTACGTTTTATTTTTGATATTATGTGTCTAATGTTGGGCGTATCGACGAGAAGAGAACAAACATCAAGAAATGTGACATGAGGAAGTTGCATGTCGTTTATAACGAAATCAACAAGTATTTTAGACACTATAATTTACCGTATAAATAGGTACACTAATTTCAATGCTTGAAATCGCCTATACTGCTTCACCTCATTACTAACGTGTACATATACACTTTGAGGATCAAGGTAAATGCTGTTCATTGAATGTTCCATTGAAGCCTAATGCTTATTTGCTGGCCCAATCGAAGAAGCAGTCGACTGACCACCCTTTGAATGGGCGCTTTTTCTGCATGTGGGGTAAGATGTTTTCATGTCTTCTTCACTTAGAGTTCCAAATAATTACAGATTGGGATGGATTCATCCTGGACGAGCATCAGCTAATTCCAACCGCTTCCGAGACATGGGCAGGTGTACGTGTAGTGGCCGATGCAGTTATTGAACGTATCAACAAACGAACTTCACGACTAGCGGGTAGAATGCGATTTGAGTGGTGAAAAGCGACACACTCATACAACTTTCAGGCAGCAAACAATTTCAATTTGGCGATGGTAGTGCGGGTTCATGCTACGATCTACGACATGCATGCAAAAGATGGATCCAAGAAAATGAATCGTTGTGCCGTACGGTGCCTATTTTCATGCGTGAACAGTGCGCTTACTCCTGTGGTCATTGCTGATACTCAATCATCCTTTGTACATAATATATAACAGATTGCTCTATCCTTCATAAACGGCTTCCATGGTGCATAATATATAACCCTCTTATGTGCTCCGTTACAGCACTTGGCTTGAACTTGGACATTGGCAGAGAAAATATGGCCCATCTTGAATAAGTTTTTTCAAATATATGGACTCGAAAGAAAGCTTTGCGGAATCAGAAATTAGCAGGAAAATGCGGGTGATGCTTTCAGGAGACTCGGAAGTACAAAAAGACAATGCCTTAGAGACGGGTGGGGGCCAAAAGAGATCTTTGCTTGTTTTATATAAATTCAGAAGAACAGAAAAAAAATGAAGCAAATAAATGAATTTGCACGGCAGACCCTTCAGTGGTAAGTTCATTGAACGGTCTTGGCTGTTTGCCTAGAAGTCTTTGCCTTCTATATCTTTTTGATGTCTCGCGACTGCGATCAGCTGAAGTGAGGGGAGGGGGGGGGGAGGATGTTGCCTTGCGTAGCCCTGCTCTCGTGCATGAAAAAGTGGTTAAAACCATGCTCGCATTTTGGGGAGGGTATGCTGCTATAGTTAGAGACGGGGAAGGGGCAAAGGCTGAGATAACTTCGCCATCGCCATTCCTTCGCATTCCAGCCGGTCAGTCACCGTTTTCGTGTGAGAAAAGCAGTTGGAAATACTCAAGCATACATCACATTGAATCAGATTTTTGATCTATGCTTTTCCAAGACGTGTCGATTGCCTATATATCAAACAAAGAGACGTTAGAATCACTCCGACTTTATTGAAACGTGTTTAAATTCGCGCATTTTCGAGATCACATTCAAGCAATGCGAAACGTATAAGAATCGAATATATTCTTAGCAATTTCTTGTTCGTATTATCATGACAATTGAGGTGGCATGAGGGAAATCTTGAAACGATACTAAATTTTAGCTGAATCAGCATTAATGCTTCGCATCAACGATATTGTTGCGCCTGTTGAATCATCTACAAACAATGAACCTTTAAATAACAATAAATATTGGTGGCGATTTTTTTTTTGTATTTCATTAATTAGTACAAAACGAGTGACGTTGTAATTTAATTATTGATGCTAATGGCGGTAATAAATAATATTTATTATTGACGGTAATAAATGTTGACGATAACAATGTGATCAATGAACCTCTTAAGCAATACAAAACGTCATGATTTACTTTAAAAATAAACAAAAAATCAATAAACAAATAAGCAAATGAATAAACAAACAAGTAAATAAATAAATAAATAAATAAATAAATAAATAAATAAATAAATAAATAAATAAATAAGCAAAATAAATAAATGAAACCGTAAATATATTGAGGAAATGAGCCTATAGTTGAGAACATCATTTGAAGGCAATGGGAAAACTACTGCAGTCTTCAATGGGGGAAAGAATCCAAAAAAGAGACTATCTAGAAAAAAATTATGAGGGATAGCAAATAGCATCAGAGATCCGATTCAACACCAAAGAAGAGATCCCATCAGGAACGGATAATATTTCATCAATAAAAAATCTGATGGCGTAATCAAAGAGTGCAACGTCAATGGGAACATCCTTATGAATCACTGTTGTTCTGTCGTATAATATAAAAGTTTATTTCCAAGCTGCCTCGTCAGAAGGCAATGTGGGAAGGCAAAGGAAAGGCTTTAGCACATTGGAGGGAGAAGAGAAGTTTAAATTTTAAGCAGCAATTGGGAGTTTCAGTGATCTAGAGTGAATGACCTGCAGGCGCTTCGAGAGTTCAATTCCTTATCGATTTTCGATTACCATAAACTATGCGGTTTTTTGAAGTCTTTAACTGAGAAGCAAAAAGGTTGAATACGGTTGCGACTACTATGAGTCAGCCAATTTTTTTCTTTTCCTTGCAAGTGGGGAACTAGCTGCTCAATGGAGCTCTTATTATACTGTTGTGAACACTATGACACTTTAAAAGCTACAGTGAAGCTATAACTGATGAGCCTATCCCATTTTCCCTATCAACTTCCTGAGGTGGTTGCAAGATTAGTTGGCCACTAAGAAAGGAAAGAATCTTTGAATATAAAATTCGTGACTCGAGATTTGCTGTTTGCAATTCGGATTCCTCGAGAGTTTCATTCTCCTCCCAATTTTTCTTTCCTTTTCTTCTTTTTTCAATTTTTTTGAAATTTACTCCGACCTCAATCCGAAATACGGCTATGGCTTATCACTCTTAAATGAAGACATGAATAAGCCAAGGATCTTAACAACGCACTTTTATGTGCGCAGATTCTCGGATATTTCGAATGAACGAATAGTTGATTTGAAATGAGGATATATTCATGCCAATGGGTTAAGATTTTAGAAAATACGCATTTTGAAGGATTTTATTATGACATTTTATTCGGCATTGATTGTGTGCAAATATTGTCGTTTAGAATGGGATTATTTCACGATAAATATAGATTTATTGCCATCATATCTGCACCGCAGTTATGAAATAGAATAGAGCAAGATATGTAACTATTTTTTTTAAATATGTCGCTAATAAGTGGAAATCGAAATATGGTATAGAGAAACTGTAATTGAATGCATCGATGTAATCACTCCAACGGTTCGATGTTTTTGTTTTTTTTGTCACGACACTTCTATTCTTATTGATAACAATAAAAGTAACGCAATTATGAATGCTTTATCGAACAATAAAAACAACGCAGCTATCACTAACACTCATATCGTATCAGCGACGTTTGTCAATAAAAGACGACGCTAAATTCACAGAATCATATCAACTTGCTTTCGAAAATTGTTTGAAAAACGTGATAACACTGCTCCACAAACGTCAACAATACTAATATAGAGAGGGCCATACTTAGCGAAGGAGAGCGAGGATAACGCAATGTGAAAAATTATGTCAACGTTGGTTTCCTCGATGAATCGACAATTGCAACGACGACATTTTTTGCTTTGTTTCGACGAATGCAGGAGAACTGAAAGAGGATTTAAAGGGTTAAATTAAACGGTTAAAATGTAACAGTACATCGGAGTCCTTAGTGGTACGGTAAAGTGTTCCTTTTGTCTTACCACACACCGTGAAATAGGATGAGGTGTAAATATGCCCCGTCATGGATTTCTTTTCCTGCATAAACAATATTCACTTCGAAGTGATTAGCATTTGAGCTGGTTTTTGCTCTAAACGCAGTGGATTATCACTCGTAGCATAAACTAACTTTGGCTAATCTCAAGTCCTTGACACGGACGCTTTGATCCGATACTTGAGAACGCCTCGAAGATTGTCGACTTGGGATGAAACGGAATTTATGTATATAAGATGCTTTAAATTGCTAGAAGTCGACATGAGAGAGGTGTTTTCAATGAGTGCGTATATGAAAAATGAAGAAAAAAAAAGGATGCAGAATTTATTGACAACATGGTTGCCTAAGAGGGCGCTATCAGCGATGTTGTTTTAACACCAAATTTATTGGCAATAACAACTCATATTTTATTGTAAACCGATATAGGTGTCGAATTGAATTTACGACAAAACAAAATGCATTTTTCGATAAGAATTTCTTTATAAATAACCGGCAATAAATAACTAGCTATTACTATCATTGACATTCCAAAAATGAATTTCCTTCTATTGCTTCTCATCGCTGCAACTTCCGTTAATGCCATCATACATACGGTTTGATTGCATTATTACACTTATGAGATATGGATCGACGATTGAATTGTTATGCAATTTAATGTCGTTCCCTTTATTTAGGTTCAAGCTCTGATTTAAGTAATGGTAAGATTTGTAACACTGAGGAATAAAAAAATATCCCTTCTGTCAGATTCCCTTACAGTGAGTGTTAGGTCAGACTTCAGTGTGGGAATTTATCGTTGCTACTCATAAATGTCATATTTCTATTGAATAAAGAACACTTAATGCAAAATGGATTTCAATTCAGTTATGAATATTTGTGAATTTCATTTCATTTCTAAACTTTCTTACATAATGAGGTAAAATTAAACGTTAAAATATCATAAAAATTAGCGACTATACTTGTCTAGACTTGTCTAGATTATATATCGAGTGGATGTAATCTAAAAGTTACACATCTATTCATCGCTGAAATCTGCTGATAATCTAACCGTACTGCTGAGATTGTCGACTCGACCGTTAAAAAAATCCTGAAATATTCCATCAACTATTTTCAGATGAAATACAAATCGTAAAATTTTATTTGTGATTAAAATAGCGATAAAAAATTATAAGACAATCTATATTTCGATAAGAAACTCCATTAAAATAATAAGTTTAGTGATTAAAAGATAAATAAAAAGCAATTTCAAAAACACTGATAAAATGCATAGATAGCATGGCTTCATTCTTAATTTCAATGATTCGTACGCTTATTAACTGTGCCTTTTATTCTAACTGCTGAAAAACATCAGCAATGTTTTTTTAGTACTAATAAAATGTGTCATATCATTTAATGATTTGCAAATGATTTTCGCATCTATCAATTTCTTTTAGGAGAGACGGATGAACCCTCCCCTCTCCCCTCTCTCTCCCCCTCCCCCACTATCCACCCCCACCCCTCAAATAAATAAAAAATGCGCATGCTAATACTGTTACATAGGAAATTATCAACAGTAATGTAAAGATAAAACTGGAATTCTGTAAAATACTGTATTAAATAGGCTTACTTTTAAAAAATACTGAGAGTATATTGAAAGATTGTAGACGCAATTGACAAAAATTATTAGCCGCCGTATACGATTGATGAGGACAGGTCATTGGACAATGTTCGTACGTCAAATGCGACTTATACGCTCATTACGTTCATTCCATAATCTTGGACGAACAAATCTACAGGTATTATTGAATAAATATTCATTTAGTATTTCTTAAATATTTCATCGTATCGCTTATAATAATCGAATAATGAGTAAGAACTTGATAAGTTGAGAACAGTGGAATTAAATTCACAGAGACAATTCTTCATACGGTAATACAATCATAGTACGGTAATACAATCGTGCTGATTCTATAGTGGCAGTTACGGGCTTATTGAGTGTTTACATTACAATTTGCAGTATATTTGCACTATATCGTATCTGATATTTCCGCAAATACGGATGTGGTGACAAATGAGTGAGACATTCGATTATGTGCGAAATCACACGAACTACGTGAACTGGATAAACTGGAATTGTCGTCATCAAACAGAGATCATTTTCTATTGACATCCGTCGAGTCGAGAATATTATACTCAAAAATGTTTCGTCCCCAAATAAACACACTACAAGAGCATACTACAGGTGGAGCATACTACATACTACAAGTGGGATAATTAAGCAACTTTTAAAGTTTCATTTCTAAATGCCGTTGCGTTTAGACGCCAGTCAATCAATAATTTAAATTACTTCCTGGGAAGGTAAATGTTTGTTCAGTTTTACCCAACAACATCGTAACGAATGGGTAGGTAGAATCGTTGTTATCAAAGTGCTTTATTTGTGAAATAGGTGCAAGAATATGAAACGGGTCCACGAAGAAGACAAACTTCACCGAATACATTACGAGGAGGTTTTGATCAGGGGCGGGGGGGGAGGGGGGGGACGAGGGGAAAGAAAATGGTTCTCTTGGTAGGAAAGCCTATGAAACAACATGTGGTTCTGAGATCATGTGACCAATTATGAATTCAGCTGGTTAATTACAACGACTTAGAATACGTAACAAATATCACAGTTGGCACACCACCGATACAGCAATTCGTCGTTGTACCCGATACGGGATCCGCAAATCTATGGGTACCTGATTCGTCGTGTCTAATGAGTACATTCAACGATTGTGCCAAGAAGAACGTCTTCGAATCTTCGCTTTCAAGAACGTATAAAAAGGAAGGCAAAATGTGGAGCATTGAATATGGTGATGGCTCTAATGCACGAGGATTCCTTGGGATCGATTCATTCACAGTAAGTTTTGTTGCATCACCTCAAATAAAAATAGAAACGCTTAGTGAGACAGTACTCAAGGTCGCGATACAAACTTGCTAGTACATTTATAGCTAGAAGAATTGTTGGTGCTCTAAAATCCTCATTCACGAAGAAGATATGAAGCATTGATTTTTTTTATCCCATTTCACTCACTGCCCTCAACGTTACCCACTTGTGTACTTTAATTCTTATTGAAATGTGCATTAATGCCAGGGCATCGAATACCCATCCCCTTCCTCAAATAGACTCCTCTAAGCTTGTAAGCCTCTAGGAAAAGGAATAGCTTTCCTTAAAAATCGTTTTTCAACTTTGTGACTATGTGAAACTCCCGTTGCAATTTTTGCCTCCATCCTTAAATGGTGCGAACGAACCTCATTGATCCAACACATTGCAGCTGGGTGGACTCAATGACAGCCAGCTTCGCATAGAAGACATCACGTTCGGGCAAGCAACCTCAGTTCATGGATTCAGCAGTGATCCAGCCGATGGCATTCTTGGGCTAGCTTTCTCCACTATATCCGTTGAAGGAGTGACACCACCTATTATTGCCGCTATACATCAGAATCTTCTCGATGCACCTCTCTTCACAGTTTACATGACAAGAGGGGTTTGTCGTTGTATTGTTTTGCAGTAATCAAATCATTTGAGGTATTGTGAATTGTTGGTACTTATCCGCACGAAGTGAGTTTATTAAAGAAGGGAACTCAATGAAAGGGATACCTGAGAATTGATGTGTTCATTGTTTGGTATTATGCTACCGAATAATAAATCATTTTGCTCGACCTTCATTAAATACCAATTAAAATGGTTACGGTACTGATCTTATAAATATTAGCTAATAATATTTGGTCAAATAACCGAAAACTGGTAATTCTCTCCATTTATTTATATAACCATTGAGAAAAGTTTGTTATATCCTATAAGTCATTAATGAAGCGTTATTTCAATGATAAAATCTGATAGCATCGAAAATAAATCTTATATATATACTGTATTTCTTTGAATAAATATCGAAAAAAATCTCTAATTAATTATTAAAATTCGATTTCTGCTAGAAAAAGACTCGTTAAGATTTTCGTTAGTAGATTCTTCCGAAAAATGGGCTAATATTTAATTCGGGTCCGTATTCGGAAGGAGTCCACTTTTCATAGTGATCTAACAAAGGGTTCCTATCATAGAAGCCTATTATACTCAAACGAGTATGAATCTGAAATATCCCACGTATATAGTACATATCTTTTGACATTAAAATATAGTTGAATCCAGGGCCATAACGAAGGTGCACCTGGAGGGGTGATCACATATGGAGGTCTCGACACTGACAACTGTGGTTCGGTGATCGACTATGAACCGCTCTCGTCGGCTAGCTATTGGCAGTTTCGCATCAAAGGGCTGGCTGCTGGGAAATACTTGGTGAATCGACGGTGGGATGCGATCTCGGATACAGGCACCTCGTTCAATGGAGGTCCTCAATACATTGTCGACCGATTGGCTGACACTGTCGGCGCCAGTGTGGGACACATTTTTTCTAATTTCTTTTGTTTAGTTATGCTAATATTGTTTCGTTTTCATAATTCCTTGTCTTATCATCAGCGAACGAGACTTTTTGTTATTTCAGTAGTGGTTTTCCAAGGTGGGAAGTCTGTTCCACTCCAGCTTCTCTTATAGAAAATATTTGCTTACTGATAATTCATGTGAGACAGCGACCAACATCAACGATTACAGTCGTTTATGAGTTTTTCAACGAGACTGAGCTTGAGTTCACTCTCAATATCTAGATGCTGAAATGTTCTGCGCTATTCCCTTACTAAACGTCTATTCCTAGGATATGGATATAATGCAAAATCGTTGACTATTTAGTTGATAGCAATTAATATTTCTTATCAATGATAAGATCGAATTGATGCTTTGAGGCTATCTAATACAATTGCGGAAACTTTTCACAACCAATATTATTAATTGAATTTCCATCTGCATAATTGTAAATCCAGATATTAATTTTTGTCGTTATGGGGTAACACTTCTTGCATGAAACATTGAACAGAGAAGAGGAACGACATCATATAGAGCTAAATTAAGCTTCAATTTTTTTATAGCGACCGAGATGAATATTTAAGGGCATATTTCACGTACGATAATGATGCAAATGGTCTAAAATTATTTGCCTCAAGCAATGATCTGTTTATCCCTCCCCCCTCCGTCCCCCGCCCCTCAAAAAAAATCTCCAACCTTATATTTGAAGATTTGTTGTCGATAAATTTAATTCTAAAAAATTTGCATCAATCTAAAAAAATTTACATTTACAGTATGACGATCAAAACGATGCTTACTTCATGGATTGTGAAGCGAAACCCCCTCCAGTGAAAATTACAATCGGCTCCCATACGTATACTATAACTGCAGAGAACTACATCGTAAAGGTGATTCATTAAATTATATGAACATGAAATTGAATATTCTAAAGCTATTATGAGACATTTGCGCCCTCATCGAGCTTATATCAAACCGCGCAAATGTCCATGGCGCAAATGTTCACACCGATAGAAGTATCTCGTCGTACTAAATTTTAATATTTGCCCATCTATAGAATATTTTCTTCAATTGTCCAAATCCATACCGTATATATTAGACGACGGAAACGAAATACCGTAGTTTTCGCTGTTCATTTGAAGCGAAATTCACATTGACGATGCATGTTTGAAGTGAAGATGTGAAACATACTGTAAATAGTTCAATCGGCGAAGTCAATTGTGTGAATATAAGGTCTATCATTCGTTTAAGGCGAGTGATTAACGGATCGGTAAAAAAAACAGAAGGAAAGGGGTTAAGAGAAAGGAGGTAATTGGTAACCTTAACATCCTTCTTAAAATTTTTGATTAAAATTAAAATTCATTGTAATTCTATTCGAATTTTATAATTTCTTCATTAGAAAGACGCCTAAATTGTCCCGTCAGGTAAACACTCTCTTTGCTCTATACAAATTTCCATACTTCTCTCTGAAAAAAAGAATCCCGTCAGGACATAATCGGTACCATTTTTACTCTTCATCGAACAATTGTGTATTTTAGTAATTCAAATTGTATCGTTTGTTTGGTTATAAATTCTTCAATAGAATAATATCCTTCACATATTTTAAAGAAATTATTCCTTCATCATACCTATTTCAGCCTTTAACTATGAAAGAAAAAAAAAGACTTTTCAGTTGGGCCGAAAGAAATGTGCATTCGCGTTCTTCATATCAGAATTTGGTGGTTTCGGGCCATCATGGATTCTTGGCAATCCATTTATACGTGAATATTGTCAAATTCACGACGTTGGTCAACAACGAATTGGTTTCGCACCCGCTAAACATAATTGAATTTATTATTTGTGAATAATATCAGCAATTATTGAATAAACATTTTAGAAATGAATGATTGCTTCAGTGAGAACTAATAGAGCAAAAATAAGGATATAAAACAGCTTTGGTAGTTGATTTAATGTTGGAATCAATGCTGCAATCAAGGTAATCAAGGTTTTTGTTCAGGATAGGTGCATTGAAAAATTGAAATTTCAACCAAATTCAATGTCGCAACAAAAGTAGTAACACCTATAATTAGGAGTACCTCAGGTCAAGCTCAACCAAATAGATCGATAAACGATCAAAAATTTACGCAAATATTTATTCATTTGTAATAACCGAACAAAACTCTGCAGGTAAACTGCGTCTAACTGTGACAACTAAGGTGGACACCTTTGACATCTTTTTTGTCTTCTTTCGTCTTGAATACGCAAAGAATTGAATACAATTCATGAATTGTTGTTATGCACCTATGTATGTACTCTTGGTAAGGAGGTTCTATGAGAAGGATGATGTGTGGACTTTTTGGTATCCGTTGGTGATATAGTAAGCAATGAAACAGTCGATCAGGTAGTTCCACGAGGTACTTGCTAATGTCAGGATCGAAGAGACAAATATTCCTACCACGATTAAAGCAGAAAAAATATCTCACCAGCAACGAGAATGATAGATTTGCATCTATTTCGCAATCTTACGATGCCTTTTTTCCAATTTCTCAGCAATCCAGTACTTGTGACATAGAATCACATAGTCTGTAGTCTCTTCTTTCTGGAAGCTGAAACCTCATTACCTTTGGGAATTAGCCGCTATACTCTTAATTAAAGGTTTATCAACATTAAGGTTTAATACATTCGGTCTTGAAGTAGAAACCCTGAAAGCGAAGTTTATAAGCCAATTTGTTCGCATTCAGCTAGGTTGGTCACAAAATACGTATGAGCCGATGCTGCTAGAGTGAATCAGCACTGCCTATTCTTGTGGACGGCTGGAATGAAGGCTGGTTTGACGTTGAATTGTGTTGCGTTGTGTTTGTTTGATGCCTCTTTTCTGTGGAGTCTGAGGACGTTATGCAGTGGGCGTCGTCTATAGTCCACTGAAGTGCATTTCCGGTTGTTGGTAGTGTATAAACGTGAACTTCTATGTTTTGGGCTATCCTTCAGATAAAACGTGAAATGACACAGTTAGCTAACGGAAAGATAACGAAGTTTAGCGAATTTCACTGAAAAATATTTTTGATGTGAAGGATGTTTATGCGTTAAGGATAAAAACGTGCTTCTATAAGGGAGGACGGAAAAGGGTTACTTAATCTTTGAACTTAGTTTTCTTCTACCATTACTTCCTGTACCAACAGTTACCTAGCTGTATTCTTAAGTTTTCCTTCATTTACCTCGCTGGTTGATTTGGATTACTCGAAACCACCTGTCGTATTGGTTGTATTTACGTGGACTCGTTCAAAAAGTAATACCTATTTTCCGTGGAATGGGAAATTTTTATTGAGAGAGTGAAAAATTGCAGCCGATAAAAGAACTTACTGAATAGTCCTACAACCTGAATTTTTATTGATTGCACGTGCGAATGCAACTACTGGTACGGTGAGTTGACTTTTAATTTAGCTTTAGGTAACACAACTGAAGCTCGAATAGTGTCCACGTATATTGCAGGTAACTGTTACCGAAAGTTAGATGTGTGTGATGCGTTTTGGGAATTTGCAACCTCAACATTTAATGCTTTATAGTTGACAAGCAATTGGCTATTTAGTGAGAAGTTCGAAATTTCATCGTTTCATTTGACAAAAGACGTGCTTTTAATAGTATATGTGCAAAATTAGTTAAGTTCCTTTATTTAAATTTTTGGTTACAAAAAAATTTCGAAGACTTCGACAGCAGTAAAGGTGTAACTAAGCTTCGAAGGACGTCAACGTTTTTATTCTTGTCAGAGGAGAGTGACACCAGTGTAGGTTCCGATATCTGAATATAGGGACTACGTTGAGAAGCGAAATATTGAAACCCTAAAAGATCAGAAGGTAAAAGAGACCTCATAATGACTTATGAATTTATTTCAACACACTACGCGAGAAGTAAGGAACATCCTTTTTGCTGCTGTATAGAAATATCCTTGGCGCGCTGATACTCGCAGCGTCCTTAAATATCGAGCATCGAACCGGTGGCACGATTACTTTGTATATTGCGTGATCCTCCACATTTGATTTCCTGGCACATTAGGTAACATTGCCGTAATCAGTACGTATGGAGGCACACCAGATAAGCTAGATTAGTGATTATTAGTGACAGCTGGCAAAATTAGATTCAATCACATATTCAACCATTCTTATAATCTTTATTCTCATCTGTTTTCTTCTATATTCCTTTTATATTCCTATCCTTCATGGGAAAAGCTCAAAGATTTACCCTCTCTTTTTGAAAGCTATTTGTTGTAGCGATAATATATCTTGCCTCAGGAAGCAGACAAAAATGAGGCAACTCAGAGGTGGCAGTAGACGCCGAGGCTGACGACGTTTGTCACCGCATTTCAGAACCCGGCATTCTAAATATAACGCTTTTCTAAAGCATTGACTATAAGAGCGCCGAGAACGCATTTCATTTATTTCGGTCGTGGGATGAGGGAAGGTTTTTTTTTGGGGGGGGGGGATGTGCGACGGAAGTAAGGTGGACCTTGCTTCGTTTTTTACGCAGGTGTATGAAGCGTATGAAGCAGAGAGTGCAAAGATGGCAAGCGAAGCACTTGGCTTCGTCGTCCCTCATGACTGAAAGGAAACGTCATCTGCTGCCACCCGCGTCATTGACAGTACTTGTGTATCTGTCTCACTTTCCTTCTGAAGACAACAAGTCATCTTTTTTGGCCATCTATTTGGTTTCTTGAAGAGTGGTGACCCTGGCTTCGGCTCATTCACGCCGAGAAGGGGTGGCAGGGCAGGAGAGGGCGGATGACGTGGTCGGACCAGCTCAAAGGAGCGAATACAGTACTCGAATGGAGCCATGTTTCTGCTCGAATGTATTCGATCACGTTTCCTCCTCCATTGTCAGGAGCCAAGCTTAATTTCCAACGTGCTCCGGGCACGTTTTCCTGTAATATCTGAGCCAAGTGGGTCCTGCGATCACGTATTTTTTCATTATATCGTTGTTATGATCGATTGGGATGTTTTACAAGACCGACGCTGCTCCAACAACTCTCAAAATTGCATCAATTCATCTTTTATATTGATATTTCGACTCCTCTTGGCAATTCACTAGCTAACATTTTGCAGATATTATAAAGTTTGATGTTGTTGAGGCGCTAAAGTTTTCCCCTTGAGGATAATGTGATTTGCTTGGCACACCTTATATCTTTTTTGAAGATGTTGTTTTATGCGTGACGAATGAAATGAAAACTTTTAGCGGTTAGTTTCTACTTTTTACTGGTTGGCAGTTTATCATTATATGCATAATATATTTTTCATCGTTGATAATTTGATTTAAAATTAAACAATTCTTTTCTTATTATTTTAGAATCCATATAACGTGGATTTAATTTGTTCAAAAATCTAACTGTGAAAGAGTATTATCCATCTTAATTACACACCTTCTTTCTCAGGTACTGCGTTTAATCCACAAACGTGAAGTCGTGTTGCGATTTAGGTGCTTGTGACATCATAGATATTGATGTCTATGTGGGAAAAGCTTTCAGCTGGCATTGTATTTAAGGATGAATACGAGTCAGAAATGCGATTTGGATTGAATGCGATAAAATTGCAATAATTCCTTAAGGAATAATTTAAACACGGATCCATTGCATTGCACATTGGTTGACATTCGTTGTAGCGTAATCTCATTTATTTTATCGTTCAGCATATCGTTTTACTTTCAGGGAGTGGACTACAAGCAGATCGCTGCTGTTGTCTCTGAAAAAAAAAAAAAAAAAGATGAGTGTGTTTGGTAAAATATTCGGAGGTGGAAAGAAACAACCACCGGCTGCAACCCCACAGGAATCAATTCAAAAATTACGCGAAACTGAAGAAATGCTCGTCAAAAAACAAGAATTTTTAGAGAAGAAAATCGAAGCGGTATGTTATTTATAAATTTTTTATATATCTATTAATCGAGAAAATATGGAAGGATACGATCATATTGCATTCACATCATCACTTAGTTGGGGAATCGTGAAGGATTCTGTCTTTTTTGAGAGAGGGGGGAGGGGGGGGGGAGATGCAGTTACGCATCTATAATTAGGAGTTGCATTTGATAAATTGTTAATAACTTTGCACTCCGAATTGGGTTTATGCCGAGCAGTTCCTTTAGAGCTTTGGAGTAATATCCCAAACCTCTTAAAGGCTGCAGCTGAACGAATAAATAACTCATATTTGTGATAGAACTTTGCCGTTTAATAGAGCAGCACTTCTGTGATTACGGCTCGTAAGACCTATTCCTGTCTTCCTTTCTAAAGAAACCGTTTTGTTCAGAAAGATGTTGATATGATAATAGAGTACTGATAGGTTGACTACCACAGTAGGTTGCTATCGCCATACGAAATGTGGGACCTGTACATATTTTAACACTGGTAAAACAGCATTGATATAAAAAATGATTAAGGCGGCGCAGTGCTTGAACAAACAAACACGTGAGAGTTTTGATTTTTGATCTTTAATGGCTGCCTTGCTTGCCTTATTGGTATATTTTCTATGGAAGCAGCTTTGAACGAGACACAACAAGCAGTGTGTAGGGCATAAGGGCTCTAAGGTATTGGAAGAAATTGCAGTTCATCTTCCGCTTTCTGGTCAGCAAAAAAGTTTCGTTCATAAGAGGTTCACCTTGTTCCTTTATTATCAGGATCGCATGAAATTCAGCTTTGGTCTGAAGGGATATCGTTGGTTTTTTCGTTTGCATTTTTTTCCACTCATCAAAGCTAACATCATCCGTACTGTGTTCTTTCGAAGATGTTATTTGCACTGTGGTGCCCTTTTCGTCTTAAGCTACGATCATCTCTCATTAAAGGGATTGCACAAATCCTTTGTCCTTCGCAGTCTTTTGTATCCTTTCTTCTATCTATCATCGATGTCGCCATAAAAAGCTGCCAAATCGTCTTTGAAGGCAAGTGTTCTTTCGTCATCAAATTTTTTTGTAGATGGACATAAAAAATTAAGTTGGTGGAGACTTCATCCAGTTCTATCCCATTTTACTGTGATACATCAACGTGATTTGTTACTGTTAAGTTGAACGCTTGGAGTAGTTTTTGATTTTATGAAGAAAACTGAGCTAGCTTCCAGCGACTCATCTAAAGAATTGGCTATGCATCGGATCATCTCGGTCTCGATTCAACCTCGGGATGGGATGATGGTCTTCTTTGAACCGATTGGCGAGAACAAGAAAGTTGGAGTGATAACCAAAATTTGAAAACTTTGCAGCTATTTTATAAGCTTGTAAACTTTTAGAAGCTATTATGATTGTGTTTTCTAAGCAGTTCGAAAATATTCGTGTGCCGTGGATGCGCTCTTCAAGAAAAATGCCGATTTCGGTAGAAGAGGATGCTGATTCGCTAAAAACAGATCAGGATGACCCAGGCCTTTTTTTTGCAAACGTTTATGCTCCCGAAAATTTTGGATCCATTATGATACACATCATTGACATGTTTTTCTTTAAGGAAGTCGCATCGGCAAGGAAGCACGGAACAAAGAACAAACGATTGGCGCTGCATGCATTGAAGCGGAAGAAGCAGTTCGAGAAGCAACTGCAACAAATCGATGGAGTTCTTTCGACGATCGAATTTCAGAGGGAGGCACTCGAGAACGCATCGACCAACGCCGAGGTGCTTCAGGTGATGGGTTCCGCGGCTAAGGCGCTTAAGAGCGCACACAATGACATGGATGTCGACCAGGTGAGCAGCATTGTGCGGTGATTGCCACCATCAATTGGTAGATATAGTCTAATCGGAGTAGAGCTGGTAATGATTCCTAATGGCAGTTGTGTGGTTAGGTTAGTGGGGGAGGAGGGAGTTGATGAGATCACTGAGGATAATAATAAGTTCACCCCAATTCTAAGAGGTGTTTTCTCAAATTTTTTTTTTCGAATCTTTTTCGTTCTAAAACATCTTTACTATAAATTTTTTACGGTTAATAAATTCAATATTTGAGTAAGAAAAGCAAATGGTTTTGTTAGGAAATGTTCTATTGAGGAAGAGAGGGGGGAGAGGTGGAGATACAAGCAAACTACATTTTTTCTTTCTTCAAGAATTGAACCAGTGTGTACGTATATCGTTTAGGTGATATTAAATTGCCAGCACATTGCGCTATTAAAGTGAGTGGCTGCACGATTGTTGCTATGCATGTAATCACTACGCTAGGCAATTGAAGTTTATCTCAGTTCACGAGAGAGCGCAGTTTGATAGCGAATGACATTGCTTCATTGACGAGCATTGTGAGATGCTTATTTTGTGGGTTTATTGATTGAAAGCAAGTTAGGCACACGGCGAGTTGTTCTTTGAAACAAATGTTTACCTTCACGGGTGCGAAGCAGAGCAAGCTCAAATATTGCATAGTGCGGTTTGATTTAAAAAAAAAAGAAGCAAGAAATAATATTGCAAGTGTTAGCATGTGATTGCATGACGACTAAAGAAAACAGTTGACAGTATATATAAGTGTTTAACTATAATTTCGTTGAGCTTGATACAAGGGGACTATTATCACCTTTCATTCACTTCCTCCACCATTCTTGTTGCGTTTTCACTGCAAAAATTCAATATTATTGCTGTATGAAGTATCCGTTAGGTTTGGTTTCGTTGCAAGATAGATTCACTTAAAGGTGCATGACCTTATGGAAGACATCGCCGAGCAGCAGGAAGTAGCAAACGAAATCGCAGAAGCAATAAGCAATCCGGTCGGTTTCGGGCAGGATATCGACGAAGACGACCTTCTGAAGGAACTTGAAGAGCTTGAGCAGGTCATATTTAATATTCGTTTTGTCTGCTGACCTTAGAAGATTGTAAAGAGTTGAGCACACCCAATTACATGCTTAGTAATGTGACCTAAAAGCCCTAGGTTCATAACGTTCGTGCTCGGAGAAAAGAGAGTCTACCTTAGAGAGGAGGCAAGGAGGACTTCAGTCCTAGAGTGAACTCTATATGTACTGACGTAACATTCGATATAATCCAATGCAAGAGGGCTTCCCGGCCTCCCTTTTTCATTCAGTTTTGCATCGAAAGAATCAGATATTTTGAACGTTCAGTATAGGGTTTTTATTGATGATTGGTTAATACTCTGAACGATTAATACGTAAAATGTTTTATAGGAAGAGTTGGATAAGCAGCTGCTCAATGTGGGTCCAACTCCGGCAACAGTGTCGAGCCTTCCAGAAGCACCAACCACTGAGCTTCCAACTGCAGCCAAAAAGACAGCGGCGAAAAAGCAGCAAGAGGATGACGATCTTGCCGAACTGGAAGCGTGGGCGAACGCTTGAGCTGGAGCTGTGACTTTGACATCTAAGGCTTCTATTATATAAAAGGCATTTGTGCATAGCTGGAGAGGTAGGTGAAGGAGGTGTTTATTGTTCTGTGGCCTAGGTATATGATGGATGTTTGGGGTTAGAGGTGGAATGATAGCAATTTCTTGTCTTTATGAGAGAAAATAATCAGATAGATTTGGATAGGGACGTAGTAAAAAAATTGAAATAAGATGGGAGAAGGTGGATTGCTGCCACTGTTTTTATGTTTCTTTCGCTATTTTCATGCTCTAGTTTTTTATAAACTCACAAAGTTTCGAGAGATGACTATTCCCCGCCCCCGCATTCCTGGATGTGCTCCTGGAATGGAATGTGATTTGCTGTCTGTGATGGTCGTATAATATATGCGATCGTTGTTGGCTGTCTCATATTGCTTGCACAAGTGACTATTACAAATTGAATTGCGCCATTCACATTCAACGTGCTTGCTTCAATTGGTTAATTTTCTAGTAATGGATCATCATTCTGTCTCACCACTATGTCAGCTCTCTTATTCTCTGTTACTGATATGAAGAGACCGGTTGGACTGGAATGGGGGAGGGTTTAGGAAAGGTAAAGTTAATCTGAAATATGTGAAGGGACGATGGGAGGGGAGGGGGGGCGTTGAAAAACGCAGACGTAATTAAATGCAGAATTTGCAGAGGGGTTGCCTCGAGTGGGATGGAGTTTAAAGCTTTAATGAGGGTTTTATTTTATTGAGGAATTTCTAACTTTTGGTCGACTTTTTTTTGGGGGGGGGGGGTTGTAAATTTGAGTTATACATTCAAGGTTTTATGTGAATTTTGCGATCGGTGTTCGGAAAATCTCGCTTACATGTGTTAGAGAGAAATGAAGAGTTTTCATTGATCATCGTTTGTGCGAATTAAATTTTTTTTTTTTTTTTAATAGAAATACTAGAAATTGCGAAATTTTCCATCGAACATTGATAAAAAAACAGGTGGGATAACATATTTAATGACATTGTTTGCTCTTCTTTTCAATTTGTTGGAGGCATATCCTACTGACTATTCAATGTCCAAAAATTTGGTCTGTTTCTTTTATTTAAAGTTTTGCCAAATTATTCAACACAAAAAGCGGAAATTATGCTTTCTAAAAGCCGAATTTTATGAATAAAAAGTGCTAGCATATTTCAAAAAATAGCCGGCGCAGAGATGGTTCTGACGAGGGTCTTTAATATATGTTAGTTCTCTATCACAACGATGTTTGTTTGAAAGGAACAAAGGCGATTGCAAATCTACAATTGCAGTCCTATACATGTAACGCACAGGTCACTTTATTTTCGGTAAATGGTCAAGGAGGAATATTTTAAATGAGACTTAGTCTATTCCGGGGTGTACATTTCCAAGCACATTTATCATTGTGATTTCATTTCCATTGCGTTCTTTTTGATTTGTATAATATAGTTCGCCACTGTTTTTATTCCATTCTTTCATCTCCATATGAAGCCATCGTTCATTCGCAGCAATCATTTTTTTTTAGCTATTTGATTGTTAATAATTGGAGAAATAAAGGTCCATATTTATTTTTATTCTTACAATATGCATTCGATCGAAATAAATCGATGATATGCGTTCATGAGGACGTTGCTATCTGTGTGAGATGGTGAAAGGTAGCTGGTACAAGTGTCGAATAAGAAGGTACAGGTATTGGGAGCTATCGGATCTATGGAATTGCGGTTTGGGACAAAGGAGACGTCCGCATGAAAGAGAAGGAATTTCCACTAATCAGAGCAGTGTAATGGAACTTGAAAAAACTAAGTTTTTAAGGACGCTGATTGTAAATTTAACACAATTCTCTAGGTACATATTTAGTCCCATGTCTTAGCAGATTGTTCCTAGTGACTGGCTTCCTAGTGACTGGGAGGGTAGAATTGGGGCCAGGTTTCTAAAAATTTCTTATATTTTAAATCACATCCTCGAAAAGTTAATCCGAGAAATTTTTGATGCATTTACGACACTCTCAGAAATGTACTCGATCGCCTTCATTCTGAGTTAAGATCGAAATGCCTGGCGAACTCCAAATGGGGTTAAGAACTTTGTGCTATAGTGGGTATTGTGGTGCGGTAGGAGGGTTTTTCGTCGGGAGGGGGAGGGGAAGAATCCGTCAGGGGTCGGTTTGCAGAGGCGGGAAGCCCGGTGAAGAAGTCCGGGAATTGCCGTCTTCCTCCTTTCTAAGCGGGTCTTGTTGGGAATCAGGGAGCAATGTTTTAAAGACACGATACCACACCAGTAGTACCATTTTCATTAAGAGACTCCGTATGACTAGTGTAGTACGGAGTCCTCGTTGACGATCGGGAACGACGTGCCACACTAATGGTGGATGTCTTTAGAGTTTAGCATCAGCCGTACACACCAAGCAACGTTCGTATTATGTCTGCTTGTTTTCCGAGAAAACCCTGAATTCTTTGATGTAATTTCGGGATGTATGCTGCTAGTTTCGCAATCTACATATTTGTGAGGCTTGGATTAAGTCCGATCGCGGTCCGGATCGGTCCATTTGTGAGGAATCTTTCTTCTTGAATAGGTTTCTCTTAGTGCATCGTGGTCGGCCTTCGTTGTTGAGCGGGGGGGGGGAGGAAAACTGATAATTAGGGGAAGGAAAATTGCATTCAAAGCTGGATTTTCGACCCCGTAGATGAAAATAGGTAGGAGAGGTGCGACACTCCTCACTATAGGAAGGAGGAGCGCACTTCAGGTTAACTGGTTCATGTTGGATCCAACTTGTTCATGCCAGGGAATTGAATAGAGGGGGGGGGGAGAAGGAGATTATGAAAACGTTAGCTACTGTTTTCGGTCTAGTATGCGGTAAATTTTTAATAAAAAGTTTGAACGATTCGATATTTCCACTCAAATTTCTTATCGATTCTAATGATAAGATTTTATGAGGTTATGAGTTGATAAAATTGTGACTTTATTTTTATATGTCTACTCATTTAAAATGTAGCTTTATGGACGTTTTGCTTCTTCTTGATATTCATGCTTATATATTTCTGCATATTTTCCCTCTTCGAAACTTTAAAATGAATAAATAAATAAATAAATAAATAAACAAATAAAAGTTAACATTTAAAACTTTGCGATATCCGTCCATCGGAAATATATAACTTTCCCTGTTGTTGCGCTCTTTTTATCTTCGATTTTCTCATTGAATCTCGTAATTTCTCGATTTTTTATCCTCACCATATACGTCGTAAACCGGATGTAATTGTGCTCGAATACAAATCTGCATGAAAAATCCCCGTGCTTTTGTTACGTATGCTTCACTTCGCTCCTTACTATTGTCAGAAAAGGCGAGGAGAGGGAAGGACAAGGAGAGGGGGGGGGGGGGAGGGAGGTAGGTTGTGTTGCTTACATAACACGGTTTATTCGCTTTTGCATTTAACAGATAGCAACTGTTTCCTCGAAATTCGATAAGCATCGAATGCCGACTACACTGAGATTTCAATTTTTTTTTTTTTTCTTACTCCCATCAACAATGCAAATCTTTCGATGTTTCAACTCGATGAAGGAGGATTTCAAAACTGCAAAAGAAATGTTTCTCAATGAGAATATTCAACAACGAGAATTTCCTTGTATCTTTTAGAAATTGGTAACGGTGAATAAAAATTCGTTTTAAGGCGATCCTATTATCGAACAAAAGTGACCACCACCGATTCTAATAATTCCTATTTATATTAATAATAATAATAATAATATTGTTTATATAATAAGGTATTTATAAAGCGGGTAGATTATATATGCGTTATATTTTTGATAAATAACAACATTTCGAGGTATACCCTCTTCGGTTTATTAAATCCAACAAAATATTAGACAGGTTCGGAGCTGGAGCTTCTATAAATGATCCACTAGAAACCTTCACGAATTATAAACAAGTCATTTAATTGACCTATGGGGCTGTTGGTGTAGCACTCTCCAAATTCCCCAGCAACCAACTTTTCAGGAGTAGCTGTCAGCTGTTCGCTTAACAACAAAAATTCCCTTGTATCATTTTATCATCGTCGTGGAAATATCTTTCTCACGCAATGCGATTCTATCGCTGAAATAATCCTTTCAGGACGTCTAGATTCACCTATTCTGCATCCTTCTCTTTTCTTCATTGCTCCCCATACCATCACACTAAAAGCGCGGCATGCGTTTTTCACATCCTTGGAAAAAAACACCTCATTTTCCTATTTCGTTGCATTTTGCACTTGCTCTGTGTTGTAGTGAACCAATCTCTTGGACGCATGCCAAAAATTAGATACAACTGCGACACATTTCCTACGATATATTTAGTGGGCTGCTGCGCAGTTAATTGGTTGGGATTGAGCCCGCATTTGACGAACGCTGATTTTTTGCACGTTTTCGCGGATTTACCGCTGCCGTTTGTGCATTTTGACCGTCCTGTGTTGATGTGTATTGGGTCATTTATGAGCAGTGAATAAGCGATTTTGATCTACTTCAAAAATGGTGGGAATCCACTTGTGCATATAAATCCCTCCCTTAGGTTGCATTCATTTATGAGTTAATGAGTGCTGAGTGGTCGTGTAGTGAGAGAGATGTGAGATATGTCTCTTGCATCTACGTTCGTTGTGTGTGTTTTTAATAATAAATTGAAGTGAATAGGAATTTTCCATCGGTGATCGAATGAGTTGTGAAACGATGAATTTGTTTGTTACCTTTGTTGAACAGGTTAATTAGCGGTAATCACTAGGTAGGTTGAATAGTTTCTATACATTGCGATATTGTGTGCCTTATGTGTTCATAATAGCAATATTTTTTATTGTTTGCCACAAGATAATAGAATATTTCGGATTTGAGCATCGTTAAGCAACGTTTCTTTTCCCATAAACCGTATTTCCATCGTCACTATCGTATAGCACCGATACCGTATATACGCCATTCGAATGGTTACTCATGCAATTAACCTACCTGCTGGATATAAGCCTTCTACAACTCATCTCTAAGCGTCACCGGAATGGATCTCTAAGCGTTGGATTTTTTTTTCAAATCTATTTGCTTAATCAGATGGAAAAAATTGACAGCAAATTGGAGGTACAAAAATAGGGAAAACAACCCGAAATATCAGGAAAAATATTTACCTGAATATTCATCCCGCCTAGTTTTCCTCAAATATATACTTGTCTTTAAAGATTACAAACTTTATAAAGGTTTACGCTTCGAAGTGAAAAGTATAGCAGTTGCATATTTATCAGCAATTGCATTGTTCAGTTTATTTCAAAAGTTACATAACATTGGGCTCGATGAAAAAATTGATGAATTGAATAAGGCGATACGTATCGTTTGCACTAACCACCACAGCGCTTATTTACCGATATCATGTGCATTGCGTATCGTATGTGGATTTTATCTAGTGAGGAAGTTAGGTGTCCTTGTTTACGTTATATGGAATTGCGTTTACCGTAAAGCTATGGTTAGTCGTTTTCTCACCTTTTTCAAATCATTCAGGTAATATGAGACTTAAATATATAAGCATATTTTGATAGCCGTTTACTGCCAGCCGGCTGGTAGTTCTCATGATTTGTTCTTTTTTTTGTTGTTGTTATTCTTCGTACTGATTGTTATCGGCACTGTTGTTATTTAGGTGATTATAAACCGAAGAAGCGAAAATTTTTAAAGCTTTATAAAAGCGCCCATGAGCTGCATAATGATAGTTGTACGTGAAATTGCGCTTTTTTTTTTTTCTAAATTGCGCTTCTATTTCCTTTAAGGAGTAGTCGAGCTGCTTCATATCAGTATACGGCAAACCTTTTGGGTGGGAGAATTTCCACTTCTTGTTGCCTACAGTACTTGAGTGGTAAAGGCTGTTGACCCCATTCATAAAAAGTGCTTCGCTATGCCATCACTTGAGGAGGCATCATTGAGGCGAAAGTTTTCACTTGTTCAGAAATAACAATTTACAGAATGGGCCTTGCTCAGGTTTGGGTCATACCCCATCCCGACCTCGGTTGTAACCAGGGCCGGGCTACATGGTTAGATTTAGTATGAACACGAGTAAAGCCTTATTTCAGAAGAAAACAAACGAGATTGTATCGCAGCATTATATGTTTGCAGTGGATATATTGTCGAGGAATTGCGAGAGAAGGGAGCAGGTTCAGAAGTGATTTGGACATGTCAGGATGGGAGGGACAACGTTGAAATGCGATTAGGAAGGATTGTTAAAAGTAAAATAAGGTAAGAAGTGGGGAAAGCATCGGGAAACTGAAAAATAGGAAAACAATAGGGGGGATGAAACAGTTGAAAATGATGTAAGAATTGGAAGAAAAGTGCTGAGAGGTTGACTCAGAAACAGCATATAGGTCTGGGTACACAGGCGAATTTCGGTACAAGTATATATGGGTCCATTTTTCTGACGTTTTTCTGACCCTGTTCCTTCCTTCCCCATTTTTTTTCTACAACGGGTTCCTTTATGTATCATTTTCACAACTGCCAGGCAGTGTCGTTCATGCTGATCTCGCGTCTTCATACTTTGTCGTACAGATCTGATGCTTCTTGTGTTGACCCGGATCCGAAAGTATGGATCCGAGGTTTCCATTGTCCACTCTGGCGTGCTGTTATTATCCGACTTAGGCATGAAAACATGTGCCTTTGGCAAAGTGGATGGGAACAGTAGCTCTGGCCATGTATGATTATCCGTAGACCGTTCAGCTTGAAGGCGAGAATCAAGAAATAGAACGGAACCACGCAAGTCTCTTCAGTGAAGCATCCTTTTCCTACCCGGTGTTTAAGCTAATTGTTTGTTTTGATAGATGTTTGGCACATTTTTATAGGTCATGCGTATTAATCTACCATCATTTTAGGTATATTTCGACGGTGGGGAGTTGTTGAATGTGGCATCCACTTTGCATCTCAGCCCATTTTTTCAGTGCTCTTCTTCATATTCACTTTATTGATATGTGGTATAAAAAGATAAGAAACCATTCCATTTTTGATATCAGAGCAGGACGCATTTCCTGCTGGTAACTTTCTGGCAAATTATCATTCAAAATGTGCATTCTCTGAGCACATTTGGTCGACTCCTCCTAAGCTTGGGAAAGGGCCCTCATTCAAGCCCGGAAGTCCCCGAGGTGGAACCCGAACTCGAACTCCTCAGACGAGACGGTGTTGTCGTTCAAGTGCGGAACCTAGGAATCTCGAGGGTTTCTGAAGCAACACCTACATAGTTTATGAGCCAACCAATCACGTTCACGTGCAGACCATCTCATCCCACTGATATTATAATGCAGAGTTGGAGTATACGCGTCGACCTGTTCTTGTTGCTTTCGTTTTGGTGATGCTTATATTTTTCAATAGGTTCATCGGGTAATTTGTGAGTACAATATGAACGCCGAGAAGATCAAGAAGTTACAGCAGAATGCGCAACAGGTTCGCACAGGAGGCAAGGTTGGTTCGTTTATATCTTTGCCGATCTGTACATTCACTAGTCTAATGTGCTTGTGTGAGGTCTGTCGCAGTTTGCTGTCGTGCCACTTGAATAGAAGCGTAATTGAAACTTCAATGAAAGGAAATTGAGCATTCAGATATATGAGGCCTTTCTTTTTATTTGTGCTCACACTTTACTCAACCTTGCTCATATGTTCTCATGTTTTTGCAGTGGGGCTATTATTTTCATGATAGTCTGACTCATATATAAGCAATCTTTTGGGATTTCATCGAAAAAAATGGAATGAATTCATACTCGATGGAGTGAATTCGAAAATCAGTCTTCAATAAGGGAGGAAATGGATGTTTAATTGCCGCAAAATGTAAGACGATTCATGCAAAACAGGCAAAGTACCTTAATAACCTACAAAATATCTAAAAGAGCCTTTTCGAGTGCTTTATCATTGACCAAATCTAGATGTTTCGGACAGAACAGCTTGAACGGCTAGACATTCAAAAAATAATCCGGCCACCAGTAAGCTTTGCAACTGGGGAGAGGAAAGAAGAAAGAATTCAAATATCGGTTCGCTGCCTGACGGGGGCCGAGGATTTAGGGGAGGAGATGCTTGAGTGGCAAGACATTTCCCATCTGTTCTATGTTTCATAAAGTGTTTAAAAATCATGTAGGATCAAACACTGATGCCGTCTTACGAGTTTGTTGCGCTGATTACTTCTACCTCCTCCAGTTAGAGCTGCGTCATTTTCTAGCGGAGCAAATCATTCGACTACACTCTAGCTGTGTGCTTATTGATGCTTTTAGTATTATTTAAGAAAAAGAGCAGTTGAAATGTAGTGGAAATGTGTAATAGAGGTAATGTGCTGAGTGTTTCTCCACTTCATAAGCAGAGTTTTTAAGGGAAAAGTCATTGCTTTTGTTTAGGTAGACCCCATTTAATTGAGATTTTTTGCCTTCAGGAGGAAAGAGAAGGTCGATTTTGTAGGCTACATGTTCTGCCATGTCTTCAGTATATTTTTTCTTGTTTTACGGATGGAGAAAGTATGTCTTTTTCCTTTGCATTTTAAGAGAAGGGAGGAAGTTATAGAGGAAGAAGTCTTTGCTGTGAAGGCTGTGACAGGGAACACGGCGAGTGGCCGCATTTTTCTATGGGTGATTCTTCAGTTTTGAGTAACGCACTTCTGTAAAATGCGTACTGTTTGAAGGGGACGGCACGCAGGAAGAAGAAGGTTGTGCACAAGACGGCGGCCACCGATGACAAAAAGTTACAAAGCAATTTGAAGAAGTTGTCGGTGACGAACATCCCTGGCATTGAAGAGGTTTGCTTTACTCCATCTTTCCTGCTGTCGGGTGGCGTGTATATTGAAATGCTTAGAAGTGAAGCATTGTTGCGCCAATTTCACCGTCTTTCTCTGTCTCTCTCATTCTGGTTTAGATTTGCTAGCGAATGCGTTCAGCCGATGAATTGGTTGGCTGAAGACCACGTTTCTTTAATATTATGGCCATATAGGAGTTTTTTTTTTTAAATAATAACTGCAATGTTTGTTTGGTGGGTTTTTGTGTAGTTGACCCATGCATTTTGGCACTTAAAAATGTATGAAAGATGTGGTTAAAATCACCTCATTTTTCTATCAAGTCTGGAACATAGCACCGCATAAGTTTATTGCTCTGCATGAAGTTTCTTCTTTTAGTAGGCAGAGTCGATTCCGTCACACATCCTTTCTCCTGAGTTCAGAAAAATGTAGTCTGCCGTCCTTGGTGGATGTATGGTTCCTGCCTAATATATGAGCTCTTTCAGCTTCGTGGTTCGTTGGTTTCAATAGCTCAATTGAATATGCAACTTTCAAATATTTAAAGACGGAATTTAATGGTGCACTCGTAGCAGTACAAAACTATAAGTTTAATGAATCTATAGAAACTTGTGGGCATTCAGATTTTGATGGAAAAATGGGAATATTCGCGGGGAATTTGTTATCCCGATGTTCCTTTTCTAAAGTGAATCGTTCAGTGCGACTCAAAATTTTTATGAAAGAGGAAGTTGTTGAATTTGATCGTCGTTAGAGTTGATATAACTTTTAAAATGTGTTGTATTATAATTCACACGCCATGTCGTTTCAATTCTATAAGTCGGAATTTGTTATACTTTGTTATGTAATTTATTTGTTGATGTACAAATACGGCTTCATTAAAATAATGTCGTTGAAATGTGCCCGTATTTCGGTTCTGTAGGGATTGCTGCTATCTTGCTGAGAATCGTTGTCTGTATTTATTTTTTGAACGATTCTTTAAAAGGAATTCTTTACCAACTACGAAAGGCAAGTATAGAGTTAAGTGTTCTTTCCAAGAATGGGAAAGGGGGGAACATAGATACCTTTTTCCGCTTCCTCTTCCTTTTGCTGCTTTTTTGTTTTTTTTTTTTCTTTTTTTTCTTTTGAGAAGGTTTCATCACTCTCTTGCAACAGCCCTGTTGATGTAATACATGGTTTTTCTAGAAAGCTAGGGTTATGCGATGAGTTTACTTCGATCGCAATCGCACTCCCTATCAGTACCGCTTAGGGCAGAACGAGTGGAAATGGTGTTAATTCGGATCAGGTACTTGAGAGTGCGAACTCTAGTAGTGTTTAGGGATTGTGTCTTTTTAAAGCTTCGGTCAAAATCGTCTCACCCCTTCTTCCTTAAGCATACTCTGTATCTGATCATGAAGTAACTTGATTTGTCGTTTATCTGAGCAGGTGGCATGCGGCGACTCTCACGCGAAAAGCGGATGTAAAAGAGATGAGAAGCGCATGTTAGCCGATATCGAGTTCATTTGCTCAAGCCCACCAATTTTTCGTCTCTTCTCACTGTTTCGGTTTTTTTTTTTTTTTTTTTTTTTTTTTTTTTTTTTTAATAGCGCTAAACGTTATTTCAGGTGAATATGATCAAAGATGATGGCACCGTCATTCACTTCAACAATCCAAAGGTGCAGGCTTCGGTACCAGCGAACACGTTCTCTGTCACTGGTGGTGCGGAGAATAAACGTACGTTTTCTTCGCCTTGTTAATTTTGTTTCTCTGTTTGAGCACAATTGTTGAGATTAATGTGGCGTATCATGCACGGGGATCACTCCCCACCTCTCACCCCCCCCCCCCCCTCTCTTCCTTTGAAAGAAACAGATATGTGCACAAAATGTTTCCTAAGATTTTCAGAACTTGCTTTTTTATAAACCGTTTGAGCAGTTTCTTTGCTTCACTAACGCTGCTTTCTGCCCTTTTACCGATGATCGTTCTGTGAGTGATCTTCATCATGACTAGACATTTTCTGCCCTATCTTTGAGCAAAGGGATGGTTTGCGCGGTTCCTTATCATTTCTGCATTGTTCACCTTAGCTCTTTTTAAGATTCAGCGATTGTATGCAGTGTTCAAAGGTTGAGAAGTTTTTTATTGAACTTATTCCAACATAAAACTTAGTCTAAGATATTTTCCATGCTTCGTATACTTTGCAGGTAAGCTTCTTTCATTTTATGCAAAATATGCAAACTGCAGGTAACTTCAGTTAATAGCGAATATCTTTCAGTTAGATCTGTCTTTGGGAGAGGCAACCTTCAGTTTATTCAGCTTTTACAAGTTGGTTTCTATCAGTGAGCGATCTGTTATGGTTAAATGAGTTCTTTTGATCTCGGTCATCCTCAC
The DNA here is from genome assembly GCA_037389465.1 of Baylisascaris procyonis. Lineage (NCBI taxonomy): Eukaryota > Metazoa > Nematoda > Chromadorea > Rhabditida > Ascarididae > Baylisascaris > Baylisascaris procyonis. The sequence goes on along the minus strand of JAZARR010000088.1, from coordinate 3,585,998 downwards.
TTTGTGTAGCAAGTTGTTTTGTTCACACCTGTGTTGTCTCTCCGCATTTTTGCCTTAGGGACTGCAGGTCTTGCTTGCTAAACAGATGTGCTCTCTTGTTGTCTCGTAGTTGTTGTTGCTCGTAATAAACGAGCTACGTTGCTTCGGTGAGGTTCTTCACACGCTGAAACGGTCGCAGTTGTCTGTTTGCATTAGGTTGGCCATCTTGGTACATAGCTACATATATTGAGATTTGTTTGTTTTGTTTTTTCTGCCTGTGCAGTCTCTTCGTTTTGCACGTTCAGCGACATTTTACGCTTTTCAGAAATCACGGAAATGCTGCCGGGGATTCTGAATCAGTTGGGTGCTGAATCGCTGACACACTTGAAGAAACTGGCTAACAACGTGACGAGTCAGTTCAAGACAACAGAGGAGGATGATGTCCCAGGTGATTACTTTAAAAAGCGTACTATCTTAGTTTATTTAAATGGAGTCATTTGCGAGCCTCCCCCCACCCCCCTCCCCCCACTCTTCCTATACCCATCCTCAAATTGTCTTCTTCGATCAGGTGAAAATATAGTAGAAAGAACCAAAGAAGCACGCAATGAGGAGGGGACCAAACCAAACACAGTTACTGTGACTTGCTAAGGGGAAGACGGTTTACGTATTTGGCAATCCATGAAAATGGCTATGACTAGAAGTACTTGTCAATAATGAGCAAATTATTTCCCGTCCTGTCTCGGTACTTTCTTTCCTGTCTTTGCAATGATTCCCACCCCCTCCCCCACCTTCCTTCCTCGCTTCGCGTATTCAAGCCGGATTGTATTCATTAACAGCCTTGATTCGTCCCATATTTCGTCTCATGAACTAAATGTAGCATTTAGTGAAACCTCGCTAGTGCTCGATTACCTCCATTTGTAATGATGGCTTCTTTGAGAACGGTATTTCGGAGGGATAGTCTCCGACAAATGAGTCGAGTCTTCGATGCAGTCCCTAGTGCTAAAACTGAGTTGTGGCTGTAAAGCTAGATCGCAACAGTTATCTCCCCCACATGTTGCGTTATACAGTCTGCAAAGCATAGGCTACAACGTCCTTCCACGCATTCGTTTACCGTGTTTTAGATAATGGCAGGTTTAGAATTTGTAGTTTATATGCGCAGACATTTTGAGGTCGCGATATATATGGCAGCATATTGCTGTGCAGGTGAGGTATTCATTGAAGTATGCTGGTTGTTATATTTTCGAGTAAATTCCTGCTATGATTCTGGACGTGATTTGCAAGGTGCTTTGCGTCCTATTTATTTGTTTCTTAATGCGTCACCTGTTTAGCAGTAAACTCTTTGAACATTAAGGGCACTGCATGGAACGAACCTTGTGGCGGGGGGCCGCTGAATGATTGAAACATTCGTGGAGGATTGTCTGGAGTTTGTTCTTGAAACTCTGTCTTACCGATGCGTTAATTGCAGATCTTGTGGGTGATTTCGACGAGGCGTCAAAGAATGAGTCGAAGGTGGGAGGAGAGTGCAAAGAGGAGCGCGAGAAGGAGCGTGAGGTGGAGAAGGCAGTGCATGACGTGGAGGAGCAGGAGAACAAGCCGGTGGAGGCATAGGGTGGCCACGTTGTCTCTGCTCGTACACCCTGCTCAACAAGCATCTCCTAAATGCAGTCGCCTATACCGCACATATGTTTTCCATTCGTTGCATGTTTCATTGTGTATGTTTGTTCTTTAACTTTATTAACACACGCGGTCGCTGATTACGACGTTTAGTATTAGGAATAAAAATGAAGCTTTCAAAGGCACCGATTTACGATTGCCTTCATAATTTCAGGGAAGGGATTTTGGGGGGAGGGGGGTGCTTTGTGGCTAAGTGGAATGGTGACTTGAGCAAGTGCCATGTGGTTTAAGCAATTAATGTTCTGCAATAGTATGTTTTTTCGAATGCGATGTTAGTAAAAGTGGTAGTTGAAGCTGATGGGATGTAGGGTGGAAGATGTACTGAACGTCTCTGGCAATTGTTGGAAGCTCGACTGTCTCTTGTTGAAGATAACGTGTTAGCGTGCTTCATTGATGCGTCATTCCTTTCGAGGTGTGACGTTGCTCTCTGATTTCCTTATGGTGTTCGATGTGATTTTATTGGTGCAGAATACGGCCATTTCTAGTAGTGGAATGTACGATGCACAACGATGGCTTCTTGTAACGATTGGGCACTGCGTGCGGTTTCATTTGTGGCTGTTGAAAGGAAAATTTTGCGTGTCCCATCTTGCGGTAATGTTGTTCGGCGACTGTTTTGCTATTGTTTTGTTTCATATGTTGGTACTTTTATTTCTGTGTTCCACTCATGTAAAGGAGAAAAAAATTGTTATAAAGTGGTTGTTTGATGTGTCCGATCTTTGCCGGTTGCACTCCACAATATTATACCGACGGTGCTGATGCTGATCGTAGTCAGAATGCTGACTGCTGCTTAAACCTGGTTTAGTATATTGATAAATGAGGTTGCTTTCTGGTTTTATTTCCCTGTTCACTTTTTTCGGGAGGAGTATGGGCTGTATATGTGATCATCTGTCAAGTAGGCTATGTTCTTTCAACCTTTGGCCACTTTATAGAGGAAGATTGGATATATATCGAATGTCTTACTGTTTTATTGGTGACAGCGAACGTGCAGGATGTCCGTGCCAGAAGTACTCAGTGGTCACCAGCAAGTTGGCATGAAGGGGCGATGGAAGGACACCATGAACTCACGCCTGCTGTCGATCCAGTGTTGAATATGTTTAGGCTGAGGTCGATCGTTCATAGGCAGCACCATCGATGATCGCTCGAGATTATGTTGCTGCTTTTACCTGCTCTATTGAGTACGATCTTTGGGGGTCTGAGGTGGGAGGATGTTGTGACTGGCAGCGGCTGCATGAAAAGGATCGATTGCAGACAGAGGGCAAGAGAAGATAGCTGTCTGTCAGTGTCGGTATGCAAGAAGACAAGCGACTTAGAAAAGTAGTTTATGGGGAGCATGAAGGCCCCAGACACGATCAGAACCAGGAACATCCAAACAGGCCAAGCCGACTCGTATAGGCCGCAGACATCGGATGGGGCGGCACAATAGCAAATGAGTCAGTGACATTAAGTGAAGGACATTAAAATAGGAATGGACTGTACAAGTAGATGTGGTCACTGCAGTGTTAGATCAAACTAGGTATCTTGTGTTGACTGTATGGTGCCATACCAAACAGAGAGGAGGTGATGGAGGGGTAAAAAAGGCTGTAATAGCAATTATTTGTGACGTTTAAAAATCAATTTTATTGAGGCCTTTTGGAAGATTTCTCTTATTTATTAAGGAGAAACTTCACCGAATGCTTCGTTGAGTATGCGTAGTTCTGTCATACGCATATTTTTTCATGCAGTGGCAAGTATTGTACATCTCTACCTCAGGATATCGGATAATGACATGTTGAGGTAGACATACGGACAAATGGTTAAAGTATATGCAACATACGAAACGTATGAATAGATAGGTGATAGATATAAATTAGAATATTACAAATTCCTAGTAAAGAGGAAAGTAATACGCTATGTGATCTATAAAAAAAGATAAAATTAATATGCGCGTTATGGTACGATGATCGGTTTGATGTATTCAATTCGTTTTGCTTTCCATAGTGTTTCCCATTTGGAATTCCATGCCGTACTTTGTGGTTATGGGTGGCAGTTCGGCACGTTTCAAGTGGCCCTTACAGCAATGCAATATGGCTGCGGAATCCGCTGGTCGGCAGTTGTAACTAAATTCTGGTCAGCTTATTTTGACATATTCGTGTCTGCATTCCTAAACGTGTCCATTCCCCATAATTTCTGCTATTTTGCTTTGAGGGGCGGGGAGGGAGCTTAAGCGTATGGCTGTATGCCTCGCTTATAATTAGTTGTTTCACTGCATTTTTTCGGTCACGTTTTCCATGCTTCCTTTATTGTAAAATAAAGGTATTATTTTGGTTAATGTATACAATATTTTCTGCAAGGGTTTTCCAGCTAGGCGAAGAGTTTTGCGAGTGGAATTCGTTGAGTTATTAGCATTGGTGCGCAGTCATGGCCGAGACGAGTCGTGATCAATTGCTGGTCTTGAAAGGTTTAATTTTTGTCTCATTACTTTCGTTTATTTGTTTGCATTTATGCTAGCGTTATTGATTCGAAAGTAGCACTGATGAGTCTAAATAGCGTAATATCTAAATGCCACTATTTTCATCTAGGCTGTTGTTTAGTGACTTTTACATGGGGAAGGGGCGTAGATTTTATTTGCTAAGCAATGTACTTACTGGTGGAGTATGAAGGTGATCATCACATCCTGCAAAATAACGACTTTTTCTCATAAAAAGATTCATTTTTTCAAGGAATAGTCGTTGGCTTAAATATTTTTTGCAAGCAGCTTGTCAAACAGTTTATCTGTAAGCTATTAAATTATATTCCTACATAGTTAGTTGTGCATTAGATGACTGTTTGTTTAATGAGAGGGAATGAAATATGGCGTCGTTTTTAAGCATTTAAACATTTTTTTAAGAAATTTTGACCAACTTAAGCATCTTATTAATAAAATAAGACAAGTTTTAACGAACGGAAGTTGGGAACATTTCGTGCTAAGGTGATCTGTGCTAAATAGTGACCACTTAATCTTCATGTCGTTTTGAAATAAAAGATACAAGGGATAGTTCTCATTTTCAGAGATTTGTTCACTCTTATGGTCACTTAGCGGTCACATCTGTCCCTTATTACGGCAGTGGCGGGGTTGGGCACTTGAACCGCGGTCGAAGAAGTGAATCTTTCCTCACCATATTATTTTCCGGATGTTTTCGTCTTGTTAATTTCAGTATTGTTTCTAACTCGTTGCGGATCAGGTCACTGGGGATTTTTACCATTGGTCGAGCCATTATGATAATAAGCGATGTAGTTTGCAGTGATGCGTTTAGCCCGACCGAAATTATACGACACGGTTTGCATTCCAATTGATCCTGGGGATCCGATGAGCGAGCTGATCGGATCGGCGGTATGTCGACTAACAGGTCAACAGTCTGCCGATGAGCCTGTTGGTGAATACCTGATGGTTCCACAGATTTTCGAGTATGGACATTTTCTCTCTTGCCATTTATTCTGGCGTATTGTTCAGTTTTGTTGGTTTCATGCGAACCGCATTAATGACTTTCACCTTGCCAAATATTTTCATGTTTATTCAGTAGCTGGTTGCTTGTTCTACTTCAGTCAGTTCCATTCGACAGTCCACCTCAAAATGCCGCAGTGACCAATTGAATAGAATATGCGCCGTCAGGTCAAACATAGCTAGCATGTACGAAACCACTGTTATCTTCATACGTTCTTTGGCCTACATTAGAAACGAATTTGCGAAAATATTGCAGCCCTTTACTCGTATTTGGAACCGAATATTGTGCATTGTCGAGTCTCATGCTAATGTCGATGCAAGCATGTTTTATTAATCATGAAAAAATGTGCTTACACTGCTAAGCTTTGCCAAAGACTCTACCTTTTAACTAAAAGATTCGTTGATCCTTTCATTTTTTCATGGAATTTTTTCAGTGAAAATTTTTATGAGTAGACAACCGTTTTTATGGAAAGTAACTTAATTTTTGTTCACTCATAGAAAAGAGTGTTAAATTGACACTTTTATGCTCTTAGAAATGCTGCTTGATATTGTTGAATCTCAGTTTTCAATAGTTTCGTTTTTAGCAATATCTATTTGGGTGAAACATTCACATTTTATGTATGCGTTCAAAACGATAGCAGTCAATGTGCTACGGAAATATGCATCAAGGTAACTATATTATTTTCCTATTTTTGCTGCTTATTTTTCGATTGATTGTGTTTGATTTGAAAGGTGTTTGGAGAAAGAACGATTAGAAAAATGAGGACAAATGATAAACTATGCCGATTTTATTGTTAATGAGAAGAGAAGGAAGGATGAGCAGCTATTTGATGAATATGTTCGAAGATGGCGTATGCCATTCATGTGCTGTTGAAAGTATTTGTGAATGGATGTTTTAATAGGAATTCGAAAAGATGTTCAACGATGATTTTACGAGGTAGTTTGAGGTGTGTTTTAGCTTCACTTCCAGTTATACTTCATATGCAAGAGCTGTTCAGTTTTCGCGTTTTTGTTTTAAAGAAAAATGTTTTTATGTGATTGGTGAATAGGTGTAATTGACAGTCGGCTGATAGTAAGCAGATGCGTCGTTGTCAGCATTCAACTGTCGGTTTTATTAAACTAGGTATACTGTGCATAGAATAGACAAATAAGATTATGCTGTGAAAAATAGACGAAGAAGGATATGCTGGTAAAAAATACCGCCTGAAGAGTATGCTGTTTATCTGGGAGATGTTTATGTTTATAAAACTTTTTCGGCAGTATTGAATATTTTGAGGCGAAAACTTTCAAAATTGCTTGAAAAGAAGTCGGCGTTATTGTCGGATGGACCAGAAACATTCTCACTGCAGCGGTTTGCTATCGGTCAGTGGCGATCGCAATTTACATTCTTTTCATAATTTCTTAGCTCTTCACTGATTGCACTATTTTTTTTATTTGCTCAATAAGCGCTCTCTATTCAATGAAATGAAACATTAATGTACTTGTCAGTTACTCATCAGAAAAAAAAAAAAAGCTTTTAGATTACACTTCAAATTTTCCGCAAGCTGGAACCTGGGAAATTTCTTGGGTTCTTGATCCTTGTGTGCGATTTGACTGTAATACGCAAAGTCACAAAGAACGAATGATTGTTTTATGTAGGCCTTTGCTTTTCGGTTTTTACCTTTGATGGGTTAGTAATATGCTTTTTCATTCTCATCTCTGAGTCTTTATCTCGTGATGACTATAGCTTTCTCAAAGGATGCGAGGTTTCGATGAGTACAGCAGTGGTTTGCTGTCAAAAGTGTCAATTAGTGCTTTGAACCCGGCGAGGGCATTCAAACCCCGAGGGTCCGAACTGGGCGATAAGGTTACACAGGCTCGAGGGCCTGCGAAGTATAGTAGTGAGCTCGTTTGAGCTTGGAGGCACCACAGCGTCGGGGCCCGAGGACTGGAGTAGCAATTCAGAGGTGGCTGATTAGGAGTCCCGAAGCAACACGACTGTGGAATGTGTCGTTGAGGTGCGGAAAGGCGGCAGATTTCAGATAATGAGATCTGTTGGCAGAAAAGAGCATCGTTTCTATTTGATTTATAGCTTTCCCCATTAATGAAACGCTGTTTTCCCGAACTTGCGGGGAATTTTTCCACTGAGATGTTTTGCTGCCTCTCGCAAACAGGGAGGGGATCTAATAAGCCGGTTATTCTTGGAGTTATTGTAGGTTTAAAAGTAATCAAATCTTTGGGCGACTAGGGCTACATCCTTCTCTTTCAGGGCTCTGATCATGCCGATAATGAATGATTTCTTATTTCAGACGGATTTACAAACAACCAATCAACGTGTTGCACTTCATTCTAAACTGCAGGATTCAAATGCCACATTGCAGCCTGGACAAATCCTCGGTGATATTATAAGTCATGAGATCAAGGAGGTTGGTCAACACATGTGAGTGCCTTACTTTTATGTCTTTGCTGTCGTTACTCGTTCTGTTGCTTATAGTTTGTAATACTTTTAGTGCTTTTTCAATCTGGTTTTTTGCAGTGGAATTGTATTATCTACTTTCTAACCAACTTAGATTTAATATTGCTTTTTTTTTTGGCCACATGTTGCTACATTTCTAAGTTTCTAGTGAAATATTTGTATGCTGCATTGAAAGCATTTCCATTTGTAGTTTATTTGGCAATGAATTTCTTTTTGTGGAAAGTTTTTGCTGTTAGAAGTTACTGTTGTTGAATTTTTTTTTAAAGCGGGTTTTGATGAAAACGCCTAAATTTGAATGTTTTTCCAACATTTCAAATGAAAAAAATATTCTGCGTTTAGCTATTGAAATGGTGACAGTTCATTGACGGCTATAAAGGTTTAATTAGTCGACTAACGGCGATACTATATTTGCCGTACTTATCATTTTTGTTGTGAGATTCAGTCATCGGTGTTTTCTGTTATTTGCCTTCAGATGGATGAAATGTGATTGTCACATATATCAACTTTTGTTTGTTCTGGGACGCTTCTTTTTTCTCACTTTTTTGTGCGTAATGTTGTCCCCTCTCTTCTTTGTGATTGTCGTTCTTCCTACGTACGATGTAGATCTATTATGTCAGTTATTATAATTGCCAGCGGATTTTAAACGTTATATCGCAAGATTGGAATTCTCACCTCACTGTTGATTAGGCCATGCTTACCATCCAGGTTTTCACATGTTTGCTCACACGGGAAATACCGTCGAAAGGTAGGTATGTAGAAGAGAATTGACGTTGACGAATGTTCACAATTAACGGGCATTGGCTTTGCGAGGTGTCTAAGCGATATGTGAGCTAATCTGCTTCGGTCTTGAATAGGTGCTAGGTGGGTTTGTCACTCTTTGTAACAAGTAGTCATCTAACGAAGCGCATTGAACCGTTTTAAGCGTATTCGTATATTCTTTTCTATATGAGTACCGAATCACTGTGCCGTATTGTTCAGAGAGTTTCTAATGCTTTAGATTATGTTTTTAACTTTCAATAAATGTCCTATTGAGAGGATTTTTTATGTGTTATGAGTCAATAAGTAAGCCATTTCTTATATTTTGTAATTGCATTACTTTTGCATGACATCTTAGCATTTTAATTCCTCTTTCAGACTGGTATGTGCTGTGACCTACAAAACTCCCGCCGACGAAAAAATGTACTTTCGGAAATTTTTCAAGTTTCCGGTAACGAAACCGATTGACGTCAGAACGAAGTTTTATAATGCGGAGGTTTGTTTTATCACTTTTGCATGTATTAACCTCTCAATATGTAAATTACTCTACCGAATGTACGTAGAACGGTATTTTACAAATATGCTTACCGGAAAATTTGCCTTATTTTTTTTAGCAATGGCCGAAAGATGTTGACAAATGTCAGTTACTGAATAAACTTTCTTCTGAAGCTTCGCAGTTGGTTCGAAGTTCTCAGAATTTGAAGAGGTGGGGATGGGATCTTCTTCGAGGTCACCATTTTTTTTAGTTGTCGCATTTCGAGCTGTCGAACATCCGGATAGCCGAAACTTTGATTATTCCTGGTTTTCGGGAGTTCGAAAATTCGAACTTTCTTTCTCTGCCTCCTTGGGTGAAAAAACTATGGCGACTAATGCTTAGGTCATTGGTTTGATGAAGGGTCTACGAGGTAAACAGTATTAAAGTTGGATGTGAGTGACAGCTGAAAAAATATGGCAGAGAGGCAAGGCGGATGAGACTAAGTGGAGTGCCATCACTTTCTGACTACCGTTATAAAAAGTTTCCATGTGAGAGCGTTGTAACAGACTGCCTGCTATATGTGGCCTGCATTACGCTTGTATTCAAGGAGCATAGCACGTCGTGCTTACGAATATTTGCCGATTCCATCCATCTGGGTAATTTGAGAGCACGATTCTTGTTTGAGGTACCCTAGATTTCGATACGTTTCATGGCAAGTAGTATTGATTTAAAAAATGCAATGTAGGATGCATTTTGAATAACCATTTTCGTCGTGTATGGCTAGTTTGCATGTTAGGTCGCCTTTTTTTTGACTTTTCGCCTGAGTGCATTTGATAGTCCCGTTGTTTGCTCCTTCCAACATTACCTCGCTTTCATTATCGTATCCCTTTTGTTGTTCCTCGTTTTTGCACACATTTCTTATTTCTTTTCACGTTTTGGAATGGCTATCTATGGAATTGTGAAGCGCAACAAGCAACGGTTCAAATATATTAAAAACGAATTAAGTGAACAAGGGGAGAGGGAATAGAAGTGGGCATCTACAAGGAAAAACAGCCTCTGACGATGTGCGCTTTGAATGCACATCCACGCCTTCGCATGGTCCTCTGATTCGTTTCTTCTTTTTCAAGTGAAATCAAAGAAGGCATTCTTTGACTTAAAAGCACTGAAATTATCCGTTGGCTTATTTGAGTTATCTCTAGAGCTATTTTACAGTCATTTATAATCTTCAATGGCCGTGCAAAATATATTTTTCCTTATATCCGTTGTGGTCATTTAATCCCTTTCCCGCAGGTGTGTGTTTTCAATCATTGTTTTGAGCGTGTTATAATCGCTTGCATAGTTTGTTTTGTTCGTTTGATTTTAAATGAGTATAGAGATGGACTGACTTACGTTAGAGAGTTGCTTATCGCATTATTATTTTATAGGGAATTAGCAAATTTAAAGAAATTTAGCGAATATGTGCATGTAAACGAATATTACAATGCAGATAAGTTTCGAAAAAAATAGAGAAATAATTTGTCATTTCAGAAAAATTTGAAGTATTGCGGAATAATATTCCATCAATTTAATAGACCAAGTTTAGTTTGATGCTGGACTAGGTAAAAGGTAACGAGTCCATTGGGAATTGGATTTGGCTAATAAAGAGTAAAACGATAGAGGCATTTTCGCGACTCAGGATTTTTTCTCGTATGGCGATACGGACAGCATTCCAAGTTGTAACCATTCCGAAGTGAGCTTCCAGGGAGCAGCATAGGAGAGGAGGGGGGGGGGGTAATGATTTGTGCCAGTCAGTGTGCAATATGTGTGCTTGCAATCTGCAGTAATTTATGTTTTAATGTGTTGCATGCGCCGAAGACGTCCCTACATTCGTTCGTGCGAGGATTACTTGAATCGGTTTACAGGACAATATGGTAAGTGAAGTTTCCCTTTTTCTCTCGGATGTGATTACACTTCCGTTTCGTATTTTTTGCAGATGATATTCCTAAGCGATTTTCGGATTTAGAAACCTCTGAACGATGCAAATGTGTTAGAGCCTACCTGTGAAGGAAATAATAAGGAAATTGTTTAAAGTATATGAAGTTTTGCAGTCTATAGAGATTATTTGATCCTTACGCAAACACTTATTTGAAGTGATATGTGGGGAATAATTGACATGTGTGAGGAATAATTGTTAAGTTATCGCTAAATTGTTAACAAAATTTTTTCTCAAATTTTTATGGATTTTTCTCAAATCTTTTCGTCTAAACGGATGACTTCAGCACAAAGGGTTCAAACGTTCTCTGTTTACACATTAAGCGTGATTTTCAATCAAACTCATCATCGCCGTTCATACACGTTTTTGCTAGTTTTAGAAATTTTACCATTTGCCGGTGATGTCGAACCCTTCATATGTTTCTTTGAACAAATTGAATTTATGTACGTGTTTGTTTCAACTCGTAAACCAAGGAAATTGAATTTACGGGAAGTTTTTAGATGCGCATTTTATATCTGGTTGCGCTTCCAAGTAGAAAGTACCTTTGCAATATTATTTAAAAAAAATAAACAAATAAAATAATACATTCACAGAAAATCTATATGAGCAGTCGATTCGATTGTAGTATAAATGCGCAATACTAATGTTTGCATGTTTTTTATTAGCTTATGAGAGCCGTTTGTCCACTGAGATGAATAAGAAGTGCATATCTTACTTGCCAGTCTCAGAAAGTTTTTACCTTGCTTGTCTTTTTTATTGTCACACTGATCACCTAAGGTCAATGATCCATTAATTCTGATCAATAATTTGAAAAATTAAAGGTTAAACTTTGTTTTGTTTTTTGTTTTTTTTTCTAACGACAAAACAATATGAGAAAGCATTTTATAATATTTGCAATGTGGCACAATCATACACAGTTCCGTATATTCATTCCACTCTACCCGTATGCATTTTTGAGTCTTTTGAAATTAGTTAATATCTGATGATGAAGTAAGGCAAAGTTTTTTTTTTTGAAAATACTTTTTTTGCGTTGTTCATGTCCCATCCCTCCATACTTGCTTTCGGCTGTCTTCTGTTATTCTCAGATTATGAGAACGTTTTCTATATATTCGAGTGAAGAAAGTAGAGTATAAATGAACTGGTTTTCGACAAACAAGTCTGTAATTATATTATTTTGTTATGAAAATCTTTTAATCGAAGTGAGAGAAGAGGAAAAAATGCTGAAGATTTTGTAGTTCCTTTGGAAGATCTGAACCTGTGTTTCTGTCATAGTTACACAAAGCTTTGCTGCCATACCATAAAACTGAAGTTTTCCAAAAGTCGGAATGTACAAGGCTACATTTAGCTGGTTAATGCATTGCAGTGCAATAAACTGCTTTTTTTATTGTTGTAATGAATTTTTCATGAATTGAGGCTTACTTTTTAAAGTTGCCAAACCGTTTCCGGTGTTCTAGCGGGAGGAGGTTGTCCAGTTTTGAAGCCATGTAACGGATCTGATCCACCTAGTTCATTCTCGCTCTTTGCTTTGAAGGGAATGCTGCATCAGTGTTGTTCACAGTTTCGGCTATTTGTGTTACTTCCGGTTTTTTTCCATGTAGTATAATTTGCTGCATGCTATGCGCATGCCATCATATTGCTTTCTATCGCATGTTCCATGCTAAGAATTTTTGCAGCTTAGAGCCATTAATGGGTCGATATGACCAGAGGAGGAAGCTAGAGATGATTTTCATTGGAGATTAGAAAGTTAAGAGACTTGTTAGGTTCGAGGTGTTGTTAGAGACATCCCATTGATTATCGCCTGAAAGTGGAGTTGGTTTCTATAGCCTTAGGGAAACCTCCTATACGTGACTTATTTAAACGTTTGTTGAGACTTTTTTATGCGAGATAATTTCTTTCTCGTAAAGATAATCCATAAATCTAAAAGGGAATAGAGCAGTTTCTATAGATAGTGGTCACGCATTTCATTCATGAACGAAGGGGTTTGAGGAAATTTACTGCAGTTTTGTAGAACCGTCGAATGAGACGATTCATAAATTTCATCGAGTGTAGAGGGAGCTGTATGAGAAATTGTAAAAGTGAGGATGAATTTCGTTTCGTTTAGTTCCGTGTTCTAATCTGCAAGCGGCGTTTTTGCATGTTTTGAGAATTCCATATAACATTTCCTATGATGTTAACTAATGAACAATATCTATAGCACCTACTGTTGTTCAGTTCCAAAAGCAGAATCGAGGAGTGATCTTGGAGTCGTTCTGAGAGTCTTCTCTTTTGCTCAAAGAGAAGTTGAAATCAAACAGTTGAATCCTGTCCTTTCAGGAGCCTGAATTCAGCATAAATGGGTTTTTTTTGCAGAGTCAAAGTCTGGATTGCGAATATGGAATCTCACCGCAGCTGGGATTATCTCATGTTGATGAAATCACCCATGAATTAACGCTTTCTAATTGTTCCGTGCACCACGATGAGTTCGGTGATAGACAACTGTATTCTCTGAAAAAACTTGAATTTATTGATGCATTTCAGTGAACTAAATTTAATTTCAGAACAACGATGTTTATTTGGAAGCGCAGATTCAAAACACATCCGCAACACCGATGATCCTTGAAAAAGTCGTTTTAGAGCCATCCGATTTCTACACTGCCACTGAAATTCCACCTCCACTTTTGCTGTTGGTTTTTATTGCGTTCTTGGTTGTTTTTGTATTATTTTTATTGTTTTCATTCGGAAGAGAGCAGCATTCTGAAAAAAAAAAAAGAAACAGAAGAATGAGGAGACCGCACCAGTAAAATTTTGAACTTTTCAATATAAAGTATTGTTTTCCGTGATGAATTTAGAAGCCATGGGAATGAGACATATTGGGATCCCAAGACTTTTCAGCAATTTTGGGGTATTACATTTGATAAGTGTTGTTTATTGCACAAATAGAACCTTGGTGACTTTGCTTCGCAAAAGTATGCAAGCAAAGAAAAAATTGCGAAGAGTAGAGTGGAAAAAAAACATGATTAACGGGGATAAAAGGGCATATGATAGGTGGCTTACTAGTGCTAATGTTCTCACCTTATCGAGGTTTGCATTAAATGTGCCAAACGTGGTGATGTTCTTCAGAGCAGCAGGCAGGTTGTTTTGAAGAGGAACGTTGTGTATAAAATTTAAAAGTATTGAAATGTGTTGAAAATAGTTGTTTTTTCATGATGAAGTACCATTTAACGTCGAATGCAAAGATGTAGGAAGTGGATTAAATGTCTGATTGAATTTTTCCATTCAAGTACAAACATTCTTTAGTGTGGCAGCATGTTGGAATTGCTGAGTGTGCAATAATGTGCATTTGATGCGATGCTTTATTATGAAAGTTTTATAATGACATAAAATTGAAGCAGTAGGAACGAAAAGAGCTTTTTTTTGTGATATAATGATTGCATCACGTCAACGAATGACTGCGAGGATTTCTTCAGAAGCCTTCCTGTAAAGGATTTTTGCCATTGTTCATTGTCAATTCGTTGCATCTTAATCCAGCTGAAGGGATCGCTGCATCTCTGCTGTCCTTCTTTGGTGGTTTCATAGATTTCATGAGATTAGCCGAAACCTAATAGACTCAGCAAAATGTTATAAATAGCGCGAGATGCAGCGTACAACGGTTTTTTCAAACCTCATCGATTCTTCGTGGGTGGTCTGAAATAGAAAACTGCTGAATGAACTAAATTCTTTCAAATCTTTAATAAGCAACGGTCACTTGCTCCAGTTGCATGTATGTTTCATTGATCTAGTCTGTTTTGGTGATGTGCATATGTCATACGATTGCTGCCTCAAATTTCCGTTCCCAGTGCAAACAGAACTGTTATAAATGCGCTTTTGGTTTATGCCAGCAAATACCATATGAATATCGCCGAAGTGAACATTGGTGTCTCCAAAAAACTTGTTTGGGCTCATTGTGATGCTTTTGACTAGCTTTCGATGGTTTTCGCGAAGATGCGGTTTTTTGCAACTTCACTTTTCTTCTGCATCTGAATACCCGTTTGGTGTCGCATTGTTATGTTTGCAGGAATGAAAATAGCAAGAAGCAATTTTATTTGAACCCGAAGGATATTCGTCAATATTTATACTGCTTGAGGCCAAAAACGGCGGATTATTCGCTCAACTATTACAGGTTCTTTTTTCTTTTGTCTAGCAGTCCAGTGTTTTTTTTTGCACTTTCATTTAGAGCACCACTGATGCAAGTTGTTGAAGTTTTGTTTATAATGTTTGCTAATATCTGTCATCGTTTCGAGAGATTATTTGTTCTTCCTTAGAGTGAAGTTTTCTTGTTCAATAATAAGTACTACTGGTGGAAGAGGAGGGGATTCTTGTCATGGCGCAGGTGTTAATATACCTGGGTTAGAAGAGATGCGCACCTAACGGTGATATCGTTAATGAAAGGTATATTTAAAAAAAATGCATGAATTATCCGTAGTGCAAACAAATGTCATAGGACCATACGAATGCCTTAGTATGGTAACTGTGCGGAAGCGTGCATTTATGAATGCTTCGTTTTATTTGCGTTCAACCAGTGCCACTTGAAGAGCATTTGGCTTCTCTACGCATCCAAAAGAACGGTCAGCGAAACCATCATTTTTGCAGTAGCCATAGGTGACCGTAGGTAAAATTTTGCAGCAATTGAAGACTTCATCTCTAATTACTGCATTGATAAAATGATGAAGCTGACTACTGTTAGGGCCGGTCCAGCACTTGCAGGGTATCCATCCAAAGCCGCCGCTTACTGTGACTTTTGCAACTTCTGTCGCAAGAAACCCTCCGGTTTTATCCACACCTCATCTTGGTATATAAAATTGTTCATTCTTTTGCGGATTTGAATTCCGACAAATCGTTCATTTACACACGTTCTGATGTAAATGGTTCAAATCATGGTTGTAAGGCTTCCCAGCCTTTCGATAAAAAGAGCTTATTCACAGATCATGCCATTAAGTGATGCAATAACCTTCTGATATTTGTTGTGAATTTTTTTAAATGGAGAGCATCATACCAATTGATCTGAGATATGCTTCGTATTGCCTTCATTCTCTTCTTGTTACTAGCCGATCTTATCGGTTATAATGACTTTTCGACAAATGCATTACTTTTATATTTCTTCAACTTTACGCTTCTTTATGTTTTTTTAAATGTTATGCGATTTTGAAGCAAATATAAATAATTAAACTTTCATTTATGCATTGTCCAAACATCTTATATCGCAACTCGAACAATAGTTTAATATTATAAAAAGGGCGACCAAAAAAAATGGAATTTAGAAGTATTCGGGAAACTGTGCGCTTTTTCCAATGGCGCATTATGATGACATCGTTTTCCTGTATGTTTGTCTGCCTGCATCAGTTACCCATCTGTCTGCTGCATGTATGTCTGTCTGTGCGTGAAGTAGTCCCAGTGAATTTCAGGTAGTCGCGTATTTAAAGGAAATTACACGACCACACCCTACTTCCCTCAGGTTGAAGTGGGATTAGAAGGCTAAGGACCGTTAATAGACGAAAATTGAGTTACAATGGGAAATTTTCATTTTTTTGTATCGTATTCGCGAGGTTTTTTGCCGTTTTTGACTCTTGTATTTGTCGCTTGTTTGGTTTTCAAGTTCTTCTTGCATTGAAATCTCGGGTATAGGCCAAGGTTTCACTCAACGAATAGGTAAGGTGTGCAGTGAAGTTTATAAGTATAATCTACATTATGAATTGGACCCCTAAACTAAATTTCAATTGCCAATCTCCTTTCCAATTTGCGAATAACTTTGAAATCACGTTCTGCTGCTTTCTGACCCGAATTCGTGGAAAAACGGGTTTTTTTTAAAGTGAGCGTTTTCATATTCGGTTGGTTGCATACAACGTTGTGTTTCAGGCAAGTTTTGTTGTTGATGCAGTTGATTGATGCAATAAGCAATGTTGCGCAGATCGCCTATCTGTCCCTCACCAGGCGCGTATTCAGAATTGTTGCAAAGATGATATTTATTCATGATGCAGGGGAGGGACGTCGATCGGCAAACTCGATATGGTATGGAGGACGAATATGGGCGAACGAGGACGTTTGCAGACAAGCGCCTTACAGCGAATGGTTCGCCTTCCACTTACGTATCTTTAAAGGCGAATGCTTACTGGAAGTCTGTTGTTCGTAGTCATCGTTTTCATTAATACGTTTGGAGCATTCTGTTTGTTGAAGATCTCGTAGTGTGCAAAGCCGATTGTTGGTGCTACGACCTAGTTGGTCTGCTTGAGGAATAGAATGAACAGTGACATAGTGTCGTTATATCTGTTGACAAGGGCAAGGAGTCACCTGTATGGGGTGAGAGCTTCAATGCGGGAAATAGGTGGCCTTTCCGTCTTATTTCTTTAATCTTCCTTCCAAACTGTTAGCTACAGGCCATATCGCACAGCCTTTGGGGTGAAGAGTTTAGTGGTGTTGGAAACTAGTTTACTTTAGAAATAGAAGGGAATCCGAATGCAATAAACAGCTAAAAACAGTACTAAAAGTGACTGTAAACGTAGCGTAGATCGGATGTGATTTCGGTTCCTCCTCTATCTTTTAGAATTCAAGCAGTTGAACCACTACATTATCAATAGCTAAAATATGCTTCATCTAGAACTTCGACTTTCCTTATAGATCCATAAATTGACGATGTAGAGGTCGATTAGCTGTGATGTCTGTCACTGTCGTCATGTCTGCAGTTGTCTGTGGCAACATTGATCGTTTTTGGTTACATTGACTTATGACATCATTTTCGGCACTTGAAGGTGCGACACGTCACAGGTGATGGCCACATGCTGGATATGCCAAGGCACCTTCTAAACGGTACTCATTCTGAGTCAGACCATAACACATAGTTTAACTCAATTTCTAATTGTCTGCCTCTGTTCTGATTCGGCTGGTTCCATACGCGCTAGACGTCGTAACTAAATACGTTAGTTTTAGGCACCCGGATATGGCGATCTTCGATTAACTGTGGAAAAAATACCGGCGACAGCAAAAGTACGGCAAACGTTTGAAGTGGTTTGTAGGCTGCATAACTGCAGGTGAGTCAGTTGTACTTTTTATATATCCGTTACGGGAAGTAATGTCAATGAAGTTGCTGATTTTCATTAAGGAGATAGAATGGGTGGAAGCAATAGAAGAATGGAGATATGAGCAAGTCCCTCTATTTCCTATTGGAAGATAAAGAAGGAGAAGAGCCCAGTCCTTGAGAATTTCCAGTGAGTGGTTGGTGAGATGTTGAAGCGGTCTTCACGCTTCTCTTTTACGCTTTTAATATAAAGTTTTGAATGTGGGATTTAGGCGACGTGTTTGTCAAGATAATTGCGCCGCACAATATTGCTGCTGTGAATATTTGAATTTTGATACTCGGTGAGCATAATAAGCAACTATAGTTCTTAACGCGATAGGCCCAAGTGAGGACCTCATCTTGCGTGGCACATGATCACTTATGTAAAAACTTTTTTATAAGGAGGATTTTCCTTGAACCTTTTGGTGCAAGCAGCAGAGCAGTTACAATAATATTCGTAGATTTTCGACATAAGCGTAGTGATTAGTGATAGAAAGAAAGGAGTTGGAAAGAGAGCATGAAAGTTGCGGCGTGGTGTGATACAAATGCATGAATATTTGCAGTGAGCGATCTTTGGATCTGGTGTTGACGCTTGATGGCAGCCAGCAACCGGCGCTGGTATTTTGCACGGCGAGTGGCGTCCAATTAGGTCAACTACCACCAAACAACACTGTTGATTTCACACTTGAACTACTTCCTATCACTCCCGGTCTCCAGGCTAGTGTTGTTAATTCCACTTTAATTGAAACAGTCGCATGAGTTTGCCATTTCAGATATTTCGGCGCTGAAACCGGTCTTTATCAGTAATCAGCCGTTTATTCATAGAATGGGATTAATTACTGATTATGCTTATGAGTGCAAACCGTTTCAAATCATCCACGTCACACTTGTGACTGCAAATGAGCGATTCGAAATTCTCCACAAAACTATTCCAGATAGTTTGGTTTTATAGCCAGCATTCGCTAAAATACTTCTTCTTTTGGGGAATCCAAAAATCCTTCCCAGCAGCCACACCCCTGTGCAGGAGAAGAGGGAATGAGAACGGGGTGAGTAAAAATATTCGGATTTTTTAAGAGCTTGTATTTAGCACCTGCTGAACCTGGCGGCGAGGTGAGCCATCACCTTTTGATTGTGTCAGACTTTGCCCCGATGCTGTTTGTTTCATCAACAACCGTAGTCACTGTTCATTTGAAGGATGGTTTTTTTTTTAATTTCGTTGAACGTTATAGTGAGTAGTGCACGTTTGCGGTTTTTTTTTTTTTTTTTTTTGTTGATGAAACGAAGGGACTGTGGATTCTCACTGATCCTTTGCATTCCACCTGTTCACAAATGTAGTGGTCAAAAAAGGGTTAAAAACTTTGCTTTTTCATAATATTCTGAGAGGGACTTCAAAAATAAGTGTTGGGAGGGAAGAATTCATTGATAAAGTATAATGATTCACCTGGTGTTTTTTCTCTTCCGGGGCATGAGAGAATACGAAGTGGAAATTACGAGAAATGGAAATTTCATGGAAAAAAAAGGAAGTAATAATTATGGGAAGGTGAGGAAAGAATAAAAAATAAAAGGTTTAATAGGTGATAGACACGTGGGCAATTGTGAAAGTGGAGAATTCTAGTCTCAGACGGAAGATATTTTATTAGAAAACATTCACAGAGTGGAATTTTTCAGCCGATTTCGGGCATTCGCGTGAGTGATACGTTCTTGAAGCGGACCTATGAGCATGATGATATTGCTCAAATTTTTGTTACATGATCGTGATTGTTGTTCACTTAGTTCGCTCTTCCTTTTTGTGAAGTTTGTTGTTGGCCACTGGGAAGGGCCAAGCCACCAGAAGCAGACTCGATGAAGTGCTCTGTGATTTTATTGTTGTTGTGAAAAGAACCCGAGACTGATACCGGAGCGTACGCAAACTAGAAACTTCCATGGACATAGCTGCAGGACAAATCAGGTGAAGTCAAGGGCATGGAGAGAAAACTAGGTATCATATTTTTTGGCAGGGATCCTCAGTAAGTGGCAAATGAGAAATTCCAATGAAAATGTTCCGTAGCTATCGGAATAGGGAAAAGCCACAGTAAAGAAAATCGGCACCCAATTTCCGATCGGAGAATGAGGTCTCTGTACGTTATCGAAGTCTTTCCAATTTTGCATAAGCAGGGTGGTTTCCTTGCGGTCAGTAATAAACCGTCGAAGACGCGAAACTGTTATTTTTGAAGCCCTAATAAATGATCCGATATATACTTTCAACCAAAATAAAACAAAAGGCGTTGAAAGTTGTAATATTGCGACAGTGCATAGGCACGCTACCGCTCCTCAGACTTTGATATCTAAATCTCAGTTGTTAATTACAAAATATAGTGCGGTCAGTCGAATATAAAGGAAACATAAAAGCCATAAGTTTTTCACTTTCAACGTTCGGCGTATAAACAGACAATTTCACATTTTCTCTTCTTAATGAACAAATTTCTCTTCTATCTTCTATCATCCGTAAATTCAAATTCAATAAATGCACTTAAACATCTGAAACATTGGAACGACGATTGCTTATCACTAATTGAAGGTCATAGCCGGCACAAATCTTGCAAAATAGCTGAAATAGTCGTCATAAGCAATTCATGCGACATGAGTGGAGACAACATTGCACTCATAGCTTTAATTCACTCTAGTTGGCAAAACCAGCTGCATCGTTGGTTTTTTCCCACCTACTTCATGTTGGTGGCTTCTTCGACAGTGAATGTTTTTAATCAGTGGAAACGATATTGGGGATTTTTCACCAGCCGAAAGCGTTAAAAATTACAAGAACGATAGAGAAAAAGTAAACGGGTTAAATCGACTTAAAGGAATTAAAATTCGGCCTTATCCATTGAGGCGAATACTTGAGTTATGTGAAGGCTATCGTTAAAAAGAAGCGCAAAACACTAGTCATATAGACGCAGGTATAAAAAGGTTCAGACTTAGATTATGCAAGAAGATGTGTTAAAAAGCGGGACAGGAAAGGGAAGGGTGTATAGTGAAAGATGAGGTTTTGAAACAGCATTATGTTAGGTTGAAGATGAGATAGAGTTGGATTTTTTAATTGAGATAAGCATTAAATAACAATATAGTGGTAGAACGATGTGTAAAGTGAAATGCCGATTATATTGTCTTAATGCATAGCGTTATGTTTTATCTAATCACAACACTGAGAAACCAAGACTCGCCTTTAGATTCTCTCGAGAATTATAGAATGTGAAAAGAATTCAATAGTGGTGGAGAGTTTGTCATGAGGTACAATGCTTCATTGTAATGGAAGAAAATAAAAGGCAAGAAAAAAGGTTTAATCATAACTATGCGAGTATGCGCCTATTTTTGTAAAAAAAAAGGTTCTAACTTGGTTACACTATTCAAGATATGATCTCCTTTCTCAACTTATTCATCTCTTTTCCTAATAAATTCAAAAGCTGATAGTGCTAAGATTCAGCTCACATTCTCGTAAATGTTACTCTGTTATTCCTTTCGTTTATATTTACGCTACAAAATGAAACATTATTCATGATACAAAATGAAATGTCATACTTGATGATCTCGAATAATGGGGCATTCGTTTCAAAGAGCGCGGTGGTCAATGTTCAACTAGAACGGCTACATTGCTATGTTCAACGCCGATGAGTCTATTCGCAGTTTGGCAAAGGCCTTTATCTATTATATAACCCCAGTATAGTCAGCACAATCGTAATTGCTTGCATAACACCCTCAGTTCTACCTCTCTCGTTATTCGTTTTGTTAACAATAGCTACGCCGATCATCTCATTTCTATGGTCAGTGAATATCCGTCTGCATCTCACAAATCGTTATTACGATTGAAATTGCTTCAGTACTTGCAAATATATCACATGTTCCTTTCATAAGTTGTCTAAGGGATGTGTTTTCCACTGAAGTTCCTTTATGCAATGTGAGTTATATTGGAGAGATTGGTCGAGTTTTGCATGAACAATCCAACGAACATATCAAATATGTGAATTTTCCATTTGCACAGTTGTACATTAATCAGCCTTTGGTAAAGTACATTAGCCACTTATATGCTTATCGAAGCGGCCGATCGCTGTGCACAAGATCAAAAAAAAAAAAAAATACGGCACATTGATTCTTAGAAATTTACGCTCAACAGTTGTACTAAAATGAATTTACTGCAACATTTCATCGCATTCGATTTATTTATAGTAATTTATACTCTCGCTTCGTTCTATTGTTTTATTACTTTTTTTTACTTGTTATTTTAGTTACTCCTATCCCAATTAAGTTGTTTTTATTATTATTTATATCTTTATTATTGTTTTTATTGTTATCGTTATTGTTACTACTGTTGTCATTACTAGTATTCTTGCTGGTTTCTTTTTAGTTTGCATGTGTTGTTCGCTAGCGCACATTTTGTTTTGACGGCTAATCAAACAACACAGACAAAAGAGCATCGTCACGCATTGCAGCAATATTTGAACAATGGGAGCGTGTATCTATGTTCCAGATGTTCAAGATCACTTAACGCTGTGTCCTGGCCAGGAAGCTTTTTTGTTGTATTTTAGCCATTCCTAGGGATTTCTTTGTGGCCGAAAGAAAGGTGAACTTAGATGTACAAATATGCTCGAATGAATAAACTTTGTAGAGTTTCTGTGTAGCATGAAAGTACCCAAGCAAACGATGCACTTTTGCAGCAGTAGTTTTAGTTAATGATGAGTCTACTTTTTTAGCGTTATGATAGTTGTTGTTTCTGCACGTATACTCACATCTACAGCCACCTAAATGTGCATTGTGTTCGATTTCATTGTTTGCATTTTCATCAACGTAAACTCACTAACTATTCCTTCTTTGTTTCGCTTGTTATCTTTACTTATTCCTTTAGTTCTTATTCGTCTTTATCCAACTCTTTCGGCTTCTTCAGTGGGAATTTAGTGAGTTAATCAAAGATCAATCAATATTTTTTTACAAGCCCATTTCGAAGGAATAACATTTCGGTCAAATTTTCAAAGGATGAATGTTCTAGAATAAAAAACACAACGAATATTTACTGGCAGTTGTATTGAGAGTGAGCTAAAATAGTGAGGATATTTCCGAGTGATAACTAACATCTGTTAGCGATTATTACTAGTATTTGTGAGTATTCCCGACTAGCGAACGCTGGTTGATTTTGGCAGTATTATGATGTTCGCCGTTGTTCCTCCATAAAGCACTTATACAAACAACGGGAAAAAGGGCTCCAAGCTACTTATTAAGCTTTATCCTCTTATTAAGCTTTGGAAGATACGAATTTTTCAAGACTAATAAAGAGATACGCTTTGCATATTAAAGCTTGATGTTTGAGATTTATATCGTTTATGAATGATTCGTTATGTGACGAATTCGACTATTAGCCATTTTATCTTTTTTTTTTATAATTTTTGATTTTTTGAATAGAAATTGAAAGTGTAAAATAATTAAAAATCAAACAACACTATGAATTGCGTAAAATTTTTTTCCTCTCATTATCAATTCGACGATGACAACAGTTACGTGCGCACTTTTCTACCACGCAATTACACGTACACTATATATATATATATATATATATATATATATATATATATATATATATATATATATATATATATATATATATATATATATATATATATATATATATATGTGCATATGTATTTGTATTTGTATTTATTTATTTATTTGTTTTTGTTGACGTTCATTTTTCATTTATTTAATTAGTTTGATTTATAATTATATGTATACGGTTTTTAACTTAAAAAGTATCAAATTTGTATTCCAATACCAATATTTCCTTTCAAAAGAGTGGAAACGATACTTTCTAATACTGTTTACTATTAAAATAACACGTAAATAATTCAAAAAAAAAATGTAAAGTGATGCATTCATAGTTTTATCGAATAGATCGCTCTTGCAAATCTCCTAAAAAACGATCTTTTCGAAAGATTGGCTGATAACCTTAAAATTTCGTAAAGGGGATTGTGGGTTATATCGATCAAATAGCTTAGGGGATTTCCAAGTCGAAACTGCTGCGCAGACAAACAGACAGACACATTCATACATGCAGACATAATATAGTCATGATGCGCTTCACAACTGCAAATTTACAAAAACGCTTTGCAAAAACGAATTTCCTAAAAAAAATGAAAATTTAGTTGAAAAAAAAAACGACTCTTTAATGAATGTTGTTATTGTTGTTATTAACAGCTTTCTGGTAGTTGTTATTGACAGCCCCCGTTGAATATACACTCGAACATAGTACATATGCAGTAAATATTTCTCACATTCATGTTCTTTGATTGATTATAAGCATATTAAAACCTATTGCAGCATTGCAATAGTGGCTCAATGCAGTTTTAAGCACCAAAGATTAGAGCGCGATGATTTTATCGAACGAGTGCTTGCTGACAGCCTACACACAGCCTAGCTAATGCTTCTTCGTTCAATGTGCCGCTCATTGCGCCACTTTATTTAGTTTCAGCAGTCGCATATGGAGGTGCTCCTTTAAAAAATTTTTATACTAATTTTTGACCAGACTTGGCCATATTAGGCGAAATTCAGTCATATTTTTGGCCAAAATTTTCGCTTTGCTAGTTTTTGTTAACGATTTTGTTAACGTTAATAACGTTTTTTGAGAGTTTTTTTTTTTTTTTTTTTTAAACAATTGAGCGCTTCACTTCATGATTAATAAAATTTTAGAGGTTGTATTTTTTACTTTATCATTAGAATTGAAGCGAAAATATTATCACAAATAACATTCATTGCAAAAAAAAAAAAAAAAAAAAATGCTAACGTTGTTGGAAAGTTTTACCACTATAGATTTTTTTTTCGGAGTTTTCTCATCATTCAGAATATTTTTATGCAAATGTCAACTTTTAGCTGCTTATTTACTTCATTAAAGCACCAAAATTTGACGCCATCCTAGGTAAACATGATATTTGCTGTATTCATATACAAACATCTAACATCCGCCTATCGGATGAGATCGTTCTGTTGAGATTGATTACGACGCGACAAGTTCATTCAGCTTCGTACCGAAGAAAAACAAGTTTTTGGGACTTTTACGTCGATTGTTTATTTTATTTATTTTTTATTATTATTATTATTATTATTTTTTTTTTTTTTGCTAGGGTGAATTCTACTAGTGTGTATTTGCTGGGCAATGAAAAATTCCCCGGGAAGATTTCACCTAATCGAATATGTTGGAAATAACACAGTGCTCTTTTTCCATATATGTGGCGAAATTGTTTAGTAAGATGCTAAGAAAAAGAAAGGGGTCATAACCTCACTCTTCCCTTATATCCCTCCTCCCTCTAGTTCTTATAATTTATATGCGGTAAATGAGCTCACGGAATTTACTATTTGCGATGATCTATGCGTTCATTTAATTAGCCTTTTTGCAGTTTGATTATACTAAGAAACTGTGATATTTTGAGTTACATTATGTGATAGTTTGCAATCACAGATGAAAACGCTTTCCCACTTCCGGAATCACGAAGTTTATACGGCCGCATTTTATCCTCGCGAGGCCTACAAACATACGCGTTGGCTTTCATACTCATAGAGTCGGCCCTTGAGATTCAGAGATAGGAAATCCAAATTTGTCCTCAAAGCGAAAATAATGCACCTTCGCAATGCCTAACTCCATGGACTATTACCTCACCCATTTCATATACTACAGGTAAGCGTGAGTAGAATCCGTCCACGAAGAGGTTCCTGCCTATTGCTTCATCTTTCCATTAAGGCCGCCTTCGAACGTTAACTCATGACAGAGCAGAATCATGGCTGAGAATAGACCGAAACCGAGTTGAATGGTTGGATTTCACGGGCTGCATCAACATGAGCCGACTGGTGTAGAGATGGGAGTTGTACGGAAATTCTAATTCTGGAGTCATTATTCTGGAAGTGTTGTGCCTTTTATGTACTGATTCCGGGATTTTAAAAGTGAAACTACAAATGTTTCCCATTTCCGGAGTCCCAAATTTTCATTTTTCTCGAATTCCGGTCCCGGTTTCTGAAAACCTCTTTCAATGCAACCCAAACAATTGCGATGATTAAACGGTCACCTGAAATGCTACGCAACTAGTGAACTTCAAACTTTATGTGAAAATTGTAAATGGTGTTATATTTCTTATCCCCGATCGCCTAAATTTACATATCACTTGGCTAATTTCCTTGAAGTTGGTAGTTTCTTACATGACAGCCATACTCATGACTTATTAGTTCTGCACAATTTCCCATGTATGTATCCTTCAGTGTTCTTTTATCACTTACAAAATTTGCATATTCGAGATCGTATCGTTCCGTTTTTTATCCACAAAGTAAATTAAGGCGATTTGAGAACGCATGGAGTAAGTGCAGCACTTAGTTTCATTTGTTGCGAATGTAAGATTGTGGGATGGTTGCTTCGCTTAGCAGCTCTGTCCGATGTCATGTTCTATGCTTGTTTCGGTTTTTTTTTTCTGTGCCAGTATGTAGGGGAAACGGGTCTGCATCAGATTCAGAAGGATTTTAAATTTGGCTCGTTTCTTTTTGTTTTTTTAATTTATGGAATTTAAATTTATACAGTTTTTATGCAGTTTACAATTTATGTAAATCTTTATTGTTTAAATTTATGTAGTTTATGTAATATGTGATTATTTATTTCCTTTGATTTCTAAATTTATGCAAAAATATTTTTGTAGTTTTCCGTCGCAATACGACATTTGAATTTCTTGGATTTTTAAAAAAATATTCCTTGCATATTTCGCAATAATTCAGCGTTTTTTTTTTGTGGATAGATCGTGCAATCGGGTTTTCTACAAATTAGATAACATCTTCATGATTAGATCCTTCAAAGGAATTTTGAATGAACTAGTTCCATGATTACTGATGGGGATAACCAAAGGTTTTGAATTTGTAGTCCTCGGACATCCTGTCTCCACATCCAGCCCCTCCTTCTCCTCCTTCCCAGCCTCCCTTTCCGCCTCCCCCTTCTCTCTGCTTCTGCTCCCTTCCCCTCTCCTCCCGCCATTCCCCTTCCCTCCCCTCCTCGCTCCTCCTCCACCCTCCCATCCTTTCCATACCGTTTGCATGCAATCGTATCCCTTATGTATTATGTCGTATCGATGTTGTTTTAGGTTTTAAATGTCGCTTTCAAGTAACGTTATCAGTGCTCTCATAGCTCTTGGAAGAGAGAATCATATAATCTGTGCTCTTTTCTCTCTTTTTCTTCAGTGTCTACACGTTTTATCTCCAGTAGCTGTTGATCGTCATTGAAAGCTTATCTCGATAGTCAAAATGTGATGTGAAAACGTTTATAAAATATTTCTTGAAACGTTGTCAATATCCAGAAATTCTGTTCTTTTACTTTGTGGAATTATTTATCCCCGAGGATTGATGGTATAACAAAGGCAACTTGATTCGCCGCTGATTTTTGCTGACGATTGCGCCATCGCGTGGATGAAGGTTTTGGGATCTGATATATGTTTAGCTAGTGCTATATTTCTAAAGAAAGTGACTGAAGTAGTGTGCTGTGATGAGAGGAGAGCTGAGGAGTCTTAGGTTGTTTTGACGAGAGCAGAAAGAAAGGCTAGAGGAAGCTGGTAGTTATCTTTTCAAACATCTTGAAAGTAAAGAGATGGGCGATAGCTCTTTCAAGCAGTGTAAATATCGCTAATAAATGATGTCTGTCATTAAGTTCAAAAAGGTTTATTACGACTGGATATTGTAATTTGCGCGCCGCGTTTTATGCTATTTGCGCGCAATTCGTGCAATATGCAGAATGTTCCTCACAAAGCTCCATTACGTTAAGGAATGTTCCATTAGCAAAATTAATCAATGAATATCATTACTCTTCATTTTATACGGTTACAGTGCATAAACACGAATAGGTTTACGTCATTTCCTGTGTACTTGTGTTGAATTCAATGTGTAGATGACGCTGTTAGATAAATCGCCCTACGAGTAATATAAATCAACAAACGTAACGATTGATTTATTTTTGTAGAGCATTAGCAGCAGCCGCTTTGAAGGTTATTGGTGTTAGCAGTAAACAACACAATCGTTCGTAAAAACCTGTAAGAGAAGATTCGTTTTTTTTTTTTTTAAGCGTCGCTGAACCAGCTGTAGAAGGAAGCTTGGTCGTGTTTGTCATTTAACACTATCTGATAGACACTCAGGCACGTGCAGACATGATGTTACTGTAACGCATCTTTGCAAATATTTTCGAAACTTATGCAAATGAATTCTTTGCCGAGGAAATGACTGAAAGGAGTTTGTATAGGCGATGAGTAAAAAAATAGTAAAGCGCGTTGTCCGACATTGTATCAGTGCTTTTTAGAATTATCAGCGGGTTGTATTTATTTACATATAGTTTTGTAACATCTATGTTTTTTTGCAACAGTTGCTGAAATGCGTTGAATTGAAGTTTTTTATATTGGGTCAACTTCTTGACTTATTATTCGCTTCCTTTCCGTTCAGACAGAGTTCCTTATATGTTATCAAGAAGCCACTAGTATCTACCATCTTGCGTTGTGTTCTTCATTGGCATCGGCTGAAAAAAAAAACACTTGGAGATTGGTGAAATCTGAGATTTGAATTTGTTGTGTGCATATTTGTATTAATTTTTGAACAGTTTAAATTCAAATTCTTTGTTACTATTACAAATTAGGTTTTTCTAGAATAATAGTGAATTTCTTCCTTTTTTATTGAATAGGGCAATGCGAAGGTGTTTCAAGCGGTTTTTGTTTTGAAATTCTAAAGGATGCAGCAATAAGTTATATCTTTTTTCTCTCTAGAGTAGTCTTTTTTATGGCCCATCTATAGTGCTAGCCAAATCCCCTCTGTTCACTAGCCATTCAACAGACGTTTTCCTTATTAGCTTCTTTAAGTCTTTTTTTCCTTGTACTCTTGCACGTTCAATAATATTTTCCACGATGTATTTTTCTGTTTCAGATGTTGCCCAATGATGCGTTCCACTTTCATTTGCCTAATAGTTGTTTCCTTCTTTCGTAATGTCTTCGAGTCATTAATCGCAAAACAAATCCGAACATTCATTTCGAATTTATGTGGAGAATAGAAAAAGTCAAAATTTTGAATTTTTTTCAAAATTTTGGTGGTTCCTGAGAGAATTCACTCATCTACGTTACTTTATTGATTGCTATCCTTCACTAAATTTTTCAAACGTATTGTAAATTGGTGAGGAGAAGAAGGGGAGAGGGTGGAGCAAGATTGTTCCATAGAATCGTCTTTATTTCAGTCTTTCATCTCTACTTAGAGGCCACTAATTCCTTGTGCGCTCTTGAACAGGTCGAGCCATCGTCAGCTTAGATGATCTCTCGAGTGTATTCGGCTAGGTGACCGAGAACGAGTTTAGCAGTAAGAACATAACTTCCTCTTACATTTGCCTTTATTTTGTTGTATTCTGCAAATGCAGCTTTGTGCAATCGATTTGAAATTTTGAAGCGAAAAATCGAAAACCGGAAATTATAAACCATTTTATTCACCTTTGCAGACTTAATGCTAGAAGTGGGATTGTTCGGTAGATTGAATGTGATAAATGATACGTTGTGTTTAGGCTTGTATGTGCAACTCATTACCACTCCTTCCATCCCCCCCCCCCCCCTCCCCCTTCTTTCGTAGAGAATTGTTATAAAGTGTTTATTTGCAATCGTAGATTGCTTTATATGCTTTGGTCTTTGCAAGCGGATATATCCATTCGGGAGAGGAAGGAGGGAATGCAATTATGTTTTTTGGCTCCGAGGCAATAAATTTAAATGAAATCATTCGAAAGTGTTTTAATTTGTCTTCATTTTTCGTTGGTTCTTTTTTTCTTTTTTTTTTTTTCTCTAGGCTTCACTAATTTTGTTATCGAAACTAGCACAATTCATTTTGCTTCTTTTAGATTTGCTTATTTGAACTTCCGCTGCTCTTTGAAAAGGTTGTTGTAAGTGACGGAAATTTTCAAAACAACATCAGTCACGCTATTGCAGTGCGTTTCTTTACACTGCATTCACCGTTTGTTTTGAATTAATCGTGTTGTTAAGTTTGGTCAGCTGTGCCTTCAGGCTAGTTTTAAGACAATCTTCAGCCGTTCCGATTCAGGTGGCTGTAATTTGCAGCATGTTATTTTATTTGAAGCATAAAATTTCACTTATTCGATTTGGTCATTTCAAAGCACATTGTAGAAAAAGGCAAATCGCGTTGGTTTCCATGCGCACTGCTTTCGTAAGTACACTTTTCGATTCACCGATATAATTTACCGTGTTATGGATTCATTTGTTCCTCCGTCTTTCCCTTCCTGCCACACACTAGCCATTCCTATGCAGAAAATATTTCGTTGGTAATAGGTGGTCGTGAGGATTGGCTCTCTTCACTCGTGAACACTATCCTGGTACATGGGCTGGGTGGGCTATCTGGCTCGGTAGAAGGTCGTTCTAAAGTCGAATCAGTCATGCTTTACACCTTTTTTTTGGTCAGTTGCCCTGAAGTGTATTTCAGGATGAGGCATTTCATGCTATTATATCATAACTGGATTACCTGAGCCGAGTATTTTCTGTTGTGGGTGAAGCAGCCTTGGCTATTGCAGTATCAGTCGTTTTTTCTTTTTAATTTTTAGTCCGGATATATTATGGATTACGCATATTTCTTTTTTTTTTCTGTGATATTTCAAAAATACCCATCCAAAGCGACTGCAAGGCATACGTTGATTTTAACCACTGAGATAAGAACTTGACCGCTTTTAGATGGCTTCGTTGATCTGTCGACAGCTTCTCAGCAAGTCGAGTCGTACTTTCGCGTCGACTCGTTTCATCCACACGGCACTCGGTACGTGTTTATTGTTTTCATCAAAGCATTTTAATAGTGCATAAAGCACTGCTTGAAATTCTTCGTCGAATTATTTGCCTAGTGTGCATATATATATATATATATATATATATATATATATATATATATATATATATATATATATATATATATATATATATATATATATATATATATATATTCTTCAGAGTGCTGCTTTATTAATAATTGTAATTCCCATTTCATGCACTATGTTGTAATATTTGTTGTGGTAATGTTTATAATTTTGCAGCCCGTCTTCTTCCTACTGTCCAGTTCAAGCTCTCAGACATTGGGGAGGGTATCGCCGAAGTACAGGTATTCATCAATTTTATATATTTGTATGGTTACTAGTACAGCGATTTCGTATGTTGTTGATTTTAGGTTTATGCAGCCCACCTATTACATTGCATGTCATGGTCTTCTTAATCAGTTCTGTTTTCGTCTATGGATCTGAGCTTGAAGCAGTCTTCGATTGGGGAGCTGTTGTGTAAACTGCGTCTGGGATAGCATTTCCTTCGTTTCATGGAAGATGTTTTCAATCTTACATCGGATCAGCTTGTATATATAGATAATGAGCGATTATGTAGGTACAAATAAAAGGCGATAAAAGAAGTCGAAAGGCGTCTTAAGTGAAGCCAAAAAATACATCAAAACGGCAATGGACCGGCGCGGTACGTCCAGTTTTGTCGAACAGCGCAATACTGTTATCATAGTCATTTTGTTGATTGCTTTATTTACACATAATATAGCGTCAATTCGCTGCATCATTCATTATATATCATACTTATATGTGTTTTTGTAATGCTATCTTTTAGGCTATTAAAGTGCGCTAATATAGAACAGCAATTACAAGCGTCTAATAAGATATTTTTATCTCGAAATCAATCTGCTGTACAAATCTAGAACCGAAGAATCGGTTTTATGTTGTAAACAATCGTCGGCTGATTAAATTTGCTTCGCTAATCTTATGACCTCTCAAGTTTTCGGTGACTCATGATGGTATGTGATATGATGAACTGCAAAAAAATTGGGGCGTGGGGGGGGGGGGAAGAAGGTGGAGGAGAAAGTAGAAGATCATTCTGTAATGCATACTTTATCAGCTCAACTTCACCACCGTAATTTTTCTGGTTCGCAGTTTGTTCCTACCGGAAACACATATTTGCAAGAATTTTTAGCATCGAAAACACCTTGTATCGTTATGTGTTTTTGCAAGATAATAGAACGTATTGCTGTGAAAATAGAAGTTAAAATCCTTGTGCGTTGAATTTCTACTGTCAGTTTATTTTTGCATAACAAAATGTTGCATGTGCTTTTTTAGTCAAAGCATTTCACGATTAGAAAGCTGCATCAGTTGATATGCGTGGCAGTGAAGTGAAATATGGAAATACATAAAGCCTTCGCAAGGTCCTGCATAGCTTTGGATGGAGGATGAGTGAAGTGAGCTTTCTGCGTGATCCGAAGAAGATGTCACCTTTTTGCTTCGGATTGCATCACCTCTTGAATTTTTAAGATGATCGTAGACATCTAGACAAATCCCTATGAAATCGGATCCGTTCTTAAACTCGAATAGCAGCTGTTTTAAACTTACGGGCACAATAAAATGTGATAGGTGTGCAGATATGAAAGACACCGAAATAGACCAAAATACGCAGCTCATTTTATTGACGAGTGCGGAACAAACAATTAGTGAACACTTTTGTTTTACATCAGTTCATCTTTTTTTCTTTCGTATAGTTCGTATTTGTTTCTTATTGTTACCTCTTTTTTATCGCATATATTTCGGTTTTTTCTCATTCTTTTGCATTATTTGCCTGTTGAGACAGCATTTAACTGCGAACCATTTAAAAATCTTCATTAAAAGTGAACTGAAACGAGGCACATTCTCGAACAAAATTAGAAACAATGAGCCAGAAAGTATTGGGAAATGAAAGAATTGAAAAAAAAACCCCAGAATGTTGCAATTTAAGTGAAGTTTATTGCTTAGCTATTTTGCGCTTGTTAAGAGGTCTAGTGTAGAGAATTCACTCACTTCAATAACCATTGTCTACGAGCTATTGAAATTAGTTTCTATGCTCGTTTTAAGTCTTATTGCTCTTTTAAAGGGGAATGAAATGTGATTGACTCCATTGAATGCTCTGGCACAAAGCAGCTGAGATGATTAGTGGATGCGAAAAGTTGTGGTAAAAGAAAACCTCAGAAATGACCACCCACTCAGCATGTTATCCCTGTTGGCTTTGGAGAGCGGCACAGAAGCGAGGGAACAGTGGAACGGTTTTCCAAGGCGCAATTGCTTTAAGGTGGATAGTCGATCGTGTAATGAGAGAGTGGAGTAGGAAAGGGGCGGCGCCGATGAGAGGAACGAAGCAGTTATTTAAACTAGTGGACTTGACAGTTAATTTTTACTCACTCTCTTGCTTAATATTCACTTATCAAATAATTTATCGTTGCCATCGTCTGTGAAGAATTTATCGGTGGTCACAAGGCAAATATTTCCACACTTAATTGCGCTTTATTTGGTCAATTGTTTATTGATGACCGAATTGATCAAATTCGATTTTGTACTGGAGAATCGCTAATGACTACTCAGAACTAATGAATGGAATTGCAATTTCTGCACTATTGAGGAATCAGTGCTTTATACTAGTTATACTGATGAAGAGTATGCGGAGAAAACTTGACATATTTTTGAGTGACCAAGTTATTTGGCTGAATTTCATACCCAGCTTATCGTATCTAACTTATAACAAACCAGTAGCATATCGCATTATTCTTATGGAATGGAATTTGCGAGTTTATTTGCATTTATATTGAAGTCTCAACTCAATTTTTTAATTTATATATGTCTTTGTTGGAATGATTCGTTTTGATTTTCACTTGATCGATTAATGAGTGAAAGATAGAGGAATTTAATTTTAACAGCGGTAAACATCTGCATCACATAATTTCTGTGGTTCTATAATGATGATGCGCTACTAAGTTAAGGTAAAAGAGTGGCATGTGAAGGTGGGGGATCGTGTCTCCCAATTCGACAATCTCTGTGAAGTGCAGAGCGACAAGGCCACCGTGACGATCACTAGCCGATACGACGGAGTAATTAAGAAACTGTGAGTTGATTTATTTGCGCACTTGTCAGCTCGAGTCTTTCTTATTTCAGAAAGGAGATCCAGTTTCTTTGCTAAATAGCGGCTGAAAAATATCCATCACAACTCGGGCTATCTTTTCTAATCTCACAGCACTTGATAAATATAACATTTGACGACTATCGGGGCTAAATAAAGTATTAGCTTCTTTCTTTTCCCTGCAGCCTGTTTCAGACTTTTTTTTTTGAAAGCGCGCAGTCATACCCAGTGAGTTGTTACTCACACTGTATCCGGAATGTCATTTACGTCACCTGTTGATTAACAATGGTACTATGGCGTATATGTTAATATCTCTATATTGCAAGAAGGAACTCATGCACTGGAATAGGGTGAGAAGAAGGAAATAAACAAAGGTGATATAAATATGCAACGCTGATGAAACAGTGAATGTATTTGGTAAATGATAGTTTTTAGGGGGTTCTAATTTTAACACCGATTTGAAGGACGTTGACTGGACGTTTGTTTTTGTACAGGAAATATTGGGTCTTGTCGGGATGACTTTATCATCGTAGAAAGTAAAGATTGGGATGTTTTATAACGTAGATTTCATGGGTCTCATTTCTGGCAGCATAAAAATTGCCCATAAACCGCTTCTATGACCGCAAAAGGTCATGATACCTAATGTCCTCGATCTTTAATTGTGTGAGGAAAGTAAAGAGTTCCTTCCTCATGATTGAAAGCAAGTTGTTGGCCCCAGGGGTTATTTTCGTGGGAGTACGGTAAATGCCTTGTTTTAGTTATTATAACGTGGACGATGTTGCAAAAATAGGAACTACGCTTGTCGATATCGAGGTGGAAGAGGGATCGGCCACAGATGAAGCACCTGCAAGTGGTACGAATTTTCTATGTTGTCATTCAAAACATGCTTCGTATTGTTTGTAATTTGTACTAACCCACACAAATTGATATTTTCCTCGTTGCATTAACACTATTTCAGTACTCTGTACACTTATTTTCAGCAACTGTTCCCCACTATGCAGATATCAATTCTTTAGGTCGTATTCTGCACATATATTAGCGAACCATTTTAGAATTTGTTTCTGTCATAGAAGGTGGGGGCCTATAAGAAATTTAAGGGCTTTCTAATGATGCGCATTGATTAGAGTAGTTTAGAGAGGTGAAAGGAATCTCTTTGTGATTTGAATTGATCTTTTCTAATTGTAGATTCCTTTTACGGAGTAGTACTTTGTGAATATCTAAGTTTTTAGTTGCTGTAGATGGATAAAGCAATCGTGTCCTAATGAGGGCACTATATGTTTTTATGCCTTTGTAGAGGCTTGTAAAAGTAGTGGTTATAGGAGGGGCTAGAGCGTGATTCGTGTGCGTGGTGGCATTCAGAGATTGTCTGCTCATCCAACGCACTTAGCCATCGATGTGGTACTTCCTGAAAAATCAAAACTGATGCACTATGTTTGCGTTTGTTCCTATAATGTAGCTATTTTGAACACACCACCTTTCTGTGTTAGAAGGGTCCACTATAAAAGGGAATGCTCATCGGTTTAATGCATTGCTTGTGACCTTCGATTGAATATTTTTGTAAAACATCAAAGAAATGCTTATATATATATATATATCCTTTTTTTGATACGTTCTGAGGTGATTCGAAGTTGGCACCTTCCTGAGCCTGGCTATTAATCCAGGATATCTCGGAGGAGAGGCTATAAGTGCGCCACAAAGATAACAATTTTTCCTTCAACAATTAATTGTGGAAATTGAGTATAAAGCGAATACTCCTTATGTGAGGCACTTAGATGATGCAGCGAATTGAACTGATTTCCCTGGAGAGTTAACGCAATCGCTGTGATGCAAGAATGTTGTCTTTGCTCAATTTTTTGCTGAAACTCTCATCAAGCGACTATGAAAATGAGAGATTTAATTCGCAAATTAGGTTCCCTACCGTATTTGTTCAAATAAAAGCCCCTAAGGCTTGTGTTTTTCATTTGCACGAGCCGATTCAAGCTTTGGTGAGTGAGCGGTTGATATTCCAAATAGTGTTTGTTGTCCTTAACGGGCAAGTTGGTGTCTTTGAAGTGCATCTATTGGTTTTCCGGGGAAAAAGTATATGTTCATGGTACGGATGTCTCTGATGATATCATTCTGCAGTTCGTTTGTGGATGACTCCTGTGTTATTCAGTTCGGCTTTCGGTATCAATTGGCGCTTAAGAGGAATACGTGGTTGTAAGGGGGCTTATATTCGTATAAGTACGGTATATTAGCTAATGTTTAAGTATTCGTATGGGATATCTGAGTAGGATAAAGGAAGGATTTGGTAGCAAAGTGGCGAGTTGCGTGATATACATGAGATCAGTGCTGCTTATCAACAATAGTGATGGGAATTGTTAAAGATGCCTTTGCTGTCGGCATTCAATGAATTGGTTCGTTTTTTCATTACATTCTAACTGTTCTTGCGTATTTTCATGACCCTCTCTACTAAAGTTCACCGCAGATCAACCTCACAAGTCTTCGCTCCTCCTTCGGTCTTCTTTAGACCTCCTAAATTTCCTTGGTTTTTGGTGCAACATCTTTTAGGTCTATCATCTGACTTGCCTGCGATGTATGTGGAGCACCCCACCTGAACCCGTTGACCATAATTGGGCCTTAAAGTTATATTTTTCAAACTTTTTTTAATGTTAACCTTGTTACGCGCATTATTCTCTGCCTTAATCAATGCGTTATTATAATATGAAGCTACTCAGATGTATAGAGTTACGCAGGCATTTTCCGTAAATAGGATCAGAATAGAGTGATAATCGATCAAGTAGTCACTATAAATTGATATCGGGCGAAGAGCACCGAATTTCTTATTTATTTCGAAAGGCTGTTGTTTGAA
The DNA here is from genome assembly GCA_037389465.1 of Baylisascaris procyonis. Taxonomy (NCBI): domain Eukaryota; kingdom Metazoa; phylum Nematoda; class Chromadorea; order Rhabditida; family Ascarididae; genus Baylisascaris; species Baylisascaris procyonis. The sequence goes on along the minus strand of JAZARR010000088.1, from coordinate 3,549,357 downwards.
TAGCCAAAAGTGGATTTTTATTGATACAGCTCTTAACACAAATCACGTAGAAATTATTAATTTATATCCTTGTAGAGGTATTGATTAAGCGATATTTTAGATTGACGTTAAGAGGTGGGAGGGGATAAAAGGAACTTCTGCAGCCATCCATTTCTGCAAAATATGAGAAAGGAATGGTGCATGGCTGTTTTTTGTCCTTAGATGGTCAAAGATTTTTAGTGTATTCTTGTTTTATTTATTATCATTACTTGTTTAGTTTAGTTTATTTATTTCATGCAAATTTTATGCTATTATGCAGTTTTCATTATTATTTGCTGCTTGTATAAAATGCGAATTGCATTCAAAGGAGGAATTTGACGGCATTTTTTGCAGCTGAAGGCCATGTTGAGAGGGAATTGCCAAAAGAGGCACGTAAGGAGGGAAGCGCTTCATCGAGCGCTGAGGAGACACATATTTCTGGAAAGGCGCTCGCCGCACCTGCCGTAAGAAGAATCGCGATGGAGCATCATGTTAGTTAATAATTTATTTTGGATCAGCTATCTAAATGCTTTTTATTAGTATTTTCTCAGGCAGAAAGGACTCGGAGGACGAAATTTCCACTCCTTGCAACCAACAATTTTTTACGCTGTTTTTTTTTTTCTATTGAGAATATTTTGAAAATTTTTTTGCAGCACGTGACCACTGCACAAATAAGCTGCAATGCTAATGGGGTTTAGATCTTTTCTTTAAGTTTCAAGCGTAGCTTTCGCCAGCGAGATGTTCTAACGCTAAATTCTTGCCCAGTTCTTTTTTGTTCTATTTCTGCGGCATTTCGTCGCTAACAAAGGATTGCTTTAAGCTGGTTTTCCCTTCTCACAATACGGTCCTACGTTTGGATGCAAATTTACTGATTTGAAGACTTTGGTACAGAGGGGTGGGAGGTTTTCCAGTGCTATTCTTGCTGAGCATCCATTTGTTTTCGCATAGTCAAAGAGATGATGAATCGGCATTCATTTTTAAAGATGGTTGGAAGAGTGGATGATTTTGCACCGTAAATCCTGGTATGGTCTTTTTATCGTCATTCCAAAATTACCTGCGCCCTAAAGATCGGTTGCAGTATTGCGCTTAGCACCTGGCTCCTTAAAATTTCATGCTGTGGCATCGTTCTGTGAGCGTGTTGGAACAGGAGTAGATGAGAAGGTGTGGGATTGAGGTTATTTGATGGTTGGGTGCAGTGCTTAGTTGAGAAGCGAAACGATTAACATTTGAATTGTTATGCTTCATCTTTATCCGGTTTAATGGTCGACAGTGAATTCAGTTGATAATTCATCTTTTTTTTAAGTCTTAAATCATATCTGCGTGTACTTTATCTATTCTCAGCTAAAACTGTTGTGGTGATATCGGTTACTGCGTGTGCTTTAAGGTGAGCTGACGTTTAGGTTGATCTGAGCAAGGTACACGGTACTGGCAAGGACGGCCGCATTTTGAAAGAAGATGTGCTCAAATTCATCGGCGAGTTGCCTGGTCAATTTATTGTTATTTTATGCAACTTTATCTTTATTATTTTCGTGACACAGGTTTATATGCTAAAGGTGTTAGTGGATGGTTACACTGGATTGTCATGGTTTTTTGGGTTGAACAAGTTGATGGAAGGCTTTATAGGATTGTTGTAGTTTGGGGGTTGAAAATGCTGGTGGAGCATCATACTGGCTTGTCATAGAATTGTGGTTTGAATGTGTTGATGGGAAGTTTTGCTGCATTGTGATACGTTGAGCTTTATAGATGCCGCGCAAAAGGCACAGCCACCACAGGCGACGCCAATCACTGCCGGTCCGAAGAAAACTGTAAGTTCAAGTTTTGTTCTATATTCGTTAAATGCTTGCATAATTTGATTTTTATAATTTGGATCAGTTTAGTGAAATATTCATTTATTTTTTGGATTTCGTAGTGAGTTCTAATGCTTTGCCTTCGATGCCTTCGAGGATGTGTTTTATTGGCTTTTTATTTGGCGATTTTTTGGAGGCAGATTAAATTTGAAAGACAGGCTGCTGAATATATCCGTCGAACCCTCATATGTGATCGTCGTTTACTCAGGGGACTATTCAGAGATTCGAAACAACATTTCTTTTATACTTTAGCATCTTTTTTATTACAGGGACTTTAACAGGATATTTTTATGAGACTTGCACATTTTTATGCAGGAGACTTGCACTGAGTTGCTCTGAATTGGTGACTTTAATATGCGAGAAGTTTAAGCCAATAAGAAATTGCCTACTCATTGTTACTTTCGGTTGATGACACTTTCAATTAAAATATATTTTTAAGTTAAATGAAACTAATCTTTATAAATCGCTTCTCAGCTATGAGTGATTGCGAATGCGTTTTAATCAAATGCTTTGTAGTCAGCCTTGCGTTATCATCAAAGGGTTTTAAGCGGCTTCATTTGCTTCGAAGCTTACTATATGTTTGTCGAAGTAGGAAAGGTTTTTATCAGTGGTGTTGCTTGGAACTAGTTTTCGTGGCAGATGATCGGCTTTTTTTTTTAAGTATGAGTTTGAAGAATAGGTAATGAACCATTCCACTTTAGTCGGCTAATGTTGGGTGTTGTTGCAGAAGCAGGGGATAAGATGGTAGAGGGTAGTAAAAAGCAGTTGCTGATTGCATGTTTCAGTTCGCACCACTTAGCGCCGATCAGACGAAGCCAATTCGCGGTTACACGCGTGTTATGATCAAGTCGATGAGTGAGGCGCTCAAGATCCCTCATTTCGGATACAACGATGAGGTAACTGCTTTCTACCTTATCCAGTATAGGTGCCTCGAAATGGATTCGTATTTGCGAACAGATTCTAGGATCGGCTGTAATGAGGGCGACAAGATAAGTAGGGGGGGGGTAGTGATTGTAACATTGAGCTCTTTTATGATGCAATGGAACCAGCAAGTGGCAAAAACTGAGTGAACGAATGCAGATTTATTAAGATAGATCTTTGCTTTTCTGGAGAAGAACCGTATAAACCAGTTTTCGAAGCGAAGAATATAGAATTTTGCTAGATTGTGATGGATAAGGCAATCGAGATGAGGAACGAGCTGAGGGAACTTTCGAAGGAGCGTGGAATAAAGATGACCTATACGCCGATTTTCATCAAGGCAATTTCGCTTGCTCTTAGACAGTTTCCGGTGATCAACGCTAGTGTGGACGACAAACTTGAAAATATCACCTACAAAGTAATTCTTTCTTTAATTTATTGAGCAGTTTGAAGTGTCATAAATTAATGAATAAATTCTTTTTGAGATCTATGGAACGATGAGAATTACCTATCGTGTAAAAGAACACTGATTATGCAACGGGTAAATATATCTCTTTAAAGAGTCGATTAACAAGGTTGAATTCTCTGGGAGGTCTTGTTGATGTACCTCATTGGTACATCCTAATTGGTAAAGTTGTACTCGAGGAAGGGAATACAGCATGAATTTAACGCAACGTCAAACATCCTGTCTAGTGCAGTTCATGGGAAACAAATTCATTTCAGCATAAGTATTCATAGAAGTAGACCTCTTCGTTATAAAATTTCCGGATCATCTATGCATTGAGGCTTGGGCTTAATCGGATGTACATATCGCCTTATCGTCTTATTTTGCTCTTCTTAATAATTTTTATTCCATCTGAAAGTTCCATATAAAGCCTCGATTACAAGTCTTATTTCTCTCACCACAAAACATCCATCTTGGCTCATCAGTTCTTGCTATTTCCCTGGCGGCAGTTCACGCTTCATAATTTTGTTTACCTCTGAGGTAAGGAGGGTGAGGGGATAGGCGGTAGAGTTACTCATATGCGATTCACTTGTGGCATGTGTAAAGATTTATTCGCTTCCTCATTGCAGGCCTCCCATAATATCTGTGTCGCTATGGACACTCCGGATGGTCTCATAGTGCCAAACATAAAGAACTGCGAGCAGCGTAACATCTGGGAGATCGCCGAAGAGCTGAACAGACTGGTGCAGGATGCACGTAAGGGTGCAGTTGCTCCTCATGACCTGACCGGTGGCACGTTCACTCTTTCGAACATTGGCGCGGTAAGCTTTCTTATATAGTTTCATAGAGTTCTTTTAGCCCCTTTTCTTTGGTCTTGAGCATAAAGCTCTTCAACTGAGATTCGGATCTCTCGTTTCGAACTTGGGCTTAATCTTTTTTTTTTAAATTTCGATGTTTGTATAACCTTCTGTTTACGATTTGTGCAATGTGCAATCTTCTTTCTGTTGCTTATATCCTCACTTGTCGTAGCTCATAGTTTATGGGTATTTTTTGAAGCTTTAGCTGTGTGAAACTTTCCGAAGAAGGAAATTGAGAAAGGTGACGAGGCAAGTCATTCATTAGCCACTTTGGGTCTTTGTGCTGCTCTAAGGAAAACGAATAAGTGTTGGCAGCGGGAGGGGACACTATACGGAATATTCGTTGTATTTCAGTACAACTTAGATCGTAGCCCTTAAAAACGTGAAATTATAAGACACCAATTCGTGCCTTGCTCCTTGAAGTATACATCGGACAGTGGAAGTGCAGTGGGGGGGGGGGGGTCCTTTGAGCGGGAAGTTAGCTGGAGTGGATGTGGTTTGTAATGGGGAATTCTCAATGATGGTCTTTTCAGTTTGCACGAAATTGATCTTATTTCGTCTTTCGAGTATAGCCATCACGTTCGGTTATGCGAGCAGTCTTTTTTACCCTCTGCAATGTTGACCTAGAAGGGAAGTTGCCGAATTCTTCCTTAAAAGCGTGACTGCGATGCTTGAATTACCATTTTGGCAGTGCTGTGTATTAGAGAACGACCGTCTGTAGAAGCATAGAGCGGATGTATTGTAGTTGGGATTTTAAAAAACGGCACCGAGAAAACTGTTTTGCTTTAAAATGTACTGTGATTCCATAGAAGGGGAAATGGAGGGGGGGGGGGGAAGGGCTGGAAGTGTAGTGATTTAAAGCAAATTGGAGCGTAGGACGATGAGCTGAGGCAACTCATCACACGTGCACTTAACTGTTACTTTAGTGTTTGGTGAATTGTAGATCGGCGGAACGTACGCTAGTCCTATTATCTTTCCGCCGCAGTTGGCGATCGCGGCGCTCGGGAAGATGCATTGTGTGCCACGTGTTGATGAAAGCGGCACTGTAAGTACTTTCGTTTAAAATATTGCTGTACTGAGTGTTGTTGATTTGCAATCGGCTGGGTCTAGCTCAAGTTCTTGGTGCATCGGCTGGTGGACAACATTGCGGTTGGAGGTTTTAAAACGATATAAATACGCCAGTAAGTATGAAACGTTGGTTTCCTTGCTGATGAGTTGCCATTCTTTATCGTAATAGTATTTGTTGGTCTGCAGTGAATAGTGAAGGAAGAAGGGAAGAGGTGGACATTGTTTTATGTCCTGTAGTACTGCTCAAAAGTAATCTGCTGATGAAGCGCTTGCTTAGCTCACAAGAAGCTGCAGTAAACTTTTATTACCCAGTTATGAACAGTTGGTCACTCTGATTATATGACTGGGCAGCAAATTGTAAATATAAAATCGAGTTGAGAATGGAAGTGATTGGTAAATGCATGTATGAATTTTAGGTTGAGAATTCGTAGGTAAGCAACCGAAATCGAGGAAATCGGAACTTTTTTGTTTCCTAACAAATTCTTTGGATGAAGTTTGGATTAATGAAGTTTCGGGCTGTTATTTTCTAGTGAGAATACTCCAAAATAGAGACTGCGATCGTTTTCTAATTCTTTTCTAAATGCTTTTATAATCGTCGGTTCAGTTGTTAATTTATCAAAATTCCGCATAGTTGGCCACGTATTGAACTTTTTTAACAGCGGAAGAAGCCTAGCCGAACAATCGTAGTGAGAAATGAACAAGAATATCGAATCCCAATTAAAGCTTTCAATATTTTAAACAACAAGACGGATTCAACAGAAATTTGAAAAAAATAAATGGTTCTCTTAACAATGTGCTCCCTATTATCCATCGAAGTTTGGTATGCGATCAGCTTTGAGTCATGAAATAGGAACGTAGTGAAGTGGTTGCAGTTGATTACAATGTGAAGCGTGCATCACATGCAATACCTCATGCAGACACCATTGTTTTCGCATATAGAACGAGGATACGGCTAATATGTTGGGCTTATGTCGGTTTCTTTCCAACGGTTTATGACATATTTATGAAAGTCACATACATTTGGATTCGTTGATTAGTCGATTTTGAAGTGAACATTTTGAGGTTCACGCTGCGAATGTGGTGAAGCTATCATTTGCGGCTGATCACCGCTTCATCGATGGTGCGACGGCGGCGCGTTTCGGCAACGCAATGAAGATGTACATCGAAAAGCCGAGCTTGATGGCCGCCGAGCTGGCGTAGAGGGTTGACAGCACTATCTCACTCCCATTCGTTTACCACCGTCGCATTTTGTGGCTCTAGGACTTGGTTGTTTTTTTGCTTCTGTTTGACGTATTTCGGTCTGTGTTCTTTTTTTTGAGAGGGGAATTCTTCAAGTAATGCAGTGTTCGCGATAGAGCATGGAACGCTGATTTTTATATGCGCGTTTTGTTTGTTGCATCAGCGGGTAAAGCGTTGATCAGTGGTCGTTGCGAGACTGGGGGATTCGAACGGTGGATGGGAGAGAACATGGTGGGGGGGGGAGGGGGAAAAGGTGGTTGTAGTAGACGCGTTGATTGTCTTGGTTATGCGAGCGTCAGAACTTATCAAGTTTGAAAAAATGAGGGAAGTTGGAAAAAGAGGCTGAAGAAAGTTTGCTTCTTGCGTATCAAAAGACGGATCAAATGGCTGAGGGTGTTCTTTGATGGTGTTGCGTAATTAGAGGTATACTGCTACCTATCTATTCGTCTTGCCACATTTAGAGCGGTGTTCACTATACTGCTTTTTTGCTTGGAAACATTATTGAGTATGAGAATTCACCTCACAAGGAGTGTTCACTTTTTTAAATACATACCTCATTTTTGTGGCGCATTGCGCTGGATGATAGACGGCTTGGTGAACGGTTGATATCGGGTGTTCTTCGGGTTTGAGGGGATATTGGAAGCTTTCTTCCTGTGTTAATTTTTGGACTATCAGTTGGTTGTGTTTTTTTTTCGAAATGAGTGTGGCGATATGCGATCGCATGAGGCTTTTTTTTTGGCTGTTTGCTGAAAATTCTAAGTATTGCTTCTATGATAGCATGGAAAGTTGGTATCATCTGGGATATTTAAATTTTTAGAACGACGGAAGGGATAAGTCATTGCCACCTTCATCCAGAAGAGAGGGAAGATGGGAAGCGTCTCTCTTGAATGTTTGATCTAAGAGGTTTTATCATCTTGTTTGAATGCGGAATTATACATGATTAAGCAAGAGCGATGTGTTGACGGTGGTAATTATTTGCCCGGTGTAATGTGCTGTCATCTCTGTTGGCTATGCTTGCGTGGTGTTGTGCGTCGCAATTTCGATTCGTTCACTTTTTGCTCTTATCTAAGCTCAAGGCACTTCGAACATATCGGTTGGTGTGATGTGTTGTGAGATTTGCTTTCTAATACGATTCATCTGTAAAATGTCTGTGGACGATGTGTTTTTTGTGGTTCCTCTTAGCACTCAATAAATGAGGTGACCGCTTATCGCATTTTACACTCATATATGTACTAGGTTTTGGTCTTTTCTATACACTTGCAAGTGGGGAGTTGGACGCAAAGAGGCGGCATGCAGTTGTGTTATTTGTTCGTCAGGCCAAAAGTGCAATATACGTCAACGCTTTAAAAGGTGCTCGATCTGAAGTGTTAGGTGCTCATAGCTGCATAAACTAAAGCACACATTTTCGCATTCCGTAACTATACAACGGGTTCAGAGAACGTTGTGTACGGAGTGGTGGAGATGTTCTCGACCGTCCTGTATTCATGTTTTGTGAGGAGCGAAGAAATTTTCGAGGCCTAAATTCCATTTTCATTGTCAACTCTTCGAGTTATCAACCCAGATTTCTTATGGGAAGGGGAACTGTTTTCTCTAGCGAAGGCTCCATAGTGTCTCCGCTACTGCACCTCCTCCCCCTCTCCCTTGCCTGAAAGCACCTACTCGCGGGAAGACTGTCCCATATTACTATTCATTTGCCTACTTATAATGGCTCTTATTCAAAAGTTACATGTGGACTCACAGATGATGTGGACAGTGGTGGATTGATAACTTCGACGCCCTCACTCCTCTCCCCACCACTCTTCCTCTGAGGACGGCTTACGTATCTTAGCTCCGAGAAAATGATTCCCAGAAATCATGTTTTTTGAGGAGTTTGGAAGTGATAGAAAATGAAAAGGAACTTTTAGAAGACTGCAGGTGGCGTCTGCCCAAAAAATATTCCTTTAAGGTTTCCTAATTCCCGTTCGGGGATTTGTTTCTATGTATTGTTAGCAATGAAAACACCCTCCTAGCACGTCTTCGTTAAGTCTTCTCTACAATGACGCAATCAAAATTGACGATGTGAATCTCACCTCATGTTTGAGTGCCATGCCTAATCTCGGCATGTGCACGACATCCAACGAGCATCTAGATAGAGAAGTACGAATAACTGTGCTAAGGAAACCTAGTAAACGGAAACAAGAACGAAATGCCGTTCTACAACAATAGGAGCACGAATGAAATGGGTTAAAATTACGACGATAATAAAGACGCACTTGAACAGAATGGGGTGGGGAAGGATATGCATTACTATTTATCTTGCATACAGTTCACGACGGAGGGATCGGTTGAACGAAAGCTCTTCCGCGACCAAGGCAGATCAAAAAAAGCTTTTTTTCCGAACCCATTGCATTGTAAATGTAGTCAGAGAAGCCGTTTCTGAACTCAATAATAAGGTATCATTAACATCAGAAGGTATATTTGTGTGATTCATCAAGGAAGCTGCGGTTGCCCTTTGCTACCAAATGTTCCTGTTTCTGTTGTTCTTAAGCTTAGTATGTAACTTAGATTAGTCGGCTATAGATCAAGCGGGAATAGTGCACCGTGCAAGATAGACCAAAGAAGGTCAAGAGTATACAGGCACATTAAACGACTGCCCAGCATGTCGTGAGTCCAGCCTAAGGCAGAATCAGGAGGGTATTAAAGGGGTTGATGTGGTCGTGTATTCATTCGAAATTCTAGGCTGGTATTTAGGGGAAGTGCGCCTCCAGGTGACCTTTGGATTGCGCGATCTGATCCGCGGCAGTTTAGAGTTTCGACTGCGGGATCGTATCGGCGATTCGAACTATCTTAGTATTCCTTCTTGTTTTTTACTTTATTGAGTAAGCATGACACACTGTTCCCCCTTATACTTGTGTTGCCTCGCGATTTACTCAACCGCAGCTCGAAGGTGCAGGTCCTCGAGCAGACCTGGACGACTAGACAGGCCAAGGGGAGCTTATGCTCATAAGTAAGCAGCGGAACAATTTTTTAGTACTTCCAGATCGACAGGTTTAGATGCATCAACGAAAAGGAAGCGTTTTCGAGTTGCTAACCTTTGCAAGTATTGCGGGGCAGTATCTTTCTGAGTCTATCAGAGTGGTGGTGCAACATTGAATTTCATAGTGCAGGTAAGTTTAAAAAAATGGACACAGATATCCCAAATCTAGTTTAAAAAGATAAAAGTGCGCCATCTGGTTTCATTTCAGAAGCATGAAAACAGCCAATGCCCAATTACTATTATTAGAATCATGGTACTAGTCAGCGGTCGTTTCGCAATGATCAGAAGCTGTACCGTGAAAGACGCTCGCGTGATCAAAAGTGGAGTGAGTTCTGAAGCATATGTGCAATACAAACTAATGTTTCATTACTTCTTGACAAGGACGCAAGTATTCTGTCACCGCCGATGATATTAGGAGTAAAAATGATGGAGCTTATGGCTGTCAAAAGTGAATTAAAACGTCCATCTAAACCGGCGTAAGTGTCCGTAGCGGAAGTATTACAGTCATTTAATACAATAACTGGAATGCCGTTTATGCAGTGATCAACCAATGATTCCAAAAAGGTAGAGGTGAATATAACAACGTCTGTGTTCAGCAATAAAATCAACAAACAAATCCTTGCGGCGCATCTGACCGGGTCGATCAAAGCCGAGATATTGCATTTCCCGCATATTTTTCAAAATTTTGATCGGACTTTCCAGAATTTAATCTTTATTGAGAGGGGATTTATGTTCGTTTTATGCAAATTGATCTACTATTTGCATTGACGCTATTCCAAAAAGTCACTATACTCCATACTCCTAGTGAAGTATGCATCACTCTTCATTCATTGTTCACTTCACAAGATCTCGCGTGCGGTTTGTTGAAGGAGATGCAGAGGGAGAAAGCGGGTCTTCTTCGTCGTTGTGTATCTTGATTCGTTGTTGAATTCTTTATTCCTCCCATTCTTTTAGAATTAATGAAATATCAGTATTTAAGGGGGCGTGTTTTTCTCTGCTAAATCAGTTTTCTCACCAACAGCTGAGAATATTCAATAAATCGAAAAAACGCCCAGGTAGAAATATTATATAGTGTAGTGGTAGGTTAACACCACAATAGTGAGTATATTTTTATGAGGTTCGACCTTTACCTCATCGTTGAATGTCAACATGATGAAAGTGTTACTCACCATTCTTTCACCCTCACCACCAAAAAGAAAAAACCATTTCCGCTCTTTGATCGTATTTTCTACTTCAAATTTCGAAGACATTTGCTTTGATGGGATAGCGATTGCATGAGCAATATTATTCGATCCCACTCAGTTTTAAGTGTTATATCCGCATCCATCGTTACTGTTTACTGCAACACATCACATACTAATAGTAAAAGTAACTTCATTTATTAAACACTAATAGATTTCAAAACTCATCGTAGTATCAATATTCTTTTGTTGATGAGGTTGCAGAATGGTCAAGCAGTTTTCCCCAACGAGATTGACTTTATTGAAATGTAGAGTTTGCATCTGTGCCATTTATAAGTTACGAGCAAATTGGTTCACTTCCTTTCAAAATTGATCTATATTCACAAACGTAGGGCTACTTGTGGAGAGGAGCCGATGGTGCGCTGTGGTGAAATGTTTTATTGTTGGCTCTGCTTCGATCGTTATAGTCAGCATAAGCATATCACCATCAACATCTAGCGCCCGATGAAAAATGGCGTATAGCTTTTTGCTGATCTTGCAAAGATAATCTTCCATGCAGATTACCTGAAAACTTTAAATTAAATGATTGGCATTATCGGAGTGTGGCAATCACCCCGCTTAGTTATTTTTAGTTTTTATGAGATTGAACTGAAAGTCGCACTTCGCTACCGCATGTCTACGAAGCTCATGAACTGGGCAAATTACATTTATTGAGGTTTACAGAGCGATAAAAAAGCAGTTGTTGTGCTTAAGGATTTATAGAACAGTTTAGGAATCAAAGGCCCCGGCAGTCGAGCTTACGAGGTGGAAGTCCCTCATGTGATGTTCGTGGTGGATTTCAAATTTTGTTGATCCATGTTGAGTTGAATGTATTGATATAGGCTTCGTTTTTTGTAATATTAGGCATGCCACTTCACCTCTTATGTATCGTACGAGTTCATCACTCGTGTTGTTTCATGTTGTAGTTGAATGTTCTGAAGTATTATTACTGTAATAGCAATGCTTTTATACCTGAAGTATTCTATTTTCTTTAAATAGAACAGCTGATTCCCTTCTATTGCAATGACAAATTACAGGTGCTCTCTTCACATAAGAGTAGCATCACTACTTGCATATGAAAATCTTTGAACGAATTATTTCTGTATTTTTTTTTTTTGCAAAATTTTCAGAAGTGCATCATAGCAGTACTTTCTAAGTGTTTATTTACATATATGTACCTCGTCTGTAGTTTCCACTTGTCACTCAAAGAATAAACTTCGCTCGGTATTATTATTATTATCTCGGTGCGCGATGTTGCTGGGAATAAAGTGTGATTGCAGTTGTTTTTACTTCTTTTTATGAGTGAGATGACCTTTGATACGATACCCAATTTTGAAACAGGTCGGGCACGGGGATATAATCAAATATTCAAGCAATTTTGCATACGCAATCGGTTTTGTTAGGGAACGTTGAATTTTGTGGCACCCATTCTGATAATGCTAGAGAGGGAATTAGAATTATGTAAGCATCTGTTGTTTATTTATTTATTTATTTATTTATTTATTTGTTTGTTTTTAAGGAAATTCATTAATAGGCGTTGTGTTGTTAGTTGTGTATAATTGTAGAATCAATTTTTGTGATTAGTGAAATATTGAAAGCACATATTGTGCTCTTTATTTGTCATTTAATAATATAGGTATTCTAGTCATTCTATATGATTATAAATATGAATTTTGGAAAACAATTTTGTCACATTAGAGGTGCTTAAAATGCTCTACCTCTCGATAGTATAGGTTTGCTTATCGAATCGTTTCAGTTTGATTTGCTTCAAAATATTCGACGTTATTTTCTATGATTTTAACGTCAGATTATCCTCACCATATGGTTGATCATTGCATTTGCAATCCGTTGATGATAATTGCATCAATAAGCTGCTGTAAATATTTAAATTTGCATCCAAATATCATCTAAGTAATAGTTGATATTAGAATATCGAAAAACTTCAACTTGCTCGTAGTTGGTGTAATTTGCAGAGAGTTCCAAACGTTTTATGGTTAACGATTGAAATGGTTCAGCCTCTCTTTACCGAATTGGATGTTTATTGTTTGAGAGGGCCAATTTTTGTGGAAATATAGTTAAAATAGAGCTCTTTTAGTTGCGTAATGCCACATTTCGACAGCAGATTTTCTCTAAGGGATCATTTATTGGCGATGTAAGGGCGATTGGTCACTTTGTTGTTATTTGTTCGTTGTTTATTTCCTTCATAAAGATTTTTTTTAAATGCACAATACGCCAACTGCGTTTCTCAGCATTAGGAGAACGGCACACTATGAGATAATTAAAGAGTGTTTAACTACTCTTAAAGCATTAATTGTAATACTTAAAAAGATAGCGTAAGCTTAGGTACAGAATAGAGATCGAATCTGAAGTTGATGTTAGAGGATGTTATTGTCGCGACGCCGTCTATATGTACTATTTTGCAGTGCTATATTATCTCGAAATGCATTCTGAAGACGATATGGATTTAAAGCCCGTATATGCGGATCTCAGTCAGCAACACGTAACACCTCATGAACGAACACTTCACCAACATGAGAACAGCGTTGCAATCAGAAATGAACCATGCACCATTAGAGCTACTGAGGAAGTGCACATTGAGCGACCAAGTAAGTGACGTTCAACAATCGTTTCACCAAAAAAGGCAGGTGGAAAAGCGCACAGTTGAAGCTGGCATCGCATGTGCTTCACGGCGCCTATTTCTCTACTTTTCACGTTTTTCAAGTCCCGGAGGAGTTCTTTGGAAGGCGTGGTTCTGTCTTCCTGTCTCCTACCCAACTGGAACTGATGGGAGTTGCTCATTTGTGCTTCGAAGAGCACTGTATCCACTAAAAAATTCGCTTCTGCAAGTGATTAGCAATGTTTCTATTCTGCACGAAAGTAGCAGTGCCTTTGAGAGGCACGAAAAAAATTGCTCGGTCAAGTTTTTATTCAGAAACTCCCTACATTTTGATGCGGATTAGAAGAGAAACGTTTTACTGCTTGAAGAGTAGCTACGAATATTATTAAGCTGGTGGCTTGAATGTTCAGTTTGTAAAAATTTGTAAACATTGATTTTCGTTTTCAAACAAAAATCGTTAGATTTTATATACTGACGTCATTCCCATAAGGCATTCGGCGTCATCGTGAAGCGAATCCCACATCCTTCTATTGATCATCAATGTCCATCGAATTCACATCTTCTGATATGGTAGCGACAGTAACTTCTCGTCACAGTAAAATAATGTTGTTAATGTTCCTCGGCATGGGCAAAGAAGTATTATGGAACACTCCGGCTGCAGACTACTAAACAGTCCACATGATTCTCAGAAATTAAGTATTGGGGTAGAACTCATCGTTCTGATGTCATTCCACTGACTTCCATATTTTTCACCGCATATTCAGAAAGAGTCATAGCGGTGTGGCAGCACAATGCTTGCATATGTGTGAGCAGCTAATATTTGGTTCATTTTGCGTTGATGTGCTATTGTTTGCTGTGATGAAAGTCTAATTACGTATCTTATTGACAAAGTCTGATTACGTGTCTGATTGACCGAGTCTGATTACGTCAAAGGTCGAAAAATAGGAGTCGTATTTCCCTCGTTTGGTTGAAACTTCGAAGAAAGGAAAATAATTAAGCAACTTCAGTTTACGAGGAGCTTATGGCTAAACGCAGGAGCATCGCTAATGCAGTGATTGTCGATGCTCCGAGACATCACAGTTAGACGAGTTGTGAGCATTCTTTGCCTTCTAAATGAGCAGTTGAACACATTCGGCAATAGTTTGCTTGATTCAGAATTTTCGGAAGAGCTTTTTTTTCAGATATGACAACATCTCCAACTAATCCATCTTGGGCAGAGTGGGAGCTCGATCACAATGAACGAGATGATCAGACTCGTGGCGTTGAGGGGGATTTCGGTTCTACTATTGAGGCTGTAGAAGCGTTCATGAACTCGGGCGGTTCTTCGTCAGAAAACACAAACATAAAGGTATCCACTTCGGAACCATTTTTGCCGGACGACAGTGGTGGCAATCAAGAATCAGTGGCAGTCATCTCTTCTACATCGCGAAAGAAATCGGTTAGAGTCTAATTCTCGTTTTTTGAATGATCTATGCTTTTTATCGTCATGAGAAATTGATCTTACATTTGTTGTTCCTTGCTTCTGAATTATATGGGCTAATGGAGGGGAGGATTCTTTTGGAGTCTTTGCAAGAACTCTAGTCTGAAGTTCCTGTAAGGTGTTATTGAATGCCGACCGCTATTGTGCCAAAAAATTGCAGCAGCCAAAATTCTTGTGTTTAAGACGTTGGAAGTGAATAAAAAATTTTACATTTTTGACTGTAAAATTTGTATAGAGAAGCGTAATTCAGTTGGTGCGAACATATCACTACAAGAGTTATTTGATTTTTATAATGCTTTTTTAACGCGTAGGAAATGATCAGTGTGACCGTCTCAGGGAAACATCGTCTTGCATAGTTAATGCCAAGAGAACCACTTCAGAAATATCATACAAGTTAAGTTACTTATGCAGAATACCATCGGTTGTTGATTGTTTATCAAATTGGAGCTGTATGTCGATGCGTGTTTGCTTTGAATATTTCTAAGCAGAAAATATCTCTTTGTTTTGTCCATTGTTGTTTGAGGTAGTCTTTCAGTCGGTAGCTTTTTTTTTTGCTGTTTCGCCAAAATATTGCTTTATTCTAGTTTTGCACAATGATTCCTTGTCTAGCGAATTCTTTCGATTCAGTTCGCCGCCACTGGAAGATTTTTTCTCACGGCTAGTCATTTTCACCGTTAACTGCACAGAACATGAGGGTTTCGATTTCTGAGGCCCTTATGCCAAGCATTTCTGTGAGATTCTAGTAGGCATTTTCATACCTTAGGTCAGCCTGGAGAGGTGAATACCGTATCAACTAGTTCCTAAGCATAACCCTTCTCTATACTTGCTTTTCGACTTAGGACGATTGCGAACGTTTCAAGCCCCTGGGCCGATAAAGGGAGAGTGCTTTGATACTAGTCATTGCATTGTTTTGTTGTAAGGTTTTATATGTTTTGTTTTTTTAAGGACAAGAAACGAGCACGTAAAACGAAAGTGGGTAACGGAATCTGTCCACCATCACCAAAAAGACCTTCGAACGATTGGACTGATCCAGACGACGTAGCAGAGTTCTTCCCCAAGACGGCCCACTATAAGGTTGTTCTCTATACAGTGTTATGCGAGCTATGCAATTTGATGATTGCAGCAATCGTAAAGAGAAAAATTTCAAAGGTAGAAAAACTCGAAATGACTCCGCGACAGTTCCGGAAATGACTAACCTTTTATTGATGGGACAAGTAAGGAATAAAGACTCGAATTTACATGACCCCGGAATTGCGAACAAAAGTTTGTTCGATCGCGAAAGAGAGAAGTAGCCGATTCAATTTAGTGGTCATCCACGGAGTTGTGCAACGACCTAATAAACAACACAAATTGCCTAGAGGCATAGAGCAATTTCGGTTCTTTGAAGCGTTCGATTAAGAAAGAAAGGTACCGTCGATCCTTCAGAAATGTCTCTTTAGAGAAGTCGGTTCTAAAATGAAAGTTGTCATTTTTGATCATATTGCAATTTCTGTCCCACACCTGCTACATCTGTCTCTAAGGTAAGGAATCCGAATATACGCTTAAAAATGTGCTGCTAAATCTTTCATAATTGATCGAATGCAAGTGGAAAGCTTGGTTTTTTCTTTATCTTTGTAAAGTTGATAATTTCAATGGTATAAGCTGATGTCTCAGCTATCTGTTTATTTCTTGCGAATTTTTGATGAGCTTTTTTTCTAGTGGACCAGAAATTTCGGTTGCAAAATAGGCTTCGTTGGAAGTTTTCTTCTAGAACGGGAAGATACCTAATGAATGCGTTATTTTGAACGTCAGTGCTTATTGCGTGGAATTCTTTCATTTGGATTTTGCACCAATTTCGTTCGTTATGAGTGCTAAGCAGTTGGAGGGCGTTATTTATATCGCTTCTTTTTTGGAATACTTCACTATTTTTGAGTTTCTTCATATTTCTATAAGTTCTTCCTCATCCTCTCGCCGCTTCTTCTTATTCTTGGCCGAGGCATACGCTACTGTCGAAATTCATCGGGTGGACCGTATTCTCAGATCTAAACGTAAGTGAATCCAGGTGTGATTTTCATAACCGATTTGGTGCATTACAATTGTAGCGCAATACAGTTTTTCTTGGCATTTCCTAGATACGATTTGCTCAAGTTGAATCAATTGTTGTGAGTAGTGCTTGATGTACCTTTCAGACACCTGTTGGGGTTCGATTCAGCTCACAATACCTGCTCCCTTCGAAATGGGAAAGAGAAAAGGGAAACTACGTCACGAAAATCGACTATTGGACTGGTGTTCTGAAGAGGTACATATATCTTCACTCTGGAGCTTTTCACTCATTTCCACGTTTATAGCTTTATTATGCAAGATTCCATCTTGCTATTTTTCGTTCCGTAACCGTTCAGTGTTTCATAATCTAGGCTACCTCATTCACCGTCTCTTAGTGAATTCCGAGCGTAGAATTTTTTCGTGTAGATCCTTTGTTTTTGATCCTTCGAAAAAAGCTTGTTGATTATCGACGCAAAGTTTCAGTGGTAAAATCTACCTGATAAACAAAGCAATTTTTAGAAGAAAGTTTTAGCGGCTAATTCGTTTGCAGAGATATTTACAAAAAGATGAAAGTAAAGGTGAGTCAAAAGTTGAATGAATACATATACATATATCTATGTATAAGTATGATATTTCATATAGAGTTTTCTTCTCATCGAAATGGGATTAAATGAGCATATCGCGATTAAAGCGTAAAAATTTGAATTTTCAGTGGAAAAGTGACAGAATGGAAAGATATGGAGCGAATTCAGCAACTACTTCGGCAATTGCATTGGCTGTTAGCAAACATCTGGGACGGTGAGATGGCCTCATCGGTGCCACCCGAGATGTTATGGCGTGC
Source organism: Baylisascaris procyonis (assembly GCA_037389465.1). Lineage (NCBI taxonomy): Eukaryota > Metazoa > Nematoda > Chromadorea > Rhabditida > Ascarididae > Baylisascaris > Baylisascaris procyonis. Next base: position 3,531,769 of record JAZARR010000088.1, on the reverse strand, counting down.
AAGAAAAGGTGAATATTTTCAGAACCAGATTATTAATAGGTCATTACTCGTTTCATTATCTGCTATGTTGTAGAACAATTGATTTCATGTCGTAGTGTTTTCTAACAAATCACTTTACGTTTTTTTTTTCTTCTTATCTTCTCAGTGATGATTGCTTTCTAAGATGACACAATTTCGATCGTGGGGAACGGAGTAACAGGTTTGTGCGTTTGGGAGGAAGAGGATTGAATAGGAAGTCGAAACTTATTCAGCTAGCCTGCTCAGACACATTCTGCGTAAGCTGCAGTAGCCATTTTGTAAATGAATTTTCCATAGATTGTTGTGAAGAACATTGTTTCCGATGAAAATAATGCTTATTCACTTCTTGTCGTCTTAGCCGTTCGTTCTCGCTTTCAATGCATAGTTTTTCGAAAAGTGAAGTATCCGTCTAGGAACATGGAGAGTTGCGCAGAAAAAAATCGGAGACGATAGCAGAATTCAACTAGTGACCCCGGATACTCATAAAAATCTATGTCACCGCACCGCACATCAAAAATGTATGCTAACAATAGGTGCTTAATCGGTAGTGGCAAGAGCTTAAAATAGGCGCATTCTATGGTGCTGTTGAAAATTGCGCTGTAGATTCCATAATATGGTTTTTGCTGCCTTTTGAATGGAAACAAACTATAAATTTGTCTGTTTTCCATGTTGTGGATGTAGTGATGAATATCGGGATTGAAGCGATCCTAACGTGTGACTCTCCGATGGCATTCGAACGGAGTTTTTGAAATTCCAAAATGTCGTACCGAAGCCTGGGATGACTTGAGCGTTTCAAGAATGGCCAGATCATCCAATCCCAACGAGATCACTTACGGTGTTGAGCTAAAATCATTTATGTGTAAAGATTGTCTGGAGCAAAAAATATTCGTAGAAGCATGGGACTTCTTAAATAGTACACCCGTCTAGCACAGTAATTTACATTCGGCTTGGAAGTTGTTGTATTGGCGTATTTTTTATCTCAGACAACTGAAATGTACTCCGATTTATGCGGTAAGGTTTATCGCGCCGATGCTCTGGATGGCCTGCCTGACGAAGTTGTTGCGAAAGTTCGCAAGTTTTTGAGGAAGGCTACTCATTTAAATGCAAATTTCTCGCGAAGTGTTGTTGATGATGTTTTTTCTTGTGTTCAGTCAAACGGCTTCTCTGTAATTGATTCTTGTTGCTGTCAGTTTACTAGAGTTTTTAATCATTCCACACTTTGCCTCGATGTTTTGAGATTTATTTGAATTATATTGCTGCATTTTATCGTTGAAAGTTTAGTAGGAAGTAATTTTCAAGGAGCCGATTGTCAGCCTGCTCTGGCTTGTGAGCAAGGCGCTTTGGTAGTATACAGATAAGAGGTAAAGCGTAAAGTGGTGAAATTTTGTGGGGATTCTTGAGAAAATCACCTCTAAATGTGAACTTTTCGGCATATTTGACGCTTTTTTCTCTGCAAACAGTATGATTTATCGTCGAAATGCTTTTCACTACAGTGCGGACATTGATCGAAATTAAAAACGTTTGACGAGGATTTTGCAGTGCATAATGCATAATTGGTATGAAATCAACATACCCGACTAGGTTGTTTAAGGCGTTTGAATTGTTGTGGTGGGAAAAATGTTTGATTTATTGGCAGAGTTTTAATGTGGGTGCAACTCTTTGGAAATTTCTTCCACTACCGCAACTGGTGTCTGCGATCAGTAGAATTATCGCTATGATCAGAAGGGAGGGATGGATTTTAAAGACTCTCCAGAGGAAACAAAACAAAGAAGTAGTGGTGTTCAAGTCCATCATCCCTCTCATCCCCCTTCCAGCGAAATTTGAGAAGATACTAACGCGTATGACATTGAATTTTTTCATTTATCCAGTACGTTTCTCAAAATTTCTTTTGAATCTTGAAAAATTTGTGCTTACCTTGTTGATTCTGAGCAGCAAAACTTAATTATGTCGTACTACTTCCCTGTACGATATCATTCTTTTACGACATCTTCATTACCTCCATAAAATGTGCTGCTTCTTTATATGGATGATGTTTGCTTTGACGGTGTTGAAGACTCCTTTGATCAGGTTAACTGCCTGCCGTTCAGCTTGTCCATGTTGAAAATTTTTTTTCACTGAATGTAGCATCCAGTTTCAAACGTTTTATTTTAGAGGAAATGCGTCGTTTGGAGCAGTTTCTTTCTCGTAAGCGCTCGCTAATCGAATCAATGACCACTCGCCCAGGTGAGCTAGTAAATCGGAATTCCGGATTGCAAGCGCTGCATGAGTTGTTCAACTAGAAGCACGGTTGAATGTTATTATTACTTCTTGTAGACCATGTTATTCTATTTGCATCTCTAGCATAATGAAGTTAATAACACTGTTTATATTTCAGTTTTATTAGAGTATATCACTTGCTGAGGTGTCGATTTATGAAGCCATTATTGTCGATAGTTCAGGCTGCAAAGAATTAGAATCACATTTTTAATATTGTTTGACTAGTGAGCTAGATTGCTTGAGGTTGTGCAATGTATGCTACCATCGCTTTGCATTTACTGTTATTAGAAATTATATAATGTGACTGAGTATTTAGGATTTGATTTGTATTGAGAGTTATTTAGGAGCACGTCGTTCCGCAGGTCATGCTCAGCGATCGTCAAAGAATCGCTGCAAAATCGATAGCGGGAATAATGCAACTCTTGGAGAAAGAAATGTGTTAGTTTCTAGCACTTGTTCATTTATTTGTCATTGATTGTTTCATGTATGTTATGGTTTCGCTGTTCAACTCTTTTGGTTATAGAGATGGGAGGGAAGATATTGAATAGTTAACGAACATGGAATATTTCTCTGGTTTAAATTTTCCCAGGTTTTGTTTCTGGATCGATGATGTCTTTATCTTAAGTCCTAAATGAATGTGCCTGTTTTACCCCGTTTGTTAGAGAGATTTTCTTTTATTAATTAGCATAAGTGATTTGCCTGAGATGAGACAGAAACTCTTTACTTTCTTTCAATATTCCCCTTCCCATAGTGGATTGGTGATATGTTGCACACTAGGCAACTCTTCTCTATTCACCTCTCTCTTGTCTCTCACTCAAACATACATTCATGATATTCGATGGGCGTTCTATCATCCTTTATGGAATCTTCATCAACAGTTGAATGAGCCACCCAATTTATATTGGAACGTCCTTCAAAGGGAACAGCTCCAACTCATGTCATGTAACCGCAAATTACTTTTTCATCGACAGTGCACACGAGCTAAATAGATCAATAAGCCGTTGATTTTAGGTGTGACTGAGTGTGGGTATTCGAGCCGGTTTAAGGATATTAGCTATGACGCGCATTGCGCATAAGCCGCGTAAATAGGCAATGCAATCTGTGAGTGTCTCAACAGTGGTGTTACACTTATGGGCGTTTTGCATGTGCTGCCTAGGTCTAGGAGACTTCTGGCGCGCAAGCTGATGCATCGCTAATGGTTGAACCAGTCGTGGGACAAGGCTGGGGGAAAGAGGGGAGGGGGTGAGGTAGCTCATTGAATACCTGGTCGCTCTCTCCCCAGACCCCACTTCTTTAAGACTCGCCGATCTCCGAGTCTGCTCAGTCAGACCTAGCACCACTCACTTCATCGGCTGTAATGCTTACATTATGGCTCGCAGTACCATGGCTGACCTTCCTTCTGGAGAGCTGCGACTTATGCAGTTGTGACTTTCCAAGGTTGGCATAATTTCAGGTGAAAGTTCTGGAAGGGGCTTAAACAGGATTGAGCTTAGCTTATATGATATTTGGTTGGGGTCGGTGTTACTTCTATGTGCCTTAGCAAAACTCAACCAGTCGTCGTCAACTGCGAGTTTTCTCTTTCCCTCTGATTGGCTTATGATCACTGTTGATAGAATTTAATCGTAATTCTAGGGCGTTGTTCTTGGTTCTGTTCGATAAGCGTCGTTGGTCGGAAATTGGCAAGAAAATACGTCGTGATAATGCGTTTTCGGATGCCATTGCGAAATACTGCATTGATGTGGAATCGGTTTGTCGAAAGATTGAAAATCAGCCAGAACCATCTGATTTGCAACGCTGTTGTAGGTTTTTATTTATTTTTTTACTTTTGATGCATGGTGAAATGTAGGTGCGGCGTATAATCTGTATAATCTGTGACGGTTGTTTAGGCCGATGGGGAGGTAGAACAGGGCGTAAGGGAGGAAAGTGAGAAGATGCAGCAGAAGTTATGCATTGAACATCAGCTTGAGCACTAAGCAATTAAACTTGAATTTAATCTGATTTTAAACGGAACCACCCTCTCTTTTTTGGAGAAAGTAGTAGTGTTTCTTGTGTCTGTGGTGCCGGTGGGAGGTGACTTAAATATTCCCATTACTCTCAGGTGTGTTTTTGCTCGATGGCCATATGAGCTTTTCTCTAAGCTTTTCCACATAGTAAGAATGAACTGATACGTTTTCAACACTTGTTCCAACTTGAGCTGCTCATATGAAGTATATCATCGGGTCGATGCTGTACCCGACGCAAGTGTTGGGAGTGCAGTAATTACACTACATCGGGAACGAAGTTTATTCATATTGTTAGAATGTTCCCTACGATTCGTTCGCCTCTCATGTAACATTTTCGGCTTGCTTCAGCCAATCAAAATTGTAAATTTCTGCTTGTTTGGTTCCCTTTTTAAGCTTTTTGGCTGGCTCCATATATCCAGTGATGAAATCTCGTCGCATTCGAAAATCTTTTCGAAGGAAGATATGGGAGCGGGTTAATGGGTGTTTATGAGGGATTTAGGACGGCCATGCACGGAAATGCTAAAGGCTTTTCTCGCTTGAAGCTTAGCACTTTCACTCTTTGCGGTTTGAAATCGGAGACGAAAAGATAAATTGTGCATTTATGCATCAATATATTCCTGCGAATTACTCACGGTTAAGGCTTGCATTTCGTTTCATCAGCTGATAGCTTAGTCGGAAATGTTCGACATCAGCGATTGATGATTGTTAGAAAAGGTATATACCCAATGACTGCTGTTGGTTGTTACGCTTTGATTGTGTAAAGTTGTTGTGTAGAGAAAGAAATAAGGTGTCGCTTTATTATGTTGATCTGTAAAGTGCATTTTTATCCCCAAAGGGAGTTTTTTTTTATCAAGTGAATCATATCGTTTCCAAAAGTATACCCAAGTAAACTTGTAGATGGTAGGACACCCAAGTAAACTTCAATCTTAGTAGAGTTGACAGCCGAATATTCATTTACTTAATAATTTCAGGTGCTCTTCTCGAGAGGGGTCAGGCATTAAGGGAGAGATTGAAGGCGTCTGGTTTGGGGCACCTTTATAAGGAGTGGGATAGTAAGCCTGAAGTGCAACAAGCTGGTCCTGCCTCAAGCAGCAGCGCCTCAGGGTCTAATTCATCGCCACGTGCTAGTTCGCCGGCTACGAGTCTGACATCAACATCAAAAAGACGGCGCTCACGTGGCAAAGGCGAAACTTCATCGGTTACCGAGAAGATGACTATTAAGCCTAGTAAGTACACTGCCACCTAGTAAGAAAATTCCCGTCTTGATGTGAATGGCACAGCTTTTTCGAATGTTCTTATGAATGTTAGGTAGAACGGCCAATTGGAAGAAATTGCTACTGCTAGACTAGTTTCATTTTGGCCATATATGTTGTCAGTGTTTTCATTTCGGCAGAAAGGAGGATTATTTTAAAATTATTCCCTGAAGACGGAGAGTCGGTTATTTTTTCACCAACTAGGAGAGGGCGGGAATGATTTTGTTGAATTTCTCCCGGGAAAAAATAGTTTATCCCATTCGCTAGAAAAAAAGTGGTAGATTTTCTTCAATGAATTTTTGGATATCCGCAAAATAAATAAATGGATCAGAAATTACGTAATATGCATTTGTGTTTATGAGGCATATTTATGTTACTATAACAGTTGTTATCATTAAGCCAATACGAGGGCAATTCCTCGACAGTTCGAGTGTACACCTCTCAGGTCTTTGTTCTTTTCTTAGGAAATCCTTTTTACAAATACGATCTATTTTCACTATCTTCTTGTTCATTTTTATATTTTATTTTGCACTCATAGTTCTTAAATAATCTCATCTTTTTAATTAGTGGTGCATTTATGGGTTTAAATAATTTCGAATTGTCTTTCGAACTACTAGCTCTCCCAAAAAAATGTATTTTGACGGAAGTTGTCACAAAGGAAACGAAGCTTTCAACCATAGCTTTAGGGTGGCGTACAGATCTGAGCTCATGGTCTTTATTTAATTAACACTGGCCTATATTCTAGTCAGTGATAAGTAAAGCAACATCATTTTAGATTTTTTTTTAAATGCTCGATGAGGCTTTTCAGCATTAATTGCTCGCATATGTTTAGGTTTTTATTGTGGTTTTAAGTTCTCACTTGGAACAATTCAATTTGTTTTTATACAGTGCTTCGAGTACCATAATCATGCGCATCTGGTAATCTAGAGGGATCTTGAAATAGGCTGATTTGCAAGCACCGTTAGGTGTTGAAAAATAGGAGATCTATGTAGCAGCCGAAGCGCACTTCGATACCATGTCTAAATGCAGCTAAACAAATCTGAGATTATCGTTTACGAATGTGATTTGTCATACGATGTCGTTGTTATCCTCTGCTATATTCATGTGTTAATTCCTCCAAAACTTTTGATAGTAGGGCTTACAGTAATAAAAAAGCTCGTTATAATGCGCGCAAAGTTCCGCTAGATCTATAAGGGGTAATAGCGTTATTTTTTTATTTCTTTTTACAAGTCGTAGCCAACCTAATGTGGTCATTAATTGTTCCCATATATAGTTTATTACCTTTGCTATTTTATGTACGTACATGAGACCGTTATTATGGTTATTTCATTTCTATTAGTGCAATGTCCCTGAGGAGAGGGGAAGTGGTTTTAAGGGCACGGGTTTCTGGCTTCCCGCATAACTATGCATGTCGTCGTTGGCCGTTAGCAGCAAAATGGGGCAGGAAGATTTTTCTTTGGGTAACATCACAACACTTTTGGCCTGTCTGCATATTTTTTGCTCACCCTCTTTGTGTGACCCCCAAGTTCCTTTTTTCCCGACAATCTTTGACTAACTTCCAGTTACTGTGAATTTTCGTTACCGGTATTTTCGAATCTTCTATTCAAGGTAGCTTCTCGACAAATTGAACACGTTACAAACTTATTGGTACATTCGTAGGTTATTGGTTAAAATTATTTAGGAAGGATTCAAGCGTGCGTGGCCGAATTGGAGGAGTTTGCTAATCCAGTTCCTGCCAACGACCGTGTGAAGAAGGAGCAAGGACCACAGACGACGAAGAGCGGTGAACATTGCTGCTTAAGCCGCATTTTTCCAATAGCGCATTCATAACTGACTCAAATCTCGTCGATGAGAAGGCATAGTCATGTGGGCTAGGGAGGTGCAAATTATGCAAAAGAAAGCATGGAGATCGCAGACATTTTAGACCAACTGCAAATAAGGTGCTTCATGGAAAAATACCGTGGAAGAGATTTTAGGAAGTTGACGTAAATGTTGTATATATTTCGGAGAAACCATCTGAGGTTCTGCGTGTCTAATAAAGTGTTTTGTTTTTTGGATGCAAATTTCTTAGCAAAATTACGCGAAACCTTTAGTGAAGTGATAAGTAAATAAATGAGAAAACCAGTCCTAATTTGGAGGCGTCTTAAAGAAGAAGTAATTGTTACTAATAGTAGTAACTGATGAAGGAAATGCATCGTGAAGTAATAAAACAGTTTAGGAGTTTCACATGAAGCTAATGATCTTAAAAGAGTTTTATGGAACTGCGAATGATTTTATTGTATCATATTTTGGCTTCATTCTTATTCCATCACGTTAAGAGGGGTAGTAGTTCGCGTGTACAAACAATATGCGATGTGTTATCAAAATGTAGGACTAGCACATAGGCAAATACGAGAAGAGGAGGGAATGAAAGAATGGAAGACGTCATGTCTAAGCAAGGTGCAGTCATTTCGATTTCTATGATGTTCCTGAAATATCAAAAGCTGAAGATTTTTTTCAGGGCCGGAACAGCGGGGGAGTGTAGAAGAGGTGATTGGATCGTCGCAGAGCAAATGCTCAAGAAAGCGCGCGTTGACTGTTGAACCCAATGATGTGGTGGTTATAAACGAGCGGCCAAAAAGAACTAAAAAGCCTCCAGCGAGGTTAGCTGAATGTAAACGTTCCGCATTTCTGGACTTTTGTTTCTGCTTTTTGATCGATCGACTTCGAACGGGAGTTGCAACCAGCTATTCATCTGCATTTTAGGTGGTTTATGAATGAAAAGGGTGTTGATTTGATGAAGAGAGGTCGAGTTTGAGAGTGGACCGCTCGAATTAGAGCTTGGAATCCGTTACGATTCGCGAACAAATGTTTAAATTGATGAGATGATACAAAATGAAGTGCATTTGACAAATTTTAGATTCCGTTTGGTTGACGAATTTGTGAGTGAAGGATTGCCTAGAAGCAAGAGGAACAGGTCGCCGATCTCAGTGGAAAAGTTTCCACCGAAGGATACCACTCAGATGAAAGCAACGGTGGATGAAGAACGCATAAGTGACAAAGCTAGAAGCATTTCATCATCGGGCACTAAGTCGTATGTAGTGATGCTAAATTTTTTTTTTTTGTCAGATTCTTCTTTTAAATAAGGGTAGGGACGGAGAAGGAGACTCTTAAGAATTAAGAACACTGAAGACGTTGTATTGTTGTTAAATTTACTAGGTAGTGAATTTGGGTCGTCGTAGTTGTTGGAAGCTTTAGAACGTATCGCTGTTTTTAATTACAAATGTTTGCTTTAGAAGCGTTTTCTTTTCAAGTATTGAAGTCTAACAAGTTGAATTTACTACCGAAACAGTCAGATTTCAGTGAATTTAGCAACTAGGAGAACATTCGTAGCGTGCTATAAATGATGACAGCACGCCTTCAGTGCTCCCAGAAGGAGCTATTTTGCAAACGTTGGTATTGAGTTGAAACTGTTGGTAGGGTTACCCTTTTTGTGTCCAAAGATACCTTTTTAGGTAGCTATCGGCTACTTAAAAGGGCTGTCATGGCAGCAAACGACGCAGATTCGTCGAGTGCTGCCAAATGAGTGCAGTAAATTAGTGAAAACCAGTGCGCGAAGAACGCTGATTAGCTGAACTGTTTTGTTCGCTGTATCTGATGCAGCCGCTGCCAAGGTCCTGGCACTCGATATTGACGGACAGCAGTGACTGCATCATAAAAAAGGGGTTCGGTTCGCATGGTCAAAATTTCGCTCAGTTTTCCTCGCCTTTTTTGGTTTATTCGGTCTGTCACCCTTTTCAAAATGTTGGGGTCATGTCATGGGTTGAAAATTATCGGAAGGAAAAAGCGTGATTTTGTTGTTTCTGTCGGCATTTTTGGCATGAGCACCCCCCATGTTAGATGTTATATTAGGATTATATAAAAAAATTGTTTTTGTTAACGAAGAAGCATGGTTTCAGGTGGCTGGGATATTCATTAACAAATGAAAAAAGAAGTTTTCCAATGAGGCAAAAAATCAGCCTCAGGAGGAGGGAGGTGAAGCAAGTGAAGTAGCTGATGTATCGGACGGTAATAAACGTTTAGTCTGCTTCATCCCCAAATAGTGTATGTCGAACGCAATGCGTGAAAACCACATCCTTTCGTTCTTTAGGAGTGAAACCGCGGAGGAAATCGTTGTGATCGTTGGGAAAGTTAATGCGGTGGGTGACCTTGGCCGTGATGTGTGCGATGATATAAAAGTGTCAGTTTGTATCTTTCTCTTTGCTGCTATTGATTTTTGTTTTCCTAAGATGTAATGTATTCATTTTCAAGCGAATGTCTTAGCAGTCGCAGATGACTTCCTGATCGCAAGGGGAGGGGAGGGGGGTTGGATGGTGATGAAAAGGCGAGAGAAGCGGAAGACACGAAAGGCTGAGATTTCACAGGCCACAACGCTGACCGTATGGAACTACTGCATTTGGGTACAGTAGAAATAGACCTTCGGGTCCTTTGATTATGGTGCAAGTCTCAATAATAGGCAGATCCTTACGGTCCCATGTTTGCTTTTTTTAGCTCAGAAGTAGAACAGTAAAACTCATTCGGTGTGTTGCTGTCGGGTGGCTCGTGATGAGTTGCACCGGATTCAGCTAGTGAAAGCCAGCCAGTGAAACTTTGCCAGATACATTTGTGTTTTTTACTTCTCTCGCGTTCCATGAGACATGAGCATGATTCTGTTGAGTTCATATGCACGAAGGTACGCATTACCTATACTCTTTTGGAGGAGGTTTTATTTTTGTGTTTCAGTGTGAATAACGACCATCTTATCGAGATAAAGCAGATGCGCGAATGTAGACGTGAAAAAGGTGGTATGAAACGTGTTCTTTCATATGTAGCGTATTTCGAGAACAACATGCGGCAGAGAGTGACCAAACGTATATTCGAAAAATGGCTCGAACGAAAAGAGGTGAGGCGGTCCGTTTATCGTCTCCAGCAATTGTAGTTAATTATTTTCTGATCGTATTGTTGCGATTGCGTTTCCGCTGAAAATTAGCTATTAGTAGGGGCATTTCAAACTGCAGCCACCTTGCCTTTTGGGATGTGTGGTTCCTTTGGTTGCTATTAACTGGTTTGTTTGTTTTTGTTTGTTAATTTATTCCTTCTTATGATCTGCGGTCTACGATCTCATCCCCTTTTATCTGCTTATATAGTTTTCGGCCTGTTGACGTGCAGCTAAGCATACGGTTATTCGCTTAGTGAACTCTTTACAGAAAGATAAAGGCGACGTCTGTAGTCCAAATGCGAACACTAATGCGTCATCTGTTGTCGAAACGAGGATGGGAAAAATTAAAGTTAAGAACACGATTGACATCAAAGTGGAGGACGTCCAAGAATCAGAGGTCCAGAGTCATCGTGACACGAGTTTCGAGCCGAAGGGAGAAGAGCGAGAAGGAAATGCAGCTGCAGCAAAATCGAACGTAAGGCAAGAGGTGAGTAAGCGATTGTTTTTCATGAGGCATTCTCCGCATTGCTTTTCGAGCATGTGTTTGGCCGGTCTTAGGCGCAGTATTGGTTGCACGTAAGTGGCCTGGCGTCGACATGCTTCTTGCTGCGCATATTGATTGGCTCATGGGAATATCACATCAACCCATGAAGATCATCCTACTTTATTAGCGTATAGATGGGCATGTTATTGTCTTTGCAGCGGAATAACGTCAGTGGGGAAACAGCGGAGCAAACTGTGAAGTTGAACGATAAGCAGAAATTCTCGTATGAAATGTTCCACTATGAAGCGGAAGACGCTAAAGGGGGAGTCGAAAGTTCTACTATATTGCCCACCATATCAACGGAAGAACAGAACATGCCATCGATTCCGAACACGACACAGATTGTGTTTTCACAGAGATCGCTTCTGCTGTTTGACATGAAAGGGCACTTAGATTTTATATACTTTTGGCGTTGCCTTCGCTGTTTTTACCTCGAAGAGCGCCATTTCTCTATAAATTCAAGCCGATGGCATGAGAGTTTGTGTTGATTTTGTGCTGTTGTTCTCCTTCCCGTCCTCTAAATTCTTCCGATTATGAGGAGGCTGTCGAGCGCCATTGCAGATGATAGGCCTTTATAAAGTCATTATGTCAGGTGGCAGTGACAAGACTACGGAAATAAGTCTTTAAACATTGTGTCAGATTTGCCGTTCATTGAAGTGAGAACGAACAAAGGAACTCTAGTGCCTCACGATTCCTTAACTATCAAGGTGGAGATATCATTTGTGTACATATTCTGTCTCGGTATCGAAAGGACTTTTTCACTTGTAGGAGATCGATTTTAATGGGGATATAGCATTAAACGACGCGGATGCAAATGGGGAAGATGTTTCCTCTTTGGCGCATCACACTTCGTCTGTATATGAGGTATTGCCTTCATTTGCGGTTGTTTGCGTTTTGAATAATTTCATTGAAGGATATGTGATAGTGGCTTCAAAGGGGATATCCTCGTATGGAATTTCGATGGGGTCTGCCTATGAAATATTTCTGAAATTTTTCGGCTCACTTCGGTCATCTCGGATTGATGTGCTATTAATTTCGTCATAATAATCGGAATTTGGTATATATGACGAGTTATGTTGTCTTATATGCTAATGATACAGGTGTCCATATGTCACTTGAAAGGTACTCGATTCGTTTATTGCTTGTCTTTTAAGCATGGGGTAATTTAAGCTTTTATTTCTAGGCAGAATTTGTCTAGAAATCGGTTCTGAATGCGTCACTTTTTTACTATTACGACATAAATAGTTTGTCCACTTTACTGGAAACTTTTCGAAGATTCGTAAATTTACGATATTGGTAAATCGGCTTGTGGCAAGTAGCTTTTCGACTTTTAGCTTCGGCTATCCAGTTTATTAAATCCGTTAGAATTTTTTTAGCTATAAAGTAATTAGTTTCCTCTAAGACGTTTTTTTTTTTGATTGCAATGTGAAACGAAGAGTTGATTGTTTGGGAAACTAGCTTGACTAAATATGAGTTGTTGGTTGCTTTTCTTCAACGTTTAGCCTGAATGCTTATATTAGGAAACAGCATTCGAGCTTGAATAGGGGGGGGGGCAGATAAGAGTTGGGTAGTTTTGATCTATTAAAGTAAAAATCTCGTTCATAGGCATTTTAGATTTTTTTTGCGTTTCGGCGTGTGGTTCGTCTGGAATGTACCCTTCATGAAATATAATTATGACTTCTCTGAGTGTGACTATCAGTTCGAACTTGAAAAAGATTCATTTCATAAACATTTGCAGGCTCATTCGCGCATTGAATCGCTATTTGGTAGCGATAATCATGATGTTAAGTTGAATAATCAACACGATTATCTTCTGATGAGATCTGAGAGTGCTTTCGTTGACTCACTAAGTCAGAAATGGATGAACGTACCTCTCAACGGAAATTATAATGCTCATGTGGAACACATCAAGAAGCTTATCATCGCATTGGAAGTCTGTCTGAATGATCCAACGGCAACATGGAACGATTATTTCGGGCAAAAAGGTTGGTCTTTTCTCTTTTTCTTCTTTTCTTGAGTCATATCAAGCTTTTATAATGTGATTGATCGTTTAAAGTTTCTCACCTTCATTGCAAATCAAGTTTTGATGCAGACGGCGAGTGAGTTTGACCAATAATTTCTTAATAGAGCTTTTTTGTGCAATTATGCATCTTATTTCCATTATACCTCAGGCAAGTTGAATTGTTCAGTCGCATAATTTTTGATCAGAAGCGCTCTTGAATATAAGGCTGGCGAATTTACGCTAGGCTAGAGCGATGTCGTTAATTAACTGTAGAATTTGCCGCAATGTTTTCAATAACTGCTCCAATCCTGTTCTCATGGCGTTCTTTTCTCTTGCTTCATTTTCGATGTTTACTATGGAAAGAAAACCTTTTGTAAACCTTTTTTTTTTCAGAAATCGTTCAGGCAACGATCGAGAGCTTGCTGACAAGATTTAATGCGGACAGGCTTGTTCATTATCCGCACTCAGGTGATGTGCCTGTTTCGACTAACTCTTTCGGCCCAGCTAGCTTCTTGGGTGACCCACCAGCAGCCTCGGGCATTGGTACGACAGCGCATTTCCTGGCAGCGGACATTGCTTCGGGAGGATGGATGGGAAACGCAGAACCGAATAATACTTTCACGAGTCGCCCAATCGTGTTGGGTGGCAGTTTGCATTTCAGGCCGATCGTACCCGATGGCATGTTGGGTATAGGTAAGGTTTTTTCGCCTTACTGATCATATATAAGATGTTTACCACTTCAAATGTTGCAAATTTTGACGGCGCATGTTGTGGATCAGTGGTTTGTTTGCGAGTAGAGAATAAATTGGCAGGTATGTGGTCTCGCCACTGAGGAACTAGGGAGTGTCGGAGATAGTGAGGTATATAGTCTTCCATTGTATTGTTAGATGTTAGGTGGCTTATTAAACTGCTCATATCTTCCGCATGGTGAATCATTTTAAGCCAGCTTTGCTTCACTTATTTACAGCAAAAATCTTTCTGCTCATCTTCTTGTAAACCGTATTAAATTTGTTATTTGTTTTACTCAAGGAAGATTTACAGAAAACGCTACGTCCTGTTCTGCTTGGCTTAGGAGTAGAATTAGAGATACATAGCAAATAACATAAGTGGAGGAAAAAGATTGGTTTTTCTAGTCTTTTATAACATCGAAGAGATTCCAAACTTGGATGAGCTGAACAATTTTGACCCATTTCAACGCTGGTTTTACATATGAGAAAATTTAGTAGAACTTTACCTCTTAGGAGGGGAGGCGAATTGGGGATAATAAAGAAAAAAATGCGACATATGCAAGAGGCCTTGACAAATTTTTTCGTCGATTTGCTGTAATCGAACTTTTCATATTTTTTTCACGTGAATCCCATCTCTGTTCAAGAAATGTACGCATAGTAAACAGAGTTCCGACAAAAACGTTGAATGCAGCTGTCATACGTTCGTGATGAAAGAAGTGAGGCAATGGTTCTATTTTTTTTTTTTTACAAATGAATAACAGGTAGTTTCTTCCTTTACGCGTTTATCTTGACGATCATAGGTTCATTTTGCTGCTGAAGTCTCGTGCCCACATGGTGTTGCAGAATTAACTAGTTTTCCTGACGTTTTTAATACCAGTTATATTTTAGATGTGCATATCTGTGATGGAGCGATGCACGATCATAATCAGTCAATGCCCTGAACTGCTACAGCTGACCCCAGTACGAATGGAGGATTGAAGTGGGAGCACTGAATTTGCCTCAGTTCGATTGTCCGGCTATTCCGGTTCCTTTTTTAAAATCTTTATTCCTGTCCGTTGTTCGTTTAGTGCCTAATTTGGCCACACTATTCTGTGTTGTGTTATGTTTTCGTATGTCGTGTTGTTCAGTGCCTGATGTGTTCAGGCACGGGGGGACGTCGCCAAAACTTCTTTGTTCGCGTACACAGTGAAAGGTATTGTAGCGAGAAAGTAATTGTGTGCGGAAGAAGGTGGTGTGATCTTCGAAGAGTAAGAATAGGAGCGGAGTATTCTAAATAAAATTGCATCATTTAAGATGATGAAAGCAATCGTACCTCTTACATCCGGCACTAAACTTTTGACGAGTTTTTATCATGGAGTGCGGCTTGAACATTCCCCATGATAATGGCGGCCTTCTCATATATTCAGCTATTGTTTTAGGGCTCATGTGCCCATTATGCCTCATCAGGTGACCTAAATTTTTTGTTCCGGACCTTCGCTGTACCACGCAGCCTTTCATCAGTATCGAGAACAAGAAATTTCGGTCCCTAGAGGCTTGTTGACTACAGGATGCTCGTTTCCTCGTTTAATTGACCGGTATATCATTGTTGCCATCTATGTAATCGTCTTGTTCTAACTTTTTATTTCATCTTTGTCGTGTTTATACAGTCGTTTTACTCTAAGTTTTTGCTTCACCTCTCTGCGCCATCTTTTGTGACAATTTTTGTTGGAGGGACTTTTCCTTCCAACGAAAATTTTTCTCAAATTGTGTAAGGAAGGCGTTTTGAGAGAAATGCAGTCAGATTTTTGCGTTGTTTTGTCGTCCACCTGCATAATTCATGATCAGTGTTTGTGTTTGCATTTAGCTCAGAATCATGTTTTATTATTTTATTTTTTTGTTCAGCATTACTTGTTATTTTCGTCGCTTCATCACAGTTCCTCAGATCTCACGGAGGGCCGACTGCTGATTGCAGGACTCATTGGTTTCCAAGGAGATCGCTGCAGATGTACAAATTCCGTTTAGGCAAACAGAATTTTTATGATCTGTTTTGAGTAAAGCAGTTGGAGTATTGCAAGTTGTGCAAATGTTAACAGGGGTAATTTCTGAGAATTGAAGGAAAGTTCGATGATCATAAAGTTGAAATCACTTATTGTTGCTTTGAACCCATTATCTGGTTACTTCCTTCCTTTCCTTGCCTCTCTATTTGCTACCTATAACGTACCGTTAAGAAGCTGTTTTTTCTGGTGGTGAAAGTATCTGACAATAACACTTCAAAGTTGACTGCTTTATCTCTCATAAAAGCTTGCACAAAATCACTCTTTAGTGTTGATTTGGTAAAATTTTGCATAATGCCTCTGTATCGTCTTCGAAGTTACGTGCCGTCGTATATCGTTGTGGACGAACAAGTTCATTTCATGAAGCTTTTTTTATTTCCGGTTTTAACACTGCTTTTATTTAATCCAAGAACGCTCTTTCTGTGTTGCTTATTCTTCCGCTCGTAAAAGTTACACAGACTTACTCAACAGTCTGCTTTATGTAGGCTGCTATTGTGGGTTACCATCAAATTTTTTTTCCGACTTAGATGCTTTCGTTTCCATTTTTCATTATTGCTAGCGTCGTTATCTCACCCCCTCCCCCTCCCCCACTTTTTATTGGAATTGATTCTGTTCGAAAAATTCGTAAACGCTGGGAGCATGTTTTTGGTCTTCTCGTATCTTTAGAGAAATTCCTTCAATGGCGGCCTTCATGTCGATTTCCTACATTTAAATAATATCGCTTTTTCGACAGCTAAAGGAACGCTTCCTTCGTTGGCATATTAGCTATTTCCTTAGCAAGAGTGCGTGAGAGTTGCAATGGTCCAGTATCGGTGACATAGCGGTTTCATTGACTTTGATGGATTTTCGGTCATTGGCATCATGTTGCAGACTTGACGTCTCTTCTCATGTGTTTTTAAATTCGGAAGCAGTTTTCTGAGTCTTTTGCCAAGGAGTGAGGAGTTTTGAAAGATGGAAGGCTGGCGCTTCGGCGGAGGTTATCAGCTTTTCTTACTGTTGTGATTGAGAGAGATGAAAGGCCAACCAGGTCGTTTGGTATAGTCAAAAGCTATTATCACCGCTCTCTCGATGCGTTTTTTGACAGAATTGAAGAAGCAGAGATTATTAAACGAAAGGCGATGGGCAAAGAAATGATCGAGATGGGTGAAAATATTTTCGGCACCTGAAGCTTCAGTTATCGACGTGGCTGTTGATTCGATTAATGAAGCCGTGCGTCTCATCCATCTCGTTTTTACTTCTAGACCATGATCGGGTCGCATATGTCATACTTCATTTCTGAAAAAGAAAAACGGTATGGTTGGTAGAACAACTGCTTTGTGTGTTAACTTTGGCATGTCATCGGATTGTCACATGATGTCAAGTAAGCTTATGCCTTAGATAGGGAGTATCCTTTGTCGCAGTCAACAATGCTTTCCCTTGTCGATCGTTAAGACCTTATCAGCGTTGTGTTTGAGGCTACAAATGTCATGTGAGTTCGTGTGCGTAGTTGCTTTTGGCCAAAGAACATCCGGTTCGGCAATCCCAAGTTTGCTGCCGGGTGCTGCGTGCGCCAGTGTCTTTTGGTTCACCAAACGTTGCTTTAAGGTAACGCTTGGTGACCTTTGGTGCTCGGCCATTTGGAAGCCCAGGGTTGCATCTTGCTGCGTTGCGGAACACTCCGATTCCTTAAACGCAACTGGGGAATTCGAATTGTTTGACCTGCATCTGTAAAGCACAGCATCTGTGCTGTGCATTTTCATGCTGCCCGGACATAGGGGTCCGCTGCATACGATCACATCTTGTCACCTCTTCGAGTAGGGAAGGGGGGAAATGAGACCGCACAGTCCGAATCCCTTGGTTGAAGTCTGAAAAATTGAAATGTCTCATTGTTGAGTAAAATTCCATGCTGGAGGTCGGAGCCTTCACATAAGAATAACCGTGGAATACAGAAATCATATAAAAGGCCATCGCAACACCAGTCCTCCAGTCCGGTGATTGTTTGCTAAGGCATTTTACTACAAAAGCGGGAGTGGTCATACTATCGTGATTAACAGCTTTTCAATGTTCCTTGTGTTTCATTTGCCCAGGAAACACCAGCAAAAGACAAAGAAAACTACAACTGCTTCAACTTGGAAACATATTGTCTATTATAGGAATATTTCTAAATGAATGGTCACTAAGACTTTCAACACATGGATGTAGGGGTATGAATTTCAGATTGTCAAATACGGAAGGAAACAAACTGTTTGAGAGGGATGCCATCTTCATGGATTGCTTTCAAGGTGTGTTTTCCGTCGATGGATGAGTTTGCAGCTCCCGAATCGACGAGGTCGGGAATGTGAAGGCCAATAAAGAAGACGTATGAATATGCACCGAGTACTGCACCAACCATAGGTGCCAACAAAGGTATCCAGAAGAAGTAATCATGATACCTAAAGAAATGATACGCTTTGGTCTCTGAAGGATGCTTGTGTCGAATGATGGAGTTTACTGCTCAGAAGTGAGTAGAACTGGTGACCTACTAATTCATCAAATACTTGCCTAATCAATCGAATTTTCGCATAAGAATAACACTTACAGTTGTGAGTTGTGAAATAATAACTTATCTGCCTCTAATTTACTGCAGTACACAATTTGAAGGCATTCAACATAATTGATGCGTAATTTTACAAGACGCATCAAAGTATTTCAATAAATGAAAGTTCGACAGTATTCTACTGCTAAAATTACTCAATCTTGCACTTCAATAGACGCATTAATTTATTGTCTATTGAAATTAAATGCAGCAGAAAATGTTCGAAATGATCGTTATGGGGGCTCCACCTTTACGCTTCTCCATTTTTTTCCGTGATTTTTACGCATATTCGCGTATTGTCGCTTTGTATAGTTTGACTACAGCTAGCCACACTTCACTTATTGGGAAGGGTTTCTCGTACAAAGCGTTCAGTACTTCTTTCCGATTGCATTGGACGTAATGCTAGAAAGGGTAACTAGACGGTTATTAATAACAGATAAAAGATTTGAATTTCTCCTCGAAAAGCGAGGTAAAGCATTGAAATGTCAAATGGGATTTCCCCCTCAGATTGTAAATTAATAATCTTCTTCAAGGATGTGCATTCGTCATGTGGACCAAATGAGCCCTTTTTTATATGCAATATTATAAGTAAATGCGAATCAAAGACGAACGTGAGCATTTCAATGCCATAGCCAAGGAATATTGCGAGTATCCGAGGGCCGAAATCACTGGCCGGATTGATTGGAGATCCCATATTCATACTGTAACATGTGCCTATCATCGTTGCAACAACTCCAAAGAGTGCAGGCTGCAGATAGAGAGGTATCTGATTCCTTTGTTCACAGAAGAACGCAACGAAAAGACCCAAAAGACCCGTACCAGCTACCTGAAACACTGTTCTATGAAATACTTCTTCGAGGTTTTTTATTACCTCACAGATAAACGTTAGTGGGATTTTTTTTTTTTCAAATAGCAAAGAAATTAACAATAAACGATCATATTAAGTCATCAACCTGATCAATGAATGCGCCACTGTTTGAGAGGTATGAAGCTGGAAAGGAGGCGAAAATAAAGCCAGTTCCATTCACTCCATCCAATGCACGAACACCTCCGTCGAAATTATTTATAGCCTCTGAAATTAACAATGCCTATAGGATCGATTGAAAGCATTAAGATGTCAGAATTGATAGTATGAACTAAACAGCATAGTACGATGGTAATTTTAGGATGTTTCAGATGGAATATAATCTGATGCAGTCATGTTTTCTAATTTTAACAATATAAAAAGGAAATAATTGATAAAGAAGCACTTAGTGAGAAGCAATTATATGTCCATTTCGCATCAATCAGTATTACATTTGCGTTTCGATTAAAGAGACAACGATATTTAATCAACCTATAAATTTTCTCTTAAAACTATTAGTAATAATCTTAAAACTGAATAATCTAAGGAGTTTTATGTAAAAACTCACAAAAGTAGTTGAAGCATTTCATGATTTATTTTCATGATCTTAGAATTTAAACTAATGTGATGTCGTAAGTTTTTTTTCTCAGAAAAATATATCGTTCGCAGAAAATGAAAAATTTTTCCCACGGAACGATAGTAATTCATCCAAGAATTGCTTGAAATGCCTACGGTGAAGAAAATATGAAAGTTAATTATCTTAAAAAGCCCCTGTAAGGCATCTATTCACGCTTAAAATTTATAATGAATCGATTTCGATTATGATACCAATTGGTTTTTAAAAATTTTCGCAAAATATCAACGTTTTCGTAAAACTTTATTTTAACGCTTTAATTGGTAATTGATATAAATTATAGAAATCTTCAAAATTGAATTTACTGTGAGGGCAATGAACGAGGAAAACTTTTCCTCATTACTGTGTTTTTTTTTCTGGATTTCTTCGAAGGTGTGCAAAATGATTAATAGAGTAGGTACTGGTTCATTAAAGTGGAAATAAGAATTCACTAACCGTAGTAAACAATATAAGAGAGTCCCGCTCCGAATGCTGCACCAAACATTTGAGCAACAACATATAACAACGAATGAACAAATGAGATTTTACCAAGAATAAAGAGAGCAGCTGTTACTGCGGGGTTGACATGACCACCTAAAAGAAGATTTTGTATCGTTTCCGTTCCTTTCGGCTTTTGCTTCAAAAATTTCAACTTATGGCTGAAACGATATTCTTTGTATTTCTCGTCGCAGGCTGTGATTCCGGCTAACTGATGCAATTAGGCGATAAGGTACCATTCTTGGCAATAAAAAATTAAGAACGCGGAATAATATACGAAATACACAATGTGTTTAAGGAACGAGAAGAATTTCTCTGTATAGGTGATTAGCTGCAGTTGTGGATATTCTTCAAAGATTCAGTCAGCATAAGAATAGGTGTGACCAGAGCATGTAGGTATTTTGCATGGCATTTTCACCGACGCTTCTTACAAAAGGGTTTACAACTCGTAAAGGTTCCTATAATTTTCGGTGAATTCTAAAAGCATTATAATGCTGGTGATCTCGATTGTGCCCTATTTATGCTTCGGAGCAAATTTATGCGCAGTTCCAATTTGTCCTTTCACTTCTGATTGGTTGTTTACTTATTTTTGCTAAATATTCGACTGAGGTGGTCCCGCATCGAGCTACCACTCTACCATGGTTTGATCTACCACTGATCGTTGATCCACCGCGGTTTGATCTATCACTGGTATCTGATCTACTAAGGTAGAACAAGAATACTACTGTCACTTTATCTACCATAGCTTCATCTATTACCGACATCTGATCTACCGTGCTTTGATCTACCACTGATATTTGATCTGCCACTAATGTTTCGTCTACCATGGTCAGATCCACCACTCATATTTGATCTACCACTGATGTCTGATCTGGCATGGTTTGATCTATCACTGATATCTGATCTACCAAGGTTTGATCTGCCACTGACGTTTCATCTGCCACGGTTTGATCTATGATGTTTGATCTGCTACTAATGTTTGATATACCACCGTTTGATCTGCCACTCGTCTTCGATCTACCGTGGTTTGATCTATTGCTGATATTTGATCTACCACTGTTTCATCTACCATTGATGTTTGATTTACCACGGTTTGATCTGCTACTGATGTGTGATCTACTATAGTTCGATCTATCACTGATATCTGACCTACCATGGTGAATCAAACCTACTACTATCACTTGATCTACCACTGATGTTTGACCTACCACGGTTCGACCTACCACTAATGTTCCATTCACCACTGTTGTTTGACTTACCACGGTTTGATCTACCACTAATGCTTGATCTACCATGGTTTTATCTGCTACTGATGTTTGATCCACCATGGTTTCATCTATCACTGATATCCGATCTACCACTAATGTTTGATCTACCATGCTTCGAACTACGACAGCTTGATCTATCACTGATCTTTGATCTTCCATGGTCTGACCTACTATTAATGTTTGATCTGCCATGATTTATGCTGGCGCTGATCTTTGCGAGCGCCGAAGGCCCGATCTTGTTGTGTGATACTTCGCCTGCTGTCATTGCGAATGCCGAAGGCGCGAGACTTTTATTTACCATGTCTGATTCGCGGCGTTCGTAATCCACAATTTTGAGTTATTCAATCCGGGTGAGTCGCACAAAAGCTAGTTCCATTTAAAAGAAGATTATATCGGAACAGATATGCTAAAAGAAATTAGTCTTTTAAAAAAAGCAAGTGCATGTGGGCAGACCAAAAACTGTCAAGTTTCACAATATATCTTGC
Organism: Baylisascaris procyonis; assembly: GCA_037389465.1. Taxonomy (NCBI): domain Eukaryota; kingdom Metazoa; phylum Nematoda; class Chromadorea; order Rhabditida; family Ascarididae; genus Baylisascaris; species Baylisascaris procyonis. The sequence goes on along the minus strand of JAZARR010000088.1, from coordinate 3,509,713 downwards.
TTCACATATGCATTGACACTATTTCGTTCGCTATGCTCCAGGATCGTCGTATAGGTCTAGTTCGAACGTTTACATTTAACGTCTAAGCATGAATTGGTAGGTGTGCAATCAAGTAATGCCCCTATTTTAAGAATAATGTCTACATAGGCGACGTCTTGGTCGTACTGCAAATATGTTCGATAAAGAATAGAGAATATTATCTTTAGCAAATAATTGTGTAGGCAAATGTGACAATTCCACCCAAATATTTTCCTCTTATTCACTTTTTTGAGCTATTTTTGCTGCAAGGATAGTTGATTCGACAGAACCCTTCTGTCAACGTTCAGCCTCGTACTGAAAGCTGCGGGTCAAAATCGCAAAAGATTTATAGATGATTCTTGTACAAGCGGATGAAATAGAAAGGAAAATCCGTGCTTCTGAAAAATTACCTGATGTTTTCCAGGCAGAATAAACAGACAGTGAGATTGCAAATCCCCATCCGAGGTTGACCTGAACGGGAGCATTCGCGGTGCCCCGACTCAAAACAAGCTGAGCAATTACGCCTGTTCCGATAAACTGAAATAGAAGAAATCGATCACAAAAGTCTTCATTATTTCCAATGATATTGCTTAAAGTTATGTAGGAATATTTCTCCTAGATGTTTGTTTGTTCATTGATATATTACTGCTTCAGTTGCAAAAGTATTGTCAATTCAAAGGAGACATGATGTATAAAGGAGACATGACGTATAAATTTACAATGGTACAAATAAATATATTTGTACCATTGTAAATTCATTTATATAGTTAGAATCAGCCGGCCGGTATATATTTAAAATCCATCCAGTTTGGTTTCTGCGTCAACCGGCAAGCATTACAAATCCATTTAAATTATGAGCCCCTAACCGTACTGACAGAGATCGCTTTGGATGGACCTGCACTAGCCAGCACGTAATATTGGATTGTAATGTTACGGGCTACGGTATGGTACGGATTTAAGAAGTAATGAGGAGGAAAATGCAAACCACTGGCTTGTGTTAAAATAGGTTCTTGTTGCTGCTTATAGGTAGCCGAACTTTTCTAATAATAAAAATGTTTTGTGAATTCAACTTCCTAATACGCGAAGTAAAGCTCTTCAAACTATTATGAAAGTGAAACTTCCCTTACTCTGAGTATTGCGGTCGCATAAAATTCAGCTATAAGATTTGCGATGATCCTATTCTTAATGCGATAATTTTGTCGCCATCGTTCCATAAAATGAAGTGATCCATTAGCCGCCACCATTGGATAATACTAATCAACTGAAATATTTCCATGATTTTTTTTTACATCACCTTATTTACGCTGATTATCTAAGCAATGAATCGCAATCACGATTACACAATTAACTGAAATAGTGTTGGCGTTCATTAAAAGAGCGATTGCCATTGTTTGCCTTTCCATGAATCGATTTTTATATACGAGGGCTCCATCCTGAGATAATGCTTGAAATTCATTTCCGCGAAAGTTTATTGCTCTATTTCATGCATCAATTCAACTAGCAATGATCTCGATGTACCCGCACAATGTAATGTGCACTTTTATCATTCTAAAGTATAGCGGAGATTCGAGTAAATCTGAAGAAGAAAAATACAGCATAGGTGAAGAACAGCATTTTGAAGTGGCTAATGCAAGCTGCACCAAAGTTTTGAAAAAAAAAAAAAAAATTATGAGTGCTAGCACACACGTTTTTCTGCTATACCAAAGAAGTATTTTTAAGGTTTTAGGTGTGGAACTTCAAAGTTTTTTAGTACGATTTTGGTGGAAATGGCCAAGCATGGCATTATTGCGTTTATCGGTATGTGGAATACATTTTCTATGCTCCCACGATTTTATACGAAAACGAATGACGATTTCACAGTTATCGTATCTCAGTTAGTTAGTATGTGTGCGCGTATATGTACATTTGCCTATGATGATGACACATTAAGAAATGGATTAAGGAATAGCAAATATTCATAAAGGATTATAATAATCAGGGAGAGTGAGGAAAAAAATAAATAAAAATAAGGATTATGGTGGATAGGAAAATAATAAAAGGAATTATATCGAGGAAAACACAGCATACAAAAAGTCATTGGTGACGTCGATCGACTGTGACAGCGCTAACCTACTGAAACTTGCAACAGTGGTTAAAATTAACTGTACCTGATGGCCTAAATTTCAGCGAAAAACACACAAAAAAAAAGGATTAGCCCTGTACAGCATAATATACTCAGTATGAACATGTAAGAAGGAAGCCCTAGGTTCAACTGATCTGTTGGCGAGGTGTAATGGCCGTAAGAACTGGTGAAAAATCTTTGCAGGCTTGGATTCAGTTGCCTATGGCAAATTGAAGGTTCAAGTTTTACCGAGTATTTAATAGGATTTAAATTACTACCATCTCGTATCCAAGGGGCGTCATTGGCAGCAGTCTACTTCCAAATATGCGATACTGAAATATCCGTATAGAAATCCTTAAGTGTTGAAAAATTGAAAAGGTTCACCCTGACGATTACGCGATACAAAAAAACGATGGGCTGCGTATTCAATTATATTGTTCGAGCAGGAACTGATTTAACGCTCAAGTGTTACATATTAAAATATCCAAAACTAGTCAACATCCCATAATGAGGTGTTATTTCTTTCGTTTAAGTAATGGTTATTAGATTTATTGCAAGTGGTCTAATGAGTAAAGCACATGCAATTATGATAATTTACCTCACCATATTTGCATGTTTGAATGCAACATGCGTAAAAGCAGTCAACCTAATACTTAGGGGATAGTAAATGTTTCTTTTAAAGGAGACGAGGTGGGCCATCATATGATGTATAGGTGGGATAGTACACGCTTCTTTAAAGGGAGACGGGATAGGCTACTATATAATACATGCGTGGGCTACTAAATATTTTTTTAGGGGGAGACGAGGTGGGCAATGTATGGGTGGGCTAGAATGTGTTTCTCGAATAAATGAGTGAAGAGAAATGAAATGAAGAGAAATGAGCCCTTGAATAATCGAAAAATTAGCAAACGGCAAAACGACATTCAACATTTTTGAAGGTGGAACGAGCAATGAACGGTCGACGTTTCGGCTGGTGGGGATGATGCCAGCGTTAGCCCAAACAAACGAATGCCATTTGAAAGGGAATGCGTGTTGTAAAGTTGAACACTATCAACTGCCTACATCATGTTGGCTTGCGTTTGCAACGCGCATACTGGTGCATGCATCTGAGAAGAATCTTTGCTAAATGCGACAAATGGGCGCGCTAGTTTGTGAACTCAAACAATAACATGAAGCAGTCATCATGAATTGTGACTCGGTTATGCAGCTTTTCATTGAAAATGGTGGTGTTTTCATACAAAAAAACCATAAAGTTTGCAGCTATTGCTCCTGGTATTTTTTTCATTGACTCATTAAGCTCACGATTTATTCACACTAAACTGAAAGAATCTTGCTAGTTAGAGCGTAAAAGGAAGCATTTTTTTAGCATCGGGGAGGGGCACAGCTTACGAACAATGAAAAATCCCTGATATGCGTCGACAGAGAGTATTTTCCAATCGATTAGATAAAGTCTCGATCGTAAAAGAAGCATGCAACTACCTATCAGAACATCTCGTAAACAAACACTTCACAAATAAATTTCACACCTGCATACTCTAAATTTTGATTTTGCAATCGAAAAGCCGATAAGCACTGATAAGGCTAAACACGTACTACTAACCACTGATGAAGCCAAACATATGCTCCTATTATTTTGATCTATTTTATCTTTGGAATTTAAATTGTCGGCGCTATGTGACAGCGATGATCAGCTAAACTTCACAGCGTTGGATTAGCGTAGTTGTATTGATCCCTCATGTTCTGGATGACTATTCCGTTGATAGTTCAACGGACCCTAGAGTGTTACACAATGCTCCACTAGTGCCGAATCATTAAGGGGGAGTGGATTGCGGCTTCTGATTTATTAACTCACAAGTTGATGGAAGTGATAAAGCCATTTTTGGATTGCCATTGACATGTGCAGGACCGCTCTCGGACTGCAACTATAAAACTTCATTCCTACAAATTAGTAAGAGCCGAACTGATGTACAGGAGTTTGTATAATAGTGTAGCAATAACAGTACTAGTAGTATAGTATTAACAATGATACTGATAACGTTACTCGCCCGAACAATAAAGAGTGAAAAGAAAATAGAATAAGAGGGAGGATGAAGCCGGAAATAAAATAATGTAATAACAGAATACCTGACGAAAAGCTATATGAAAGAAATTTTTTGCAGCCGCAACCTTTAAACTGGCCACGAGGTAACCTGCAGGTATGAAATTTAGCATGCTCACCTGTTTCAGAACTAGCTTCAATATTCATTCTGTCCAATATCTGCGTTTACTTGTAAATGAGGTGTTTCGTATTGTCAAGTGAGTGCAAGGGACCAAGGGACAGACATTCACACGTGATCCGCAGCTTGGTTTGTGACAAACAACAAAAAATGGGAAATCAGAAAATTTACTCTGTTGATAAGAGTGCCCGGAAATCTTCAGTGGAGGAATATCATGTTGGCAAGTTCACAGAGCCTCAAAGAGCTATGTAAACGCATTTATTTTCGGATCGTTAGAATCATGGTTTTTCTTTCACTTTTCACTCGTTCAAGGATTTTAGTAGGTTGTCAGGTTCAAAACTCAGTTTTTCCTTGTGGACGAAACTTCAGTTCAGAAGACATTTGAACATTCCGGGCCACAACTTTTCGATAAAAATAACGAAAAGCGACCTACGAAACATGTCCAGATTTTGAAAACGATGGTATCAAGCTATATGAACAGTGAAAAAAATACAATAAATATTTCTCCACAGTACATCAAACATTAAATCCTAAACTGCACTAAAAACAATCTCCGAGCAACGGCCAACAACTATATCGAATGACGTTGAAATCCACACAACTGTAAATGGCAATCGCCACACTTCACTAAGCTAAACAAGCAATCAATAACACTGGAAGAACGATGTGTATATCCGCTGTGCTTTTTCATGTTAGCAAGCACGGAGAAGCTGCCAATAGTAAAGGGAGAGATGCGAAGAGAAGCTGAGAGAATTAAATGCGTATAGAGGAAATGTTGTTAAAGCAGAGAGAGCGGGCCTTGCAGTTGGCTAAGAGAGCAATGCAGCTACATACTTTAAAGCTCGACGAGCTATGTGAGCGACGAAACAGTTTCAGCGCGTAGTTTACTGAGTTTAAACTGAGAAAGTGGAGAAGCTATCGAACGAGATTTGGCTTAAATTCAAGTTTCTTTTTGCATCAATAACATCACACCTGTACTATTTGACCCATCGACTGCTGTTCTTTAGCAATCGAATATAACGGAGAGCTTGAGCACCTGAATTTTTGAATTCAAAACTAGAAGCTTGAATCTGAGAAGTGTACCTGTTACATTCAGTAGAATATATCTTTGGAATACAGCACAACAAAATAGAAAGACCTTTGAGTGGAACATCTCTTATGACTCAAAAAAAAGATACAACCTTCTATTCATAGAAATATATCATTTCATATTATTTCTTCAAATGTGACAAAAGTCATGGGTGAAAAATTGGGGCAATTAAGCAAACGAACATTCAGAAATATCACATATTACTTAGCTTTATTATGTTGCCCTTAGATTTCAAGCTTCGGAAAAGAGAGAGATTGCAATGTCAAACCTAGTTCCATCCAATGAAAAATTTTCCGTCTACTAATGCCGTATATCATTTTTCCTTTCTGTTCCATATATTCCACGTAAAACTATTTATTTACTACTAAATTTTGGTTATTCCGCATATTTTGCTTGCTGTAGTAATATCGTCTAATGCTTCGACTAGCATATTAAATTAACATTTGTATTATTGAATTGATTCTACTTAGTGAGAATGATTCTAAGTTGAAATATCATTAACTGAAGTTCATCGCTTCAGAAGAAAATAAAAACTGCTAGAGGTAAACTCGTAGTTTCCATCTAAGTTTGAATGAAATTTTACTAGTTAGAAAACAAGAGTACAGAATAAAATGAAGAGAAAATAAGAAGGAACGAAAGAGTAGCTTTACTTTAGTGGACAAATACTGTTGAGAAAACGATCGATGAAAATGTATGATTATGTTTAGCTCCTTGTCACTGACATTTGCATTTAAGCTATACATGGCCGATCACTAAACGTTTGCATTACTTTCTTAGTATTGAAATAAAATAGAATTATTAGAGAAATGGAAAACAGAGAATAGAAATTTTAGTGGACAATAAAGAATCTAGAGCAAAAAAAAAATGGAAGATAAGTGCATAACTTCTATTTGAAAAGTAAAGCAACGTAAATTATGAAAAAAAACAACTAATATATGCATAAATAACGCTGTTATTCAATGTGATAGAAATTAGATAAAAGAATTGGAATTAGAATGCTCTAGGAAAAAAAAGAAAACAATTCTCTTTGTACGAAAAAAATCTCATAAGTAGTATTCTAAACATAGGCTCCCCTATTTCCATATAAATACGAGGACTAAATAATGATGAGTATTAAAATGAAAACGAAACTAATAAATAAAGGAAAGAAAAAAATTTCTGAGACCCTTCAAGGAAGGATTCATTTTATGTTAAATTGGACCTGTACCGTTGCGATAATCAATCGGGTGATCGAATGCTCTGTGTAATCGCGTCCTGATAAGATGAACAAACATCATTTATCTTTCATTGATGAGGTGTAATCAGAAAACCGAGGAACAAAAATCGACGAAATTCACTTAAGATTAGTGAAGTATAAAATACACAATTGAGACAGCATTCGAGGAACCTCAGTATGCTATATTGCAAAGATCCTCGTCTAAATGACAGCAATGGAACGATTCAACGCTCCTTCCACTTCCTTAAGATATGAGCGAAAAATTTCCTTATAGTTTCCTTCTCATTCCTTCTCCTTAGCTCTTAGTTAAATGTCTCTTCACTCTCAGAAGACATGCAACCCCTCTTTCGAGGAAATCAGTAGGTGGAACGAAGGCAGTTAACTAATCGAGGAAATATCAAAAAGTTTATAGAGAGGAGGTGCGATAACTATACTCTATTATATGTACTCGGTAGGATTTCCTCTGAAAGAATATACCCCGTTCGTGTGACACAGTAAACAGCAATCTATGTGATCGGCCTTTAAATATGCTCCTCATTCCTTTCTCGCTTCTATCCCTTCTTTAAGATAAATGCCGGAACGGTAATGTTAACGACGACTGCTTAGCACTTGTGATACTAACTCCATACTACTCAACAGTCAGTGCTCGCAGAAATTTTGCACGAGTAAAGTTTTATTTTTGCGTTAACCATCAAATTACTTATCATGAGTTTATTCATTTATTTCAATCAACATAGCATTCATTACGAATGAAGGTCTCTTCATATCGCTTCCACTTGTCCCGAATCAATCAATGCTTCTCTGATCCAGTTGGTTCCTGCGGTCTTTTTTAAAGAATCGCTCCACCTCATTGCAGGTCGGCCTCTATTTCTTTTGCCAATCCGTGGTGTCCATTCTGTTATTCGCTTCACCCAATCGTCACTTTTCAGTGCGGATATCTTCGCCGCCCATCTAAATTTCCTCATTCCAGCCTCAGTCACCCAATCCTTTACCTTTGTTACACCTCGAAGCCATTCGTTGGTTTTCCTCTCCACCAATTTGATTCCTGTTATGATTCTTTCCATTCTTCTTTCTGCCACCGCTAGTAGCTTGCGCACTTTTTTAGCTGTTACCCATGTTTCAGAACCGTAGAGAACTGTTGGTATCACGCTTTTTTCAAACAGTTTCCTCTTGAGACTCGTCGGTACTTTTTTCTCACGATAGAAGTCTTTATTCTTAAAAATGCTTTCCAGCCTTGTTTGATCCTGCATCGTACGTCTGCTTCCGTCCCTCCGCTCATTTTTACACATCTGCCCAAGTAATAAACTCATTTACGCATTCGATCTTCTCTCCTCTTTATCATGAGTACCATTCCTGAACTTCTGAAAAACGTGAAAATTCTATCTTTCATCTTTTTTCGGCCGCTTTTATGTCTCAATAAATGTCTACTAGTTATTTATTACTGCTTACTCAAAGAATCGAGATATTTTTTAGCTACTTAACATCAATGAGCGCATTCTTTCGTTGTGTTTTATAAGAATGTGAAATTAACATTTCCAGCTACTTAACATTTTTATAAGAATGTGAAAAACCCGATTGCGAATCCACATGCCTCTAATAACTTAACTACAACTCTGCGCTTGAGTCCCTTTGCCTGAATAAGTAACGATGAATGTTTACACGAAACAAGAAAAAAGATGAAAAATATTACATGCATACGCTAACTAAAAAGAAAAGCCACTGAGCGGTGATGTTGCACTCGGTGCAATGAAGTCGAGTGAAAAAACGGCGAAGAAGATGACGCATGCCTTCTATTCAAAAATCGATAAGCGAACGCAAATGGATCCTCTGAGATCATCATGCGCGACATGACGGCAACAGCTATTCAGATCAAAGCGAATCGCTAATAGATTCGAGCTTCACTTTCGAAGATGCAGACGATCAAGAAGATGATAACTTTGCTATATATTGAAATGTAAGCAGCAAGATTCATTGGTCACATTCGCGTTTCGCACCGTCCACCGGTCCAACCATCAACTCGCCTCGACAGGCTTCATTCGCACCTTGCATCACTCCATCTACCCACCTCCCGACACGTGCCTCGACAGGAGATTTGCTGAGCCGTTTTTATTAGATTTTATCTATCTAACGAATCGCAAAGAATGTTTTCATGCACTCTCACATATTTACTTTACAACGACGGCATCGTGTCATGCATACGTGTCTGTACCTTGATCGGGAAGTTTCCCTCCCCTTCCCCGAAAACCACTGAAACTACAAAACTTACCGCATATAATGTTTTGCATAACATTAACCTGGCGCACATGATGTCTGCCATAAAATGACTTCCTATGTCACAGTTTTACCTTGATCCATTAACTTCGAATGAAGCGTGATTTGAGTAAGGCGACCTACTTTAATACAGAGGAGGATTCAAATAAAGTCAAACGCAGTTCCACCTGATAATCTTTGGTAATAAATGATTGCTCAGTACACCAATGAAAATCTGTGATAAAATGTAAGAAATACGCACCTGAATAAAAAAGAAATAAAATGCATTTCCTATAAAATGTAGATCAGGCAACAATTCAACAAACTGTTAGTAGTAATTTATTTTAAGCTGCAACATGAAAAGAAAAAACAATGTGAACAAACGAACATGGTAAGTACTGCCAACACACTTCCCCGGTTTCACATATACAGGCAATAAAACGCTTCCGATCGAAGGAAGGAAACATGGTGAAAGAAGCATGCCGGAATGAGGCACTACTCAATGATGCTTTAAATGAAAACTAGTGCGTTCCTGCAGCACATCAATAATACACTGACTCCAGAGTTACTACAATAAACGTCGGCTCAATAACGATGCAAAAGACGGTATGAAATAATCTAGAACTGCTCCAGCTCGGTGCAGTGAGGCTAAAAACAACAGCTGAGAGGTGAACGGAGACGTGGAAGCATAAAAACTCATTTAAAAAACAGATCTCGAAACGTAGCAAAAAGAAATCAACACAAAGGAAACGCAAAATTCATAAAGAAGCACAATGGCAACAAGTTTTCGAGTCGTTGAGTACGAAAACTCCGAGCCGACAAACGTGCGTGCACAACAAGTGAACAAACCAGTCAACCAGTACCGGAAGTATGACGGGGGATTATAACATAATATTGTGTAAGTGAACAAAATTAGAAAAATATAGAAAACATAACTGATTACAAAATAATTATTTAAAAAAGCATAAAACATAAATAACCTGACAAAACAAAGAAACATAAAACATCAATGAACGAAAGATAAGCTAAACAGGAAGATTAGACATGATCATGCGTAAATGAAGTCAGCCCCCATTACTTTCAAAACTGCAGCGATTATTTATGAAAATCTCGAGCACTAGAGCGCATGAAACTTGCAATAACGCTTCATACAACTGCAACGGAGAAGCAGATAAGCAAGGAGAACCTTAACAAATGGTGTATATGACTGCGACAGATAGGCTTGCTATGCGACCATCTGCTTGCCGTCAGCACTTACCTTTCCACATAAAAAGATCTACATCCAAGAAAAGTGAAAATTGGAAGCTAAAATTCCTTTCCTCCACTCCCCCCCCCCCCCCCCCTCAGCTTGGTCGTCAGGAAAAACAACGTTTAGCAAAATTTTCTCGTTTCAGAAAGAAAACGCAAGAAATAACGCTACTTCAGGCGCAATAGCCAATATGTTTCAGTCAAATCATTTGTTAGGTATACGATGAAGTATCAATAGCAGTCAAGGAATATAAAAAAAAAACCACAACAACACCATGAGCATCGAACTTTTCATATGGTGTATGCATCACTCGCACCGTCTTTGCAAACTGGAGATCATTAACAGAAATTCACAGCACATCCGATTAGATGATATCAACAAGCACAGATGGGTCCACCGTTTCGCTTGTATGCAGCAGCTGATCACTGTCTATATCGAGGGAACTATCCACTGTCTGACTGTCTGATACCTGTCAAATTTAGCAACTTTTAATTTTCATTTTCGCAAACTGCCCTATACATACTTTCAAAGTAATGTTCTCTCGATGCAGTACTCTCATAAACTATCAGTTAATCGCTATTTCACATAACGCTCATTGTGATAAGTAAGCTGATAAAGGCAAAGCAAAGTTTATCTATTTCTAGTAACCTGACTTCATTTATCGCCGCATATCAATGAACTTTGTTGCATTTCCCCAATGCTACCTTGCCTTACCTCACTAGTGAAACAACTGAAGACGCATACCCGATTGAGCTCCCGATTCCTTCCCTCAATTTGTTCCTTCACTTGAAGAAGATGCTCACGAAAACGCTGCTCGAGTATATCGGCGCATTGGTAGATCGCCGAATCTTTGGCGTTATAAGTTCTCGCATTCTCGAAAATTTGTGTCACATCTGCCGAAAAGTCTTTTAGCCGATCATATTCGAGATGCTCGATTTTACTTTGCACCAAGCCAAGATCTGCAGCCAACATTAACACTCAAATAGCCGATTAGAAACCTTCGAAAATACATACATACCAGCTGAAAATTTAAAACACTATTTTGGCTAAGATTTCCGGATTACGAATTGGCAAGCTGCCAGAAATTACTTTCAACATATTTGAGTGAAAAAATGGTCGAAATGGCTAAAAATTTAGATAGTTAGTTACACTGAAGTGAAAGGATAACACATATGCACTACCACACTCTTTTATAAAATATCAACGAGAAAACGAATAGGTTGACCTACACTGATAAGCTGCAAAAGGGGTCTCAGGCATTCTTTCCACGGTGGTAGGCTGCCTTTAATGTGAAACATTAAGTTAAAAACAGCGGCACTTTGAACGTACGATTGCCCTTGCTGTCCTAGGAAGGAACGACATAGTGATCAACAAGCTGGAGATCATAACGTGAACTAGGCCACTTCAGATTACATGATTTACAATGAAGCACGTACTGTCCTTACCCATGGGCTTCTTGATGATCTTGTAGTAGTCGGGATACTTCACGGGGTCGACCTTCTCCCTGAACGGCCAACTAGTGCGATGTTCTGTCAATACCTCCAGAAGTCTCCATAGAAGTGGATAGTCGGCACGGCCTAGCGTGTGCGTCGCTGATGAGCTGACTGATGTGCCCGATTCATAGCCGCTTTGAGTGCTCTGCACGCATTTCGGGCATAAGTACTGTGCCGCTTTCTCGGCATCCCTACAGTATGCTTTCTATGAGATAAGTTATTTGAAAGCGAAAAACACGGCGCATATGTCTTATATAAAAACTGAAATTCCACGACTCCACCTAAAATGGAAGACAAATATCATACTCGATAGGTCTTTTGGAGCAATACTCAGCTAACCTAGCTGAGTTTACTGACCTGAAGCTCACTTATATGCACCTCTTCATTCGCAAACATATTTTATATTTCAGCAATTCAGCGATTTCATATATATGTTAGGTCACCTACTCTATAAACTATCAATCAAAGAATGGTAAGAACAAGGAATGCAGGCGGTTTAACCTGATACTAACGCAAAGGACAAAGTTATCAGTGTCACACCATCATTATTTCTTATTTACGTAAAACATTCATTTACTAAAGCAATGTTCATCACAACAAAACTGAGGCTTTAAAAGCCTTCAAGCTAAAAAAACACAGAAAAGCAATTCTTCCTCCTAACAATTATCAACCTTTGAACCTCCCACTTCTACAAACCCCCATGAAATCAGCATAACACATCCAGGATTACACTCAACGGTTTCGCAAATAAACATGTGATATGACCTTTGTTGCGAGGAAATGCAAATCGTTTTTACCGCTCCTGACACGCTTAACTTTACTCATTTTTACTACTTGCAAAGTACGCTTTACCTTGGAATAACATTATAAAGGACGATGCCTATTAAGACAGAGCTTGCAGCATTGTCAAAAAATTGTTCATTGCTTGCTGGCTGGTGGAGCAACACCGTCCCAAGTGCAAACATCCTTTCCATTACCTCTCCCTCATGAGGAGTATCCCTTCTTAGGTAGTTTTCAGACTTCGGCTTCTTTTTTTTCAATCAGCCTCAATCCAAACATATCACTGAATGCAGCTGTAATGCTAAGAGTGATTCAAACAAATAAAGTGCTCAAGTATATATTCCCTGGTAATGTATTACTGATTGTAAAAAAATATGATCGGAAAATGAAGCTGGTGATGAAGTGACTTACGCCTGCGTAATGCCAACACACTGCGGATGAAACCAACCCTCACAGCCATCACATCCAACATAGAAACGCGAATCATCGTATGGTGTTTGACAAACGCAATACAACTCCTGAAAATCCCATAAAAGATGTAAATACTTAATTCAACACAATAATTGTTGATCACTCACAGGCGCATCAGTCTGATCGCTTAATTGCATATTTCACCCGTCGGTTCATAACTTATTACCAGCCAACTGAACCTGCACAGCTGATCAACGCTTAGATGTCCGTTTGCTCTGTCAAAAGCCACTGCAACAATACTTACATATTTTATCAAAACCTATTCGATTGATCATCGGTTAAGTTCTCTAGTTGGCTGAATGGAATAAGTGTCCGCATGTGTATTTGCTGGGATGTTTGCGAAATATATATCCGAGCCTCTATTCACCAATTTTGATGACTCCTCACCAATACAGATAGCAAACGTCACCCATGTATTGCAGTCATAACTCAGTAAATAAAAGCTATAACAAGAAGGCTCAGTAAATAAAAGCTACACCTTGACTCGAACTCCACTATTCATCAAATTTTTCAACTAAGACAGCTCAACGCCAATTATTATTTACATAGTATAGTTTAAAATGCGACAATAACCGGAAGAGAATTTGAACAATTTTCATTTCTAATACCGCTGTTCTTCTCCACTGCATTCACTTAAAAATATTCTGGAATTTTCATTTATCAGGTGCCAGCTTTAAGAGAATTTCTAGTCCGCCAGTATCTCTCCCTTTTCAAACGCACTTGTTTCTTTACAAAAACAAAGACTTCAAGAATGAACTTCAAAATATTAGAATACATTATTAGTTGAAAAAGGGGATCTGATTGAAAGTAATAGACTTTGAAGGTGAACTCAGCACGTGTCACTCCGCATACCTGTTCACTCTTTTTCTGTTCCTTTGTACACTCATCACACGTCCAGCCGGACATCTTCTTCGACTTCCTTTCCGATATGCCCACACACTTTCCATGGAACCATCGATAGCACACATCGCAGCCAACGTAAAACCTTCAAACCATTTGTACATGTATACATACATTAAACAACACAGTTGTAAACCTAGCAGATGAATAAAAACTGACATCTACCAGCCGATGTAAACACAATCCCAGGTAGGCAGTGGCAAAAATCAAGACGGCGAATTCTATTTAAATTATAATTCGGGTTTGATGTCTTTTGTACCGTCGATGCAGTTCATTGAGGCCAACAAATGTCCACGAAGCGAAACCAAAGCAAAAATGTGCTCATTCAACTCTAATTCATCCCATATAAACTAACGCGTCAGGTTTTCAGCGGTCACTCTGAAGGAACCTTCCAAAACCATCAAAAACAATCAATATTAATTATGGAACAACAACTTATATTGTCAATCGAAACATAGGCTTACTTTTTGGAGTCGTAGGATTTATTACATATGCAATGCTTGGCGGTAGGATCTATTTCATGAGGGGTGTTCGACCTCGAGATCGGTGTTGCTACGTTAGGCAATGAAGCCGGTGACTGCTGCGCATGCTCAGGTTCGATCCGTCCTTCTTTGCGAGGTCGCTTACGTTGACGCGTCGAGTTAGGCGACGACAGACCGGCCCTTTCGTCTTCACTGGTGCTAGCCTCCTTCTGAAAATTGGAACATGTGGAACAGAGGTTTTCAAGAGGGATGCCAGCATGACCTGCGGATGGCAATCAGCTTTCAGACCACTGAGTGCCGGCAGATTCAACCACCACGTTTGACCAGAATCGCCTTGAAGTTGGGCTATTCCCATAAAACGCAAAATTGTTCTTTTTTAAACTTAAAACGATCTCAAGACTTATACTGTCAAACGTCATAAGTACACTTGTTTAAAATAATTTTCAAATTCAAAGCAGACAACAATTACAACATTTGAGAAGGACAGGTAGAACAACGCAAAACCTCGTCTGCAGGTTTGCCGCAAAAAAGACGTTATGAACAAACTCATTCCGCCGGAAACTGGAAACCCTTTAGAAGGCTTTCGATATCACCACTGAATACGCAAATCAGGCTCGAGCAGAAACTATGGCCTATACAAGTCGACCAAAAAAATCGGAAATTTTTCAACAAGGTCACTTCTGACATCTATGAACTCGAAAATCTACTATTGATGAGGACTGACGGTGACTATTAAAATATACCTGGAACCTTTACAATCTCTTCTCGCCAGACGGGCCAAGGCGCTGCGAAAGCAGTGAGTTGATTTCTAAAGCTGGGCTGGCAGTTAATCCACAAAAGTATCCCAAAATTCCAATAAATATCAAGCGGTGTTGGGCGCAAAATGTTTCCTCCAGGTGAGACTTGAGCTTGGAACCTCTGACGACTGGAACAATTTGATCGGCCAAGGAAAAACAACATCAATGGTCACAGCTCCAAAATCAAGCTTGAAGAAAGCCTAATTCCCTACACTTTCATTCGATTTGGTATGGTGAACTTTGGGTTGTTACATGCGGACAACGAAGCAAAAGCGGCCACCGCAATGTTCCTTTAACTCCAGAAAGAAGTTTCTTAGGCTGGGAGATCGTACACATAACTTGAGGGAAATGAGACATTAAAATACCGCAATGCCAGAGATATCTGCTGGCTTGCAATACTGGCAAAAACTGAAGAGCGTACTTCATTCATGCATTTCAATCCAGTATAATAAAAACCTCTATACGTAAATCATCGATGAAAGAAGGAAGGAAAGAGGGAAAGAATTCACGAAAAATCGAGCTTCATATTGGACGTACGTATCACTAAAACCAAGATTCGAATTTCAACAATTTCCGTTATTGAGTTTATTCTATTTCATAGAGCTGCCTTGCGAAAAACAAAAAGTTAACCTTTCTTTTGTATTTCTTTCTGTCTTCACGACTCGTCGCCGGTGCCATACTCGCACTTACGAGTGATGCTGCAGACGAAGATGTTTTCGTGGGATAGCGGCTGACTGGTCCAATGTGATCAACGGGTACCTCGGCAGCAACTCCTGTGGCCTCAGTTGATGCCGCCGAAGGAGGAGAATGCTTCACACTCGACTCCTCATCTTTGTCATCGACCCCCGTAAAAGTACTCCTCACTGGCTTTTCTGATTCGGCGCTCTAGAAAAGTAACTCTCATTTGTCGCATCTACAGCTTTGTTGTCCGATTCAGTAATACTGATGCAAAGTGCGCTTTTTTCATCGCGATTCTGCAAGAAACATCAGTCACACTCACCTGTCAAGAAAAGTCGAATGTAATTTCGATGCTGTGATAGTTGGCGTGACTACCGAATCCGACTATTATACTTTGGCAATTCCAAGAAGCGTCATGAAATGAAGGAAATTCTGATTTGCGGATGCTAAGACGATGTGACGAAGCAGTCGAAAGTGAGTTGAGGTACGTTTTGGATTAATCTCCCCTCGTGAGTAAGCCAAGGTATGAAACCTACACCAGAGGGATGGCCAGTACACGACAGCAATAGGGAAAAATTCGACTGCGACAAACTCAGCAGGTGCAAGATCTGGGAACATAGGTAAAACAACCACTGTACAAATCACACTAAGTGACGACGAAGCAATAACATGCCAACGTATGATTTGTAAATTTTGTCACAGCTACACAATGCTCACAACGAGTGGGCCGATTCTTCAGCGTCTTCGCATTAACTTTTCTGCAAACAACTCAGCTGGTGAACTACAAGGCATCTACCATCAACGGAAGAGGATAGAAACTGTGAAGGCGAAGTCGTACCACCAGCCACCTTGCGCAACCCCTCCAGATTTTGATGTACCTCTCAAAACCCGCCCCCCCCCCGCGGGAATATTAGCCTAAAGGGGAAAGACGCTAACTTCCTAGTGAACTGCGAGGTCCCACTCATAAATGGACTGCAGAAAGACATCAACCCTCCATCTCCTCCGACGCAGCGGCTATACATTGCATGACCACATCCGCTAGAGCTCTATTACACATACTAGCTGCCAGCTAGTGCTGCCGCAACTTATATGTGGAGCGTTTTCAGTGAAATCGTAATACCGTATCTAGAACATCGAGTCTACAATCCCAACGTTTATCTCGACATCACACGTTGCCTTCAAAAAGCGCGAAATTTGAGAACGGATAAAACGAGACATTGAATGTTAATGCGCTTACTTCTCGACATGGCTAGCTCCTCTTTCTACTAATAATTCATCAGCTGAACGTTACAAAGAATTCTGCACTCTCTCAAAGGGTGGTGCTTAACTCTCGCCTGGATCATCGAACTGGCGCCCATCACCATACATAAGCTTAACGCAGTGAGTGCTCTTGGTTTCTTTGCGCTCCTTCTATTCTCTTCCTATACTGTTGAATTATTTTCAGTTTTACTTATGTTATGCTCATCCATAAAGTGAATACTAGAGGTACAGAGCACGAAGAAACTTTAGAAAAAACAGAAGAATTCGCATATTATTGCAGAATGATGAAATGAACCTTAGAAAAGGGCAAAAACAATAGAAACAGATAAGAATTTTAAGCAGCAGCGAAATTTTCATCGCCTATGCTATGGCGTTTGATTAGCGTGACTGAGTTTGTACATCAATGTTACCGTCGGCGGCAAATTAAAGGTATTAGCCTAGACAGGACATAAACTCTTCGCGACACAATCGCGTGAAACCAATATACCTCATCGTCGGCCTTCGCCTGCGGCAAGTGGGTGGTGATCCCACCCAACGAGATCTCGCTTGGGTCCAACGGCACTACCACATTTGTCGGTTTCGGAGAGGAAGTAATATAAACTCGTTTACCGTCTGAAAAATGCTATTGCTACTAACATCATCTGATGAGACTAAGATAGCTCACTAGCGTGAAAGTGTCAAAAAGTGAAAACGTAAGAAAACTTTCAAATCAAGAAGAACTAACAGGTCGAAAATGCGAAGTAAAGGGATGATGCAGAGAGTCAAAAACAAACAGATCAAATGTTGTTCAGGATAAAAGGTGATAAAATTATGCATCTTATTCGCCGTATGATTTTCATGAAAACAAAATGGATGTGTTCCGTAGAGATGGTTTTGCCGCCAATACGGCTTTTATGCACAATTCGAGAATATGGAGGAAAAAGCTTGAGCAGCCTTTCGCACAAACAACAGCAAATTTTGATTTCTGTTTCCACATAATTGACAGCTAAAGATAATGAATAGCATGCAAAAGGATACGAGTTAGTAGAGGTTGCAGATGATGAAGCGAGAACGAGGACCCGAGAGCAGGAACACCCCCAAAAGCTTACCTTTCATCCTTACATAATTTTTTACGACTAGGTTTTCGTTGAACAGAAAAATTTGAATACAGCATTACTGTCACAGTGCACCCATTCCAACATGCGAAGGCTGTTCAAGGAATTTCAGGGCTATGTTGTTGTATTCGTTGAATTAATGAACCGCTTCCGGAAGCAAAGGCACTGCATGAAAAGTCACTAACTACTGAGGCCTTTCGAGAAATACTTCCAAAGAGTTAGGTGCTGTGGGAAAAGGATTTCATTCCAGTTCATGCAAATATACCACCATCAGGAACATAAATTCGAAAAAAAAAAACTACACAAACAGGTACTGAACTGCTTCAGATTGAAGATTTCATATGCGGTGACGAGGCTTCATTTCGATGGTCACCGATGTGTTCACCTCGTCAAGTATGCAACTTTCCTCCAAAGCAAATCAGCATGGGATCATTTCTTAGCTTGTTTAGTACGCTCCCGCTGATCGTATAATCGTTAAAACGCAAGGATGAAATCCTTCTACTGTCGTAAGACTTGACGGTCGACAACATCCGCATACGAATCCTTTCAGCAATTATAATCGCCCAACTTTACCGAATTTAGAAGCAAGGTGAGTGGGTTACATTTGCCTGATGAATGTAGATTCAAAAAAAAAAAAAAAAAACAATTTCAGAAGATCCTCAGGCTCAAATTTAAACAGTTCCCCCACAAGACACACCGTATAGCACAAAAATCCTATTCTCTCATAAATTGCGCAACTTTCGCGTGCAGAAATCTGTTGTTACGAGTACGAAAAGATATCAGGATGTAACCCATGTAGATGACATATTTTTCTAGGATTCCTGTTCCTTAATACTCTATATCATTTTACGCCTTTCTTCAAGCCGCGTCTGGTGGTCATTTGCAATCTCCCTTTGATCGCCAATATTTCACCCATCCAGCCAACCACAGACCTACTGCTACAAAAACTGACGCAAGTCTCCAAACGCAAACATAATAATGCACTTCTTCAGCACAACCGGCAGAAGCTTGCAAAAAATGATCGCGAGGACGCAAACGCAAAAATGCATCAGCTCTAAGTGGCCAGAAGGTCAAAATTTCAGCGGAAAAGAGGTTGCAAGAGACTGTTGCGCCCGATTGGACAACGAAAAGACTATGTAATACAGTGGTATCGTAGGAAGTGTTGAAATTTGGCCGTCAACTTTGGAATGCCTCACTTTTATTAGGTCTACCACGGGGCCGCCTCCAAGGGGTGACCATTCCTGTTTCGCTCTCGGCCCTCGCTTCCAGCTTCACTCGCCTTTTATTGACCTCCTTCTTATATCGGTCAATTCGCTCACCGAGATCAACATTATTCTGATTGCCGTATACTCGTCGCGACTTCAATGCCCTGCAAGCAATGGCCGATCTATAATAATTATACAACAAAATATTTCGTCAAAGACCGGCATTTAAAAACTGCAAACAAACATGCCGCATGCCGTTGATCAGCGGATTGCAGTTGCCTAAATTTCGTCAAGTTATACGACGAATTAGTAAGGTAGAAACGACCTCGAGATGTCGGCAAGCCTGGACGGAAAGGAAACTGCGGCATTTAGCCAATCCTTTCCAGTAAAAACAATTTCAGTGCTCAAGTACATTCATCCACTTTCAAAAAAAAAAAATGTTGAGCAAAAACATCATGGTCGTTCAGATGCGAAGCAATATGTTACACCAATCAAACACCTTTAAAAACCACAGCGACTAAAAAATTGCGACAAAAATAAAAGACGAATAAACTAAAAAAAAAGAACATGACGCTCCTTTCAAATACTTACCAAAAAGGTGCACAAGAATGCTCTAAAAAAGAAAACTCTTTCCTCCTCCCTTTCCGGCCAAACGTGCAATTTTAGAGGAGTAACTGCTTCATCTTTCCGAAAGATGAAATGATAGTAACGGTAAAGCTCACCTGTACGTAGCACCGCCACCATTATCTTCGCCTGCCTTTTTTAGAATCGCTTTGTGCCAGCCGTAATGATTATCCCATCTGCATACTTGCATTATCACACCAGTAAGCACCTGAAAAATTTTGCAGTAGGTCACCAGCATGCCTTACTTTAAATATTTTTTTATTAGCTACTCAAGACTCTAGACGATATAACGCTACATACCTTACACATCTTGATTTATGTCCAATTGCTCTATCACAATTCATTTAAAACTCTGAACGGATAAAAGTTGTGTGACCTTCAGAAAATAGCATTAAATGGACATTAACATGAAGCTTCGCCATTCTATTTCACGACAAACAAAACCGATAAGGACAATAATGACAGGGATGATAGCAAACGATAAACCAATGAACAAACCAACAAAAACTGGTAAGTGATCTATCACTGTGCCGCTTTTTATACTATCAGTCACTATGGATCTACCTCCTGATCAAAGAGAGAGCATTGCCGATGTTTATTGGTTGGGAAAACAAACGACTCCTATTAAAAATCCAGAGCTTACGAAAATGACAACAGGGCATCGCTATCTCTATCAGTTTGAAATTAGCAAAAGTTGGCTACATAAAAATCCAGAAAAACTATGTGTTTTAGGCTGAGAAAAGACTAAAACCTGCATACGCTGCGCCTTTTCAAAGAGCAAGGAAACAACGGTGAAATTCAAACCCCTACAACATACAGCACAAATGACCAATTTCTTTCTCACATACACAGGTCACGGAAATGGCACTTAAATTTTAGCACTGTTTACGCTGGCAACAATAAGCGAGAGATTCAAAGAAGAAACAAATTTTTTGTAGAGAGTGCAATAACCTTTTCGCTTGCACTTTGTCTATGAAAGGGGACTGAGAAAGCGTTCACACAGTCTTGTGAAAGACCACACATGGCGCATCAGTCTTCGACGCTAGCACAACACTCTTATGGATACCACACTACTGGCATACCTGCTTGCAAACCATGACTTCCGGAGGATCGCCCCTGTGTATATCCAAGTTTGACGCCTGACGGCCATCTCTTCCTCTGAATCCAGAAATACGCACTGGTGCCGTATCACGCCGCACCGTCACTTAAACAACGACATCACAACAGCGGACTAAGCTCAAAATATGCCATCTTCACTGCGAAACAAAACAAATTCGGCAGTATCACAATAATTGTGTTGATAAAAAACAGCAAATGGCATCCTACTCTCTCATACCACAAACGAAATAGCTCAATATCACCACACTTCATACCTATTACAGCTTCACAATTCGCAATCCTCAGGCACTAGTTAAGCATAGAAACTGAACATTAAAACTTTTGCACAGTTAAGATAATCCCTCATAAATACCAAATAAGGCAAAATGAAGGAGCCATTAGCTCATCCAAAAAGACTTCCCAAATAACAGTCCTTATTTTCATCCCTACTTTGGTATTCTATAAAAGAGTCAAAATTGCTCTTCTATAAAAGCCTCATTTAGGCGTCACAAACTATAACTCACTTGAAAAATCAAGCACACATCCCATCCCGCTCAAATAATGAATAGCGCATACTAACATTCTTTGCGTTTGTCCTCCTCTTTGACATGTTGCACGTTAGCATTCCTATCCGTAATGGGATTCGTCGCAGTCTTCCTTTGTTCCTCCAAAAGCATTTTCTCCTCTTCGTGTGCGATCGCCTCAGCAATGGCTCGTTCCTCCTCCTCATTCGACTCGAAATCAAAACGAATATCTCCACTCCGTCTAAAAACGAATGAAATTCAAACGTCGCAGCACATCGCTAATGGAAATTCAACACTTAAGATGCGTGCCCAGCTGGGTAATGGACTGACAATGAGTCTATGGTTGGCGGCCAGCACGCAACCACATTCACCACTCCCAATCTTGATCTTGCTCATGTGCTGGACATTTGTGTTTATGAAATAAATGCAGTCTTAAGTAAAAGCTAATATGGACATAACCAAAACGACTCAATAGAATTTCTGCATACAGCATTCACACACAAACAGAAGTGCGAAATGAACATTAACCCTAGGCACTTCGTTCCCTCTCCCATAAAAAACCATAAGCGAGCACCCTTCGTGAGCCTTGTCAAAAGAGCCCGACATAAACAATTCAAAATTACGCCTTTTTTCTGTTGTATGAAAGATAAGCAAAGTGAAGTGCTGCAGCAAGCAGCCCACCTCATTTAGATAAGGTAAGGGATGACGTCAAAGTGCAAGCGCCCAAATATCAAATGTTCAGATGCCGTTTGTGAATGCAGTTTCTTAAGACAAGATATTGCAAAGATGAAGTCTAATAAAAATGTTTCGTAACTGAGACTTCAAGAAATTCTTCGCTGAGTACTACAAATATTGAGACACAGAAAATGAAGATACTCTAAGTTTTGTCTGATAATGGTTGGCTTTGCGAAAACAGAACTTAGTATAGTTAAAGCAAAGAACCCAAAGAACGTGGATGACAGTCGTCTTTCAAAGATAAAGTTTAATTGCAAGCAAAGAAAGAGAAGAAGAAGGAGGTAAAGAGAGAGGGATATCAAAATTCTCGAAAGCCGATTCTTACCGAAAAATGAGACAAACACTTAGCTTAATACTCACTAGCTATAAAATAACTTACCATAAACTTCGTGCCATTAATTTATCAAAGTGCTTCAGAAACCATCACCTACCTCTGGCGTTCCCTCAGTTCGAGGCCCTTTTTTCGACAATAATCCTTGTATGTGGCAACGCTACGTAACTGCGTGCCGAATCCCTGGTTTGATGACTGCCCACCTCTAGATGCATCCTGCAATATCAGCCGTCAAGAATGCAATTTTACAAGCGAGACATGTCCCCCGATACCTCCAATTTACCCAATTTACCTAATTTACCTCAGCTCAAACGTGCAAAAAGCCTCATTTTGAATATATCATGTCTGGATTGACTAAATTTGCGAACTGGAGCCCATAATGTGATCAAAACACTCGTAATAACCACATCAATAAGATCAATATTAGAGTTCAACATCGACTCCAAAACACAGTAAATCACACCAAATTTTAGCGGCATTTCGCATTATGTCCATAAATGGGCGATCGATGATATTAGACGATGAGCACATAGTTAGGATTGCATTCGCAAAGATGATAACAAAGCGTTCCACTTCAATATAGAATGTGGATGCGCAATTATGAAGCAAAGAAAAATCCCAGGTAGCCCTCACTCTTCCCTCGTTGCTTACGACACGAACAACAGCTCAGACCATCTGAAATGTAGCCAGCCTACTTGCCCCATCGAAGCCAAGAATAAAGAGTGAAGTTCGCTGATTACCTTATCAACAAACAACCTCCCTATATAAGCTTAGTGAAACAAATAGTTACTCTCTTTCTTTCCAAATTCCATAGCTGAATCGAAAAGAAAGAAACAGCAATAGTAAAACGTTCTCGATTCTTCATTCAAAAGTCAAAGGAATTAAAGCACCTACCAATTTCTATAATACTTAATGCTTCTTAGTATTTTTCCTACCTAATAACATCACGAGCAACTCGAATCACTTATCACGCTCTTCCACTTATTCAGTAACATTCCATTAAAAATAAACTATAGGCAGTTCTGCTACAGATAATATAACTGTTAAGCAATTCTTGGCCAGGCCACAGAAACAGATATGTTTCTCGCCAAAAATTGTCTACATAACCCTATCAATAACCTCCTCAAATGATTCGGAAAGTTGCGAACTACACGAACTCCACGATTTTAAAAAACAGGAAATGCAGCATTTACTGCAACTATGTAACAACGATAGGCGCATGTGTCGCTAAATTCCAAAATCAATTTTTTTTCCGCCCACTTTCTGTGGATGTGGTCAAATTTTGACAGCATCACCTCAAAGTTCTCTAATTTCCCAACTTTTTACACTAAGCCGCAATATGCTTTACTTATTGCACAATAACAAATTCCAAGCCGTGCTTGGATAATGGCTATTCTTATCCGTCCTTTTTCTTTCATGAGGCTCTCTTATTACCGCTCTCGCATCACCGTTGTCGCAGGAAAAGTTTACACATTCCGCATCGCCTCCAAATGAGTTAGAAGAGCGCCTTTGTGATTAAGGCTGAGCACCGACAGCTCGACACGATCAAACAACACCAATACAGGCGGAAATAAATCTAAGACTAACGTCTGTAGGACTCTTTGGCTGAACACAACAAAACAGAGCAGAATCCGAAACAACCGATGAGGCAGCGAAGTCGCTGAATAACCAGCAAGAAATCTATGCAAAGATTTGCAAAAGTTTGCCCTAGATTCAACCTAACCTATTCATCAGTGTCATGCACCATAGAAGTTAAAGCCATACATCGTATCTCTAAACGGATCCTCAACTAACCGCTGCAAAAGTCGTTTTTCCAGATGAGGAAAGACTGTCAAAAAGAGTTACAGCCCCAAAGATACAGGGACTTTGTAGTCCCCAAGAACACCATCAACAACAAACAACCTCATATAATCCCCTGTTCTTGCTTCCTTTAAGGGATGAGCATTCGCAGGGTAGTAAGCTACATCACCTGCGAATCCGCTGATTTATGTGCAGAAAGAGTGAAAGTCAAAGAAGTGTATGTTGAGGACATCTTGGAATGGATTTTACTCTCATAAGCCCAACAACAGATACGTTTCCCTTGTAAAAAAAAAAAATTAAGTTCATATATGCAGATGCAACAAATCATGCATTCCTTATAGTTGCTAGACAAGCTAGCATATTCAGAGAACTGCTCACAGCATTCAACGAAAAAAATCTTCAACATTTTAGCGCTGAGTTTAATGGTCATAAAGTACCACAGGTCGCGTCGCTTCAAAAAATGTTCATCTTCCTTGGGACGTTAGCTCTTGAAGACAACTTTTGTTTTGCACTTTATATTTTACTATGTGATGTATTTTCATATCCAGCTTGCTGATTGCGTTTTGCGAAGCGACTCTCATTATTCCTACCTCGATTGTACTTGCAGGGAACCTCGCCTAAAACGCTTTGCTAGTAAATCACGATGTTTCAGTTGTTTTATTAGCACCGAAGTTAATTTAGAAGATACCAAGAGTGCATCAAATCTGGTGGTTCGTATCCTATGCAGTAACAATTGCACCCTCACTATAGTCCTCCCCACACCTCTTTTTGCTCATAGCCCACCCAACGTCAAAAGAGAACCCCTCCCTCCTCGTCCCCTTCGACATTCCATTAGCCGTGCATATACTTCCAAGAGAATACTACAAAGACGACAATGAATGCTCATTCTGAATTAACGTACAAGCAGAATGAGTGGTTCCACAGCCAAGTGCCACACTATCGCAGTTGAAATTTTTGATTCAGTGTCGACAAAAGATTAGCATGAGCTCTTACCCCTATAAGCAGCTCACTAGCATGCAGCTGTCAGCAGCGGCTAACTTTGAAACAAACAGGCTCCATAACGATGAACTGAAAAAAAGGACTGAATGATCGTGTGACTGCGCCGTAAAAACCGACTTTAGCAATAAATCGTTTATTTACCACTCAGGGAAGCAGTCATGAAAGCGCAGGGAAAATATAAAAAATAAGCTCGTATCCACTGATAAATGGGGGAAGAACTTGTACACTCAGCCTCAATACTAGTTTCTTTTTTTCCAATGACCCAAGTTTACTCTCCTTACTCCGAAGACATTCTAGATGACCAGGACAATCTTCTCATTCAACTGTTCAGTATCATCGGCTAAATTCTGCTGCACAATTTGTCACCATTCGCGTCCCAAAACATTTTCCTACTCACCCACGCTCTATCCATATAATAGCTTCAAACAGGACCTGGATACGGGCCACAAAGAAAGATGATCTACTCAAACCACAAAATGCAGCAGCTTTCACCCAAAACAAAGAATGCGAAAAACTCTGCTTAGAATACAAAATAGGATGCAAGTGGCTTCAAAATATAAAGCAAAACATAAAGCCTATTCGAGCTTAACACTAATAAGGAACCAATTGATCTACAGAGTGCTGTGGATGCGGAAAGAATTATAAAACTTGACTTGCTCAATATATGACATGAAGAACCTTGAAACTACAAAGACTCCTCACCTATCAAAAATCGGTACCAATATAATATAAAATAAAAATGAAAATGTTTAAGAAAAGAGAAAGCTGGCGGAAATTCAAAATAAAATAAGATTCAAAAAATTCTCCAAAATAGAAATAAGATCAACACAGAAGCAGCGGCTTGTCACACGATCAGCTCACTTTCAGCAATAGGAACGATCATCCACTATCGAATTAAAGTCAGTAAATCAAAAAAAAGGATATAGGCCCAATAAGCATTTCCTACATTAACCAACTTTCATCTCACCAGTCACAGCAGCAGAAGCTGTGCGATGCCATAAAATGTGAAAATCTCATAAAAAAGCGAAAAAAAAACCGCCAGAAAAGGGTTATACCGCGCACTTACACAGCCAATTTGTTTCAAATAATGAAAGTTTTAAAGCAAGTGGGGAAAAACATAAACTGTTTAAAACTTTCTCTTCCCGTAATCTATGGAAACTCCAAACACGTAAAAAGGCTACTAGGTGAACGAGCTGATGAACATCCTGAGCGCCATAAGTGTGTAAAAAAATTTAGTGCGTTTCAAATTTGCATATTCCATCCTAAACGATGCCTCCATTCTACGATTTACAGACATCCTTCGCGTGTCTGCAATCAAACCCCAGCTATATATCACAGTCAAATCCCAGCTATATATATGAGAGGAGATGAGAGAGATACAGGAAAAAAAGGCAATAAACTATCCTCTGTACACATAACTCATGAGATCTCAAGCACTCCCAAATTAATAAGACAGTCGAAAAAGATTATCGAGATAAAGAATGTGAGAGAAAGGAATCTCAAGGAAGCATTTACAACCATACTAATCAAAACTTTGAATATAACCCCACTCGTCTATAGGAAAACAAAGATCAGTATAAGAGTGGGACAATCAAATGAGGCGAGAAAAAAATTCGGCGCCTAAATGCAATTATCATCAAAGGGTTCATCCATAAGCTGATACCATTCTTCTTCGCAATCCTGAAATCGCTTCTCTACTAGAAATAAGCCAAGAATATTTCGCATTCATAAAAAGGGCCAAGGAAAAAATACTCCGTTCTTCAATAAACGAAGTTCCGCATTTCATTATTAGCGTCTCCAAACCACACCAACAACTATCCCAAATAGTGCTGAACCCGGAGCCGTAAAAATGAAAAATTTCCCCGTGCTGGGAGTATTTTTGCATATGCAACTTTATGGTTCATTGTGCTTTGCTGATGACAACGATTTCTTGTAATTTTCGTTCGATCCTATTCCATATGTTGCCCAACGTTTCGGCACATCATCAGCATCAGGGAGCTGAAAAACCGCTAAGTCATGCATCTTAATCGAGTAGCATTCTTTCCTCTAAACAAAGGAGAGTTTAAATTATGAAAGATTAAGAACAAATATGAGGACAGGTAAACGGATGGGAATATGAGAAAAACTCTGAGGATATTAGGCAGGGGCCAACGGGGCTGCAAGAAGGGGCCATCCTGCTATTAGAAGTGGAGCCTGGATCGTCAAAAGCAATTGACAGAACTGAAAAAATGAAAACTACTGGCTGGCTGGCTACTCTACTTGTACCAGCTCCTTAAGAACTGCCAGCCAGCCAGTCTTTCTCATTCTTACAACAGCCTTCATCGCATTCAGTGAATCACATCCCCTGAGATAATTTCTCCGCGTTTATCCCCCTCCCTAATACCTTCACATTTTTTTTCTTCTTCCCATCCTCTTCCTTATCTAAACATATACTTACCATTCTTTGAATGCTATCTGATTAAGATGCACGAAAAGGAAACCGTTTTTCGGCTTCCGATACAGGCGATGCGCCGAAAAATCGCGCAGTAAGATTGAAAATAATCGAAGAAATATTTAGCAAAAACGTTATCATCAACGAAACGGAATAAAGCAAATAAAAGGGCAAAACTTGGCTCTTTAATCGAACAGCCACAAGGAAAGTTGCGCATAAAATCTCAGCAATCATGCTCAGCAGCGACTGAGTTCAACTCACCGAACTTTCGTCGAGCTCATATTCCGTCAAAAAACCTCAAATATCTGAGGAAAATAAGCCAACGCCGTGCAATAATACATCACTAATAACAGTGTTATTCGAACCACCAATAAGTAAGTTCATCAATCTATAATCGCATCATTTATCACATTCCTCGAAACCGAAATCGTGCTCACTAAAATCGTCCAGCAATCCCTCTTAATCGCTCATTGCTTTATTTCAGCCGCTAGAAAGCCCCCTCCTCCCTCATTTCATCACAACACTAATGCAAAAGATAAAGAAAATTCCAATACAGCGAATGCTCACGAAATCATAAAATTCATTTAGAAAACCTGACAGCTGGACGCAAACTTCGACAAGTAACAGATGAAAAAACCTGATTCTTGGAACAAACCTAAAACGACGATACCGACGAAGCAGTGCAATTCAGAACGTTTCAGAAAGAACAGGCTACTCATAGTATTACTTGAGACTTTCGTTTCAGAAGCAACGGGTCATTTATACTACTATTTGGGCCAAGAACTTTGTAGAAACCACCCTGGACCGCTTCACAGTGCACGTCGACGCCCCCATGATCCAGTGAGGTAACTCAGCTTTCACAGAGACCACATTGGAATCGGCCATAGCTGTCCAGTTCAATGATCACTCAGAAATTGCGAAGAATGCAACAAATACCTCACTTGTCCATTACAAGCAAGCATTCGGCGCGATATAAGCAGATGAAGTACTAAACAAGTGGAACAAGTATAGCGTTAGATCAGGACAGCTCTCAAGGAAGCAGAAGAACAACTGCAGCACAGAGGTGTAACTCATAGGATCCATGCCACATCAACATTCGAAACCAGTGAGAACGTGAAAAAGCTCCTCTTTGCAACATTTGAACTCTTTCTCAGGAATAATATCAACAAAGAAGTAGGCAATTCAAACCGATAGCATACATTGTGCAGACGATCACAGCGCATTCGCAAACAACACGCCAAGCTCGAGCATAAAGTACGGCAGCATGAAAAGAAGCCAAAATTAAAGCGCTCAAAAGAAATGGATGCGAAGCACAAGATCACTCCACTCCTACATCGCTGGGAGTTGTTCATCAAAAGAAGCTGATGAAGAGGAAGTGGCTGTGAACAACTACAGAGTGCATTTGCAAAACGTTGTATTATTTGTGCTCAACTATCCCCTGAGAAGTCCGATAGTGCACAAGGGTCGCCGATACAGCCGAGGAATTGAAAAAGGTCTCAATTAAACTATCACTATTATCTAGGGTCCTCCTGAATGAAAACGGGAATAAGACAACTCGACTAGAAGGCTAAAGGTTCGGCATACTGGACATGATGTGGTCATGCCGCATCGACCACTCGAATCTTAGCAAACTAGCCGACTTATGCGGATGGAGTCCATAACCGCGACGAAGAAACAGGCAAAAATAAATATGAAAGTCCTCCATAGGTAAAAAATTAAACAGAACTAGAACCTATTCCCTCCCTCATCGGAAAAAAACCCCGCACTTAGCAGCTTTCACCACCTCTAATTCCCGATTACTAAACAGTTTGCAAAAAAATAATTACCATCTGATTTTGAAGGCTCTGGCGATATTGTCCAACGGTTTCGTACATCACTACCGGGCGGAAATCGGTTCCAATTACCGTAGTAGTAGCAGCACCACATCCACTAGATGTAACGGGACGACCGCCTCTCTGTGACACTGCATTCACATCAACTGTCTGTATCTCCCCCTGCACCAAAGGGCGTTGCTGCCGTACCCTCGGTCCATACCTATAACGGAGGCAAAGCTACATCCCACCGATGCTCAGGACAAGAATAAGTGAACAACACACGGCTGAACCCTATAGAATGACTGCGGATTATTTAGAAAACCATAATTACTTCTAAGAGAAGAAATGCGGCCACTCAAAGGAGTCTCGGGGACAAAATTTTGCCAAACAACATATTCGGCGAAAAAGGATCGTACATCAGTTACTGAGTGGCTTTCATTGTCGCAGCCGTACTCTTACGAAACAAGACCTCGCTGGAAAGCAGGTAATAACAATCCGATTTTACCAGGAAGTCACAACCCATCTGCTGCGATGCTTTGCTTTCCCTCAGGAATAATATGCAATATTTCTCGCAAGATCATCTACACCTGTCTTCTAGATCGTCGACGGGCTTATCTTCCACCTTTCGTCAGCAAATAACTACGATCTCACTTCACCGGTGTGAGGTGACCAGGCCGCGAAAACTACTTCCTTTCTTTGGCGGACTTTTTCCTTTCCACTTTCTTTTTATATTGTTCTTTGCATCGAGTGTGGTCTCAGCCTAAAATCTCACGATTATCATTTACAAATTTACAAGCGCTAGGAGGCAGGTTTTGAGACATGGGTAGGACGCAGGCCCTACACCTAACTCCGATTTATTGGTCCATCTTCTACTCTATAAAACTTGGACAATATTTTGTCAAATAAGAACAGGAATTGAGTGGGCGGTTTCGCTGTATCACCTACTTCATAACAACGGGCAAAAAAGCCGATGGTGACCTGACTCCTGGTGCCCAATTCATCTGTCTCCTAGTATTCATTCCATAGACGCTTTTCACACACTCTCATAGCTTTAAAAAGTTAAAACTCATTTGAATAAATAACAAGCGCTTAAAAAGCTTAAATACCCGTAAGATGAAGTGAGTCTGCCAGGTGGCCTTCCTGGTGGACGATATCCTTGCTCCGCGAGCATCTGGTACTCCTCCACATCAATTCGGTCGTTGCTATTCTCACCATAGTACCCCGCATATGTGTTACCTGTTGACCGCCGAGCTGATGACTGAAAAAAATTATACGTTCTGATGAAACAGAGAACAGTTTCGTTAATATCGCCGGGATGCGAAAAAAAGAGGGGAACGTATCGTAAGATAAAGCGGCTTTATTGTAACTGTGGGGTAACCCGTGAAGCTTTCCTATCGTGAACGTTTTCACTATAACATTTGTGGCTGTGATGCATCTGAAACATAGGGTAGAAGGGAGGAATGCAGAAGCGAGTATGATAGGAAAAAGTCATGCAACATAATGCCACATAAAAGCAGAATGAATGATAGCAGAATAATATAAGAAATCGCAAGACAATCCATCTTTTAAAAGAACTATCTCAAAGGTGTGAAAACGATTCAGCTTAGGATGCCCTTCTCAGCATTTTCTGCATCTTTCCTTTCTAGCAAGACCAGTTGATAATCCTCTCACACAACCACTACAAGATTAACCTAAAGTTCTAGATGGACCCTGAAAAGAAGATAGCCTGTATTTCCATAGTTTATATTTTGATCACGCAGGGCGCCCAATACATCACTTTCTACATACAAGAGTTACGAAACAATTTTAGCCTTCAAATTTTGAGGACAGCTCAGAATCGCAGAAGAAATAAAGATGCTATGCGCTCTCCGCGTTGACAGTGCACCGAGATGGCCAGCATTAAACCTCCTGCGCTCCGCTTTTTATCTCAATAACATACTGAAGGATAAATGAAGGCGCATCTCACGCATCTCGTAGAAAAGACGGTCGGAGACCACATATCAAATCGCATTCGGCGTGAATAGTAAGCGAAGAGACAATAGCATCCGGTTAATAAGTAGAGGAGCTGATGAAACTCGCCTTCGACCACCTTGGTTCACGCTCCACTTACAGATCTTTACAAACACCCCACCAACAGCGAAGTGAATCACCGACGAACGATAAATACTTACTGAAGGACCACTCGTGCAAACAGCAGGTGTTCCACTAATCGCCTTTTCAGCAGCCATTCTTTTCATGAACGGATCCCTTTCATCAATAACCACATTCCCAGCAATGGTTCCCGTATTCCCTCGCACGCCGCGTATGGATAAGCTTGACGATGCAGGCTGTAAGGTTGATGATGCAGGCTGCGAGCGAACACCAGTTGATCCCGGCGTCTGCAAATACCATATAGCTCAGCGAAACAACTCATCAGTACATATGCAGTGAAACGCATTAGCCTTCTTTCACAGCCATCTTTTACCACCGCAATTGACCCCATATTTTTTACTACGTAACCCCCACATTTTTTACTGCGTAAACAGTGACGGCGTATTGAAAAGCTCTTTTGACTCATGGATGAAGATTAGTGTTCACCTGTATATATTAGATTAGATAAGGCAATAGGCAATTCGCTATTAAACACGACAAGACAATGACCTACACCCTGTGCATGACAAAAATTAGCTATTTTTTCATGAAGCTTTAGCTTCACCTCGATGTTATCAACAATGTTTCGCACTCATGTGAAGACTATACAATACTATACAATACCCTGCCGTGCCGCACCGTGAAGTAACTTTTCCACTCTCTCTGTGTTTATCCCCCAAAGTTCAATTCTATCGCAACGTCCCCTGTTTTACGCAGACAATTTATTTTCTCAACTTTCAATGTACCAAATACTGCGAATACCCGTGTTCTGAAGGGAAACTCCTTCTCTAAACGGGAAAGAAAAAAAGGTTTACAATCGTCGTGATAAAAAGCCATTAGCCAGAGGATCATGCTATTAAAAAATTGCAAACTCACTGCAATCCGCACAAATCTTGCTGGCTGACCACCAACAAACGTTGTTCTTCCACGCAGTGTCGAGATGATTCGCCGAGGTTGCGCCATGCCTGTAGGCAAAGACTTGTAGAATTGCAGCTTTAAGCTACAGTCCTTAGACATAAGTCTCCATGGCCATATGCAGAGACTTTAGTGCGCAAAAGAAGTAAACGAAGCTCCAACTCCACAATCGACAAGAATGTCGAAAGTGTTTTCCCTACAAG
Source organism: Baylisascaris procyonis (assembly GCA_037389465.1). Lineage (NCBI taxonomy): Eukaryota > Metazoa > Nematoda > Chromadorea > Rhabditida > Ascarididae > Baylisascaris > Baylisascaris procyonis. The sequence continues at coordinate 3,476,809 of JAZARR010000088.1, read as the reverse complement.
GACCTGACTTCCCCACACCTCCTCTATCCGCCTCCTCAGTCACAATAGTAATTACGACGCAAGCTACTAATAAAACATATCAAGAATCCCGGTGAAAAACTGACGGCAATTTCCTAAGCAATAAAATCACACTAAGATCTCACATTCTCCACTTTCCAGGTTCTTCAAATGCCTTCTTCCACAACCATAACCAACCAATTTAGCAAGATAACGATATAGCAGGTGTTCACTTGGAAGCAGAATTATGAGCGAAAGGAAAGAAGGCAGCGAGTGCACTAGTTTCAAGAAGTTTTCTGGATAATTTTCAGCAAGTTCATTGATAGGTGACCAGCTATCACATGTTACAGCAGCTTTTCAACGCTAGATGCTCTGTGGATTTATTCCTTTCCAAATAACAGGTTGACCAACCTCTACCTTCTCTTCCTCTTCATGCAAGCTCCTATTACTCTTCCCTCCTTGTCTCAACGATCTTTCAAACACTGAGTGCATTACAAACTCGAACATGTAGGTTGACGACCAAATTAGTTTTAGCCATAAAAATTCAATTTCAAATTGCTTACCTGCATGATCACTGAGACTTCCGTTGATGAACTGACGCTGCTGTTGCCGCTGAATGAGTGCACCTGATGTTCCCTCTTCCTGTGAGTTATCCACGTCATTCACTGCGCCTCGTACTTCACCCATTGTTGCACCACCAGCCTGAAGGATATTCGTGAAAAACCTCAATACATCGACACCATTTCCGTTCTGCACTCGTAAATCGAATACATAATTAAACTGCACGACGAAAAAAACGCTCAACATACATGATTCACAACAATCCTGACTGGAATGAACCTTCAGGCAAAGCATATCCCACAAGCGATGCACCTAGCATAATCGTTCAGATTATCATTCAGCGCAATGGAACCACCAAAGATATGGCCATCCGGCCAACATTAATGTCCATCTCGTCAAGTTGCCAAAAGAATAAATTTTGAGGCAACATAAATCTATTTCATATCTAATGCAGCATTCACAATTCGACGCATAGAACCCAAACCTCGTTTGAATGGGTATATTACCAGCATGCAACATCACGAAGTCTTTCCATACACTCAAAGTGCAACTGACCCTCTCTTCAGTGTAATAAATCCAGCACAAAAGTGAAGCACGTCGATTTCATCACAAACATCTGATCCGTTAGAATATAAGGACTTAAATGGAATTCACTGCAAACGTTATGAAAAAAGAATAATAGCGATAAAGCTGACATACCCTTGTTGCCGTAATAATAGTCCGGACTGCACCTTGACCATCCCTCGTGATCGATTGTGTCAACGGTCTAATTAAATGTGTAGAACCATCAGCGCGACGGATCACCAGCACTCGAGATGTTGCACGCTGAAGGAACGACACAGATGAAACAAAGTAAAGGAGAGCCTAACGGAACAGTTCTCTGCAAACAGCTACCTAATACTCCAGTCATTTGTTCCTTTGTCACTATTTCTTTCACCTAGGAAATTCGCTTCCGCATACCGCTTGGTGGCCTCAAAGCGACATTCTTCCATCAACCTGCAGGACAGCCTTTCCCAATTTCTTTCAGTTCTGCATGAGCAATGCAAGAGTGGCGAACGCTTGACCAATCAAATCACAGCAAGAAATCACCGCTGCTGGTGAGTGAGCCACCATCGGTGATGACGCATACACTGCTCGCTGCGGCACTGTGACAGCACTACGCGCACGTGTAAGAGATACATCATTAGGGTACTGTGTTGTATCGTATCTCGGGATGATCGGCGGCTCATCAATCGGGGATGTATCGTTTATCACTCTTGGTGTATCTGCACTGCGAGCAACCTGAGGCGGGTCAGATGGACATAACACAACACGTCGTAGTTCACCATCACTCTGCTGGAAAACGTGAATACCTTTAAAGAACAACTTCTGAAGATGTGAACATAAGTAGCAATCACAAAATAAACACTAAGTATATTCATCTTTATAAATTAAATGCGCTTTTTGGTCTCAGTATAAAATGAAAGATAGAACTCACTCCAGCATGCTTTTGACACCAATTTTTAAAACAGGGTAGCACCCTTTTCAATCTTTATACGACTATTCCCCTTCTCTTCCGACGTGAAAAAGTGAGAAGATAAGGTTGTCTCCATCTTCGTTGAAGAACAGAAGCTAGCCTACCATCGCTGCACGGATGAAAAAAATTGTGAAAAAGCACTCTTTGCTATCACAGTGGATCTCCATAGCAGCACGATCCCTGTGCCAATCCCAACATTAACTACACACCACATACCTGCATAAGCGCGAATTTACCACCACCCGCCACACAAACGGCGTTCCTCCTGCGCTTTGCGGATGCACTTCTGTCGTAGCTATCAATTTCACGTCTGCGGGCTCTCGAATCCGCCCTGAACGGATTTGCAGGCCTATAATTTATTCGGTTCAACATTTTCAGGTAAATTGCGGTATTGCACAGAAACGCAAAAATTACTTGACCGGATAGTTATTAATAAACGAAAGCAACTACGCCCATTACTACCAGCCGCATTAGGGAATACTTAACAATACAAGATCGTTTTTGCAATGAAGCGTCGATGAAAATGTGTCATTCGGATAAAGATGAGAAGTCGTAAGCGGCATAGTTCAGACGCACATGACTTCCACGCTTTTGAATTTGCGCATAGTACTTATAGGCAAAAAAGTGGAGGATATTTATAGGAAAAAGAGTGGAGGCGGAAATAACAGTGGGACTGTCATCGATCACAAATCGTCGTCTCTAAATCAAAAAATTTCCTGGCTACACCCCGAGGACGCACTACTAAAAACTTTTCACCGCGTGATTAGCGCAACTGGGAAGTTGTTCGATCAGTGAAAAACTGTTGTCACTAATTATCCTAAAAATTCCTCAAGTTTCTTGTGTTAAAATAGTGGATTATGTTTGTGCCGCTTTTAGTCAATCATTGTTTCATTTAACTCTTCTGTTCTAAAAACGCAAAGAAAAACAACCAATTATTCCATCTTCAGGGCTTTTTTTTCGGTCCTGAAAACATAAAGCGAAGGCTGCATTCCCCAAACGGCATACTATTCAATGCGACCAAACCGTGTTCATTTTTCGGCATTGATCTCAGCGATTACTCCTGCTGGCCGGCTAAAGAATTTTATGACAATCCTCTGAACCGTTGATCGGAGCAACAAAACTGCAGAAAGTGTATTTACATGCTACAGTATCTAAGCATACAAAGTATTTTTCAGTGGATTACTTTAAACACATTTCAGCTAGATCCAAATCGGTATGGGCAAAACCAACGACTTGGAATTTCCGGTCTTTGAAAGTCAGCGGATGGGGTGGATCGAATACACGCTAATATCGGAGGTCGTCGACGAAGCGTTCAAATTCACTGAGTTTCCAAGCGTTGAGCAGGTGATATGAGGTATTTTAGTGGTTTACTTACCATAATATCACACCTACAACAAATTTGCAATCAAGAGACAAGTGGTAAAACTAGAAATGAGTACAACTACAGGGCAAGTGCTGACCTTGAACTCAGGTTGCCGATAGGTGCATAAGTATTCATTTCCTCTCATTTGCTTTCATCACCGAGTTTCACAGTGTATCATGCAACAATTCCTATTGATCTAACTTACCTTTCATAGAAGTCTTCCCTTGCCACCGCTTCAGAGTCTTCAACGTCTACATATGTCTCATCGAAATCGTTGTATTCATAGTCTGCGAACTGCCTAGGACGAATGCGTCGTCTTGCGGCTGACCTCGAAACGGCCGGCGACAGTATCGTACCATCAACAGCCGCCATCTTCTCAGAGCCATATCTCACTGTAAATAAAAATAAAACCTATTGAATGGACTTGGCAAATTAGTGAGCTATGAATAAGCGTTTCCACAGAGTTCCTGCAACATCAGCAAATGTATTGTACGTGCTACATCAACTATTCATGTCCTATGAAATCAACTACCTAATCAAATGCAGAATTCCAACCAAAACTTTCTCACATCATATCAAAATAATCAAACAGCTTTTTCAGGTGTGTGCCTGAAAGCTGTTCATCGACTAGTGTGCCAACTATATGAAAAGAAGACAGGAAGGGGGGAGGGGGGGAGGGAAGATGCTAAGGAAGCAAAAGAGCCTAAAGCCAATGCTTGACGCATACTTAATGTGGCCACACACCGACGAAAACCCCTTTCGTCAGGTCAGCTTATTACATAGAGTTAGTGCAAGCTCAATTTCGTACGAATGAGAATCAAACTCTGCAATACCCAGCAACTTGAATGATTCAAGCTAAGGCAATATTCTTCCACAGCAGATATATGCTTAAGCACAAAATAAACATCAATAGAACAACAGCAGGAGATGCTTCTATCTACTATACTTGAGCTCCATCAATAAAAAAAAAAAATGAAACAAGTGATAACAAAGCATCTCCATCCTACGTGAACCCGTAAAATTTTACATCACTTGCTGGCAAATCCCCGGTTATACCATCTGACTTTAAGAGATACACCTAAAAAAATCTTTGAAATGCCGATCTGACAAGAAAATGCATACAGCTGATAATATGCCAACAATAAATGAACAATGACAGCGCGCAAACGGTTACGGAAAATATTCAAAATCCTCATGATCTAAATTCCAGAAATTCAAGGAAGTGCAACTCCGATGCTCAATTTCGAGAAGCCATACTTCTTCCTTTTCCCCTCCTCTTGCCATGACATCAAAGAAAAATCACAGTTCGTCTTCCTCTTTGCCACCTTTCATAAACACATTTCTAAACTTGTTATGATACATATGCTGTAAACAACGATGAGCGCTTACTTAAACGTTTTAATAAGGAAATCTTTCAAGGATAACAGTTCGGGTTAGAGTATAAATACGTATATAAGTTAGGAAATTACCAATTACAGAAGCTGGAGGAGGCATTAACGCATCTTTTCTTCGGGCTTTCATCTCCACTTCTCTCCAATAATTCGAGACCTCCCACAGTTTCAGATCAACACCGTCGATCCACTTCTCCGTTACTTTAATTTCGTTATGATTCCGCGTCCCATTCAATCCCGTCAATCTTACTCTCGAGATTGATCTCCGTTTCCGTGCACCTGTATCAACAATATTCTTTTTCAACACAACACAACAAACAAACAACTCTCTCCCCTCTTCTTGAAGGTACCTTGCGCTTTAGTGCTATCCGTATGACTACGTGAGTCACTGATCACCTGTAACGATTTTCGATCATTTCTTCAATTTGTCTACGATAAGATATAACTCTCTAATCACTTCCCTAAAATTGGTTACACTATTCTTCCAAGTTTGCCTGAAATGATACTATCAACCCAATTAATGCCAGGGCAAAGCGACCCCTTGTACTTTGAAAGGAGTGAATGGCCCAAAGCAATAACATTGAGGGATGCATTTGGCAGCAAATAATCCCGTGTAAAACGTCTCGCACAGTCCAATGCGCCTAGGACCCAAACTTGGAACAATTAAAGCAAGAGCTCATTCTTATAAGCATTAAGATAGGGTAAAAACTCACTTCTTGATGTATCACTCGACCTACCAGGCCGGTATACGTCTCCGTCTTCACCGCCCTGATTACTAAGTGCACTTGAGTCATCCAGCGGTATTAATTGCACTCGCAGCTTGTACTGCTCATAAAATCCATCCGGTGGCCATTCTTTGTGTCCAATCACCGTTCGCACCTCATCATGGTCGGGGTAGTGGACGGTTACGTGGATGTCCTGAATAAAGTCACATGAAATATCCTGATTTTCTAGTTCTTATTACTTTCCTTCACCACCAATTAGCACTCAGCATCGCACACCCCTACGTCTTTATACTCTCCGATAGTTTCACAAAAACTGAAATCCTACAAACATTCCTCTTACAGACTAACCTTCTAGACATGGACAATATATTTTCCTTTAGAACACAAGCTAAGCGGATTTCGATCCAGCGAAAGATCAAATCACTTAAAATAGACAACGTCCGAGATCCGTACTCAACAGAAGAAATCAGGAGTACTTAAAATTCCCCAACATAGGTAAGCTTATTTGAAAAGCTGATAGAATGATGCCGATCTCAATCTAATACAAAGGGGCCTGCATCCTCAATGAATTTCAAAAAATGTTTCGATAACTAAACCTAACAAACAAAAAATTAATACGGACAGCAGACTAAAAAACTACATCGCTTGTTGCATTCTTGTTGTTCGGAATTTTCAAAGAAATAGAGAGAACACAATCGTTTAAATCATGAAAACTCGTATATATCAACATGCCAACAGCAACGGCTGTCATTGAATATAGTAAAAGCACAAATATGAAAACCTACATCTTCTTCATCGCGCTCCATATCGGCCCAACGAACACAAGCGTAAAGAATTCGAAGCGACAACGCGACTGCGTGGTATGAAGGCGCACGTAATGTGAGGTATCTGAACAGTTTAAAAGTATCTCATGGACAGCATCGATTCTGACTCACCCCCCTCCTTGGCGATATATTTTGTTGAAGTGACCAAAAACACCGTTTGAAATACATACTTCTGCCACCTCTACCTATCCTAATCCATCCTGCTCACATGACTAAATAGAATTTTTTTTTTTTGGTTCTTTGGTGCAGGTTTACATTTCACGACACAGCAATAGGTCTATATATGCGTAGACGGAGCGTAGATGGGTAGAATCTTTTAAAGCAGCAATTCAAGATCGACTAAGAGGGCATTCATAAAAACTACAAAGCGCAACACCACAAATAATGAAACGAGTAGGCAAAGCAAAGCCCTTTTCATGCAGCGTTCTGCAAACAAGAAATTTTTTGGTCAAATATCATCACATTCCTTCCCTTGCTTCCTACAGCTACCCTCCCAACACCCCACCCTCTTTTTTAACTTTCTTATGATACTGCGAATCATATCTTGAAAACTGAACCTCGACACTACTATGCAAGGAAATAGCAAACCTCCAGCAGTGATCGAACAGAGGTCTCTGGCATGGGTAATTCCAAACGTGTGGATTGCTCTTCGCTATTCGATGGAAACCAGGAGCAAAGTAGTTGATGTTCAATCCTCCTTGCCTTGCCAAACGTTTTAACGCTCTGAAGTGCATCTAATATGCAAATGTTTCTTATAAAGATCGCCCCTATCAGCAGCATAATCAATAAAACAACAGTGATATAGTTATCGAAAACTTTAAATCTGCAAATGAACAAGCTATAAGTGAGCCAATTATTGATGTTGAACGATGTGATTACCCATATTAGTACTCAAAAAATTGAAGAGGAAATGAAAGTCGAAAACTTAGCCGACTTACCTCTGTGGGAGCACCAGAAGACTCTGCTGTCCAGTTCTTCGCACTCGAAAATCGAATGGAACTGGTAAGGGAAAAGGTTTTCCTTCTCCCAATACTTCATTGCCTTGCCCAGTTTCTGATCCGGATTTCTTTTGCGGCCTCAATGGATCACTGGCGTGCACTATGGCGCTAACTGAACAGTCTAAAAATCATTAAAAGAAGCAGAAGCAATTTCATACCCGACAAGAGATATGAGAACGAAAGCGAAAAATTTGGCAACCTAATAAAAAATGATGTAATTAAAAAGTAAGTGAACATCAGCGCCACTCAGGAAGGGAACGTCTCAATTAAAGGTCCCAATAAAGCTGAGAAACACTAATCAAAACATAACAAATGCACGCATATACTGCACAGAAAGCGAATGCAACAGCTTGATCAAGTTTAGAAGCATTTTCCACGGAATATTATTGCCGCAGAAAAATTTTATGTTATGCCACTATTACAGTGTATCCTATAAGCATGGAAGTCATCTGATTCAAATGGGAAATGGATGCCACCCAAATTCTACTGAGAACATTCTAAAGTGATTCGCTTTTAGAGTCGCCAGAAAATACGGATCCCTTACTAATAATAAGTCCTTCGAAAAAAACCAGAATCTTTCTTTGGAGATGCTAGATCTACGTCCCTTTTATTTTGATTTGACTGTAGCATACAGCATTGTTCATAATCGTGCTGATCATTCGCTTGATGAGGTTTTTCTTTCGAAATACCACGTCATTGCTTACATCTGCTTTGATCATATGCAAGGTTGACCAGTCAGCTATAGATCATTCGGGAATAGTGCGCCGTACAAGGCAAGTCAAAGAAGGTCAACAGCATACAGGCAGATCAAACGACTAGCCAGTTTCTGTCGTAAGGATAGGCCGAGACAGAATCGGGATGTCATAGAAGGGGTTGATGTACACATGCATTCATTCCAACTTCTAGACTGGTCTTAAGGTCGACTGGGCCCTAAGGATGGCCGTTGGGGGGCGCGAGGTGATTCGAACTACCCTAATGTCCGTACTTGTTTGTCACCTTACTGTATAAGTGTGATAAACTGTTCGCCTCTTATAGGATGCAGACCCTCAATGAGACCTGGCCGACCAGACGAGCCAAGGGGAGCAGACCCTTACACATGACCGCAAACTTAAAGTCAGCCGATGTTGTTTCAAGAAATTCAAATACTTTTTCTCAAATCAGACGCCAAGAGTATGGAAGCTGCTCCCTAATCATGAACACATGATTCCTCCCGCTTGGTCGTACGGAACTTTCAAATTGCCCACACACACCTTTCAAGTATTTGTTCTAAAGCCTGTTAGTTCATCGTACCTATAACAGCGTTTATCTCTTCCTCCGCCATTCCTCCCAGCAATACCATGTTGGGGAGTTTGTTCACCATCGTTTGCTCATATTCTCAAGTATATTTATAATGCGTTGCGCCAAAAAAAAATCGATTCAATACCTGCAGCTGCCTGCGTTTGTCGGCACATAATACTGTAGCACTGCTGCCCACCATGTTCGGTGAATGCTGTCGGTAAAATCCCAAGGCGGCAGCTTGGAGAGTAGCAATTTTGCAGTATTGCAGCCTTTGATACTCTATAAAGTAACGACTCTAGCATGCCAACAAAGACACACGTCCGTTAACTTAAACCCCAACCGCTAATCTCAATCTAGAATCAATGCTCGGCACTTCAACTTACTATTATATTTTTGGCGGGTCACATGGGCAAACGGTGCAATAAAAAAGGAAAAAAATAACCTCATAAGGGAAGAGCAAACATTGAAATTTCAACTAAACGCCAAAAAATCACAATGTGAATCTCACTACTACATAAAACAGGCCTCGTTTTCAGGCACATCACCTTTATATTGCGATATGAGCAAAAATTGCAGTCTGTTAAAACTGCAGTCCCATTCACAGACTGGTCAGTGTTAAGTAATGAACACATGAAAAGCCTGGAAGATCTCGATACTAGTCATAATGAGTGTACGCTGAAGTATTCTCATATTATCGAATCCTATAAGCAACCTACTGGCCATGGCCAAAACGCAGAATAAAACTGGAGTGAAACACTTGCCTGTTATCCGCCTCTTGTTGTTTAGTCCTCCATGCTCTGAGTTTATTCACGATCTGCTCCAAATTATATGCTTTCTTTGCGGCCAACGATGAAAGCTGCAAATTTCCGAGCAATTGAGCTCTTAAATCCTTCTGACCAAGTGGGCACGCACATATCAATGAGATGTGATTTTTATCAGGAAATGAAACGAGCAAAGTTTCCTCCAATGATGTCTCAATACAACCCATAATGCTGGCCACTGTTTCAAAAAAAGATGGGAAGAAAAAAGCAAGAAACTTCTGCAATGACTTTGGGCCAAATACTGAAATATTTCTTCTTTTGCTGATAGTGATGGCAAACATTTGAAAAACACGACCAGAAGCAGTCGTCGCATACATTCATTCGAAAACGTCAACCTACTGTTCAAAAGAGTTTGTTCTCAGAGAAACTCAGGATAAGCCTAAACCCATTCGTACCCTACTTCTCCACTATTCTTATAACGATAGATTCCCAACGGAATAGGCGATGACATCGCCCTTAAAACCGAACAACAACAATAAAGAACATCATACTAGTGCGTCAACCTCGGCGAATAAAAAAAAACACACGTTCTCAGTTGCGAATTTACTGAAATTTCCATGAAGCGATACAATATTTGAAAACAATTTCCCATCAACTTCCAATTAAAAGCAACAACATAATACCTCAGAAGTGGACGTATTCGATGTGATACCCAATGGTGGCTTCTTCGCAGGCATTACAAATCGCCTTCGCAGAGTACTTGAAACCCATAGCCAACCACCAAGTGCACCTCGACCATTCACTCGGTATTGCTCGTCCTTCTGACGCCACAAAGTGTGCCTCGGTGGACCACCAATTTTCGTGTACTTGACCCATATAATGTCCGAATCCTCATCATCGGCGTCTGCTACCATTAACAGCTGAAAAAGTGACTCTTCTATTGCATGAGAAAAAACTCCAGGCTGGAAAATACTTTCCTGCACTCGTTCATAAGATGTTTTTATGAATCTACAGCAGAAAGTTGCTCCGTTGCCTATATGACTGCAGGAAATCTCAAAATATAGTCCCACTTATGCACAACATAAGCAAATCAACTTCTCTTCGCGCCGAGTAACAAAATTCCCGTCGCTCATACCCATGCCATAATTTGAAGGAAAAAATTAGTACCCGCAACAAATAAATTCAAAAACTAGGACCTGAAATAAGCATCTGCTATCGAGGATCCAAAACTAAGACTGGGAGTGAACGAGGTCTGTACATGTTCGGTTGGACCATCTGTTACAGAAATCAGAACTCTTAACAACATACTCTCTCCCATATCAATGAAAAAGTCCGAGCCTCAGGCAGATCGCAGATTGCGATTTTCTACCGAGAATCTCGCTAGAGATGTCCCCGTGACTATCCTCCCCTCCCCCTCCCAAAAAAAACTGCCACCAAACACCGTCGGCTCTCCTCCCCTCTTTTTACTCAAAACACCATGTCTACTAATCACTAACCTCTAAAATGAAAAAGAAACAGTCGTTCAGGCCAAGTAGATGCAAGCAGCAGGTACGACCTTAACTTCACTATCTCAAAAGTACTCACCCTGTCTTGCTTCTTCTTCTTGGTGTCGACTTTTTGCTTCCACTCTCTATCCTCTGCAGTAATACGTGTCAGCCTTGTATGACCAAGCGTACCCCACCATACATTCGTCAACAACAGTTTTCGCATCCCACATTCAAAACGCAACACTGCCTCACGAAGCATTTTCACCGTATATGGTGCTGCTAGAGCCTGAAATTATAATTGCAACACTTTAATTTCACTGCCCTAAAATGATCGCAACAAAATAAACGCATGAAGGATTTTCTCTAGTTTGTAAATTACAAGTCAGAGCTGAACTAAAAATCCCTGAATAGACTCATTTAGGAAAATTACTGTGTTCCTCTTTAGTCCGTCAAATGCCTTCGAAATAACGTATTCAAAGGATCGCTCCACAAACAAAAAATAATTCTCCGAAATGGAACAACGGTCTGAATTAGGCGCTCTGCACTTTATTGCCACTTAAAAGATAAGAGAGCAATAACAAAGAGAAGAAACATTCCAGCCAAACATACCTTTCGAAATGCGTCAATACCGTCACTCTTCCAAAGTCTATGCATAAGAGTCAGTGGGATTCTTTGCGACATTTTAAGGATGCTTTGCTGAATAATGAGACCAACATTCATTGCGCTTCCAAATATGTCACGTCCTTTCGGCACTGACCACTGTAAAACCATCCATCAAGCAATTACCACCCCAATTTTTAATCCTCTCATTCAAATTATAAATTTCCAAGAAGCAATAATAAAAATCATTAGCAATACATCAACTTCAACTCAGGTTTATACCAAAAATGCTCAACTTAAAACCTTTTCAAAACGATACAATTCATTCCACTGAAATGTCTTTCATAATGCGTGCAAAAAAGTAGATGCCTGACATTACCAAGAGTATTCTATCTCTCGCTGTTAGTAAAATCTATTTCTACCTTCTCTATCACACCTTTCCTCTCTTGTCATCTACTTACAACTAAATAAACAAACATCTTGAAATAGCCAACTAACCTCGAAAGCACCTTCGTCAGCAAGCGAAAACCTTCCGCATAAATATTTTTTCTTATCCCTTTCCTTGGCTCGCAAATAAGGCGTTTTCGCGTAATCGTTTACACTGTACTGATTGACGTAGCTCCTGAACTCATTGCACCCACCGAGTCGGTATCCGACGATCTTTTCATCTGCCATCTCATCCTTTCCGTCTTCTAAGGACGCGACTGCGCGTCCCACATCAAGTTGGTCACGCCTCGACAGTACCTTTTCAGCTAAAAACAGACATCTTTATGCAATAAGCCTCAACTCTGGCAATTAATTTAGGGCTCTCATAAACAATCGCCTATAAAGCCGATGGAAGAGAATATAATCAAAAAAAAAAAACAAAGCCGTCAAGTACTTCAGTGTATTCTCCCTTCTCACAAGCTTTGCAATTCATTCAGGAATCACCTAATGCAATAGTCAGCGCACAATAAACCTGCAGCATATTATCACAACACCAACACTCAGTGGTCTAATACTAACAATTCTTCCGGATAAACCAGAAGAAGGATCTTAATGCGAAATGATATCATCCTCTGAAATCTTCCACACATTACTCTAAGTTCACCTTATATTCTCAACTACATCAAAAGGTAAATGCCCCATTTTCTTGGCACCCGTTTTTCAAACATCGCAATTTTTCAGAATGCTCAAAGGCCTCACTCCTTTTGCCACTTGTATTTGTTGTGACTGCAAATTTGATGCTTCCATCCAACAAACTGTGCTAACGAAATGCTTAAAACTCACTTTGGTGAGTAATGACCATGAACCAGACACTTGCCAATGTAAGACGCTTGCACGGAGAGGGGGGGGGAGGGGAAACAGGACTTGAATTGAACAACAAAGGAAAGCAACAGGAATTGGATTTCGAAAGGAAAAAATTTCACTTTCAAAAATAATACATAGCTAATTTCGCAGTTTCGTATTGGATGAAGGCAACTTTATAAGGATGTGGTCGAAAACGCAAAAAGTTGTGGTAACGCGAAACGCAAGACTTTCGAATGGACGAGCCCGCCACATCTTCTTCCCCATTCTTATCTGTCAACAGATACGCAAAGCTTATCAAAGTCACTCATAAAAGTATAGACAGCACCTCCTATTTTTATTGATAGCACAATCCACTCCAGATTGAAAGGAGTATCGGCTTGCCACAACCACGTTCAACCCAAAAACCCCTAAACTTACTTCTCAAGAATGCGGTGACAATATTTTCAATCATTCTAGCTCCTTTTTTTTCAACAAGTCATTTTACTTTCAGCACATCTAGACAGTGGACGTCAAAAACGAAACGCACTTAAAATGACAACACTGTAAACAACAAAAAGATTTACTAGATAGTCCGTTGCTCCAGAAAGTATCGGTCAGGCGACCGTCATCAAGCCCCATCGATTCCTCTAACTTTAGCAAAACTGTTGCCTTGTTCTCATCAACCTGAAATGCAGAACAACCGCTCAATTCCTGAAATAACCAGGGAAGGACATCCATCCGAAATTTTTTCTCAGGATCGCTCGCAAATCATCTTCAGGATGGCAACATAAGCAAATTAGAGACTCCATATGATGTCGCTCCTGCTGATCGCATACGCTTCGAAACGCCTCCAAAATATTTCAAAACCAGAATGTATCATCGATACGTCAATCTTAATAAAGTCAAATAATAAAGCACTCACCGATTTTGTACTGTCCACACAGACCACATCAGGTTCGACAATCCAATCAAACGACTTTGTCAGAATTTCTCCGAGACGATCCACTAAATTTTACATCCGTTTACAACGTACCAATACAAAATGTCCATCTCACACAAAAATTCGAGACTTAAGCTTCTTTGTGCTGGTCACTCAGCAAGCTTGTTTATCTGACCCAAAGTCAATAAGAGGTGGCGGTCTTTTTTATCTTGCAGATCAGAAAGATATATTCAACAGACTGTCCCATTTGATCAAATTTGCTGTGCCCACCAATCTTCGATGAAAGCAAACGGGATGATCCGGGCAATTATTGCTGAGATCAGAAAAGAGATTTGTCATCGCTTCCGGCAAAGACTTCTAAACGCAGTCATATCCATTGCAACGAAATTATAAATTCGACCGACTACATTTCGGAAGACTCCCTTCCTTCAGCTACTAAGTTTCGACCTTCTATTGAAGATGACAATTTTCGATCCCCAGTTGTAGGTGCTTACCTTCAGCTTTCAATCACAAAGCATAAAGGCTGTAGATAGTAGAACTTTCAGTCTCTAACTACGTACAGAGGAGAGGGATTCCTTCATATATGATTCAAGCTTATCACTGCTTCATTCAAACCACTCTAACAATGACTATTATTACTTAGATCTGCACTTGCAACTTCTAGCAACGATCAAACAACATTCATCGAAACTTACGATTATCAGTAACGAGGTACGGATCCGTTTTCGATCCGATCGACGCGGCTCGCTGAGTTGTTAATTCCATTGTAATTCGCATCTGCTCGGCGATCGACGGTAGAATTTCCATAAAGGCGGCATGTAGTTGGTTCTCCAAGTCGCCTGCATCCAGTCGAGCAAGAACATCGTGTAGTTGCGGTAATGTACTATAGTATCTAGCCGAGCCGTCTCCGTCATTTTGCCTTAAATTCATCGATGAAACAATGAAGAGACCACGCCCTGAGAAAAACGTGCAGCACAAAGCTGGCAAATAAAACTATGCTAAATAATAATAGTACAGTAAAAAGGGGTAGCTGATAAAAATGCCACCGGAAGTGAAGAAATGTAGTCGTTGGAAACGTTTTTTATTGCGCATTTCTCTCAGAAAAACAATGCAACTAACACGAAAATGCGCCTCACAGCGAACCAATAACGTCGTCCATGTCGATCATAACCAAGTGGAGTCATACGTAGCGGCTGTCTCTGATAACGATGCGACGATATTTCACAATCTGTTACACCATGCACCTGAAGTGGTTGACGTTAATTCCAATTACTGGAACGTTCATGCATCGCATTAAATAAAAATAAAAAATAAACGCAAAAAAATGAAAGGACAAAAGGAACGGCTGAAGTGAAATGAAACTACAATTGACAGCAATTAACGAGATGCACTTTAGAAGCCGGCTGTGTCATACACAGCGCTTTATTTCACATCTAACTGCAATTCGCATAAAAGATGTGATAATACTATACTACTATTTCCTGTTTCAAACAACATATACTGAGTGAAAGTCCCCCTAGATTATATTATCGCTTCAGTACTCTGCAAGTTTAAAAAAATTCGCCAATAAATATTTATAGTACTTTCGTGAACAAAAGGTCACTGTCTTCAATTTTTTCCTACCTTTCCTGGGAACCGTTTTCTGTTGTTCCCAAGGGCCTACTAGAAAGATTCTTCCCAAGGCCATTTTTGTATTTAAAAGAAATTATATATTTCTGATTAACCTTCTATTCACTTCAGCTCCCCAAGAAGTGGCCTCCTGTTCAAAACTGACCTCATATTGAAGGGAAATAAGACATGTTAGCACCGAAAGTGACGGATATTTAAAATACTTTTTGAGCTGAGAAGGATATACAAGGCAATTTACTACTGTGATCTTGGCTACGACATAATAAAAACAGAGGTAGGCGTCTCATATTTGCTCCCTGCCATCAATTTCTCTTTATTACCTCGACTAGCCAGCACTAACCTTCCGCCTAAGCTGATTTGAATTACTGCTGCTTCACTTCCAATTCAGAAAGTACCGAAAAACAACTACATATACTTATGCAAGCACTACACCCAAAATGCAGAACTGAAACCTCGGTTTCCCACAGCAACGTTAGATAACTTAAGCCGCAATTAATAGACCCATAAAGTTTATACGGTCCGATCCCACCCTTTAGATAATAATGCTCGATTAAGAAGACCAGCCTGAAGAATTTCCCTCAAAATCAACGTTCGATCGATTGAATTTTGACCATGAAAAAGGCACGTACCTTATGAAGAGTACATACTTGACAAAGCCACTGCCCATCGGGCACATCGGTGAGGCCTGCGCACTCGAGGTGATAGCATGCTTCGCAACCGTCACACAAGAGAACATCACCTGGTTTACCGCATTCGCGGCAGTGTTCATCCGACTGCAATTCAAAATTTCTGTGATCGCATTCAACAAACCCACATTCAGATGCGAGTTTGCGAGTTAACACCGAACACATTATTTCATCGCTGAGTCTCCGTACTTGTTATTAGCCAGTTGAATTTCCATTATATCAAGCTCTAAAACAAGCTCCAACCACTTATTTCCACAATTAAATACAAAAGCCCCTGAGTGCTACAAAAGTGCATGACAACGGTCGTCCGCAATATGCTTGGTTAATCGAGAAGCATATATACACAGACGTTTGGGCAAGTTTTCTCAACAGCTTCCAGCTACTAAGCCCTCGTAGAACGAAACTACCTTACGGGTTCGCAATTCGAACACGTTTCTCAATAAAAGGGAGGCAAATACATTTAACATGACCACCTAAGCAATGAATCCACTGCAGAACGCAGCCAAAAACTGCATTACGCGAAGAAAACAAAATCTGTGCTCAACGGAACATCTTAAGCAATAAGCAATCAAGACCTTAACCGCTCTTCACACCACATTTATGGTACCCATATCAAGACCAGAGCCTATTACGAAACACATTGTAAACAACGCATTCGAAGCCACGATCCTATTTCAGTATGTGTGGGGGGGTGGGGTAAGGAGGAGGGGGAGCGAGGGAATAAGAAGTGAACTAGCCAAGCGATAAGATTTTTGAAAGCTGAAACAGAATAAGTGCATCACTCTTCCCTACCCCCCCCCCCCCCCGAAAATATTTCTATTCCAGCGTAAGTGCACATCGGATCGGCAGATAATCTCGACATGAAAGCAACTTACAGTAAGGCGACCCTCATTCCTCACAATGGTCTTGTACTCTTTCGATTGCAGAAATCTATCGCAAAGCCACGATAGCACTTTCAATCGTTCCCGCACTCCAGTAAACGGATAGTTGCCGCTCAATGCTTCTAGTACATCCGATGGAAAACGGTGCGGATCGCTTTCGACGTATTGACGCAAAACCTTTAATTAAACCTTTTAACGCATCGATAAGAAACTGTGCTGCATCTGATGTGTTTCAGAGCAATACCTCCATATGCACCACTAATACGTTTCCTTTAATAAGCGCTTACGAGCTCCTAGAATCAATAGCCACTGGGACAAACGAATTCACTCTTATATAAACCAAGCATCAATTTGGTATGCACAACGCTGATCCAATAGAACGCTCTCCCCTCACTAAAACACTCAACCACCAACGACGGCAATAAAATTCTAGAAAGTGGCAAGTCCCAGCATGGTTTCAATAAAAACGCTGTAGAACAAATACTTTGCTTGCGTAAACTTCACCAACTGAAAAGAATGCCCATACAATACACTATGCCCAATGGGCGTTGTTACAGCTGAAGAATCAGCCAATCACAGCACTCCTTCAAGCATACAAGTTATCTACTCGCAAGTCAACCCCTGCTCTCATAGCCAAATAAAGTAGGTAGACAATAAATAGATAGGACAAACCGTACTAAGAAATGTAAAATCACATTTAGATCAAGGATGTAAAAAGAACTGCAGTTACCTCTAAAAGAGATGGGAAAAAAAGAAGCAAACTTACTGAAAAATGAGACTGCGCCTGCAATTAAAAATTAAGGTCACACGCAAAAAAAAGATGACACTTATTCGCACCTATCATCTTGACAAGGTACCACTCCCACCTTAACATCTACTCACAAGATTGCAAACAATAAAAAATAAAAAATACCTCGGCATATGTCATTGGTTCGATAAGTTGCATGATAATATTGAAACTATTATTCATATCCTGTACCGAAAGTGTTATCTGCTCTTCTTCATCACTTTTAAGTGCCAATTTCAGCAGACTTATATGAATTTCGGCAAGTAGATTCGACTGCTCGTCTGATTGCAGAGCTGCGCAAAAATCTTCGAAGAGAAAAGGCGAAATGTGTACTGATCGATAATAGCTCCGGCACGTTTCGTATACCTGCAAATCGAACACTCAATTAGCGATCTTCATCACAGCAGCAACACTTCGATAGGATTTCAGAACTATGATGTCACAGAACTGTTATAAATTAAAGAATTCTGGAATCCACTCCATTCTTCTCTCAGAGAAACTTCATTGTCCACTAATTTTCCATCACCAACCTAAAGGTTCTTCTTTCCACCATAACAAGAACCAAAACGAATCTTGGCAGCCATTATTCACCATTTCGCTGAAATCGTCCAACATTTCTTCGACGTACTTCAGCACACTATCAGCTTAACCTTGGACTCTAAAGTTATGCGTGTGGTGCCCAAATGATGCAATTCATTAAGAGAGAGCTCCTGAAGCGATCAAATTATCATTAATCTTCCTTAAGTGAAAATGCTTTACGCTTGATCCTTGGGAGGGTCAAAATTTCGATTCTTTTAACATGCATGGCTTTTGCGGCATTTCTGGTTTCAGACTTGGGATCTGTTTTGGGCGAATTTTGGGGCTGATAAACATTTTGAGGATTTCCTGTTCTGGTCGCCTGGATTATTTGGGGATATACAGCAAAACCGCATCGAAGACTCCGCAGTATGAAAAATCGGCTAATTTCTGATCTGCAGCTTCTATTCCACTGAAATTTGTAATCTGCAGCTTGTTTGTGAAAAATATGCGAAAGAATGGTGACCTCCTCCCCTCCCCTTCTCTCGAGATGACTTCTTTCAACATCACCGAAGTTCCCAAAAACCAATTTCCTCGCTGGCAATTTCCAATTAACAAAGAACAAAAGAGCTATGGGCGATAAGTGGGCGATCCAAGCCTCCTTCTTTAAATTAGATCTACTGGCGCCTCATTCTTTTTATATATACGAAACAAAATTTGATCCTTATTTTATATCTGCCCTCCACCTCTAGCATCCGCACAATGCAAACAGATAAGTACATAATAAAAAGTGAGCTTTCTAACAGTTTTTTTACATATAAAAGACGAAACGAAAAAATTACAAAAGTGAGGAAACTCTCCGACAGAAATCTACGGCAATAATTAATCTAATTTTTGAAGCTCGGAAATTGCTTCAAAATTTCGAATTTCGAAGGCAAAGGGAAAGGTGTGCCTATGTGTGGTCTTGATTAACTTCAGCTGGCCGTAAAGATAACCAACCAAGATCTATCATTAAAAACGTTCCCATAAAATGTCAAACTGCGGTGAAGACAGCCTTGGTGTTGCTTTCAACCACTATGACAGACGGTGGACATGATAATGTGCACTAGTTTCTATTTGGTAACATACTGTCAGCTCAATAAATATGTCGTTAGGTGAACCTTGCTCTTATAAAACATCACATGAAAGATGATTCACCTTCTTCAAGTGTATATTTAAAAAAAAAAAATGCTACACTTCTATGTCGAGCAACATCTAATGAGACCGCCTTAATGCCAGACTTCGGTTGGCTGCGGTTACAGCTAGCTGCACTTAAATTCGGCCACAAAAGGGCATCTCTCCCTTCTCACTTTACTTCCAAATTTATAAATCATACTGCTCCAAGGGAAAACTTCAGGTCAAAACGGGCAAGTGTGAAAAGAATAACAATGCTGTGACAACTGTAAAATCATAATCACATTAAATAACCAAGTACCCTCTTGGTCGGCGACCCACATAACCTTCTTTCATCCTCGCTAAGCACTTTTTAAGTCTCCTTCTCTTTTATAGATAACATTTGAAGGGGGACCTCATAAACCTTCTTGAACCGTCTTTTCACAGCAATCTGATATGCATCCTTTTCTATTCAATGATGCTCAGCTCTTCCCTTCAAACCGCATAAAGAATGAACAACGGACATATCGAACGGAAGTATACGGGAAGAGGAGAAGGAATAGACACGACCCTCAATGAAGCACTTATTTTGCCCCATCACTTCATTTTGTAAAATACTTTTCATTTTTGACATAACCTCGAAGAAACGACCGGTGAATGAAGTGAAAGATTTTTGCAGGATAAAAAGCATGAGGAAAAAGGAATGGGTACGATTAAAGAAATAAATTTTTCTTGGAATTGTCCAAACCTCCAGCGCATCGAAGAGATCTGATTCTTGTATGAGCAAATCCTTGCTTCCTTCCGGGAGCTCCAATTTTGGCAACCGATCGGCTGAGATTTCAATCCAAGGGCAAACTGAAAAGTCGCTATTAGTTTGGCGTCCAATGTCCCCGAGCATCGTAAGCTTCAAACCATACTTCAGGCTACTGAATAACTCTTTTTTTTGAGGAGCGGGAGGGGGGCAGAGGCAGGGGGATGGGAGCGTGACCTTGGATTATAGAAGGTGGGTAGTAGAGGCAAGTACTTACCAGCGGGGTGTGCAATGCTGCTTGCAATTTACCTGCGAAGCATAAGAATTTAACAGTATCTGAAAGCTATAACGCAAACTATTTCATGCTATAACATCTCGGCACGGGAATCTTTCCAGATTTCTAGATGGGAACTGGTGGCACCAAGAGCAGTTTCATTCACTTTGTGTTTGTAGTCATTTTTATGAGCTGCTTGTTAATGATCAAGTCTCGTGTTATTTGCTTTAAAGAGAACAGAAAATCACATAGCCATCTGGATAAAATTTTACACTAAAACAAAGAAAATGAGCCATTTCTCCAAATAAACTCGAAAATCATGGATCATCAATAAAATCTCGGACGTCCCAACGTTCGAAAACTTTAAAATTCTAGAAAAAGGAAACCGGCAGCCCATGAGAAAGTCGAAAATTTCAAACTTCAAGGGCCCCCTTACGAGATTCTGCATTTTCCGAGTTCACAAGACAGTGTGAGTTTTCTCGCAGGCTACCAACTCGGCTCAGGCATTCAGGAAAATCGAAAAAAAAGGACAAAAAAAGTTCGATGGGAAAACTCAAAGTTTCTGGAAAAGAACCCCCTTCGATAAAACAAGCTATTTTGGCACATAAATATCGCAGACCACTGTTACACGCTCACAAACACTTTCTAAATACCATCTCTTCCAACATTTTCAAAAAATTGACTCCTTCCTCGAAAACAAGGCAGACAACAGATTGAAATAACCTTATAAAAAACATGAAATGCATCATGAAACTCTCCCACCCCCTACCCCCCTTCTCCACTTTCACACCCTTCTGAGGTGCAGACTTCAAAAGAAACAAAGAATTAACCGCAAAGAAATATCCATCGTCATGAACCTACAGATAAAAGAAGCAACTAACGTGGTACTACTTCGCTATGTAAGGAAGTTGTAGAGAGAGTTGCAACGACGCTCTCGCTTGATTCGGATGGTGCTGCAGTGGAAGCCACTTCCTCGTCGTCTTCACATTCATCTTCCACATCAAAAACGCCCAGAAATTCTGCAGATTATCCTTCCATAAGTTCAGAAAAAAATGGAAACATCATGCAAAAGAAGCTGGCATAACCTCGTCATAAACCAGTTCTATGAATTCCCAACAACAATAGCGCATCGGTGATAACGATTTCATTTCTGCACCACTCGAACTGACTGCCTCACAAATCTTAAATAGGAGAACTGCCTCTCCAAGTTCGCTGCAAAATCAAACCTCACCGTCGGCGCACTCAGACCTCTCAAGCGTATTCAGATGTTTATGCATTAACCCGTAAGTGGAGGATTCCCCGCTGTTATGCGGGTTATAGTTTCATGCAACTTCAGTTCCACTTGTTCCCCAGGTGAAACTATCTAATAAGAAAATAAGCAAGGTACGTGTTTAAATACAGATATATGTTTACATACATGTACAACACATTTATGATCTGACATTCAATGTAAATATTTTTCACGAGCAAACAGCTTTCCACTTAACGGATGGAAATCCCCATATTCTGTACTCAAAGATAAGTCATAGGATTTTAGAATATAATTGAATGAATTATTTTTGTGTTAAAATAAAGCGTTGTCAAATCCACAAAGCACAAATTGATGTTTGCAACGTCGAAGTCGGGCAAAGCTGAACGGGTTCTATTCCGTTCAGATAATATTGCTGACCACGAATCGCACCTTATCCACGGTATGTTCCGCATCCACCTTCCATGCCGAGTTCACTTATCGCCTCCATCTTTCTCCTTCATACAAAGAAAAATTATTCAAGTGAACTTACTTGTTCCAAACGTTGTGGAAGCGTCATCGCTATCTAAGTCAGAAGAATCTGAATAGTAGTCGGGTCTATCTCTTTCTTCATCACTGTCGTCCCATGGTCTTCTATGACTGCAATGTTCACATTCACAAAAATTCACATGCAAACATATAATTGGTAAAACCCGATGGCTCATGTATCGACGGATTATTTTTGAATTGCCCTCTTTAGACCATAAATAGTAAGCCTTCAAAATAGCGCAGAGTGTAATTCAAATGGTCAAATTTAATTTTATGCAAATTTTTATGAATTACAGCTTTTTTTTGTGGGAATTTGAAAGAAACACCTTTTTTCCTTAGATCCGGTAGTAGTCGGTGTGTGCTGTGATCCGCTTGATTGTGCACCTCGTCCACCACGTTTATTGCGCCCACGATTCCCTCGAATCGCCGTGTTGACTGACTCAGCACGCCCACCCTTCGAACGCGACTTACCTCGTGCCATTTTGTTTAGAATTTTGACAGTGCGCACCCCTGAAGAGAGGATTATTCATGCTCAATTATATCTGCCACGAATGGCCATATTTCTAGCCAAAAGGTAACATACTACCTCATATAAAAGCATAACTAAATTAAAGAAATGGACTAGATATTTAAAAGAAAACGATGTGAGATGGGTGGTGAAATATCTGACATTAAAAAAAATCAACAAGCAAAGTTATGCATGAATAAATGGGAATGAGTTATCGTATCTCTCAACTATAAGCCCCCCCCCCCACTTATGGTATATGCCTACGTGAAAAATCGTTAACTAGACCTCCAACAAACTAAGTGTGAAATTTTGTATAGTATGAGTTCATCACTAAATTATGGCATCAACATATTTGTTGTGAGCTGCGGTTTTTTTTTTTTTTAAATCGAAAAATGTTGTTTGCAAAGTGCAACCTCAGAGGAGATAAAGACATTCTGGTCGAAGCCACCGGCCTGATTACTGTATAAATGTTTCCTTCAGGGCTTTCGCTAAGTCAGAGTGGCTAGAACTCTAGTGATGAATACTGTACTGATGATTACTGTATACTATGATAACTTATAACCTTACTTTATGTGAAAGGTATCACTTATAACATTACTGTATATAACCTATAACATTATTGCACAACTTCATTACTGTATACCATGATCTTTCTACAAAGTAATCTTGTGAAAGGTGGCAAGTGAAACGATTTAAATTTTCCGATTGAATTTCGAAAATTCAAAACGTTCCACTATTTGGTTATATTCAATCGCATGAGATCGATAATTAAAGCGACGGACAACAACGGCTCTCCGATGTGATTGAGTAGCGACGCTTATAGTTATGAAATAGAGTCAACAAGATGTTAATAAGGTCAAGGGTCAATGCAACAATTTCATTAATAAATTTAATCTTAATTAAAATATTTGCAACAACAAGGAATAATCTACTACTATCGAAGTATCTTATAAAAATAAGGTCGAAAAAAATGACACCGAAAGATTCGTTTTTACAACCGATGAATGAATGCAAGAAGTGAAGAACATTTCACGTTTCATATTTGAGGCAATTTTCCGCAAAAAAAACAAAAAAAAAAACTAAGGGAATATAAGCGTTTCTTTGTAACAAAGTTTTTGAGAGAATAAAAATAAAAAATATTCAACGATTTCGATTGTTTCTCAAAGTTCATAATTTAAGAGTTCATCAGAATTACTAGAATTCATAAAATATGCACTGATTACTTTTGCCCCCCTCAACCCTCCTTGGGCAATCCGCATTCTCGAAATTTCCCACCAGTATGCCGCAAAAAAATAAAAATAAAAATAAAAAATACGAGCATAAAATTGCTCTACTTTTACTTTCAACGTATTATTTAGCATTATCATCGCCAAAATGCCTAACAAAACATTGCGGCATTAAATAACGAATACCGACCCACAATTTACCTACATGATTTCATCCGTAACAGTTCACTTCCGTATTATCGAATCAGCACAACTGTTTCTTTGGAAGGTTTAGTAGAAATGATGGTTACTGGTAAGCATCGTGATCACCATATCGAAACTCTTGAAAACGAAATCTCGAAGGCTAGTATGTTCGAAAAAAAGATAATACCGTACTTCGAGAACAATGCCCCATCCCTACCGTATACTCAACGATGAAATATTACTTCATCCATCGTAAATGTTACAAGCATAAGTAGTAGATATCTAGGAGATGAGGTAACACCAAGATAAGCTAAAGAAGCACTCCCGAAACGATGAGCAACGACGAGCTCAACTCTTACGAGACGCACAAGCAATGATCCCACGAAACGGAACGCATTGTTATGAGCAGCCCGACACTCTCTTTCTCTGTGCTCTCTTCATTAATACGTTGACTCTAATATATTGCGTAATGGATCGATAAAGAGGCTTCCATTTGGAGAGAACAACGCAAATTTTCACTCATTTTTAAATAATACTCCATTCTTTATTTCCCTCAGAAAATTCATCGATCTTCATAGTGTTCGTAAATAATTCGGATTATAAAGAGTGGGAAAAAATTACGAAAAAAAATGGCAAATTTAGCAGTAATGTTGGCGGGAAATGAAGTACCGGATTACGGTAGAATTCTTTTCGAGACCCATTTCGAATTTTGCAACCACAACAAAAATTTATCTACTTGGTCGCGGATAAAAATATGCTTGTGGTATAAAATTGATGAAGTCGTCAGCGGTACAGGTAGGGGCAGGTGTTTCCGGTAAAAGGTCATTGTTAAGTTCAGAGGTAATTTAGAAGATAAGAGGTCTGTAGTGAATAATTAGCCGTTTCGTCGCATTGATGAGTTCACAAAAATAGCACTCTGAATTGTAAACTTTAATTCATGATTTCAAGCTTATAATAAGAAGATGAGAGGGGACTTAGGACAGAGCAGAGAGGAGAACGAGGTGCCTTCCTTGTCCATTTCCCTCGTTTCTCCCCGCAAGACCTTCTTTGAGAAGTTTATCCAAACTATACTTCCTGGAATCTAGTGCTATTCCATCCTTATTCCTCAATCACACTATAAAAATAATTCTACGAGCATTCAAAATAATTTTCTAGTGTGGTCTTTCTTGTTCATTTCCCCCTTATATTTGGGAATTCCACTTTCGTTCCGCCGTTCTTGAAGAGGTCTTTCATATTGGTAGTAATAAACAATAACTGATTATTCAAGCCTTCTCTATTTGTAAAGTTTCTGAGGTTATCTCATAGATGCGATGTTCAATCGTTTTGTATAAAACGAATTTCTAAACTAATTCGACTTAATTTCCAATCGATGCATTATATCGCAGTTTATTTGATGTTTCGGCGACTCGATAGCTTCATCGAATGTGAAAATTCAAATTAGAATTGTTCATATTGATTAGAGAGGTTTTTTATTGCGATCGGACACAAAAATAAATAAATAAATAAATAAATAAACGAATAAATAAGCAAATAAGTAAATAAATAAATAAATAAATAGGGAAATTACTAGAAAAGTATTACTTAATCGTTTACTAAAATGGATCGCAGCATTTTTTTTAATATATGGATGAAGTTTCCAAAGCAGCATTTAGAAGTAGTTACTCCACCTTCTATCCGGTTTATATTAGCGTCCTAAAACGAAGCATTCTGCTTCATCTTTCATTCTTCGTACAGATTAACGATGTTTCTCGATGATATTCTCAATACAAAGTTGACCATCTATTGTGCATAATCTTGCCCACTACTTTCACATTTTAAATGCGAAATATTATGTGGTGCGTATCAACTCCATTTTTTCGGCTAAAACTCTACACTTTCAATCGTCTCTATTTTGGTAAAATTTATTGCAGCCAATACAAAAAAAAAAAAAAAATTGAAAATATTCAACGTTGAATCAATGCAATATCATCGCCTCAAATTCAACTTCATTCTTTATCATAAAATTGTGGGTGGTCTTTCCGACATCGTTCATCCTTTCGTGAATATTTCAGTTCACCTCTCCCCATATTCGATGTCAAAAGGTACCTCAAATGTCCCATAGTATAAGTGTTTGAAATATTCTTCCTCATAGTATCCATCATTCCACGCATCATCTTTCACGCGTCGGCTAACCTCCATCTCACCATCACTGTGATGTAGTGAATCTCCCATTGTTCCCTATGTTGTTTTTGTCTGAACCCTTGCGGGAAGTTTTTGGTGTCTTATTCGTTACGTTTGTTTCTTCTCTTCATGCTTCTCAAATATATGCATCTATTTCTTCCTATATGGGACAATGAAATAATTTTAAAAAATGTTTTCAAACTTTGGAAACATATTTAAGTTCTAGCAGTTGCTACGTCGAGTTAGTGAAGTTTCACTTCATCCAACGAATCTGAAAATCCCAATTTTACAACTTCCCGGAAAATAACCTCCTGTAAGGCGTTGCATGATTCACACGCATAAATAGATGAAACAATGTATCGACCAACAGTATTTGTGAGTAGAGAAAGTGCCATAAAACGTCGGATATGCGGATGTCTCGCTAGTTTTTTTCTCACGTTCTCACCTCCAGGATAGGGTCACGCATTTCACCTCTCCTCCTTGCCCTCTGCGGAATAACAAAGAAGACGCAGAGCCGTTCTATACAGAGTTCCCGAACATAAAAAAGGAGGCGGATAATGAAACCCTACCACATAGCTGTCGATTATGCCTTTGATTTTCGAGTTGAAGTACATTCTATTCCCCACACCTCATCTAAACATCTCGAAAACCAGTGCACTTTTATTCTGTAGTTCCAGAATGGGCAATTGATGTCATCTAGAAATCTCACCTTTTCCCTTCCCGTCAGCAATCACCGTGGGAAGGAAGAGGAAGAAGTTAGAGGATAAAGTTGCAAAGGGACCCGACGAGTGACCGCGGTGCCATTTGTTCACATCTCTGATATGTGCATATTCATTTAAAATATTTATGTTCATGTTGGTTGTTTGTTCATAATTTCCAAAATAAAGTTAAATGTTTTTTCAAATGTTCGTTATTGTAAAATACTCATGAGTTTATGAATTTGTCCATCGGCAACGTGTCTCATGCTAGGCTTTTTATAGACAACAAGGATCCTTGTGAATACCTTGATGTACCTCTAGGCTACTTTCATATATTACAGCTAGAAAGGTAACAACGTCATCGTGAATAAGTTGTAGCCGGAAATAGGTTCATACCTCCATGGCTTTCTCCTTCAACTACTCTTCCGAGAAGGCATCCTATAAAGTTTGGCCTATTTTTCAGAACTCGTCCGTAAATTCTGACTGCCCACTTTTTCTTCATGCTTCGAATTCCCAGCTTTTGCAGCGTAGCTGTGTTGCGAACATGCCAACTATGATGAACTCCAGCGCTGTCCACTTACCCCAGCATCGTCAAATAGTGCAAGATAGCCAATCTTCTATCAAACGTTGAGCAATTTGAACACTGCTAAAGGTAGTTCAAGTAAGGTCAATACAGAGTTACGCGATTCCTTGGTTGCCTGATTCAAGATACGTGAACCTCAACTGCTGAAATATGCACAACTAAAGATGCACGAGAATGAGTACAATTTTGATAAGCAATAACGAAAAAAAAATAGACTTAGCAAGAGGTAATACACGACCGTACCTGTATTAGCTACAAAAATAATGCAGTTACCTGTATTAAATAGTGTTCAACCAGTCAAAGAGGGCTCATTATGTTTATTGATAATCACATAAATAGCACTGCGCATTCATAAACCACTTTTGGATTCTATATAAATCGAAATTGCTTCGAGCGGCAATAAAAATACAACAAAATCTGTACACAATGCACGAGACAGCCGATACATAAATTTTAATGAAACCCTCATTAGAAAAACAAAAAACAAGGAGCAGCATATGAGATGATGATGCAATCGTATAGGTGAACGCTGACGTTGCACCTCGAGCCACCACTTAAGATGAACCACCGATCTCTCTTCACTGATTTTTTGTTGCCTAAAATAACTCGATTATTTTAAATTGAATAATTTCGATTTTAGCTGCTTAACAAACTCAACTGAATTCTATTTGACAGTTCTCGAAGTTTCTGAAGTCCAGATGTCATTCTCTCATGAAGTGATTGCTGCGTTCCTCCCCCCTGTCTCAGTACTACGAGCTCTCTTAAGCTTCTGCGTACACTATTTTGCCAAAAATTCTCTCTAAATACATATCGCGAGAATGATGACCTCTTCCCAACTATCGTTTGCAATACTGCAACCTATTTAAATGGTGCAGGTGTGCTCTTTTATTTTTATCTTTCACTTAATTTTTAGCACATTTCAAGTTCAGTTTTCTTCCGGTTAAGGAGGGGGTTAAAGGAATTTAAGTTTTAAACTACGGCACATATTTAAACATTCAGTAGAAAACATAATAAGTTTTTACATTTGATTTTTCACAAATCTGAAGATGAAACTTTCACGGTCGTATATCGTCTCCCTACCCACCAACCGATGCATTCAACATGAAAGTCTCCTCTGTTCGTTATAAGAGTTTTTAGTACAAGCAAAGAGATTGATAGCGGCTCGCTCGAAAATACTCAGCAAAGCTCATAAGGAAACTATATGAAGATACTGAGTTTTAAAACGATAAAACACTTTTCACTCTAGTCCCATATCATTTTCCCACTACTAAGCAAAACTGTGCTAAAAAAGTTTGAAAATCACATTGTCCGAAGTGCCAGCCGTCCCCTTTTGAGCGTTCGCATCCGGAATCCACAACCCGCTAGCGATGCATCGCTGCAAATGATAACTGAACACCTCCCGGTCCATTGATTCGGCCACTGCTTGTAATCTTGCAAC
This sequence comes from Baylisascaris procyonis, assembly GCA_037389465.1. Lineage (NCBI taxonomy): Eukaryota > Metazoa > Nematoda > Chromadorea > Rhabditida > Ascarididae > Baylisascaris > Baylisascaris procyonis. Next base: position 3,447,850 of record JAZARR010000088.1, on the reverse strand, counting down.
CTCCTGGCTGTCGAAGGCCGCTTTCATTTCCTGCAAAAAAAAGAGCACGATGAGTTCTGTAGATGGGTGAAATTATACCGACATATTTGCATCAGAACTAAACTGCATAATCAGGATATGTTAAAAGTAAATATGGTACAATAGACCTCAGCAGCTCTATTTTAAACGAAGGATGAAGCGCTTTTGCAGTTGTTCTCGACCTGCTGAAGCAGTTTGAGCGAACAGTCCCAAAAGTACAATTTTTTTTTTTCAGAATTTGAACGCAGTCACAGTGGTTTACTCCTTCCCAATTCTTCTCGATATTTTGTTCGCCATATATCATTACAATGAAGTGATCATTCAAAGCTTAACTCACATCAGGCAGACTGTCGTAAACCTCTTGCGGATCCAAGCCTCCAGGTGAAGCGGCAATCCGCTTCGCCTTCTCTTCTGCCTCATATTCCTCGATCGCCGCATCACGCTTGTCCTTACCGCGTTTACGAAGGCGATCCTTAAAAGCCTCCACCTCCGATCGATATAACTTCATATAGCTTGGATCCGCGCTACGGAATCTGAATATCATCAAATCACAATTCAAACGTTATCGTCTAGCAGAAGTCACTCATTACAACACAACATAAATATAAAGAAATGTTGCATTGCAATCAAAGACTTGATGCATGAAAAATGGGAAAATTTCTTTGCTAGTAATATACTAGAACGACGAAAGAATTACTCACTAAAGAAAATGTGACTAAATAAATACACAAAATGAACAATTATTTTAGAGAACGTTATGGTATAGCCATAAACAAAAATAAAAAATTTTCATGATCCGCAGCGTAATTTCACTAGGATTTTATTATATATAAACTTATTAATGAATAATAACTCAGCAAGAAACGACAACAATTCAACAACGTACTAATATCTCTACTGGAATATTGATTGGGGCATTTTTTTGCAGCAATAATTCGGATAAATAAGTGCGGAAATAGAGAACTCAATGAAACGACAGATAATTTAAATGTCAAATGATTAAAAAAAAAAAAAATCAAAAATGTTAACCAACTTTCTGAAGAAATTCTTAATGACGTCGGTGTTAGTGGCAAGTGCATGAAGGTTCTTCGATAGCTCAAGCAGATACTGGATAATAATACATTGCTCAGCGTAATTACTCATCTCATCATCCTAAAAATAAGCAAGCAATATCGTCGTATGAATCCTCCACATTTGCATAGCCAAAGTAAATCTCAATAATTGATATGTTCAACAATATTGCTTACATAAATATAAAATTATATATATATATATATATATATATATATATATATATATATATATATATATATATATAGAATATTAAATAATATATTAAACAAATATTCGTATATAATAAAAATCAAAATCTATGTTTTAGGGCATATAAAAGCTGCATATTCAGTAGTGCAATTGTGTAATTCTGTTTGCGCATCGACGACGCCCCTCGCTCAGTGAAATCAACCCGAATAAGGATGAGAAATACCGCAAACAAGCGCCGCTAAACGCTTAAAGACCTCAAAAATTCGCTAGTCCGCCTTCAACCATCAGTGATTAAGGAAATAGAGAAATAAACCCACAATTCTTTAGATCTATGATAGGCTCATTGCAAAGTGATCATGTCAAATGGGAATAATTCGTAGAGTACCTATGGTCTACTTCCCTCCCCCTTCTCCATCCTCCACTACCGAAGAACCTGTCATCAGCAATGGGGGCAATTAGTCATTTTCGCCTGTTTATTTTCCAGCATTATTTCCCTTCCCCATCATACGTTCCACATATTTTGGATCAATATACGTACCTTCATTTCGATGGCCAAATTAAGTGCCTCGACAGTTAAGAAGTTGGCCGCGAATTCGGAAGCCAAATGCGGATGCTCCAAGAGGAACTTCTCGGATACATCCAAGTCTTTGAGACGACCGAACTCCTTCAGCAAATCTTCATTGGCCTCGAAATAATCGGCCTGCAATTACTCTTTCATGCTCGGCTAACAAATAAACATCACAGCCTCATTCAGCGACAACAAACATTTACAAACATCAATCAAATCGGCGTCCAACCCTCTCACTTACGTACATCTGAACTTGCAGCTTGGTAAAATTCAAACCACATTCGACACTCATCTCGATCGATGGCAAAATATTGCCTTCAGATTAAGTTGCGATATGTAAAAGATTGTACCATCAATCCCAACGACAAAGACTTTGTTACAGCACTGGATGAGAACCCGGCCTTCTGCATCCATGAATCTACCATTACGATAAGATGACCTGAGAAATGATTCTGGTAGAAGCATCAGTTAATTCATGCATATGCGACCGCTAAAAATACGAATTGAAAGTGAAGCGGTTTTGATTTATCCCCCCATCCATCGCTTCAACATATTATCATACTACCCTTTGACATATCATCTCAGATCATCTCTCTCAAAGAATGCTGTAACCGATCAATAACAAACCATTCTCTTCGTCTCTTCTTCCTCGGACATTTTCGGCATCTCTGGCTTCTTTGGTGTGATCTTGTTGATGCGCTGCAAACTGATTTCACTCAGTCAAGAAAGATTTACATAATTTAAAAAACACAAAATTTGCATAAAATATATATCTACACCGATGAGACAATTCTACTGAGGTAACGAAGAGCAAATTTTGTGACAGGAAATAAAGGAAAACGAAATGCTAACACATCATAAAGAGGAATGCTCGGCAAGAAAAAAGAGAAATTTAAGGCCGATTAAAGTTAATGATGTAAGTGATTCAATCACTCTATCAAAAAGGATTTAGGAAAGTGGCCGTTAAGAAATAACGTAGTACACCGAATTAGTGAATTTTATAAAATTTGGTCATATATTTATTTCCCTTCACGTGAACCTTTAGAAGATGACATACATGCCAAAAAAAAACAAAAAAAAAAACAAATATTTTCTGAATATTTTCTACTTTTATTTGTCCTCAAGAATATTTATTCCTGCCCGATATTTTTGCCATTTTCATAAAAATCTTACCTAGAAATGCAACTCTTTTCAGTTTGTTTTTATTACTATCCAGAACGGTGGTCGGTATATGCGTATAGTTTTATGTGATGATCTTGGCACAGTAAGGATAAAATACTTATACATAAACGTGGCTCGCATTTGTTTTCTTCCAATAACCAAATTGATGCCATTTGAGTAACCCCTCCCCCCTTTTACCACCCCTTCTCAAGTATCACTCGAGAGGCAATATGTTTCAGAAAATCCACCACTTTAGGTAAAACAAAACGACTAAGTGGAAGAGCTGATGAGGATGAATAAAGTGACACAAAATACTACTAAAATCCATATTAAAGAGCAAAAAAAAAATGCACAACAAAGAATAATCTTAAGTTCTTCCAGAAACTTTCGAGCGCTTCTCTATTGATTAATCATTTTTTATGCACATTCTAAGATTGGAAGTCAACATTAACTTTTAAGGTTCATATAGTCTAAGCCATAGAAAGTATCTTATGAAGGAAGATTGGGATATGATCTTGAATAATCCATCGTTGATCCGACACTACTGGTTCAAGAAATGGTAAAGCACAAACTCTGAGGCGATTTCACACATGCGCAAGCAACAGCACTAAGTAAGATCGTATAAATGTAAACGCCAATAAGGGGAGGAAAGCAGGATGAAGGGAATTGCCAGACCTCCGCGCAAAATCTAAACAGACAAAAATGACTCGATTAGGAGGTGTGCAAGTCTCAATTCCATATAATCCTATACTTCAATATCATCGTTGCTTGCGGAAAATGGGTCAAAGATTTTAGAAGTGAAGTTTATATGACGAAACATTCCAATTATTCCAATGGTAGACTCGAATAATTAGGCTTCAACCTGCTCCAAGTTTTGAACAACTGTTACAGTTTACTTAATTAATAACAGAAGTATAATCACTAAAAAAATTGCCATTAGAGTGGTAACTAGAAGAAAGGGGGAATATAAAAAGAGATCAAGGCATATGGAAAGGTGAAAAAACTGGAAATAAAGACTGAAAAGCAGGCAAAATATAAAATGCTTACAGAGCTGCTAAATGCCTCATGTCCAATTGTGTCCACATTCCATGGTTCGAGTCTTTCCTTCTCCTCAAGCTCCTTTTCCTTCTTTAGATACTCTTCCTCCTGCTTTTTCACATCACTCATCTCCAGCTCGAGCTTTATACGCTCCTTCTCTTCGAGCTGCGCCGATTTCAGCTTCTCCTCGATCTCCTTCAACAATAAACAAATAGCATCAAGAACTTCGCTTCTATCAGATAAAATATTCCAACATTACTGATATGAACATCTTTAAGATTAAGTTAGGTAGTTTGACTCCGCTAGCCTTGATGTGAGCAGGAATCGAACGAACCTCTACAACGCATATTATTAACTATTTGTGAAAGGATGCCCATGTACGTTCCCTTCTAATACTAAGAGGAAAGTAAAAAAAAAAAGATAGAGTAGACCCAGGCGTAAAAAAAAAAGATATTAGAGTAGACCCAGGTAGAGCACAATAGAACAGAAAATATGGCGAGAATGATGTACATTTCGGGGATATCTTCTAAATGGGGTTCCTATTGGAGGTATTTAGCAGCTCTGTAATTACTTTTTTCATGGATTTCGCAAGCCAGACGGAAAATTTCTCGTTCAGATCTTCTTTGAGGCTGAGTATGGATGGCTGCTAAGGAGGGATCAGGCTATGGACGACAGGAATCGGCCGCTCCCCAGTTACAGCAGATAGGGTGGGGGGGGGGGGCGGAGGGATAAGGGAGTGGTGGTACCCAAATGCAGGTCTACGAACAAATCACTTCAAAAAAGTCTCCAAAATATGAAAGAATTTAATTTCATTCTGCGCTGCGTTATACTTTCTCTAACATGTAACTCTAAATCGCTATGTCTTCGAATATTTGAAATGAACTCTACGCTGCCCAATATTCATTTTTTAACTTTCATGTAATTTACTTCGTTCAGTGTTCAATGCTTTGACTATTGCCTATTCATAGGGAATTTCGATAGATCACTGCTGGCTTCAATAGATCAAATTGCAAATAATACAGAGGCATTATTCATAGACATTATTGAGAACTACCCTTCTCTCAGCTGCTAGCGTGAATTGTGTGGTAATGAATAAAACGGCTATTGCAGACTGCTAGAATGACCGATATAATCATGAAAACGACAATAGCATTTCAGTCAGAAAAACCGATCGATATCCCACTGAAGAATAGCATAACTTTCGAAGAAAAAAATTCAAAAAACAACTAAGCAATTGCAAAAGTAGTAATCAAAAGGTATTGTGCTCCTTTAGGAAAAAGGCAAAAAAATTAACAAAACGATGCATTGAAATGAAAAAAAAAATTAAAAATTAGCACCTACTTGCATACGTTTTTCGATAGTCGATTTTCCCTTCGAGATCTGTGTTCTCTCTTGCTCTCGCACGGCCATACGTTCTAGACGTGCTTGATGACGCCATCTGAACAACGAAGGAGTATCAATGTTCGGATGTGTGTCATCTTCGTCGTCAGATACCTCAATGTCTTTCCACTTTGAATAATCAAGTGGCATTGTTCTCCCCTATAAATATAAATATAAATAGAAATAGAAATGTAAATATATATATATATATATATATATATATATATATATATATATATATATATATATATATATATATATATATATATATATATATATATAAACTTGCGAGTTATAATTCTATCAACAATCCCGAGTTAGAAGTACGACAATCGAACTGTTTTCCGCGTCCCTTTAGGACACTCTTTTATTTGAGAGGTCCTCAATCTTACTGCTCGAGATCAAACACCCACTTAAAGTTTTAACAAAAATCTTCGTCATAACATCACTACATCAATTTGGGTCAGGCATTTGATTCTATCCCTACTTCTAGAATTCGGAGTCTTATGAGCCCCTAGGCTTGACGTCAGTTTCGATTCAGTGCTGCTAGGAATTGATAAATACTGGTGGGAAATGAAACATGCCAAGATGATTCAGTGAAAATATCCGCTAGAATCATATATGAATATTTTTCCTCCTTGCAACTGTGAGAAAGCCGAAGTTTGTTGCAAGAAGCAAAATTATTTACGGAATGGCGAGCAATCAAATAGTAAACAGAATTGAAAAATATACGAACAAGTATCGAAGGAACATTGGAAGTATATGAAAATGGCCATTAAAGGTATCAGAAATGACCTCCGGCAAGTGAGTAGATTTAAATTAACAGAAAAAAAAAGCAAAAGCCCTATAAAGACCGATTATCAATGCACTCGCAATCGGACATAACCGCTCATCACGATATCTAATGCCAGAACGAATCAAGACTGCGCTTACAAGCTTAAAAAATTTGCATCATTCACAGCGCGTGCTCAAAAGCGGGAGATTTAAAAAGGTGTGCTTTCCATTTCCGGTACATTTCAAGTACGCAACTATTGAAATACGAATTTTATGTGAATTGGGATTCTTTGAACAACGATGAATTTTCATTAATTGAAAAGTACTGCTAACTTCACCTATGCAACCTTGCAAATAAAAACATACATTTGTATGTGTATACATGTGTACATGTTAATGACAGCTCGTTAGTGACAGTATCAAAACATATGCCCAAAAGTTTGCCAGCAACTTGACAACATTAAAGGTAATATTCAATGGCTTCAGTAAGGCTAGTAAAGATAATCCTTTGCAATCGACTGCTCTCATAAAGCTCCACCTTCGATAAGAAGCGAACATCGTTAAGCGGTACTTATATCACTATATGAGTTTATGCATGTAATGACGTTATAAGACGCAAGCACTCAACAATCTTCAGAAAGGTATTCACACATACCTTTCCGTGTTGTTGTATAAAACAGGTAGTGCGGTTTAAAAAACGGTACAATTATTGCATAAATATATGATAATACTGCAAATAATATGCTCGTAAGGCATGGGTACGCGCAGCTTTGTAACTCCCTACCTTTCCTCCTCCGCCCTCCCCCTCTCCCTATATGAACGGAAGTGCTGTAGTGTCAGCAAGTGACGAGGTCAACGTATAAGACAACCTTGTTAATTGACCTCCGACCTTTACCGTTCAACTGTGGTGTCTTCAATTCCGAATCAATAAAACTCGATCGGTGCAGCTCCGAAAATGCCGACTGGTACGAAAAATAAGCGATATTTATTTCATCGGCGGTCGGCCAACACGGAAATGGTCGAACGTTTCAAAATGATCTCAACGATCAAACGTTGGCTAATATGGGACTTGCTTGCAGTTAATTCGAACTTATTATGCCTCTACCTGCCACGTCTGCAAGACAAGTTACATCTCGATGAAAATTGACAGCTTTCGCTGTTTTCATATATTTTGCATTAACCATTTTATAATTGCATTAAGTTCGCTTCCATGCAAACACTAAAATATTTGCACCATTTTGATCGCTTTTTATTTCAACTTGTAACTCTACTCATAATTAAGACTCATTTAATTAAATATGCAGTAACATAAACAACACTAACAAATGCAAGATATAGAACATATCGTCAATTATATAACACATTGTCAATTGCGTTCATGTTTTGACATTTGCACTTTCCAGAGCACTGACACGCTGAAGGTCTTCACTCTATATCCCTCCCAAAGAAATAGATTCTTAATTTAGGCTCGAAAATACGAAAGACCGTTGGAATTTATTGGTCACATCAAATTTCACTCAAAAAATCGGAAGTAGCCGAAATCTTTGACTTTTTTCGAATAAGGAATAATCTTCGCGCAAAGACCGAACGATGAAATTCGTTGCGACCGTTACCGTAATGAGTCAATCATTTGTGAACCATTTTAATTGAAATTAAAAGCATTGTACATTATCTCCTAAATAGATAAATAAGTAAATGAATAAACAAGTAAATAGATAAATAAATAAGTAAACAAATGTAAAAGTATAAAACATCGCATTCGTATTCAGAAATAATTACTTTCCAATATTATCGCTACCCTAATGAATCATTTCGCACCTTTAATTCAATTCATACAATTTAGTGCAAAAAATTGCATTAATAGTGATAAAAAGTATTTATATACAAATAAAACTGTTGAAATAAACCTCCTCCCACCTTCTAATCCTTTTTATCACACTGACCATCAATATTTTAGCAAACATAACCAACTACCTTGTTTCTCACATGAACGGTCATGTGAGTGACCATCAGGTTGTTTGAGAAATCATAAATATGAGTGACCACTGGATGGTGAAATGCAGATGCAAAGACTGGATATGTTCAACATCGCGTCACCGGGCAAGTATTTTGAATGTTCTGTTGCCACTGTAACGTACGAATGCTATATACGCTTTGCATATCAACGGTTTTCATGGACAGATCCGATGACCTTAAAACTTCCTGGCAAAGCATGCCGTATAGTTGCCCATCACTTCGACAGCTCATTTCCTATGGATCAGAGCTGGGCGAATCCGGAGTCGAACGTCGCATTTAATTTTTTCTGGATAATGGATTATTCGACTGAACCCCACCTAGCTCTGCAATGAAACCCTAGTGGAGTCCAACTCCGGAGCAGCTCTTCAGAACTGTGGATCTTCTTTACGAGAAAGACTTGCTGAAAAGAGATCATTGTCCATCGACATTTCTTCGTAGATCTGAAGTCATATGTGCAATGCAAAGAACCAAACAAGGGCAGGATCCCTTAAAAACCCCTCCTCCCTCCCCTCTCAAATGCAGAATTGAAAAAATGGTGGTTCGGAATTTATTTGAGGCTCACCCTCACAACTTTTCAACGTTTGCAGTGCTTCCTATATGCATACGTTTCGACCAAGCTGTATGATTGCGGAACGGAACCATACTAACCGATGCTCGGAGGTATTCTGCTGATCCTAGAGTAGAAATCAAAAAATAACTGTGCATTCACTGCATCACTCGAACAAAAAAATAGCTAGAGTCGATTTAGCTCTCTAAGGGTGTTAAGGTGGGAGAGTGTAACTAACCGCCTCGCAAAGAAATCCGCATTTCCATCGTTAGCAGGATTATCTATTACGTTAACACCGATGGTTGCTTAGCAGCTCAGTATCATAAGCAAACGACACTCAACTCCACTCACCACCGAGCATTCCCCCACAGTATTAATGTAACATCTCTTTAACGTCAACAACAATCGAAGAACGGCAAAAATTCCGATCACGGATCCATATGTATATCGAATTCCATGCGAATTCAAAGAAATACGCGGCACACCATAAAGAATTCAATTCCACCTTCCTTCGTAAAATATATGAGTGCAATTACGCACAACGTTGAAATTATGCACAGCGAATCTTCTTTAATTTTTACAAGCAAAAAAAAAAGAAACAAACAAATAAAAAAAAAAAATTGTGGCATTGAAGTGGTGAAGAATAATTCAAGAAAAAAAAAAAGTTGAGAAAATGACATCAATATATCATACATTACGACATTTTTGACATTTAATCGGCAAATATTCAAACATTTATAGTTTCAGTAATTAGGCAAAAACAATAAAATCAACAATATTTTCAATATGAAACATTATCGCTAAATTACAAACAATTTATACTGAACAAGCACATTTATAGAAAAGAAGCATAAGCGATAAAAATATACAAATTGAAAACGATAAGAAGAGTAGTCAAATAAAAAAAAAAAAAATGCACATGATAATGGGAAGCAAAATATAATAAAGTAGCGAAAAGAGACACAATTTAGGTGCCTCCAAATATGAAGCAAACAACGAAGGGATATTTCTAAAGGAAAGAACAACAATCGCCAACCCCACCATTCCATGCATAAGCTGATTCAAAGAAGATTGCATGTATAATAAAACAGTTCACCACCACCCTTCATTCGTGGATATCACTCTCTTCCTTTTCGCCTCCCCCCCCCCCCCTTCGAGAGTCCATTGGGATTTTATGTCGGTTCCAGACATCATTTAAAATCAAAACAAATATGACACGAGCATTTCCATTACATTGCAAATAATATCACATTGCTTTTTTGCCAGCTGCCTTTAAACGATGGAAAGAACCTGTAGAAGAAAAAAACTACGAGGTGAAAATACGCCTCGAATTGAGGCAACGTGATTCAAATTGAACTATCAACACAAACCTATAAAAATCGACAGTGGCAATCACAGAGGAAAGTGTTCGCAATGAAGGTGACATGTTACTACTTCTATATCGATCATAATTCCAATAAAGTAATATCGTGCAATCGGTGAATATCTGCTATTAATTAAGACCCTTTTCTCTGTACATGCCAAATAACAGCTGAGTCTCTTTATCGAGACCGAAAATATAGTCACAAATTCCACATGAAAAAATAATACATGCAAGATGATGGAGCACTGCTGCATGGAATATTCACAATAAAAGAACACGGAAAAGCAAGCGAATCTTTTTATTTTATCCTTCCAATAGCCTTTTTGTATCGATGCTTTATCACAGCTTTAACTTTTACGAAAGAAATACAGACTTGAAATGTTACTTGAAGAGACTATGCGAACTACAACTTTTTCTACCGCTCCATTTGCTTTTTACCTTCTCAGATCTAAAAGCCACTCCTCCCGACTACTCATTCTAATGAATTTTGTCTCATTCCACTTACACCCATACTTGAGTATTAATTCACTTAACTTCAAAATTCATCTGAGGTACAAGTCTGGAGCTATCAAGCCAGTTCTGGATTTGTGCTTTTGCGATCGCCCTCGCGTGTTCGGGCAATGCCCTCATATCGGCCGTCACGCTCAATGCAAAAGCCTTATCACCATCAATGGCGTGCATATCATGCTGTTGCAATAAAACGTTGCCTTGCAATTGTCCTATCGGAATGCGTTGCTGAGCACTTTGAGCACCTATAAATAGCAATGTTAGGTTGAATAGTTTCACTGGTGTGGATGGCTATCGGATAGGACAGAAGCCTGAATGATTTTCGACTTTCTGATGCAAACGACGGAACGAACGATAGAAATATTCCAAGCTTTCGACAGGAAAGTGGAAAAAATTGTGCCCTACTCCCCCCCTCCTCTCTCCTTATCATACAAAAGGAATGGGATTTTCTAGAATCCCGACCTAATCGTAGAGGGAACGGGAATCAACTTTGCATCAAAATCATCAAGCAAAGTTTCCATAAGGCAGCGTCAGGGATTTTAACGAAATGCTGAAATTCCACGACTTATCTGTCAGCAAAGCCATTTCGCCCAATCTTTCCTAAGATTTCAGTCATTTTCAAAACTCACCTCGTTCACGTTCGAAATCAACTCTGAACTCTGACCACATTTCAGTCCTGTCCGCATGACAAAGAATATATAGGTAAAGCGAACACTCTAAAAAAGGCTACCTTGATGTAAATGCGGTATCGCCTTTCCTTGATGGGGATCCGCATGGAGTACCATCGTCGCATAGGGGGAATGGAGTTGGGTGACACCGTGCTGAGATGTGGCATGGTGCTGTGGATCGACCATATCGTCCAAATATCCATCATCAGATAATTCGTCGCTATCACGCTTCCGCTTTACGTGCCTTAAAGTGATTAATAAAATATGAAGATGAAAACAATAAGCCAGAAATAAGTTGGAAACATTCGTTTAATTAACTTTTACGAGGTTTCTACATATAGTAAAGTTATGATACCTAGCCTTAGCACTTCTAAACACGTTTCATTTTTAAGTGCATAGCACTCTCAATGCGCTACAACCATTCATGTCATCTACCGACCCGATAACGGATAAAACAATATTTGTACGCAGCATCTGGAAACTTATTAAAGGTTCACTCATCATCTCACCGAATTAGTGTTGCGTTTTAATGAATGCAACATTTTTTTTTTCTCATACAAATCTTCTTGTTCAGTTTTTAGGTTTCCTGTCTTTCACATACTCATAAGCACGTTTTTTATTTTTTTTTTCTCATTTCTGAATTGACATAGGGAAGGGGAATTTGACCTATTGCCCCCTCTCTCCTATGAAACTGTTTTCAACCATCCTGTAAGAAGAGATGGAAGCGAACAAGTAAACGGAGAATATCAAGGGAGCTGGAAGTCTACGACTTCCTGCCTTTTTCGAGGAAACATCACAAAAAACTATCAAGAATAACATTTCTCCTTTTAATGTCCCTTTATTCGGAATGTTCCCAACAGGTGAAAGACCACACATCCAAGTTGCGCCGAGGTAATTTCACTGCACCACAATGATCATAGATTATATTACTGCACTTGGGATAAAAAAGCGCAATAAACAAAGGGATGAGTGGGTTGGACAAGAAATGGAAAGTCGCACAAAAAAGATGCACAAGACGAAAGATACCATAAACATTTCACCTTTTGAAGTGTTCTATTAGTTCTGAAAGTGAATTAATACAAAGCATATCGACGAAAAAGAGAGCTTTTTCAACATTTCACGTAGTCCAAATAAATAAAAGTATCTCAATTTAAATGACCGCACTTTTTTTTTCTTTCGAGGAAAAAAAATCAAATTTCTACACTTCTAAATGGCTACAAAACAGAATATCGCCACAAATAAATCGATGAAGTGAGTATAAAAATATAACTTGCTCGTAGAACGATTCTCACACTGAGAACGCACTCATAAACAAAACATTGCTCTCTTATTCAACAACGCAAATTCCACAGAAATAAAGGAAAGGAACACTGCCTAATTCGATATTTCAGATTTAAAAAAAACGACCTGAAAGGAGATAACAAAAGGAATCAATCAACATCATGCGTAAATGTCACCGAGAACAAATATTCACTGATATTTTCAATTCATTTAAATTCAAATATTCACGTTGATAAACGTTAATTTCCACCTTCACAATAGAAAGTAAATAATTGCATCTTCATATAAGAAAGAAAATAAATGTGCATGCACAAGGTGAACAGCTATTCAAAAGCAAGTCTATCCTGAATTGTTTAACATACATTCAACGCATTAAAACAACAAATACCACAACAATGATTGATAGAAACATTTGAAAGTGGAAAACGGCCTCATTCAGAAATCAACGCGCACCAAAACGAAAATGAATGAAAAGATGAGATAAGCCAGAATCACCGTAGATAAAGTTTTGAACCGCAATGATATAATCCCAAAGCATAGAGAGATAGAGAAATTTTTCAGAATCAAAAGAAATCGAAACACTTACGTAGCTCTATCGTCGAGAAAAGGATCGATCCACATCATCTGCGGAAAAAGATCCCACTGTGATTCGTCAGCCTCTCCACTCGCTGCGTTTGACATACGCATTTTGCGTTTTTCCCTCACATACCGATCGCGTACCTTTTTCCATTGCTTATAAATCGAATTGATATCCCCTTAACCGCTGCTTTCGCTTCACTTTATTATATTTTATCATTCATATAAGCACAACAAAGTCATACATCTTTATGCGATCACAAACTTCAGCGACTTGTTATTTTCTAAAGGAGTATTACGCCTCTACACGATTAAGCCACTTCCCACTTACCGTTCAAGCTTTAATCAATGCCTATACTCTCAGCACCAAATTACAGCAATAATAACCAATTCATTTCTTCTATTCTCATCATGCTTCCACACAAAAATCACCCAAATATCTTCACATAAAGTCATCCCCATCGCATAAGTAAACCAAAAAATAGGAAAATGATTACCAGGAAAGTTGAGGTTCTTGATAATCTCAGCCCACGCTTGATTTCGATAGTCCGAATGCCTATATTTCGGATCCCTAATATCATATAGGCATGGATGCAATTGAACTTCATGAATAAGATTCGACGAGAAATTCGGATCCGTTATAACAATCTGATGGGCGGTCTGTAATATTCATTAACACTGTTTCGAAAAACAAAAATCCAATAATTAGTACTCTGGATAAATTCGAATCAAATACTGAAATCAAAATTTAAAAAACCGAAAATTCCAAATTTCCGTTATATTTTTTCATTCACGCTTGACATGAAATTTGGGTTTCAAAACTAACAGTCTGTACTCTAAAACCACCAAAGATTACATTGATAAACCATTACTGTTATGGCGTTAGAAGTGTTTTGACTGATGGCAGCTAGACATCGGTTTTCACACTGCACTTCCGCTAGAGAACATCTTAAAAGACCTCAGATACTCCTTTTTTTTTCAGATCGACAGATAAAATTTCAGTGATCAAATCACTTTCGCCACAAATCCCCACCTCAAAATTTTATAAAAAAGCAAACTAGAAACTAGACGATAGACAACGACAATGACAACGGACCACTTTTTCTTGCAAATAATACCACGTAAGAAAGTAGCTTTCTTGCGTTAGAAAACAGTATGAATATATCAACAGTCTTCGGGAAAAAAATCTGAAGACACTGGCCCGCTCGATGCTTCCCATAAAATATTAACCGATCAATCAACCTGTTCAAGGAACCGCAATAGCTGGCACTAACATGTTCTAGATAGAGCATTTCGTGGAGGCACACTGAATAAGGAGAAGGAACAAACAATTCGTTGCCTTTCTGCAACTTGAAGTACCTTCCACCATACCAAATTCATTACATCGCTAATCTATCATTAAAACATTACCTAAACGAAATTCAGCAGAAACAAGCATACCCCGCCTGGAGAAAGTAACATTCCCTTTCCATCTTTTGCTCGTGCATACTGCTGCTGTTGCCTATCCACCATATGCGGATCCAAAAATGTAAGGTGCTTGAAGTATTGCCACCCCGTCTGATCACCAGTATATTTTATTTTCTTCTTTTCCTTTCCATATTTATCTCGAAGTTGTTTCCAGCGATTATACAACGTTCTTGCGTCACCTAAAAAATAATTTCACGGTAAAGTTGCAGAACCCGACAGCACCATCCTCATTACCAAATATTTCCGCGCTTTAACTTTATAAGCTCCCCTTCTGTAGTTAATAAAACCCCCTGTCTCACAGAATAGTCAATATAAACCCAATCCATATTTCTGAATTCCTATAAAGTAAGCGCCAAACGTTACACCTTACAGTGTAACGGAAAACAAAAACTGAAAACTTGACAACACAGAGTAGCACAAAAGGGATTCAAATTCAGTGGTCACGATGAATCATCACCTCAACTTAGAAGATTACACAATAAAATCATGATTTTATCACTTATGTTCATCGGAAACTCTCCACGCTATGGCCTTAGCTCTTGAAAACACTTAAATATTTTTATGCTTGCAGCTCGTCTTTTTTTCCAGATTTCTGTAATTCTAAGGTCTTAAATTAAGGTTGAATGGTGAAAGTGAAAACGAAGGAAAGAGGGCTTATAAAATTTCCTTTCTGAAGTAGTTCTGCCCATTCCAACTCACACGTTTCTTCCTGTCAACTGTCGTCTACGACAGCGGTTAAACAACGAACTGCGAATATTTCAATCGAAACCCGTTTGTTGATGACGTCATTGAAAGACAAAAAAAAAAACAGCATAAACAACGACTCACCGTCAAACTGCAGTATTTGTACAAGTCGATTCCACACTTTTATTTTATGATCGGCACTCCTGTACTGCCGATCTTTGGCATCGTATAAACATCGGCTGTTACGAACTGCTTCGATAAGACGCAAATTGAACGACGACGGTTCTGGTTCGTCCATCGCATTCGTTAAGCTAAAACATTACGCATCACCGGTTAAAAGAACCATAGTTCCTCCCAAAAATGCTAGAAGAAAATGAGAAGGAGTCAGAGGATGCTTAATATTAGCCAAATTAACATTGCATCCAGTGGATTTCACCTCTGAAATTTGCAGTCGCTCATACCAGCTGGAAATTGAAACCTAGCGAATGTCACGCTGTTAGACCGACGACCAGATGCTTCCTAGACATGTCGGCTTGTACCGAATACGGGTTTTTGTGCCGAAGACACAGATGTTTCGTGATTTCCCACACAATTTCTACGGATGGTCTATGGTACGACGGAACTAATGTCCGTTGAAAGGTATCGTAGGGAAGCATTTCAACTGCATTTGTTGTACTCGACCTTGCAGTTGAATATATGTCAATGTAGTACGGTGATATCTATATTGGGCGTTGTTGTATGGGAATAGACATCTGCGTCAACGTTTTTATGTTCATAGTTAACGATGTAAGGGGGTATTTGTCGTTGTTTTATTATTTCATTGGCTCTAGTTCAAGTAGTTCAATAGCCACTTATTCACCGTCAGTAAGTGCTTGAAATTATAAAAGTAAACGCGTACATAGCAATAAGTTCCGTTATTTGTTTCTTTACTAGTTGCTATAGTCTCCGATGAATTCAACGAAAAATGAACGAACAGCCCAAATCGAAAATATCTAACCAACGATACTTCCAATTAACGAACCGCATATCAAAATCTTTTAGTGGTCTTGACGATCCGATTTTCACAGCAGAAAAGCAACTTCAAAAGATTTGAAGTGAGATGTGCTTAGCCAGATGCCACAGTTAGATGGTATCACATTACGCTCAGGGTTTCAGCATTAGAGCATTCTCATGTGCACGCATAGTGACAGCCAGTTGTTCAACGAGAATTGAGATACAACTTTTTTAAAAATCAATGTCAGTCCCTCCAAAAAAAGTTTCACTCTAATCAATCTCCTAAATAGCAGACTTGTTTTACTTCCACATCGAATTGAAAAATTCATCAATGCTTCACAATAATGCAGCAAACATCCAATAATATTACAAATTGCATTAAAACAAACACAACATTAAAATACAAAATCTGAATGCAAAAATATTCGACTTACTAAGAAAGATCGGAATCGTTTTCCTGATGATAGAGAGGTGACGGTGACTGCGCACTTTCCATAAAACGGGCTTCTCTACAAATCGAAACCGACTAATTCGATTTTTGATTATAGTTGATGATTATTTCTTGATACAGTTACCGTCTGCAAAATATACACGTCGATGAAACAATAATATTTAAAAAAGAGACAATGAAACAATAATTCATCGTATCCATCATTGCAAACAAATAAGAAAAGTGTACAACGATCGCAATAACGTGATCGGTAATTCAATCAATACATGTCTATGCCGCAACTATGCTTTCAAGGATCCTTGCATTCAAAAATATTCATAAAACTTCACGGAATCACCGTCAAGTAGAACAACGATGAATGACTGCAACAATATAAGCATAGAATTTACCAATGAAATGATATGGTCACCATGGAAAGGTGATCACTCAAACCTACCTAATGCCTCTATGCCCTTTATTCTCTCAGTAATGCACAATTTTAACGTGTGATTCGCTTAATCATATACGCGGTTCGAGTTGTTTATTGCACAGACGCTACTAATAAACACTCCAACATCAACCGCATTCATACACTATGGAAATTACCAAAGCAATAAAATAATTGGTGCAAACTCGATATTCGATCTGTCCCTCTCCACCGCATCCCTACCGCTTCCTTGATCGCATCCTGCGATCAGTATCCCCTCAGTGGATTTTAAATGTTTTCCTGTTTTCTATCCTCCCCAATCTTTCCAATGCTTTTTTTTTTAAATAAAATCACTTATGTTTTTTTAATCATCTTTGCCACTTATCGTATTATTAATTAAGCCATTTCAACATTCTTTTTTATAACCCTCCAACTCTTGTTGAGAACGCCTTCCAATTTACGTGCGTAATACGACCGATCTGTAATCTCCAATCCTTGTGCTACAAATAAACACCAAGCAAATTGAAGCAAACATCGTGCAAAATCGTTATCGTCGGCGAAATACAGCCAAACGACGAAAAAGCAACTGAAAATACGCATACTGAAGCAATAAAACGTTAATCTAACGACTTAAGGCCCCGGAAGTTGGGTTGGGATCGCAGCGCAACCTGCATGAAATAAGCAGCGCACGTTCCCTGAGGTCGTTCATTCAATTTGCCTATAGGTGAGGTCTCTTAACTTCGTGTCCCTTCGCTAGTCACCAAACCCATGCGAAGTCAGTATGTCATTCTTCAAGAACAGCAAAGTTCGATCTCATTTCCTTTTTTTTTTCTCTCTCTCTCTTTCTTGAGTGGCAGAGTTACGAAAGTGCCCAGATGATCGTCATTTTGAGACAGGTAGATTTTAAAAACTGCAAGTAGTGAACATGACATGTTTTGAGCGATCAAGGGTCTTGACCTTCCGCGAAGGAACTGGGGGAGGGAGGAAGGGGAGGGGTGGGGGGGGGGAGAAGAAACTTTCCGACCGTTCATAAAGGCGCTTCCCGCGTCTTTATGTTCGAAAACCCCATTACTAGAACTAGGCCGCTGCATCCAAACACTTTGGTTTTAAATTCTTGCATTCTAGTTGCCTCGATCGCTTATAGCAGTACCTTTATGAGGAGGGATGGTGTATGAGAACACATCAAATTCGCTATCAGTAATGTCTGGACATGGACAGGGTAGTCAGCCCACCGCTTATATTGGCTCATTTGAATCTGTGTGCTAAACCCTTGTCCCCCTCCTCTCCTCTCCCTCCTCCACTCACAGAAGTCACCCGAAATTGGTAACTTACGGGACCTGAGGTGGAGGGAGTAATGAAAATTTCCAATCCGTTCTTGGCTGTTGCATATTTACTAACGACCTAGCCAATCCAGGTACGTTGAGCACCTCTTCAAGTAGCATCAAAGTCATAGCAGCAAGCAAATAGTCATATAGAACACACACGGAGCTTCTAACCACTTCAGATCGCAACTCACGTCACATCTACGCACTAAAGCTAGCATAACAAACAACAACAGCGAAGCCAACATATGCCATCCTGCACCGCTCCCGACCTTTCACAGCACTAACACAGAAGCTTCGCCTAGCGACCGACTTGCAAAGTTCGTTCCACTCGCTACCGTAAGGAATCACCTGTTAGCGTTCATTGAACTGGCGAAGTGCCAGTTTTTATTGATGGTGCTCGACGCGCAAAGGTTAAGTCAACTCCAGAGATAATTCATTCAGCGGGACCTGCCAGGTATTCCGGCGGATTCTAGTCAGGGGAGAGACAAATACAGGTAATCAAAGGTATGGTCGTCAGTTAGATATGCAAGGAAACTGGCAGTTGAACTTGTGGATGAACGAGTTGTAACAGTTCTTGGATTACAGTACGAAGGATCATGACCCGTACGGAAAGGAAGATGAGTCCCGTTCGCCACAAAATAGCACTACGTCTGTACTCCCGTTTGCTATAGGACTAAGCGTTGTTTGATTGCTCTAACTGTTTATATATCCTTACCTCCGACGTTTGCCTTCTTCAAAGACCTAGAGGAACACGACTGGAACTTTGCATCGCAACAAATTAAAGCAATCTAAGGTAGTTAATGTGAGAATAAAGTCGAAAAAACCAGGTAGAGCGTTCACAGCATCGAGAGCGTTAACGTTGATCTTGGCGAATCGTTCCTTCCGGTTTCACCATATCTAAATTCCGGATAACCATCCGTCCAGCAAACTTTACCGTTACCATTGATAAAAAGCCAACTAAACTGCCCCGTTGCATCCAGTAGTGCAAAAAAGGATGTATGAATTAGCTAGACAGACAATGCACCCGCGACATTTGCGCCCCTAAGTGATGGTCGTATAACATGATAATGAAAAAAACTGTTAAGAGTTTATTGATACTAAAATGATAGTTGTGATATAAAAAAGTAGCGAAAGCCTAAGTTCAGAACTAAGGGGCTTTATTGATCCATTGCGGGGTCTCTTTATTTCTATGGGGCTCTACGTATCAGAAAAGATTTCATCCTTCAACGATCATTTTTCACTACATAAATATCAGGTCTTCTGATCTAATTGACCGACGCATCAACACACTAGAAATATATGCAAGAAAAGCACAAAACATTTTAAAATATTTGATAAATAAGTAAAATTCAAGGGAATTAAATCAACTAACTTCCAAACGATGTGGGAATATTTTTTTTAACGCACAAAAATTTCACGAAACATGTGTCTATAATTTTGTTGAATTCGAAACATCTATGTTTTTAGCGTTTTTCTATGCTTACTAAGAAAGTTTACCTTTGAAATTACCTGCACAATTCAACATTTATGCGTTAGACTAAGCGTATGCTCATATAAACTCTCAAATTCGCATAGAACATAGCTGTCTTTGAGATGTGTTTTTTAATGTGTTTATATTTGTAAGCTATTTTTAGGTCTTTTCCTTCATTTACTTCGAAAATTTCTGTCAGATTGCTGTGACCGATTATGCCTTTAGATGTTTTCTGACCAAGTATAAGCTCCTTTTACTCATTTCCAATAACTTCCTTATTTTATATTTTTAAAAATATTTCGCTGCAAAGCACGTGATCGATAATATTTGAATATTTTTCACATATTGCAGCGAAAATGAAGCAGCAACTGCAAAATAAACAATCTTGCTTCGCATAAACTACGAACAATTTCCCTAGTGGAAATGAAAGATAGAGGTTGTGGCTCATCTAGCTAATGAGGGGAAAGATTTAAGCATCGGGAAGCGGCTCACGTCCGTTGTCATGGGCTCAGGATTTGCCTGATCCAGAAGTACACTAGAAGCATCTTTCCAATGTTCTATGGGATCACAACATTGTTTCACTAATATTGATCCACCGATCGATCACTGTTCACTAATGTGAGTGACGTTTGGTCAATAGACAATAAGAGAATACATACAGGGTAAACATGTGATTGGCGATCCCGAGCAATGAACATTTGAGATCGGCAACAATATAGGGATGAAAATTTTCAGATGCACGAGTAAACAAATACCTATTTATGGTATTGACAATATTCTCGGATAATTTCTATATGGAGATGTTTCGAGATTGAAAGGAGTGCATAACAAACGCTTTATCGTAATCCATCTAAATCACCTATTTTTGAATTTTTTTTTTTTCACAGAGAGTTGTTTATACAAGAAATTAATTCGTAAAATTGTTGAGCGATCAAGCAAAAAACCACATTGATTACGATTAAACACTCTATTGAGTAACAAAATTCTTAACAAAAATTTTTAGCACTTTACAAAGTGAATAGGTTGAACTAATTGAGTGCTAATTTTGCATTAAAAGGGTTTACTTCCGCTGATGAGTGTAATGAAAGATTTCTTTTCATAAACATATTTAAAAGGCGACTACTTGATGAAATATTATTAGACGCAATGAAAATATTATTCAATTTTTAGTTACTTTAAAAAGCAGAATCGGCATGGAAAAGAACCGCTCAACATTTCTAATGGGAACTAATCGGTAAGGTGGACGCTGCTTGAGAAATTTTCAGCTATAGTTAACTCATTCATGAGTTCAACGGCAACTAAAAGTAACGCCTAAAAAGTATTCAGTGTGAGCAGGTTCATCGGCTAAATTAACCAACTTTTTTTTTGTTTCAAAAAAAAAAAACTTCATCAGTGCTTTGCCGGCAAAGTAACTGTTACCGTCACTCTCTTTTTCTCACTAACGACGAATCAATCTTGAGCATACGGTAACCGTAACGCATGATATCGTTATCACTGATATAGATAAACGCATGTTGCATGTAAATAATCTCATAAAATGCCAACATTGTATGTTATATTTGAATTCAATTGAAAATAAATAAATGAACCTATTGTGCAGTAAATCTCACTAAGAAAACAACCAAATATGGGCACATAACAACAATAACAATGGGCACGCTCTCACAACCTTTACATTTTGGATATTCTTATGAACAATGAAGTGAGAAAAGAATGCTCCCCCCTCCTTCATCACAGTGGTGCGATATATTATAAGCCATCCATACTTTTGAATCTCTCATCGATTCAATCGTTCGCATAAAAATGTTCGAAAAAAACGTAGATCCAGATATCGGCTAACAAAGTAAGCAACTAATCCTGAAGCTCCCATAGCCAACAACTCAGAGGAACGTAAAATGACTCGATACCTATAGGCAGTGCTAACTGATGCTCAAATATATGAATGGAGCTCTTATGAGAATTATTCATCTAACATACATATTTAAGGAATGCGTTGAGAATATTTCCAAAAAGTGATAAAGTTGAAGAAAAGTTTCATTTTTCAGTGTCTAGCTTTAAAGACACTTTTTTGGGGCATTTGCAAAGAACGTTGAAAATGCCAAACACAAAATCTATGCATAAAACGCAATCTTCATTTGCTTATGCCTATAATCGTGACGAATAATCGTCACTATAATCGCATTCCATAGAATCACAAAACCAACGATCTCTTTCACTCAGCGACGAGCACTCCTATATGGAAATTTAACAGGAAATTTAAAAAAAAAAAAATCTGAAATAAAACTGAATAAAATCTTTATCGGATTATGATTTTATCTGATGGTGAAGAATAATTTCTCAAACTTCTATGATAAATAAAAATTCGAAATAAATTCATCTGTTGGATTTCATTCGAAATTAAGTTTGAATTTGTTTGCAAATCTCATCAAATCCACACATCATCTTTCGACGTTTAAAAAAAATATTTTCCATTTCTTCCACTAATAATCAATAGATTTCAAAGATTTTAAGAAAAAACTTAATTAATTTTAAGCACTTATATAAAAACTCGACTTACACTTTAAAATATTTGTTACTGGAAGCAGTGCAAATTTTAAAATGGGATGTAATTAAATTAGCACCATTAAATCAACATAAAGAGAATGATACTCGACAATTCACTCAATAAAGTAACACATCATTGAAAATACGGCGATAAAAGTGAGTGATAGAGTGGATAGGGAGATGAACATTGATAATCCTAGCTTTATTCAATAACACTTCAACCATAAGGTGAATCAAGGTAGACATGTTTGCTACAGCTTTTACGATAGAGCATCACCCACATCGATCAAACGTTGAATACAGTTACATCGAGAAGTATAACATTTCTTTCAACGATATAGTATTTTACCTTTTGCCGATACGTTATTTGCGGCAACGAAAGAATTGTAACGAAACAATAAACCAAGAAAAACGATTAATTTCCGATAAATAAACTTGCAGCATGTTTAAGAACCAATTACTTTCGAGATGAGTAGGAATAGGAGCAGGTATTTAAATTTAGACTGTCACTGAAATTTCTTTAACTTAAATTTGTATTTAAACTTGAATTTTAGTACTTAAATTTAGTACTTAACTTTTATCTATTGTATAGCTCTCTAATTACAAATTGATAATACAAAAGTACTTATTGATAGTCAACTATTCTCGCATAAAATGCACTGAGTATAGAGTGGCAAAGCGATTTGGTTGTTGACGATAGAAGTGTTATAAACATTAAAAAAAAAAAAAATCGACGCAAGAAAAAGATTGTTCTCTATAGATCTCATGGAAGACAACTCAAAATATTGCAAAGTAATGCTTTCAACAAGTGGAAAAAACCAAAAAAACCAAAAAAAAAAAACTGAGCACAACGTCCAATATGAATAATATTTATATTCATAACGAAGAAATATCGTATGATTACAAAAATATAACAACTGTTATGTAACAAAATTTAGGGGTTGTATTCTCATTTTCTTTCTTTTTTTTTTTTTTTGGATTATTTACATTGATTCAACTCTCATTCAGAGTAACCGTTTAATTTACATCTATAGAGTGTAGAATTTTCATTGAAAAAAAAAAAATTAACTCTATCGCGCATATTTCAAATAAAATTAACTCTACTATAATTTTCATCAATAGAGTAAAAAAGAGATAAGAGAGGAAAAAAGTGAGTTTTCTTGAATCCTTAGTTGTTTTTTTTTTCAAAAAAAATTTTGGAAAGTATTCGACGAATAAATAAATTTCAGAAAAAAAAATTATTTCTAAAACTTTGCAACGGAAATAATTGTTTATTTGCTTCGTTTCGAAACTAATAAAGCTGCATTTTCTCGGCGTTTTAGATCACGTTTAACTTATTTATCGTATTAGCTCAATAGGCTTCATTCATTTATAAAAACGTTGTGCAAAAGAGAGATGCCCTTTGAAAATGAGGAATAGAAACAGTAAACGAGCGGTGGAGAAGGAATGCGGAGGATGGAGGGGAATGGTGGGGGGGAGGGGGGGGGGGGGAGGGGAGGGAGAGGGGAGATGATAGGGGAGGCAATATACAGTTTTTTTTCACCTATCCGAGTTTTCTCTTAAAAACAACTTTTCAATAAATTCGAGCATCAAATGACAACAGAAGTGATCTCTTCTACGTGTAATAAGTCAAAATAACGAAAGTGACGTTAAGCGCTTTAAAAGAGCGATAGAGATCTCTTTCACAGTGTCACTATTTTTCCTTCTTATTTAATTTGCGCTACTGCTCAACTCTATGCGCTTAGCTTTCACCATTTACCGAAACAGTGATGAGACCCGATGTATTCATTTATGAGTTAGTCTATTTGATTTCATTTCGAATCCACTGGTTTCAATTGCATTTCACAATCTTTTGCGTTTACTGGTTGTAGAGTGGCTTTACGTTCGCCTTGAAATATAATCTTTTCTAAATTAAGGGCCGGCAATTCCGATAACATTGCACAAAATGTGCCAAACACATATGAAAGCGCTAATTGTGCTAAACAATGGCCAAAGATCGGTAATTTGTTATGATAGACCATCGGGAACGGTACCAATAGATAGGTGAATACGACAAGTACCATATGTGCCAAATAAACCTGAAATTTTAATTATAGTATTAATATATCATCAAGCAATAACGCTTCCTATATTAATACAGTAGAATGTACCGTATACATTATGCCCTGATAAAGTATACTAGAATACTACAAAAATTTGCAGCGGTAATGAATTAGAGTTCGTTTGAACTCTATATTTGGCTGTTACTATAAAATGTTTAATATACTGCATGTGAACTTGAAATAAAAGTGCAGAAAGCATCTTCAGTGCTCATACTATTTTATAACAAACGGTGAAAAAAAAATTCTATAATGTAATAGCGTACTAAAATTGTTGATGCAAATTTAATACAAGTACCACACAAAAAAATGTTCATAAATTACATTTAAAAAAACTTGTAATTTTATAAATGAGCTTTTTCGACAAAAATTGAGCGAACACAAGACGCATAGGAAATGCGCGAATGATAACGGCTAAGGTGATTTTTTTTTTCGATCACCAATCTCGTGAACTTTCGACTACAACAGTTTTAGTTAGTTAGTCAATGCCTATATTAAGAATTCATTGTTTTATGCTATGCAATTATTGCAATGGAAACATATTTTCGTTATAATCACTAAACGTATAATCACTGAATAGTGAATAACTCGATCGCGTCGATGTATAATGTGCCGTTTATGTTGATACTAAGGTGCGGACCATTAGAAACCATCGAGGCCAACAAAGATTACAGCTGAATATTCCACCCAGACTTTATACCTTATCGATTTAAAGTGAAACAAAGAACCGAACATTGAACCCTAACATATGCAAATAAATTTGAATAGAAATTCACGTTCATTGGCTAGCCACTGTGGATACGTACAACGCGACTGCAATATTTGGTTAAGGGACAACAAGTGGAAGGGGGGGGTAACCTGAATTAGATTCTATTAAATATTGAAATATGGTTCTGGGCTGGCTGACTAAATAATTAAACACTCAGGTCGCAATTGAAATATTCTAATTTGACTACCGGTCAACTAAGTCGGGTGAAAAATCTAGCGAATAGTGATTAAAAATGCGAACGAACCCATGGGTACATATTCGCAAATAACCAATTTTATTGATAACTAAATATGGGCGATCTTTCACACCGCATTTCATCCTCTAAGTGCGTTGTTTCTTACCTTTCATCCCTTTGTTATAAAAATATCACCTCTTTCTGCTTGCACAATCTTTTTCAAGCAACAAAGAACGGATGAAGAAGAATGCCTGAGGGTCTGCGAAGAGATACATTTTCGCATTTTAACTCATTAAAGAATTTCCCAAATATAAAAAAAAAGCAATAACAAAACGCTTAGTGATGCATTCTCATGTGAAATCGACCGGTCGTACAAATGGCCATTCTTCGTTTTTGGCTCATTACATTTAATCTTTTGAAGGAAAGAAGAACTTAGAAATTTTCCAGAATTTTCAAATGGCAATGACCCATACAGAAATTAAGCAATTTTAACAAAATTGTATTTAGTTGATTTTCTAGTCATATTCAATTTCAAGTTTCTCGACAGTAGGAAAAAGTATGAAAACGTAAGTACTCATGAATGACTGACTAAAATAAGAGGAAAAAAAATGACACAATGAGAGATCATTGAAAGAACCAACCGAATAGCATAGCGAGGAAAGCGGTAGAAGAGGCTTCATGCTAAGAATTGAATTCACAACGCCACCAATACCCGTATGGCATGCGTAAATAAGCCAAGCGATTGCAACAGCAAATACTGTTCGATGGATAGCTCCATAAACTAGATGGTATAATGACCAATTCCAACCCTTAAAAGTGACGCTCGTTACCGCTTATTTCAACAGGAAAAATGACAAGCATTGTGTAAATATGTGTTCCTATACCCATTCATCATGTATAAAAACAACAATTAGAAAGGAAGTAAATAATGATCCAATTTAGAGGCATTCGGTTTCTTTTAATACGTCCAGAAGTTTGTGATGAGTGGATGACCTGAAATACATGTGCTGCAATCTGCAGTAGCTATATCCTCCTAGCAAAACGTAGCGTGGAAGTAGGTTTCTGGACTACAGCAGAATGCGAAATCACAGGCAACAATTCGAACTGGAAGAATTGTTCACCGCTCCATTCCTACTACAAAACAACGATTCACTGCAGACATTCAGACAAAAAAGCAAAAGATGGCGTCACTAAAACTGTGGAAATTGATAATTCCCGGCAGCAATTAAATGAACTCTTAATTAAATTAGTCGATCGGACGTGTTCTGATCGCATTTGCTACTTGCTCAATTAGCGCAAAATGTGCATAATATGCGTATGAATATGGTCCAACTTTTTCATATAGTTCACAATTACTGTCATAGTTATTCATAGCTAACCAAACACTGCCACTGGCTCACATAAATTGCTTAGAGAATAGAAAATGCTATGGGAAACATGATGATTTACGAAAACCCCTTTCTTATTACATCCGTTTCAAAACACCCTTTAACTTTTAAAACTTTCCACATCAAGTATCATGCCAAGTTCTCTTTCCCTTAACTATATTACTATACTCATCACAATGCGGTGGTTCGTGAAACCAGTCGTCTGTACTCTCGCATTAAATGAATGGAGGACTAGCATTTGTTCTCTAGAGGAAGAAAAGTTATATTGACAGAAGGAGGAACCTGAAGAGCCGGATAGAGACCGAAGATAGCCCAGAATCCTGCCAATGAGGCAAGTGACCAGCCGATCACACAGAAATGAAGAGAACGTTGCACTTTCTGTGCCGACCTTTGAACACCTGCTATATAATAACCGAGAAGAAGCCCAACTATGTAGGGACCGATTCGATACCAAGGCTTGATATACATTACAATGTGGTGCTGAAAAAAGACAATTATAGGAAGATTATACAACCAAAGTAAAAACAAACTCCAAATGAAAGCATAAAAACTTTGTAAACAGAGGAGCAGAGTTAATGTTTCTATATTTTTGCAGAGAATTTCCATTCACTTATGAGAATTACGGACGCTAAAAAGCAAATCTTTGTATAGACATCCACATTATTAGGTGTATTTTCCTTGGTATACTAAAAACTGAATATGCTTTCATAGCATTTGAATCAATGGTTAATATTGATATCTCACTGTTTGTTCCTTCTAGGATAGGTAAGCCTTCTTTAACGAGTTGATAAACGCACAACTCGACAATGCTAATATGCTCGCCACATACTTGTATGAAGTCTGCACTGAATATGTCCGGTTGTTTCCAGAGTAGTTGTGTGGGCGGAAAATTCCAGGCGATCATTCCGGCTGCGTTTAATGCCGCCGAGGATGTTATCGTTGCTATCGCCAACGCAAAGCCAATCTTTGGCATATTACGTAAAGTTAATAGGAAAATCGGAGATAGTAAATAAAAGATGAACTCCGTTCCAATATACCTAAATAAATGATCCATAATAGAGGCAAATAATAGTATTAAAAAGTAAAGAAGTAAAGGATCACTAATTACTCATATCGTATTAGATAACAAAATAACAACACACTAACTTTGCCAAAACTGTTATGATAAAAGATATCTGTCGAATAGACCCATAACGAAACATAACACAATTAGTATAACACAACTGATCATTAAACTTTTTAGGGCAATTCCTACTATGTTTGTTATTCGAAAGAGGGCACTTCAGAGTGAAATTGTTGCACAGAGAATGACAACTCGGCATTGTAAGGCGATAGACCTACAATTACAATATCTATAAAAAAATAGATATATAAATAGCATTTTAAATTGCTCTTTTCCCGTAGATAATGCTGCTCTCACTGTACTTTTGCTAAATTACGGTTGAGATCTTTTACTTAAATAGTACGTAAAATCTTCTATCGCATTGCATCAGTCACTACTCACCATGTCCACGGCATACATCTATTACTGAAGAGACTATTGACAAATAGTACATTCTGCCACCAATATTTGGGACACTGAACGGCCGGATCGGTTGGCGGCCACATTGGATGGAAATGCTGCACCGATGCCCTTAAGCCGACATCTACTAACGTATAGATGTATGCTGGCCATAGACGGATTACTCGATGCCGATAGTAACGTAGCCAATAGCCCCATGAAGTCCATGTAGGTTCCGGCTCTAGAAACACAAATCTCTTTAGAACATTCACTTCGGAGGCTAATTTGGTGTGAACAGCTGTTTGGTTGAATCGAATTTGAAGGCGGTGTTTCTGTGAAAAAAAGCCATTGCAATTTGACCAGTTTTTTATGCCAAACGATGGGTAAATACAGCTGACAGCCTAATCCGAAAAAGTTTGATTCAAGGAACAGGTTGAATTTGATGCATCAGTAAACATACACAGTATGCATCTGTAGGTACAAAAAAAAAAGAATACGGTACATCAGTTGGCCACCCTCTCTAAAGAATAAGCAAATTTCTTTATCAGTGGTCGAAACCTCGTAGCTCGGTTTACGTCAACAACGATAGCCAGGGTTATCTATCGCCATGCTTGCAATGTTCTACTCTAACATATATCTTTACCGTAAGTGCTGCTCTCAGTCTAAACGATAAGCGCCACAAGATAAAAAAAGAGCGGATCGGAAGTTTTCGTTCAGCATTCTGCTACAATTCCACTTCATATTCAAATTAATCTTTCGAAATATTCACCTCTAATAATTAAATTGTCATAATAGCTCTTGTATCTCGCTAACGCCTAAGGCGATCCTAACTTAATTATACAGGCAAATTTTTTAAATCGCAACAAACCAGATGTATTTTTGTGCATCTTCTTGAACCAGGTAAACGCTGTAAGAGTGGCGCTTAAAACAAAAAATGTATCAACGCTGAGTGTAAAGTTGGTTATCCATTGATTATAGAAATTATCCACCATATCGTCCTTGAAATCTTGAACATTTTCCAGGTATGCCTAAAATTTTGATTTTTGAGGAAGGTTTAAAGCCGAGTTTCATCACTATGGCAGCCGGAAAATCTGGAAACAAAAAAAAATATTGCAAGCGGAAATTATAGTATGCTGCTATGAGAAGTGATAGAGCTTATGAGTGAAATTAGTACCGCATAAATTCATATGTAATTTCAGAACGGACAACACAGAACGCCTTTACAGAGATCATATATTAGAGAGGACCGCAAGGGACATATATTTTACAGTTTGGGGATGAGAAGGAAAAGGAGAGGGGCAGGGGAGGGATTTGCTCACATTTTACTGACCAATAATGAAAAGCAATTATGGAATTGACCATATAATTGTGCGCTTCAACACATGTCCATTTGGATGATGCATAATGCATCAACGAGGTTTTGAAGAAGAGCGCAAATAAGCCCCAATAATAGGCTCATATTGTGGCTCATATAGAGTTTGGCCTCTGAGACAATCGCTTATTAAACCATCTGTGAGTGGTAAATGGAATCTCATCTGTAGGAATACAGATGAGATTCTGCTATGCACATTTTCAAATACCAATTCATGGAAACCTTCGATGAATACCACTCATAACAATATAAACCAATAGAACATAGCGAAAATGAAGAGAGTGACGTCTAATTAGATAACGAATGCTAAGAACTCTCTAATGAAATGAAATATATGCGATGCGGAAATGCTTTTGAGGCTGGGATCACTTATAAATGCATCGGTATACAAACCTCATCAATTCTAACGACTAATAATCCCCCCTACCCCCCTCATCCTAGAGTATATTCCGTTGCTTGCGTTTAATTTGAGATGTTGAAAGTATTTTTCACCTATTCGCGAGCTTTTTAAGAGCAATAGTGAGTAAATTTCTCGAGTATTATCTTTCAGTTTGGAAGCGCGGACAACATACAAAGACTAAGAAGAGATATAATGAATATAACGCTTCCACAAACCTGAACGAAGATAAATGAGTGTCCAACAAGAGTCCAAACCATCGAAAGGAAACGCATCCCGAACATGCATGTTATTGTTGATTGTGGATCCTTAGGCATTCGTATAAGCCGTCCGAAATTCTTCTTCACTGAAAATGCGAGTAGTACTTGCGCACACGTAGATCTGCAAATTATTCAGTTCATTGAAGAGTACTCCTTTATATACATGCTTGGAGTATGAAATTGAACTTTAAAAGATCTCAGTTATCGCTGGCATAAATCCATATTGATGCCACTATCAGAAATTAGGCAAGCTCTTTGCGGTTAGATTGGAGGTATCATTTAAGGCATGAAAACAAAATAGTACTTTTTTTTTTATTTGCCGAATTAAAGCGTCTCATAATTCGAATGAAGACGATCCGAACAGATAGCAAGCTTAATTTAAACTCAATTCACTAACTTCAATGAAATTCGATGATGATTTACTGATATGGGTAAAACTATAACTCTTTCAAAAACTAAGCAAAACGAAGTAAGCTGGAATGAATTCTCTGAAATCGAGTAAGTTGGATTCAAAAACAAGCATCCATAGAATTATTGAAGATGCAAATATGAGACCTACTTTGTCTGATCGCCATTTCGAACATGATAGATAGTTGCAATAACTGCAACAAGGATGAAAGTGAGGTGAAGCGCAAACTCGGCAAGCGGTATCACCTTCTGATACCATTGTCGATCGTGACGTGATTTCGTACACGATGTATAATCTATTGCATCTTTATCGTTACCATTTTGAACACGCCATTGCTCCAATAACTGAAATTAATGATCACTTCGGATAAATTTTTTTTCACTTTCAAAATCAAAGATCACTTGGGAAGACTTTTTTAAATGCTGTTTTGCAAAATATTTGAGTTCAACATTTACGACAAATAACACTTCGAACCGATTCTAATAAATGAGCCTCGAGTGTTGATAGATGACGGATAGATGCGAAAACAGAGCTTTTGCATTGTGTACTTTTACCTGGAAGCAAATAAATAAAAATGACCTTCATCAAACTAGAATCATTTCAAAATTTGGGAAATTGAATTGTGCCATCGGGGATGTCTGCCTATTAAAGAAGAGGTGGTCTATTAAAGAGAGAGAGGAAGAGAAGAGCGTAGAAACTGCTAAAATCATCGAATCACCACTTTTCGAAAAGTCATTATGCGGTTTTTCGCTGGTAGCTTTGAACGTCTGCTTTATCATCATTACAGTTAAGTGTGTACATTTTGAAACAAAAAGAAATGCGTCACGTTCCCTTTCATCGGTCACTTAAAAAAATAAATAAATAAAATAAAATAAAATAAAATAAAAATAAATCAAAAAAGAGTGCATCTCACAAATTTCATTAACCGAAAGCTTCAATAGTTTTTGTAAAACTCCAAAACAGCGACTACATCTGTCGGAGACAAAATTTCGCAGATAAGCTTGTCTATATGGTGGTAGAGGAACCTAACGACCGCTTGCTAAACGGACAGAACTTCTTAGCACAAATTTAAGAAGGACGTGAATTTGCGTGCTTTTAGAAGCAGTCGACTTCATCGATGATAAAATAGTACAACATTTTTTACAATATTTTTTCCGAACTGAATGAAAAACAAAATTTCAACATCTACATCGAAAGAAATGAAACCGAAATATTTTCACATCGATTGCAAGTCATTATGATTTGCGAATTCACCGTAATTACTGTCAGAGATGAAGTATATCATAGATGCGCTAAACGAACTAAAGTAACAGCCTTCATAGCAGTCCAATCTATAAATAGGAAAAGTCAAGAATAATTGATTATGCTTAGCATAGATTAATAAAATAATGAGAAAAAAAAACCTCATGATACCATAACACAGGAATACGTTAACATATACGTAAATACGTGTATAATAAGCAGCAATGACTTTTCAATATGTTATGTGCTCAATTTCATCATACCTGAGTTCGATCGTCATAGCAAGTACTCGGAATGCATATACCATGAGCAACTGCACCAATCTTTTCTTTAGCTTCATTGTAACCGAAGCAATAGTGAAGAGGATGCTCCGACTTTGAGTAGGTTGCCTCACCCGCCGCTTGGAGGCATTCGTAAGCTCGATACACCTGAAGTTGCTAATGATCCCCTAATCGGCCAATTCTCTGCTAATGAACTCCTGTCACTGTATTTTGTGTCTGTACGACAGATAACCAACCCTCTATTCAAAGTCGACGGAGTGAAATTACAATATTATTCATAAGGATTCAATAAGATTTCAACCAGCCGACTACATTAAGTGGATAGGGGTCGTTCAAGGTTTTATAACAAATTTGGCACTTTGGCTACAACTTGTCACAATCTGGCACCTGCCCAAGGCGCCAATTAGCGGAAATTTATGGCCTTTAACTAATAACAAGGGCCATATGTTAGCAGACGGAGAGAGAGTGATGAGTGAGAGCCGAAAAGGAGAGACTACACGGCACTATAGCTATCGCTACAATATGGTACCACAACCACCTCTGCTTTTATATTTTCGTAAAAGGTTTTGACGTGCATATTTTATGGAACTAAGAAAACATCGAAATGGTATGGCTAATATATAGAAATTATCTGCTTTAATAGTCAATATAGCTAAGGTGGCAGAACAATTGAGTTGTGGTTCAGAACAACGGTCATAGTCTGTTTGTTTCGATGAGCAGAGCAAATATTCAATCTATCACTTAAAAATAAGCAGCAAAACAAACCCATCTGTCCTGGTCGCGGCTGACAAATTGTTCCGCATCACCGGAGCCGAACGCATCCGAGAAGAATTTCTTTTGTGCTGGAATTGTATCATAGTCGGAGAGATATGGTTCGATCTAAAATTCAATGAAACTTTCATTGATCGAAATAAATTTCTCACCAAGAGTACATCGTTTAGTAGCATCAAAGCAACAAATGTCATGCAAGAATGCAAATAAAACAAAGAAAAAATTACGACATACGATTGCTGCCCGTATGGTCTTTCAGAACCTAAATTGCGCCTAATTTTTCTTCTTAACGAATAATAAAAGAGCTATTTTATTTTTAACTAAGGAAAAGGCAATTTAAAAGATATATGAGAATATCCTTATGCCTTTTGATTTCTACTATATATTTGAAGTTCTATGCATAAATAGCGCAGTTGTTTCTTTGAAGTTAAATAGCAATCGGCAATGTGTGGTCGCCAACTTTCATGCTTAAAATAACGCAAAAATTTTATCATCCTGTTCTCTTTTCATTTGAATTTTTCAACCCAAAAAGAGATATTTAAAAAACACCCCTCTACGATTTCAATACTTTATTCAACTGTTAAATCTCAATCGAAATTTAGTCAAAATTGTGCGACTAATATTGTCATTAAAGAAAAAAAAAAACTATTAAATGCCTCGAAAATTCTGGATTCATCTGTCGGAAAAACAACATTAAATTGAACGAAGTGCCTTTACTCATTTCTTACTTTTCAATGAAAAATAATGGGAAAAAATACAGAACATAGATCACTATGGCAACAGATTAAAATAATCAAGTCTCATGATTTGAAACGTTCTCATAGAAATGTGAACATTTGCTCCTGAGATGTGTGAATAAAATTCTGTGTTCTTTGCACTCAACAATATAGAATGCTCAATGATAAAGGTGAGAAAATGTGATAAAACTTCGGTTTATATACGACCAACAAATAACACATTTCGTATTCCCATTTATTTAGGTGACGTATCGAATTGATACTTCACCACATTAACTGCTAACATATACCAATCTTAACCACTTGAACGTACTCGAATAAATCGAATAGCATTTGCTGCTATTTCATTCCTTATAACAAGCAATAAGTATAAAAAAAAATTTCTTATAATATGTTTTTTTTTTTTTGCACTTATTATTTATGACGCATAGAGTATTTCACTTCAGTGATAAAAGTGAAAAGCTGATATGACCAGATATATGCTGCAACTTTAATATCACTATTGATATGATATGACAGACAATGCAAATTAACTTAAACAAAATTTTTCGTTACTTTAATTTAATCTATATTTTTGTTCAGTTAAATTTTTCTTTAAAATAGATAGGGATTGATTGGGATCGTAAAGATCGAATCTCTTAACGCTGGTTGATATTATATATATGTGAAAATTTGTCGATTTAAATGGAAACTATATGTGAACACTAAGTTCTCGTTAAAAAATCAACAAAGCAACAATTTCGCACACTGCAAAAAATACGACTTTCAATATCTAGGAAATTCTGGAATCATAGTCGAACAACATTTTGGAATCATAGTCGGAAATCAAGCAACCTAAACGAATTTATATGCTTAATCATGACGTATTTCATTTAATCTGCAGTTGTTAAGAAAAAAAAAAAAAAAAAAAAACCTCAACTCATTGGTGCTAAAAATATTGTAAGAAGAACTGCAATGCGAATATTATGTAAAAATGTTTAATTGAAGCAACAATAACCTTTGATAAGCTGTCTTTGCATAGCTCACTGACGTTACGTCGTGTTGCATCATCGATGAATCTGAACACAGTAGTTTCGTTGTATGATGTTAGTTGTGCTATTACTGTAGCCTTCGCGATCAGCACAAAAAATGTGCTGAGCCACATCTTCACCTGGAATCCGTAAGCGCTTTTAGATAGCTCCCGATTCATTGCTCATATCCTGATTACGATTCAACAACGATAAAACTACTCATCTGAATAAATAAACAGTAAATGGTGAAAAATAAGTAATTAGAAAATATCATATATGTCTGATAGGTTACAATCGAAGAAATAAACGTTAGGATGAGAGTGGGATTCAATGAAGCGAACGCCAAAGTACAAGAATATAGCATGAAAAATGGGAAATACAAGGGTTCATTCGGTTTCTGCTGTAAATGTTTTCAAAATCTGTAGGACCATTGAAATCGCTGCGAACGTTGCAAATATAGTATATAGTTTGTCGTCGCTTTAAAACTCAGTATTAAACTTTTCATAATTGCATTGATTGTAGCATTGGATAGACCTCTGAAATATGAATGTAACACTCGATTAGCTAATTAATCGCCTTCTAAGAAATTTACATATCGTTAAAAATTTCTCGGCGCTTATCTTATTCAATTTGACGGCTAAATTTTTAAACATTACAATAATAGTTATTCGATTTATGGCCTATTAAGCTTAATAAAATATTACTGAGCTGTAATTCATGAGAGAAAAATAATGGACATGATTCCAATCAAGAAACCATTGTTTAATGTAAGAGGTATTTAATCTATAAATAAGCGTCTACACCCTAAATTATGGAATTTTTTTTTTTTTTTTTTTCAAAAATCATTAGCATTCAACTCGAATCATAGCAGTGCAAAATTTACAGTCTTTCAAATTTAAACGATGGTTTTTGTTTATTCGTAGATGATCACTTACACTTACTCTTTGCTCATTTGCGGCTCAATTTATTTTTTTTTTTTTTTCTCTGAACTTGTTGCAGGTGCGAATGCTTAGTTTATTCGTCATTTTAATCAGGAAAATTTTTGCCTATGTTTTAATCATGAACGATAAGTTCTTTTTTCTACAATATTTTTTAAATCAAGCTCTACAATATGTTTAATGGATTTTCTACAATGGTTGTAAAAGCTCTAGTTCTTGAAGCCCTCGAAATATTGGTAATTGTTTTAAAAACTTCCACCGATAAGCTCTAAACCATTGCTAACATCGGTAAAAATATCGCAAAATTCAAAAATCATCAATAAAAATGCTTAAATTTCTCAGAAGCTATAAAAAAAAAAGCTCTAAAACGAATAGTAAGGAAATAAGACAAACGGAAATTGTCACAATGATAAGAATGATAATCATTATAAATTTAAAAAAAAAGGACAATGTTCGTCAAAATTAATACAAGTATTTGATATCGGTTTTAAATGAAGATTGACAAGAACGTTGAATATTGTAATCGTTAACGATAGCCAAAACAGTGCAACGACAAATTTCGTGACGATAAACGTGTTACTCAAGGATTCCCATCAGAAGAAACACATCAATGAGCAATAAAACACTATTCGGATGTGAATTTTAGAAAATATAAAACCCAAACGAAACGTTTATTTCAGATAGCTGATATATAAATATCAACAATAAAACGAGATAAGCAACGCATCGAAAGATATTTGAAGAATTTTGCGGGAAAGATAATCAAAGAAACGGTCTCAGCCAGTAAACATATTGCAATCAAAATTCCCATATTGTCGTTCTATTGTTCTAACAAAACTACATACAAAAAAAAAAGAATAACGCATTCAGTACAATAAAAAAATCAGTTAGAGAGAAAATTTTGGAAGGGAAAAAATACAAAAAAGAATTTGATACTCTGAATAAGAGTTGAATATAACAAATGCTGAAAAAGCATCGGCTAAATTGAATGGTCCGATCCAAAAAAAATGGATTCAATAATAGACCAAGAAATTACTGTAAAATGAAAAGAAGGAAAATGATTCAAGAAAAGGAACATTTTCACTAAGCTTAATCATAGGGAAGCTATCGAGTGGAGAGCTATGCTAGAGCAACTGGCACAGTATGTGCGTTGAAATAACTAACCGCTTTCGCAGTTTACAGATAAGCAATGCAATATTAGTAGCAATAGATTGTTTAAAAAAGTGAAATGGTTGAAATATATGCTGTAAGTAGCTCTCATATACTATTTTCTATGCTTCCATCAACTCTGGAAGAAATTAAAGACATTGAAATGTGCCGAAAATTTGCATGCGTTATCACCTTACACCAATGGGCTGCAAAAAGGCTGATTGCTGTTTTGAGCCACTAACTGTAATTTCGTGAAAGATTGGTATGTGAGGTCGGATCAGTTCCAATATGAAGGCTTCACTTTGCATAATTATTTATTATTGAAATGGGAAAGTGATTGCCCAGGCAAAGCGAATGCAAAAGTGAATATCGTGCCAGCACGGCTGTCAGGCTTCTCATCTATTCAAACTGATTCAACCGCTTAGGAAAACGACCTATAAAAGATTTGTTTTTCTTTAGCCGTCAGGTGCAAAATGAAAATGCAACCACCGCAAAATACATGCGCAAATTTTTCAGCGCCTTCAAACGTTTTTAACTCATTTCGAAGCAGAATATGTGTATTTTCCTCTGGTCTACATTTTCTTTCCTCAAATTTCATTACTTTAGCTTCAATAGCTACCGAATTAAAACTAAACGACAAACAGGTACAAGCATATATGTGAACAGAGACGATGTTGTCACATTGCACCTTGTGAATGTAGATCTGCGAAAACATATAATAAAAAAAATGCGACACATCGTTGAACTTTCGTCTAAGGGAACAGCGCAATTTTGTTACGTTCCATTCACATAACGTTATAAACACAGAAGCTGAGGTGAGTTGCTATTAGCGATAGGCCATACTCAAATCAAAATCTCTTGTAGAATCATTTGTACGATTAATTCGAGTTCCTCCGATCTTCAAACGCATTTTCGTATTTGGTAGACCATAGCTGGCCATTCCGTTTATTTTGAATTAATTATGCACATGAATTCCCGAAATTCGACCCAGGAATCGCATGATAAAGAAGTCAATTATTGGTAGCCCTACAACATAATATTTCTGCTACGCAAAGCATGTTCCTTGGAGATACTTTATACGATTCAATGTTGGCATCGAGTATGACCGATCCGCCAAGCTATCAAGCTCTTCTACAAAGTTGCTTTTTTTTGAAAATATGTTTGCGCAAGGAGAGTTATAAAAAGTCTTCTTCATTTGGTCCAACTCGAATGTTTCCATAGATTAATTCAAAGAAAAGAAAACAAATTTTGAAATATTTGTAAATTTTTCAGAAAATTTTGACTTGTTTCCGATCAACTGAAAGAGCAATAAAATTGAAGTCGCTCACCATCGCTTCGTTCCAACTACATCACTTTCCAACATGTTTTGCATCTAAACGTTGAGTATGATCAAGTTGTATCAACTATAAACCTTTATTTGCTCTAGTTTCAGTCTTCATTCATATTCACTTTTATAAGTGATTTTTTTTCAATTTTTATTACTATTTCGACGGTTATTCTATTTCGATTGTAAGTTATTTAATAACGTTTATTATTGTTAAACATTTAATAACATTCCAATATTATTGTTAAGCAACAAAAATTTGCATAATTTTCGGCAAAAAAAAATGCACGAAATGTATTCAATCAAGTCGATTTTCTCATATGTTAAATTATGGAAACAAACTAAAGTGAAATATGTAAACGAAAGGAGAAATGAAAATGATTCGATGTGTAAATGTATTCGAGATTAACTAAAATATCGCAATAAGAATAATATTTCATTAGTTCATTAGTCAAAAATCATAGGCCTAATTGAAATTCTCATTAAAATTTCCTTATTATAAGAACAGATAAATCTATGCTAATTCAACGTTTATGATTATAGACATATTAACGAATATTCAATAAATGAAGGATGCAAAATTTAATTATTAAAGAATCTGAAAAAAAAAACACTAAATGATGCCGCGAAATACAAAGAAAGCATTTCTATTAGAACGTTTGCCGCTATCTTCTCCCTCTTCGCTATCCGTCTATGTTAAAATTTGCAAAGTAGGCATTAATTTCTACATATAGCTAGTACACGGAAATGGTAATGATGAAATAATGCGCAACCTTCAATGTGACTTCTCTAGGAGAACAAAGAACACAATGAAATAGAATCGAATATATAACTTCCTTTTAAAATTTCACTTGCCAAGTTCGAAACAATCTATTGATCATCGGTGTTCGCAGTGTTTCCGCTTTTAGCGCATTATAAATGATCAATGGCGACTGATGCCTCATTCAAGCAAATCCTTTTGCAGTTCTCAATCCTTCACTCAAACGGAGGCATACTTTAGAAAAATCCATCAACTTCAATGCAAATATGTTTATAGTGTTGAAATCTCTCATAAATATATTAAATGTAATTTAATGAATATAGGAAGCAACATATAGCAAATACAGTAAATCACTATTACTGTAATAAGGGTTATGATTTTTTAATCTAGATGGGAAAAAGATCAACAATACAAAAATAGAGGACAGAAAAAAAAGCTCATAAAAAGAATAGAAAAGTAAGACGTGCTAAAGGATGAGAAAAAGTTTTCTTAAAAGCGCATTGAATAAATTGGATAAAACATTTTAAAAAAAAAATCTAGCGAAAAAAAATGGATCGAATGAGGGAGGATTTTTGCAGAAAAAATGCTCATTGCGAAAATGCAAAGATTCCTGACCGGAATCATTTATGAAGTGACAAGGGTTGAATAGACAAATTATGTTCACGTTGAGCAAGCACTAGCTGTGAAACATGTGTCAGTATTGACTAGATGAACAAAGCACATTGGAAAACGCGCAATACATAATGTAGCAGCGAAATTCAAAGAGCTACTGCATAGCGCTTTAATGCTAATTCTACGTTGTAACAACTCAAAAATGGTAACTTCAGGCATAAGGCGCAATAATGAACTAAACTTTTCGGCATATGCTGTTTATGTTACAAATAAAAATTTCAAAGACTTTTCGGGATGCCTTCAGGAAGTGTATATGTTCAGAAAAACCTTAACGTTCACAGTAAGTTTGCATTAGACGTTTCAACAATTGAATATCTTAAAACGACGTAAATGAAAAGCGAACGAGCTCATGCACTAAGCAATGAGACATGAACAATGCCAATTAATAAATGGAAACGATCGCCGATCATTGACACTCTTAGAGATACTCCGAAAATAGGCCTTGCAAATTCTTTTGAATGATAATATATCTGAGAACAAACGGTACAAGAGGTATATCATTGATAAGGAAATACGTTATCAGTTGTCATTTAAAAATTTCAGTTTTAGTTAGTACTAAGCATCACTGTAAAAAGCAATTGTTATGTTTTGATACAGACTATACTCTTGAAGGATTACGCAATGAAGAAGAATATGCGTTTTAATAGTATATTTATGAGAACAAAAATAATATTATTAGTATTAATAAGGAATAGAATACATGATGATTGAGGAACAATGAAAAAAAGAAGAAAAAAGAATATTTTAAACAGAAACGCTGGATTAGATGGTGGACATTCATTCAACAATTCTAATGTCATCGTTATGTGGATAGAGGATCAAATTTAATGTAAGAACTAGTTTTGATTCCTTCAGAGACACCTTCTGTATGCACTTGTTAAGTGATGCGCTACGAGCACAATATACATCAAAGACCCCGATCGCATTTATATGTGCCTCTCTTCGCACAAACTGTACGACGCTATAAGATCACCTAATCTTTCATATGAAATTACTTCGAATTGTTAAGCTTGAGGTCATATCAGCACATTACCGGATTAGCTGCAGCTGATCTTCTCGATTTACATCCACCCTTCTTTCGTCCTCTCCCCTATACACTCCGCTCACCTCCTCCCTCACTCCTTGAAATGTTACTAATTTAATGAACTTTGATAGCCTAAATTGGAAAAAGGTTTTAAAGTAGAACAAGCTTTTTAAACAACCAGCACCGGATGCTCTAAAATAACTGATAACAACTGCTATGGAATGCTAGATATAAGTGCATGCTTAAATGCAATAGTCTATATACCTAGATAAATCAGATTTGAAGAAAATTTCAGTAGTCGGAGAAATTTTTTACGCAAAATTAAAAAAAAATTGATTTCAGAATAAATTAGACCTTTATCAGCAACCATCTATGTTGATGTGTGGTCTTAAATAAACAAAAATTCCTAAAACGTTCAATTAAATTTAGATTTTTCTTTCTAAAAATTCAAAAACGCAACGCTCAACATCATACTAAAGTCTAATTTGAAGAGAACAGCAACACTACCTGAATGTGAAAAAATAAGCTAAGCGATTTAAAGTACAATAAAATCACAACAGTTAACTCCAGCGGTTTGATAAAAATTGAGAGGCTGTAATAATGGCAACCTTATTATTAGCGCATATCTATGAGTGAAAGCGATAAAATGGAAAAAAAAAGTATCACATTAAAATATATAGACATATATAAAACCACAATTATTATATTTTTGAATGACGTTTGCATGAGAATATGAAAATAATAGCAGCATCTAAACCGGTGTTCGTTATGATTTCCTTCACATATGTTCTCTTCTTTTTTTTTTTTTTTTAAAGAAAAAAACTTCAAAGATGCGGCGATTCATTCATATATTATTCATGGTCAATTACGTTGTGCCACATTGCTGCTACATTCAGGTAATTTCCTCGACTATCGGAGACAGCACTATCGGAGACCTCTCAGGTCTTTGTTCTTTTCTTAGGATATCCTTTTTACAAATACGATCTATTTTTACTATCCTCTTGTTCATTTTTATAATTTATTTTGCACTCATAGTTCTTAAATAATCTCATGTTTTTAATTAATGATGCATTTATGGGTTTAAATAATTACATGAAAAATCAATCTATATGTATGACTATAAATGTTTATTAACAAAAATAAAAAATAGAAATAATGCTACAATAAACAAATAATAATTCAATAATAAATGCTTCAATTTTATTGCATTTGGTAATATTGTTTAAACTGTTGTTTAGCTTTCTTGTTCCATTTTTGTTCTGAAATATGATACAAACTTGAATAAAATTTCAGGCAGTGAAAACATGCTTGGAACATCTGAAGAGAACTTATTCCAAGGGAAAGTTTATTGGGAGGAACAGAAGCGTCTGAGGTCATAACCATATATTAAGGTAAGAAAGTACAGCACAGCCAATTTCATGGTAAGTGAAAATGGCGAAGCCAGGCAGTTATTAAACATTTATTAAATAGATAGAATAAGCATCATACCTCGATGATACTCACCTAGCTGGTAGCTATTCGTATGACAGTCGACTGTCCGTAAATGATTAACCTATTGAAATCATATAACTTATCGGAGGCAACTCTTTGTAGTTTGAATTTCCGCCCACTTCATCTAACCGATTTTTTCATGTAAGCTTCCATTCAGCAATATAATTGCAGATGAGTTCGCATGTGTTGTTTTCACACACCAATTTAAAAAAAAATGTGCTTGATCCTTTAATATGCCGTATTATCAGCTACTCATCTGGCTGTTTTCTCATCTCATCAAAATAGTTCCTTTAAAACGTCGCTGTATAATCAAAGCATTATGTGGTCACTGGCCCCTCGTAATCAGACATCACTGGTCACTCGTAATAAGACGTGACACTGGTCACTCATAATCTAAGGTGTCACCAGTCACTCATAACCAGACATATCACTTATTAGGCAGCAATTCAAGAAATCCATCCACAAACGAAAGGATAAAAAGTAAATCGCTATTTCTATGGTTTCAAAAGTCCATAACGCATGCGTTATGGAAAAAATTCTACCATTTTAGATCATCCCTATCAACATTGTTCATTGAAAATTTCAACAGCTATCGCAGTAAGTTCTGTACTGTGATAGCTGTTTGAATTAAAATTCTACATTTCTATAAGCGGATAACAAAATTAGAGGAAAAAGGAAAAGAGATTAAAATGATCGATAATATAATTGTATGATAAATATTGTAGCAAGAAATACATACTTATTAATTAACTCCTTACAAGATGTGTGATTTTTTAAATTCTTTCATAATGATAGAAATTGGATCGAAAGTGTGACAAATTTAGAAATAGGCCACCCACGTTCATTTGATATTCGTTCAAATTTTAATCATCCTCCATCACATAAACGCTTAACGGGTAGAAAAGTTGCTCGGCTCCTGCTCTTTTAGCCTCAGGTCATGAGAAGGTGC
The DNA here is from genome assembly GCA_037389465.1 of Baylisascaris procyonis. Lineage (NCBI taxonomy): Eukaryota > Metazoa > Nematoda > Chromadorea > Rhabditida > Ascarididae > Baylisascaris > Baylisascaris procyonis. The sequence continues at coordinate 3,404,631 of JAZARR010000088.1, read as the reverse complement.
GATTTTTATTGACAGAGAAGTTCGAGCTTCATCTAGCACCAAAGAAGTGCGAAGCGCAAATTCATGATCTCTTAAGGATTGTAGCATTATTCCGTGACAGAGCGTTACGTGAGTGACATCAATATTTATTCGAAACAAGCTTCTCTCCTAACTAAAAGAGGCTTTCTCAATTTGCACTGAGGCATTTTTCACCGATTTGTTTCAATGAACTTCCTTTTTGATGGAAATTACCCTCTCGAAACGTTCAAGTAAAAGTACCACATGTCACTGCCAATGACCCAATTACTTAGAGCAAAAAAAAAGACGGTACTCGGGTCAGTGACGCGAAGATTTTAGAAAAACGTTTCATCAAAGATGTCGCAATTTTCATCTACCGTAAACGAGTTTCTAAAGTACCACTCGTAGTTTCGATAAAGCGCCATCTGAAGCGTGAAACGATACAAATTCTCATGAATAATAACGCCCACAGACTCTCTCTTTCTCCCTCTCCTTCCGATGGGAAAAACCCTTTGAGGTTATGCAATACACTTCACCATCCACAAATCCAACATCAGCATGAAGTGCTAATGCAACAAATTTTCAACAATATGAAAGCAGGAGACATGAAACAATGCTTCATTTATTTCAAGTTCAATCCCATTCGGTAAACAGTTACTTCATCTCATTAGACAAAGAACACAAAGCCGCAAGTGCAGAAAGCTGCAATGCTGACATGCCTCAATAAATGAGTTTTGCAGAATAAAAAAAAGAGCAGCTCTATTTTTTTAGGGAAAACAATATCATTATGTACTTCTTCTCAGCCAAAAAAAAAAAAAACCTTCATGAAAAACCTCTGAAAATCGGAAGAATTCTCTCAGAAATCAAATTCGAAAGGAGCGCTTAAACCTTGATTACCTTAGTGGTTCGCTTCGTGCTTTTTTCTCTTAAAAATAGCTTAGTAATTCTTTGTGAGATTTTCATCAGTCAGTTAGATGAATATTCCTACAAAATACAGTTATGCCAAAAAAGAGAAGCTGATTCTGCTGGTGAAGACAGAGAGGGAGAGAGAGATAAAAAAGGGATATGGGCAAGAAATCGACCGAATGATGATCACTAGTCACAGTTATAGTTACAGCAACAACGTAACCCACCACTAATAATCTCATCTCTGAAGGCAAATATCGCTCTTAAGGAATTCATTTTCTAAAATTCTCCTCATCATCCAATTTCACCAATCACTTCACCGAAAAATCGTTGAGCATTCTACGTCCAACCTTCAGCTAGACGTCGATTTTCAAATCACACAGAAGAAGTAAATCGAATTCGAATTAGGAATTCTAAAAAAATATGTGACAGGAAATATTTTTGTGACCGGAAATAAATAATAATATGACCGGAAATAAAAATATATGAAGGGATCGTAAAAAGTCGATGGGAAATCTGTGGACGAGTGGAAAAGGTAAACTTTCTTCTACTATTTAGAATCCAATGTGGCCAATTCGAATAGTCTCAGTGTACAATAAACGTACCGCTCGCATATGCACATCTAATATATACCTAATTCGTTAGACTACTTAAACAGAACCGCTAATTACGCGGCCAGATGGACGGAACTTCAAATAAAAAATTCTGAGAATTTTTTGGAAAAGTTGAAAATTGAAATTTTTTTTCTATCTTGCTAGATTGTTTCTTCGAAAAAAAAAAACAAAAATAAAAACTAAGCAATCTACCTATTTCATTCATTCTCGATGACCATTTGGAGAAAATAACCATTTTATTTTCCTTTGAAGAAAAAAAAAAAAAAAAATCTGCCCAATATTTTCGCAATAAATACCCATACTAAAGATCAAACAAGAAAATAAACGACACACCAATAAACATAAATGAACATGTACTATTTATAAGTGCAATTTGTTGATTGCATTTTAAACTGTTGATGAGAAGTGATGAATAAAAATAAAATGAACGGAATCAAATTTTTGAAATTCGACTAGGAACTACTTCAAAATAAGGATGCCAATTCATAAAAATTTCGTGGCAAATTTTTTGCATATTGTCGCTTGATGAAAAAAAAAAAAAACTGCTGAAGCTTTTTTTTTTCACTTTTTTTTTTCTTCCCCCTTCGCTCGTTTTTTCTTTTTTCTCTCGAATTATGTTAAACATGTTGGATCGAAAGTTACGACGGAGATAGAAAATCTCGTTTCGGCTCTCCGTCCCAGAAATCTGCTCGGTATTCCCTGGTCTTGATCGTTTTATGACCTCCCCTCGCCACTCAATTTCCTATAAGTGAAGCTCTTGAGTTCCACTCTAACCAAAGATGAGCTTTTTTTTGCAAGAATTTTGCAAGGAATATTAATTGCATAAAACTTTAAAATTCAATGCTCGATTCCCCTAAGGAATTAATCGCATCAGCTGAACGCGGAAGGAGGGATACTTTTCTGATCTCGTCTCGGAGTCGGAGAGCCATATTTTGGGATATGCACTTCTCGACGCTGTTGTAAAACCTACGTCAGAAATGTTTGAACCACCATCAAACATTTTAAGAACACAAATGCCATATCCGACCATTTTTAAACCACTGAAAACTTAGTTTCGCTTGCCATATCCACTTGCTTGCACTTTAGGATTGTACTTTTTTGCGAATGCAAAATGTAGAACTGAAATCTGGGAAAAACACAGTGCACCCTACTGTACAGGGAACTTCCTAATGAGTTTTGAAAAGGTTACGACTTCTGAAACAATTTCCTTCCCTTATATTTCAGAAATTTTTAGACAGAAATTGATAATGATAAAGCAACATATTAGCGAATGATAGGCAATAACAAAAGAAATAGGCATATCACTTCTGGGCCTCAGATATTTAGATATGCAAATATTGTGCAAAAACTCTCATTATTTATCAATTACTGCGGGGAATTTCTTTTATTTTTTTTTTAATCCTTAAGTTAATAATATATAGTAGGAAACATTCCGAGAACACCACGAGAATAACAGCTCATATTCTTCACATGCTATCTATGCATTACATCAATCCATTAACGTGGGCAAGTAGTAAATTTACTATCAATTATAATCAGCAATAAATTAGGCCGTCAACGAAATGAACTTTTCACAGTTAACTTCCACCTTCCTCCTCCCTCCCTCTAACTGTAGCTAATATGAAAAAAAATTTCAACAACAATATCTTCAACGGCTAGAAATCAAAGCGTTACCGCACTTATGCTCTAAACAGTGGACAATCAGCTAATGAGATACGTACAATTATTTTAATAAATAAACAGCCAATCTTTCGATTTCAAATTTATTTTCTACAACGAACTAATTCGTCGTACAATCTCCACTTTTATCTCATTTCTCACAATAAAACACCGATGTTAAACTTTCAAATCTAAACAGTACAAATTTTATGGGCGTATCACAAAAAGAGGAGACTAGCATTTTAACGCATAATTTCATACATTGTTGCGGCTATTAAATTGCAAAATTATGATTAACTATCTACAATTTCAAACGAAAAAAAAAAAACAAACAAACATGAAAGCATTCCGCTGACGAAATGTTGCCAATCGAAGAAACGAATGCACAAAAAAAAAAAAAACCCATCAAAAACTACAAAGCAAATATTTGCAGTACATTCTCAATATTAATGCAACTATACTAGAGTAATTAAATTAAGTAATTTATCAACAATAACAAACGATCTTGAAAATAATATCTGTAGAACGTCTAATATCACAAAAAAATGCGTTAAAATTTAAGTACTAGTTCTTTGTCGACATTAATGAGCAGGAAATTCTGAAATCACCTATCCTATTCAGCTAGAAATTACACTACCATCGCTCTTTTATATATATCCCCAAAATAGACTTACTGAAATCGACTGAGTCTAATGATTAGAAAATAAGTAATAACATAGGGGTTTTGCTATTTTCATAAACGAAGCTCTATTTTTTTTTTCAGTTTTAGGCGATGATCTAAGAATCTAATCAATTCCCCTTTGCAATATGCCGCATATAATAGTTATGCAAAAAATTTTTTCTTTGTAAAATTTCCTAATTCGCGCAAAAGTGGAATATTCAACTTCCTGAAAACTAGACGTTCTGAAACTTTTCTATCATGAATTCTATCCAAAGTGATTGCCCTATTCGGAAGTTTTCCTGAGTTTGTAAGTTAGACTTGAAAAATTGAAAATTCGCTTCATTCGTCCACTCAGCTCGCCAATCCAAAACCGCTAGCTCCAACAATTCAAAGCGAAGAAAATAGGTCAATAAAATCTTGCAAATAATCAAAAATCTTGTTCTATTAAAAATTCTACTCATCTTTCGAGAAAGAAAATATGATGCAGCGATAGAATTCACCTGTAACGCAGAATGAAGCGAATGCAATCAATAAAGGAAATATTTGGGAAAGTATGTCAAAGCAATCGGCAAATATGCATATTTAGAATTGCATTCTAATGAATTCGTTAATTCTGTAGAGAGTTTCTTGAGATTAAAAAAAATTTTTTAAAGAGCACAAATTTCAATTTAAAACGAGTATATGCGATCACTGATCGATTGAGGGCATCATATCGAGCGGATATTGGAGAAGAGCGCGAAAAGAGCTGATAGGTGAATGAGAGTGGATGGGCATGAGAGTGACGGGCACCTAATTTCCGTAAGTCGGTCAAGGGAGATACGCACACAAAATGTGGGTACGTGTTTCGAGTTGGTCAGCATTTTGGCCGATTCGTACCTGTGCAGATTCTCGCTCGTATTTGATGCACCTTTTTCGCCATTAAAACAATGATCATAAATTTGTTGCACTATCCTTGTTGTTGTTGTTGTTAATTATTGTAGTTGAAGAAGGTGGCTACCTAGATTCACTCCTAAACTATTTGATCTTTAATAAAAGCATTCTAAGTTCGAGTTGTAGTTCATGCTAAAGCTCTAGTACGCTTACTATTTGTATCGAATGATCGAAACGCATTACAACGAATGTTATCAGCGTTATAAGTTAAAAATGTTGCAAATCTACTGATACAGTGGCTATTGCAATAAGTCACATAAATATTCGCCGCATAAATCGAATATGAGTGATTCCCTTCAGCAACCCTATAACCTCTACCAGCTTCTTGAAAAAAATGAATCGAATTTCAGCCTACTTGATTTCAAAAAAAAAAAAAAAAAAAAAGAAGAAAATCTTTGCATTCTTTAGACATGAAAAAAAGATAACTATGGATTAAAATGAAAAGCTGAAGAATTTCCTTGGTTAGGCTTATTGGAAAAGGAAGAAATCCCCAACTTAATCTATTATTCCTTCCTATTTTGAACATCAATGCTTGGTTTTGAATGCATAAGAAAAGTGAATAGTTTTATTGCTAAATAGAATATGTGGTAATTAGCATTCTACAATAGCGATATAGAATTATGATATCGATATGTTGCGCGAAGCTTTGTACGGATTGTGGTCACTCACATTCGTTGTCCAATAGTTTTACTCTTTACCAACCCGAGACATATTCAGCTTTTATAATATGTAATCTTGTTCAGTCTTCTATATGCGTATATAACGCCTCATTTATTGAATTTGTTCTTCGTGGAGCAAAAAAAAAAAAAAATTTTTTTTTTAACGAGTATTCAAAAAACTTTTATAGCTAAAAAAATATATTTCCTACAAAAGTTGTGCAATCTGCAAACGAAATGTTAATTTTGCAAGAGCAAAAAAAAAAACTGGTGTAATGGAATAATCAATGCTGAAAAAAATCGCCCAGAAAATGTCGAAATTCTTGCAGATAGCCCAATCAGCAATCAAAGTTATACGACGTTTTTCGCACTATTGAAAAATTTTAGCACTACATTGTTGGTACGTTTGACCTAAAAGCGCCTAACCATTACGGTGTCGCTATTTTCAGATTCAAATGCAAATTTCAAGGTGAAAAAAAAAAATTCCGAAAGAATGGCCGATTTTTTATTCACCATTTAAATGAAACAATGCTGAACGTTTCCCTGTTGAATTTAATTTCTCAACGAGTTCTGACAATTCACAAATGATTTGGTCTTCATATCTTCTTGGCCGCCTTATTCATGTGAACACAATGTTGAATATAGTGCTTATAGTTATGTAATACTGCTTCAAAAGGGCGCCTTTGAAAACATGAAATGAGATTACGAAAAAAAAAAACATAGGAACATCAGAACTACAGCAGCTACGCTGATATAAAATCGTGAAATGTTAGTTCGAAGTGCTTTTCATTTGGAAATTTTGCAACCGGATTCAACTGCATAAAAACAAAAACTTCTTGGCCGGATAAAGCTTCAGATGTAGCTCTAGTTCAGAGATTTTTTTTCTAAATCATCAGATATTTTCATTTGAATACAATAAATTCCTAGATTATGTTTGGAAAAAGTCATCGCAGTGAATGTAATAAGCATATGAGAAGCAATAAAAACAATAAAAGATGAGGAAACGAATTCTGAAAGCGAAAGCACTAGATGAACAAACGAATCAAGACGGACTTGTAATCACAAAGGATTGGCAAAGTAGTATGCTTTAGGCAATTTCGCCGAACACAATGATCCGATGCTTTGGGCAATTTCGCCCAATACATGATCCCATAATTTAGCAACGAATAAAGAACTCTTCAACGCAATGGAGCAACTATCTAAAATACTCGTCTAAAATTCGCTTTTTTTCGCATTCGAGCAATTGTATAAAAACCTCACAGATTGCCTTCCAATGCATCTAGATTTTTTACAAGTAAAAGGAAAGCAGCCGAAAAAAAAAACAGATGCCTGTGAGGCAAAGCGCTGCTACATAATACAACGCCATGCAAATTCGATGAAAGTTTTCCGAACTTGGAAGCTAGTTGACATTATTATTGATTAACACTGATCAGCCATTAGATTATCAAAATCGAAACATCAGAACGGATGCATATGCTATTGCCAACATTAATAAACAGTTCGCACTTTATCAAGAGGCTAAAAAAAGTTGAAAAAAAATGTAACGGAAATATCCCAAAAATCGTATTTGATAAAATATTGTGCATATCAATGAATGATTCGAAACTTCACCGTAGCAGAAACTCGTCTATGATATGCATGCGGATTATTTCACTCTTATAGGTCACTTTAAACAGAAATATATCCATACAACGATCTACAAAATGTGGGATTTGGAATGAGCGTTGAAAAATGACCCATGTTAGTGCGTTAAACGATAAAGATTATCATTGGCTTAGAACGATGAAAATCTATGCCGCTATTCGGCTTAGTATCGTTGCAATTTTCACCGAATTTAATCTGAACATATTTGCAAATCGTACGAAATCGGAAACTATAAAGTGACCAATGGCGATGGTGATATAAAGTGACCAATGGTGCTCGGTAAATAAACCAATATATGATAAGCTAATAGTCTATTAATCCCTTTAATTCTATAGCCTCAAGAAATTGTGCTTTCGATTCGGTATTCCCGATATATTATTATACTTATACCGTTGTAAAGAAATCATCATGAAGAACGAGCCTGGTGGCTGGTACCTGTGTATTTACCAATACCCGAAAGTATAATCACATCATATTTGTGCCTCATACCCTCAAAAGGTGATAGAATATTGTATTCGCTGCGATACAGTTCGGCAGAGATATAAATGTTTGTGAAATGACCTTAGCCAGAAATATAAATATTTTGGGAATGACGTCCACCAGAGATGCAAATATTTGGAAAATGTCATGGAAAAAGGAAAATATCATGCGCTATGAAAATTTTCCAGTATATGTTACATATAAGATTATATATTAATTATTACTGAAATATTGAGGTTTCCTCAATGAAGAGCAAAAACAAAAAATGCAATTATGTGAGAGGAAAATAATTTCAGACACTATCACACAATTGTGTAAAATCGACTATAAGGAAAAAGTTGAACTAAAATTGTATGAAGGTTACTATTTTCTATAACAAGTACAAATGGAAGCCAAGAACGAAAAGAAACATTCTTTGGGTAAACAAAAGGTAATGTGAACATTTAGAACGATTAATTTCACATCCATTTACTCAATTTGCTTTTTTTCAAATTTCTCAACAAAAATAAGGGAAGTATGTAAGATAATAGTTATACGATTTGTTTATTGCCTATTACATAACAAAAATTTGTTAGATGATAAGCTATAATCTATGAGAAAAATTATCAATACAATTCCAGAAGAAATGAACGCTATCAATGATTAAACTCAAGGCATAAATAACTCACAATCAGTAACAAGAATATTATCAGCATTAGCTATTAAACGTTAACACCCATCTATATCAATCACCTTCTGAAGCATAGAAAATATTAGTATCTTACCAGTTGAATCTCCTTTGCAATTTTTGAGGTTTTATAAAAGAGAAGAACAAATTATAAAAACAACAAATTAGTAAATAGACCTTGGTCAAAGCTTAAAAGATTTATAGAGATAAAAAAAGTGCGTAGATATGCTTCATTACTTATTATAGTCTTGTCTTAAAAAAAACAAATGGATAGGTCCCTAGTGGAAAAACAAATAAATAAAGCTGTACCTTGAGTTATTATTAGTTCTATTTGTTTAAATAGAGAACGCATAGTTAAATGGATAGTCCATTATATACACAATATGCATAGAGACCAAGACGAATACGGCAATCTGGGAGTAACAACATTAAGAACGTATAGGTAAAGGTAAACATTTCACGAACATAAATATAGAGGCAATAAACTACTGTTGGGAGACTGGATGTTATGAATGCAAGAGTAAGACGCTAACTGATTACCTATATGAGTATAAGGTGACCACGTTTCGACCCTTATTCGTTGACGTGTGCACCTGTGTTATGCACAGGTCATCGTCAGAACGATACGCATGACCCTGCTAGTATGGGAAGTTGCAAAGATAACATAATTGCGCGTAGGAAGAGAGAGAGAGAGAGAGAGAGAGAAGTGGAAAGAAAAAATGGAAAATAAAACTATAGATAAAACTTATATTAAAAATGCATGATAAATACAAAAATTGCAAACAACGGCACCTACCTCATCGCCAGAGTACGCTTTCTTCCTTTTCTCCAAAACAGGCGTTGAAAATTGGAATCCAAGCCCCTTTCACCACCGAGCTCCATTTCCTATCTCTACAAGAAGAGCTTGTAGCCCAATGTCTACGGGAAGAAATTAAGTGAGAAGAACAATAATAATAATAAGGCATTAAACGTCAACGTGTAGTAAAGACCTATGACACTAACGACTAATATAACCTCAACTGCAAACAAACCTTTACGTAAATAGACGTACTTAATTGTTAAAACATAATTACCCTAAAATTTAATGTATTCTATGAAACTGAATTCTAATGCCCTAAGACGTAAATATTAGTATTTGTAACGATAATTGTATTAAAAGATAATATAAAATCTAGTGCTATATGGTGGAAACCAAAGATAATATTAGAGTAAATAAAATAAAAGAGATTGGAAATGAAATAAAAATTAAAGCTTTATTATAAAATAAGTATGTTGGTGACGGCCACGAAAATCTTAGGTGAATTGAAACAGAGGAAAATGAAAGATTTCGAGCAAACATGCCATTAACAATATATGGAGAGTCGTGTGGAAAGTTATATTAAAATGCGAAAGTAAAGAGTTATAAAAAACGGGAGAACAAGCTGTAATAAAGGAAAAGCAAAGTCTAAAAACGATGTAATAGAAAGATTGATATAAAAACTAGAATATATTTAAAACATATTTAGAAAGAAAGATATATCCAAAAATATTAAGTTAAAAATTCGTATAGTTAAGGCATAAAGCAAAAGATGGGAAATCGGCATCAAGGGTATTACTAGTGATCGATAAGTGTAAGCGTCAATGTTAACGGCATAGACCGAACAGTACTATCGCGGGTAGATCAATATTTATATGATCTATATTCGATGTAAAACCTATCGAAACAAAACGAGTAGCGTTTAAGGTTCCCTAAAAGATTCTACTAGTATAAGTACCGTAATAAAATGGTAAAACTAACACATAGACGCCCTATAACAATAAACAAAGTAAAATTAAATAAATAAATGCTAGTCAGCATTGCATCATTGCTAATGTAATGTTGGGAAGCGTTAATCAATAAATCTTTGTATTTATCGTAAACGCAATCTTACTATGAAGATCTAAGATCCGCATAGATCATAATGGCCTTACGGCTGCATTGTTAATGAGCGAAAGTTACTAAGGTCTATCAAAAATTTGTAAACCAAGCTTTTAATACCCTGTCTATTAGGGTAGATGAAACTAATAGACTAATTCTGGTTTATTGATAAATGTTTTATATAAAAAAATTTAAATTAGAGAAACACTGAGACCTTTGTGTTCATAATTTGTAAGCAGTCCTTTACATTTATTAATAAAGTATGGATTAAATGAGCACAATTTATTAAATCTAAAGACTTCGGAAATTATAAGGTTTTTATTTATGAACAGTGGGATGTTACTGCCCAATTCAGTGTATCTATTCACGGAAAAACTGAATTGATCTATCTTATCATAGACACTTGAGACGACACCGTTATACGTAATATATAAGTTCATATTTAACGTTTTATTGTAGTTACAGAAATTGTTGTCAATTACTTTATCGTAAGAGAAAGTTATTTGAATGCTAGGTGCATTATGAGTAATTTTAACTAACTCATTTTTTGATGGCATCGTTATTAAATATACGATTATAACTAATATTTTGTTATACAAACCCACGGAATTTATAGCATTTCTTATTTTTACAATCATCGAATCATAAAATGATAGAAAAATATAGCGTAACCGCCATATAACTAGCAATTTGAAAAACAATCATTGCACCTTAAGAATCATTCCTCCATTTGGTTGTTCCATGATAGCTCGATGCATTGAATATCTGAGATTCAGCGAATGTCATCTTGATTACGCGCTGCATTAATAAGAAGATGAACCTTCAAATAATACAAGTAATTAAATGGTATAAGATGACCATTACATATTGATAACTGCAGTTCCAAATATCATTGAAATGATTCGAAACGAAGATATCACTAAACACGTGCTCTTAATTTAGTAAAGGTTTAGCGATAAGAAGTTGCAACGATATAAAGCCGGCAAAGAGATATATCGGAACTATAAAGACGCGAAATTTGTGGTCTCGATTCTTTAATCAAGAAAATGCTTGCTGTACTCATTGTGATAATCAAATGCAAAATACACATATCCAATAAACATGAGTGGATTTATAACGCTAACATATTGTGGAATGAGATCAAGAGGGAGATAACTGATGATATCTAATCAGTTTGTTTCCCAATTAGCTTCTTATAAACAGCTTGGAGGAAGCTGAAGAGGATCGTTGAGAAAACGGCTGTCCACCTCGAGCACAACCTATTGTCATGTGCGATTTAGCGTTGCACTTGCTGTGATGTAGAGATGCATTATATCATCGACAAAGAGCTAGCAGTTGATTAGCACAACATCCCCATTCCTCTCCACCGTAACATTCAAGTGAAGCAAAATATCAGTCCATTCATCAACTCTAATTTTTCCTCACTTCGGAGTGCTTCGTGTCCTAGACGATCATCACACCTGTCCCTATCCTCACTTCGGAGTGCTTCGTGTCCTAGACGATCATCACACCTGTCGCTATCCTCTCACTCCTCCCAATCCATCGGATAGCCTTATCCATAAAACACTTCTTTCACAAGCAGTAGGCAAGGCTCTACTTGAAACTTGTGGCCAGAATATTCCAACAAGAAATATGTTGACCACAACAATTAGAGAAACATTAGAGCAGTTTAAAAGCATATAACCATGCACCTGCAATCTTCGAGTTTTTTTCAGCTATATAAAACTATCATCTGTTTTCCCAGCTCAGCCTATCCTTTACTACACCAGCATTTCAAAAAACTTCAACTACTGCACTTCAATTAGTTTTTTTTAATATTTAGTGTTAAAACTATTCCATAATAAAGAATAGAACATTATAACAATACTATCGCTTATGACGGATAAAAAGAACAACATCGCCGAATGTTGGCATCAATCGAGTGGCTTATCGTTGTAACCACTTCAATAAAGAGTGAAATGTTCAGCACCGAAACAAGCAACATCGTGTCACACCCTTTTTTCCTCATTTGCTCATACTTAATTACCATTTGCATAATTGTATATATATGCGCATGAAACAAGTCAAGCTTGTTGACCGTCAATTTTTGATATATGTAAGCACTGGTTTGTTGGCACTGAAGAGCGATCGTTTTCCAAGAACATTAGATCGAACAAAATGCAAACGTTCGTTTAGCACACCATAGAATTTAATGAATAAGAATTACGGCTGTAACCTACAAATAACGGTGATCGGGCTCTAATTTCGTCTTCTCTTTACTCAAAATACTGGCCGACGTTATCAGCGACCGTTTCAAAATAGAAGCTACTAACACAATAAAACACAATGAGTTTATTACTAATCGAAACAAATAACTAAACATCAGAATCTGTGTTAAACCCGATCTGAGACTCAGCTGCGACCAAGATCGGGACCAGATCCAGCCAGCTCATTCTCCTAAGTGCTGAATCCGATTCCGATTCCACTGAGCTGCAACTGCCGATCGGGATCGTTTTTACCCGAATCATAAATATCAATATAACGTGTATCATCACTCCTACAGCATTGTATCAAACAAATGAGATCACATTCGCAACATTACCGAACATACGATGGATGCATAGTTTACGCTTTCTTCACGTACGATATTGTCATCAGCCTCCGATACATCATAAAAAAAAAAAAATGGAGCAAACGGTAAAGCACAATGCAACGTTATGGTGGAACAACGGCTCCGGAAGAGCGGAGCGAAAATAGCCAACCTAAAGCTCAGAGATTCAAATCGGTAAATGAACTGTCGAGTTCAAAAAATATCTGCACTCAATCACTTAGAATTTTACCCAAAAATCAGTGACCCCCGATCTGCCGCTACAATAGAGTACAACACCTACCCCGCCTATATACTGTAACATGTGTCCACAAGAGATAAGATAATCGCAGGTGGATTGATCAGAACCACGAATATGAAATAAAGGGCGATCCTTCTTAACCACAAAAACGATTAAGGTCTTCATTTACACCAGCAGAATTGAAGTCATGTCTAATTCATTTCTATCGTCGTAATGCAGTATGCAACAAACGATTTCCGCGATTTTCTCTCTCCCATATACGAGAGTTACTCGGGATTCATTTCGATGACATCTTAAAGTGATTTCAACAAACCGATGCCAGTAAGAAAGTCAAATTCACAAATCCAATGAGCACATAGAAAATGAGATCAGTATGGCTGAAAAAAAAAAGCAACGGGTCTAAAATAGAGTCATTTCTTGACAAGATCCTCTTCTAATAAAAAAAAAAAAAAAAAACAATTGAGGAGATTCATCATTTTTCTCTTATAATGAATTAACTCATCCATATGAATAAATGAGAAGGTAATAAATAATTGCTAGTTTTAGATGATAAATTCCTATCTAAATAGTGCAAGATAATAGCTATATTCTCCACTAGCATCTACTTTATAAACAACGACTACGAATGGGAAATGAACGCTACATGAAAAAATTGTAACACTCATAGTAAAAAAAAAAAAAGTGCAACTGAATTCAAATATCATTCTGACATTCTACACAACTAAATATCTATAGGCTCCTGATCTCTAATAGAAGAAAATCGAGGTTCAATAAAACATTTACGGAAGTGCACAACAAAAACTCATTGTTTATTTTTTAAAACAAGCGGATAAGCTTTTTCTTTATTGCATCCCGTTTGTGTACTCGACCAGCGTAATAAAACTTTTTCAATATTCAACGCCGGAAATTCGGTCAGCATCGTTATTGGAAGCGCCGAAAAAAATGAAAGTACCAATTGACCCAAACATAAAATCAGGACCGGAAGTTTGCCGGTATAGGTGATCGGAAATGGAACCCAAAGAAATACGGCGAACACCATTACGAGATGGATGAGGTAAACCTGAAAAACCAATTCAACGTTTCTTGAATGAATAATCAAATGTCATGAGCAATATGTGAAAGCAAATCCTTAAGAAATGTATCTGACAAAGACAGAAAATGACGTCATTAAAAGTGTAGAAATGTAACTTAAAAGTAAAACCCCAGATAAACATTCAATACAAAAAAAGCAATAAAATAAAACTTGTGAAAGATACAATCTGGCTAGTAAGGAACTGCAGCAACATGCTCAATTGCTAGATGTTATAAACCTCGTAACAATAGTTTTTCAGCGGAAAGATCCGATCTGCTATGCTTTCCCATTTCGTCACTAAAGAAATGCTTCGAATAAAGCATGATATCAGATGTATTTACACATTCCTCTCTTATATTGCTACATATTCTCACTGAGTGCTTTGAATATTTTTTTAGCACTACAGTCTCCTAGCTAACAATTTTCAGTGTTGATATTCAAATAAATGCTGCTTTTTACAACAGCATAAACGATATATTATTTTACATTATATATAAATTTTATAGGAGAGCCATATCTTTACAATGTTAATGTAGACATTCAGCTTTATCGTTAGCATTCAAGGATCTCTACAACTGAGCTATTAGAATCACAACCAGCTTACCGAGTAGCACAGCGAAGAGAGGGGTAGCAATATTCTTGCGCTTAGCAACGTGTTCACAAAACATCCTTGGCCAGTATGGCACATGTAGATTACCAAAGCAATACCTGCAGCCCACATCGTTCGATGTATTCCACCATAAAATATATGATACCAGTACCATGGCCAACCCTGTACAAACCGCCGAATTAGTAAAATGTAAATTGCACGCAAAAGCACATAGGAAAGAAGCTTACATAAAAAACGACAACTGAGTGCCCTGTATCGTTTCATCCAACCGGTTTGAACTGCTCTATCCATTTGTAGAGTTTCCACACAAAATATAGTCAACATAAGGCTGCGATGACGACACCTATTCTCAGTGGAACCATTTGAAAAGCACAATTATTAAAAGACCCTTCAATAATTCCTTGCCCAGATGCAAGCAACACAGCTGGTTGGAGCAGTGATCGAGGAGCGACGTGGAGGGATAGAGGGATGGAAGAGGAGGAGATGAATGATTATGAAAGCGGATCATCATAAAGCGGTTACTCAATGCTCGTGCCAATAAAAAGCAACTACTACAATCCAGAATCGACGCCAATCAAGTCTCGAAGCCATAACCTGATTCTTAATCGATCCGGCATCTGATACGGAAACCAACCATGCAATGTACTTTTCATGAAAGCCGAAGTGTAAGTCATTCACACGTAAGTTAATTCAGTTATAATTCAACTAAGTACTAAAGTTAATTAAGTTAAGGTATAAAATTGCAGAAGTCGTAAATTACTGGTAGGAAAAGAGAAATGGACTCGGAGCACAAACAGATTTCTCCGAGGAGTTTTTTTATCACATATTTGACTTTCAAAAATTCGACAAATTAGACTTTATTCAGCCAACTTCCGCTTCATTTGGTATTTTAAACAGCAAGAATTGGCAACAATCCTTTATCGTTCCCTACGGGAATGGCACTCGCCCACCTTCAACAACAATATTTGAAAAAATCAACAAAAAATAAATTTCGCTTCTTGTGCTCAATTCCCTCGTCAATTTTCCCTGTCGACGGGGAACAACTAGTTGAAGCACTTCGTGTTGGCATCAGAAAACTTCGGTTCGATGCTTCATAAGCTTCGGCTCAAATACACTCAAACTGTGACATACCATGACACTGTTGATAACAAGAGGAATGAAATGAAAAAAATAGCTAAAAAATCAGTTTCCATTTTTTTTGCGAATAAATGGTCAAAGGGATGATTCAGCAAACATAAGAGAGACTGCACGAATTATTCGAGTAACGCAAGAAAATAGCGAAATGAAGAAGATACCTGAGCTCGAGCTCCAACTTTTTTTTTTTGGATGAAACGATCGACACTACAATAACAATGAAACAATACGCGTAAATCAAAATATAAATAAACAAACCTCCATAGCTGGATAGAGACCATACAATGAAGTTAGAATTAACGACACGCACAACGACCACAGCAGCCATTGCAATTTTTGCGATTCGGCAAAGCGTTTCTTCTTACAGTTATGCATATCCGCTAGTACATATCCGAGAAGAATACCCACGATATATGGACCAATACGATATTGAGGTTTTACATAGTAGGTATCGATATGCTGAACATTCATCGACGATAGAGAGAAGTAAACGTTATGAAAGGAAAAAGAATTTGCAAGAAAACAAATACAACTCGAAAAAAAAAACATTCAATTAAAGATATTTTTTAAACTCTCATGAATCGCTCCTTCAATCTTACAACTAACAACTCTAACACCTGTATTGGTTAAAGACGGAAGTGTCGTGCAATTCATCAAGTGATCTTTCAATAACTGCGTCTCATTGGCGTGTTAGTGCATTATTTCCGCGTTAATAAATGAACGAAGAATTTAGTGCTATCAACGATGCAGCCTTGATTGCCTCACCTTTACCCGCTTCAAAACATCTCCTCTAAAAGTGATTTATTCGAATGTAACATACAAACGCCAGTCATAAAGTTTGATTCCCTCCTCATACCAACAATATTTGAGTGACTCATCGTTTTTCAAGTATTCTGAATGCTTCTTATTAACGCCCAATATACTTAATTTTTTTGTCTGAAGTTTGTGACTAACACATAACATATATTATCTCTCTCAAAAGCGGTACTCGATGTTGATAAGATTTATCGGTTTTGTCAATCCTCCGCTCAATGAATTCAGAAACTCTCAATCACAAGAAGACAGTTAGCTATTCGCTTCTGATGCTATCAAAAACCGAAAAATGCCTCGAAATTCCGATTCTAATACGGCTTTCATCCTCTTCTTCCCACCTACCGTCCTTCTACCAGCTAAGACTAAAGCGCAATCTCGATTGTATATCTCCTTTCATATAACATTTCCCCCAAATCGATCAGGCAAAGCATTTCAAAATGGCAACTCTTAGTCTTCTTTCATTCGCACGCAGCAATTATCAACCATACAGTGCGCATTCTCATACAGTGTAGACGATGCTAAAAAATTTCATCTTTTATTTCTAATTCCATTCTTCAAAAAGTTTGAGAAATTTTGTGAAAACGATTTTCTACTATTACAAATCTTGACGAAAAAAAATTGTGGAACTCATAAGTGGTGGAACTTATTTATGGATTTGGCCATATATTGTTAAAGTTGAGCGATTTCTCTCTTCTAAACATGCTGATATTAAATAACTCTCAATATTCATTGTGTTAGCATTCTTTAAATAGTTTCTTTTTCAGAAATTAAAGTACGTCATTTCAAAAGTACAACATTTATCTGCGTGGAATTAATGTAAGAAGAGCATCGCTTATTTGTTACGTTATTATTCTATGTCTCTAAAAGTGCAACCAAACTTAAATGCGCAATTACTATTCAAATCTCTGAAAATTGTTCTGACGGAACAGCCCACTTCGGTCGAAAAGATCATAAATGCATAGAATTCGATCCTTATGTATATATATATATATATATATATATATATATATATATATATATATATATATATATATATATATATATATATATATATATATATATATATATATATATATAACATAATATATATTATATATTATATATACTATATATTATATATAATATAATATACATAATATATATAATATGTATAATATATATAATATATATAATATATATAATATATATAATATATATAATATATATAATATATATAATATATATAATATATATAATATATATAATATATATAATACATATTATATATTATATATATTATATATATTATATATATTATATATATTACATATGTTATATATATTATATATATTATATATATTATATATATTATATATATTATATATATTATATATATTACATATGTTATATATATTATATATATTATATATATTATATATATTATATATATTATATATATTATATATATTATATATATAATATATATTATATATATAATATATATTATATATATTATATATATTATATACATTATATATATTATATATATATATATATATATATATATTATATACATATATATATATATATATATATATATATATATATATATATATATATATATATATATATATATATATATATATATAATATATATAATGTATATAATATACATTATATATATATATATATATATATATATATATATATATAACGCATATTTATTGAATTATTATGCATACTTCACTTCTTTAACATAAAAAATTGAATTATTATCGTACGATCAATGGTTAGGACCTCATTAGTTAAAAGAAGCATCCTTTGTTACTTTTTACTCTCACAACACTATTAACGTTCGAAATATTTACATCATAAGCATCAAAAGCCAATCTTTACCCTTCAAATCTTTGAATATATAAATATCGTGAAGACTCTCACCTGCATAAATGTCCCCTTAAAAATCGACGGTTGATTGAAGGCAATCGGTGTCGGTGGATAGTCATACTCAATCATTAAAATCGCCTTCAAAATGCTTGAGAAGGCAATTGTAGCCAAAGAAAGAGTTGTACCAAGCCATATCGATTTATTAAGCGTATAAAGAAATATCGGTGAGACCACATAGAACATGAACTCCGTGCTAATATACCTGAATATCATTCGACGATTGATCATTGTATTTCATTTGATGAAGAATATTTCAAAAATGTTTTTTGAACGTCGCGGAAAATGGAGCTTAATCCCACTCCCTTCCCCCTCCCACCTCCCACCTCCCCCTCCCCCAATAAAACAAATCCCCCGCAATCAGAAATCTCCAACTCCTACACCGTAAGAATTACCGTATAAACCCTCCACCTGTAGCTCACTCATATTAACCGAGTAAAGAATTCCAAAGTGCAACAGTTTTTTTTTAGCTGCTATTCCAATTTCTGAGAACTCAATTCCTCGTAATCAGTTATCACTCTAAAACATTGCATGAAAAATTCCAGGAATGCACAATTCATAGATTTCTTTATACGTAGAAATTCATAGATTTCTCCTTTATGCAAAGCACACACACACATTCCTAAGTGTTCATTCAACGATTGTTGTAGACCCTAACTTGGATGCAATAGAATGCCAATAATCATTCACTACTCTGACGCAATAACATTCATCAGTGGTGCGAGAAGTGAAACAACTAGAAGAAATTCAATGCTGAAAGCTTACCAAGTCCATCCCATACATTGATTGCCTAGTAGACTGTTCAAGAAGAGCACATTCTGCCAACCGTGCTTACGGCATTGTACTGCTGGATCGGTCGGTTCCCACATTGCATGCGAATGAGCGGCCGATAGCAGAAAAGTAACCGTCGATAAGGTATATAGATATGCAGGCCATAAACGAACTATACGATGTCGATAAAATCTCAACCATTCTACGCACGACTCCCACCACGTTTGATATGGGCGAAAACCTGACCGCATTGCAGTATAGATATAAGCAACAATAAACGCAAAAGCATCAAACAAAACAAATGAATTCTAATGAATGAAGTTCGATAATACCACCTAACAACTGCACCCTTTTCCATGATTAGAGTCAGAAAGGAATATAGCGAAGTCACATCTGTGAGGCTAGTTATTAGCAAAACTGCCTCTTTATTGCGTGGGTCAGGCCGACAGCTATTCCGGTTGATCATGAAGCGAAAATATTGATGTATAGTTTGGAGAAGCTGTATTCGTATTCCTGGAACCCCGTGGGCCATAGAATTCTCATTCTTCAATTCGCTTAAGTACGGCAACGACTGTTCTCTACCTTTCCAATATCAACCTCATTCAGGGCATTTATAGCAGAAGAAACCATTTAGAAATCACGGGCAACAAATACTCCGAGTAACAGTAACCAAACCCTCTGAATTCTTGAGCTGCTTCTGGAACCAAGAATACGACGTCAGCGTGGCACTTAACACAAAGAAGGTGTCGACACTAAGTGTGAAATTAGTGATCGTCAGATTAAAGAATCCACTCGACAGATCGTCCTTCAAATCCTGCACGTTATTCACATACGCCTGGAATGTATTTATGATATCTAAAGGTGTCCTGAGGAATTAGTGATGAGACCTGAGAGAATCAAATGTGCTTATTCCAGTCGAGATGGGTAGCCCTATTCACGCAAGTCCCTACTCTGAGCTAGTGGGGTGAGACTTTGCTCTGTCTACAGTGGTGGATTTTTAAGGCTCGTAAGGGCTCCCACAAAGTTCGCTGCTTGAAAAATGAGCTATGACTAGTTTTCATCGGTGATCATCTCTTAAATGCCTTCGTTAGTGGAGCTGCTCCTTATATCGACATATAGATAGATGCCTTGGCGTACGGAAGATGGATTCTAGAAAGTTCGAACGGCCATTATAAAGTACTAGAAAGATACGTGAATCGCTGAAGAAGGGAACTTTTGCACGGTTGGATCAATTTACCTAAAAAGTCCCTCCTTGCTTTACTTGCTAAAAAAAACATTTCGAAAAGGGCGCTGAAGTAACATTTTGTGTTTCAGTGATCATATCGGCATCTTAAAAGGATCATTTGATGTTTGGATTCACAATGGCACTTCCAAAAAAAACCCAACAGGAAACTAAAACTTCTATTCCACGACGAATTCGAAATTGGGACTCAGCGATATATGATCGCATTCAATAATTTTTGACGGGTCAATGTGAAGTTAGTATTTTTCTACATAGGTATTTTATTTGCAGAGTGTCATCGCTTAAAAGGAATAAAAAGTGCCGACTCGGCGCTAGCCCTTCATGAATCGCTTAACTATTGACTGTTATCTGTCTGGATTCTAAATAAACCTAGCAAATTCGCAGACAAACTGCTTTATACTTTCGAGATCGGCTAAAGAAATAGTGGGAAGATTTCAGCAAAAGCCAATAGCAGAGATGAATAGTAGATAATAATACGATACAAATAAACGTTTCAAGCGAAAACTTCCGCATATCTAAATTACTAAAAGTCATTCATCCCGAATCTTCTAACGAGTATTCTGCATACTTCAAAAATCATGAAAATTCAATAAAAATATCTAAGAATATCCCCTATTATCCACACTCACTACAAATATTGACCGGCAGCAATAATTCGAACAGAAAAGATGATGTGGCAGTTGAGAATACTTAAACACATCGATTAAAAGAAAAAGAAAATATATGCGTCATATGAAACAACCTACAAAGAAAGACTCTAAAAAAAGCAAAATTTTGGTTCCGGAATAACCGCAGATCGTCCCGAACTCCGATACGTGTACAGATTTTTTTATTTATTTACTGGTAAAGTATTCGATTGGCAAATACCTGGATCCATGCGAAGGAATGCCCAATCAGTGTCCAAAATATTGAAATCACTCGTAGGCCAAACATGCATGTGATGGTTCTTGAAGGATCCTTCGGAAATTCGACCAACTTACGGAAATTCCGCGTTAACGAAAACGAGAGAAGCAATTGGGCAGAGGTGGAGCTAAAGAAGAATGACTACTGCTCGCTGAAGGTAGCATCTGCCAATGGAGTCGATATTCTTCACAATAGACACTTATCAAATTACCTGTCTTTTGGATGTTTAATCGTAAATCGATTAAAGTTGAGCTACACAACTCTGTGGAATAAAATTCATTCACTTTGCTGGAAAAAAAAAATTCCACATATATACGCTTTAACTAATAACTTCTCTTGTAGTTCTTGTTACAGTATCTCTTCGACAATGAAACTCTAAACGTCATTAGCGTTTCTTTTTTCCACAGAAATAAAAATTACAACGAATCCTACCTAACACTCGTTCACTCCACTGCCCTCAACTCCTGACTATCCTAATCGATCAAACATCAAAAAACAACGAGCATTTACCTTTCCCCATTCATTAAAGATAAAAGATATTTTTAGAAGTTAAGGTTGGACTTACAGTGAAGATAGGTGCAAACGTTCTGAAGGATTTAAATAACAATCGTACGATGTTGCGATAACCGCTAGCATTGCCAAATTAGCGATGAATGCCACTTGCATCATAGGTGCAAAACTTGTATACCAAGGATGCTCATGACGTGAGGCTATACAGGATGTGTAATTCACTGATGATATATCCGTAGACAACATCTCACCCCATTCTGTCAACAGCTGCAAACGAAATAATTCAATTTGTATCATGAGGTGATTTTTCATAAGCACACCTGATGCGCTAAAGGTCGAAAACCCCTTAGCAAAGCACGCTGTGGCAGATGAATTCGAAGAACACGGAGCTAGCCACCTACATAATGCTTTCGATGAATGAAAACCCACAAAGAATGCGTGAAAACTCACATTCATACTTATACCAATGGTGCAAAAGATAAAGTGCTGTAATGTTGTAACAAAAAACGATATATTATAATACGGTTTTATCTTCTCATGGTTACGATGAAAGCGATGTGAGGTAGAAAAACGCAAATTTTAGAGGATTAAAAGACTTCATCGAAATTAGACAAAAAGGATAGTGTGGCTCTTGCAAAAACTAGGAAATTAAACACATTAAAACACAATTTATTTATTGCCGTCGCATTTCCGCCCGACTCGAAGCACAAAGGCGATGGCTCATCGACTGGACGCTAAGACCAGATTAACAACGCCAACCGCAGTTGTGCAAATTTTCATGAATGACTTCAGTGCCAATATTAATCGATGTTAGAAATTTCTGGACTTTTATACAAGAATGTGATACAGGTAAAGTGTTTATACAATAATTTAAAAAAGAAAAAAACACAACAGGTTAATTGAATCATTTAATACCTGAAATCGATCGTCGGCACATTTTTTCGGTATGCAAATGCCAAGTGCAACGGTGCTACTTGCCAGTCGACTGTCATTATACCCATAACAGAATGATCCCAACTCACCTTGTCTCTCGTTTGATACAAAACATAGCAACATTTTATGCAGCTGAAATCAATTTGTAATTAAAACTTATCGTCGCCTTTTTCAAATATACACTGATAATTGCAACGTTATGAAACTCTCAATTGCAAATAACAAATCCTCTACGGGCATAAACGTTTATCGCTCTTATTCGTGCTCAAATAACGTAGTTTCGAATTGAATTTATTCGCCTAGTTTCCGATCAAAGCGATATTAAATGAAACTTTAACACTTTAATTCAATATTTAAAAAAATCAGTCTGGCTTTTTTGTTTGGAAAATTTTCTCTAAAATTTCCGTATAGTAGTTTTCAAGAAATCATTTTTTGCTAACTTTTTATCGAATTAATATCAAATGAACTTGATAGGCTGATTATTTGGCCATAAATTCTTGCACTCTTATTCAGCTACAAAAAAAAATTATGGAGAAAACTTAAGCGTTAAAGAAACTAAAATACAATCAATTCCCGTTTATTTTATTTTTTTTTAAGAGATCGAAATCGGACATCAAAATTTTTCCAAAATTACTCTCCAAAAAAATTTTGTGACGAATTAGGAGGATGGTAAATGCTGGTACTTTTACTTTAAAATTTAGGTGTTTTTTTTTTTTTTTTTTTGAGTTCGAATGACAACAATAAACGCGTGTGCCACAACCAGCTTCCAAACTTCAACATCCCACCCTTGAGTTGCTCGAATGATTGCGAAGATTTCTGAGGATTTTCAGTAGAAGATTCTGAAAAGTGACTACTTCCTTGAACTTTTTCCTTAGACCTAAATCTCCAAAGAGTGGTCGTCGAACAAAAAATTCTCATCAGAAACCGGAAAAAAAAGAGGGAATACCTTAAAGGTGGTACATCAGACCACAAACTAATAAAGAAAATTCAAATAATGTTATCTAAAATATTCAATATTGGCAATATTTCATAGCTCTGCAAAAAGACATATTTCAAATCATTAAATCTCCTTGTGGACTTCGAATGACTATTATATGAAATAAGAAAAAGCGCAGAATTCGCAACTCACTGAAGGTGAAAGAAACGACGAATTCGAGGGTCATCGAATTTGGTGTTAAACTTATTGCCGAATAAAACCAAAAAAAAGAAAGAGAAGACATGAGTCATTTAATCAGGAAATCAGAGAAAATTTGGAAATAATTACCAATTATTAGAAATTATGAAGGTCAAAATTTGGAGAAAATAAGGAAAGAACAATGAATTTGTAAGTGATAAGATGTGTACCTCTCGGAAAAACAAATACACTTTAAGTAATTTCAACGATTCATGAAATAGTCGACAAACAAAAATTTTCAAATCAAACAATTTTTTCAAAAGAACTACACAGTTTCTATGGTGAATAACCACTCAAAATGAAATATTGATTTTTTTCTGAAAAAAAAAAAGAATAAATGGATGCAAGAAAATAATACGAAATTTCTCTTTCATATTGCAAAGAAATTAATTAGATCCATACCCAACGATCTTCGCTAAGTAGTTCATTATATTTGCCTGCAGAAAATGATGCGAAAATCTCTTTGAACGAATTCTTGCTGGATTGGGCGCTCAATTCGGAAATCTGCAAGTTTATTCAATAATACCGCTATATTAATACATATTTCTAAGAAAATCCATATTGATTAATCATCATGGACCATAACTACTGCAATAAATAGCAATCGATTGCTGCACCATTAAAGAATATAAGCAACGTTTCAGCCTTACTAGGTGTTTCATGTGAAAAGCATTTTAGTATGGAATGATAGGTTGATTATCTATGTGGTAACGTAATAGAAAGCAGGATAGGTCACGGAAAAATCGGAAGCGGCCAGGCAATGAGAGGCAAGAATCAGTGGCAAATTGCATTTGATAGCAACGTGCTGCGTGAAAAGGGTGGTATTTTTGGGAAAGGCAAGGAAACAATATACGATGATAGAAAGTTGCATTTCGCCCTCAATAGTGCGCTTGCTAAACCATATTCGTAATATAATGTAATCAAGCTGATGCCTTCGAGATGAGTGAAAATTTATGTTGGAGAGACCTGCATGTGACGTAAAACCTCATGCTTAGCACTTCATTTCCTACATTACAGGATAGCTCATGCTTACAATGAAAATGCTCAATTCACACGGCAATGCTGCTACTATAAAATTGTTTCAACACGCATTGTTCACTTGTATTAAATAATGCTGGTTTTGAACACCTCAACATAAATGCCTCACTTTATTCATCCCAACAGAAAAAAAAAACATTAACTCACTCGGGCAAGTTGCTTCTTGCAACCCGCTTGAACAGAATAGTTGGGAAACTGATCAAAAAAATGTCGTGGTAACGATTCATCAATATCGAAAAGCCGCGATTGCACCACCGCCACCACCACCGTCAGATAGACTACGATTCTTCCCAATAATCTCATTTATACCCCCTGAAACATTCCGCACTTCTCAAGTTCCATTGCATCAACTTAAATAGAAAAAAACGAATAATACAAGACTACGTTTAAAACATCCCGTTAATAAACCTTCCGCAATAAAAGAATTCCAAAAAATCTATAAAACTGACATTTTTAATTAGTATGAAACGATAGTACAAGAAAATAATAAACAAAAAAAACGTTATTTGATCAATGCATGGATCTCATGCACCACACTTAGGTTCAATTCCTCTTGCAAATACCATGCGCCTTTCAATGATGACAGACATTTTGCAGTGGAATTCTACGCATTAAAATAAACATAACATATAATTGCAACTACGAATGTTACTTACGGAAAATATTCATTCATTGGTACTTGATAATATCTCCTCCAATATCATTTATTCAATTAGTATCACGCGGAAATACGCGAAAATTAATGATCCTTGATGGATTTTAGGATAGACGAATAATAATAAAAGAGAAATGGGGCAAATTTGGTGAGGATAAGCACTATAGTGATACATAGATGAAAGTCGTTTAGAATAAATAAACGATTGCCTCAAGGATTATATAATATTGCTCAAATTCATATATTGCCTGGAGTTATTCCTCGGCGATGTGCAAACTTTTATGTGCGTTCGTTCTTGTGTACTTTCTAATCGACATCACTCAAACGCTTGTTACACTCATCAGTGGAAAGCATTGCAGTACTCCATTCCTATCCTCTCGAGGCAAACAATGGGTTCCTCCTCTCTTTCCTGCCTTCCAGTTAACTGCACGATGTGTGAAAGCGATAGCGGGCTGTGATGAAGGAAGGAGTCCTCAGAAAGGAGGAGACCCTTAACGATAATACAGACTATTTTCCGAAAAAGTTGGGCAAGTACCCCGAACAACAAATGGATCTAGAGTATAAAGGACGTAGGGGCGGCGGGAAGGAACAATCCTTTTGAGGCCAGAAGTACTCCTTTGATCACATTCATCGTCCGCGTTAGCATCACTTTTTCAATATTTCTGCGCGTCACACACGGGCAATCCTTCTCCCCATTCGCATGGGCAATCTCCCCATTTCAGTTCCGAACAGAAACGCACCTGAATGAGGCGAAAGCGGGATAAACGAATTGATAGATTAAAAAAAAAACCCGCAATATTCCCGATGAGGTTATCAATTCAACTTTTCGTAATTCACTTTTTGTGACTTCAACTATAAAATAAACCTAACACAGCAATATTTTGAAGCAAATATAATAATGCATAATCGGCTTTTTTTTTTTTCAACGTGACTAGCTAGCTGCAGAAACTCCCCACCAAAGAAACCATCTAGCCTGCACATAAGCGGCTGTAGAATAAATTCACATCTACCTAGGCGTTTATAATTCAACGGAAAATCGGGGCTGAACTCCGTTTGGGAAACCTTCTGGCTATACTGTAGTGCAGGATAGCCAAAGCGTCTAAAAAATTTGATTACCTTCGCTTCTGTAGTTTGTACGCTAAAATCGTAGACAAACATGAGCACAAACATGAGGCCTGAGAAAAGATTGAAAAAAAACGCCTGAAAACACTGAAAGTAAATGCAGTAAGTGACGCAATCTTGACGGGAAATATCAGAAAAGAGACAACCTTTATTGCGCGACCTCCACCTTCAAAATTTATGCACGAGGAGAACGGCCAAAGAAGCTATCAGTTTATCGCCTTAACTTATAAAACTTGACTGCCGTATTCCAAATTCAGAGATAAAATCCATATGCGAAGGTTTCACATATCCGATCAATCAAGCAATATCGGTTGCCGAAGAGTTGCATTAAGAAATTGGAAAAAATAGACAAAAACATTTCGAAACACATGGCTGTGCACAATTTGTGAAGGCCTGGCTACTGTTTTTTCTCTAAATTTGAAAAACGGTTGGGGTTTAGGACGGGTAAGGAAGAGAGCGAGATAGGGGGAAGGAGAGAGAGAAAGCGACACCAAACGTGCTCCTTGTCTGCAAATATATCTTGCAGTATGTTTATTAATCGAAGCAAATAGATAAGCTGCGAAGTAATGGAGTTGATAAAATCAAGAAAGCAAGCGAATTGTCTCGTAAAAACAACTACCTATCTCGGGTATACTGCTAAATTTTGCGTAAACAGTATAGTTGTTTTTGTCGTAAGATGGAAAACGATAAGCGTGTTTGTTTACTTCTGTAATATGCATATGGTCAAATATATATATATATATATATATATATAGGCAAGTAATAAAAAGCGAGGGGATATATACATATGTATATATGCACACTGGCTCTATATGAAATAATGGGCTGGAATATGAAGATATGTAAGCACAAACACAAACACCCACTTCATCGTCAAGTACTGCCGAACACTTCCGACTGTTTCGTTACGCATCGTTCATTGATGCATCTATACTTGAGCACTCTTAAAATGTTATAACAACTCAACTCCAAATAACGAAACAAATCGTCCATAAGCTGTTTCTACACCTCCATTTTACTTTTGCCGTAGTTTTGAAATCCCTTCAAGAGCAATTTCTATTTACCTGCCATTGGTATTATTCATTATTTAATCAGAGACTGCAGTGAGATTATTTAAAACGACAGATAATTGAGCCATGGCTGCTAGACTTAGATTCCACAAAAAAATATAATCTTGCTTGCTGGATGGATGACTAAGCCAATGATCGCTAGATAACGTCTTACTGAATGTGCAAATTCGGCAACTCGCTGAACACTAGTTCAACATGCATACAGGCAGACAAACAAATACATGAACAGACAAACACCAACAATTTATTCTACAGAGCAAAATCCACATTAAAGTGAGTAGGAGTGGTCTGAAATCAACTGAGCCTCTGAGAAATCGATCCGTTTATTTCACAAACACCAGAACTCGTTAACAAAGGATGAGACTGGAAACCTTCTTAAATAATCGCACACACCTACAATGAAGTACCACTTTCTAGGTCGTACGTAACATTTCAGCTCGGCGTATTGAATAAATGAAACATATTTTTAAACAAGAAAGACTAAATGAAGGCCTCGTAATGAAGAAGAGATTTAGGCAAATACACGTTACTCGAATCTGGAGACGCAACCATTGCATAAAATTGCAGATAGTTGTTGTTCAACCTAACGCTTTGTCTTTTATGGTCACAAAACATTGAATTAGAGGGACCCCGTATGTCGGTTCAAATTCAAGTGAAATAAAGGGGAAAAACGATGATAAAAATGCGAATCACGAAAATTTAGTTAGTCTCATTAGTTCACCTGAAATCAGAGCAACACTTTTACGGTAATCATAGCAAATTTCGAGCATAATTTAACTACCACATAGACTTTACTTCATAGAAGACCATACCTTCAAATGCAATTCATAAAAAAAATTTATCGCAATGGATAACGAGATATGCAAGTATTTCCCGTTAGATTCCATGGATTTGAACGAAGCCAGTATTGTGAACGCTATTGATAAATCTAGTAATAAAACCTAGTAAACCTCGTTGATTAGAGGCTCGTTCATCGACGTTCATAAAAGCAGAGACAGCATAAAAAATCTCGCTCGCGTTGAGTATCATTTTCCTGCGTAACACCTCATGTTGTCCGTCTCCTCCTACCCTCTCCCCTCCATCTTCTTATGCCTATCGGCTATGAAAGAATACGTTCATTCCACCGATGCTTTAAAATCTTGATTCGGAATTTGCGCATTTAATTTTATCGAATTTTTTTGAACATTTAAAGAACGCTTCTTGACCATCCAGCTCGCTTATGATGCCAATTAGACATTTGAATCTCAACGAAGTCCAACAATCTCTAATAAACCTCCTGCATTTTACTTATTGTGAAGAATAATCGTAGATTTATTGTCGTTCCATTGACTGAGCTGAAAATTGGCGCATACAGCGTATATGTGGGAAAATTATCCGAACAGGTTTAGCGGCTTCGAAAAAACATTTTCATGAATGAAAAAAAAAAAATAAATTTCCCAAAGCTTTTAGAACTCTGAGAAACGGGTGGAGATGAGTAAGTAAAACGGCTTTGAAATTCACAGACTTCATCAAAAACTGATCAGGTAAAGTAGTATTCAACATAAACAACTAGAATAACGTGTGGTTTCTAAAATTTGCAATTCGTTCATCAAAATCTTAGGAGAACTTAAACAATGCTAATCACTATCATCATCTATCAATTGATTAAGGTTATCATCCATCCTCTCACTTATCATTTTCTGTTTGATCCATAAAAGTAAAAGAAAGGAAACTGAAATTCCGATTCTGTAGTATTATATCAAGCAACAATTACATAAGAAAACCAATTATTCAATTTCCTAATATCAGATGCTTCATCAAATCGTTTCAATCAAAAGCAGTGCCTCATTCGACCCAATAGATGACTTGAAAAAAAAAATGAACCACTGATATATCAAGTAAAATAATAATAGTAACGGTATTAATACTAGCAATTTATTGCAACGACAATAATAATCATAGAAACAATGACAACGATAACAATGATAATCGTAATAATAAATTAGTGATAGCATTGATAACTCGCTTATCAACTAAAAGAAACAGCGTCAATTTAAGTGGAGACGATCAAATCAAGTAATCGATCAAAGTGAACATCATAGTGATCGATGCGATCAAGGATTATTAGTAAAACACTATGAAAGTGATATTGCATATTCTATTCATATAAACATAAACTTCAAAGAATTCATGAGGATAGAATAACGATTTATCTGAATATTAAATGAGAATGTCATTTATGAACAAATGATTGAAAGAAATTTTTTTGCTAGACTCTCTCTCTCCCTCTCTCTTAAGAACTCTGCGAAAGTACGCATAATTTCTGGCCAATTTATTGCTCGTATTGAACCTACTGAAGCCGAAATTCGAAATCTGAAAAATCTTATCCTCTAATGAAACCTAAAAATCCGATTTCCTAAAAAAAAAAAAAAAAATTACTGGAGATGGAAAAAAGACAACCAAAATATTTTATACAGAGGGAAATAGATGTAGAATTCGTTAGGCGACAAGTATTGAGATGTTTGCATTCAAGATTAAATTTGCAAACGAATAGTTTAACGATTGACGAGATTTTTTTTTAATGGTTCTTTTGTAAATTATGCAATATTATACAATATCTTAGCAAATCATTGTTATTTATACTGCATTATTAAATTGCATAAATTTTTCTGCATTAAATTTATTTAAAATGTTGAAATTTTTTTTTCATGCAACAGAAAAATTTATGGAAATTTTTGAATTTCGTTTTTTTTGTGCAATAAAACAATCAATATGAATCAATAAATACACTAAAAGACCTATTTCAAATTATGCGACAATCATAAAATTAAAAAAAAAAACTATTTGAAAATAAAACATGCAAGATAGAACCGATGACGTCATTCACCACATTATGCGATACGCAACGTTACAACACGACAACAACGATCATCGAATTGCTAAATGGACAAACATAGGAGCTAGTTGCCTTATATAGATAATCGATTGGTGACCCCGCCATTTTTTAGTAGATCAATGTTAGCTGAGATCATTCTCTAGCAGATTATTGTTTTCGGCAGAGCATTTTGAAAGATTATTCATTTAATCGTTTTTCTTTCTTTCTTTTTCTTTTTCAGCGTTAACGATGCCGATTGCATTATCTATTAATATTATCAAAGAAAGCAATATTTTAATAATTCAATTGAATTTCCATTTATGAGAATATTTCAACGCTATAAAGCCTAAAGAAGAAATTCAATAGCATGCAATAAATATCGGACCGGTTTGTGGAAGTTGCAATTATGTTGCGTTACAAGACAGAATCGATTACGGTACTTAGTGAAGCATAAAAAATAACACTTCCAGTCTATCTGGATTTTAGACTCATTGCTGTATAGGAAAACTTAGCTGAAATACGATGATAAAGATCAAAAAAATTATTCTCCACATGGAAACACTGAAAATGATGGGGAAATTATTTTGAAGATTGAAAAAAAAGAATGTTGCCGAAAATTAAGCAGGCAAGTTTTCAAAGTCATGCGAATAAAAAGAACTTGAGGTCACACTAAGTTTATAGTCAACGGAACAAGTTCAAGAACTGAAAACCAACCGATTATCCAAGTCGGACTATTAGCTAAGTTATTTTTTAAAACTTGCTTCTCTATTTTCGAAAAGCCTGTTTCAAGCACAATAGGATTTGGATACATCAGCGTCCTTCCTATCTAGGCTGATCGAATATTGATGCACCTAGGGTGGAACAGAAAAACGAAATTAAATGATCAAGCTTAATAAGAATTAACCATACAAGCTATAGTCAAGCATATAAACGGCTCGGAGAGGATTACTCTCAATGAATTTCTGTGAACACGATGAAATTCACTAAGGCATTAATAAACCTAAAAAAAGCTAAGCAAAATTTTAATAGTGAGAGAGGAGGAAAGGGAGAATTGAGAAGAGGAGGCGGAGAGTATTTAAATTTTGGAGGAAATAGAACCACAAAATTTGAACATCTCTATTAATAACAAATGAAATGTTGTACTATCGAATGTGAATGATGCAATACGAACACCGCATAGAGAGTGTACATTTTGAGGAAATGACTGACGCTACTTAGTGAGTGCATCACCAAAACTGCTGAACGAGTTTCAAGCCAACTAAATCCTCACACAGCACTTAACACTTTTCGCTTTTCTCATAGATTGATCGTACAAATAATATAAGTAATTTTTTGATTGTATTTTATTTTTTGAAAATTTTCACGAATAGAGAAAATTTTATTTGCATTTATTTTTTCACTCATGATTTTACGAATCTATTTAAAGTTTAATCCCTATATTGTCATTTGAGTCTCTCGTTTAAGTCCTTTTTTTTGGAGCAATCGATATTTTCCATAGTATTATTAAGGTAAAAAATCTTATTTAAAAAAAATTAAATTTTTCAAAGATTGTATAGTTTAAATAATAAAAAATTTTGGAAAAAAGTATTTTTGAGATCGATTAGTGACCGGAATAATAAACATTTACGACAACTCAAAAGAAATGATTTAATATACACATCATCATTTTCATTGATTACAATGAACATCATTAACAATTACGCACTTACTTGCACTACTTACAAAGGTACAATTGACGTTGGTGGTTTTTTTAAAATTGCTTTTAAGTTGGAATTTGGTCAGTGAAACATTGATGTGCAAAATGTGG
The DNA here is from genome assembly GCA_037389465.1 of Baylisascaris procyonis. Taxonomy (NCBI): domain Eukaryota; kingdom Metazoa; phylum Nematoda; class Chromadorea; order Rhabditida; family Ascarididae; genus Baylisascaris; species Baylisascaris procyonis. The sequence continues at coordinate 3,372,063 of JAZARR010000088.1, read as the reverse complement.
ATTTCAATTTCTCAAAAGAAGTTTTTTTGAACAATAAACCTTTAGAAAATTGTGAAAGTTATTCATGTATCAAACAGGTGCGTAGAAATTTCCTGATGAGACAATTAGGAAGTTGCAGGTACTCGGGATGAAAGACCTTAGAGAATATTGAACCCGACATATGGTTCAAGAAGCCTAAATGCACTCAGTCCAAGATTGAAACCGTACGATCGTAGGGATATCTGAATCTGAGTGAGCTCAACTGAACAAGAGGCAACTCGATCATGCAGCGTGATTCCTTAAGGGCACCTCACTACCGCATTTCGCCCTCACCCCATACTACCTTCCTTGCAAGGTAATTAACTCGTGCGACATATCCTTCGCTGAAGCGGTAAAGTTCCATAAATAGAGGGATGGAACTAGCAAAAAGAGAGAACCACCATAAAATGATATCCTCGCATATTGCGTTTCCAACAAGTGAAACAAAATGTTAAATATTCATATTTCGAACATTAAAAAAAGTACACAAGATGAACTGCACTTGTACAACTATGGATTCACAATATGAACAACAAATATTGAGAAATTTCAATAAGGTACAAAATTAAATGCCACCCACCTACAACAATACCCATCAATGTGATTCATTAATACCACTGATAGCATACGTTTAGTAGCACTCATAGTATCACCAGTTCAGCAATTCGTCGATCCCATCGATCTATAACACCTAATAAAAACATTTTCACTAATTCAATCTGCCGCTAATTTCAAAATAAACATTTAAAATAAACGTTAAAATGTATTGCAATATGTAGAAAGATGTTTATATTCATATGAAAACGGCAGTAAAAACAATAAACAATAAACAAACAAACAAAAAAAAAAAAAAACACAGCACAATTGATGTTATCCATTCCAAATGAATAAAACAAGTCTTTAAAAAAAAAAACGATACACAGACTAAAATATATAAGAAAAATGCCCCCAAAAATAAACGGTGCTATTTGAAGATATCAACGAAGCATTTCATGAGCAAATAACAATAATTGATTGCGATACGAACAAATAATTCGCAACATTTTAATATGCAAAAATGAAATGATAGCAATACGTTTTGTTGTTTTTGCTAATTATTGCAGTTCTTTTTTTTTTTTTTCTTTTTTCGAATTTCGTTGCAGTAACACAATTTTCCATCGTGCAATTAATACTGGATATGATAACCTCAGTTTGAGAATCTCAACATCATTCTTCGTAATTCCCTTCGCTTATGGGAAACTTCGGCTAAATGTCCGTAGAAAATATATGCAAATAGCTGAACACATCCGGTGAGAATTCCTTATTGCCCACTTTCTTAAACAACAATATATGAGAGACGGCGTAGTGAAAATGGAAGTTTTTGATGAAATGAAGTGATACAATCACGAATGCAAAGCGTCAGAAATAACTTTAACACGGTAGAAAGCAGTAATAAAACACCACAACAGACTACAATTCAGTATATTTCATAAAACTCCTCAATGCAAATCTCACATCTGAGTGCAAAATGAAACGTTAGAATTTATAAAAAAAAAATGAACAGTTTAGAGAAATGAGACGAACATTAGAAATGAGAGGAAATTCACTTTTGAAACTTTATGTTAAATTTCAAGCGAATATTTTTAGACAGCTGCTTCCAGACCAGCTTAAGATATCTGTTTTCAGCCGAAAGTATAAGACCTCATTAAAGAGACAGGAATTTTGGCCTTAGATTTTGATCAAAAGTTATATGAAAGGAAAGCTAAAGTTAGTTTTGGTTGCAAAACACCTAATTTCGAGATGGTTTAATCCCCAGTACGATTTTCGTGCTAAACCGAGTCCCAGGTTGCAAGCAAATGTCTAGGAAGGTTGATGGGCGCCTGCATGCCCGTTCACCTTTCCAATCTTCCTAAAACAACCGTTGGCTAAAATATCAGACGCAACCCCGCAGGGTGGGACTCAACCCTAGGGTCCTTCCAGTCGAATACAATCGAGAATTAATTCGAGGTGCCCAATACCTTCCTTTTTTGAGGCAGCCTTCAGATGAAACTGGAGACCAGAAGTTTATGTCCTCAAGCGGGACCAAACACTTGGTTTAGACGCCTTCACTGAAATCCTTTGGTCCAAGAGCAGAATAAGCTGGTCCCTTTAATGTCGACTGACTTTCCTCACCAACAAGAGACAACGTCATTCTCGAATCGAGATCAAAATGTCCCAGCAATGAAGCCATTGCATCCGTCTCCGAACGGAATTCCACCTGAAAACAATATACATTGCAACTACACAATATTTCTGGACTGCGTCCTGGATAAAATTCGGTCGGTTATCAGTCGAACGAAGTCATTCTTTTGAAATAAAAGTTGGCTGTAGTCGGTTTTTTTGGCGCAAAAGAAAATACTGCCGAGGACATTTTAGTGAAGTGGATTAATTATGAGAGACTGTTCTAGAGAATACTGTTTCTTTTTAGTGCAGAGCTGCCACCAGCTGTCTCACGTCTTATTCGCAACGGACCGCTTACCGACCATCCTAGTTCCATCATAGGTCACACCTTGTTATCCAATGACGAAAGTCGAAAGGATCCTTTCTCGTTCTTTCCCAGCACGTATTCTTAAAAAAAAAAAAAAAAAAAAAAAAAAAAAAAAAAAAAAAAACAACACCAAAGGTTTTACCTTAATATTTGCCAGCATAGATCCACCGTCTACCGTTTCATCAACATCATGCTCAGAATCCGAGCAGATCGACGTGTTGCAACTTGAACTGATTTCTTCACCACCCCAAACGTAGAGGCTCCGTTTCCAGATGCGCATCTGAAATTAAATGAACGAATTACAAGATCATCTATGAAACCCACGACATGAAGCTCAAAGCCCAACACTCAATCTGCTGAATTCTAAGTTTTTCAGGCGTCAAAAAATTAGGAGCCTGGTGCTTAGTGCTTTTTCTTTTCAACTTTCTCAACTACCTCTTTTTTCTGCACATATCGAATTTTTTAGCGTTGGATTTAGTCAATGTTTGGAAAGGCGGTTGCAAAAAGCAACGTTATACTACATAACACAAATCCCCTCTCCACTAAACTGGCGCCGCGTTATACATTTACAACACTCTATCACACCTTAAGTACTTCTATAAATCACTATTTCAGTAGTCATCCCACTGTTGATAAAGAAAAAGCGAACGATTCCATTGTCTAGCGACGGATGACGCCTTATATTGTCGCCCTACAACTTTTCTGTTTTAATTCAGTAACCGGCTGGCTGCAATGGTTGGCAGGAAAAAATGTACGTCCCATCGACCTCCACGGCATGCTTTCCCACTTGTTGCAATCACACAAACGTCACACTTTCTTCCGTAATTTCTGCCTACATTTCCCTCCGTTCTTGCAAAGGTGTGCAAAATGGTAAATAGAGTTTTTGTAATTCTTTCAGAGGCAGATGAGTCAACCAACGAGTCACGTCCATCACACGGATAGACATATGCATAGGCATGACCCTGTTATACTGCCCCTTGCAAACCCAGATTTACAAAAACGCCCAAAATGCGGTCAAAATTCTTCGTGCAGAATCGAAAAAACGGACTTGCAAAGCTAGCTGCAAGCGGTCGCTTCAGCTGCACTGGTAAACATATCGCAGCGAGATGGATCCGAGGTTCCGGGACAATGGGACCAATTCCAACAAGACCCGTTTGTAGGAGTCGCAGGATAAGATTAAATTTTCTGAAGGCTGAGTGCAAATCTTTGATTTCATGTAGAGCCAAAAAGCAGCCGAGCCAAGAGCCTGAAGCTTCGCATGACTGCCTACAAGAAATACCATAGACGCTAAATAAGCGCGAGATACCTGTGAATCCCAAGATCTTCTGGAATAGTTGATGTACTTATTTGGCGTTTTCGGATGGTCGCTCTTGCGTTCTTCTTTCGGGACCTCGGCCAAATACCGCGCATACACCGGTTTTTCCTTCGCCTTAGCGATTTCCTGTAAGTAGAGCGTTTGCAAGAGGCAAAACATAGTTTCCAACGTCGACTTTATGTGAATTTCAACTTCAAACTAACATGAGCATTCCCCATTCAAAAGTGACAGATAGTCGCAAATCATATGGTTTTTGAATTCCTGTCACGAACTATGGGAAAAGATTTTCCCTAGACGCAAAAAATCAGCTACTTGCAACGCATCCGGCCAAAAATGAGACCTTAGTAAACTGAAGGAGGAAGTGAGATGCCTACGGGATTGCTAAGCTAGCCAAAGGCCTTCACGCCTATCAAGCCAAGTGATCATGGCCTATATCGACGATGCCTATTTCTGACTTTGTACAGCGATCGGTGCCACCATCGCTAAAGGATCTGCTTACTTCTGTACGTATATAATAGTGCCGGTTGAGCTACCCCTTCAGTTTTACGAAATTACGAGTTATGAAAGAGTTGAATCTGACTTAGTAGGCAGGAGACGAAAGAATCCCAACCTCCTCCACCTCCTTACAAAAACGATCGACAACGAAAAACTTTTCCTGAATCCGACCTCGCAAGTGCGTCATTAGATGCCTTTGTTCTCATCCTTTCTTCCAATATTTTTAAACGCTGCAGTACATTAATTCTTCTCTTCAAAAGCTATAAAATTTGAAAGAGTGGCAGTGCTGAGTAGTATTTCATCGCATACCTGGTCAGCATGTATAAAAAATTCATAAATATAAAAGCGAAGAGATTATACCTTTGTACGACGGTCGATAGTCACCTGATCTGTGCACCAGCCCAGTTTTGGGGTGTATAAGTTTTTATAATCGAATGGTGTCGTTGGTTTCGAATTCTCACCACCATCTCTTTGCATTCTTAAATGACCACAAAATTAGCGTACATTAAAAAAACACACCACAAAAATAAGAGATATGAGGGAATGGTAAAAAACATTCCCGAAACAAATCGGTTCAGTCGAACTTTTGGAGAAACCCTGCGATGGATCCCTAATCGGCTAGATAAAAACATCGCTTCACAAACTTTAAATATTCCTGGGCGATTGAGGTAAGCAGCTGGGACGATTTCATCAGAAACACAGGTAAAACATCTTTTGCTTCTCTAAAAAGCACTTTAATTTTGCCTAGAACACAGTAAAACTCAGGTACCATACAATGGTAAAAAAAAAAAACCCTTGCGTAGTCATCAGACATCTGCTAAGAATTTGCTCTAAGTCGCATCAACCTCTCCAATGACTCTATGGCGTGAGTTACATGTTAGCTCAACCAATCGCAAAAGGCCGAAATCTGCGCGGTAATGATCTAACTTTAGCAAACAGATGTGTACTCATCTCTATATACTACTGCTCTGTAAGCACCGTTAGTTGATGGGGGGAATCAACCGTGGTGCAAATCGTCATATAATGAATCTTATTTAGTTGATGAAACACCTGGTGGAGACCTAAGGTGCAGCAAGAACAATGATTGCCAGTTGCAAGACGCCGGTTAGAGCTTGTATTAGGTCTAGCGATACCACGTGCTCGTTTAACAAACTATTTCACTTTCGTATGCAGGAACCCGTGGTAATTTACTAGCAGATCTACATAAAAGAATGGAGATGAGCAACAGTAAGAAGAGGATCCTATATTCTATAGCGGAAGTGAACTCCGACAACAGCATCTTTCTAAGGGTTATAAATTATACGGAAATTCTTTCAATGAAAATCTCAGTGACTAACAGAAAATCATCCAGTTTGAAAATTTTGTTTCTCATGATAAAAGACAAGGAGAAGCGAGCATATGGCCTATATAAACTATTAGTGCCGCTCAATATTAACGAAACACCTACAGAAGTCTGAGTTTGAAACACCCGTTAGGCTAGAAAGCTATCACCATCGTGAATAATTGTTTCGCTAATTCCACCGCACTCGAAAAATTGGCTATTAAAGCAATCTGCTCTTCCGGCAATGTCTGTTGCACAGCAAACACGTCATGAAACACATATTAGTGCCCGCTGCTGATCATAGTTCACCTTTCATTAATATGGATCAAGCTTACATTCGAGGACTGCTTCTGCTTAACGCTGAATTGGTTTTGCGCGGCGCACTGTCTGCCTTGGCTGTCTTCTTTGGTGGAAAAACAATCCTCTCACGATACACATCCCCTGATAGGCATGGCTCTTCATCTTCGATCGTCATTGTCGACGATCCAGATAGCTGACGTTTGCGGCCTTCACGCCCCGCCGTCTGCAATTCAGGCATTTCGTTGGTCGATTGTTCATAAACTCAGAAATATGAAAGTAAAAGTGAGATGCGAACTACGAAAGCAATCTTAGAAAGAAAGTAATAAGAACTGCATCTGAAAGACAAAACGCCGCACTAGAATAATTTGAAACCAAAATTTATTGCACGATGGAAAATTTTATAATTAAAAGAAGAAGCAAGCTTCCAATGATGAACCTGCAAAGGCTGCAGAAAATGACGTATGCGGCCTCATTACCTGTTGTGTCCACAAGCTTCGCTGATAGCCCGAGTGACATCAGATCTGCGAAGATTTAGGGAGTAATAATGTGAGCATCCACAAAGAAAACGTTAGCTCATTTAATATCGCCGATATCTGCGTGTTCTATATTAAGAACCGAACTGGGTAAATTACCGTTGACAGGTTACGGGATCGAACGAATAATTTCGTCAAGATAAACGGATTGAAAACAATAACAAATGAGGTCGATCCTTTGATATACTTCGACAAAAGTTACTACAGACTACTCGTCAGCACTTGTTGTTGAACGCAGCCGGTCAAGAAGTGTGGGAAGGATCACATTCAATCAAACAAACAATTCTAACAGACAGTCCACTTAATCGACTACACTCTAGCACGCGATTCCTGCTCCAACTGGAGTCTATGTGACGGCATAAAACTTTATATAGACTCCGGTCACAGCAGGAATCACTATCGCAACAATCGAAACATCATTGAGTGGTCACACTACAGCAGATGATGCGCAGAATTGCTGTTTACAACATGCCTTTGTACAAATTCACCTCCCACCTTCACCATAGGATGCAGTGGAACGTTTGCTTCTTGAAAATTACGCACACCACACCTATTGGATCACCACAAAAAATTTACCAAAACTGCAAGCGGTTTTGAATAACACGAAAAAAGAGAGCAAGTTAGAGCTCACATTTGCCGCTCTATTGCAACCCTGTAGACGTGTTGACCGTCGTGTCCCAGAATAGAGTGCCTCACTCAATTCCAACGATCGCACAAACCTTGAAACGTATCTTTATTAAAAAATTATAGTGCAACAAAGGAATATTACAACTACGCAGTTACTCCACTGCTGATTTATTACTGTTTAATGTGTCCATCAAGCATTTTGCATCCTCTTATCCTCAGTCAAATAAATTTCCAAAAATATTGATCAAAAATGATACCGCAAGGCGCATGCATCAGGGTAACAAGTAGTTGTACCACTCCTACTAAAATCGGTTTATAATTGGTCACCACAATGATGTGAAATGAGATTTGAACTATTTCTCCTTACTTTTTTTTTGAAAAAAGGCAAAAAAATAGAAAGATATTAGAGTTGAACAAGTTATATTTGCAGGATATATACATCCGAAATCAGATGTTCCGAGTTCAAAAGTTGTACGGCAATCCTGAGCATGCTTCCGGTTTCCATGCATAAACCTCAAAAGTAGGCAGACAATGAAGTGCCAAAAATTATGACAATGATAGGATACGCTATATTTCCACTCACAAAATGCAGAAAAAAAAAAAACTAGTTAAATCTTGCATTATCTTTTCTTAATCGTTGCAATTAAAAGATGACAATTGATGAGGGTAATGAAAAAAACATGAAAATTGTTCAAGTATATCCCCGCACAAACTACTTCCTGTAATAAGTTCAATACGCGAACAGTTGAAATCGCATTACATAATTCATCTTAGAATCTTATCCTTAAAAAATAAGAGTTTGCTGCAAATAACACAAAAAAGTTCTCAAAAAAAAAATCGCCGAGAAGAATGCTATTATGAATTAGGAATTTATCAATTCAAACCAGCGAGCAAATGGAAGCAAAAAAAACAAGTTTTTGTATAACTTTCTTATAAAATAGCAGCAGCTCTAATCATATGGTTAAACAATTCCTTCTCAACCAAAAAATGAAATGAATTTACTTCGGTTTGGTACATGATTTCTTCGGCGAAGATAATTTACGGCGATGTGGAGCACTCCTCGTCTTCTTTAGTTCTTCTTCCTCATCGACAATCTCAGCCCACGACTTGTTCAATGCCTCATCATTGAAAAACAACTGTAATATGCAAATCATAAGCACTTTTATGATTAGCTGCCCCATTGAAGGAACCAAAACAAAAAAAAAAAAATAAAAATTAAATAAAAAAAACAAAACGGAGAATTAGATGCTGGCATATATTTTTCGCTTATTTCATCATCATTTGGCATAAAGACCAAAAAATCTGACTTCCTTTTCCTAAATACAAGCTTACCTTTACCGTGACTACTTAATTATTGACAAAAACGACTCTAAATTTGCTCTTTTGCCTTAAACATGCGTAATTCTATTTAGGAGTATATCACATTTGGATGAATAGGATCCTCTCCATTCAATAAAATCTTCCTCTCAGATGAACTCATTCTCCTTTAAACTTTGAAAGGGAAGGTTAACCCTTTACCCTCAAGCAAGATGTACGAGAAGTTCAACATTGCTCAATGTATATTGTTGCGCGGTGTACACGAATTGTTGCATAAACATACTTCTAAACAATTGTACATGTGCATCATATACTGTTGTTGTAGTCTACTAAGTGCCTCAAAAATTGTTTCTAAGGCCATCGACTATAACTACAACATCTGACCTCTCAACTCCACCTTTCATTACCTACGGAATTCTAATCTGCTGAGTGAACCATGCATTTGCTTGAACAAAGGTCATGATGGAAAACACCTCCATACAAGACAAAAATATTACAGGTAAAAAATGAACGCGGACACTGTGATGCACTTAAGAGATAAGGCAGTGGGATAAGCATGCCAAATAGGAAAACGATTGCTGTGTGGGATAAGCGCAATAAATACCTGGAAAGTTTCCCATGTTTTTTTCCACAACAGTTGAACATTTCGCGAGACACTACAAATTGGATGGAAACTGTTAAACGAATAAGAAAGCGTTGAACAACAACAACGCTATACCGCTGTTGTTCACTGAACGTTTATTAAAATAGATAAAACTCTAGGGTTATCCACCAGCAATGCAGGTAACAAACCTTTTTAGCCGATCCAGAAGGGGTTGAGGTGGCTTGTTTTGGAGACATCACCTTTTTTGTTGGTGACTTACGTAACGCCATCAAACGAGAACCTTCGCTCTTTGCTGGCGAACTCATCAACGGCTTCACGTTTTTACGAGGCGACATATAGTAATCACACCTCCTTTAAAATCTTGATCTCTGATGGAAATGCCCATTTCGCTTCTAGTTTATAGCTGATCATAACAAAACCCAAAGTGAAGAATGATCATCAACTAGCGTTTAATCTTGCAAATAGTGAAAAACATATGAAATATTTGGAAATCAAGCATTTTCATTCTATCAGTTTTACAAACGTTGATTCACACAACATAAGAAAAAATTGGGTGTACGACAAATTGATGAGAAGAAAAATAAAAGTAAATAAACATAAGCAAGCACATCAATAAATAAAAACACCAATGTTTCAACACTTATGATAAGTAACGAAATATCAATGAGTAAAATGCAAACATATAGTATGGGTGACAGAATTGTAGACTGAAGGATGTGAGGTGGATCGCGGTGGAACAGAACGCCAACCAATTTAAAATCCACATTTATTTAATATATAGGAGCAAAAACTTTCCTACTGGTCAGATGGCACCTTTGGGGGTTTTCATCAGATGTCAGTGATGGATCTTCGAGGAGTAGCGGTAAATAGGGTCTAGCTCCTGCAAATTATGCCTCCAGCTAGGGACTGCGTGTGGTCGATTCCATCCCCCCTTTCTCCCTCCTCTCCCACAACCCATGGAATACTGGTAATTTATATTTGACAGCCGTTTATAACTTCCCGATTTCGCTACAACGACCAGCCAACGCTGGTTGCACTTGACAGCCGAAAATGCAATAAATGCCTAAGTTATGGAGAACAAATTACATCGAAAGCCCTATAAATAAGTAATATAATCAACACCTGTCTAATACTTGTTATACGGCCTCAAATACAGTTATTAATATTGACACAAGATAACAGGTGAGAAACCGCTGAATGGTCCAGAAAAAACTGCACCACTTTAGATTCATGGAACTGGAAAGTGGAGAATGTTCCAAGACTAACCCCTATGCAATGATTTCCAGCACCCTACTACGACGAGCCAAACTGATAACTGGATAGACTCTTTCAGATGAGGGTATTCTTATTCGCGAAACGAGGAATGCGACCGAAACAACCAAATTACCAGGGAGTACCACAACGTGTGGTCCTTGCTCCAAATCAGGACCACCCCTCCCCTCCCTAAAACCTGAAAACACCCAAAACAAGTCCTACCTATCAAATTGAGCACTTGCATCGCATCGAAGCAATCGTTGAGCATTGCGCGAAACCTGTGACATTTGAAATCAAGTGACGCGCGCGCATATTTTGCGCGCGAAATTTGAACAACATTACGAAGAAACGAAACAAACCGTTAGGCTCTCGTTACAACATGTCCGGCATTTTACTCTGAATTACATAGGAAATCACCAAAGAGAATTCTACATTTCAGGCAACTTGCATTTATCTACACTCCACCTGATTTTACACGTTGTTTACCTCATTTTGTATGTTTCAAAGCATTGATGATTAACATTTTGTTTCATTTCCCTTAAACCATTCAAACGTTCTGTTTTCAATTGTAAAGCTTGTTTACCCATTAAGCGTTCCATGTAAAGTGCCTGCATCAATGGATGACCGGAACACCTGTATTGCAGGTGTGCTGAAAAATTGCAACGAATTAAAGTGCCAGAAAACAACAAAGCAATCAATATCAACGAATACTAGGCAAAGTCTCATCTGCTCCCCTTCTTTGCCCATCCTCCTAATATTGCCCGTCATTTCAGGTTATTATGGTACTTGTTTTTAAAATTAACAAAAAAACCCGCCACTAGTTCAAAAAAAAGTAGGACGTATCACTTTCTCTTTCTACAGTCGAGAAAGTCGCTTCGAGATGTTTATATTAATCTCTCATACGGTTTAAAGTATTCTCTGTACGATTTGTGTTTTTCTCTGCTCCCGCCTCTTTCAAACGTTACGCACGCGACATGTTCCCGCTTGAACAGTGCAACGCAAATAGAAGATGGTCAGCGGACAAATTACGAGGAATATTGTAAAAGTCTGTGAAGATCTGAAGCGGTAAAACGGGTGAAGTTTGAGAGGACAGGTGGAGCTGCTTTTGTGTAAAGCATGAGTGAATGTGTTCAGGATGCAGGGATCGATGCTTTACTTGGATCATCCTCGCAGTTCAGATAATAAGAAACATTGAAATGTTGAATTGAAATAAAACACCTTTCAGCTGTAAAAAAAGACCTACAGAGAAGGAGGACGTAGTTTGGTACAAACATTTTTCAAGATAAAGGCTTATGGAGACTAAATTTAACGCATGGAGATTTTAGAAAAGAGAAAGCATGCAAGGCAAATCAATTCATTTCGGCAATACAGGAAGTAAACAGAACTAAATGTTGTATGCTTAAAGGAAAAGTTTTATTTTCTTTCGAGCAATTTTTTAAAAACGTTTTCGAATTCGCTGTCATGAAGATCATATCCGGTGAATTGATTAGGATCCATTACGTCATAAATTCGATCTTTGCTATCAGCAGATTCCTTTTTTTCATCCTTTCATCGAAAAGGAAACATTTTTTTTTTAAACCTTTCTTTAAATGTTATGGGAACAATGGTTTATGTATATGGGACGAGGAGTGCAGCATTACAGTTGATTGGTTTCGGGTTGCTTGGCGACCATTGCTGAATGCTTCCATGACTACGCAATATTCAGTGGTTCGTATTGATATAAAGCCATTCGATTACTTCCCTTAAGCTTTTTGTAGTACCTTCTTAAATATATCAATTTCTATAAATGATTGTGTGCCTTTAAGAATGGGTCGCTAAGAACTCTACTGTGTGAATGAATAGAATTTATATAAATAAATAAATAAATAAATAAAAATATAAATATAAATATAAATATAAGTACAAATACAAATATAAATATAGATAAATCAATAAATAAATAAAACATATATACGTATATATGTAATGTAAACAGGTTTGTGTGCCTATACGTATAGGTGTGCTTCTAGTGATAATCTTAATTGCGGTGATAAACTGTGAGACTACTGAGGCACTTTGAGATGTTGTGAAATTTAACCTGTACAGGTCTACGGGTATAGTAATAACTTTGGCAGGTACCACTTTTAAAGGTATATCACAGGTATGATAGATGTAGGAAGTCGAAGAGAGAAATAATTAATTTAGACTTCAATTTTAACAGCTAATAGAGTCGATCTGTTGTTATCCAATAAATCCGCAAGTCTATAGCTTAAATGAAACTTCGAATTTGCAGCTCAGCTAAACTCGCATTTTTACAGATGAATGCTTCCTAATTTGCAAAAACCTCATGAGTAGCAACGAGTGAACTTTCAGGATGGACGATTGGCTCGCTAAGAAAGTATTTATAGAGTCTTCATGGAAGTCGGCTAACATACGTGACGAGCAAGGTGCGCAGACTGACGCTTTGATCGTACGTGAAATAGCGGTTGATCCACTCGAAAGTGTCGAAATTGGTACACAGACAGATAAGGAAATCGAATGGAGTGAATCTCGAAGTGGATCGTTACACACAATCAACAAGCAACTTGTTGATATACTAATGAATGCTTTACAAAACAGCATAGAAACCTCTCATCTGCTGAATAGACTCAATGCGCTCCACGTTACGCATCATGTTCGACTATCTTTAGTCAAGCAGTTTAGGTTGCAACAGGTGAGTCATTCCCTTATTTGATTATTTGGAACCGAAGCAAAAACGTTAACCTCAATTCTATTTTTGGCAGATATAGGAATTCGAGAGAATATTTCTATAGGAATTTTTAATGAGTTATGACTCATTGAAAAATTTTTTCGAACATATATTGAGCTGCTCAACCTGTTATTGATGAAGAAACCTGCTAAATATCGTGCTAATAGCTTAGCATACTTGTTCGCTTATTCTGCTTCCTTTATTCTTTAAGGAAGATGAGGGAATTTAAAGTATTTTCTCGGTCAAATTCCAACAAAGATCATACCGAAGAAATTTGATACAAAGGAAAACACCTTTGTATTCTTTTATAAAAATCAGAAACTACAGTAAAAGATGTTTTATGCAAATCTTGTGAGATATACCATAGTTAATATGCTCCCAAATCAGCAGTTTGGAGTACTCTTCTGAATATTCTCCCAGTTATTTTCATACTAACATGAATATAGATTACTATGAATACAGGTAGCCTAAAATAGACTCGAGGTTTTTTACTGTTGCTGGATAATAATCCACAATTTGCTAAGAAGGAAGAGGTGAGAAAAGTGGAGCTGAATTTGGGATTACTCTGAAATATACCTTCAGCCTAGCTATTTTGGCAAGTGTTTTTTTTTAAAAGTCTGTTGAAGTACTGCTTTATTATTGTTAGAGTAATGATTTTGTTTTTCTGACTGCACCTAGCCAGATAGGACTTCCTGTTGCGATACTCTGTCTAGACTACTTCTTTATATATTGTACTAGTTGAAGTTGTGAAATGCTTTCTGAAACAAATGTTGAAAACATACGACATTGTAGATGATCAATGACGGCTCTGTGATAGGAATGGAGTGCGGTACACGGGGTCGCCTCGCTTTTCTATTCGGTGTATCGTATCATGATTCGTGGTGCTCACATAATGGCAAAGTTTTAATGTTTCGAAGAGGTGAATCGAACTCTATACCACTTTCTGGATGTCCATCTATTGTTAGGTGACTATACTAATAAACGCTTATTTATTGCTTCATATATAGCTGAGACAATATCTTTACAACGTCAAACATCTTTTCTAAAATTTACCTCAATTTAATTTTAGAGCAGCTACCTGGGATAACAAATCGAAGATATGAGGGTTCTTTCTTTTTCAGAAGGTGTTCATGAATGACCGAATATGATCCCGCACTTAACTTCCCTCCTGACTAATCTGGCAGTCAGTTTTTAAAGTAATTGAAAAGGGACTTAGATCCGGAATTCTCTCCACTTTCTTTTGGATCTCTATCGATAAAGAAAACTTTTTAAGATTAGAAAAAAGGAGAGCGCTTTTTGATCGCCATGGTATCACGGATTCAATATCAATGCTCGCTTCTTAAATTTTATCGCTTCATTGACTAAAACTTCAATCTAAGTTCATTAAAAAACATAATCTACGAAAAGAGATACCCGATATTCAGTTTAATTGAAAACTCTTTCAGCCCACACTATAACTCTTAAACGTTCATAAATATAATAGAACTCATATTGTTCTAATAAAAATAATCGTACTTTTTGTCGTTACTGGTTTACATTTTTGAATTGGAGGAGTTAAAGTTGAATTTTCTCACATCAGTAAAATTTCGAACAGGTTTGGCAAGCAAGGATTATTGGCTATTGCAACAGTGACTGGCCAACTCATAATTGCAAATGACAACGAAATCCTATCATCTACTGAGGTATGATGATTGTTAATGAACAGTCTTGATATACAACAACATTTAGAAGTGAAAACATTCACCATTTATATTCATATTGCTCTTCTTACATACGTTTACCTTATGGAGCGTTACATTAAACTATTTTGTTGCCAATAGCAACGAAATGGCGAAACGTCGCCAAATAATGCGTTGCATATTTAATAAAACTTTAGAAGTGCGCTGTCTGTAACTTCAATAAAGCGATATGTGCCGCATTTCTATTGGACATTTTATTCTTTTTTTTTTTTGACTATCATTATTTATTTAGTAACTTTACGATGAAAGAATTTGTTGTGTCCTCGAAGAATTTAGTAAATTTTTTTTTCAAGTATAGAAATTAGAGAGAACCTATAGAGTAAGTAGCTAATTAAATGATATTATATGCGTTTGACGAACTTATTGAATTAATATTTCCTTTATTTGTAATTTTTTATCGATTCTAAAAAGGTTGTAAGGTTCTTAAAAATGCTTAAATTGATTGTGGCTATCTGCGAATGCTTCAATATATAAAAATTGCCAAATAATTACTAAAATTACAGGCACATCAACTTGCAGTGACATCATTCGAATGGATTACACCTCAATTACTTATCTCTACATCTCTTGATGGTCACATTAGTACGCATGTTCTCAAATCAGTCTCACTTGAAGAGCAACGCTCAATGATATTAAGAGTGAGTGATCTTCCACGAAAAATGCGCAAATCTAATAGCACCTCACGAGCAACAGGTTATCAAACTTTTTCTTTTTAGTGAATATAGCCAACCACATTTGCTGCTGATTAAGCAGCGTTGTTAAATTGCTAAAAACGAAAAGGTGACTATGGAAATAGTGACAGAATTGATTCAAAAACTAAGTTAATATTCTAGCTTAATCAACTTGCCTCCTCGTAAAGGCAATATATTCAATTTGATTCGTTGGAATTTCACTTAAGAAATAGAGTTACTGCCTAGCTCATCCTAATCGCTATATTTTGGTCCATTTATTGAGGTTTTCATCCAGCTAGCTGTCCAATATTATTTCAAAATCACCACGTTTGTCAATAAATTCTGCGTTTCGAGTGTTTCTATCGGATATTAGCCCATTTATTTTATTTGAGATTCCAAAGCAAATAGCTTTTGTTTAATGTCATCTAAATTAGTAGGAGCAAAATTGTTGCTACTAATAAACTGCTTGAGTTTTATGCGATTGGAAGAGAGCATAATAAATTATTCCTTGAAATGTTATTCGGGTCAATCGGAAATTTTTTTTAATGAGCCAATAATGAGTTTCATAGTGCAGATTGATTTGGCTTCTCGAGGATATCGCATATACCACTTGGAGATTTTATATATTATTGCACAGTCATACT
The DNA here is from genome assembly GCA_037389465.1 of Baylisascaris procyonis. Classification (NCBI taxonomy): domain Eukaryota; kingdom Metazoa; phylum Nematoda; class Chromadorea; order Rhabditida; family Ascarididae; genus Baylisascaris; species Baylisascaris procyonis. The sequence goes on along the minus strand of JAZARR010000088.1, from coordinate 3,355,991 downwards.
ATACCAACACTATACCTCATTAGGAATGTGCATGAATTATCTTGATGAATGAACCGCTCAAAATCGTTGCTGCAACTAGATTATGCGATAAAGAAGTATGCTAAGGTATATGAACAGGTGAACATCATTTAGGAATCACTTCTCTATGTGTTGCAAATGAAAGAGTGTTCGTTGGTGGTGAAACGGGTGCAATATGGAGTGTTATTTTACCCGAATTATCCGCAACAGTGATTGGATGTGACATGGATGGCATTGAAACACTACTTTTCCACTCACCTTATCTAATAACGATATCACCTTCGGCAAAGGTAATGCTTATTTCAGCCAAAGTTTGTATCGTTCATCGTGTCTGAGAAGTAGTAAATTTGAGCTATTTGAGCCTATGATGGTTACTTAAAAAATCAACCTACGCATTCCGCCGATGTATCTATTATACTTTCAAATCTCACCGCAAATATTCGGTACTGATCAGTTTTTAATCGATGCACCGTTTATTCACTTCCTATTGGTGACGGAATGTGCTTAGTAAAAGTATTTGTTACATTTTATATTTATTAGTGCAATATTATTTAAATTATACTCAAACGATCATCAATGTCGTTTTTCATTTCTAGACACATCCACTCCTTAACGGTTTAAAGTGGAGACACAAATTGGGGATAAAGTTCACGGAAAGTGATTTGTAGAAGTCTTCCTTTTGCTTCTACGATCGGTAAGCATAGCCCGAGAAAATGCAGCCGGTATGTAAAATTCAAATTGGTGGAAGAATAGTTTCGGAGTTTATTTGGTATTGTTTTAAATAGATTGGATTGAAATTCGTACAGGTGGTGGAAATAAGCCTTCCGGGCGTATTTTATCGAGGGATTCTGAGGGAAACAGATGTTCCGGAAAAGTTCCCTTTCATCGAGAGACTTTTTTAATGGTTGGGATAGCTTTTGCCCTATTCGATGAATTGGAACTAAAGTTGGTAGAAAAATAATGCATTATACTGCTTAATGCGCTTTAGAATTTCCTCTTTTTCTAAAAATTTATTACATTCATTCCAAATTCTTTTAAAATTATAAATTCAATTCGATATAGAAATAAATATATGAGTAGAAATTATATGATTTACTTTATATAAAAAATTATATCTAACAATAATATGTGATTTTAGCTTTCTTTATGAGTTATTTAAAGGCGAAAATTTTGACACAAGAAGGAATTTTATTGCGTATAATTGAATGCGATGTTCGAATTGCTCGTTGCGATCGAATGGGTTTATTATTGTGTGGCAATAATGAGCAACTCTCATCATGGAATATAGAAAATGGTACTCAATCAATGCAATACACAATACCGCACATAGCATTCGCAATTGACGATGAAAAACATCTAATCACTGTCGATGAACACCTCACTATTAACGTCTATAAACTTGCTTACGATTCTTGAACGATGACGCTCTTGCTGCTCTCTTTCTTCGATGTTTTACTGTTTGTTTTTTGTAATTCTGAGTAGTAAGCAGTATTTGTACCTTTTAAATCCAGGTTGTAATTCAAAATGAATTCAAAAATTTCACGAGAAAGGGGGGGGGGGGGGGAATGGAATTTATTTGCATTCAAATCAGCCAATGATTTTAAGAACATTCAACAAAATTTTCTGACAGGATTAGTTTTATTGGAACTAGGATGACATTATTGTCGAATAGGAAATATCCGATATATGAATACTCTTTATAAAATGTAATAAAGTTTCTTTTCGAAAAAAAATTGCATCACAGAGAATGATTGTAGTGAAAAGAATCTATTTTATGTGTTATCGATGGCATTGATGAGTTGAATAAAAACATTTCAATTTATAAGTGAGAACAAACGAGTTGGCATGCGAATAGAGAGGGTTTCAATTCCCATTTAATGGCGATAAAGCGGAGATTCTTCCTTCGAGAACTCGATCGTTTTTTTTTTTTTTTTTTTTGCAAACCCCGTCTGCTTTCGTAGAGTGACACGAACAACAGATACTTGAGATACTTTCAGAAAGTATACAACTAAATAAGAAAGTTTTACTTCACGTATAATACTGTTGACGAAGAGAAAAGGATCATCGTGATTGTGGAATTCTAGGCATTCCCATACTTCCCAGAATCAGCTCTACTCCTCACAAATATCCCCTCCCCTGGTATTTTTTAATTAATTTCTCTCCCACTCCTCTATAAATGGGCAACTTTTGTCTTGTTCAAATTCATAGAGTTGAAGTCATATTTAGTGCAATAAATGTGGTGCATAAAAATTTTTACTAACAATGTAATATGAAATTTTTTTTTGTAAATATGATGCTTCAAAGATATAATAAAAAATTGTCCAGCAGATTTTTTTTTTTTGAATTTCGAATATTTTTGTAATATTTTTAATGGAATTTTTTTTTTTTTTTTGAAATTCTATCAAAGAGATTGGAATGAGAAGAAGCTGCATTCAATTCCCTCCCACAGAGTATTTTTTCGTTCTTTCCGAATCCTGAAATGTCATAAATGCTCGCTCCACTATTATCTAAACTCCTAGAAAGGATTTTCTCTTCTTCTTTTTTTGGTTATAAAGTTTGCAAAGACTAATCCCAATTAAAAGAAATACCTCATATATAGAGGATAATTTCTATACTAGAGATTGTAGATTTTATTTTAAAAAGAAAAAATTGCAGAATATCTTGCTAATAAATATCGTCATTTATGCTGTTAAATTATGAGCTATAAAAACGACAATCATGAGAGATTTTAAAATACGAAAGAGCAGAAAAAAAAAAACGGAATTAAAATACCGCTCTTTGAACTCTAATATGTAATTTAGCATTTACATATTTCTAAATGCCTTGCTAGCTCGCTAATCACAATGTATATACGCCGAAAATCAAAAATCAGTTTGAGCAGAAAATTTAAAACTACTATAAATTTCAAAAATCACACAACGAACAATTTAACTCTAATAATTTTTTTAGTTTGAACTATTTAAAGGGTTATTGGACTTTGATAGGCAAATCACCGAACATTCTGTATTCAATAATTGTGTGACGAATAACGTTATAGTCTAGTGGAAAATGACTTAGAAGAAGGGAATTTCTTTAAATTAATAAATGCATTATATGAAATCAGATAATTTTTTTTTCTACACATCCGTAAATATCGCCTCTTCACACCTGAATAAAGGCAAAGTTGTTGATATAAAATTCGTTCAAATTATCTTCATTGATATATTTTTTTAAACATATATACATATATTATTCTTTAAGTAATAAAACGTTTAGTTTATCGAAAATACAAATTTTGAGGCATACGATGAAGATCGGATTATCAGTTAATTCTGATTCTATTTCGAATCTTCTTGAAATGCAGAAGATTGTTGAAATTCCACTTGAGTTTTCACCATTTCAGCACGATACTTTAGCATGATCGGATGAATATCGCAATATAATCAAAAGTTCCCTTAATAATCATCCAGTTGCAGCGAACAATTTAAAGATGATTATTGATGAGTAAAATTTTATTGTTAGGAAGGTATATGGAGGGTTCGAAAATCGCAGAAGTTTTATGAACAACGTAGAGCAAAAGTTCGCACATTAAACGATAGAAAAACAGGAAGAACGCTTTTATATTAACCTTTTAATAAGTGGAAATTGTTAATTGCAATACATATATAAACGAATTAATGGGATATAAAACGAACTATAACAGTGAATAAAGTAAATTAGTGCAAAAACAGTGAATAAAATAAGTTAATGCAAACATTTGAAATAGATGCAAAAAATAACACATAAATAATATTTTAAAAAATTTACTTCTTCTCAAATTGTGTTATGTATGATATAACATCAAGTTATGTTATATAATTAAATGATATTAAATGATAGGAAATTAACTGAGATGTTTAATTTTCATAAAAAATAATCCGATAAATAACGTTAAAGTTATTTTAAAATAGCGATTATAAAGTAAGCACATGAATATCTTGAATACCTTCAATATACTGCAGTACCAATGTGAATTTTGATGAAATAGTTATGAAAATAAAGTGAACAATTTCAATGCAATACACAAGTAACCTTGTTGATCAGCGTAATACATTTGAGTAAACTGAAGTCTTTGAGAATATGCAAACATCGATTATCATTGAATGCAACCACATAGCGGTGTTAAAATGAAATGAAGCTAACCTCGAGAAAGATGCGATCATAAGAATTTTATGCTCACGATAAGGTTGAGGAACTTTCGAGCAACTCAATTACAATTTTCATCCCAATTAAATACCTCAAGAAAAAAATAGAAAAACCCATAATTCCTCGGGCTTATTGTTAGGGCTCCAAAGTGCATATGTTGTTAAGAAACATCGGTCTCGAGGCATCGATCACAACGTGAAATAAAAACGCTTTTACATAGATAGCGTTCTCTCATCATAAAATTTGTAATACTAAACTATATTCCCCCCCCCCCCCCATCCCCCGTTGACGCAAGCAAAATAAACAAAGTGAAGGAGGCGGTTCCAAACTATAGAAGGAATATCTCGAAAAAGGGACATAAAATGGTGCCAAAATTGACCGATGAAAATGACCCGAGGTTGGACATTTGCGCCGTGGACCTACTTCGTTAGACGACAAGACACTCCACCGACCGATCGCACTAACGCCACCATTCATCGTAACCGAAAAATGTTTCTTCGTTCTGTACAACGATCTGTGCGCTATGATCGCAAACATGCTGCGACCAATGTACATACTACGTCACAATTCGGGTTGAACTGCAAATATTTTGGTGGTTTCTAGGCGAAAAAAAACCACTAGAGTTCGGACTCGGATCGCTCAGAATTTTTTTTGCCTGAACTTCGTGAACTTCTTCCTCGGAACGAATGCCTTCCCTCAGTTACTATGAATGGGTGCAATTTTTTTATCAACAAGAAATTTTGCGTTAGGTTCATACAGTGAAAACGGTTGTTTATATCCATAAACCATTTGGCACAGATTTGGTCGTAATTCCGAATTGCTTTACTCTCAAGAATTTTCCAAGTTGAATAAATAAATTTAGAAAAGAACCCCTCATAGGGATATTGATTGATTTTCGATAGTGATTATTTCTAATTGGTTTCTTAATTGAAGTAACAATTAGCATTGTATGAGGAAGTTACTTCAAATATTACTGTTGTAATGATAACAAACATAATGATAACAAGTGTAAAGATAACAAACATAGCAATAAAAACAAAAAAGATAACATAAACAATGATAAAAAGCATAAAGATAACAAGCATAAAAATAGCAACCATAATGCTACTAAGCACAAGGATAACAAGCATAATGATAAGAAATATGCTGATAACGAGCATAACGATAATAAGTATACTGATAACAAGTATAATGATAAGAAGTATACCGGTAACAAGCATAATGGTAAGAACTGTACTGATAACAAGCACAAAGATAACAAGCATAATGATAAGAAGCATACTGATAACAAGCTTTGTCAACTGGACACGTTCCAAATCCACACTTCAGATAGCAATAGCCGTTGCGTAAAAATTCGATACGAGTAAGATGTTTACTTAAGAAGCGATGTTGAAAAGAGTCAGCTATAGAGCAGATTTGAATTAAACAGCGACTAGAAGGCGAAATGCTCAATGATGCGAAAAAAAAAAGAAGAAAAAAAGGACGTTCCGTGAGATAGCTTGTATCTTGGGAGTCGATCTCATCAAGTACAGCTTGTACTTTCTTAAACAGCTCAACACTTTTTGAAAAAGAGAAAGAATTAAACGAACTTTTTTTTTCTTTTTAAAGTGTTCGCCGTGAAAACACCAAATCCCTCTTGTATAAAACTTTTAAAAAGTATGAAAACAAATGAGTGCTTATTTTTGAGAAAAAAAAAATCAATAAAATTCTCTAAGTGAAAGAAAAAATTTTCTTTTATAGCCAATTCAGCTATTGAAAATTTTCCGGAATGAACACTTATTATAACAATGGTCATTATCATGTCAAATAAAATCATCAAAGAAAAATCAATAAAATAAAGAACTCATAAATTACTTACCATTTTTTTAAAGTTACACTCATTAGTTGCAAGTCGCCCATATAAAAAAACTTCATTTGCAACCTATCATTATCAACGTTATCGTTAAGAGAAGTTATTTCTACGACTATTCAGCGGATTTTGCTCATCACTTTTTGTAAGCGATTCACTTGAGTAGAAGTAAGATTCTTTTTATGCGATGAAGAAGGTTTTCAAGCACATTTCAAAGTATAAGGTTTCAATTACTAAGATACTTTCATATGGTGAGAAAATTTTTTTTTAAAATATCGATTGAGATCCTCTCATAACACCAATCCTCTAGGTAAGTAGCACAGCATCAATCCTACTTAATGCGCATAATTCGTTTCACTTTGATTACCTAAATCTACCTTTATTTGCTCTGCTGTATAAATGCTTATCGTTTCCTTCAAATATTTTATCTAATGTACACCTGGATCTCTTTTATTTTACGCAGTTGCACATTTCTGGATGATATAAAATTGAATGAAATTATTTCGATCATGTTTGTGTATGAGTTTTCCCATCCTCTATATCATTTGATTTGTGAAAGAGTTGATAGAATCGTTCTTTGATAGTAAAACGCTTTCGATTTTTATTTTCTTTCCAAAGTTTAGCGTTCTCAAAGGTTCCCCTCGAGCAAAATACCCTTACGGATATTTCCTTATGTTCTGGATTGGGTAAATGCTTTAGATTTGCTCATCGATTAGCGATGGGCGGAGGTAAATTTTACCTGTAGGATTGTGATGAGATGTGCGTATATTAAGCGATTTTATATCCTCTATGTTATCTATGCCACGATATTTTATTTCAATGATTTCACAACGCAGAGTGATTCCGATGTTAGTAAACTGGAGAGTTGTGGCAGTCACAGTCCCTAAGCTCGGAACGCCTGACTTAGCGTGATTCGGCGACCCATCTCGCTGAGCGTCCTCAAATCTCGTTGAGGCGACTGGGGATTAGAAAGGATAGTTAAAACTGGCAAGCATTTATCTACATAGTTTGTTTGCTATGTGGCCTACTTGTAAGCTGTACTACAAGCCGCATAGTAAACATACTAGTCGAACGTTCGCACTTAAGCAATCTTTCACACTTCTCGGAAGGAAGTGGATGCAACAAAACGGCTTATTCGTTTTGTCCTTTTATAATTTTTCAACTCATTGGCTATGTTCGGCTCTACTTCTATTACAAACATGCGGAAACCATCTCACCGTTTAATATTCGAGGTGGTCGCACGATCCTCTCACGCCTCACCGAGAAAACTCAATTCGACGCTTCATGCCTACGCCTTCCTTTCACCATGTTAAATTAATTAGTAGTCGCCGTCTTTTTCTTAGCCCCAATGATTTATCAGGATCAGGTGAGAGTTTCCATAAACTCGAGAAAGTGGACAAGCTCTTCGAATTTCTGCTTCCGGAAACCAGAAACTCTGAGCGGAATTCTGGCTGCCTTAATGTTTGGAAGTCCCTAAATTCTGGATTTAGGAAATCGAAGCCTAATGAACAAGTTTCGCGTCCTCGAATTTTCAAAGGCCCCCAAACGAAATCTTTTCGACGTTTAACATCACATGAGAGAGCACACAATGGATCACAGGCGTGAACCTCCTGCATCTGATGATTCCAGCGTTCCCTATTGCTCAGAATTTGCGATTCGCTCGAAATAAGAGCCATTTTGGGAAAAAAGTTTTTGGTACTGACACTTGACAGCCTGTAAAATGAACTGGGCTGGAAACAACCTCATGGCCCACGATGGCTGCACTGGAAAGTGAGCCTCACCTTTAACGTAAGGTGTATAACTCTCTTACCAATCGCAAGTGGCTCATAAAGCTGCGCACTTTAAACGACGCAACAGTGTTCACGAGCTTTGCTCGAGAGTGTTAGAGATGAAGTGCGCATGTCGTATGTATGTGTCTGCATGTGTATGTGTGCGTGTATGCGTGTTGACGTGTGTTTACGTACGTGTATCTGCGTTTATACGTGTACGTGGTGTGTGCATGTGTGTGTGCGGGCGCGCGTATGTATGCGTGTGTGTGTGTGTGTGTGCGTGTATGTATGTATGTGCCGTTGCATAAAAGCTTGTGGCGAGAAAACGAAAAAAAATGCGAAACTGGATAAGCTTTATCATAACGCTAGGTATGGAGGAAGGGCGTCACCGGCAGCCGTTTGTGTATCGATTTTGCGCGTCGGCAGTGCGGCGCAGCGGCGGCACGCTACACTAGGCATTCACTAAGCATCTCTCTGAGCTATGCCTCAGTGAGGCACGAACGCTTTTCAAACTGTCCAAATCGGTTGGCCAAATGTTGTTAAAACTCCTTCCCTGTAATTGCTCGTCTATGGGAAATAGCCAAAGGTTTGTATTCATCAAAATTTTTTTTTTATTTTATATTCTTCGTTTTTTAGTATCACATCGTTTTCCTATTTCTTTTCTTTTTCTTTTTGCACTCGACACGTTCAACTTTCTGTCTGTGTGATCCGTTTGGCCGACTTATATTCCACTTCTTAAAAACAAACAACACCATCTCAGCATTGCTGTTCATCTGGAGAACACGAGCGCACATCACCTGTCGCTGATCCGCTTCGTTGGCAATCGCTCTCACATGTCGTTCAGAACGGAGCCGCTCACTACGACAACTGTTTCCGCTTCCGCTTCCGCATACCGGAACACTGTAGAGCTTGAGCGGCACACTGTTTGCCATTGTATAAGCGTTTGTGCTGTCTACATTAGCGATTGCAAACCTTTTCAAAAGGACGTTTTTCGGCACCCGATGCACTTTACGAAACAACAACATTGCACATGCTTGAAGCATGCAGGTAGTCTATGCTGTTGTTCTAGGGGGGGAAACAATTCAGTGATGTTTACATACGTTGCTCGTTGACGATGAATGAGCCGTTTGCCGGTCGGACATCTCCACCTCCTCCCCCCCCCCTCCCCCCTACATTTGCGCTCATTTGAAGATTGTGTCGTGGTGTCGTGAAATCGTCTGCGCATAGGTGATACCAGGTAGCACATGTCGCTTCCGCATGTATACTGAGCGGTTGCGCTTAACCAAGACGATCATTGCCGCTGACCTCTACCGCCGCCGTTCTCCCGCGGCAAGCCTTTCGATGTGTTTTTTGCCTCCCATTCGCTTATCGGCTGTCGCTGCATCAGTTCATCCCTATGCACGCAATTCATCTCCCGTTATCAAGCGTTTAGCCACAACCTTTTATTGCCATCACTACCTTTGGATGTGGGAAATTTACCTGGGAAGAATCGGTTTACTAGGAGAATATACATACGTGCATCCCAATTCGTATCACAAAATTGCTCCTTTGAACTACATCTTTGAGACTCTTCAAAAGGCAAGTTGCCTTTCCACTTGACGACGAGGCGAACGGCGATTTGTTCGCTCTGGCGAGCTGTCTAAAAGCACGAGATTCAAAATCGACTCAGTTGTATGCTTGCAGCAATACTCACTCGTTAACGCTCAAATTGGCGCTCATCCAACAAGAGCGAATTGCGTCTTTCGTCAATTTCGTTCTTCTGAATTAAATTGCTTCAAAGAGAGCCGACATTGAGAAGTACAAGCTTCCGGTGGATGCGTAATTTTTTTTAAACTGCACTTATCATGTTCCATACGTTTTTTACCGTATTTTTTATGTCCCATTGCTGCGCTTCTTATCGAGTACGCAAGTACGCTGCTATCATGCGTTAAAATTCAGTGGATGAACTCTCCGATCCATAAATCATGGAAAATCTGTAAGCCCGCCAAAATTATTGCCTTTAACTGGCCGATGTGGGTGTTAGATTGGATTTGGCACCACAACACAAAGCAAAAAAAACCCATTTCGTGGATGAGTGCGACGTCAGCTTATGCTGTACATATTCAACGCTCAAAACTAAAAAGTGGGTGTGACTTGACCCGCAAATTTGTCAATAATTGCCAGCTAACAGTTCACATCGATCTAAAAAAGGTAAACATCTAACCGATTTTCGAATGCAGTACTCAAAGATTGTAGCCTAAGGGCATGACGGAGTAGGAAGTTGGAAGCAGGCGGTTATATCTCATTTGACCGACCCATGCTTGCCTATCGATAGGCTCCACTGTGCACAGAAAGGCTGCACATTCTATAGGGGAATTGAATGCTTTACGCAGAATGCAATAGATGTTTGGCACGAAGAGGGTCGCCAAGATAATACAGTAGAGTCGATGAACAATGGATATTTAACATATTGCGCATTTTGAGGTGCATTTGAAATTTTTCACCCCGAATATGATGTCTACCAAATATTCTGCACCTTATTAAGCTTCTTTTAGCAACAAAACATACCGCTTGAGTGGAATCGCCAACTTGTCGAAGAATATATGCTACTGCATATTTGCACGCATAAGCATTACTTCATAAACTTACGCAGCACGTATCACGTATAGTAATTAGAAGTCAGTGAACAATGTTAGCTAGCTGAAATTATGGCCACAATTACCGGCCTATGTCTTTAAATATATTTAAAGATAGTTTTCAACTTTCTGTTGCTTCCAACTTGTAAATATCAGTACAAACTGAACGGTTTTGCTTTTGAAGGATTGGCGAAGTAGATCACGAAACACTTTGCTGTTTTTTTCTTCAATTTATTTGCCGGCGTTTAAATTTATGAAAAAAAAAGATGCGGTAGCGATCGCCGCAAGAAAGATATTCGATAATTGTACAGTAGCCAAGATTTTCAGTCTTGATCATAGAAGTGCGCAGCTTTCTTAAGCGCAGCTTAAGAAACTACGTTGAAGTGTTGGCTAGAGACTTTATTAGTAAGAAGTGAAGTACAGCGTTAATCATTGCTTTAGAACATAGCATACTACATGAAATGAGATGCTAGTCACTTGTGAAGAGAATCCATCTCAAGCCCAACGTAATCACTCTAGAATTAATTTCATCGATGAGACAAACGAGGCAACAAAAATAGACGCCTATACCCTCCACATAACGCATTTTCACAAACGTTCTCTCAATAAAAGAGATTCAGCAGAAGGGAACAAACGTTTCACTAATCAGCTACCATTGATTTCTTACACATTTTTTCATGAGCTTCCGTTTCGCACATATAACGTTGTAAAATGTAATGAAAAATTTCTTAGAAGCTTCTACTTGCCTAGGGACGCATAAACTAGCGCTCACCGTTTTTATATACTTTTGAAAAATTGCGCTGGTAAAATACGTTATGGCCGAGTCGTGTCTATGTGTCTACAGTTATCTCTGTCCATCTATTAGTTCATTAGTTCCAATTTGGAGGATATAATCAATATTATTAGATGATCTCCCTCACTCAGCTTCATATTCAGTTTCGAGGGTAGTTATTCACGCTTAAAATACTTACAAATTCGTAGATGGGAAAAGAGTTTTCCAATGTTTGATTTGTAAAAGCAACATACAGACGAAAGATATGTTGTGCATAAATTTTTCTCGAGCATTTTATTTGAGCGGTTGGTCTGGTAAAAATTGCTAAAAAGCGCATATCATATTAGTCTTCTGGCGCGTTTTTCTACTTGTTTTGTTAAACAAGAAGGAATTGGGAATTCTTTAAGCGAATTTTGAGTGAATTTTTTGAACGCATTTGGTGCGGTTACTTTTATAAGATTAAACGAACTATTCAAATAGTAGTAATGCAACGTTGTTAAATATAGTGCTGCATATTTTAAATAAGTAGGCACCAAATAAGCAATGCAGAAAAAATCCCTTTATTGAAACGTTTTCTTTTTCGTTCAAGTTCAAAACTTTTTTCTAGGCCTCTTTTAAAATCCTTTCTAGGCTTAGCACATATTCCACTTTAAGATGTTGCGTGGTCAAGAGAGCTTACAATAAGCTGCAATAATCTAGCTCTTTGTTGAACGCTTAGTGTTGAGGGCTTTTTTTGCATTCCACACCACCCACGATGGGGAATTCCCCGTTGTTAGCTGTTCACAATGATCACTATCATCGCTTATGTCACGCAATTTGAAGTTGCTTGTGAGTGCCAACTTGCAGCTGTCATCCATTGGAAAGATGAGCGAATGAGGATGGGAGGGAACGAAAGTTGAAGGAGGGCAATTATTTCATTAATGCATGCTAACGTTTACTATGCATTTGCTGCCAAATTTTTTTTGCATTTGTACACACCACTTCGGCGTTGTCTTCATTATAAAGCACATTTGGCATGATCCCATTGAACAAGTCTATGATGCAATTCACACGATATGATCACGTGTATTTATTTATCTAATGAATCTCTATCGGCTGCATTTTTACATCGCCACATTAAAAGGTGTAGTTTATTGTAGCTTATAAAAAAATAAGCATTTCGACTATAATAAAGCTTAAAAGTTTCAAGTTCCAAGCTTAGGTTTCTTAACTTAAAACTTTTCGAAAAGACTACAGCTACAAGATACAAAATCTACTCATTTGTAATTTTTATGTTTTAAGAGATGTGCTGGTTTGATTCACCCTTTAAGAACTGAAATATAAGCGATAACTTATTAGTTTCTAGACTATTATCCATAGTGTTTTATCATCTTCGAATTCAAGTTTAAAATGACATCATTCTCTTTTTTTTTCCGAAATCGTGTTTCTTAGTTGCGATTAAACATAACAAAGGTAAACAACTGATTGAGTGGATAAATCTTGCAGCGGCAAGGTGATTCAGTCACTCATTTCATAAATAAGCGTAACAAAGTAGGAGAGTTTGGATAGCTCAAACAATTCGGCCACATTCGGGATTGATCGAATAATCGCACCCGCATAATTTATTTCGATCGAAATTTGCATAACTCGGTTTATTCGAACATTTGAAAGTGATAGGTTGAGAGTAGTTTCGTTTTCGCTACAGTTTATTGACAAATTGCTGATGCAGACTTCATTGCGGATTACACTACATAGACTAGAGTGCAATTTTTAGAGAGGCGAAGAGAGGAGGGAGGAGGGGGAAAGGGAAGGACTCTTATTTGTACTATCTCACTTTTACGCTGTATTATTTGTAATTGTTTTTAGATTCCCCCAATAAATATAGAATCGTTTAAGAACTCTACGCAAAATTTATAATCAACGATCGGTTTCATATTTTCATTAATTGTGCGCAAAAATTCGATAATTAAGATAAAAATAAGACAAATATATTTAAAGTTCACATTTGTAATTCCTCCTTATTTATAAACTCTCAACGATATAAAAACTAGAGGAATAAAGATATTCATAGTTAATACATAATGAAGTAAAAGCTTTTTCATAGTAAACTTTTGAACTAATCTTAAATTTTATATTAAAAAAACAAAAATCAGATATGTTTGTTTCTGATTGTGTCGTCAACCTATTTGGCACCTCTATTCCAATAGCACACTTTTTCACCTTATTCTTTTCTTTGCTTTCTGTGCCAACTCGAGCTGTATTGTTTGAGAAGAATATTGCCCTGAGGAATTCTCCATTGAAAGGGCTCTTTCAAAAACTTCAAAGATGATACTGTAAAAAAAAGATCTTCAGAATAATCAATGAGGTCTTCGGAATAATGAAACTGTCGGAATGAGTTGAAAGTTATGAGGAGGAAGTGAGAAACCAAATGATTTTATCGAGAAATTTGGGAGAATTGAGCCAAATAGGAAAGGACAAGGGAGGGGGAGGGAGCCAAATGGGAAAGGACAGGGGAGAGAGGAGTGGAAAGGGCTGGTAGATGGTAAAATCGGGGAGAAAGACCTTGCAATGAGATCTCCTCATGTTTTTCCTGACAGACGCTCTCTTATCAAATGAGTGGATGCAGGTTTCTTTTCGAATGCACTCATTTGTTAGTTGTTGAAGTAGTACCAAATTCTATGTGCACATTCATTTCCACATCCATTTTTTTCTGTTTTTATGCTAGTGTCTTTGATAGTGTGATCACATTGCTAATAATTTTTGTTTTGCTCGCGAGTTTATCCTTAAGCCCTTCCTTAACATCAAGGACCTTTAGCCTGAAGACCTGAAAGACCTTCAGATGGAGGACCTCATTTAGCTCGAAAAACCTGAAATTTTTTTTCGTAACGTTATCGTTCACTCGCCTTCACCCTTTGTTTTTCTCACCGTTGTTTGTAAAGATATTTAGTAAAGAACAATATCAGACCTATCTTATATCATATTTTTTTTGGCCGACCATAAATATTCTATTCTATTTGATCGATGCGATTCACCTTGATAAGACAGAGAATGCTAATGAAATTATTTAAATAATGTCCAATGAGCAAAAACTGCAATAGAATAAACAAAATTTTTTCATTGCTGCTATCCGGAAGTAATCTTATACTAATTTCCGGCTGAGCAAACAACGCGATAACATCATAGAAAATATCTCGTCAGAGCATTTCACTATGTGATATTAGGATCGAATCAGTTTTTTTTTTTTGGTTTTTTTTTTTTTTTCGAATAACCGATGAAAAAAAATTATTTTCTCTTTTTCAACAACAGTTTAGAATTTATGCTTAGATATTTATGACGAATTTTTGAACGGCGCTGAAAATATTTTTTATCTGATACACTATGAAATGGCAAATGCCAAATATGAAAAATATTTTTTTTCAGCAACATTTTTATTGCGCCTAATTTCGATATTCTAAGTTTTATTCGTTGGAGAACTTCATATTTGCACGCCTTTTTACTCTATCCATATTTGAAGATCGCTATGAAGAGTTTTCGTGGTTGCAACTTTGAATTTTAAAATTTTAACATAAAATAAACTTCCTTTCTATATGTTTAGCGAAAAATGATATAATTGAAGGGAATATTTTTTTTTTTTTTAAAGCGTTGCATATCTAATTGCAATTAAGTTAATTGTTGCAGAAAATAGGGTATTGATCAGATATTGCAAAGTGAGCGTATATCTTAATCAATACAAAGCGGTAACCGCATTCGAGAGCGTTTTTTTTTTTCGTTGTTCAAATTCCATCAATATGTCACTAATTGTTATCAATAGCTATCAATCAAACAACAATAAAACAATCGCTTAACGGAAGAAGCCATGTTATGAAACGATCGGTCGATTTCGAACGTAGCTAAAGAAACGAATTTCCATTCGCATACCGTTTATATCGATCATCCGGAAAAACATTTCGGATTTAAGATTAGTGAAGTAGACAAATTTATATTTTCAAATAATGTCAATACGAAACATTTTCACTATTGTATTTTTTAAGCGAATTATTAACGATTAAATTTCCTCAATTTATAACAAATTCTTTGCTAATTTCTTATTCTTTTATGCATATTTAATGAGGCGAAATATAGCAAATCATCTAGATATATTAACGATCGCATAACGATTGATAACAATCGATTATATTCTCATATGAATAATTAGTAAAAACGCTAAGGTGAGCTATATTGCCCGAGGCGAAATAATAAGAGTGAAGAAGATTAAAGATAAATTTTATTGCAGCCTAGCAGTGCACAATAGCGATGGTCTAAACGTTGCACAGGGATCGGCTATTGATATCGACGACAAGTAAGTATTCTAAATGCTTCGTAAATTAAACTTTAGCCCATATCATCTTGAATCGATTTCTCAATTGGGACGTGAAAAATTTATGAAAAAAAAAGTTATATTCCAAATGAGGCCGTTCAATTTCTCATCGATAGTTTCAAACTTCCATAATCTCTTTAGTTAATTTTTAAGATTATTTTTTTTTATTATATTTAAAACAACAATTCGTTTAACATTTATGGAGCAAAGTTGAAATTTACCAAACACGTACGAGAGAAATTACCTCAGGTAAAGAAATGAAAAATTCAAATATTTAAGCAGCATTGGACTTATTCAACTCAACATTTCTTAAAAAGCCTAAATATGCGCTTTATTGTTTCGTATTTTCGATTCTGAATGAAAATTTTCGCTCATATAGAAGAAACTGCGTTTTCAGTTTCAAAAAATATTTCTAATTTTGTTTTATCCGCCCATGTAGCACTCAACCTATGCGCTTTCTTTTTTTTTTTTTTTTTTTTTGCGAAGGGCGGAGAAAACTATCACACTAGTTTTTTTTCCTTTCATGACGCTTCACCCCCTCCCCCCCTTGTTTTGCTTCTGCAGTAAGGATTTTTACCAAGGTATCTTTCCTAGAAATAATTAATTTTGGGTGCTGAATAGGTAACAACACTCATTGTATTAAAAAATAACCTCCAACTTTCTTTTATTTCAAACCACTCCAACAATTTACGTATAACTTTAAATTAATTTTTCCCTAGTCTATAAAATATCTTTCATAAGACAATGAAATATATAAGAATCAATTTTTAGACATAGAAGAAATTTACATCAATGAAGAACTTAGAAAATTATGATCCTCTACACTTTGATTAGGAATTTAGCGTTCAACCCATTGAGCGTAGTACTGAAAAAAAAAAAGCAGAAATACTTTAAAAAAAACTCGCATTTTATAAACGCTGATAAGGTTTTACCTCGAATAGGGAGTTTTTTTCGAAGAAAAGGTGGACTTTATAGGTGCGCATAAAAAGGTGTGCATAAAAATTTTCAATTCCATAGTGTAATAAAAAGATGGAACATGAGGCAAGCGAAAAAAAAAAACCTTGAAACAACGCACTCTACACCGTTGTGGATGTTGAATCGTTCGATCCTGAATGTCGTTTCTGCTATTGACAACTTTTTAACGTTATCATAGATGTTTGAGGCATGCAAATTTACATCCACTAAAGCAACTCAAAATTTTGAACGCTTCATTGCATTATTATGAAATTACCTCTGCATTACTCAATGCGTGTTTTTTCTTTTTTTTTTTTGTTCAAAAGCTTATTGTTTAATTTTGAAGTGCAATTAATTAAAAAGATAGATAGCGATATAGTAAAAAAAAAAAAAAATTTGAAGAGGAAAGTTCACTCATTGCAAGCAGTTATCGAGAATAGAAAACTTCAAAAAAAAATTAACTAAGAAACCATTCGATTGTATGGATAGTGAGAAAATTTATGCAATAGTGATTCATCAAGTGAAGAAAAGCGCAATATTAGAAAGAATGCAATTCATGTATAACTCATCGACAAGATTTAAATGGATCGCACTAAAGACTGATCTTCGGGGCTACTTATATATGTAGATAAAAGATTATACTCGTTAAACTTCATACTATACCTTTAATGAGTTATTTTTATGTTTCTATATACAGGTCGCTCTTGCCGTCACGTTGATGCAGTTTACCAGAGGAGGGAAGAGTGGGGGACTGAGGAAACTGAGCCGGACTTGCCGCAAGTAAAATTTTATAGGAATTAGCGGAGTTTTCATTCGTTTCTATGTTATCTCTTCAATGTGCTCTGAATACCGAGCATCTATGATTTCACCCCATCCCGTCGTAAATTTTGAACCCGATTATACTGTTGTCCGTCAACCAGGAAAAACGCTAAAATTTGAATTTTAATAGAAAAAAAATGTTGAATGTTAAAGATAGTTGAATTTCTCATCGTTGAGGAGCCCAAAATATGCTCATTTAATTTGAATATGCAAATATCTTCAGCACTGAATAAATCGCCATGTAGAGATTGTCTCCACCATCGTAATGCTGTTTTTAAAAATTTGCATCGTTGCGAACTTTTTTGAATGCGCAACTTCACTTTCTGTTAATTCTCGGTCGGTGAACTTGATCTCATGCGGGATCGAGTCATCGGCAGTTTTTGGTTACGGCGCAGGTCAAATTCGCTACGTGCTGTAACTGCCTCAAAAAACAACATCGATTCAGGTTTTGTTCTGCGACATATTTAAGATTCTCCCGAGTAAGCCTAGCGCACCTTCCATGTGAATGCCCCGGTATAGTTCCGGATACTAGGAATTCCATTTCTTTAGCTTGAGTTCCGGATGCTAGAAACTCCATTTCGTCGGCCTGTGCTTTGGATGTTAGAAACTCTACTTACCCCCCCCCTATAGATGACCCCTTTGGAGGAGTATACGTCCTTCCTACAAATAAATTTAAAAATCAGGTGCCTTATGATCGAGTAATTAAGGTGTCGTAGCTTCGGAAAGTTGAGGATATTCAGAGAGCACTTCAAGAAGGATGGATAGGTCGCTTAGATATGTGACGCTTGTAAACTAAACAAGGGAATAGGTGCTTTTTTGTTCAAAACGGGATTTCAACATGACGCATTACTATTGGTGAACGATACTTTAGAATCAATTCAGCTAACTTCATGCGGATCGTTGTGTAGAATGAAGAATTGAGGGGAAAGGCTTGTTTAAGTATGCAGTAGTTTTTGCCCTTTTTAATTTCCTGTATAAAATTCAAAACCTGAAATTACCTTTTTTTCTAACTTTTCCCTCTATGAACTTTGAAATTATCCATGAAAATTGGGATAGGTGCATATTATATGCAATATTTCTGTTTAAATAATCATAAAGATAGAATTTGATTGAACAATCTCTTTCAGTAAAAGATAGAAATTAGTTCTACTTGGTGCATGCCTAACCAAGGAATTGATTATAATTAAACAGTTCAATAAGTGGACAAATAAATAAATAACTAAATAAATAAACAAATAAACAGGTAAATAAATAAACAAATGAATAGGTAAATAAATAAATAAATAGAATTGGTAACAACAAATAAGCCGCTCGAAAATTTCCGGAAAATTACAAAGCCCACTCATAAGTAATTCTTAACATTTCTGATTTTTTTTTCGAAACGACCTAAAGAATTTTGCAAAAGTATCTACCTATTTCTTTTATTTGCTCGTGTAGATAGTTGAACATCAAATTTATATTCATTTAAAATGTTTTCACATTTAATTTAATGATCGATAAAATTTTTAAGACAATCATTTTATCGATCGTTCTTCCCTTTATGTTTCGATTTTTTATTTTCTTTCTTTCTCACACCAAAAAAAACTAAGTGGCTATATTCATTCGTTTGTTTATCTGCATTGTTCAGTTGTATTTCTGCGATTAATTGATCACCTCTTTATTGGTAAGCTCACACTCAAATAAACAGTATGGATATTGGAATCCTATAGTTTCTTTCTCATTTCCTCCGTCCTCCTCCCTCTTCCCCACCATCTTCTCCTATCCCAGTTTTCCATCTCCTCAAATTTTGCATCTTATTAGAGACGTTTGGATCGACTTTCTAGAACACTTTTTTTGGCGCTAGACATGGATTGTGACAAATCTAGTGCAATTGATCTTGGTCCAGAAATCAGCCCGCAGTTGTTGATTACCAACGAGGAAGGGTAGGAAAGAAATAGTGAAGGTTATTGTAAGAATTCCAAAATCACTTAGATGATCATCAGTTTTCACTCGGGTGCTCTTAAGAGTTGTCAAAAATAAAGCCTTTGAAAATCTGAAATTTTTGATTCTATTGTTGAAGCGGTTGGTGGCGCATTGCTTCTGATGTGCTCGGATTGCCTCATAGAGATGTGAAAATGATCTTCTTTTGGTGAAACCAAAAGCTGTGGACTTCTTAGCGAGGTGTGTACTGTCCTGGAAATGCTAGTGGGCCTGATCTCCTTTTGATGCATTCAACTACTTCAACTACTCTTCAAAAAGGCACGTTTTGTGCTTTTTATCTGATGCATTTTCTGACTTATTTGATTTTTACACTATTTCTACCTGCTTGTTTGCGAAATGTGAAAATAAAACCGAAAAAATTACTCGACATATCTGTCAGGAATAATTCAAGTTTAACTTGCAGGTGAAAGCAGGCTTTCTTTTCAGTGGACCTGGCCAAGAACTTATGATGTCATTAGACGTCGTCATGAAGTTTCGAGATTAAACTTTCGTAGTTACTGCTTGAAGCTTGTTTCCTACTTTTCAAAATCACACATAAATTCGATCAGTTTAAACTCAAATAAAATAACCTTCACTAAGACTGCAATGTCGTAAGAGTACAAAAAAAATTTTTAGTTATCATAGAGTTGCCATTAGAGAAGTGATGAGACGCAAGAGATTTTAGAATTTTTCTAACGGGATTCCTTTATATCTAAAAATTCACTGCATAAATCATCGAATTTGCATCTTCATATTGCATTCTGAAACTCTAACAGCATCAAAAAGAGAAGAGGTGGAACTCGATGGATGTGGAGCTTTAAATCACTTATATCTATCACTTAATGTTATCGAAATCAGATGGTTGCTTTATATAAACGCATCGATCTGTTTCACTGGGATCTATCTGAATGCGGTTAACCACACCAAAAATGCCCTCTTGATAACAATTTATAAGAGGAAATAGAAAAAGAATAATATGTCTGATCGTAGGCCGCTTAAGAATCTGCAAGTAGTTTTCTTTTTTCTCCGCTTACCTTCGTAACACTATGGAGGGGTTTATTTTAACCGGGGGCGAACCACGATTTATAGAAAGCTTTTTAATAATTGCGTCTTAAAATCAATTTCATTCGCCCACCTAGGTTGGTACGTATGGAATAAAATAAGTTGCTTTAGTTCAACAACGAAAGCGTTATTTCAACAAATAATTGAGCTCCATAGCAACGCTAAAATGTCGTCCCGCATTGATCATTTATCATGAAGTTTGCTTAAAGCGTTTTTCTCGGTCATTTGTGCCATATTCTTTTCGGAGTAGATAATAAAATTCGGAAAAATAGATTCATTGGCAACTAATATTCGGATTTTACTTTGATAAAAAGAAAACCAACTTCAACCGTGACATTTTGATGGAGTCAACAAGCATGTGTTGCCTTTTTTTCAAATTTTCTAAATGAGGAATTAGCCAATAAATTTGTAAATCTCAAGCAACATAGCCTGATTTCATAAAACGTCGGATGAGGTATTATCTCATCATATATGTTTTTCCTCAGAGGCGTTTATGCGGTAATTCAAGTAACTTGGCAAAAGCTGAAAAAATTTTGCAAATTTAATGAACTTTTTGAATTTTCTTATATGATTTTCGTCATCAGCGAGAGTGAAAATTTTCCAAAAAAAAAAACATTTTTTTATAACAGTGCTATTTGCAGAAATCGGTCAACAATTCCAACCAAACCATTAAAAACCGTGGGAATTTTTCCGACATCGTATTCGCAAATTTGTAGAAATTTTTCCTTGCAAATGTGTAAAATTTTTATCCGCAATAGCAATTGGTTAATTTTTTTCATCCCTCTGAGTAGGTTTTTCCACTCGAATTTGCCATCCATTCATACGTAGCAAGCAGCTGGTTAGCAGCCAAAAGTGAAAGGTAGTGAGGAGAGTGGAATTTTATGACTCTATTAAAACGACATTTATCAGAAATTAAATTGAACACTATGAAAGAGACGATCATAAAATATGCTCATATCAATTGAATAAATTAAGAAACTTATATCAAACCGGAAGTACAAAAAAATATATATTTTTGAATAACTTTCCTATATTTGAAAAGCACCCGATTTTCTTTCATTAAAAAAATTATTGGTAACAAAAATTAAAATGGACGTTTTATATCGAATTAGTGCTTTAGTTAGCCCTATTAAGCGAAGTGAATATGTCGATAATTGAGCATGAGGCTTATTCAACGAGATTTATATGCAGCAAGATAAGAGAGAAGCGAAACGAAAACCATACAGAGAAACTGCAACTGTATGCGATTTTGCAGTTGAGTTTATCAAAGACTGATAAAGTACTGTAAAATAAGTACTGTAAGTACTGTAAACAGTACTTATTTTTACTGAGCTAACTTAGCGTTTAAAAGCTTTATTATATTTATTACATTTTATGCAAAATAAACGTTAAATTTATTTAACATCTCTCAAGTTCTGAGAGGAAAACTTCAAAATGTTTGCATCGCATAAGTAGTTACTGTAGAGATCACAACGAGTAGAATTCGTATAAATAATGCAAATATTTATTTTATTTTTAATATTTTCGAATGATGATGAATGCAAATGCAACTTGTTCAAAAAAAATAGCGTAAGACGATATTCGCGGTAAGAAGTGACACTTCTCGATAAAATTATGCCCATATGACATAAATGATGCCCTATATAGCGAAAAAATAACGAAATAATTCATCGCTTATGGCTTCATTGAATTAATAGTGCTTAAAAGATTTAAAATAAAATAATAAAATACGCATTTCCATGATCATTATTAATAATGAATTATATTTGCATAAATGAGAGCTTTGCTTTTTTTTGCATTTTTGCATATTTTGCATCAACGCAATCAATGTATTTGCATATGCATATTTGTACGTTTGCAATCGAATAATACTTCATGAATATGTCTGTGCGTATTTCTGTGTATTTTTTAGATAGAATTCACTTTAGATTTATTAGAAAATTTTTCCTTAGAGGAACAAAAATGGCGAGAACAATGCGATTGGTTGCGACCTAACTATATCTGTTAAAATCATTTCAATTGGAAATTAGTTATAGGCGGAAATCGGCATAAACGATAAGTATGCAACGGGAAGATGGGAGATAATTGTAAGTAAGACGGTCATTTTATTTCGATATATAAAGTTAAGTATTTCAGTGCAGCTTTAGAATACCATTTTGCTTTAGAATACCGCTTGCCAATGCATGTTCTTTTCCAAATATTTTTTAAACAATAAAAACCTTTTCCAATCATTCACATTCAGCGACATTTTCTATGTTTTGTTTTTTCTCAATATTTATGCGGAAATTTCTCAAAAAGCATTAATAATTTCCGACTTTATTGTATTATCACTGAGTTTTATCTAGGAAAGGTCACCTGTGGCGATTGGTTTTGCTCATTTAAATTAATTCTAGTAAACGATAGGTATTTAAGCATGTATGTGCTATATGTGTCTACAATGCTTTCAGTTCGTTAAGTGTGCTATTTTATCGAAATGAATAGCCATACATCTCAATTAATAAACGCCATCTTACTTTCTATAGTTCTTAAATGCCGAAGTAATCATAGGAATAGATTTGTATCACGTGAAAAAGGCTAAGAGAACAACCTAGAATGGACATTTACAAGAAATAAAAACAATTCAAGTAAACATTACAAGAGTTAGTTATTCATTGCGGCTATTTTGAAGAGTAATTTTTGACGAAACACAACCTCAACCAATTCAATTTTATATCGTCATAAAATTGTTTTCAACGTTTTTTTATCACTTCAACTTGTACATAAAAACACATTCATATAGTATACTGCGTTAAATACGCACAACGCTGACTAATGCTGCCAACTAGCGAACGCAATGCAAGTGCAGCAGAAAACGACCACTCACCAGGGTGGTCTTTCACGAAAATTGGGATACGGTATTCGCCAATCGCGGCGCATATGAAATCAACCGTAAGATCATAAATGGCATGGTTTATGAATGTACCCTTAACACTCAATTTCATTCAAGTTGTCAATTCGAACGGTATTGTATGGTATTATTTACTGTATTGGTTTACTGGTTACTGTACTCAATACTTAACTAAGTCATCCTCATTACTGAAAAACTTAAAAAGCACAATTTTAGAGCGACATTTGAAGAGGTCTCCGCGTGGGGAATTTCATTCGATCGCCTTATGAAGCACAGAAGTAAGTAAACTTATTTAAAATTCTACATACTGAGATAGTTTTTAGAGAAGCGTTCGAGTTGTTTCCTATTTGGTCGCAAAGTTGACAAAATCGAATAATTCATCGTGAAGGGGTAAGGGGGGAGGGGGTAGAAAATGGGGGAATTCTGTAGCAGTTGTGATACAAGTGAGGCGATGGGATAGGAATGGAGATGGAGAGAGGGCGACGGCTCACAGAGAGTGCCAAAACTCAGCACATCGGTGTCGCTATAGCATTCATAGGACTGCCCGATCATAGAGAGGGTCACATATCACGACAGCCGTAACGACGCACCTTGTTGCGTGATTTGCATAAGCGCCTATTGCAGCCAACTGAACTGCAACCATCGAAACAGTTTACGTGCAAGCCTTATCGTTTCGACAGCAGAAATTTCAATCACGTTTAGAGATGAGTAGCCACCCAACCACTTTTATTATGAAACACCGGGCTCAATTATAACAAACAACTTTCAGATTTCTTCTTCTGTTAAGATAGTCCTATTTGGGTTATTTTATGTTTGCGGATAATCTCTTCCTTCCTTTTATGAATATTTCAACGCAATTAACAACCTGTTCATTTAACAATGGCATGAAGATTTCGATAAAAGCCCCTCGGGCTAAAAATCGTTTCGAATTTGTGATGGTGTAAGGCCATGATGAAACTTATGACTAATGGACCTACTTAACAACCTGAAGAAAACGCTGCCTTTCTCCAAAAGGTTGTTAGCGAGCTGGAGGGGGGTAGGGGGGAGGGGGACATTGGCTCGATCTTATACGCCAATGAATAACTGCTAACACTAAGAACACAGCCTAAACAATTTCAATTATTGGTAGCTGAATCGAGCATCGAGCTGTTCGGCTATCTCGAGGAAGTTTAACGTTAGTTTTTCCTGAGGTTTAGCTCTACGTCTTGTTACTCTTTAAGTGTGCAAAAAAACCCTCGAAAAGATCGCAACAAATAAGATCAACTCATTATTACTGCAATAATTCCCCACTCAGTATTACATTAAGTAAACACTAATGTACTGATATAAGTCCAATCGATATAATTTTGAGTACCTTTATATTGTAGTATTCTATTTTTAAATGCATAGTGAATCTAACGTTTATCGTCATATGCAATTAATTTTTTTTTCAGATTATACCTAACAGTTTTTCGGTGATAGAAATTTCTATTCATGTAGAGAAAATTTGCTTCTAAAACAATTAGAAATCACCATTTTGATCGCTATCCCTCACTAATGACATATAAACGATCATCACGTCTGGATTTTATCCTTGTTTTTCTTTTTCTTAGTTAAACATCAGCTTTGAGAAAAAAACCCACCGAAAACCAGAATCAAGAGGCACGCCTAGTTAGAAAAAAATAAATTTATCCGAATTGTGCTGACGATTCATTTTTTAGCCGTAATTTTCAGAGGTGAAATTTCTGAAAGCTTATTACTGCATAAATCAATACAACTTAAGTGGGCAAAAGTACATTTATTGCACCATATAGATTGTTCGCTTCGTATACTATAAGATAGTAGAATTCCTAATAAAAGCGTAAACGGGTGTATATTATGAACAGAAAGAAAAAGACTAATTTAATTCGGAGTTGTTGAATAAATATAGTATATAAGGGAAGAGTCTAATTTATAAGCGGCTTTCGACTACATAGGAAATTATTCTACAAAAATAATATGCAAAATAGACGAATAATGACTAAAAGAAGCATTCTTACAGGTGGACAGAAATACTTCGCCGAGTTCTTGAAAAGTGAATACAGTGATGAGAATATTCTTTTCTGGCAAGCGTGCGAGGAACTGAAGCGGGAACGGAACGCTGAAAAAATAGAAGAAAAGGTTAGTAGAATGATCAATGTCGAGCCGGGTGGGAGAGAGTTTGACGGAGGGCGAAAAACAAGTTTGGCGAACAGTTGAATAGCGGCTGCAAGCGAATAGCACAAGTGGATTGTACAAATAAAATGAGTAAATTTTTTAGGCGCGTATCATCTATGAGGACTTCATTTCGATCCTATCGCCTAAGGAAGTATCGCTCGACTCACGGGTTAGGGAGATCATCAACAACAATATGGTACATCCGTCTGCACACACCTTCGACGAGGCACAAAATCAAATCTACACGTTAATGCAACGAGACTCGTATCCACGATTTGTTGCCTCCTCACTCTACAAGAAAGTGCTTGGCTCGTACGGTCAAATGGAGGAACTGTGATCTCAATATGTGTTGCCAGAAAGCGATTGTCGTATATGTTCTCTTTCTCTGTACCATATAAATGCGTATGTGTGCGAGTGGTGCGGTAGCAAAGTGGAGCAGGTCCCCTGTGTGTGGTGGCCGCCGCAAACATTCGTGACAGTCGTTCGGCAACCGGTCTTTCCGCCAGCCCCCTTGCGCGCGCTCGTGCGCCTCCCTCTAGTCTCCCCCTACTGGTTTTTCGAGTTTAGTGCCCAGTGACGTTCTCTATCTTCTCGCCGTAGACGAGCCTACAAGGACCGGATAGTTGGTAAGCCTGTTTCCCCATTACTCGCTTTTCATCCTTCCTCTCTTTCACTAGTCAGCCTGCCGCGCCTCATCATGTCAGCTCGCTGGCCATGCCCTATGACCTCTGCCAGTGATTGTTATCTTGCAGGTCCCCTCGATTATGAAATTAGAGTCCTACGACTCTGCACCCATAATCGCTTCCACAATGTCTCAGTCGCAGTTTCACCTCGACTCGTCTTCTGTGATCAAAACTGCACCACCTGGCCGGCAGCATGATTTCTCGCCCAAAAATGAGCCCATTGATTTGGCCCCACTCACACAGCCCAGCTTACAAGACCTATCCAAAATGCAGCCCATTGAACAGTATTACTCCATGCCCACCTACTCAAGGGTATACTCGGATTATGCTGCCATTGGCCTCACGCATCCCGCAGCTCAAACCTCGATTATCACAGCTCCCTCCACAGCCGCACCGCTTTATTACCCAACCGTGTTCCAAGGGGCAGCCCCACAAGAATGGAATAGACCAATGGAAAATTACTCATATCAAAGAGCGAGTGCATTGCAATACCCCCAAGAGGTGCCCCAGGAAAGAGTTTATAAAAGTGTGGAAATGCCTTCACCAGTGGATTCGGGGATTGGTGCTGACCTATCGTTGATTGCAACTTCCAAGGACGACTTCTACAATAATTCGGAAGTGATTCATGGAATCGCAGAACGGCCTGAAAGAGCGCTCAGCCATCGTGACTCGCCTATCGTCATTCCCAAATTGTGAGTTCATACTGCTATCGCTCCACTTCTATGTATTGCTTGGCTATGTGCTAAGTAAAAGTTTTTTTTTTTGGATAAGCGTTCAATTTAAAACGGAACTATCACAATGTTCCTTTTTGATGTGTATATATATATATATATATATTTTAAAAGGGTGCATCTTTATGAGTGGAATAGTGTGGGTGGTAAAGGTGCTGTCATAGAGGGAAAAAGTAAACGAAGTTCGTTTGCTTGAGCAAACAATGAACATCACTCAACTGCTATAGAGTGCTGAGTATTCACTCAAGCGACGAGGATTTGAAAGCGAAGTGTCGTCGTATGATGATGGCTCGACGAGTGTCGCTTTCAGGGAGAACAGTTTGGGTTTTCAATACGTTCTTGAGGCGCCAATTTCAACATCAGTACGTAAAGAGGACGATCGAATGACCTATGTTAATAAGGGGCAGTTTTATACAGTGTCGCTCGACTACATTCCAGATCTGTGCAAGCCGTTGAAGAGTGCCACTGTAAAGGTTAGTGGTGTGATGAAAGGTGTGTTTAGTCGCCTGCGTCCTTGTCCCACGTCCGCATTTCCGTATGCGATTGAATACCATCGCCTATTCGCTTCTACTAACTGTTCATCGTTCGGCTGTCACTCACCTCAGGCCACTCTTCGTTCTTTGAAGCAAATATTAATGCGAACGAATTTTATCAACGTAACGTATATTTAGAGCCAACTTATGATTGTATTCCGTGAAGATAAAACCTACGATGAAGAGATCAAAACGTGGCAATTCTGGCACTCAAGGCAACACTCGGTAAAGCAACGTATACTCGAGATCGACTCCAAAAACAGCTCCGGCATGATAGGGCAAATTGAAGAGATTGCGCATAATGCTGTGCAATTCTATTGGAATCCCACCGAACAATCGAGTGTCAAGGTGAGCTGTCCCCCCAAAACGACTTATTTCGTGTGCTATCATAATACAAATGGCGGACCACTTGAAAACTTATGCATCTCTTCGTAAGCTTACTTTCTTCATATGCAAAAATATTTTCACTATGATATATAGTAAAAAGAAGTTGTGATCTCCTAATCTTGTTAACGGGTAATTAAAGTTGTTGCCCGTTCCGAACTACTGCATTCATTTGCGTATCTATCTTCCATATCAAAACCGATTGCTTTACTTACCTAATGTACCTATACAAACAACATCAGTACAAATAAAGGAATACATAAAAACTCGGGTAGAGAAGTAAGGAAATGTGTTTGCGTACTCCCCGTTAAAAAATTACTGTTGTGCATTATTTGAAAGTTTGATTATTAGATCGCTGATACTATCGATGATTTCTTCTGCTTCGGTAGCTGCTTAATGTCAAACAAATAAGAGCTAGAACTAAGTTTTCAACCCACATTGATAAAATTGCAGTATTTTCCTCAAACATATAAATAATATTCACTTTAAAATGAAATATCTAAAACATCTAGTAGTGAATCTGCAATAACGAAATGAATGATTTCTTCGTTTTGAAGAAATCCCGTGAAAATCTCAAAAAATAGGATGAATAAATGTTTGTCTATATATATATATATATATATATATATATATATATATATATATATATATATATATATATATATATATAATTTTTTTTTTTGTGAACATATTGTGAACAAATTGTGAACATTATTGTGAACAAAAATTTTTTAAAATATTTCCTCAATATTTCATTGTCTTCTATATGATAATATTTTAAATATTCGTCTGTAAATAAATTAAATGCATGAATTGAGCAATAGCTATATTTTGCCGTTAAGATAAATTTAACGCAAAAAATAATCTGTTTAACCAATGGAATATTCGAATGCCTGTATGCAAAACAAATTCGCAGAAACAGTCAGTCCAACGGACCTAAATGAGCGTATGCCTCAACATTTAATAATGAATCATCTGCACCAAGGTCAACACCACTACAAGTTTCAATTCATCGATAAGGAGGGAGAATGGCAAGACCCTATCGATATTGAATGAGGAAGGGGGAGGGAGAATAGAGGAGAGGGTATGTTGAGCTTGTGTTTCTCGCCAATAAACATATGTACAACGTACACATCAGATTAATTTATCAGCGGAATTTATAATGGGCATAAAAATCCGTAATGCAATTGGCCATTGCGTAAACAACTGGACACTAAATATTTTTTCGTGCTTCACTCAAAGGCGATGCTACAATAGCATCGTAATTTACAGCTTGGATAGTGATGCGCTGTTTTTTGCATTTCCGCACCTTTTCCCATCCGTCCTCCCCCCTTCCCCCCTCCACCTCCACAGATGTTTCATGTTTTTGAGTTTATTCGGTCTTGAGTTTATTTCAAGGTTTGAGATGTCGAAAATTTTTTTCGATATTCTCAACAATGAAGCAACCATATGCTCATCGTAGAATTCTGAAGCGCTAATATCCTTACACATTTTAAAGAAGATAAGTGAAGTAAGTCGTAGGCGTAAAATGGCATGAGAATTCATACTAGTAGGCAGGATAACCGCTTGCTGACGAGGTAAAATCCACTGGCAATTTTAGTTCCATCGAACACAACAAAAAAAGCACACCTTCTGATGGCTCGTCAGGTATTTCTGGTCATTTTCCACTTTCCGAAGTCATAGAGACTAATGAAAGAGCTTCGAAAGTTTTGAGACATTTTAAGACATACTCAGTGCAATAACCGAGCTCCTTGAGTTTTCAAAAGTTCGTGTAGGATCGGCTGGCTGTCATTGACAAAAGCGTCGATTGAAAAATCAGCCATTGTGTGAATACACAATGACGACGCATTAGTAATTGCTTAGGGCATTCTTCAGCCAGGTTAAGTTTAATTGACGCACTCCAAGCATTTTTATTATTTGCATTAGAATAAATAATTTACCCCCCATCCAAAAGTTATCGTTAAATTACTATCGCATAAAGCCACAATGATGAATCCTTCAATGAACTCTTTTTATGCAATGCAAATTTCATGAAGGGTACACCTTTTTTTTGAGGAATGATAATGAAAGTAAAGTTTTTTTTTTTTTTTTGAAAACTTTTAAATAACGTTCTATTCGAGAGGATTGCTAAGAAAAAGGTTTTATTGCGCTCATTTGAACTTCCGAAAAAAACGATTACAATTTATTGCATCGTTGAATAGGGGTTTCGATTATCATTGATGAGCACACACCTTAACGAAATTAAACGACATTATACGAGTGAATAAGTTCAATTCATTTCATATGCGTTAATTCGTTACTTAAGTGACTTGTTGCAATAATTTATATTACAGGTTGAATTTTCATTTAAAATCTCACTTGGTTTTAATTTCTTTCTCGTCTTTTTTTTTCCTTTTTTTTTCAAAATGTACATAAATATACTTTAAAAAAAGTGGCAAATATAATTTGAATATGAGTTATAAGCATATTGCTTTTAATATTTCGATATATAAATTAATGCTGGAGGGAATATTTTATAATAGAATCCACTATAGTTTTGTTTAAAAAAAATGGATGAGTACAAAATAATGGGAATAGTTATAGTTTAACGCTTTTGCAGATAAGTATCGCTGTACAATGCCTCTCAACAGACTTCAGCAATCAGAAAGGTGTTAAAGGTCTTCCACTACATATTCAAATCGACACCTATGATGAGAACGAGAACAGCGAAGTACTATTTCATAGAGGCTATTGCCAAATTAAAGTATTCTGCGATAAGGTATGTTTCGTTTATTCGACAGTTTTGCTTTCTTTTCTTCACATCGACGTTTTTATTTAAATGACATATGAAAAAAAATAATTGAAATAAGTTTAATAAATAATAAACTTATGTAGCAGATTTTAATGGCTAATATAATATCGTCAAAAGAAGGCGTTAATTCTGATCAACTTTGGTGCTTGAATAATAGTCTGAGCTTAATATTTATTAATAGGGAATACCTGCTTTGTGGAAAATAAATTACTCCACATTTATGAACGTGGTAAGAGTATTTTTACAACATAGTTGACTATAAATGTAGTGAAGTTTAATTAAAATGTACCTGCAATTTTTTTATTTGACTAAGTGGAAATAGGGATAGCATAACGACAGGTTGTATTATAGTGATAACAACCTTTTTTTGAGGGACTATATATTGTGCATAACGAATTATGCAAATTTTTGATTTCTTAGGGAGCCGAACGAAAGTTACGAGACGAAGACAAAAGAGCGCAAAAACGTAAATTAGCAGGTAATTAAATGTGTAGCGATGTTTTATGTTGTGAATGTTGTTTCTGTTTTCATGTCTATTGTCCGTCAATTGTCTTTATGTTTTCTTTGTTGTGTGCATCTAACTCAGCTTGTTTTTTTTTCGCTTTTTAGGGTGCTAACCGAAAAATGCTACATGAGACGCGTCGCGATGAGAAACGCAAACTTCAAGGTACTATCTAAAATTTTTTTTGTAAATTCATACACTATTCTAAATTCTTATAAAGGTTCAATTGCAGGAAGAAAAAAATCTGAAGGCGAATATCATGAGCCCTGTGAACGTTCCGAATTCTATCATATGAGTGATTTAACAAAGAGAGCTGCACTCTTTATCGGTCCCGACGAATATGATTCACGTTTTCTCGATTCGAGCCTTGCGTTTGATCCTCTCTCCGAGTTGGAACCGGTAGCGAAACGACCACGAACTTCCGAAAGGGGTAAATATTACTTAACGCAATTATACCTTTACAAGGTAAGTATACGTTCAAATATGAGATTCGCAATAGATCAATCAAATTCGATGTTTTTTTCAGTAATGCTCTACGTGAGAAAGCGGGAAGAGCAAATCTATACCCCGCTGCATATCGTACCCCCGTCGCTAGCCGGTCTCATACAGGCAGTGGGCGAGAAATTCGGTGTCGAAAGTGAAAAGGTAAGAGTTGTGCACTTGCGGTCACGATACATCGACTAGTTTTTTTCGCTTCCTTAATTCGAGTCGTTGCATTTCAGGTATCCGACGTCTTAAGTAACAAATATGAAACGTTTTATTACAGATATTCAGCTTGTTTAAGTAACTCTTATGAAATGTTGCATTTCAGGTATCCGGCCTATTTAAGCAATGCATCAAAGGAGTGACAGTGAAGTTGGATGACGATATGTTGAAACACTATTGTAACGAGGATACGTTCATAATCGAGATCGAGCAGGCATCTGATGACCCATCCTGTTGTACAATAACACTCGTTGAAATCCCACCGTCACATTTCAATCAAACCTCGTGACATCCCTTCAAGCATGATCTTCATCACTCCAACCGTTTTACTCAGCTCGTTTAGCTCATTCCCTAATTAACAATGCGCAAATAGACGCAACTTAGAGTGCATCAATTGCATATATTATGCACGTGAAATTCACTTGCAACATTTCTGGAAATCCCTTCTTCCCAGCTCCTTCTCTCCCCCCCCTCTCCCCCCTTCCTACCTTCCTCCACTCCCTTCCAACAGAGAAGTCTTTCATCGTATCGCCGCAATGTTCTCATCTTCGCAGCATTTAGAGCGCATTTGCTTTGCGCCGAATTCTGCATGTGCGCCTCATCACTTTTACATATGTGTTTAACTTGTTAAGAATATTTAAATCATTATATTGTACATATAAAATATAAATGCAGAGTTTGAGCGTTCTTTTCGTTTGTGAGCATATCTATTAGAGCAACGTGAAAAGACAGCCGGCTTCCCGGAATGGGTGAGTTGACGAACAATTGCGAGGTGCATGGGTGGCCGATTTTGGCACAATGAAACGGATTTACGTGAAATCGACGAGCGCCGATCAGCGCTCGCGCACTCTCCGATCGATCGATCGATTCATGTTTAATTGCACCGGTGTGTTGATCGAAACAAACGCTCGTCTGTCGTCAATCGACGCGCACCCGACAATTTCCACCCTGCGGGCGGTTCAACCCTCGTCGCTATGAAGCCCCCCCTATTCGAACGGAGACGACCACAGCGATCGCTGCATGCCTCTACACTCCTTTGACTGACTATGTGCAGGGAGATCACGAAATTACGTTCCACTACGGACACCTCAGTAGGCACTCGACACTTTACCACCCCTCCTTAGCGCCAAACATCATAGAAATCCCATCTCGCACTGTCTAAACGTAGGTTTTTGTTGAAAGTGACCATATGCATTGAAAAGAAAGCAAAAATTCACTGCAGTTCTAGTACTGCAGATGAAGAGATTAGAGCCGCATGCACTTCTTTTTCAAAGGAATAAATGTCACCTGAATGGAGGATTGTTGACTACACCTTACGAGCGGGAAAAACAAACCCCGCGGGGAAAAATAAGGATCAATTGGAAGAAAATGGGAATTTCGGAAGTCTCTCAACTGAAAATAAATTCAAATTTCTCTATCCTTCATCATAAACATATATGCCGCTAAAGAATTTCTAAGAGGATAGATAAGAGGTGGATGTGCAATCAATAATTTAAGGGAACTGCTCCGTTGTATTCTCATATTTGATAATCGGTATCTTATCTTCGATATGTTTAGCGAACAGGTGAATATATGTCATCCGTCCACTAAACTTTCAACTGCTTTCAACCACGATACTCGTATATTAATGACCGCATAACATCGGAAATGTAGATTTGTAGCTCCAAGAGGAAACTTCACCTACTGCAAAGAAATTGGTGGGTAGATTAGAAGAAAACCAACATCAATGATAGGTTTAAAAAATGAGTAATGCGCAATAAGCGCATTGTATCATTAAGTGCTCTGTTGTTTGCCGTAGAACGTCACTAGCTGAATGACGGTGAGATACTTCAGAGGACGGCTTGTGACTTTGAACGAACGACTAAAGATGTTCGGTTTAAATTGATGCACCCAATACGTTTAATGTGAGGTCTTTAATTTCTGATTTTGAAGTTTAAATTGATAAATAACTTCAATCTTTTTAAAATACTTTCTTTTGAAAGAGCCAAACTTCGGACGCCTTTTCTTAGATCTCCTATTCAACTAGTAAGGTTTTAGTGCTTCCCTTTGACTACTGAAACCTTGCAGGTAAAGTTAGTGCCAGCGAGAGAGAAAGGAAAAGAGGAGCGGAGAGAGTTGAAATGAGTTCCACAGGAACAGAGGAACAGAGAGGGGGGGAGAAAAGGAGGTTCCAAAGTAGGAGGACACTTGATACCCCTCTCCAGAAATAACCTCTATTGCATCATCTCACTATTGGATGCAACTTTCATAAACGCATTCTCAACGACAACTTCAGTTAACCAGCTCCGCGATATCCCTTAGAGTGAATTAGCCAAAAGCATTCATCGCACCGCAGCCGGAACCGATAACGATTAAAAATCTTATGGTCCCTTCGAGGGATCCTATTAACTGCGTTACGGCTCAATACAGTTTAAAACCCTCTCTCAACGTGAAAATCCTATACAGAATGTTGGTGGCGGATCTGCATATGCGAGGTTGCCACACAATAGAAGTTGCGATACGGGCACTCCAACAATGTGAGCATCACGAATGAAGGAAGAAGTTTATTGAACGGAATGTGCGAGAATGTTGTTTAAATGGAGAGGGGGATAGGGGGCAAAGAGACGCATCTCGACGACGGCTCTCTGCGTTGAGTCGGCGCCATGCACCAAGTTGCGTGTATCGGAGATGGCAAATTGCGCACGTAGCGATGTTCGCTCCGATTCCTTGAGGCTTTTCAACAGTTTCGAAGGACCCATTAATCGACGCCAACATTCGATCGCATCGTCGTTTTTGCTGCGTAGTTGCATTACGATCACCGGCCCGCTGCAACGAAGCTAAACACATATACAAACAGACATTCTATACTTTGTGCATAATCGCTTCAAGCACATCTACATGACTGCTCCCTTTCTTTAGTCTCATTTAGTACTTCTTGCCTATCCCAACGACAATAAGCAATCCCCACTTGTCGTAAGCAAACAACCGAAACCATCGTGGATATATGACGATAAACACCTCTACGATAAATGCGCAAAATTTTATAGGTTGAGACCTGCGGATATTGTTTGCCGGAAGCGTACCTTTAAGCCAACATAGCCCTACCCAGATCGTAGTATTCTTTTAAAAGCTAATACTGCGTGGAAACTTTCTGAAGTCAATGTTTGGAAAGAAACGATAGAAACCGATCGCAGATAATGCCACCCGACTTTACTGCAATGATTCTACATTACGAATGAGGAAAATCATAGAAAATGCTTCCGATGTGTAATTTTCTTTACCGTTATGCAAAACTAAAGAAACAAAAACCGCCTCTATCAAGCAGAGATGATGCGATTCGTAAATTTCCTTCTCCTGTTTTGTCGTTTTCTCTGCGTCATTTGTAATTCTCTCTGTGTACACTCCATCGTTAGCGTGATCCATCGCAAAACGCCGCCCTATTCCGTATGGCTACTGTACACAAGAGAAGTTGGTTGGTATACGCGCTACATAATGCATTGGATTGCATTGCATCGCATCACAACGCCGCATTGCAACGGGCATCACATTGGTGAGTCTGCTTACCTGGTCACGTGTCGAATGAGGCGCTCATAAAAGAATTTATCTGCAACAAACGTTTACAAATTTGACGCATCGAGGGAGCACGTCAAGTCGATGCCACTACTGAGGCACACTCCTCGAAGAATCGTTTGCTCGACGAACTACTGTACCCAGTCAACTAGCGTCATCATTGCCATACATCACAACACATTACAAATAAACTCCACCATCTACATCTCAGATCAACTATCTTCACACCTTTCTTTGAAGTCACTTTACGATCACTTCCACCTTCACCCTCTCTCAGGTGTTTCATCTATACCTTTCGCTTTTCACATTGATTCATTGAAATACCGTAAGACTCAATGCATTGCGCAAACGTTATGCAATCAATCTACTCACCGCTATGTATTCCATAAAGTTGTTTCGCATCATTAGCGCTTAATTGAATACGTTTTGCACCAACAACCTCAAGACCACCTGAGAAAATTTTGTGGAAGATCGCCTAAAATATATTCGAATTAATGCTTCAATATATTTTGAAGTACGCGAAAAAAATGAAATATTCGAGTATTACAATGATCGATGAAATGCATCAACTTTGAAAAATATTAATATGCATATAATCTCTCTTCATTTCTTTTTAAGTTCTCTTCACTTTCTTTTATTGATTTCCTACTCGATCATTCGAGAGCAATACGATAAAGTTTCATTTCAAATCGCTAACTCTTCATCACCGAAACGAGGAAGAAAAATGAGTGAGGTGAATGCTTATGAGTAATCACAAAAGAATGCAATTAACAAACTATTCTCTCTCAGAAAAGTTTTTTTTTTTTTCCTGATAGCAAATGAAAGAAAACCCAACGAGTGTTTTAATGGCATTCATTCGCCATCGTTTCATTTCTTTTTCGATCCTTTCTCTTTCTCTTTTTCCTTCTTTATCTCTCTCTCCCTCTCTCTCTATTTCTTTCCCTCTCTCTCTTCAAGATTTTTTTTTTTTGCTGATAAGATTAGCGTGCAATACGATGAAGTGCAATCATTTGATGCACCTTTGCGAGTCTCTCTTTTCGACGAATACAACGCGTCGAATATGTCGCATTTGAAATTCGAAGAGAAACACATTCTTACGAGTGCTTCACGTGAAGTGCTCTATTGAATTTTGAAAAATAAACGCCCCTTAAGCAAATTTTCAACGAGTGTAATTTGAAGAAAGGAATGGCAACGAGATGTTCGATGTTCTCTCTAGAAATTTAGTGGTGGACGATGAGGGGGAGGGGAGAGGGTAAGGGAAGAACATGAATACGATTAAGACTGTGTTATACAACTGGTATATATGCGAATTTAAATGACCATCGAAGAAGAAAAAACAGCTTACGTAATGTGAAAAATGAGCTATAGCAACGTTAGGCATGTCATTGCCTTTCATACGATCACTAAAGTAATCTATAGAAGTTTTTCAATGAATTTTGTATAGAAAAAGGAAGGGGTGGGGATGTTGGGTGAGGGAACGAGATTGCTATGATATGGATGGGAAAAAGCACCATGTTATGTCATTCGTTATTGAAGTTGCCCGAAAAGCGACATGGACAAATCATATTCTTTCGACTTTAATGAACGCCGATCGCTATGAGTGTATAGTTACGTGCACGTTCAATTGCAACAATTAACGGATGAACTCGTAATTTGGTGCCCATTCACTCTACTATACGAAGTAAACACGAAAGCGATTGCACACAATAAAAGCGTCGTTCGATTTGTGTCAACTTAGGCGAATATAGAAGACGAGTTCCAATTGGGATACTCGAACGTAGTGCTCTCCAAAAAGCGACCTCAAAAGCAGCTCAGGTGTGGTGGCGCTCATCATCTATTGACATTTCTCAAAATGCATCTATTTATTCCACTCTTCACTAATGTACTATTTTCACAAACAAAAGTGCATTACTTGTATTTACAATCAAAAAAAAAAAACATACGTAAATTGTAAAAATGAAAGTCAATCTCAATGATAACATAACGAATGAGGACTGTATTCGATTCAAAATTTCAATGAGATATTTCTATTTATCAATCAACATCGAAGATCCTCTATGATTTTCACATAAAACCATGAATGTTTTCTTTGAAAATTACTCTCCAATACATATTTGATGGATTCTTTTGCTGCTTAATCCCCAATAAATAAAATCTTTTCATTAATAAAAGTAATTTTAAACAATAAAATAAATCGGCTAAAGTTTGAATCAACAATGGGCTGATGAGAAAATTGTGCAAACGCCATCAATTCGAGTCTGAAATATCAATATACCTATGCATTAAACCATCAAAATTATCATTCTTTTGGTAAACGGAAGTAGACCTTTCTTTTCACCCTTAAAATACATACAGACACAAAGCCAGCAATGTAATATCGGAGATTTATTTGACTTCTCAAAAAAAAAAAATTTCATTAAACTCTTCAACAAAAATTTAATACAATTCGATCGATTTAACAGTCATATGATCGATGAAAAAGAAATTTTGTTTTTGGCTAACTCGGAAACTTTATGATCATATACACATTTATAAGGTCGAAATCGGTTGACTCAGGCATCTATTTTGATCGTTTATAGGAATACATTCACTAAGAGTGAATGTGCGATATAAATTCAAGTTCAATAATGGCAGAAAAAAAAAAACAAAAACAAAAACAAAAAAAAACAAGAACAGCGAATAAAATTCAAATGTAGAATAAAAATAATACTTAATAGATAATTGGAAGAAAATAGATTATAGTGAAATGCTTAAAAAACTTATAGATCGAAAAATAGCCGAATGAAATATTCGCAAAATGATCTACAAATCTCCGATTAAGAAGTTGGTTGATTGCTTGTGCAATGCATTTTTCAATGTCTTATTTCGAATTCATTAAAGGAAAACGAGGAACTATTTTAAGTGATTAGAGCGCTTAAAATTGCTTCAAAAAGAAGGAGATATACTAAGAAAAAAGCTACCGATGGATTACATTTGTGAAAAAGCTACAGATAGATTATATTAATAAAAAAATAAATTACAGGTGGAAAGTCATAGGATGTGCAATTGATTTTCGTATAGGTGAAGGCTGGAATTGTATTTTTTTTTTTTTTTTTTTTATAAAGCGAAACGAATTCCTTTATTCTCATGTGTCGTGCATGTTGAATATTATTCATTGTGGTAAAAAAAAAAAATCCGCCAATTTTTTCAATGGCTTCTAATTCAAATTTTATATCGTAAAAACCTTAACTGTAAAATACTGGATATCGTAATACTGTAAAACCTTGATATACTGTAAGAATCGTCGCTCAAGTGGATTTGAATACTTTGGAGGTCGAGTTCGAGACTACTCGAACTTGAGGTCACCGATACAAATTACCATTAGTGAATTTTTAGGGGGAATATATGCGGCTTGAGCTAAAGGTGCCTCTCTTCCGACTTCATTTATAAAGCCCTCAAATAATTAGATGGAGCATGGACTACAATAACAGCGTGATGCCGATGCATGCTATCGTTTAGATATCCAACTGGCAGTCAGGCTTACAATTTTACGTCTAAATTCAACAGCACTCTTTTATAAAACAACTTCAGGAACTTTCTTTGTCGGTCATTCTTTATAGAACTGCTAGCGAAGATCGTATCAACAACAAAATGGAAACATTTCATAAACGTCTGCGTCATAGATTATGCCGTAAACAGAGATGTCATAAGCTATTTTATAGGATTTTTATAGATCTAGAGCTTAGTTAGCGATTTTATGAAGATTTAGTGATGCAGAAGTCAATGTCTCGAGCTCGTTTTCAGGTGTAAACATAAGAGCCATCAAAAGAGTTCTTTAGGCAAGATTATAAGAATATAGATAGTAAGCTCTCGAATGAATTTAGCTTATGTAAGCCTAATTGATGAATAAATTGATAAAAATCCTACCATGCTAATTTATTAAGCGCATGGATTCGAGCCAACAAGATTGTCTAGAATAAAAGGATTAAATCGCAAACGGAACAGATAAAACACTGGCATGAGAGAGGAATATTATGCAAAACAAAAAAAAAAAAAAAAAAAACAACGCCCAATTGAAATGTACAAATGCTGTTAGCATTAGTCACCTCATAACTGTCCTCTAATTTGAGGTGCGATAAAAATGGTTGTATCATGGAATATAGCTGTTAAAATATAAAAAAAAGTATCTCATCACGAAATTCGGCAAATGATATTCAAATAAAATGGATGGCTCGAATGCTACAAGCAATTAGTACTGACATATTTTAGCGCAATAACGTGGGTGGTATTGGTCTTTGTTTCCTAATATGATCAAGCCAACTGATGTCTCTTACTCTAGGTTGAAGAACCAGGCAGTACCCATTTTGGTGGAAATTTTAAATTTAACGAATCTTATCAATTAAACTCGTATGAGCTCATATAATTTATGAAAGTTTTATAAAGAAAATGTGGTGCATATATCAAAAACGTTAAAAGTTTTATACTGAAATAATACTGACGTAAAGTCTTTTATGCGTGCAACGTCAGTATAGACCCAGATGAATACGTTTCTTCGAGAAAACAAAGTTGAGAAAGGAAAAGAGAAGAAAAGAAAGAACAATTTTTGTTTTTTAAAAAACAAAAGCAAGAATCACGTAAATAAGAGCAGAGAAGCAATATATGACTGTTAGGAGACTAGATATTTGCTAGGAATGCAAGAAGTAAGACGCGAATAGATTACTTACGAGAACAAAAGATGACCAAGTTTTGGCCCTTATCCGTTGACGTGTTGCAAGTGAGTTATACGCGGGCCATCGTCAGAACGAAACGCATAACCCTCTTAGTATAAGAATCTATATAGAAAGCTTAACTAATAGTAGAAAAATAAGAAAGGAATAGAAAAGCAACCCTTATGAAAAGGAAAATAAGAAATTGCAGTAAATGTAAAAGCTCTGAACGATAACAATAACCTCGTTACCATAGTTCGAAAGAATAAAAGAGAATCAAAGATTAAGAATGGTGTAATAGAAGAACCATTATGTAGAGTATGGTACATGTATAATTTATCTATAAATCTAGAAAAACAGTGCACAAAAATATAAACGTTAATGTATGTTGGAGCATATGGTCGATATGGGCGCACCAAAACCATGGGTGATAATATGATAATCGATAAGCCTAATTGTAGATGTTAACGGGCTTGATCGTATAGTTGCAATATGTAGTGCAATATTCATTTGATCTGTGTTTAACACTAGACCTATCACAGAGATATGAATGACATTTACTGATAACTAAAACGTTCTTAAGACCAAGTTCTTAAGACCTTATACATAGGTGCGTGTCCGTAGAGAGAGAGAGAGAGGGAGAGAGAGAGAGAGGGGGGGGGAGAGAAAGAAAGAGAAAGAGGGAAGAGGAAACAAACCATTGTGACGTGAGGAAATGCGACCGCTTCCGGTTTGATCATAGCGAACGTCATCGACACCATTCTTCTAAAATGCATAAAACAAGCTACTCTTGTAACTATAACATCTATCGGTGTATAGTTAACGTTTAGAAAATGCTCTGGTGCAAATAAAACGACACTTAATTAAATCAAAGAAAAACATTTTACCTGCTACGCTCTCTAAGGAATTCCTTAAAACTTAGCAGGTATGTCGTCGTACGAATCGCGGTTCCATAACTTGGTGGTAGAGTGCTACAATAGATCAAGCGCGCGAAAATGCCAATTCAAGTTTGCATAGTGGAAGACGTCTGCATGTTTGCAATTTCTATACGTTATTGATCATAAAGTACTATCTAATATGGTGAAATATTTGTAAGTATTTTAGAGAGTTTTATAGATAGGTTCATAGGCCAATTCGAATGGTGGCTTAATGCTGCTAAATTTTGATTATCTCTTCTATCGAAAGGGAGAGTGGATGTTCAAAAAAAACAGAGGATCCACCGTAGTGAATCACGCTATGCGACACTGAGTCACGCACTGTTACGATGACACTCTTTACAACGGTGATTAAAGGCGCAAGAAACCTAAACTCAGTGTATGAACCCTTTTCAAATAATTTTATGTCACATACGCGCACGTATGTGCGCAAAAGAATGTATAAGTTAAGGTAACCTTTTTTACCAGAGAAGTATACGTTCGCGGGAAGAAAAATGCGTTGGAATATTCGACTTGAAGCCGCATTTTACCATCATATCTCAATTTATACGCTTAATTTTTCCGTTCGAATTTTCGATGTTTTTATGGATATGGTTAGATTAAATGAGGTGATACTTAACTCTATAAATGGACATCGATGCAATTAGATGAGCTTATTTTTATTTAATGGAGAATATTTGTTGCTGCCTTAGTCTAGTAAATCCTAGACGATGTATAAATGCTTCAATCGTTAATCAACATCGAGGAATGTTGTTTTGTTTGTTTGTTTTTTTTTTTGTTTTCTATATTTTGTTGTTGTTTTTTTTTTAATTCGTTGATAAATAAAATGTGAAATAAAGTGATTTATTTTGATCAAGTAATAAATAATTCTGAATCGATTTTTTTTCCAGCATTTTACCAACGCAAGCAGCAGTACGCTATGCAACGTTGTGTTGCTGTTTGGTTGGTATGTGCCTACTTGTTGTTCGATATAACCTGCTCGATTCTTCCATTTCCACTTTACGATACTGATAATGGTTTCAATATTGCACTTATTCTCAACTACCTGCTACTACTTGACGGTTATAATTTTACCGAAACGCCAATCGATTTTGTTATTTTGGCGTTTATGCGATTTTTTATACTTGTGGTGGCGATCTCGTTGAAGATCTTCTTCGAGGATGTTGTCTTAAAACAACTCCTCATTCCATTATTGACATTCAGCCTCTTCTCATGGGCGTTTACAATTATAAAATTGCTAGCATTCGCCGAAAATGCGGTAATTTTATATTGTATTGGCCCATGGCTGTCACTGATTTGGAATGTACTCGCGACGGGCTTATTGCTTATGCTGTGGCGATTTGCACTTACGTCGACGACTGCGTTGAATTATGAAAATCTCTTGGAACATCGCAGTAGCGAGAGCCGAACAGAGGAACATGACAGCCAAACGACAGCTAATGGGCGTGAAGGCGCATTCGAACATGCTGTTCGACTGCTGAGATATTGTAAAACACAATGGACGTGGTTCCTTGCGGGACTTATCTTCCTCATTATACAGTCTGTGGGTAAGTATTTGTATCATCAATGGAAGAAAGGTGTTCGATGTTGAAAAATTTTTCAACCTAAGGTTGTTTTATCCACTTTTGTTTTATCTGGTTTTGTAGGATTTTCAAAAAATAACCTTGCTGTTTTAGCAACATAGTTTTTTTTTCTAAAGTCATAGCTGGAAGCAACTGGGGAGTAGTGGGGGGGGGGGGGAGTGAGAGGTGACAGCTAGATCTGAGAGACCTGACACAATATATAGGGAGAAGAGGGTTTAGACAGAAATAGAGAATGTGGGAAAAATATATGAGGCCACCACCTCCGTTCGCCAGCGTCTTTTCCGTAACCATTTGCTTTAT
Source organism: Baylisascaris procyonis (assembly GCA_037389465.1). Lineage (NCBI taxonomy): Eukaryota > Metazoa > Nematoda > Chromadorea > Rhabditida > Ascarididae > Baylisascaris > Baylisascaris procyonis. The sequence continues at coordinate 3,313,231 of JAZARR010000088.1, read as the reverse complement.
GTAATCAGGTAGTGATAGGTGGTAGTGCTTGCAAAGTACGCCACCTTGTTAGGTCGCGATCTAATTAGTGCTACTATGCTCACCAACCTTAAGCCTTATATGAATGCATTTTTGAATTTCTGAAAGCTCGATTTGCAATGTATTATTTTCGAGGCATTTCGAAAAGAGCTTTTATATATAATCTGCTGTTAAGCGGCTCTTTTTTTTTTTTTGTTAAAGGCGATAGAACAATAGAACGAAGAGAAAATTCAACTGTACATTTTATCTATAATGTGATTGCTGAAAATTTTTGACAAGTTTTAAAAGTTTTTCGTAGAGTTATTTTTTTTTTTTGCATCAATATGCATTTTATATATTCATTTCAATTTGTTTGCTATTTCTCAACTCTGAGGTCTTAGTTTTTCAAAAATTCTTTTTCCACTTTGATACACTTTTTTTTTTTCTCTCATAATTTCCTACAAGATCAAAATCAATACGTTCTTTATTTTTAACTAAAGTTTATGGCGCTTCAGTATTTGAAGTTTCGCACCTAAGAAAGCTTGTTTCTTTCACATTTCCGAACCGAAACGTAATATTTTTCCGTTCATTATCTAAAGGATTTACGTCATGAATCTTATAATCTCCGGAAATGTTTTGCAGCTCGGATGTTCCTTCCATATTTAACCGGGCAAGTTATCTCCAATATTGTACAAGTACGCAGCTATAATGTTCTAGTGCGATCGGTTATATGGATGACTGTTTTATCATTTATCACGTACGTTCATTGATTTTTGAGTAATTTCATGTGGTATTTTTAAGAATTTGGACTTTTTTTTTTTAGAAAAATGCCGATATTGACAGCAAAATAAATCCGCTTAGGTTTGTAAATTGCATTGAACGATGCATGAGCTGAATCGGTTTTATTGCATTGCAGATGATTTCGACAGTGAATTTCCGGTAAAAACGTTTATGAATTCATCTTTATGCGTCATTTTTTTATTAGCATTTTTAATGCATTTCTTTTGCTTCTTCTTGCTTGCATGTTCGAATTGAATTAGAAAAAAAAAATTCTTTTTTTTTAAATATTATGATCTAATTTCACAAACTTTTTTTAAAGCGTATTTTTTGATGGTTTACGTGGTGGATGCTTCGATTATGCAACAGCGCTTGTCAATCGGCAAATACGTTGTGATCTATTTCGATCGTTGGTTAAACAGGAAATCGCCTTCTTCGACTCCACTAGAACTGGTTTGCTGTTTATCTGGTCCGGAATGAATGTCTAGAAACTTTTTCATTTAGTAGAGAGAGTAATTTCATTTTATCTCAGCGATTTTGTTTTTGAGGGGGGGGGGGGAATTTATAATTGGTTTCATGGCCTTTGTAGGTATTCTTGTATTGATTATAGGTATGTTTATAGTAATGTTTGATAGAACAGATTTGCTTTTTTCAATATTTTTAGGCGTCGTGAACGTTGAACTACTGTAGAAATTAGACTGCCCAGTGCTACTTTTGACTGATACGCAATCAGTACGGTTGGTGTGACCTATTTTCTAATCGAAGTATCCACTTTATGAGGGAACTTAGGTTGACACCTTAACAATTCACGGCGTACCTTGAGGTCTTGAAAGAATCTGGAAGTGTATTGTTTCCTTACCTGTTAACTTAATTTTTCGATTTTTCAGTAGAATCGTTGAAGTCCACTGGGTTTTGACTGGATGTTCTCAAGAACTATTTTTTTTTTGGGGGGGGGGGAGAGAGCGGTTAGGAGTTTTCCGCTAGTCCATTTTTTGTTTAATCGCAAAGCATCTGAAATCCGATGTCATTATAAATCATGTCTTATATAAGCGCTTTTCAGGAGAGATAACTTCTCGCTTAACGGCTGATTGCCAAACGATGTCATCGACAGTGTCAACGAATCTTAATACCTTTATGCGCAATGGGCTAATGCTAGTCGGTGCATTGGTAATTATGTTTGCACTTTCATGGCGCCTTACGATGGTCACTTTTATGATTGTACCTGTCGTCGCATTTGCTACCCGACTCTATGGTTTGAATTACGATGTATGATTTGATCACTTCAGTCTTCGATCCTATTCATTCAACAGAAGTGTGATACTTAGTGTTGTATAATGAATGATCGTTTAGTGTTTCGTTTGAAGTCGAAACTTTACAGTTGGGTAATGAGGACACCACCTTTTTAACGTTGAGAGAGATAGAAGAATTGAACACCTATTAAACGTCGATATGGGTTTCGGTGAAAACCTTCGATCTCGAGTTTCTGTTAGGAGAAAGAAGTCGATGATTCCATCTTAGCAGATTTTCTCATTTGCTCTTCATGTTGACTTGAACGCATCGCATGTGTGGATACGTATGTTATCACTTAGTAGACGTTTACGTGAACGTATATATATATATATATATATATATATATATATATATATATATATATATATATATATATATATATATATATATATATATATATATATATTGTCATAAGTTAAGTTGTTAATACATTTTCCTCACTTAAAATAATCGAACTAGAAAGCGACATAGAATTTAAATTGCCGAATAAAAGGTAACTTTGCAGAAACTCTCTGAGCGAACGCAATCGACGATCGCAGCTGCGAACGAAATTGCCGATGAAGTGATGAGTACAATGCGTACGGTGCGATCGTTCGCATGTGAATCAAGAGAGTCGGATCGTTTCGAAAAAAGCCTCGATGATGTGGTCCAGACGAGCAAGAAGAAGAGTATTTCGTTTGTAGGCTTTACGTGGGTCAACGCAGGATGTGACCGTATAATTGAAGTTGCTGTACTCTGCTATGGTGGCCATCTTGTTCTTTCGGGTATGTCACTCCTTATTCGTTATATAACTTTACACCCTTTATGCTTTTTATGAATAGTTTTGATTTCTTCTTTTGTACGCTTTTGAGGCGTCTCTTTGGGTTGAGCTGTAGTTGGATCTCGACTACATCAGGTACTGCGGAAGTGGGTATGACCTATTTTAGTGTCATCAGTTTTCTAAGAACAAGGGCAAACTAACCTGGTGGACGTTTGTTACGAGAAGAGTTGTTCCTTATCGATTTCGTTTTGTCATCATTTCAACAGGATAGGTGAATCATTTCTAGCCTTGTTTTTGCAAGTGGTTGCTAGTAAGTTTACGCTTTTAGGAAAAATGACACCCGATAACCTGATCGCCTTCCTTCTCTATCAAATGCAACTTGGGGAAAATCTTTACGTAGGTTGTATTTTCATCTTTATCTTATTCTTTGCTTGTTTTATTCGCATCAACGACTTCAGAAAGCTCTGGGTTAAAGGATTTTATGAGTGTTGCGTTGCAAAGTGACCAAGGTATCTGAAACATGAGGGCTTTGTTTACTTCAGAGCGCAACTTTCGACTGTCGCAGCAAATGGTGGGAAGTTTTATGACCAGTGCTAGGCTCGTTTGAGCTAATTTAATTGGTGCCCTCTCAGAAAGACTCGCTTACCTTAAACGTTAACTCAAGCGCAACCTTGTTGATTAGCAGAGTCAAAGTGTAATAAGTGCCGTTAAGATATATCATTGTATGTATATCCTGTGCCTTTAAAACAGCATTAGCCAGCTTGCTAGAGGTATCCTATCATGAATTCCATTTTTCAACTCTTCACCGTTGTTCGTGATTGTAGTGGGACACCGGATTTCGCGATTGAATGTATCAAGGACCCGAGCTTTGGGTTGTAGCACTTAGTTTGTGACATTATTGATGTTCGAAATGGCACATATTGGGGGGGCATCGCCGGGAAGCTTTTTCTAGGACGATGGAGACCACTGATCAGTGGCGGTTCTATACTCCTGATCCTTTTTTGCTGTCACTTTGTGCACTGCCTTCCACCTGTGTACTGCCTCAATGTTCTATGATAGATGCTTCGCATATAAATATTGATTTCTTTTTATCATTTCCGTTTGCCTTATTTCTCTTCTGCTGTCTAGCACTTCTAATAGCTTTGGCAAATACTGCTTCGAGAGAACGTGGATATAGCATTGCTTGTTTAGTATCTCGGTACGGTGTTCGCTGGTTTGATGGAAAGTGTGGGTGCGTCTCGAAAAGTCTTCGAGTATATGCTACGTGAGCCGACAGTCACCAACACGGGAGCGATGCGACTACCTGTGAAGGGTCTAATACGTTTTGAATTGGTTTCATTCGCTTATCCATCAAGACCGAAAAATTTTGTCCTTAAGGTAGGTGAAATTTAGTGGATAGTTACTAAATTGGGCGCTTGTTCAGCCACGAACATACCACTTAAGTAAATCTTCTGGAATTTATAGTCAGTGTAAAACTTCGTGCCGAAGGGTGTGAAATATTTCAGTCTACAATGAGTCCATCAAACCGTTCAGCGAATTGTGGTCTAAAGTAGTGTTGAACATCTTGTAAAACTTGTCCATCTAGTCAACCGCAGTTCGTATCTGCTTGCATCCGAAACAACAAAAGGCCAAAATTCCATTTTTCATATAGAACTTTGTGGGATCATCATATCCGTAAAAGAGAGCAAATTCTCGTTCTGTTATGGCTATCTTAGCGCTTCTCTAAAGAAATGCTGTTCTGCGGCACATGATCTGAATTTATGATTTGCTTTAGAAGGCTTAACGGCCGTGATGATAGGTTATAGTGCTTAGTATAGGATGGGCAGTTTACGTTATTTTAAATAGGGTTTTAATTAATTGAAAATGAGCACCGTCGAACGCCGAAAGATAAGGGATAAGGCAACGAGTGTGCAGTCGGATCGAAAACGATCTTGACGGATGAGCACGTAGGCAGTTTGGATCCCATTTGCATAAGGCGTTCTTGCTGGATGTTTTCCTGAGTCAAATCTTATTCTTCGTTCGGCTTAGAGTATATTTGACTTATTCACATTATTGCGTTAATAAAAATTTGTTTTGACACCTTTGCGGGAATAGGTAATAAAGGGAAAGCTTGGATCGTTAGCTGCATTGAGTAATTTAATTTTTGCTGATCATATGTTTTTAGAGTATGAGTTTTACAATTTATCCTGGCGAGACGGTTGCATTGGTAGGACCAAGCGGTGGTGGTAAATCATCGATTGTGGCATTGATCGAGCATTTTTATAACCCGAATTCTGGCAATGTTTTCATTGACGGTATGCCGATTAGCAGCTATGATCACGAGTTCATACATCAGAAGGTAACGTTCCAGCAATTGCTTTTAGGTTTTCGTTCGACATTTTTTCTTGCACTTAGCACTGCAAAGAAAAGATTTTGAAGTTTTTTTTTTTTAAATCTGCTTTTCTGAGTTTTCAAGTCGAAGTTCTCTCCGCCGATTTAATTGAAGTTGTCGGATAAGTAACGTGATCTACTTTGGGCCATAGAGCTTAATCCAGTCGTTTTGTGAAATAGCAGGTTTTTCATCTTTTACTTTAGGAGTTCGAATTCTGTCGAGAAAAAATTTTAACAAATCGTATGCAGTTCGTCAAATCAAGTGAAGTTTCTCAGCTAAAGTAGTAATAATGAGGCCCGGATGATGGAGGGATGGGAAACAGATACATGCGCTGACAAAACCGATAAACTAGGCTATTTTCCAATAGGGAATTACTTGATATCTGCGACTTAGGGGTTCTTGCAGTCGGACATTTGCGCTCTTAAGATTGCGTGGCGGAAATTTGCGCCGCAAGTAATTTCTGCGCATTCCACTGCACATTATGCAAAAAACTCCCCATGTTACCCATGCTTGGTATCTTTCATTTTGAAAGTTACGCTTCACCCTTTCTCTGTTTCGTATAGTCGGTGCTCTCTGTTCGCAGTGAGAGATATAACTTAATTTGGGTTTTGGGTAAAGATCCAGGTGCAGAATCACGTCAATCCAAATTGCTTTAGATAGGGGCATACGTTCAAGGAAATGACCAAGGCAATTCATTTTATGCTCATAGTAATGCGGTTATTGTGCTATAAGAAACTGATATATATGGCTGTGTATGGTTTGTGGCGTTTTCTATTGGAGTGCAGACGGAAATTATTGTGTGGATGGATGATCTTTCATTTGCAGTATTTTGTTTATTTCTTTATGCACTGATTTTGAAGAGTGTAAATGCGCAGTGATTGCTTACTTATTTTAGATTGCACTCGTTGCACAAGAGCCGGTCCTATATGATGGTAGCGTGCGCTATAATATATTATATGGCATGGATAATGGCGATGAGGGAGCGATGATTAGGGCAGCTAAGATGGCCAATGTGCATGATTTTGTGATGGAGACCGAGAATCAGTATGATACTAATTGTGGTGAGAAGGGTGTACAGATGTCGGGTTAGTCTTATAATTGAACCTCATGCCAAAGAGACACTGAAGTTGAGGGTGTTTGATAGCAAGCTTTCATAGATTTAATTTCTGGATCACAAATTGTTTTCGGAAATAAGAGGGCGCTTCAGTTCGTGAACAGAGGATCCGATGAATAAGTTCACGCAACCTTGTTTACCTCCAAGATTTCGGTCGTTTCGTTTCTAGTCATATGATGATTGTTTTTCTCTCCCCCCCCCCCCCACCTCCCGCTATTACTTTCGGTGCCAGTGGATATAATCGGTTTGATGTAAATTTGGTTAAAGAAAGCGGGCAGAGAAGGAGATCTCAAATCCGATATCTGGTATAGTCGGTTGCTGAATCGGGTCATTAGAGAGCGGAAAAGTTTTAGGATTTCTAGGCATATGTTTTGAATCTTTGGTGCATATTTTTTCAGTTCGCAGCGCTTTGCTTCTTGGATAACTCATTTCGTCTATCCAAAAATCTAGAGCATGGACAATTCAACTTTTATTTAGCACGGGCATTGTGGGTATTGTTTGCTAAAGCATGTTACTAGCAGCTAAGCTAACATTCATGACTATGTAAAGAGTACTGCCTTATTTTATACAACTCAACGTTTTGGCGCTTGTATATGGATGAGTTGATGTTTTTTTGATCTGAGTGAATAAGTTCAGGAGGGCAAAAGCAGCGAATAGCAATAGCACGTGCTCTAGTGCGCGATCCAGCGGTGCTGATTTTGGATGAGGCAACATCGGCGTTGGATGCGGAAAGTGAGCGTATTGTTCAAGAGGCGATCACTGCGTGCTCGAAGAAGAGAACGGTCATCGTTATTGCACATAGGTTGAGCACTGTTGAAAAGGCCGATCGCATTTTTGTTGTTAACAAGGGACAAATCGTGCAGGTGAGTATCTCTGTTGCTTCAGATGATGAGTGAGAAATGATAATGATAAAAATTCGAAGCCCTTGATTTGCCGATTCCTTTTTTAAGGAGATTTTGATGTGTCAGTCATCTTGAGGCATCAAATTGCAATATATTTACTCATAAAGCAGCTTACTGCTGAACGGATTGGTAAATATTGTGCCATATGTGCCGATTATTTTTGGTGCAGGGATTCCGCTGGAATTTTCAGGCGACTTGTACATCCTCCAGCAAAAGTATTTTTCCCCATGTAATGCTTTTCGCTTTCCTCTTTTACCTTCTTCCCTTCCTCCTCCACCCCCCCCGTCTCTGGAATAGATCCGTATAGATTGGCGTATTTAACATTTTGTCAAGCGAGTTATAAGTGGATGAAAAGTATTTCTGCGTTATGAGGTTGATCTAAAGTATTTTGGATGAAATGTTGTGTGGTGTTGTACACCGTTTATCCGTTTATGGTTGAGGAACTTTTGCTTGCAGCAAGGAAGACATGGGCAATTACTGCAAGAGGATGGTCTCTATCGAACGCTTGTCCAGAGACAGCTACTGGCGCATAACGAGAGTGATGCTTGAATCAGTGGGGTATTTGGATAATCGATTATACCAATAGTATGCTATCGCGTCGCGATTCATTTGTTTTTTGTTTTGTTTTGTTGGATTTTTTTTTTTTTTTTTTTTTTTTTTTTTTTGCTGGAGCATGTCAGGTATGGATTTGCCAGTCATTTGCCAGTCAATCGGTATTCTGCTGAATTCATTTCAAGAAAGGTGTGATTAGTTTTGATAAGGAAATATTATTAGTTTCTGAAAGGCATTACTAGCACATATGAATAACTCCTTCACCACTGCACATGTTCTGGAATTTTGAAAGAATGAATCACATTGTTGCGCTAAGCAAGCACTGAAAAGACCTGGGGACCATTTGAAATTCCTCCTAAAAGTTAAGTGGAAATATAAAATTTTTAACTGCAAAGACCAATATTTAAGGGTTACTGGAATAAGACTATTCAGGTTAATTTTAACGTCAGAATTTCTCTTTCATTTTATAAACGGCAGTCTTTAGCAGCTTATAAATCATCGAATTTTGCCGAATGATTTATATATATATATATATATATATATATATATATATATATATATATATATATATATATATATATATATATATATATATATATATGTATATATATATATATACGTTCATTTCTGTTCGTTCAGCACTGTGCAGTAGTGAAATAAGTGTATATTGTTAGTGTTGAACTGAATTGCAAAGCGTGAATTTCCATAAAATGAAAAGTTGGGGTCGATGTTTTGGAAATTTTTGCTGGTGGAAATTACGGGGTAATTGCTAAACATCTGCGCTCCTGCATGCTTTCGTTTTTAATGTTTTAATTTAATGAGCATTTATTAATGTTTTCATCTAAAAATTTGAAAATTTCTGGCATAAAGTTGTAATTAGAAGATGCGGTCGACCTCAATGAGCATAGCGGGTTAGCGTCAGTGATCGTACATATTCAAAGCCTTAGTCTTGGCGTGTGCTATTGATAGACGCGTGATAGCAAATGTTGAGCTTTATATACGTTTTTTTTTTCTCACTTATAAGCGAGGTAATGTTTGAAGCGATTGAGTAGTTGTTTACGATCTTCTACAAGAATATTCCGCTTTTTATATGCAGTTTATGTGTTTCAGAAAGCGTATTATTTGTTTGGTAAGTATAGGTTTATGTTGGTTGATTGCGATGTTATTGCCGATAAATTATGTCAATCGGTTCATCGGGTATGAAAACTCATTTTGGAGGTTGTCGCCGGTATTTTGCGATATATACGGTGCACTTATTTTTGCACAATCTATTTTATGCAAAAATAAGGTTTTTGCGAGTCTATTTATGAGGTATATAACCGATAAATATAAGGTGATGAGTTGTGAAGCGCTTTTTTTTAATCGAATTGTTTGTTAGTGATAGTTTATGATTGCTGAATATGGTTGTTGGAATAAGTTGAGATGAGTGATTGCTCGGAGGTGAATGAATATTAAGAGAGCATTTCCATCCACATTATTATTATTCTTTTATTTTTGTTTATATTTGTTGTAAGGATTCCAACATCATAAATCGTATTCGATCTCATGCAAACGCATTTTCAAAGTATTTCATTTAATTTGAAAATGAAGCGTTTGTTATTAGAAAGGTGTTTTTGTTGATAAAGGCAACAAATTTCAGTGAGAATATGAAATTTCGAAGGAAAATCCAGGAAATCGTGAATCGCATGAAAAAAAGAAAAGGATTCATTCCGAATGCTTCCTAAGTAAGTAGGGGATGAAAAATTAGGCGAAAAGCAATTTTACGAAGTGAGAGATATCTATAAAAAAATCATTTTTTTTACCTCTGATGAATTTTTCTTTGCCGTTTGAAAATAAATTCAATTTCTCTTTTTTAATTTGTTGTTTTTTTTTTTAAATTATTGCAAGTAATTTATTTGTTTTATAATTCTATGGCATAAATGAAGTTGCTTCATTTTCGTTGCGTTTCATAAATTTTTTTTTGTATCGATTTCGATAGCCATTTTCTCTTTTATTGGGGCGATTCTTTTTTTCTCAGCTTTAATAAAATGTGAAGGAGACAGCGTATATGAATATTTTATCACTAACGTTCCTATCTGTAGCGCTTGATTTGATAAATGTAGCACTTACCACATGCTAGACGGAACCGATACCAAAAGAAAAAATCATAGATTTTTTCAGGTTATAATTTCAGGTTTTCAGGTGAGGTTAACAAATCATAATTCAAAACACAGGTAACAAGCATAAATACGAAGCGAGAGAAATGTTACGGCACTACTTTAAAAAAAACTTCCGAGTAAATATAAAATAATAGAAATACAGAGAACATTTTTTCATCGAGTGCACTCAAACGAGACAGTTTCGTTAGTAAAACCGACATATTTTGAAGGTATTGACTTGCTGTTACATTTCCGGCTAAATCATGCAAATCGCTCACCTATAATAAGGCATCTGTATTTCCGTCAACAAAATTTGCAACGCGGTATGCCCGATTCCGTCGAGTATACGCTTGTAATTATGCAGCAGGTATAGGTCTAGAAAGGGCAGCCTTTTTTAATGTGCGACGACAGGTGAGAACGAGTATAAGCACCTTCTAAAGAGATATGGGCGCATGTATTTTGTGCCATTTTGCGCGAGAACCTTTTTTTGTACACCTGTTGGGTAGGTTTTTATTCATTTTTAGCGGACGATTTATGTACAACAAATCTTTGTTGGCTTTAGCAGATGTAAGGAAACAGCATTCCGTCAACAATGGTATTGGAAATGCGGTCGATAAACCTACCCAACAGGTGTACAAAAAAAGGTTTTCGCGCAAAATGGCACAAAATACGTGTGCCTATATCTCTTTAGAAGGTGCTTATACTCGTTCTCACCTGTCGTCGCACATTAAAAAAGGCTGCCCTTTCTAGACCTATACCTGCTGCATAATTACAAGCGTATATTCGAGGGAATCAGGCATACCGCGTTGCCAATTTTGTTGACGACGAGCTCCTTCACCCCCTCACATCATTATTTGGCATTTTGAATTGAACGGTTGAAAAAAAAATCGCATGTTTCTGTTACAAGTTTTCGAGTTTCTGTGATGCGCATTAATATTAGCTTGCAAAGTGCAGAGTACGGTAGTGGTGCGCACGCGGCATGGAGCACGAGAGCAGCTGCGTTCGCGGTTCGCGAGCGGTGTGCCATCGTTCTCTGCAATAGTGCCGTTTTTCGTTCATTTATAGCATGAAATGAGTAAATCAACATCAAATATTGCCCGTAATTTAATTTTAGGTCTGCAAAATTACGCTTCCATTTCTAATAGAGTTGCAAAGCTGGATTTCCTGAAATTCGTGAACGCTCAAGACCAAAATAGTCTCTCAAGCCTTCAGTAGTGTGCGCACCCCCTCCCCCCCTCCTTCCCACATTCCCTTCACTTCCTTACTGAACCACTGATATGATAAAGGAAAACAGCAACGGATTGTCGACCATCTCTTCCACCACCTAACAAACGTGGAAAGTATCAGTGGAACGAATAGCCATACTATTTACCACGACTATGAAATTTGCGAATCGAAATTCCTCTCATAATTCGACGTTCGCCAATTGCAGCTCCAATTCGAAATTATTAAAATTTAAAGCTACATATATCTGCAAGTTATGCTTCTTCAAGGATCATGCATGCTTTAAGGATCGTAGGAGGTTGAACTTCTTCTGGGAATTATGCATTGCCTTTGTGCGTGAAACAGCCTCGAATCACTTATTTGAAGCATTCGTTTATCTTCACTTCAATTCGTTTCACGAAGTTATTCAATTACATCCATCTTTAAGCTTAAGTTGCGAAAGTAAATGACTTCTTTTCGCTTGTAGGATTACTCTATGGCAGACTTTTTAAGACCATCGTAGAAAATTCAAACATTATTTCACTTATATAAATAATGCAAACAAAATATTTAGACGAAACTAGGAAATGTTCTATAGGCAATTACAAAACGTGTATATTTTTCCCCCGATTTGTTCGAGGCATATTTAAAAAATTCACACTTAAAAGAATTATGACTAGAGATCATTTCTTTATGTTGTCGAATGTAACGTTTATAGAAGATAGAACCATTATCGCTACGGGAAATAAAAGAAGGTAATCAAGGTGATAATAATATGCGCATTAAATGGTTTAGTAAAGCGGAATGCGAGAAAAATTTCCGCAAAAATTGTGCGAATATCATTGAAAGAAAGAAGACGGCAAAAAATATGCAAAAATATAAAATTGATGAGCTATTTCCTGTGCTTCGAGATATTATGGTTTTTCATATCTCGGATTATGTTATAAAAAGTTGTGCTGTTTAATCTCGTTGATGATCACCCATGTTAACCAATGTACTACTAAACTTTTTGATAACCACATTGCAATAAACGCTTCAAAATTGGATCGCTCATGATACCATCACCGTCAAATTGATTCACGGATGCAAAACCCAAGAAGAAGAAGGGGGATTCTCAGTTTGCAGAACGAAATTCATATGCTAGAGCAAACAGATTTTTCCAGAAAGAACTTTCATGAGAAATTGGAATCCGATAGCTCGAAAAAGAGTGGGAAGGAGAATGGAGTTTCGCGGGTCGTAAAAGAATGCGATTAAATGAACGGAAGAGTTTAACTTTCGATCTACAATATTTCTTGCGTATGCACTTTGTAAATTTCATCCCAATCGGTACAAACAACCCGAAGAGTGAAAGCGATAGAAAGAACAAACAAAAAGAGTAGGAAAGTTTCCAGTAATACGCTTTTGCCAAGAAAAACCATAAAATTGATCGAACAAAGAAATTACATAGTGATGAGATTTTGTAAGCTTCTAGTGTCTAAAGTTCGCAAGTTTGAGCTCAAGATTAGAATCACTTTTAGATTTTAGTTTATGCCTGGAGTCGAGTTCAGTCTATTCAGCTCACGTGGCTAAAGATTCAACCTGAAATTTAAATGATTTACATATTGATTGTCAACTGGATGGGTATGAAAGGTTAGAAAATCTCATCAAAGCTTATCGCAGTCTATATTTAACCTCTATCAAAATTAAGAGCAACTTTAATTGGTTCAAGTGTATTGCACTGTTTTATGCACGGTTAAACATCAATAATTCCATCTGTTCCGAGCAATGAGGCGCACTACAATAGTCTACTGTAAAATGGATTATCGTAGTAGGAATAATGTGTCACCTTGCCGTATTCTGTGGGTCAGCATAAAACTGTATTGACGCCTCAAAACGTTATATTTGCCCAAATATAGGCCACAGTTACTCCTAGACCATCACATTTCTAATAATTTTCGCTCAAAACTATTGAAATAATTGAGTACATTCTTATACAAGCAATACTATCCACAAATCCATAGTATTCTAGGTATCTGCACACCTGTGCTTAGCATTTGAAATGATTGCTATTTTTAACTACAAATGTGAAAAACTTTTGACATAGATGCCACTTATTGTATTTTAAATCAAAAATGGGATAGTATATGAATGAAACGTTGAAGTTATTTATATCTTCCTAGTTACTGCATATTTTCAAAGAAACGGCGAATCTGTTGAATTTTCGGAAATAATGAATAATTGCATCAAAAATGTGAAGAATCTTCGAGAGAAGACTATGTTGCATCGTTATGATCTAAGCGAAACTCTAATAAACCAGCGCTATTTTTTTTTATCTCTTAAAAATTCAAGAATTTTGCAACGATGCTAATCATCGGTGTGGTATCAACTTTAAAATCTGTTTATTTCTCTATTATAGCCGAGTAGCTGAATACATATAAATTACGCTCTTTTTTAATTTTAAATTACGCTCATATAAATTTTAAGAGCGCTATTTACGCTGACGAATGTCGAAATTTCGCGGATGTTGCCAAATTTCTATGATAAATAGGTGTTTGGCGTAATGGCGATTGCGAGATGTCCGATTCGATGATCGACATATGCATCGTTTATTATGCTTTCGAGAATCATTTCGATCTTTCGTGAGTGTCAGAATGACGCCTCCAGCATTTTCCACATCGATTTCTAGCGATAAACAATTTTTACGAATTGTTTCTCGATGAGCAAATATTCATTTCTCGATGAAAAATCTTTAATTTTTATTTCTCCATGTTAGAAAAATTCCCACAAGGATCCCCAAGAGGGAAAGCGAAAAATTCTCCGCTTCAACTCGTCAATATTTTTGCGTTTTACATCTTTGTTAATCTTCACTGAGTTTATATGTTCTACATTATTAGGTGATTGTCGCGATAATTTTCATCAAAAATATTTAGATATCGACTATGAGAGAGTTTTTTTTTAAATAATATCAGAAAATTCTATTCTTTCCTGAAAATTCTATCTTTTCCTCAAAAAAAAAACTTAAATTATTACTATCATCGAAAATTGCCGCATCACGCATTACGGTTATAAAAGTTCATTGCTTTCAAGATTAGTGACAATCATAACCACTACGAAAATGTGAATTTTTGAAAATTTTTTTTAGTGCACTTTTACAAATTTTTTCATTCTCATGTGAAAATTTCATCTGACAAATTTAATCAATTTGATAAAAGTAAAAGTATAGAAGTGATTTTTTTCAGACGCAAAATTCTCCCTTTTTCAAAACAACTATATTGTTCAATAGGCGCTGCTTGTATTTGCACGTCTATAGCTCTTCATAGAAAATCTAGAGATGTGAATATTAGTAAGAGTGATCTCTAGCTCAAAAGTATAAGATTAAAAAGTTATTTATATAATTGCATAACTTATAGTACTGATGCTAATACTTAAGAAATCCCCGATCTTAACGATTTTTTTTTAGCTGGAAAGAACTTTTGCATTCGTAATCCTAGGATCAGAGATAATTACGCATAAGCATATTTAAAACGCCTTATCGTTTCATTTCTTATTGAGTCATAAATGCTAGCCTAAAGTGATGAATGTGGTGAAATCGTTCAGCTTAACAATGCAGCTCTTCATATATAGCTCAACCTTATCAGCCCTTATCAGGCTTTCTATTTATAAATTCATTAATTGCAACCTAAATGTGAAAAATTAGATATTTATTATCTTAAAATCGAAAGTAACTATAAATGTGTAAATATGCACCTATTAAACGTATCATTGATATCATTTAGCACCTTATCTAAGGAAACAATTCATTTCATTCGAAATTTCATCAAATGATTTTCGTATACAACTTTGTGAAATTTTATACAATATAAAATTCATCTATCCTATAAACCTTTATTTTATATTTCGAGAGGGAAATGGGATCGATCCTTTATATTTAGTGTTCTCATCAATTTGAAGCATAAGGTTGATCAAAACAATTGCCTCGAATATTGCTCAATATTCGATAGTAATATCCCCGAATATCGCATCCCACTTATTCAAATGCTTTCATACTAGATGAATAATCGCTTTGTTGAATGCCCAGGTGGATATGCTCTCATATTGGACGATTGAATCGAACCTTTTGATTCATTGCATCAAGTCGATTATTTCTTTGATAATGAGTTCCTTCTTGTTGTATAATTCTTGCAATAGATATTGCAGTTATGTATTGTTACTGATCGCTGTTTCATCCGTCGATTGGTGCTGTTATTCTTCATTTTATTGTTGCTCTCTAGTATTGTTGATAGTACTGCTCATAACGATATTGTGTGCATGAAACGGTCAGTAGCCATCAGCATCGCATGAGGAGGAGGAATTTGCAAAGCTAGAGCAATGGTCACTTAAAAGTTTTCAAAATCAGCGCAGTGGTCACTAAAAAGTTTATTAAGCCAGCACAGTGGTCATTTAAAAGTTATTCCAATGGCGATTTAAGCGTTTCCAAACTCATTTTATTGCATTGCCTTAATGTTCTCATAGCTTTTGATGTGTTAAATCTCATTCTCTATCTTTTTGCATTTGCATATATATATATATATATATATATATATATATATATATATATATATATATTTGCTAAATATGTTTCTTTTCACCTGTTACTGTAATTAGGCATCTGATCGTATGTAGCCAATGCAATTATACCTGTATATTACTTTTATGACGTCATTTGAACGTGCTCATTCCAAAATAGAAATTATATGCGAGCAGTAAAGGCCTATGATGAGAAAATCGTTAATGGTCATTGAATGACCAAGTGGAGTCGAAATGTAGGCATGTTGTGAGATGTGTTTTTGTTTGGATGTGAGGCATCAATGCATACATACACACAAACGAAATACACCCCCGGGGGAGTGCATCGCAGCCGTTCTATTGAGGCAGTTCTAACTCAAATTGAGGCCACTGTAAATGAATGAGCCCCTAGTTCAAAATAAATCATCTAGGGAGTACCATAATTGTGGTTGCATTAATCCTATTTGCACTGCAAATCCAGTGGTTGATCAGGAATGCGCTCTTGAAATGTCCTATGTCCACATCTTATCAATCCTCGTTATCTTATGTTTGCAAATAGATAAGCTACGTTTTTAGCTGCTTATCTCTGCTTATCTTTGATGAGATACGCTTGCAGAGGAGTACAACCCAAAAAAAAGCAACCTTCAATTTCTATGTGAGTTTCTTGGTAGAAAATTTTCGAATGCGAATATCTCTCTTTTTCACTCTAAAACATTGCAAGAGACATCTAAATATTGCAAGAGAATCTATGAAAACGACAAATATTTGCAGTGTTATTTTTTTCGAAATTTAAGCACAAGTAGAGAGGATGAAGAAAAAAAAAGAAAAGATTGAGAGATTTGATGAGATAAAAATTCACGAAGCGCCATCTCTTTGAAATCTCTATGGAATTTTGCATAGAAGCTGTCAGTTGAAAGTGCACAAATGCGTATATCGCCGCAGTGATATAGCACGCTACATAAATCGAACACAACATTCTTACATGTTCGTACGCTTCTTTCAAGATGCTCAGTTTACTTCTCTTTGAAGGTTTGATTATTCATCAATTTCAAATTAAAACACTATTTCACTTGTAATAAAAAAAAAAATAACCCTTCAAATACTTCACTCTTAAGCGATATTTTCCTTTTGCCAAAAATTAGTCGACTTTTTTCTTTCAGTAATTATAAAAAATTCTTTCATATATTGCGGCTTATTTATTGCAGTATAAACGTTGTTGATGCGAATATTTCCGACATCATAAAGATAAACGCTATAAAATTTCGGATATTCATATCCATCGATATTTTATTATTGATGATTAATAAATTTATATGCTTGCAAGTTGAAAATTTTTTTTTCGAAATGTCAAAATAAATACAACCTTAGGAATCTATTTTGAACAATGCTAATTTATTAGCTGAAATAAAATTGTATCCCTTTGGGAAAGCGTTGTACTATGAAGAGCAAAAAGCCGAAAATGCGAATTATTATTCAACTTTCTGCCACGGTGGCGACAATGGATAATGCTGCTAGAGGTCGTCGAAAACATTTTTCAACTACTATGTTCAGTATTTTTGCGTACGCCTATCACATAAGCATTTTTGTTCCTCTCAAGTGGAAATGCCCATAAAATTCGTTGTGGTGAAAAGGTCAATTTCCATTTCCAGTAAGCCACGAATTCCATTCCTAATAACGATCGTTAAGCTTCTTTTAATAATTCAACCATATTCCACTAGAGGTTAATCATGCGAAATACAATACCGAAACGAGTAATATGTTTCATTGAATAGTCGATTCACTGTTGAAAACGGAACTAGAAAAGATCTCCAATTTTCGAATGGTATCGTGGACAAACGAAAATTTCATTTTTTAATATTTTTGACTTTAGTACTTTTTTATAAAGTATTTAAAAAAAACGTACTTTTAGCTGTATATGATGATGTGAAGATCAAAACAATAGAACTCATGAGCGAAAATAGTCGCCTTCAAATAAGCTCCATTCGTTGTTATTACTGGCTTAATCAAAAAATTTTTATAACTTTTTTTTCAAAAAGTTTTTGTAAATCAGATTTTTTTCGATTACTTCAAAATTTTTATTCATTAAGTATGGGCAAATATTTTTTTCACAAATAATGCATAAAATTTAGTTGAAGGAAAAAAATGTTTTAGGATTTCAAGAGCTGAAATACATTCATATGTTTCTGCAAACATTTGAATAACCTCATTTATCAAAACTTATCGTTCGTCTTTTTTTTGTCTTTCGAAATGCAATGCACCATTCTTTCTATTTCGCTAAGAAATCTTCGCATATTTATGATTTATGCAAAAGATAGATGAATCGCATTGAAACGGTAATGGATAATTGATTAATCCATTTTTTAAAATTTATTTATTTATTTATTTATTTATTTATTTATTTATTTATTTATTTATTTATTTATTTTAAAATAATTAGATAACATAAAGCATCGGATTTCGTAGAATAATTTCTTCAGTTTTTTTATTTTTCTAAAGTTGAAACTATTTGAATGGAAATAATTGAAGAGCTACCTCTTGTACTTACTACTTAAGTTCTATTCATCAAAATATTTTTGACGAGACGAGTAAGCAGAATAATTACTTTCATTAATATCGATTATCTATTAGCAACGAAATTATAATTATTGTTTCTTTATTTTTCCTGTGAGAATGTCGGGTTTTATCATATTCGTTTCAACGATAGCATTTCCACATCATCCGCTCATCTGCATCCATTTATGCATGGATATTTAAAGGGATATGCATGAGAAATGCGTTTGGATAAGGGATTAATAACTATGGTAGTAAAACTTCTCTCAAGTTTTAGCCGTTCATTGAGTAGTTCATGAAACGATTCACCAAGTAGTAAAGTGGTTAGTAGTGAAATTCAGCCGAGAAGAAGCATAACAAAAAATTAGAACGTTCCCAATCCACGTGTTATGTCATCAGCACCATGATTTAGTGTGGATTATTTACTGCTTTCGAATAGCCTCTTTTCATTTAAAGATGAGCTCTTAAAAATTTCTTACGAAGCTCCCCAAATGGTAACTTTTAAATTGCTCTCAATTTCTTATGTAGATACATAAAAATGATTCAGAAGGAATGTTCGTTTCAGAAATTGATGAGATGAACGAACGACGTCGTTCAAGACGACGAGATCAGCGCGAGGAGCATATCGAGATAGATAGGCACCTCATCGAGCCATCTGAAGGCGCGGTCGTACTGCTGAACGTCGGAAGGGCAATTCTAGCAAGAACACTGTTCATTGTTCATTCTATTGCGACCATCTGGCAAACTGTTCAAGTATTACCTACGCTTTTACCAATGAATTTGTTGCTTTTCCATTCGCTTGCAATTTGCATTTGCTCTGAGGTGCATCGGTATCTGATATGAATGCGGTAAAGGCGGAGAATGAAGTTAATAATAGCTCATATCGAGTTTTTGATACCACGAATAACGATCTTCTCTACATTGGGGTTATGAATTTCAGATTTTTAGGTTTGCACCCAATTAAAATTGTTTGAAACTGTGAAAAAAAAAACGAAAAACAATTCATAACTGTACAAGCGAGCAGATTTTTAGGGCCGTACATATTGTTGCAATCCGCAAACGTCTAATCAAAATGCATTTAGCCAATATGCTCAGAAATTGCTTATTTCCATTAGTAAAGGCGTAAAAAGTATAATTTATTTAGTTTATTTGAAGAATCATAAATAGAAATCATAATACGAGAATATTTTGCAGATGGAGGAGAGAAATTCTGTATGGGGATTTGCGCTAATCGCAATTGCAATAATCTTCGAAGGTGCACATACAGTTGTTATGCGAGCTGGTGATGAACGTCGATGGTCCGTCTAAAAGAATGCTTATAATTTCCAGTTTCCGCTTAACTCTCTCACTAATACTTGAGCTATTATTAATTACTGCATATTAGTATTTTATAGAGTATTTAATCAATATTCTTTATTTCTCGTAGCTGGTGAGTTGACTCTTCGAATCTATCCTATTATGTAACGATGATTTCTATGCCTTTTTGTGAAAGATTTTATCGGTCGGTCTGATCTCAAAATGAAATCACAATAATGACTAAGGAATCAATAGAGGCAGCTAATTCTGCTGGATTCTGAATCACTAATTTACGTCACCTTTGGAATTCGAAAACATTTTTAACACTCTTCTATAGTACCGTAGCTCTAAATGATGCCTTTGAGAATAAATAACACTTCTTTATTGAAAGCATCTGTTTTGAGGATCTTTTAAAATCTGGCTAATAGACTATAAAGCTTGTTGAATTAATTAACTCAAAACCTCAAAACCTGTGCTTAAGGTCGGTCCTTTATCTGAGCCTAAGAGCAAGCTTAAGTCGAGCTGGCCGGAATCGAGAGGTTGCTAAAGCGTAAGCCGGCTGACGTTCACATCGTGTTTATTTTCCGTTCAGGTTTTGTCCATCGGTATTGCTATATGTGATTGCGACAGCGCCACCAATATGGCTATTGGAAAGGAAACTATGTGAATGGCGTGTTGCTAAGGAGGGTGCACTTGATGAGGAGGAATTCACACTACAAATTCTCGAGCAAATGCTTCTCGTTGTACTCATCGTTGGCCGTTGGCTATTACCAAAAGGCGATATATCACGTGAACAACTCTCGCAAATACTTCTTGCTTATTTGGTTGGTAGATTCGATCAATATTTTGCTTTCCAATGATTGAGATGAATTTCTTCCTCTTAGAAATTCACTCCTATATATGTTTCATATTTTTTTCATAATTTTAAAATTTTTTTGAAAGTATTTAATAGTATTTTTGAATAACGAACGTAATTAAAATAATCGCTTCATAGATATTTTCGTTAAAAAATTTATTACAATTTATTTTTCTTTTTTTTTTCTCTGAACGATTTGGATGAGAATGACCAGTTGAATTATTAAGTAATGAATGAAACGGATTAACAGGTAACGATGAGTGCATTCGAATACCTATTAAATAGACAGTTGACCAATGAGTGACCAATAAAGAACATATGACCAGCGTGTGACCAATAAAGACTGCGCGCTTTATTTGTGTACGTGCACACAAACTGATATTAGTGCATAAATGCCGAAATATTACTTAGGCGTATTTCAGCTAGTGCTATCAATACGCATTCTGACAGCCGATAAAATAGCTTCCCATAATTCATTCTGAGATTTATGGTATCTTAATCATTAATAGTACGGCTTCAAATTGACCATTAGTGCTCGGCAAATAGACATAATTTCAGGCGATTTCAAGTGATATTGTTGAATTTTTCGACGTTTTCAAAGAAAAGGTCGTCTGGAGTAATGCATTTGTGCAGCATATTATCCTAGCTGCATGGACCGTTAGTTCATCAATATTATTTACACCAATATTATTAATGATTATTTACGAAATGGAGACGAGTGATATTATCACTTGAGAGACTCTCTGCTTTCTTGTTTAATTTATGAAAGAAACGAACTTACAAAGATGATAGAGGATGATATATTCGTCACACATAGATTGTAATGCGCAAACAAATAAATAACCTATAGAACCGATTATCTCGATATAGGTTTTTAGCAGAGAACATCGTTAATACGGTTTTAAAGTGCTGCCTTGACAATAATTCCCTCTCCTCTACATCGCATCAATATCTCTATCAATTTTCAGAGATAAAACATGAATTTCATAAACAATCTAGCAATATTTGCAATTATTAAGTGAGAGTATTTACTCGTAAATAATACTCGTTTAGAAAAAATGTTTTTCGTCATCTGAAAGAAATGAAAATAGATGCGAGTTATTTTTCCGTTCGTTAGATCATTTGAATTATTTTACATTATTTAGATTATTAAAAATGAATTTTTGATTATTTTCAGTTAAGTCTTCTACAATTTCCGTTCGTTTTAACGGTGAGTCGAGCACGTAAAATGCGTGTCGCAATTACGAAAAATTTCGAAGAACTCATCGTGGAGAATAGAAGGCCCAATCCATGCAATGTATGTCTATCAAGAAAATAAAAGCATTTATTAGAGCAATTGAGTGACTATGAGATGTGATCGTTCATCAATCGTTGGAAACATCTCTGTTTCGATGAGTTCAGTGAACGTTGATTAGTCGGGAATTGCCCATCGCTTTGCCACTTTAATTTGCCTCGTTGATCAAAATAAGATACCAACAACGAATGAAGAATTCAAGTCTGGGAACAACAGCGGGTACACATTTCACAGACGTTGCTGAATATCCACTGTTAAGAAGGCAAATCAGGCTAAACCTGAATGATAGACAAAGCAAATGATATAGCCAGAAACGAAGTCGACTGAAGAATGGAGAGATGACGCTTTGGGGATCTTGAGAGACTTTTAGATACAGCTGTAGCGCTGCGTAATGCATCACCTATATACTAAATGAGTTCTGAGAGTTAATAAGTGGAGTTCTGTGTTCCGAGCGCTAAACCAATATCGGCCGTATTTCGATCGGAATCAGGACGAAAAACAACATTTTCAGGTACTGTATGATGTCGATATGTGGGCAATAATATTAGCAAATTCGCTTCAAGATTTTCCGTTTCTCTCGGTGCGACTTTTCCTGATGTTTGATCGCGGTTTAGTCACCTATACGATGATCTTCTTCACATGCAAAAATGCGCTAATTATTGCACTACAAACTTACCGGTATATTTTGATTGCTTAATATAAATCATGACTTTATGAATTACGCAATCGTGAAAGCGCACATCCATAGGAATTCTTCACTTTTTTTTTTCCGTCCTCGTCCTAATTAATGAAAAACTAGTGCTAAGAAAACTTCGCCTATAGAACTAGAAATTTTGAGCAAAATTTTGAAATTTTCAGGGCTTTTGTATTATTCAACGATCGTTATTTGCATCCACGAATTCCAACAATCGAAGCACCTATTAAACGTGCACGACGAGTCACCAAACATCGTCCCAAGATTGAAATCCACGACGAATATCAACCAATTTGCAGATCGAAATGAAATTGGTATTGGCAAGTGGCCGATCGAATGGCTACCTCATCGATGCACAACGCTTTCGTTTCGATATTTATTTTTTTAAATTTCTTTCCATTATAGGGCAATAAAAATAACAGCATAATTTACGCGTAAAAATAAATATATTTGTATAAAAAATAAGAATTCTGAAAATGGATGAGAGCTCTTTATTCTACACCAATGTGGAAATGACCAGTAGTGAAATGTCGAAAAATAGCAAAACGATCAAACATTTTTCACTACTTATTAGCTCTATGATGCAGAAATATTTCTATTTCTGATATCGTTCATTCGATATATTATGCATGAATAAATAAAAAAGAAAATAAAATGTAAAGGCTTCATTTAAGATATTCGTCTTATTGTTTAAAGCATTATGAGATCATCGCTTTATATATAATGTGACTATGATGCTAACAACAACTTTAAAATATCATTCAATTTGCCGAAATTCCTCCCTAAATATAAAAATAATAATTATTTAAAGCATAAGCAAATTGTATAAATTTGTGCATTAAATTAATTGTCAGCTTACCGCTTAAGCAGCATAGTATTAACGGTAATATTGTTGGAAGCCTAGAACCCGCATTGATTCAAAATTGAGTGATAATCATCAATGAATACCAATGAGCATTCGACTTTAATTCAATAAAACATAAAGAAAACGGAAAGCGTCAAATTTTAAAAGATCGACATTAAAATTGCCCAACATTCTCGACTAACTCATCAACGAGCCATTTCGAGCTCTTTTTCTTCGCATAATACTTCATAATAGTACTTTATTGATTGCTAAGATGAGATTATTTTACTATGAGATTACTGTTGCGATTACTTTTTTTATTATTATTTTTCTATTACTTTTTTATTAAATTACTTTTTAGATTACTTTTTTATTACATCGATATTATTAAATCACACTCGAAGCAATCAAATTGAAACAATTATGCACCGATAAATAAAAATAATAACAAAACATTACAGATTATTTTTACATAAATTTCGGTCAAACAATTATAACTGATATAGGTTTGACCACTATAAATAGTACACCATCAATGAATATTCATTTTAAAAAAATTTTCAAAAAAAAAAAATCCTATCAAAGATATATACTTTGCATAAATACAAACAATTATAAATATTATTTCAACATTTGTTTAAAATTTATTCTATTAAAAAGAATTAAGCAATAAACTTTGCAAATAACTAAGAAAGTTTTTTTTTCTACTTTAACCAATCGGAAAATTCTTTCAATTCTTTAGATCGAGTAAAAAAACTCTCTGAGAAAGTCACTCTTTAAATAGTGCAGAAAATGCAAAAAAAAACAAAAAAAAAGCAAAATTGAATGACAGCATTGATTCCCATATGACATAAGTAGTGTCTAATAAATGTTACGACTAGATAACATTTTAAAAAGCTTATATTATCATCGCATTAAATACAATATTATGAAGCGCTATACTCAGAAAGGCAAAGAGTTGCATGAGGACCACCAAATCCAAATGAGTTCACTAATGCAATACGGCGACCTTTCCAATCCACCGATGCCTTTAATATATTGATATTCTCGACGATATCCGTTTCATTTAGATTAACATTGCCCACAATAATTCGCCTATCAATACACATTGCAGTCGCCGCAATTTCGATTGCACCTGCTGCGCCCAATGTATGTCCAATATGACCTGATAAATATGTCTGATAATGATTACAGCAATCATTACCTATTCAACGACAAAAAAAACGACTTTAAAGTATAATTTCATGATCTAAAATCAAAAGGTATAATTAGATGTTGCCATTCATTTGTCACTTATATTAAGAGATGTACGAATTAAGAGAGACTAAATCATATACAGGGAAAATTCTATACACTAGTATTTGAAAGCGATATGATGAAACCTTTGATAGATGAGACGGCAACCCCTGGAATAAGTTTCGCAATAGCATATGCTTCGGCTCGATCACCTGCCGGTGTCGATGTTGCATGTGCATTAACGTAGGTCACTTCTGACGCACTGATGTGTGCATCGTTTAGACATCGTTGCATACTCAACAATCCACCGATTCCATCCTCAGCCGGCTGTGTTAGATGGTATGCATCACCAGCGACACCTATAACTTTTCATTTGAGGTGTCTCTTTCGATTAAACAATCCAACGATGTTATAATCTTAAAATATCTGTGATAATTTTACTTTTAGTAGCGCCGATAAAATTCAACAATAAAAATTTATTCAAATTTTCTTTTTAAGTTTTAAAGTTTTTTAATTAAGTTTTTTGCCTTCGATGTTCACTTTGAGTAAATATTCAACGATTAACGTTCACAACCCTCAAAATAGGTTTTTTTTGCAACTAAAAACATAACGAATAATATGAGTGAGTTATCATCGATAGATAATATAGCGTTCAGTAAAAAGACATGAAAACACCATTTCAAAGATATTTAATAGCTTCTCATGCTAAAGTAAGAACTTCTGTTAGAAAAAGGAAATAATCTTTGAAAAAGAAAACAACGCAGCGATTGGTGCATTTTTAAATGTGGAAAAAGGAAGAAGGTAGAAGAGAAGGAAAGGAAGATACAAAGAAGAGAAAAGGAGCTCCAAACGGCGATAATAAAATTGAAAAAAATTTGCGATGAGAAAATTTTTCTGTGCTTCTATGCCGACAACAATGTAAGTGAAAGTTTTCACTCACCATAACCTATAATTTCTGCATAAATATGTGCGTTCCTTTTCTGAGCATCCTCTAACTTTTCAAGAAGCAATAGCGCGGCTCCTTCGCTCAAAATAAACCCATCACGAGTACGATCGAAAGGCCTAGAGCCTGATGATGATAAAGCTCTGAAAGGTGGAAAATTTACTAGACTTAATTCGATGACATCGGTCAACATTTCCTTCCATATGATTTCAGGAAAACGAACAAACATATAAGCACCTAAAATACCTGGACTATACTCAATATGTGGAATTTTTTCAATAAAAAGGCACTGATGACCAATATGACTAATAAAACTGATCAGGAAGGAATGGTGGGGAAAGGAATAGAAGAATGAATGGAATACTGCATTGAATGACTAAATCATCTACCTTTCTTTTCTCTTCATAATTTTCTAGTAAGTTTTTCCTGCTTGAACTCCCTGGTGATGCACAAATATGCAAAATTTTCCCAGGTTTTTTTATCCTTTTTATTGTACAAAATGAAAAATACTGGTAAGTGTAGACACTTCAAAAAAAAAAAAAAAACCACATTCATCAGGCTCTTTGGGATGTAATGTCTGTCTAACCGATATTCCCAATAGCACATCAAAAACGGCTACAACATCCATTCAGAAATGTTGTATCGTTGCGCTATTTTCAGTTTTTAACGGAAGCATAAACTTCTAGATGACTCCTCCTTATTCATGAAATATACATTCCTACATAAATAAGCCTTAACTAAGTGCTGTCACACAATTTTTTTGAGCAATTAAAGAATCAACCGATCTCTCGTTATTGAAGAATACAACAAAAGACCACATACGTTGCTTAGCGTATTTCGTTACTTGCTTTCTTCTACACTTTGATTAGCCAAGAGGAAATTAGTGAATAGGTTGGTGTTAAATGACTGCACATTGTAAGTGGCAACCTGAGTCTCTGAAATCCAGTGAGAGCGATCGGATTGACACAGCCTTCAACTGCACCAGCCAGCATTTTCTTGGCTCGTCCCATCGCGATGAACGTTGCCGCATCACCCACCGCATGTAAGCCGGTCGCACATGCAGTGCATGAGCTTAGGTTTGCGCCTCGCATACCATACCTCAAAGCATTTCTCCGCATTAATTTTGATACCCACAATTAATCAACGCTCTTTTAGAAAGGCAATCGGGAATTGAAGGCAAAAGTAGTGATTGTCACCGATCAAACGTTCAGTCAGCAACCAGCCAGCTGAAAATGACCAAGTTTCAAAAATGCTGGTCGCGTACTGACCGAAGGAATCCGGCTAAGACCGAACTTCGGTTTCAATCGACCGGATTTCAAAAACGTTGGTCGCTTCCCTAACGAAACCGTTCCGGAGAAAAACTCAACTTCACTCGGTTACCACCACAATAGCAAAGACGGAAAAGAGTACAGCCATGTGAAAACATCATATATCGATTATGCCTTTTAAAAGTTTTGTATTAAAAAGATTACATGCGTGAAATCTTGACAGAAATATTCTCAAACGAAGCGAATAATCGATTCCAGGACACACACAATTGCTTCGTTCCTTTTCTCGTCAACTTTTAGTTAGCTAGAACAAAAAGAGCTATTTACCACTCCCCTTTCCGGAAGAAGTTTGGTTTAAACCGGGATGTTCTTCATAAACAAGCGATCAGTTTTTATGAAATTAAGTCCACTGAAACTAGAATTCGGTTTCTGCCGGATGCCTTCGATCGCTAATCAATCGATATTTTTTGAAATTCAGTTAGTTTCACTCGAATACCTTTTTTTTCAAATCAATCGACGTTACATTCACCGAGAACATCGATGGAAAGGTGCGTTTAGCATCGAGAAGGGTAGAATAAAGTAAATAAATTGAAATTACTATTAACTCCTAAAAGAAATCTATACCTTCTAGAATGTATATCAATAGTTAAACATAGTGCCTCCATGAAAAACTTTCAGAAATTCGAAATTTCAGTCATTATACTAAAGCTCTTCAGATCAATTTTCCCCTCTTGCCACTTTAATATATCTGTATAAGTGTATATATTAAAGTAGGATAAATATTCATCTGTAAATATATCTGTAAATATCTGTAAATTTAATATCTGTAAATATCTGTAAAATATTTAATAACTGTAAATATTTAATATATTCTCCATCTATCTGCATAAGTAAAAATAAGAGAAGGATAAAAATGATACCGTATGCTTACATGTCCAGCAGGCATATTCGTTAGGATACGAGGAACAAAATACGGTGTCACTTTATGTGATTTACCATCACGAATGAAATTTGCACTCTCGGCAATCAACTCTAAATCCGCAATACCCATACCAATATCGACACCTGTCTCTTCCATATCCTTCTCTTCCAATCCAGAATCCTTTATTGTCTCCTCTGCCGTAATTAATGCCAATAAACTACCTTAATAAGTCAACTTATGAAATTTTCAACTTATCAAAATGATGGAATTGTTTCCCATTTGGGAATAATTTCCCCGATCAATCCATAATTTAAAATTTTTAGGGAACGATGAGTGAAAATTCTGTAATAAGCGTTGCATTTAAAAAGAAACTTTACCACTCATTCGATCGAATGAACGATGTTTTAATATCTCTTTAGTGTTTATATAGAATGATTCTTACAAATAAAGATATTGTAATAATAGTAATAATAATAAAGTAACAAATAGGGGATGAACAGTAATAATGAAGTAATAACAAGTACGAAGTAGACAATAGGAAGGTGTATAAATTTATGAGATTAGCGCAATAGTTCAGCCAACTGCATAATTCGAAGCGAAATTTCACCGTTGACGGGATTTTGATGAATAGAAACCTGGAATTGGTCCTTAAACATGACTTGTTAATCAAATAGCCGCAAACTCTATATGCAATTTACATTAATACTGATAAAAATTGCGAGTGTAACACTTTACCTGTAATTGTGCAAACGTTGAGGAACATTTTTGACCAATTTTGACAAATTGCTCTAATGAGATCTCAGTGACAATATGTATGATTGATTGACAACATCAGCGGTGGGCAAATATATTTCTACCTTTCGTATTTCTATAGATTTAATTTATTAACTCATTAACAGGTAAACAATGGAAACGGAGAAGAAAAGCGTAAAATTAGCGATAATGACAAACCTCTACTCATTTGTCGACGTTCACCTTTCGACCATCCACTCAAATCAAGTTGCCCAGGTGCATTTCCCTCAGGAATACATCCAACAATCGCTTTTAGAGATTCTTTATAATGCAATCCCACTTTACCGGCAATTAGGCTTTCGAATAGAATATTTTTACCAACACCAAATGGACTCAATATACCAATACCCGTTATTACAACTCGATTCATCGTCTCGTCTCTGAAGCAGAAATTCTTCAAACAATATAGACGGCTGACCTAAGACTATAATCAAGCATTCATAAAACGAATTGCTAACACGAATGCTTCGGTGAAAATCTATGCTAGATAGATTCATAAAGGTTACAAATTACAAAAAGGAGTCAATTAGTCTTAAAAAAATGAAAACTCTGTTAGCTATGATGAGTAACAACATTGGAAGATGGATGAAACCAAACATTAAAGTCATTCACATCTCTTCATAAAAATTTATTTCAATAACTCAAACAACAAAGCACTGAAAGCGATCCTCAATATAACACAATTGACACATTCCGAGAAAACTTCATTTTCTCACCTATTCGGAATATGCTGTAATAAGAGCACTAATCTGCTATTGACAGTCATCTGGTAATTTTTTAATTTTCATGAAAACATCATCCCTATGCATAATAATGCGGATACTATTGTATGAATAAAGATCATTATTATTATTTATTTATTATTAACCTTCTATCGTTATTCTATTTGATATAAGCTGATGGAGAAAATTTTGGAGAGCAATATAAATGAGATGAGTTCAAAATGAATCGAGCGTTCGTTTAATAAGGTTATAGGATCGGGAAACAGTCCAAATACTAGCGAAATGGAGGCTAATTTCGAGGTATGCATTGAGTTGATGAAAAAACTTTGCCCTCTTTCTCAGGTGCCAAAATAAAAATAAAAACACAAAGAAACACACACACATACAAAAAAAAAAACAAAATATGCAAATTTCTCAGCAAATCAATGACAACTTATCCTCAACAAATAGTTGTAAATTCCTCGAAATTCAAGAAATGAGAGAATCAACTAAGAAATATTCGCTGATTTAATATACGACAATCGTAGAATTTCAAAGTGATATGCCTAGAAAAATGGTTTAATTTCCAGACATTTTGGAGATAGATTTAAAAAAAAAAAACAAACGACAAGGGAATTTCTTGCATGAAATCACAAACCGATGTATTCTATACTAATCGAAACTTAAGACAATAAGAAAAAAGAGGTCGCCAGAGACGAAAACTTCAACGTTTTTCTTGTCGCCTAAATTTCCCCAATCTCCAAGCAATCCCCCTCCCCCCTCACCTTCGCCGTATAGATATCGGCACGAAAGAGTTAAAGAGTTGCTCAGGCGTCTTTTAATATTAATTTTTCAACCTTTTTGGTACTAATCGCCTGTCTTAAAAACTTTTTGCCGATACCTCTGACTTTTTCTAGCTATGCTCATGCGAGGAAACATTCTTCCTCTCCCCTCCCTTCTCCCCAAAAAAAAGACAAAGAGAAGAAAAAACAGAAAACGAACTATCCGAAGAGATATCCCCCTTTTGTGGCATACTGATATTTAAAAAACGCGATAAAGTAAAGTACAAATTCACAATTTCAATACTCTAAAAGTAGAGGACATAAAAACTTGACCATTTCCATCGAATAAAAACCACCACACCAGAATTTAAATCATTGGCCAATAGTCCATTCATATAAAAATGTTGCATAGAAATGGCTATAAAGATAACTCGAAAGAACACGATGAGGATGAAGTCGTGTATGCAGTGCCCAATAGAATTGAGTGCAAAGGCAACCGTATCCTCAAATAGTGAATCCTTCTTGCTCTCCAACTTTCGCCATATACAATTCCCACTTTGCAAATACTAACGTATAGAAAAAAAAAAGGAAATATCGATAGCAAAGAGAACAAATAAAACATAGAAATACGTACTTTTCAGCATGAATGCAGCAGATGTTCAAATGATACATCGATAGAGGCAAACATATCAGTCCAACAATGATTCATATGATACGAACAGTTAAGGTCTGAAAAGAAAATTCCCATTTACATATGCCCAGACAGAAAAGCTTTCCCAGCCTGTCTATAGAATAGGTTGGGAGAACCGTAGTATTTTACTGATTGCAAACATGCAAAGAGCAACATTAGAAAAAGAGCATTAAAAGAGATTTTTGAACATAATAAATTCACAACGAAACTGAAGCATATTTAACGAAGAAGCAGCTTAACATCTGTCACCACGAGCAACGATGAAGTGTGCAACGTCAATGAAAGCCTTCGCTAATGGCGAATCCGGATATTTCTCGAAGAAATCTTCACCCCGATCACTGCATTCGGCCATGTGCGGATCGAGAGGTAACGAACCCAACAATCGAAGAGACATTTCTTCGCACATTCCTTTTGCTCCACCTGTCGTGTCAGGAAAGATTGGAGACACTTTCGCGCAGCATGGACAAACGAATGAACTCATATTCTCCAACACTCCCAGAACGGCCACGTTCGTCTTTCGACAAAAGTTTACCTGAAATCCGGAAAAAAAATGGAAGGAACATAGAGTTATTCATATCTGTTGATTAAAGGAAAAAGTAGGCGGCAACTATCGCTCCCAAAACATTACAAATAAGGAAAAAACTGCTTTTCTCTATGAACCCAGAATCACCAAATCTAATCGTAGATCAGCACAAGTCAAGTACGAGCAGTTACAGGAAACCAGCGAGCTTAAGCAAGAAGTTCGAAGGAAAAAACAGGAGTATGACACATCAAGATGCGGATTGAACACCGATCCGACCGCGATCACGACCAGGAATGGGACTGGGATCATGCTCAACCGAGACCTAAAATATTATGGCTCAAAAATATAAATAAACATTTTACAAGGTAAAATTGATGCCTTATGGTCTAGCAGAGAGGAAATAATGTTAAGTGTTAGACGACCACAAACAATCGATGCCCACTGAAAGGAACAAATCGACGAAAGAGCACAACGATGTGGGACGCATCGGAAAAAATCCAAGTGCTAGTTGTGATATTAACGCAGGTGAGAATAACGATTGCAATAAAGAGATATGCATGAGCCCATCTCCTCGAAGATGAATTAATAAAATTAAAAACACTAGAAAGCGTGCTTCTGATAAGGACAGGAAAAGCCATCTACGTATCACCCTTCTAGAAGCAATTCAGATATGTATATATTCCTGAAAGAAAGCGGCGGATTTTTCAGAAGCGTTCTTAAAGAGATGTGGCTGTCACAGTTGATAACTTATTATAGCTCAAAAACTGTGCAAGATCGTGAAATAAAAGTGACGAGGATTGTGATCAAATCGGCTATGAAAATTTATGGGACCATTCCACACCTAAAACAGCTTGCGAGGAACACTTCATGAAGAGGGGCTATATTGGCCGGTAGTGATTGCAACCGTATTTATCCACAACTGCATTGGTTGGCCTGTGCATTTATGTTCAGCCAGAAAATCCAACAAACCTCTTTGCGGACGTCGAGAAGTGCGACCTCCTGTGGAGTGGTCACGAGGATAGCTCCGTCAAGCGAACTCGTCTGTAGCAGATACTGAACCACTGATATGTGCTCATCCGATGTTCCGGGCGGTGTGTCGATCAGAAGATAATCGATAGTTCCCCAATCGACATCCTTAACAAATGCCCCCTTATCAGCAAATAATATACATCCCCTCGTATTTTGTCAACGACGACATTAACTTAGACAACCGGGTCTTATCAGTAAATTGAACATTTCACACCGCCCGTAAATAAACAAATTAGTAACCGATGAAGACAAGCTTTAAACACCGTTTCCAAGTAAGCGTTTAGAACGAATAAAATTCACCTTAATTTTTTGCCTCAAAATATGCTCTATATAACTAAGCAGCTTTGTAGTGATTTGTCGTTGCCATTCAACCCGATATAAGTGCTCTTATTAATCTTTGATGCTAATAGCAACGCTAATCGATATATCACTGGTGTTCCATTTTTGCTTTGCAGGTAAAAATTTTTTGTGTTCTACTCTCAACTATGCAGTAAGCAGTTAATCACAATTGTTACTAACAACCAATAGTTCAAAAAATACAGAAAGAAACCCTCAAAAGTAATATTTACCACATATTCCAATCTTAAATTTCTCTCCTAGAAAGCAAACTTCAAGAACTGGTAGTACTTTGACGATTATTTCGCCTACTTGAACAAAAAAAAAAAAGCTCAAATGAATAGTTATGAGCTCAAATAGCTCAAAAAAAAGCTCATTTTTCGCTTCAGTTATTTTGTGTGAAAAATGAAGTAAGCGTATAAAAAAATCTTATTTTTATCACCTTTAAAAATTGTTTGATGAGGGCATTTTTTCGAGCACCACGCCAAATCACCGCCTCATTTCGATTCTGTATGAGGAAAGCAATACTCATAACGGTGAGATTGTCCGTTATGAAAATCGGACTCCATCCGTCTGCGCTTTCGTGAACACTTTCCCCTTCGACACCCATCATTCGCGCTTGCGATGGACCGCAAATATCCACATCCAGTATCGCGACCTGCAATACGCCCTATACTACCAAGCTCTTTATTTCTTCATTTATAGAGTGGAAAGCCGCAAACCTAATATTATCAGCCGAGGGGAGAGGGAGGGAGAGGGCAGAAGCTGTCTCAAATCCTGGGGGCTAGAGGGAAGGGAGTGAAAGAAGACAATGTGGTGGAGGGGGAGGGGGATGGGGAGAGGGGAGCAAAGCACATGACATAAAATTCTTGGTTTTGTTGCCATTGGTGAAATTTGTTTCGAAAATTGAAAGCCGATTAATTGAAGGATTCTTTCAGTAAGAATTTTAACGCAACCAAAACAGCGCTCACTCTTTCCTGATAGTGAACGTATGTTGTTAAGGTAACGATGTGTATATCAAGGTAATGTTCAACGTGCTATCAGTTTCTACATTCATAGGAGTTTAGCAAACGATCGACTATATCATCATGTACGTCAGCAGCTGCTTAATATATTCGCAACAACTAATATTGCAACCTTCAGACACAATTTTCACTCCTTAACAAATTCAAAATGAGGTTCGATATAGCAGAGCCGGAAGTAGAAACAAACACTGACTTCATAAATTTGTTTGAAGAGTTTCCAGATTTCAAAAACAATGGACTACGCTTAATTTTAGGAGCTTTATTGCCATTCCCCGACATCACGTTGCAATGCACAAAATGTTTAACATTAGCTGCATGAATATTTCAACGTTTAACAGATTGCGTTATTACTGTTCAAAGAAACGAAAAAAAAAAGAATGAAACACCACAAAAAATAACCTGTTTACTGGGATCAGTGGCGATCGCTCGAGCGAGATTAGCGGTCACCGTACTCTTGCCGACGCCACCTTTACCAGAGAGAATCAATATTTTATGCTTGACGTTCTTCAATCGATCGCTAATGAAAGCTAGATCTTCATCCGGCTTTCTCAGCTCTCCCGATGCGCAAACTGCTTGATTTGGACATCCGGCACACGATGAAACATGAAAACGAATAGCCACAAACTCTGAATTAAGCTATTCGATAGGGAAAATACATGAAAGGGAAGAGAGAGAGAGAGGAATAAAGAAGCAAGAAAAGAAGAAGAGATGCGAGTTTATAATTCAAAAATGTAAGAATTAAAGAAATATTGAATTATTCTAATATATTCTACTAATACAGCCTGCTGCAAAAAATGTATCTCCACTATGGAGTACTCTTGCAGCCAAAAAAAACCTCTACCGTAATATTCCAATAGTATTCCATGGAAATTTTTTGAAAATTTGAAAAATTTCTGCATCAAATTTTTTTTTCCAAACAAAACGATAGGCTTACTTTTTAATGGAAGTAGGAAAATTATTTAATTTATTTCATGTTCTTATATGGTAATTGTTGAATTTATTCAATAAAACGGAACAAAACTGTATAAAATGCAACAGCTAATATAAAGGATATGAAGCAAGTTTTATTTACCCCATATTTTTCCCTCTCTTATTCAGTCTCTGACGAGGAAAAAATACGGCATTTACGTTTGATTAAAATTCACTTCTTTTATGTTCCAAACGATACGAGCATAAAGGTCCCCAACTTTGCATTTCTGATCCGAACCACAGAAACGATGATCGATGAACTAGATGTTCATACTAAAAATTGTAATTTAAATATTTTAAGGGATTTTTTTGTGGGAATTCCAATTTATCTCCCCCCTCTCCTCCACATGCGCACACTCCCTTCCCCCTAAGAATTCTAGGCATTTGTCCTCTCTTAGCACAGCACCAAGCATCCATAAAGATGCAAAATCATAAATGTTTTACTGTTGCACCAGAATTCTAAACATACCGATTTCGAAGGCAATTCGACTTTTAATGCATGCTATGGCTTAGTATGGAAATAATATCGCAAATGCTTCGTACTAAAGAGATATTTGGCTCTGAAATTTCGTAAAGTAAAATTCACCAATATAAAAGTAGAGGCTTGACCATTTCCATCGCAGATGCCAATAGGTTCACTGAAAGCTATAAAATTTTCCACGATGGGATGAAGTCATCAGTGCGCAAAGGCACGTATCCTCAAAAAGGAACTTATTCCAAGCCATATACAACACTTTGCAAATGATTTCGATAGCAAAGAGAACAAATCCATTTTTCATGAAGCAATATCTGTCACCACGAGAAACGTGCAACGTGTGAGCCTTCGCTAATGGGAATCGGGATACTTAGCGAAGAAATCTTCACCCCGATCACTGCAATGTGCGAGACGAGAGGTAACGAACCCAAGATCGAAGAGACATTTCGGCACAATCGGAGGAAAGATTGGAACACTTTCGCGCAGATGGACAAAGAATGAACACTACGGCACTTCGTCTTTCGAAAAAGTTTACCTGAAATTGAAAAAAATGGAAGGAAATGAGATTCATAACTGTTGATAAAGGAAAAGATTAGGAAGGCAACTATCATCAAAACATTAAAATAAGGAAAAAACTGCTTTTCTCTATGAACCCAGAATCATTAAATCAATGTAATGAGCACAATCAAGTACGAGCAGTTACAGGAAACCAGTATAAAGGAACAAGATTTGGGAAAAAACAGGAGTATGACACATCAAGAGCGGATTGAACACCGATCCGACCGCGATCACGACCAGGAATGGGACAAGATCATGCTCTACCGAGACCTAAAATATTATGGCTCAAAAATATAAATAAACATTTTACAAGGTAAATTGATGCCTTATGGTCTATCAGAGAGGAAATACTTTAAGTGTTAGACGACTACAAACAATCGATGAGCATGAAAAGAAAAATCACGAAAGAACAACGATGTGGGACGCATCGGAAAAAATCTAAGTGCTATTTGATATTAACGCAGCTGAGAATAAATTGCAATAAAGAATATGATGAGCCCATCTCCTGAAGATGAATTAAAAAATTAAAAACACTAGAAAGGTGCTTCTGATAAGGACAGGAAAAGCTACGTATCAGAATCTAAAAGCAATTCAGAATCAAAAATATTCCTGAAAAAAGCGGCGAATTTTTCATAAGCGTTCTTAAAGAGATGTGCTGTCACAGTCGATAAATGAGGGCCTATAACTGTATAAAGGAACAAGATTTGGGAAAAGTGACTAGGTACATTCAAAGAGCATTAAAAGCTCTATCAGAATCAAAAAACACCTTGGAGGAACACTTCATGAAGAGGGGCTATATTGGCCGGTATTGATTGCAACCGTATTTATCCACAACTGCATTGGTTGGCCTGTGATTTATGTTCAGCCAGAAAATCCAACAAACCTCTTTGGGACGTCGAGAAGTGTACCTCTGTGGAGTGGTCAAATAGCTCCGTCAAGCGAACTCGTCTGTAGCAGATACTGAACCACTGATATTGATCGATGTTGGGCGGTGTGCGATCAGAAGAAATCGATAGTTCCCCAATCGACATCCTTAACAAAGGCCCCCTTTCAGCAAAGATATACATCCCCTCGCATTTTGTCAACGACGACATTAACTTAGACAACCGGAACTTATCAGTAAATTGAACATTTACATGCCCGTAAATAAACAAATTACTAACCGATGAAGACTAAGCTTTAAACACCGTTTCAAGAGCGTTTAGAACGAATAAAATTCATTAAGATTTGCCTCAAAATATGCTCTATATAACTAAGCAGCTTTGTAGTGATTTTCGTTGCCATCCAACCCGATATAAGTGCTCTTATTAGTCTTTGATGCTAATAGCAACGCTAATCGATATATCACTGGTGTTCCATTTTTGCTTTGCAGGTAAAAATTTGGTTCTGTCTCAACTATGCAGTAAGCAGTTAATACAATTGTTACTAACAACCCATAGTTCAAAAAATACAGAAAGAAACCCTCAAAAGTAATATTTACCACATATTCCAATCTTAAATTTCTCTCCTAGAAAGCAAACTCAAGAATTGTAGTACTTTGCGTTATTTCGCCTACTTGAACAAAAAAAAAATTTGCTCAAATGAATAGTTATGAGCTCAACTAGCTAAAAAAGGCTCATTTTTCGCTTCAGTTATTTTGTGTGAAAATCTGAAGTAAGCGTATAAAAAAATCTTATTTTTAACACCTTTAAAAATTGTTTGATGAGGGCATTTTTTCGAGCACCGCGCCAAATCACCGCCTCATTTCGATTCTGTATGAGGAAAGCAAACTCATGACGGTGAGATTGTCCTTATGAAAATCGGCTCATCCGTCTGCGCTTTCGTGAAACCTCCTTCGACACCCATCTTCGCGCTTGCGATGGCGCAAATATCCACTCAGTCGCGACCTGCAATACGCCCATACTACCAAGCTCTTTATTTCTTCATTTCTGAGTGGAAAGCCGCAAACCTAATATTATCAGCCGAGGAGAGGGAGGGAGAGGGCAGAAGCTGCTCTCAAATCCTGGGCTAGAGGGAAGGGAGTGAAGAAGACAATGTGGTCAGCGGGGAGGATAGGGAGAGGCAAGCAAAGCACATGACATAAAATTCTTGGTTTTGCTGCCATTGGTGAAATTGTTTCGAAAATTGAAAGTCGATTTTGAAGGATTCTTTCAGTAAGAATTTTAACGCAACCAAAACAGCGCTCACCCTTTCCTGACAGTGAAGGTATGTTGTTAAGGTAATGATGTGTATACCAAGGTAATGTTCAACGTGCTTCAGTTTCCATTCATAGGAGTTTGCAAACTCGAATATATCATCATGTACGTCAGCAGCTGCTTAATATATTCGCAACAACTAATATTGCAACCTTTAGAGAAATGTTTCACTCCTTAACAAATTGCAAAATGAGGTTCGATATAGCAGAGCCGGAAGTAGAAACAAACACTGAAGCATAAATTTGTTTGAAGAGTTTTCAGATTTCAAAAACAATGGACTACGCTTAATTTTAGGAGCTTTATTGCCATTCCCCGACAACGTTGCAATGCACAAAATGCTTAACATTAGCTGCATGCATATTTCAACGTTTAACAGATTGCGTTATTACTGTTCAAAGAAACGAAAAAAGAAGACGGAAACACCACAAAAAATAACCTGTTTACTGGGATCAGTGGCGATCGCTCGAGCGAGATTAGCGGTCACCGTACTCTTGCCGACGCCACCTTTACCAGAGAGAATCAATATTTTATGCTTGACGTTCTTCAATCGATCGCTAATGAAAGCTAGATCTTCATCCGGCTTTCTCAGCTCTCCCGATGCGCAAACTGCTTGATTTGGACATCCGGCACACGATGAAACATGAAAACGATTGCGAATTAGAATAGCCACAAACTCTGAATTAAGCTATTCGATAGGGAAAATACATGAAAGGGAAGAGAGAGAGAGAGGAATAAAGAAGCAAGAAAAGAAGAAGAGATGCGAGTTTATAATTCAAAAATGTAAGAATTAAAGAAATATTGAATTATTCTAATATATTCTACTAATACAGCCTGCTGCAAAAAATGTATCTCCACTATGGAGTACTCTTGCAGCAATTATTGCAACGCATCGGAAAAAAAAAACCTCTACCGTAATATTCCAATAGTATTCCATGGAAATTTTTTGAAAATTTGAAAAATTTCTGCATCAAATTTTTTTTTTTCCAAACAAAACGATAGGCTTACTTTTTAATGGAAGTAGAAAAATTATTTAATTTATTTCATGTTCTTATATGGTAATTGTTGAATTTATTCAATAAAACGGAACAAAACTGTATAAAATGCAACAGCTAATATAAAGGATATGAAGCAAGTCTTATTTACGCCATATTTTTCCCTCTCTTATTCAGTCTTTGACGAGGAAAAAATACGGCATTTAATTGAAAAATTCTTCTTTTATGTTCCAGACGATACCAGCATAAAGGTCCCTAACTCTGCATATCCGATGCAAACCACAGACTTCTCCAGAAGATTGTAATTATAGGGAGAGGGGGGGGGGAATAAAGACGATTTTCCAGCGACCATTATCGATGGCTAGATGTCATAATTAAAAATTGTAATTTAAATACTTTAAGGGAATTTTCGTAGGGATTACAATTTTTGCCCTCCCTTCCCCTTCCCTCCTCCAATGCGCACACTCCCTTCCCCCTAAGAATTCTAGGCATTTGTCCTCTTTATACAGCACCTCATCCATATCGATGATCATGCAATTTTTCTCAATTGCACTGCATATAAAAATTCGATCTAATAGAAAAGTTCTTGTTTTTGTCCGAGATTATTTTTGATTCTGATAGAGCTTTTAATGCTCGCGAATGTTCGTAGTCCCTCTTCCCAAGTCTTGTTCCTTTATACAGTTATGGCAGGAATTTATCGTTGAGTATGCAATTTTCTCAATTGCATTTTACAAGTGGGAGGTCGAAAATAAAGTTGGAAAGGTAGAGGGAAGGTATGGGGTGGATGTTTGCCCATATGCGGACAAATTCCTCAACTAGATGACAGCAAATGCAAAAGCTATACCTTTCCAGCTTGTTCACTACTCGTTCCTGGGCAATTTTCGTTCGCATCACTTGGGACGTCCGACATCCTTTCAGTGCAATTGCAGTTCACTGTAAAGCTATCAGTGGTACTTCACGTAAAACGACAATTAGGTCTATATTCGAATAGCACAGAAATATTACAAAAGTCACGATGCCAGAATGAAGGAAAAACATCAGATACTACGTACCACATCACGTAGCCGTCACTGAGTTCAGATCGAACCTGGTTCCACTTCACATCTTTTTTTCGACCACCACCAGATTTAAGCCTGTAGTTATGTGAACATGACTTTTTTGAGGATGTGGTTGCAACACTAGGATGTTTCTTCTAAAATTTTTCGGCTTCTACAGCATAATCCCTAGATTTCTTGCTCTATATCCACGGCATCACATCCCAGGAGGTATTCTCCCATCCCACACAAAAAACCATCCCCCTTTCCAGTTGCATTCCGCATCCGGTCGGCTAAAAAATAAAGTATCTGGAAAACGGTCCAACGAGTTTTATGGGTGTTAAAGAAATGGCAAATTTCCTGAAAAAATTTCCACTGCGTCATATTTGTGACCACAGAAAGTGATAGCGTTTTTTAAAATTTTTATTGAGGGTCGTTTAATCCGTCTAATATTGAATATATAATGCGATGATTTTCGAAAACCTTCAATGCTAACGAATTACTGCTCGAGACGAGGGAAACGATGTGGAGGACCGCCAGTGATACCAAACGGGTGAAAATATCTCAACGAGAGGTTTGTGCGTAAGCATAGTGTAAAACGGGGCACGGAATTCTAGTATGACAATCGAGGTCCGTACGAGTGGGATTGACATGTTACCTTCTTCGACTCTTAGGGAGTAGGAAGGCAGTTCTCCTATCTTCATGTGAGATCGTCCTTGCTTACTACAAGGATTTTTCCTTCTCATTGTTTCTGAATTGTTTTCCCCTTTCCCTACTGCATTAGTGCTTAGTTGAAAACATAGACAAGTAGGAAAAAGTCCATCAAAAAAAAAAATCTTACTGAAAACTTTTTTGATTGTTTCATAGGACCGCAGTACATCCTGCATAGTTTTAATGTTCCTATATGTGAAAATCTACGCACGATTCGGCATATTAACTCACAGTTTTCGTTTCGTTTTGTGGAGAAATATTGTGGGAGAGAATACCTATCGTTGAGATGGATATACGAGGATAGGACAGATCGACAGAACTTTGCAGGACGTTTTGCTTCCTTTTCATTTGTCTTTGCAACGCTAGCCGCATTGGCAAGGAAAAATAGAAGGATCCGTGGTCAAGCCAAAAAATTACGAGAAGCCGTGATTGCAGAGTTCTAACATACCCACGGGTTGAACTATGAGAATGGCGTAGTCGATGATGCTGCAATAATTCCCCATCTTGTCGGTGTTAAAATTCTACTAGTGATATCCCACCGATATTTTCTTAATCAAACGATTTATGGCCACATCGACAAATTTCTTATTTCATTGTTGCTAAATGAAATGAGCATACACAATGACATATGAGTAACCATTGATTGATAATTAGAATTAAACGTCTATTTTATGAGAGTTGAATAACTTATTGAGAGATAATCTGTTGAAAAATATTTCCTTCTTCTTTTTCCAAGAAGGAATTTTTGCACAATCAAACAAATAGAACTTTTAATTACTAAAATATTTGTAGAATAATTCTCATAATGTGTTTTTTCTAATATAAAATATACTTTTGATATAAGCATTTATTATAGAGTAATAATAGTTTGTTTTTTTTTTTTTTGTTGTATTGCCTATATAGATTAGATTTTCGAAAATCTATAAAATGATAAAGCAATTGTGATATTTTGCTCCATCGTATCGAGAAATCTTGAAGCGAAGGGCGCAGTTCGTAATCGTTGTTTTCAATTTAGATGCCCGCCCCTTCTCTTGAGCGCTCTTCAATTCTCATTAGAAATGCGACTTCAGTTATTGATGATGGTTGCATTTATAAGTGGGTAAATTTGTCATATGATTCGTCGATTTTCATATCAGATTCTTCCCGTAAAGCAAATATGAAGTTTTGTTGATGCCATTTACCCGGTATTACATTTACCCGTATGACATTTACCCTAGGTAGTGCGTATTTTTCATCATTGAAGAAATTGGTGCATTTACTTAGTGTTTTTTTATAGATTAGTGCTAATTAGGGATAAAATAAGGTGTTGAATAATTTTTGATGTAAATCAATGATAATTAAGGTGTTGAGAAAAGCTTTTCGTTAATTGATCTATTGTTTAGGTTATCACATTCAATAACGCTGATTCGTTATATTATTGACAGTGAATGCGAGTATTTAATTGTACAAATTTATCAATTTCTACCTTTCACGAGATAATATCCTCATCGGAAGTATTGCAGTTGTCTTCAAGGATATAAAATGAGCAGCCTAGAAGGGGCACGTGTCGCATTGCTAGCATGTGGTTCATATAATCCACCAACTGTGATGCATTTACGAATGTTTGAAGCTGCGCGGAGCTTTTTGGAGAGTCGATACGATTGCAACGTTGTAGAAGGTATTATCAGCCCCGTAGCGGACTCTTTCGCTAAACCTGGACTTCTTCCCGCCTGCAATAGGTATGTTTATTTATTTCATTTCATATTGGTAGAGTTGTTGCACACTTTGCCGAGCAAGGCTCTTTCGTCTAATTTTGTCGTATTCGTCAAATAGCGTATGAAACGCATAGTGAAGCTGACTAAAGGGTACCCACTGGTAAGAAATATGCAACTTCGATGCGTCGGCTGTACGCTACCGAAAGAGTAGGTAATTCTAATCGTTTATTTCCATGGGAATACAGATGTAAGTACAGATGTACTTAGCAACAGGTAGGTGTAACATGTTGTAAGTAAATCATAATAAGTCGTAAGTTTAAAAAAAGAAGGATAAATATGAGGTCTTTAAAGGGAATTAAAGAACCACCAACAAGTTGAAATAAAAATGATACAATTTATTAGCTAATTACTGTAATAAATATTTATCATTTCATAATTTTTATTGTTTGTTAATATTTGATTTTCTCATCTCTTAGAATATAAAAGAGCAATAATTTTGTTGAATCCTTTGAATTCATATAATTTAATTTGAAATTTAGAACATAAATTGCATATTAAATATTTTTAATTTCCTTTTTTTGTATAGTAACGTAATAAAATTCATTAAAAACTAATATTTATTTATTTTTTGAATATAATTGACACATTTTGATCACTATTTTTGCATGAAAATTTAATTCGATACATTACAATGCTTCTAATCTATAAGAAAGCATCAAGGCAATTGTTTTGAACTACATTTGCTTTTCGAATTAGTACTCGATGCGCTTTTTTTTCATTTCTGGTTCACGTTAAGCCGATCTTGTTCTTTCTCTTCCCCTCCCTCCTTATTTTTTTTCCTTTCTCTCTCCTTACTTTCCTCTCTTTCTCCCACCTTATTTTTCCCTCTCTCTCTCGAGCCTTCTCCACATTTTCCATGCTCAACACCATTGCTTCTTGTAATTTCTTTA
Organism: Baylisascaris procyonis; assembly: GCA_037389465.1. Classification (NCBI taxonomy): domain Eukaryota; kingdom Metazoa; phylum Nematoda; class Chromadorea; order Rhabditida; family Ascarididae; genus Baylisascaris; species Baylisascaris procyonis. The sequence continues at coordinate 3,270,243 of JAZARR010000088.1, read as the reverse complement.
GCTTGAAGCATTTTCACACAATCGTTTAGATCTACCATCGTAGGTATTTGATCTAATATTTGATTAATCTTAAAGCGTTTTTAATATTTTAGCGTAATATCCTCATAAAAGAGAATTAACTGCGACGATCAATGAAAATATTCAACATTTTATGGGAATTTCAACAATTTATAAGCGATTACTATACCGCAATACTCATAACAATTTATAAGTGGAAACACGACAATATTCCACAGAATCACTCAGCAACAACATAATCGAGTCTTGCTCTATCTTTTATGCTGCAATCCCTTCGCATATTCCTATCTCAATATCGGTAGCACTAGATCGACGAAAGTTTGCTGGATGGCTACTCAAACCTACCTTAGGGATCATTTCGAAAAACTTTTCGTCCCATTTTGTATGGTTGTCGGAAATTTTTCTATAATTGAAGTCCGGCGATTCCAGTGCTATTATGGATTGTTGTAATTCTATATACAAAAACATGGATTAGTACCTTCTGAGCGTGTTGGGGAGCCGGCACACCTAAGCCAAAAAGGTGGATATTTTTTGACCTTATCACAGTATCGGTATTAGAAATGTTTACTAAATGGCCAGCAAGGTTCACAACCGAGAGTTACGAGTATGAGGACTTCGGAAACGATGTTTCTATAGAACAAGTGTTGAGGGGAGAGGGGGGGGGGGGTGAGGAGGTTTTTGATCCTCTAGCGAGATCATCATCGTAAATGCTCCAATTACCAGCAAATTTCATGAATAAGAGCTATTGAGGAGCATAATGATAACCAACATTACGCTTCGAAGGGCTAATTAACAGGAGAGTGGTTTTTGAGTCTATTGAGAGGTCAACTTTGGAAGGTGGTATCCAGTTAACACCGGTATTTATTTGATATAAAAAGAACCATTTAATGTTTAAATATGATACCCTTCACGAATGACTCATCCTTATCAATTCATATATATCGTTTAAAAATGATATCGCTGAAATAGAATTAAAAACCTTTAAGGAAGAAAACTTCTTCACTCCTTGTATTATATTTTTTTCGCCTTCATATAATCTATTCCTATTCTAAGTGATGAAAGTGGAAAATTCCCTCGATCGTGTTTCGTGATTTTTGAATTGTTGCCTTTTTGCATTTGTGAAGATTTTATTTTAACGCAAATTCACTATTGTTCTATTTATTGGCACATTGAAGAAGTCTCGAATGCTATCTAGAATTGAACGGGACTCATTAATAGCAGTATAGAGATATTGTTGTTATCATAGAGGTGGATTATTGAGTAGGTGGTGCTTAATGCGTGTATAGATATTGAATAATTATCGAATGTGATACGCATACACAAATATATCGGCGAGTCGCAATAGTGCAATCACTACTGTAGATTTTTGATCGATGAAATTAGAGGATTTAAATTGATCGATGAGTATAACTCGTATATTTATGTTCTAAGCGTTTTTTGTTGTTTATATGCTCTTTTCGTTATCATTGCCTGTTTTATATATTAAACGACGGTTAGGTTTTCCTTCTTCCCTTTTGACTTTTTATTTTTTTTCTCTTTTTCGAATTATTCGGCAAAAAAAAATGCGAAAGAAAACAGCTAATGAGCGAATGTTTTCTTGTTGATAATAGTAGTTAGAATAAGCATTGAGGAAGGCATTTAGTTTTTAAACGACAAGTAATCGTAAATTGTATTCGATGACTTTTAATGACTTTTCTTTAGTGAGCTATAGATTCGTTGAAATTTTCCACAATGATTTGTGGAAAATGCGCTAATATGCACCAATGCCTTACTGTTGCCATTTCTTTAGGTGCATGCAATATATGCGAAGATACCAAATTTTTCAAAGATATGCCTATTTGTAAAAATTCAGAAATTCACGTATTATTATAATGACTCTGAAGCAGATATATTATCATCTGTTTCATGTTGGATGGAGCGTATAGAAGCGTGGGGAGACGAACAGTGATGTTTGAAAGGAGCTGTTGCATAATGTTCTGGTGAAATTTGCTGCTGATTCCACCTGATGCATACCAGCCAAAGAAATTGACGCGTGTATTTCTAACAGAGAGACTATTTTGCAGGATGCAAATGGCCGAACTTGCAGTGAAGAGTTCAACATGGATTCACGCAGACAATTGGGAATGTTCGCAGAAGCAGTGGACCCGAACGATTTGTGTTTTGAAGCACTTTAAGGATGTGCTGGATAAGAAGTTCGACATTGGCGCTCGTGTCAAGTTGATGCTGCTTTGTGGCGGCGATGTGGTCGATACGTTTTCGGTAATTACACCGAAAGGGACCAAACTATGGGATCCCGCCGATCTGCTTGAAATTGTTCGCGATTTTGGTAATCTTTCTTCTGTTTACTGTGCTTAGAGGGATATCTAATTGTCTTCCTATAAACGAACGTTATTTTAGCAATACACCACCTGTTGCGCTTGATTGGTGCGTTAATTATTTGCTACATCAGTTTTTTTTGAGTTGTCACCTTAGTGAAACTTCTGAAATATTAATTCACTAATATATTCAATCAAACAACATACACCTTCGCCCTTCTGATCAAGGCTTACTGAAATAATCTAGATACATACAACGAAGTTTTTGTAGTCGCAGCACTTTTTCTTGCCCCAGAAGTTCAACCAGTCTTAATGGTCCAAGAGATTCAAATATTGTTCTAAAGTGAGTTTTATATATATATATATATATATATATATATATATAATGTTATGCAGGTTATAATGCAGGCTGTGCTCATACTTTTCACGTTTTTCACACCTTTACCTGATTTGACTTATTCAAGTAGGAAATAAGTACTACTTATATGGTTGATAAACGAAAGACAGATGGTATGGCAATTCATTTTTGACGATTCTGCGCGTGTACCATGTAGGAGAGTTCACCTGAAGTCGTTGTTGTCGAGGCTTATATCGAAGAAAGCTTCCATTTAACGCAGTTATTGAGTAGGGGCTTCATTTGAGCGAAAATTCATTAGGATCCATATAAGATGTAAGCGCTGTATTGTATATAAGTAGTCCTTGAAGGAAATTTATGTTCAATAACCCTTTCAGATACCCACTCAAAGGCTTCCTCATCTCAAACACTAATGTATGACATCGTTCCCATTTGTCTATCTCCTGGTAACACATATAAGTACCTCTGAAGTATCTATCATCAAAAAGTAGTGTAATGAAGGAAACCGCTTTGAACAATATGCGATCCTCTTGAATATACTATAAACTTTTCTTCAATAAAAGCGTGGTCGATGAGCAACGCCGTAATTTGAGTTCCTATGCTTCTATTCAAACAACTGTTGTATGAGTGATTTCGTAATGCTAGAATCGTTGTGCATCTCATTTCAAATTGAAAAATGCAATCGCATTTAAAGCGTGTTGAACATTGGGATCGATCTTATCTTAGTTTAAATGAAGTGGCGCCACGGAAGAGTGTATTGTCGAGTGGATATGGAACCGCGAGAATTTTTTATCAGAGATGCGATCAAACGGGAGCATGAGAAACTATGATACTTCGCAATTCTTTGCCTGGGGATATTTATATAAACCACAAAATCGTCCCTAGTCAATCCCTATAGTTATGAAAACTTTTCAAAACGCGACACTTTCGAGGACCATGACGATATATCGCGAGGATTGAAGTACTCTTGGTCCATAGCATCTACGGTCATATTGCAAGTGGTACATCTCCCTGATTAGGTGACTGAGTTCATTTCCACATGTTTCTTCTGCGAAAATCAATAAGGGAATACCTGGTAGATGTGAATTAAACAATTCACAGACGGTATTTGCACAAGCGAATAGCAAAAAAAATAAAAGTATAGAACTGCATCATTGATGGCTTCAAGTTCAATTGCTTATTTTTGTTGACCATTAGTATTGACTTTTAAAAAAAATTACAGATTTTGAAAAGTAGATTTATCTAATCTTCTTGAAAAGCGAGGTCGTACTTGAGCCGTTTTCTATTAAAATTCATCATGATTCTGCAGAAACATACCCAGTTAATGAATGAGGCTTTTAGGCATTCTACAAGTGGTATAGTGGAAAGTTTTTCATTCCAACAACTGCAATGGTATTAATTCAGAAGGCAAAAGTTTGCTTATTATAATATAATATGGTCATCTCTTTCATTTACGACTATGGAGAGGAGCAGGAATTTTGTAATGTTTTTTTTTATTGAAGATCGTACGAAGTGAACGCAAATATCAGTGAGAAAGATAACTGAAATTTTGAAGAATACGATTTGGCATATTTAAATGCTGAACGTTGGTTTAGGTTTGGTAGTGCTGTCACGCCACAACTCAAAGCCAATGGAAACTCTCCAAACCCTACCGTTTCTTGATGGATTTCGTTCAAATGTTTACGTTTTCGACGATGATGTGATGCCGAACGAGGTGAGCTCAACGAGAGTTCGTAATGCGATTCGATGCGGTAAATCCGTCAAATATTGCATTGAAGACGGCGTTCTGGAGTACATCCTCGAGCACCATCTCTATGCTGCCACCACATCTCCAAAGCCTCCCACCAGCCAAGCAGCCATATCGCGCGACAACGCTGATGAGAGGCACAAATCTTTCGACGACGAGTCCGCCAATCGTAACATCTAGTTCTTTGATCGTAGATGTTACTTCCTCTTTCTCGTAACGTTAGGTTGCCGCATCGTGCCGCTCCTATTTCGTTATTGCTCACATCTTTGAAGTGCGCAAAAATAGAATTTCGAAGATGGACTCGTATTGTTGTTGGTGCTGTGGTGCAGCTTGAGGAATCGATGGTTCAACTGTGATCAGCGTCAGGCATTCCGCGATGTTCCAGATTCGTTGTGCGATTATCCAACCAGTTTCTCTTTCATTATTGCATGTTGATCTTACTTTCCTCTATCAATCAAACGTTAAGCATAATGGGGGAAGTAAGGGGACTAAAAAAATACGTGATAAATGCTGTTCAACTCACTCAGGTGCTTGTCTATTTTTGGCTTTTATAGTCAAATTTAATTTGTTTATCATTTCTAATCAAGAGTATAGTTGCAATTGAAATCTCATGGTGCCAAAGATCAAAGATTACTCGAAAAAATTTTCTCAGTTATATACACTAATGGTATTCTTTAATACAAATACATTGAAAGTAGCTTCAAAAGTAATCCGGCGATGGGCGATCAATCAAACGAACAAAGGAGTAAATCAATTTTAAAAAGCGCATTTCCTCTTTAACCACCCTTCTGAGGGTAATTTAAAAATTCTTCTTTAATCCATCGAATTAAAATTCGTTTTTAGTGATACTTTCAATCAATTCAAATTTAAAGCAGTAAGGGGATATTCTATGCAAGCCATCTCATGAAAAATCCATCGCAGCGAAATTGTTTTATTTGTATTTCGTTGAGTTGCGTCGATTTTGACAATTTTTTTTTTGATGCATAAAATATTGAATATTTTTTGAAATTTTCCTTATGAGCTTTCATAATAAATGAACTCACTTTATGAGAAGTGCCTCGATTATTAAGATTTTACTCGATAAGTTTTTCTCTTTCTCAAAAAAAAAAATTTTTTTTTCTATTATTTTTAATTAGCTTCCACTTAAAATTCTCCCCCTCTCTCCTCTACTGTTTTTTTTTCTTTCATATTTAGAGATAATATCTAAAAGATTTTGATCAGATTTGCAACAACATGAGGTTTCTTAAATATTTTCCCAAATGATCCATGATCTCGAAACATTTTTTTTTCCTTCCCGATGAATTGGCCTTATCGGTGAATGCGGTCTTTCAACAACGAAAAGAGCTTCAAATTTTACTCTTTTTTTTTTTTGAGATGTTGGCCTATAATGTTTTTTTTTTCTAAAAATATCTCTAAACAGTACTCACATAGCATTTAGGGATTCGTTTTTGTGACCAAATGATAACTGTTGTGATATTAACTTGAATTTTATTTTATTTTTTTTTTTTTTGATATTGAAAGAAAACGTTGAGTTTACTTCATAGTTCACCGGGTAATTATTGATGAATAGTTGACGCTAGTTTATATAGACAAGCATCTCATGCTTTAATTCGTCATTCCAAACATTAAGCGCTAATTGGTTGCTATTAAAGCACACCAAATGCTAAATCTCATTGTTTGAGTCATTCCGTTGTTTCAAATCGTGTATTTAGACCTCATTTTTTTAGGATCCATCAATAAGGGATTCTTTAAATTTTTTTTTTTAAATTTTTTTATCGCATTCAAAGAATATATTTGATGAGTGATAACAATTTTTTTTTTTTGTGATTTTGTTAATTCGGTTGCTTTAAATGGTCCTCTCTTATTTTGCTCATTTTTTTTTACTCAATAGAGAGGGTCGTTTTTTTTTCTTTCAATTCTCATAGAGGCGCTATATTTCTTTCAAAGGTGCTATTAAATAGTCAGCTGATTGTTTGTTTGTTTTTTCTTTTTCTAATTTTTAAATATCCCATTGTGAATTCTGATCTGGTCATTTCGCCCCGAAAAATTTTGTTGTCGATTTTATCTCATTCGTTTACCTTTTTTTTTATTATGTGATTTATTCCATTCGTCTTCCTTCATATCTATTTGTTTTTTTTTTCAATATTTTTTGACTGTATCTTTTTTTTGTGTCGTTTTGATGCTATAGAGTTGTTACGGCTTCAAAATGCGCTAATAAGTAATTGTTGTCTACGATGATAGAACATCACTGTTGTGGGCTGTCGCTTCAAATTAATCTAACTTTCAGTTTTTATATTGTCCTTTTTTTTCCGGCGAATGTCCGATTGAAAGAAGGGAGAGGAGATAGGAACAGGAAATTGCGATGAAAATAATTTTTAAAAAAAAAAATAGAAATACGCCTGTAACAACTCTCATATGAAAATAAATTTATGCAATGAAATGTGATTTAAATCAGGGTGCATTCCAAATTTTTCAACGACTTATGTGAACTATTTCGAAGTGTTATCGGGTGTTTAGTTAATGAACTAAAGAGAAGCGCTTACCTATAAAAGCCTTACTCATCATTGTGCGATCATTAGTGTTGCAGTAAAAAGATGAGAATTTTTTTTTTTCGTAATTTACAACGTTTCAAATCGTTTTTTAAATTTAAAAAAAAATATTTTTGTTTATTTCTGAAAGTTTGTGCTTTCATTTGTTGTTTTGCAATTTCTAGCTCCCTGAAACGGAACGAATCGTGCTGCATTCGGTACACCCTCTAAATCAGCAATTATTATTTAAAGAACGAAGAGGGGGGAGGGATGATGGATAGAGATCTCTCAGTAATATGGAGTAACCCGTTGCAAATCTCTTATAACTTCAATAATTTATCGGCAAACGGGATATACTATGCTGAGAGGGTGTGCTACTTAAGTTTGTGATAATACTTTTTTTTGCATTAATCATCAATCATACTTCACTATGTGCCTATTTCAATTAAAAAGTAATATATGAATGAAATTTGTGGAATATGCTTTATGAAAGCATCGTTGATATTTATGGTGGTGGGGGAGGAGGGGGGGGTTGTTTAATTTTGCGGTATCGTTTTTGCGGCTTTTTTTTAAACTTATTTCTTGTGTGGTAATATTTGCTTAGCAAACGCACATTATTATTCAAGGTGTCTTTCGCTCACTTTTTTTTTTTTAAATATATATTGAGCGATCATTTCTATTTACGATATAATAAAAATCTTTTATTTATTTTTTTTTCTCAATTCCATTATTTTATAATAATAGAATAATGCAAGATAAATTCGATGGCTAAGTGTGTTTTATTGTCGATTAGCGATGTACACTGTAAATATATCCATCCGATTGTAGTGTTCATTGGTCATCGGCTACTAAATAGTCGCAAATTTTTGAAATTCACTGAAATAGATTGAGAAGGAGCGAAATCGATTTGCATCATAATTTAGAAGGATTTGTGTGGAAAATTGTGTGGGAAATTTTTTGTACAAATATATAAATTTACTATAATTTTCATTGTAGTTTTCACTGTAATTATTAGTGAAAATCTACTGAAGAGTATTTAGATTCGAAAAAATTTTATTCAAAACCTCGATTATTTTGGCCATGATCTATTGTCTTTTGATTATATAATTCTTTTTTTTTTTTTAAATTTAAACGACGTTGAGAAAAGAAACAAAAAAAGGAAAGAAGCTGCAAGGCTTGATAGGAAACAAACGCAGAAAAAGTGCACAACATTCATAATAAAAAACATGAAACAAGGAAGTAATTGAGCGCAAGTAAGATTGGATTGAATAGGTGACTCGATTACTAGCTAATTAAAGAAAAGGTAACATATATCTAAATTTATAAGATATGATCGAAATAATAGTCCATATATGTCATAAATTTTTTTAAAGTAACCTATATCGTTACTGAATTTCCGTTGGTAATAAATTTCTAATTGGAAAAGAAGACAAATATGAATCTAATTATGAGTGTGATTTTATTCATTCTACTTCAACGATTACCCATTCGTCTCATGACGTTCAAGTGCAACGGCATGAATCATTTTGTTTTCTCTATACACTTTTCTCTCTCAACGTCAGGGGAACCTTTGTTTAAAGTGGTAAATAATCATCATTCTGTCGCTTATGGTCTCGGGTGATGAGACATCTCAAGTGCGCTTCAGGTACAAATACAGTACTTTGACAGCACAAATACAGTACTACTACTTGCAGAAAAATGAAATAGTATAGATAGAATACAGTTGCACTTTTAGAGGACTAGCGCAACAAGTGCTGAGTATTAGTACAACATTGTAGTGAATATTTATGGTTGTTGGAGGTTACCACTGAGTTCGCTTTGTGCTGGTTACTCTACCAAAATGAATAAAATTAGAAGTTGTAGTTATTTCCCGGCGTTGAGCTACTCTGGTGGCTTAATAAGTAAGTTGCAAAAATGTGATTTGTTAAACGCAACCATTGAACGCTTACAGATATATCTGCGATTATCTGGGATTATTTAGATAAATACTTTTCTTTAAGTATTTAGAGTGATGATAAATAATGGCTTTATTTTCAAATCATTTCATGACAATTGTACCGCATTTTTAGTCAAATAAACGTGACAAATTAAAAAATCGAGAAGTAACCAAAAACTAAAAATTTACGAATTTATTAACCGAAGCATGTTGTTCTAATAGAAGTCAAAGGAGACAGATGGAAAATTTCACCATTAGACAACTGTGAAATCCATTCGACGAGGCGACGGAAAAAACTGAGTATATGAAAGAGGAGGATGTAGTTTTTTTCGTTCTCAGGTGAGCGAAGAGGTGGGAGGGGGGGGGGGAGGATGTATAATCAAAAGACAGCTGTAATTAGTCGATTAAGGATTTATAGAATTTCCCCAAATTTTTTGAACATGCAAACATTATTAATGAGATTATAGAGTCGCTATTTTGCAGTCTATTACTTTTGAAATTACATCAACTCCGTTGAAAATCTTGGCTAATGTCTGAAAAACTAGGATATATGTAATTGGAAGTCTGGATTATGAATTCGAGTTAATATGAGCCTTTGTGTATGAATGTTTTTTTTTTTAATTAGAAACTGTTCTAATTTCTTCCTCGATGATAGGATCGCCCTCGATCTTCTAATGAACCAAAGAACTTCCAGATACATTTCTACAATATACGTATACCTTCGAGCAGCATTACGTTCCGGAGTTCTGAAATTTTCTGGTTCAGGAAATTAAGGAACTGACCCTCAAATTTGAATCTGCAGAAAGTTGAGAAAATTATCACTTCCCTCGACTATAGATCCTAACGTCTTTGCTCATATGTCCATCCAAAAATTCTGGGAACCGTTTAAGTGCTGAGACTTATAAACAAGGTATTATAGTATAGTGGTTAATGCTCGGCGCATAAATGGTGTTGGATAGCGCAGTGCTAGTTCGCCTGAGTCTTGTTTCATTCCGGACTTACCTTCTGTAAAATGGCTTATCCGGAAAAAGGCTGGATGTTTCGAATGAAATAGTAGATACATTTTGAAAGTTAAATAGGGAAAAATTACTTCATATGCGTTGATCAACACCTCAACTAACGTTACTTGTGACGTTCCTTGTTCAAGCATTATGCATGACGTCATCAAGAGTCACTTAGTTCCGTGTCTGAAATTCTAATAATCCCGAAATAAAGTAAAATGGAAACGATTTCGGGAGAAAAAATGGGGCCATTTTTCCGTAAAAACATCACTGACTCATAGGTGATGTTGCGTGCTCGAATGTATGCACTCTCCTTATTTTACATACTCTCTATTCGATGCACCATTCAACTAGCACATTCGCTTCCAGTTGTCGCACTCACTCACATACACACCACACACCAACCAATATTGCCGACCTATCAGTCGACCCTGTCTGTCAACCAGTGTGTCGCTTAGAGAACGATGATTCCTTCACAAATACTGACTCGACTAGCTTCGTTTATCAGCATCCTCATATGGATTGTTATTAATTTACCTTTTAAGTTTATTTTAGTATTCAATTGCGATATTCAATCCTTGCTTTATTGCTTCGTTTGTTACCTTTATTTCAAAATGCTTTTCTTAGAAAATTAGTACTACTAGCGTTACTTAATCGAAGAATTTCATTGCGATTCCTGGGAAATTTTGAATTACCCGAATTTAATAATAGTGATGATAAAAATTTTTATTTATACAATAATGAAAGTCGGATTTTGTTATTTGAACGATGTGATTTAAAAAAAAAAGAAGTGATTCTATCAATATCGATATCAGCATGTAGACGTTTATTATTACTATTATTAACTAAATTTTATCCGTGTGTATTTTCAGGTTCACTGTAATATTTTCTAAGTATGAAAAAAGTAAATCATTTGTTAATATAATAAATAACTATCAAAATTATCTCATTTGCTAAAATTTGTTAAAAAAATACTTAATTTTTCAATAATTTCACTAAGTGAGCTATTTAAATTATGATTTTTTTTTTATTCTTATTATGCACCTTTTTTTTTATTGAGAGCTTTTATAGAAAAATATAAAATAAAAATTTAATTTTTATTTCACATTTTTCCTCTTAGATAAAAATGCTCATAGTTGTACTTTGCAGTATAAAGTTTAAAAATGAAATTTTTTTTTTTTTTTTTGCACATAGCAGGAAGTGGACAGGAAATTGTTGAAGGCAAAGTTTTTCGTTAAAAATTTTCCCGTTTCTCGATCGCCTTCTTTATATATCGCTAAATCTCGTCTTATGACTGCTGATTGCGTTGTATCAAAGATATGCCACTCATTTCCGTTGAGTCGATTCTTCACTTCCGCTTCATTTCTCAGTCTCTTTAATTACCCCATTAGGGAAGCAATTCATTGAGATGAGCAACTATAGCACAATAAAGCATTATGTGCTATTCATTTAGTAAGTGCTAATATTATGGAGGCACTTTCCTGTTCACCTCCAATTATGTCAATAGCAGAAAAGTCGTTTTGCACCTTTCAAATTTTGTCAATAATTGACAGCCGCATACAGAAATATTGCCAGTGAGAAATTGCTGACTTCAAAATAGAAACTTTTTTTTTATAAAATATATATATATTTATTATACTATAATATAGAAATGTTTATTACATTGTATAAAATGTTTACACTTATCATTTGTTTATTTTCTCTTTCAAATATAAACAACAAATCGCAATACGGCTGTCAATTTTCATAATGATTTATTGAGGAGAATTTCTTCATAAAAGCTGATTTATTTCCAACATCTAAATTCAATAATGACTATAATTATAAGTTATTAATATTATCGATTTGTTTTTATCTATTGTTGATTTGCCTCATTCGATAGTAACCGAAATATACAATTATGCTGAATCATCGGGGGAATATTCGAAACAAAAAATATAGAATATAAACGAGGGAATTTATGAATTTTTTATAAATAAAATATATATTTTAAATTGAAAACAATTATAAAATATATTTTAGTTTTTTTTTTTCTTATTTGTGATGAGTATTCTAAGTGATTTTTATTTGTAATTTCTGAAATAGTATAGTCTGTGTTCTGATGTAAATTATTTCTATTGCTGAATAATAAATACTACTTATATCTTATATTTACGACCATTTGTTCATTGTTCGAAATGTGGAATAACTTTTTCATTTTATCGATATTCGTCTTTAAATGATTTTTCACTGTTTATTAATTTCTCAAAGGCCAATGCATATAGGAGGATTTTTTTTTATAGTTTATATATTTATAAGGTTCATTAAATCTAGACATATTGGGGTTCATTTAAAAGAGATTTTTGACAGATCTAAGATAGAGAGTACAACTACTATAAATGCAATTTATCTAAAGTGACTTATGGATAGGATTTTCGATTACGCCATCATATATCATACGTCAATGGTGTCAAAATTGGCCAAAATTTTTGCCATTGGTCAAAACTGATTTTCCTTTTTTTCTTCGTTGGCTTCAAAGTTGCCTCATTTCTTTTTCCACCGGAAATTATGGCATTTAAGATGTGCTTAATATTGCGTAGAATAAAAGTTGATTAGAAATTTGTTGCTATTTTATTCAATGCGAGAAGATTAGATATTATGTGTTGATTTATCCGATGATTGAAAAGAGGATTTCAGCGGTGATTCGAAAATAAGATAAATCGACGAACGACAAAACTCTCAAATAAAATTTCTATTGCTATCACAACGATCTGTTAGCTATCCAGTCGGGTGTCGACTTGTGTTTATATTCATATAACGATAAAAAGCGTCATGCATATAACGATATGCATCCTTTTCATCGCCGAATTGCCACTTTTAATCGACAGCATTGAACTTCACGGTGACAATATATGTCCAGTTGAAGAAGAGTAAGCACTTTTTCCATATAATACATTTTAGTGGTACTTAACGATTCGAGGATCCCTTAATTTTTTTTTTCTAAATAGAAAATGTTTGTCGAATGTGAACGACTTTTTAAAGGTTATTTGTGAAGAGGCACATTTCTACGTTGGAACAAAGGAAAACGCAAAATAGAATCTGACGTCACATTCCTTCATCTGTAATGAAAAGGTATTGTGTAAGTGAATGTCTGTGTACAGAGTTCACCGGTGCATGTGTATTTAACAATTGCTCGGATCTTATATCCTGGCATATTAAAACGGATAAAAATGCATTCGATTCGTCTCAAGTAAAAAAAAACCCTCTGCCATTTCTAATTTGAAATTATTTTAGAATTAAAGTCGACCTTCCTCCTTTCTAGAAAAATTTAAGTTCTCTTATTTTAGTAAAGCAACTGTTGAGATCACATATCATATTAGAGATAGAGCTGAGTTCTTTTTTTTAAATAAAATTTTATTCATTGCCTCAAATACCACTAACTTCTGCTAATAATTTATGATCGTATTCAGCATTGTTAACTTATTGCTGAAATTGGGGATGTAAAGATTTTTTAGCTTTTTGCATCTAGATAGTAGTTCTTTAGAACTCTCAACATTGCAGAGCACATTGTGTGCTCTGCGATTCCATATTGGTACGTACATGCACAAATAAATAAATAAATAGATAAACTTGTATATATATATATATATATATATATATATATATATATATATATATATATATATATATATATATATATATATATATATATATATATACCTAAGCATTTACTTATGAAGAGATAAAATGAGTGAGATCAAAGTGCGGGCTGCAAGTTGGATACAGTGCTATGTAATCTTTCGAGGAATTCACTAATGTTTGATCTATTGCAGCAAATGTTATCCAACAACGTGCTAAGATTCCATTTTTGGATGCAAAAAAGTGCATGTATCTTATGGGTGGATCAGTTACTCGCATATTTTCCTCCACTGCAAAATTCTGAAGTTTTCAGTCGTAATGCCTTTTTTTGATGATTCATTCAGGATATTGAATAACTGTGGCATTAGAAGAGTATGTAAATATAATATTATAATACGGGTATATCCTTCAAAACTTATTTTGTATACTTTATACATACTTGAATTTGCGGCGATTTGAAAGGTTCTCTATGAAATCCCATTTTTATTGAAATAAAAGTAAATTTTTACTGTAGATTTGGTGAGGTCAACACATCTGACAATATATGAGGATGAAAGATATGTTGTTGGAGCAGATGTGATATTTTCAGGAAAGAGGAACTCATGCTTCAGAAGCACGAACAAACGGTGGTACTTCATACTACCGAGGCATGTCTTGATATCACACAAGGCTTCAGATGCAAAGTTAAAAAGTATTTATTTATTTATTTATTTATTTTATTTTTTATTTTTTTGAAAACACCTTTTCTTTATTTGATTCCCTTGGTTTTTATTCATTAATATTTGTTAGTCTTCTTATTAAATGAGGCTTACATGAGCTCATCGTCTCACACATTTGAGCTTATTGATGCCATTTATCGTCATCACTTCGCGTATCTTTATAATCGAAATAAATGAATTATAGGCTTGTATTATAGGCCACTAAAGAAGTAGAATCCTTACTCTGACGGATTCACTAGATTTTCTGCATCAATTGCAGCATGTTATCTTGCTCTTTTTATGCACTTTTACAAATTTGCGTAAATGCAAAGTTTATATATATATATATATATATATATATATATATATATATATATATATATATATATATATATATATATATATATATATATATATATATATATATATATGTCTGCCGCTTCCTCAGATAGCTGCCGTTGAGGCTAGAGTTGCGAAGTTTGATGGGTATAGTTTTCTGCACTCGGCGATCACTTTATGCGGAATCGCTGGTTGACCGACCGGTTTCAAAAAGAACTGTCGAAGGTGCAGTGTAGGCAGTTTTGCTTTCATGTTGTGAGCCGTCGGCTCGAATTTAAAAATGGATTTTTCGTGGAAAATTATCGCGGCCGAATGGTTTAGCTAAATTATGAGTGCATCATTACGAATATTTTGTTTTTATTGAAAACTGAAGACAGTGGCCGACCCCATGAATGGGATTACCATAGCGCATATTGTGCCATCAGCTGTTCTGATGCGCTTTCCCATTAGCCACTTTCTTCCTCAATGTTTTTGATTTGTTGCTGCGATTGATTCCAATATGAATGGTTCGCATTTTAATCGAAAGCGCCATCGTCAAATGTTCCATTTGTTTTGATTGGTGAAAAGCATTTCCTTTGAGTTTATCAATTTGCCTACCGCATTCTGTATGAATGAACCATGGAATATAAGCGTTTTGTATCATCTTCGATGATTTTAATTCCCATTCAATTTTGTTTTCAAAGGAAATTTGACCGGAATATACCGTCTTACCGGAATGTAGTGTATGGGAATTCCGGAGTGAAATGAGAATAATTGTAAATGGACAGCAAATACGTTTGTTGAGTGCTACAAATGAATTTTTCGTGAAGTGCGTTTTTCTTAGTTATGCGGGGAATAGATTTATAACCTCAGGGACATCTCGGTTTTTGGTGAAAAAACTGAGGACTATAGGAGAGAAGGTCACTGACGAAGAAAATATTGGCACACTGTAAAATACGGCTAGTGCAAATGCTCTATTTTCCTTATGTCGCTTGATTCGATCAGTGGATCGCTCACACTCACATAGATGGATCCACTTAGACAAATATTGGAAATATAAAGAAGGTTTATTGACCAAGAATGGACAAAAATTGGTTGTTCGCGTTGGCCAAATTTTACACTCTGCCGAATATATTTACTGCGGTTATGCACGTTGATATAAAAAAATAATACCGATTAAGAATAGAATCAAAAAACTTTTATTCACATTTCGATTATGTTCGTTTTCCTTTTCGGAAATATTTTGTCAACTTGAACTGCGAGCATTTTTTTTTAAATTTCTAAATTATGGTAGGTATAATCTTCGAGGAATATCCTTAACGATCTTCTTTCAACCAGGCAGTCAGAAGTTCTTTTCTGGAAAATTACATCCACTTATTTTTTGTGACTTTAATTTAATAGTCTTCTTACATGATGCTTTATGATCATCGATGAAGTATAAAGCTTTTCGATGAGTTCAATTTTATCACTGCGATGGGGTTTAATGCATATTTTCATCTCTTATTTATTTAATCTTTGATAGTATCACGGCAGTTTGGCAAGCCATAGTTGTTGTTTTTTCCTACTTCCCAACTGGGTTTTTTTTTTTCAGCAATGGTACGAAGATTTCCTACAAAGGTATTCCTAATAAAGTCAAGAATATCGTCTTGAAATGTTGCCTTGGATATTTTCAAACAAACGAAGGAACATGCGAAAGTGAGTAAATTCTCTTTATTTATCAATTGCGTTTTCCTGTAATTTAAAGGCTGAATGATGTTGATTTGTTGATGAGATGATAATGAACTGAAATCATACAAAGAGAAAATTTTCGCCTATGCAAACCATTTCCATTCTAAATCAAAGGCTAACTTTATTTTTGCCATTTATTTCAATTAGTGGTTTGTACTAAGTTTCTGCGTCAGCGTTAACTTTAATCGTGAGTATTTGCAAATACACAAAACTTTATTGTATGAGGAATGAATTCTCGATTTTTTGAAATCATAAAATCAACGTTAGTGCAAAAATTTTCAACAGAAATTTCGAGACGAAAAAAACGGAGGAGAAGAAATAAAAAAATGTGAATGAATCATGAAATTGGGGGTTTAAAACTAGGTGTTATAATTGCGAAAGGTGAAAAAGGGGGTGGAGAATTCTTAGGAGTTATCGATTTCCATAAAATATTATTTTAGAGAAGTTGAGGAAGAAAACTTCTCATGAAAGTAATTTTCTGCAAATATCTTTTTTTTTTTTTTGAATTTGAGGCTCAAATTGATTGTGCTATGCTCAAATTGTAATGGCAATATACCCATTAAAAATGAAGAAAAAAAAACTTTGTTTTATGCTCAAAAATATGATCATTGTTTTAGTTGAAATCTCCATGCAAAGATTTTACTATAAAATTCATAAAAAATATTTTAGTTTGCCCGGAAGGATTTTATGGGATGAATTGCACATTAAGGTGCACGAATTGTACGAGTGCAGAGATTTGCGACAATGCGGTCGGATGTTGTGATCCAAACTCCAATCAGTGTGGATTAGCACGTAAGTGTCTTTAACTAGAGGCATATTCTACTGTTGAGATAAATTCAGCAATCACACAAAAATCACACATCGATCTTTAGCCTGCTACAAAATCATTGCTGATTTAGTCAGATTAAGAGGGTCTTTAAATGCACGTTTTTTATGTGTTTACACAAGGCGATACCGTGTCTGTATATGTGTTGTGTATGTCTCTCTGTCTGTCCATCCGGTAATTTCAAGCAACCATTCAAGCTCGAGTTGTGAAGCTTGATAAGCTAAGTTGCAAAAATTTTCATCATTTTGGGCTATAGTATAAAAGTTATAAGCTTGAAGTGTAACTGTTTTCCTGTGATGTTTTTTTTCCATAGAAGCTTATCCACCATGTGAATTAAATGCGAGA
Source organism: Baylisascaris procyonis (assembly GCA_037389465.1). NCBI lineage: Eukaryota > Metazoa > Nematoda > Chromadorea > Rhabditida > Ascarididae > Baylisascaris > Baylisascaris procyonis. The sequence continues at coordinate 3,252,810 of JAZARR010000088.1, read as the reverse complement.
TAGTGTATAGAAAGGTGTCAGATTTTTTAACCTCGTTCTGCCATTTAATTTTTCTCCACTCACTACTGTCCACAGGTGTTCAATGCATTTTTGAATGGATTGGTTAATGGGTTATTATTAACTTCTAAGAAAAATAGTCAATTGTAATTGAATGAAAAAGAAGAGTTAGATGATTCCTATGATGCTCTCTTATTCTATATGCAAATTGTTTAAGATTGACTTCTCTGTTTAGGGACCGAATTCCTCAAAGAGCCAACGTCGGATAGAGGCTGGTTTATTGGTATGCTTGCTGTTGCGCTTGGCGCAGTGGTTCTTCTTCTCTTTGGAACGGTATTCTATCGTAAAAAGTATATGAAAGAAAAGGATCCCGAACTTCCTACGCTAACGTATGTTTCTTTTGTTGATTAAACATTGCGTATTGTTTATTTCGGAGATTTTTATGTATTAAAGTGCTCATTCACTTCGGCTTATTTTTATGTTGAATTCAAATTGTTTTACAAATTTTTCATGAAATATTATATAATTTGAAGAAATAAGATTTTCCATTCAATTTCCACATCTATTATCATTCAATTTAAATTTTTAAGATGAAAGGTGATAAAACTAAAATGATCAAAATTTACATTAAATTAAATTCTTGCCAACTTTTATCATCTTATAAAATTCTTAAATCAAATATAAAATTCATCTTTATTTATCTATTTTTTTAAATCTTTTTTAACTGAATTACATCAGAAATGCTCTCTACAAATTGCGTTATACGCTTATTAAAAAAAATTTTTTTCTCTAGAAGATCTCATTTTGTGAATTTCATATATTTTTAAAAGAATTCACTTCAAATATTAAAGAAAGAAATAGAGTTTTTTTCGCCCTAACTTCCTTCGGCTTTTTCGGTTTAAACGAATAGATAAACACTACTATAAGAGATGAGCGAAGCAAAATGAATAACTTTAGTTGATGCGTTGTTTTAGAAATTTAACCATCCATCAAGTTTCATTGAAGTGTTGTATCGCTTCGAATTCCCCATCTTCTTTAGGTTGCATCAAGTATGATTAACCTAAGCGGCAACATTTTATCATCGGCAAATCAATAGCAGTAATTGCCTCTACATAACTGATATTATACGTTAAGAGATTGATTAAAAATGCTATTATATTAAAGGTATCATCCACATGTGAAAGAGTTCTTACCGCCATCGGAAATCGAAGCACGTGAATTCAATAATCCACTCTATCGACAATCGACAGCCGAACCTCCATCGAAACTAAGCGATGAAGAGGAAATTGCTGCTCGTAATAAACTCGCATCACCACCAGTCGATTCATCCACCAGTAAGTTTTTACTCTTTCGAATCGTTAATGTGAGTAATGCGTAAATATATAATCTTTTTATTGGATCAATGCCGAATTTTGATTTATTTGCATTTATGTGTAGTGAATAATGTACTGTTGAAAAACCTCTGTCTAGTTCTGGTAAACTTCTGATGGTTATATTACCTTTTTTTCTCAGTAACTCAAGTATCGAGTTCCACTTTTGGTTGATTTCTTACCGTCATTCGAAATGGACGATAGCATTCGGTTTTTTTTTATACCGGTTAATTTTCATAAATAATAGAAACTTTTTATGTAGTAAATTCGGCGATGTCGTCTTGTGCAATTGATGTCTATTTTAAGAATGTTTTTTTTTTCATTTATAAATCACGAAATACTCAGTTGGTTTCTTTTTCGCATTTTGTATTTGTACTCTCCTTTAATATCTGTATTCAATAATCGTATTTGATATTACTGTGTTGAAATTTATGGTCTCATTATTTCTCTATTTTTGATGCATAAAAATTTGTTTTCTTTTAGATGAATATGCGACACTGGATGAGGTTTCGTCGACATTCGCCGGTCCCTCGAGTAGGGAACCTTTATTGCGCCCGCAAAGTTTGTTGCATGCGCTATTAACCTCAACTTCTTTGTTGTCATGTCTCATCTGTCCCTCCCTCTCCCCTCCTCCCCTCCCCCCTACCCTTCAATTTCAAATACTAATACTCTCGCTTTTAGTTTGTTTGCACACCCAGCTGAGACCCTTTTTTTGCATGTCAGCACTGAAAATTGACATTTCACATGATTATTTCTCTCTGCAATCCTTTTACAACCATGCACTCGTCCATAATGTGAAGTCATCACTGATACACTTCAATTTACCTCCTTATCCCGGTGATTATGAAAATAAATTCGAAGAAAATGCTTCAAAATTTCTCCCTTCTTACTTTTATGATTTTAATTTTCTGTACTCAATCATTTCCTGCAAATTTTTTGTGTTTCGATCGATTCAAGTTTCAGTTTACCTTCAAATTTACGTTCAATGCTTTAGATGTAATTGTCTATCACAATGCTCCGCTTTTTCCTCAATCACTGGTGATGGGTTATATCGTTTTCAGTATTTACGTCTTTTTTTTGCGATGTTGGCATAATTTTTTTCCGTTAAGCAGCACTTAAAATATAAAATTCAAATGCAACAATTGTACTAAAAATGGTTTACGTTTAAGAGCATTTTTTGGCGGTTAGAAATAAGAGTGTAAAATAAGTGTACATCTACATGAGGCACTATATATTAGCTAATTGGTATCTAATCATTGCTTCTTCAATGAGACAATTCGTTGATTCCTAGCAGCTATCTGGATTGTCTTATCTTTTGTGAGCAATTGAAATAGGCTGATTTCATCTGCCAAAGTTTTCTCAAGTTGAGTAACTCCTAGAGGTGGTGTAATACAGCAACGAACAGTTTCTATTATAAAAAGACGGTGAAGGGAGCATTATAGGTTCATTTTGGCTCTGATTACAAAATACGATGAACTTTTACCACTTAGTCTATATATTTTTGTCATTATATATATATATATATATATATATATATATATATATATATATATATATATATATATATATATATATATATATATATATATATATATACAGAGTTAAATTTATCGGAATTTCGATGTTTATTTGCATCTGACATCAATGAGAGTGTTGTTGGAATTCTTTTTGTTTATTTGTTTAAAAAATGCTCTAAAGAGCGTAATTTGTTTATTCATTGTTCATTAGTGGTTAGCTTCTCATTGAAAAAGGTGATTTGCGATTTTTTTTTCTGTTTATTATTTACTAAAGATATTGGCTATAAAATGGCTAGAAAAGTTGTATGAAGAATCTTTGAGAACCGTTATATCATGTAAGGTATCGAGGTTTAATAGGAAAAAAACACTCAGGTGTAGCATAGGTATAATGCGATGACGTAATATCGATCTGAAGCGATCGTTTTCTTGCGTCGATTTTAATATTCCCATTATTGATTTTTCATTATGAGTTGAGATTTCTTTGTTTATATGATTTTGATCTGAGAGAGGAGATTTGCATGTGATATATGAAATAATAAATATTCATATTTAATCGAAACTTTTATTTAATTATATTGATTATAAGCAGAAAAAATCTAATCTAATTTTCAGCAACCTACGAGACACCTTATCGCCATCCACAATCACCGGATTCACGTATCACTGAGAACAAGGAGAACGAAAGGAAAGAATCTACCTAACGAAATTATTTGTTGTAATTTTTTATGAACATCAATTTTTATTTCTAATGAGTGATATTCGCCCCGTAACGAAAGCATTTTTTTTTTAATTGCATTAGTGGAAGGTTTAATACCGTTCACTTTATGTAAAACTTTTTCGGGTGAACTTCAGTCGAAAGGTTTCTATTCTTTTCGATGAAGATGCTTCTTATTATTATGTATATAATATTTTCATCTATTTTTTTTCAAGTATTGTATTTAATTAATTTGCATATTATGATTTCTGATTTATGTTTTTACGTTGAGAATAGCAGCATATTTTTGATGGTGGTTTTAAGTTCGAATTTCGCAGGTATAGTGATTATTTAATAATAGTTGGTAAGAAAATTTGAAATAGGAGACGATTTCAACTGTTTTTTTTTGTTTTTTCGTTTTTTTTTTCTTTTGAAGAGGCCTTACTTTATTGATACCAACTTTGTGACTCTATATTATTGGTATTCGTTATTATGATAGTTTAACTGTATATTATTCATCCATTATTTTGTTTATTCACTCAAAAACAACTTTATGGAATCATTTACCATTTAAAACGCTTTTAAATTTAAAACTTTTTAATGGAAAAATTGGAAAATTCCGCTGAAAATTTTTCGCTGAGTAATGACGTCATTTCATAAAACGAAATAATCATTTCGAATTTATTGAGTTAATGGAAATTTTTTTCGTTTATGCATCACTTCGAATTTTTGTATGGGCGAGGGGGGATAGCGTGGGGGGGAGGGAGGGACGGCGAATTTATTTTCCTATTTGGGGTATGTATGATACTTGATTAAAAAAAATTTTTTTTTTTAAATTTCTCCGTTCTTTTCAACCAAAAAGAAACATTTTTTTTTCTTTTTTTGCAAAATTCTTTGCTGTCGCTGAAAGTATCTTTGTGTATTTTATGTAATGATCTTTTATTCTTTCTTTGCAAATTTCTTGTAAATTTTTTTTCTTTCTTTCGTGAATATTTTAACTTATCTCATCGATATAGTCCAACTAAGCTCATGCACAACACGTAGAAAACCTCTAGACTGGAAAATATTTTCTTTTTCAAAGCATATCAGGACTTTTCTGATTTTTCTTTATTTTCGTTTCGTGTCATAAGATGATTTAAGGTAATACTTCCGTTGTAGAGAAATTGAGAGAAGCAATTCGCTTATTGCATCTCGATGAATGTAATTTTTGGTTGATTCATTAGTTCAAATAATTAAAATGATGTTTCTCTATTTGTGGAAAAGTAACTTTAGTAACCCGAAAAATAAGTTGAATTATTATTACTGAGTAAAACTTTTGCGGTTACTATATTGCAGCATTTTATATTTAAATAGATATTTAAAGAGGTTTTTTTATTCGTTCACCATGCTTTACGGAATAAGACTCTTTACTCTTTAAAGGTAAAGTAGAGGGCAGATCTCAAAGAGTAAAACATATTTGCATTTCCCTTTTTTCCTTTTTTTTTTTATTTTCTTTCGTCTTCTGTTGCTTAGCAACTGATTAAAACTTGAGCGTGCTAAAAGCCTTTGCGTTTTTTTTTTAGCTTGTAACCTTATAGGTTTTGTGTATTTTTTTTTTGTGTTTACATCAACTCTACAGAATATAATCTTTAGCAGAGAAGAATTTTCATATGCTCTCTTATCTTTGAGGAATGAATTCTTAACTTCTCTATCTTTCTTACAATTCAGCGTTCCTCTTCATTGATACATCGATATTCTTTGATCCAGTCGATAATGATTGTACTAAATTAATGCGTCGAGAGATATGAGCTGAGAAAATATGGAAAATTTTCGTCAGGTTTTTTTCAAGTTTTTTTTTTCAAATTTTTCAAGTTCAAGTTTCAAGTTTTTCCATATTTTCTCATTGCTTTCTAGCCATCGTAGAGGGGTGGGAGAGGAGGGGAGAGTTTATGATGGATATAAAAGGATCTTTGCATTTATCCTTGTGGGCATAATCAGATATCTAGTGGAATAGTGTATGAAATGCGTCATGCAAGCAAAGGGGTAAGAATGTGTTATACTTTGCCAAACTTTACAGCTCTAAATTTCATTACCATCTGTTTTTTTTCTCTTACGGGGGATGATGATTTTGCCTCTTTTTCTCACCTCTTTCGCATTCACCGAAATGTTCGCTAGCTAAGACGATATTCATCCTTCCCTATCTATTGCATTTGTGTTTTTGCTTTTATTTCATCATTTCTTAATTTTACTATTCAGAAATCACTTTACATTTAACGAAAAGGGGATTTTATATGAGAGATATGTTACCGATTCAATAATTACAATTTTTTTTATCGTTACTCTTACTTAAGAATTGTCTAAATTACTCAAAAATATTTTTGAACTTGAGAGTAATAAATTAAAAAAAAAAATTAAGAATGAGATGTGCAAAAAATTGAAATCATTGAGCTGTTGTCGAGATCGTTAAATATTTTTGGGCATTTTTTTATTTTATTTGTTTTTTTTTTGATTTTAATTGTTGCAATATGTGAAAAAATATTGTGATTTGAGTATTGATGATGATTGTGGAATCATTGCTACGAAATATGTAAAATATATTTGATTTTATTGTCAATAAAATTACGGTTATACAGTATGCATCTCTTATTGCGATTTAAGCGTTACTATCTATATCGCACATGTCAAACTATCTACAATACCTGTTCTCTGTATTGACGAATGTTTCACCTGGTGGATTTAGGTGATCACCTCAGTTGTATACCAAAGAAGTTTGATGCTGATTACTGCTCTTCAGTTTATTGGTTACATTTGAATGATATATGTTTGTAGGAAATATCGAATATATTTTTTATTATTATATGCGAGAAAATCGAATGGGTGCGTCTAGGTGGAAGCATGCCGTCGGGTATGGCTTCATCTGAATGTGAACCTTTACTTTCCAAGCTTATTTCTATTCTTTGGAGAAATGGCGATCACTTCATCTCCAATTTAACTCCCCTCGGAAACAGTCCTACTTTGGAAGCGTTCTCTTATATAAATTCTAACATCCAACACCTTGTGAATAAGGGTTGCCCTCCCTATTGAGACGGCACCCTCCACAGGTCGACCGACGCCCCTCAAATTGAAATTTGCTGTCGAAGTTATTCCGTTCCCTATCACCCCATCCTCCTCGTTCACTCCATCTGAGGAGCTGAAATATTGCAGCCTCGGGAACTGCTACTGAAATCATGGTTTAATGGTATATCGTTAATGCAGAGCTTGGATTGAAACAAGGATGGGAAGTGGATATAGGCGGGCTAATGCATGCAACAAAATTGAGATGTAAATAAGGAGGTGCTCATTTGATTAATCAATATAAATGCCTGAATAAATCCTCAACGTAATTTAGCAGGTTTTATCTAAGTGATGTGCTGTCATATGTAAGGATTTATTTAAGCAGATATAAAATTTTATAGTAAAATTGTTGCAGTTAAAATGGACAAAATGGAATAAGCAGTTCTCTCATCCCGTACTAAAATATTTTATCGTTACATTGATTGAGCGAGTGAAATATCACGCCCTGAGGGTGATAATAAAATATGGAATTTTGCAACGCAATAGTCATTTCATGCTGAAACTTCGAGAGGTATTGCATTCAAAAGTCGTTTGTTGTGTTCTGAGTATTTTGACGTCTAGCATAGCTAGGATTTTAAAAGTCGACTTGAGGAGGTTCTGGGGGAAGGGAAGGAAAGGAGGGCTTTGGTATTGTCTAATTGCTGAAACGAACCGAAAGCTATCTGGAAAATGTCGGTGGTGATGAGGTAACATTGCTTATAATGTACTAGTGGAGGCAAAATAGGAACATTTTTACATTTAATTAGAAAAAACCAAAAGTCTAGAAGATTCATAACAAACGCATGAACATCAGCTCACCCTAACAGCGAACGTGTACACCAACGTTATCAATACTAATAAAGGAAATGAGCAAGTATAGCGCACATATAGAGCAACAAATATTGACACCTAAAAAAGTTGTTGAAGAGGAAATAAAGGGAGGTACTTTGTATGTGACATAACATTTGTACAAAGATAACTTCAACATTAGCAGTTAAAACAATATCACGTTAGGCTATTATTGTCGAACGATGCAATTTGCGCTGATAATACACACTGTCAACGCACAGACGCCGAGATATAGCGCCACAAAGAAAGAATTCGCATTCCAACTTTCGAAGTCACACTCAGTGATTAGAGGTGCACCTTTTCTAAAATTTAAGCACTTATCTATTCTTCTTTGAGGGATTTTTTATGAATTATGAAATTGTTTGTTGTAATGCTTAGTTCATCATTAACCGTTATACTTAGCAATAGATATCATTAAAACAAGACGTTTCGAATATAAAATCTCACAGTTAATGAATAAAGGTGATGATGGTTACGTTATCTGAATGTAAGCATTCAAAAAAAAACATTCTAATGATGAAATCAGATTCTCAATGAGGCAGTAAAATATTTCCGGTTTTAGTGATAATCTGATAGTGAATGATAGGGATGATGAGTCATTGTGACGACTCGTTGAAAAGCAAACCACTACCTTTGATTCTCATTTAATGCGCAGGTAGAGAGCACTGTTGCTTCGGTCGAGTTAATTAATGCGCGCTGCTTGCAAATATTGATACTTTTCGCTTAATAAACGCACCGCGCCGTATATCCTATTTTACAGGTGAATTTTTCTCTTCCTGACACCTTTCCCCATCGTACCATCAATTAAGTAGTTTTCATTTCAAATCCAGCTCATCAAAGCGCTTCCTCGAGAGTGAGGAAAGTACAAAATTAAACGCTTCCTGCTAGCAATCGAGAAAATACAGCCGGCTGGCATTTAGCCGATTAATTCGCAGGCTAGATGTTTAGCTTTTTGCAGTGTGCTGATTGCAGAGTGATAGTAATGTTGTGTAAGAAGAGTACCGCCAAATGTCGGAGGGAATCTGATGCTTTACTTTGTAAGTTCAAGAGATTCAAAATAGGCGCAGAGGTTGGCTTTCTTTCGCTGTTAATTAGTCCTCTGTTTCCTCCAATTGCCACCTCTACTTTATATCGGTCAAGTGATGATTGTATCCGTTCGTTTTTTTCTGCTAAATAATTTTAAAATTGTTGTCATTATTTGTTGTATTCCGTTAGAAGTTATTTGTGATTTGCTTTCTTGAGTAGATGTCAGTAAATACCGAATGCATCACGTTCCACTTTCGCTACGTTTTCTTGAATTCCAAGAGGGATTTTCTATCCAAGAGTGACATTCAGTGGTCAGTTACTGTTGCTCTGCGTTGAAAATTTGCAATGCTGCTATAGGAATGAGTTGCTTTACTAGGTGATTTGGTGTTTTTTAGTACCATCTGAACGCTGTTTGGTGTATTACGAGACCGACACGAATGGATTCGAAGGCACAAGGGCCTTTAAAAGTGAAGGTTGTCGTCGTTGGAAGCACTGGTATGTTTCATTATTATCTGTATAGTTCTCTTGTCATTGAAACTCTCTTTGTGAATCACTATTTCTTGAAAGTTTTCTAAACATGCGTTTGGTTGCTGTTTGAAGAGACGTATAACCGAATGGCTAAAAGCGTGTGATTCCAGCCGAAAAATGCTGGAAAAATTTCTCATTTTTTCATTTTCACATGTGTAAGACCTCTTAGAGAGCCTTGTTTGCTAGTGGTAGAGGACGTGTATGTGTAGATAGCATGGATGGAGGAGTGTTAATCGTACAGTTGCTTGTAAGTGGGTGATAAATATGCATTGCAAAAATGGTTCTTGTGCATGTTGGGGGGAGGAGTAGATGCTGGGCTTTTTTACGTTCGTACTTCGTGGTGTCATTCTTTGTGACATGAGTCTACTTTTTTTGTGCAGGTCAAATGGTATAGGATTTTGTATAGACGCGGTAAGGTTAGATTTTCCTTCTATGCAAATTTCTCACACTGATGGAGCTGATGTTTGCGCTAATTGAATAAGGATTAGATTTGCTGCAGGAGTTGGGAAAACAAGCATCGTTATGCGACTCGATGGACAAGGCTTCTCGAGCAAGGTCAGCTCTACACTTGGTGCGAGCTTCATTGTATCTTCGTTGTAAGTGTTCCATTCATATTTTATGCTTGTTATGTAGTTCTATAGGCAAATCTACTAGGCTGTAAAGGTCAGCTGCACCATTTCTGAACTAAATGGTTCATAAATTGTTTCCTTAAGTATGAACGATGAGCATTACATCGTTGATTTTCTGGTAATCAGCCAAGTGAGAGCTGTCCATCATACTTGTGGCCGAAGGTGAACGATGCTTAACATAATATCCAAGTCAAGATCAATATAGGAATTTAATGAAATGAATTGGTTTAAATTGTTGCACATATATTTGCAAAAATGCGCTTAACATACTAAACTATTTGAGTTGATTTTCACGTTGTTTCATTTTTAGGTTTTTCTAGTTTGATACTGAATGTATGAGTTTACTTGATGTGTGATAATAGCTGATAAGAAAAAATCAATTAGAGCGGAGGGAGTTGTTGAAGTGGAAAACTCGCAAGATGATGCTTAAAAATAGAAAATATGCAGTTGGAATTCACGTTGACATATATTCGTTTATGTCTATAAAACATTTGAGACCACACATGTGGTGCATCTATGTGTACTTCATCTTTAGGATTAGCCTCGAAGGCGTTTGCACGACTTTATTTATTTATTTATTTATATTTATATATATATATATATATATATATATATATATATATATATATATATATATATATATATATATATATATATATTTTGGTTGCGCAAAGGGGTCAGATGCATCACTGATGAGTCGAAGATGAATACGGTGGTTATAAGCCTAAAAAATTTAATTCGTGGATTTAATAAATCTGAGAAATGATTGCAGCATTTCTTCGTATGATGCATATAATGAAATTCCTTCTCCGCCATTCTGTTTCACTCTTTCCCATTCCACAGCCCCCCCCCCTCCCTCTACTTCTCACAAGGTAAAGTTATAATGGCTGCGTTGACCAACTCTTTCAATTTAGAATATCGTTGCGTTGATCGTTGCTTATCGTTTTCTCATCCTTGACTTTTTTCTCACTTTCCCATATCTAAACATCTGAACACTTACCTGAATATTTAAAAAAATCAAATTGACACTTGAAGTGCTTTCTTATTTTACACTTTGCTTGTATAAATCTACGCAAATGTTTTGTGCTGAGAAGCTTTGAGTTCCGATGAATTTATGAGGAAAATCTTGCATCAGCACATCTATCCTCGAATGAAGTTGTACAATTTGATTCATTGAATTCAAGTCAGTCATAATAATTCTCATCTTTTATCCTACAGATTCAAGCCATAAATATAGTTTGCAAGCACTCAACTCCTACAGTCAAGTGATGTCATGTAATTTTCGAGCACCGCTTGTACAATAGACGCCAAGTGACGCGCCTCACGACAAAATTTGCCTCCTGCACAAATAGAAGTCAATGGTGGTTAAAGAATTCACCCGTAGATTTTCTTCACTTGCAAAGGCCTTGCAATTTTATCAAAAGCCTCCTCATATCTCAAACTGTTGTTGGACTTCCTGCATAAACTGATGTTTATTTCCGTCTTTTTTTGTCTAAACGATTGAGGTGTTTTCGATCAAAAATAAAGGTGCACGTATTCGCAATTACAAGAATCGATTAGCGTCTGCTTCGAGAATCTAGCAATTTAAAGAGCAACCAAAAATTCAGCTCTTCTTCTCCTCCAGTAGATAATAATTACCTATACATTATTGGCTTCGCTCTATACCAGTTGATTATAGTTTGGTGAGCGGAAGACGAATCGAGCTGCAAATATGGGATACTGCAGGCCAAGAACGATATATGTCTATGGTGAGTTTTCTAATCAATAGTTATGGTGAGCTGTTGATTAGAAGTAAATCGCTAAATGTAGATTATAAACAAGTTATTAAGTGTCTACTAGAAATAGTTTTATGAGTATCGCTTAGAGGTGAATTACTGAGTATTGATCAGCGATCAATAATCGATAATCGTTTATTGATTTGATGACTAGTGGCGAATTACTGATTGTTGACTATAGGTAAATTATTGGGTATCAGTTAGAGTCATCTTACTGAGTATCGATTATAGATGTATTACTGACATCTGCTTTATTTGCTTGTTAGCTGCTCCAAATTCATTTCTAATCACCTGTTTTTTATATGCGTTTGGTGATTTGCTTTTGTAGAGCTTATCATGGAGTTGTTTCATCTATATTTATCTCAACATTTCCTATCTATTTTTCCGGTAGTTTTAACTCGCAACCACAGAAGCTAAAGTTATGAAATTTGTTGAGTGTAGTCTGTAATATGGCTTTGTCTCGTCTGATGACTTTTAAGCTGATTCATTGACTTCTGAAGAAGTTATGGGTGCCTAAATATGTACAGAATTTTCGTGCATTTTGCGATCGACCAACCGGGTCACATTTTAGGTATCTTTTTTTTTAAATTTTATTTGACGTCAGCCGAATCGTAAAGCACGTGAAAATAGATATTCTGTGGAAAATTTGCAGAAACGATTGTTTTGATGAAAATGTGAGCAGAGTATATGCTTGCTTATTTAGTGTTGAGTAGTGAAATATTGGTTGGTTTAATAAAATGAGCTGAAAAAAAAACGTCCAATACTGCAATCTGCTTCTTTCGCTTCACCTCTTCTTTTATTTAACTAATGAATTTCACTTAGCGTTCCAAAAAATACATGAAAAATTTCTAGTCGCCAAAATGAGCCTTAATCGATGCTTCTGAGTTCGAACAAACATCATGAACTTACTTTTCAGTAGTTAGAAAATTTGTTGAATTTTTCATCGAACGTTGATTTGATATGAATTTCTTCATTCGATGTTTTCTTTATTAGTTGGAGTTTTGTTAATCGGCAAAAAAAGTTTCAAAAATATTTCACTTCATAAACGTCATATACTTAAGGTTCCAATGTACGTAAGAAATGCGGTAGCAGCATTGGTCGTTTATGATGTATCGATGAGGCAGACGTTTAATGATTTGAACAAATGGATCGCCGGTTAGTCATTATATTGCACTATCATATTTATTTCTCTTCGTTTTTTTTTTTTCTATCTATACGAATAGGTGTTATTATATTTGCTCGATTTTTTGAGCTTTTAAAATAAGATTTTAATTATTCATATTACTATTTATGTTGGTGAATTTCGTTCATTTTATGAATTCTATGCAAAAATAATTGTGGATATATGGATCGAAATACTCTAACAAGTATGTAAGTAATAAATTTACAGTGTTGCATATTACAATAGCAGCAAATGCAGTAATAGTAAATGCTTATTCGTAGATTTTAAGTTATGTAGTATTAAACGATCTTATGTCATTACAACACCATCCCGCGAAATGTTTACACTAACCTTTGTTGGATTTGGTGGAGTTAATAAATAGGAAGTGGAAAAGATTTTGATTGATTGAAAATTTTCAATGTCTAATTGAGGGAATGTTTTTTCGATCGGTACCTAGAAGCAAATATGCTTCAGTATTTAGGGATTTGTTTACGCTAGCAATTTCACATATGTGCATTTAGTTGTTTAGGCTGTTTTTGTTTTGTTTTGTTTTGTTTTTTTTCATTGTTCTAAAAAGTGTTCATATTTAACTAGGCTGTTGGCTGTTTCCTCATCTTGTTGGACACATTTGGGAAAAAAAGAAGAGAATTTTAAAAATCGCTATCTTTTTTCAAGTTGTATTTTTTTCTTTCAATAATATCTATTAGAAACACATAATAACCTACTCTTTTACGATTTTCTAAAATATTTTCCATATGATTTTGGCGTTAACCATACCCAATTGCCTTACCTAAGGAAGCTGTAATCAGAGGACCGAATTAAGGGAATAGTTCCATCTCCTCTTTGCTTCTTTTTTTGTGATAAGAGTTTTTCTTAACCCCTGTCTTACCTCTTCCCCTCCTCTTGTTCAGATCAACTGTCGGTTAAACTTTTCACGACTTTCTAGTAATAAATTTTCGATCCCATGTCATTTGAAACAACCATCTGCGCAGTTATATTTATTTCTCTTATACAGCACCCAAGTACGCTTGAGTGAACATAGCAGTCATTTGTTGAGTTAGCGGGTTTCAATAGAATAGATGCTGAAGCACTAACAGTACATCGGGTTGCTGTTTTTGTTTTAGCTATCTACCATTTCTCTGAAATCATCACTAAACGGAGTCAATAATTGAGTGAAGACGGAATAAAGCGTAACTGTTTATTTTTGAAGAGCTGGAGCGTGGTTCGACGAGTCCATTATTGTTGATGATTGTGGGCAACAAGAGCGATTTGAAATCAGCTCGTACCGTCTCGTTTGCCGAAGGTGAAGCATTTGCATTACAACAAGGTGCTCTATTTTTTGAAACTTCAGCGCTCAGCGGTGCAAATATTCAAAGAACAATGTATGCGTTAGCTCAACGTCTTGTGGAGCTTGAAGGTACTTCACTTCCTTCCTATCCACTTATCGATGAGCAAACCATTCCTGACAGGGAACGCAGATCTGTCAAATGCTGCTCCATATAGCATCAACGCTTTATGTGGACTCAGCCTGAGTAAAGACTAATGAAAGATCCAACTTCACATTCCAACCGTTTCGTTTATTGCTGCATCATTTTTAATTATGAAGCGTTGGTCCATTCAGGCAGACAAGAGTTGCTTCACAGCCGCGCAACGTTGTATTTCAAGTTTATGACCCACTTATTTGTTGCTTGTCTGCCACGTAATGCTGCCTTTTTGCTGTTGATTTTTTGATATAACTATCGTATATTGTGATGTTTTCACTTCAGTTGCCTTCTTTGCGATGTTAAGCAGTGTAAATTCATCTTAATTGTTTCGCTGTTGAATGAGTTCGTAATTTAGGGGCTTATGATTAATTGCCACACGAAACATATCTGATTTCGTCTCGTCTATCATATCTAGTTTCATTATAGATTTCTCACTGGAAGGAATATCATAATTCGCAGGGATCATTGAGTAATTTACCTATGGTTCATGATTTCGAATTGTTCATCTGGTTATTCTTTGAAAAGCGAGTTTTACTTTTACAGGCTCATTATTCACTTTCCCACATTTCTTCGTACTCATTCAACGCAATTTTTTTTTTTTTTGATCGAAACTTCGCATTTAGCACATAATTTACTGGTATATTTCTTACCCAACGAATTGTAACGATTCTCTTATTGGTCTTTGATGATGTAGTTTAAAGTTGCAGGTGTTTTTTTTTTCCAGTTGAAGTCTCTTTCGGGTCTCTGGTGGACTCAAGCAAGTCTGTAACCATCGTTTTTTTTTCTGACATATTGGTCTCAGGCAACTGTTTTTTCTACTCTGGATGATATTTTCGCTTTACGTATTATCAAGGTGCAATTGATTTCATGCTCATCCATTGTGATTACTAAATGTACGTTCGAGCGATGGTAAATTGTCCACTCTCGAAACGCGACCATTAGGAGGTCGAACTGTAATGTATATAGCATCAGCTTATTTCAGCATTTTTTTTTTAGCTCGGGAAAGGTACTAATGAGGTTTTCGGTAAATCTAGATTTTGGAGTGCGGCATATATATGTATAAAGCCTCTCATATAAGTTATAATAATTCCTTTTCAATTAATGGACTACAAAGGTTTTCAGATGGAGTTTTAGTCATTGCACATTACCTTCTCACTTATTAAAACCTATTCTCAAGTGATATATTTACTGTTCATATCTTATTGAATGCTATTCAAAGACTTGTTATTCCTTTCTATTTGGAAAGGACATTGTCTTCATGCTATATGCAAGCAGATAGGTTGAATGAAGTTCTCGTTCATAAATATATTTCATTAGAGTCTTTTGACGTTTTGCTCTCTTTGCTATATTCGTGACGATGTTGATCATCTCAGTGGTCACTCATGTTGTGTTAATGTTTTTGTACTTCTTATTAACCGATGCTGCCTTTTTACCTTTATTTACTTCCGATTACCCATCACATGTATCATCTACTACATTTAGTAACGTTCTCTGTCGAACGGTTTGTAAAACCGAAAGCATGCTGTCAAAAGCTTTCGATCATTAGATTATGTTTGACGTTTTCAGAAAAAGGGGAAGAAACATGTTTTGGCGCACTATCACATAGTTATCCTTTTTTTTTTCGTGACTTACTTCCCTTCTATAATATCCGTCTATTGTTGTTGAATCGCATAATCACCGTATTATTGAGCTTCCCATATACTTCATTCAGGTATATCATACTGCATGTAAGAAATATTGTTCAGTGTTGTTACTATTATATTACAGTTGATTAATTCCTAATATTTTCATTAATCGAATAACGATTAATAAATAATTTATAGAACTTATGGATTTATTTCTGGAATTATTTGATAATTAATAAGGATTTACGTTTTATTAGTGGGGATTTCCTAATTCGTCTACGAATGAAATCGATTATGTGTATAGAATAAAAGACCGGAAATTGTGTATCCATAAATTTAAGCAATTTAATTCAAATAGCGAACTAAATTGCCAACGGACATATTGTTGTAAGAGAAAGGAAGGCGATTTCACTTAACGCATCGTAGATGGAATCCTCTACTTCATCACCTATCACCGTTGTGGGCAAATGTGGCTTTACATCTTACTGACTTGAGGCTTTCTCAATATTGAGCCGCGGAGATGATGTGTTTTTCTTCATCGGCATTAAAGACAAGACTGATGTATGTAGGAAAGTGGTTGTCGATGCACGAAAACCATGACGGAAATGACATGGTGCCCCCTTCTCCTACTCCCCTCCCCCTCCTCCCCTTGCACTCCAGTCGATGTGAGAAACACTGAAAATGTGAATTGAAAGAAAATTGTTGGAAATGGCATCGAAGCGATATTTAATATCGAAATATGTCTATGAATGACTATCAGTCAAAAATATCTATCACGGAGCAGTTATGTCAATGGACAACGTGAACACTAGTCACTATGGGGTTTTGATGTTTTTCATTCACTTATGAGGTGGGGCTGCTTCACTGAAATATCTTCGCCTTCCATCGAGACAACAAGATGTCCAATTCTTGGTTCAAGCATATATCAACTGCACTGCAAATATTCTGCAGATCTTAGCGAATTGTATCGTTTTCAAAAATATTTTATCACTTAAAAACACACTCCCAATTGATGAAAATTTCTGCTTGCGTGATGAAACTTCACAGCCGAGTTATGTTTATTCTAAGAGGTTAGCCTGAATATAAGATATAAGCGATAAAAAAAAAAGCAAATAAAAAGCGTGACACATCTTTTAAGGATTATTAAAATATAATTTTGGCATTGAAGTCAATAAATATTCAAAGAAAACACAATTTAAACGTCAGCAATTTATAAATAAATAAAATTGCTATCGATTTATTTTCAAATATATCATTTCGATTATAAATTTCTAATTGAATAATTTGTTTTTCAACAAATACAATAGCATTGATAATATTGCTATGTAGTATTATGGAAAGTGAAAAAAATTTCACAGAATTTTCAAAATGTATTATCAATAAAAAATTCAAGAGGTGCAATTATATGAAAAGAGCATTAAAGAAACTTAGCTAGATGAAAATCAGTGACACTTTTTTTTCCACTTAACCAAGCAAATAGAATCTGTTCAACTTGTTTTTTTTCTTCTTTCTTTTTTTTTTCACAGTTGGTAAAATTGTTATTGATTTATGCTTGCGCTACTTGATTTAGACGATGACTAGTGGCAGCTTGTTAGCGTCAAATTTCAAGTATGCAAAAGAAATTGTAAAAATAAAATAAACTAGGTTCATATTTGCTTAAAAAGTCTGCTTATTTCAAATATGCGCAAGTTCATCAGATCGTCGCTTCGCATTGTACAAGAATTTTTTTAGTGGAATATTCTTTTGATCGGAAATGGAAGGTTCGATAATTGTTGTGGACATTTCTGAGGGTAATTTTCCTCGGAAAAAATTTTTTACAAAAAATTTTTAGTGTATAGTTGGCGGTTTGAGAAGACTACTTCTCATGCTATAAGCGTGGAGTTTCAGCAATGGTATCTCTTTATATTCCCGTTTATACTAGCGCAGGTTATGAATCTTATTTATTTCCTGGCTAGCGCTTTTCTCATTTCAATTGCATAAATACATATATATATATATATATATATATATATATATATATATATATATATATATATATATATATATATATATATATATATATATATATATACTTCGATGAACTGCCAATCCAGCTAATAGGTACATGATGAAACGGACGCATGAAAATGAATAAAATTATGTGCGGTAATTTTTTTCACCTTTCATCCGTTAAAGTGCAAAAATAATGCTTTATAATTGCTTAAATAAAATATCTCACCTTAAAAATTGCTTTACAAGTCGAAATATCATTAATAAAACTTTCAAAAACGACGCCATCACAGATGACGCTTTGCCAATCCAACCATTTCATATAAAACCGCTAATTCAATTTCAAAAAGAAAAATGAGCTGATTTTCTGTCGAATTACTTCTTTTTTCTTTTTAAATTTTCCTTTAAAATATTTCCATATTCTTTTGAAATTTATATGGATAACATTTCAAACATTCTTGCGCTAATTATTAATAGAACTTTTTTTTCAGTATTTGCTCATCAAATATTTGCACTGTCATCTGCTGAAATCATAAAACTTGTGAATAAATTCGTTGCTCAGTTATCCAGCAATTAAGGGAAATTGTCCATGAAAATTTGAGACAAATTAGAATCCGAGGTATTGCGGTACTAATAAACTTCTCATAGTTTAATGCATCTCAGCTCAACGATATCATTTTTCTTGGATTCTTTAACTATTTCTATTTCAACGACGAACGAAACCATATTTTGTATAATTTGATCTCAAATATTCAAATATGACTGGATGTTTATTACTGTTTTATAGCTTAACTAATGGAATATTCTTCGTCAAGAAAACTATATACGATCAAAATAACGCTGACGGCAAAGTATAGTTGGGAACTTATTTCTAAAATATATTAGCATTTTATGGGAAATATATGAATATATGGGCAGAAAATATCCCTAGGCAGAGATAAGAAGTGACAATTAAAGACACCCACTGGAAAATGTAATGCATTATTGGATGCATATCGAGGTAAAGAGCTAATCAAGCATCTCTGTGTTATTTTTTGTGACGTTTTTATAATCGAATTGGTTTGTAAGAGCGAATAATGATTGCATCAATGATCGTACATAATAGCCGGATATTTGATAATAACATTCTAATTAAGTGTTCTCTAGCATTCTACAATTAGTCTATTTGTATAAACCAAGAAATCCTTAGAAATATTCACGTATATTGATGAAAAAGTTTGCAAAAATTTAGATGAGTGACACAGCTCTCCACCTTTTGAATTATAATTATTAGCGTTATTTCTCGAAATATTTTAGAAATTAAAAAGGCGTTGTTGAGAAAATACTGTCATCGCTGTTGCATGAAATAATTGCCGCCTATTTGCTTTCTTTCTGATTGCCTCAGAATAAATAATAGGAAAGGTTTTCAACGTCAATTTTTCATTATTACAATCTAAGAATGAGGCAGAAGGAATCGTCCAAAGATTTCTTCCATAAAATAGCGACATTAAAATGAAGGATGGTGATGATACTTTTAGAGAAAAAAATTCACAATTTTCAAAACTCGAACTTGCACATAATTGACGTTTAGAGAGAATGACCACACGCAACGTTTCAGTAAGCGTTTAGCAATAATAACAATAAAGTAACACAATCAAATATCTTTTGTTTAGTGTTGTTAAACACTTTATGAGATACGTTTGATAATGAAAAATATTCTGTTGAATTTATACAAAATTTCGATAAATCTATTGATCAAAGAAAAGAGATGAAAAGAACAATGCTATGAGAAAAGAGTGCCTCTCATACATATCAATTCATTGCAGGATTCGTATAATTACGAATGTTCGATGGGGGGTGCCTGTGCTGCTGCTCGAAATGATGACCGTACGATTCTTCCGTTGAGTGGTTGTACAGGTCGAATTGGTAGCATTCCATGTTCCACTTCACTTTCATAACCTTCTTTTCGTAGTGTTCTTAATTTGTCCAACTGCAAATTCACGCCTTTTTTTCTTTGAAGTCTTTAACGCTGTATTATGTTTTTTCCAATACATGGGAAGGAGAGCTCAACACCACACCTTAAGTCTAAAATATCGCTTGAACTCCAACCTGAACGTACAGACTATCCGTAATTTCAATCAAATCGTAACTTACGATTTATGGTCGAATTCATACATTAGGGAGAGAAAAATTGACATTTTATCGCCTGTTTGGTGTGTCAAATTTAAGCCACCTAAAGGCTTGCTGCTTTTGAAAGCAATAAGTGAAACCCATTGCCAGAAAAATTTGATCGGGCTTTTTTTTCAGTTGTAGCCAAGAACTGGCCACATTCTAGGGCTCGGAAGGTGCTTATATCTTTTTACTTGGATTGCAAGAAAGTATCAAATATTTCCAAACTTTACGAGTAGCAATGGTTTATTTCAATTTCTGCGTAACTTACTAAGCTAATGACGAAAGAATACTAAGAAGTATCTTGCTTAGAAGGTATTGCTTAGAAGGTATTACAGTGGAAATTGATCTTGATTTGCATCATGCACCAAAATTCATGCAACATGAAATCGTAGGTTTAAAAGATTTTTCTTCTACTTAGAACTATGTGCTCGATAGAAAGGGGGCTTCTTTATCACATACTATATATTTATAGGCTTGCTTTCATGAGTGAGATATTCAGTAATATGGCATTCAGTCGTTGAATCTGCAATTTCATTCTTTGTATCATTTAAAATATTAAATTTTTGCACATATATTTACTTCACTTTATTACATTTAAACTAAGAAAGCATTCGTTATGAATTAATGCCTCTTCATATCGCTTCTATTTCCGCTTCGGAGGAGTTGCGGGATCGTGTGAAGAATTTAGCGTATATAGTTGTCTTCAGTTTGTGATATGTGAGGTGTCAACATTTTTTGGTTCCTTGATTTGTTAGATTATCAGAACCTTCTCTTATTTATTAAAGTTTATAGGATGTGGTCATACTCATGGTCACTCTTGAGATGTGGTCACACTAATTCCCGTAACAGCATCAATATCTAGTAAGGTATCATAAGGTAAGCTTCAAATTGCATAATTGACACTGATAGAAACCTGATGAGAAGATATGGAGACCGTTGATCTATATATAATCCACTTGACATTCTCTCGAAATGGCGCAATTGTCTCTGATCCGTCATATACCCAAAACTCTCTCATCTTTTCTACAAACACACCGGCCTTGCTTATCACTCAGATATATTTAATCAAAGCTGGAGTATCGAAACGTAAATGAAATAATAAAATGCGAAAAAAGCGATAAATTGAAGCAACATCGTAAATCTGCCAGCATATCAAGAAAAATCAAAAAAAATATTGCTAAAATTGTGGAAAATGCAGTGTTCAACAATAATTTTCACTTATGTCAACAGTGATCGAATTATTCTATTCAAAGAGCTTTTTTTTTTACTCGTTGGATTTAGAGCCGAATACAGAATTCAATTAAAATTAATAAATACGAAATAATAAAAACAGTTTTTTAATATTATTATGAAAGTGATACTTATAATTTTCACACGGATGCGTTAATATAAATTCGTAGCAAGCTTCACACTTCATAGATTCCAACTGTATTTATTGCCATCCTTTTCGAAATAGAAGTAAATTTTTATACGATTTCACCCGGCTGTCACATAGAGAGAAACTACATGGATTATGAGGACGGATATTTCATATAAAAAATAACAGAAAATGATGCAAGGTTTTGCAACCATTTTCTGTTCAGTCCACCTAAAGTCGAATTAATGCGGACTAGTGCATATTCAAAAAAAAAAAAAAAAACACTAATAAAACACTATAAATGTGTTTATCACCTGCTGGAGGGAGAAGTTGACGTAGATCAATTCGCTGAAGCGCACATTCACTGCCCTTATAGACGATCTGTGTTATACCATCAACAATTGGTGCAAAAGTTGGATTATCATCGTGTGATTCCTGGAATATCCCTCTTTATACAATTCAATTTGTTCGGATGCCAATAAAGAGGGATGCACCTCTGAGAAAGCTATCTTTTTTGATAGTATTTTCATTCTTGCTGAATCAGTTTTCGTATTTAAAATTGACCGAAACAATCGGAGATGAATCTAAGCAAATAGCAATAGGGATTGGCGCTTAAAGCGTTCCGACGGAAGCTTTGTAAATAGTAACCGAGAAAAATAAAGCAGATATTTCATTGTGAATAAGAGAAACTAAAAAACAGAACATAGAACTGATGTGGGTGATTGCTGTTTTCTTTTCATACCATCGAAGATATTAGAGCAACAAAACGATAAAATTGTAAGATAACTGAATAAAATTTGAAGTGAAATGCCCAATCATCACTATCATCATCACATTATGATATCTATGAGCAGAAAAAAAAAAGAGACAAAAATTCAATCAAACACAATTACTCGGCAATTTCCTGATACAGTGTAAACCTCTCGTTTCTACTCAAAGAAACGATTAATTTTCGATAGCAATTTCATATGATATTCTGTGGATCTTTGTACGGATCAATTCCATATAGCCCAATTAAAATGCGAATTGAAGTCGTATATGGCTTTCGTTATTGAAATCCCTCCTCATAGCTCTCAATGAAAGAAAATGATTTGTAGTTAGAATATCAAAATGGAGGGAAAAAAGGTAGACAGTGATGCTGTCATTGTAAAATTTAGAATAAACTCTCTTTTAATTGAAAGGTATGTTCTTTAAGAATAAAATCCGTTTGAATGGCCTATTTGAATGGTCAATAATGGGATAGGGCACATTAAAAATGTAGAATTTCGAGCAAACTAACATTAAGAAGAATAGCGACTGCGAGTACGCCATTAGGTTCCTTGTAGGCGAGATCGATGTTTGCGTAATGCATATTTCTATGAATGAAATGCACTTCACCCGCATATCCGACACCACCAACCGTATGTTCACTTCCATTCATTGGTTCGGTGCCCCAATGTATTAGCACGAGTTCGAGCGCAAACCTCTGATCTTTGATGAAACTTGCTGTGAATTCACCTGATAGATCGGCACCCAAGTGTAGCTGTAGACTCTCACCAGCGTTCACCAATTTGAACTGTCCATTTGCTGGATATTTGAAGCTGAACAATATCTCTTCTCATTGCTGCACTTGAAATATCATATCTAATCTACAGACATCTAATTAACTTAGTGAACTATATATGACTAGTTAAGCTATCAGTTCTTCGCTAAACACTTTTTGGAGGTGCATTTGCAATAGCCGCATTCTAGAGTTCTCATACCTTTGTGTACATAATCAAATATGCATGTGTATTTTTCTTTCTATTTGCTATTTCTGATTTTTTTCTTAATTTGAGAAGGTTATAATGATGAAATTTGATAGACCGCTCGAGTAACGAATTTCAAAATTAAGTGAATCCATGAATAACTAAATCAATACGATGGTGCTGTATTTCTTCAATACTTTTTATTCAATTTTTCTTTCATCGAAATCGATGCAGTGATACAACAACGCGGTATAACGATGCTTTGCAACATCTGTTAATGTCTATTTCACTTCGAAAATTTGAATATTTCAAAAGAACTAATTTTAATTTTATTCAAAAAAAATTGAATATAAAGTCAACGTCAGCAGTGAAATAACTTCGATTCCTTCCTTAGATCATCAACGTACTCACCGAAGATCATCAACGTACTCATAAAAGTTAAGCATTGCTCTGCTTTACTCATAAAAGTTAAGCATTGCTCTGCTTTTCAGCCCAACATAATAGGAATGTATACGATCGTATGATTGTTTGCATATATATATATATATATATATATATATATATATATATATATATATATATATATATATATATATATATATATATATATATATATATATATATATATATATATATATATATATATATATATATATATATATACAGTCTATTGGTCACAATACTGAAGCAATTTCAAGGAGCATAACGTCGTTTATGGCGTGCGCCTCAATACTTGCCTCCTTTAATGTTCATTTTTGAACTGTATTCTATTCACTAAGCGATTGCATAGATCCAAAAGCGCTTTTACTTTTGAAATATTTATAACTTTTTCTTTTAGAAGATTTCATCTAATTGATCTCGACAGGCACACTCCTAAGGTAAACTGTGGTGAAAAAAAAAGAGAAAGAAAACACAACAAAAGAAATGTGTACTATTGCTCTTTCGTAGAGATGTAAGAATTTTGATTTTTGATCGTTAAGCATCGGGATTCTCTCTAGGGATTGCACTTTCGGGAAATTTTAGGAGAGGAGTAAAAATATTGCAGTATAAGTTTTTTGCTACCAAAATGCAAGCTTTCCAGCTTATTTAATTCCTCTCTATGCCAGAAATCTCTGATAATTTATCGAAATTGGTGTGGCAGTGATCGACGAAAAAACAAAGCCATGAATCAGCTTTACTGTCAAGTGCACTTCTAATCCTTAAGATAACTGCAAAACCCGAACGTTATCATATATTATATTCTAATATTCTAATATTATATAATGCATCCAATTTTTTTGGTGCATCAAAACGCCTAAAATGTAATTGATGAAGTTGCAAAGCAGACGCATAAGTTGTACTGTTTTCAGATTCCTAAGCTAGACAATATTCTCAAAAAAAGGCTCATTTAGCGCAAACGTTCGCTCACTTTTCCATTTAAGCATTCAATGCCACTAAATGCTTCTTAAGGATTAGATGATGTAAGCATGAAGACATTTATATTAATGGCATTTAGACGAATATCTTCTAAGATAGAATCATCTAACGATAGGTTTCATATATCATCATTATTAGTTGATTGTCGTAGCTCGAAAAATCTCTGATATCGGAAAAATACATGGAAAATTTAGGAAAAGAAATTTTATATGGGAAATAAACACTAAAGGATATCGAATAAACTTTAGTGGCAATCAATCAATAGATATTCTCTATAAAACCTAAAGTAAAGGAAATATTCGTTAATCTACCTAAGTGTATCGTTATTGTTCTATGTTTTTTTTTTTCGAATATCACTTCATTTGCTTAAATTACCACAAACAGATAATAAAAACAAACGATGGACAGAAAAAAAAAATTTGGTTTCTTATAGGAACGTAAATATCTGTTGGGATTTCTTCTGCGATGTAAATTTCGCATAGCCGAATTTGGAAAAGTGCCAATTTTGCAATGCATTAATAGCAAAAATATAGATTTATGTTCACAATGAAAGCTCAAAATGACAATTTAAAAAAAAAAGCAATATAATTCATTTTGAAATTAAAGATCAAATCAAATGAATCAATTTTTTTTTTTTTTTTTTTTGCACATTGATAATTTATGTTATTTGAGTACAATTTCATTTTAGCGTTATAATTTACAAAAATTAAACTTATTAAGATATTATAATATCAGAATTGACGCCAATTCATTTCGGATGAAACGTTGGAATCGAATTTTTGAATTTGGAAAGTAGATCATTGTTATTTTCAAGCAAGAATGCAGCATTCACTTTTCATCTCTATTGTTTATTACCTAGAAGGTGTGTATCACTATCACATTATGCAATAACGCCATACCTATATCAAGTTTTCAACAAAAACATTCCACTGAAATAATCAGTAATTTAATCAGTGGCACTTACTAATCAGTGGTAAATAATTAGTAATAGTGAATAATCAATGATACGTTGTCGAAATATCGTTTTCTTAAAATGTAAAATGCACGTTTGTAAACAGCATTTGTTTGATTCAATTAAAGAAATGAGACACCCGAGAGGATCCAACTCGATTGAAATGATGTCAAATTCATCGATCTTACTTCCACAAATTTTCGCCTGATATACTGAGTTGCCTTATATGAACACAATTCACATAGAAAAGAAACGTTATTCCAAGCGTAAAAAATAGCCCTTCATCAAATAGTCACCTCATAGCGTCCATTCATCAAAATGTTCATATTATTCAGCTATTATTTTCCCATATGTAATCAACAATTCAGCGATCTCTAGACAGCTAATTTATTAATCAGGCTTAAGTTCCATAAATTTCGTAATAACAACATATTTAGATGCCCATTTGAAACAAAAATTTTCTGCCAATATGCGTTAGATCCATTTTTTTCTAATACATTCGAATGTGCAAATCATTAAATGATCGAATTTTTTATACATTTTCATAGATTTACTTATAAAAGAGTACAAATGTGTCATCACACGTTTGCACATATACGTATGTACCTGTGTATGCCTCTTGGTACAGTTTCAATTTGAGAATCATCAAATCAGTGCTATCACATTCGATTGATATAACGCATACCGTAGCAAATTTGAGAAGAGTTATAGAAATTTCACCGTTGAAAAAAATTCTCTATGTACCTTTACGTTCATCGATTTTTCATTTCATA
Source organism: Baylisascaris procyonis (assembly GCA_037389465.1). Lineage (NCBI taxonomy): Eukaryota > Metazoa > Nematoda > Chromadorea > Rhabditida > Ascarididae > Baylisascaris > Baylisascaris procyonis. Next base: position 3,226,717 of record JAZARR010000088.1, on the reverse strand, counting down.
TCGATTGGATTATAGGGAAACAAATCTTTTGCGAAAAGTTGATGTTAGCGATCTGGTTGATTAATATATGAGGCTATGGTTTTGCATATTTATTGATTGCTGATAACCTAAGAAATTGATCATTTCAAAGAGTGGAAAGCAAAGATGCATATCACATCAGCTACTCTGGCATAGCTTTCCTACCTGTCTCAAGTTACGAACATTCGAAACATATAAGTGGCATCTATTAAGAAAGAGCAGCATCAAACTGACAACTCCCTTAATTAATCACCAGACTATATTTCTTTAATGAGAAGAAATGTGAAGGAAATATTTCCCTCACAGTTAACCAGCATAAGTAGGTGTAAACCACGGAGATATAAGCAATAGTGCGAGTCGATCAAATGGTCCCTCTTATCGAAAGGAATCACTGTTATATATCTAGTAAATAACATCTCAATGTGTTTCTAGGATCTGCTTTAATTGCAACTATTGAAAAAAACATCCAATTTATACAATTTTTCAGTATAAAAATGATGCAATTTTATTAAAAAGTAATATTTACGTGCTAATAACTGCGTGCAAATACAATTACAAAACGTGACCTAAACTCGCTTACTCATCAAACTAATAGAAGCGAAACAAAAAAAGCGCAAATCAAACAAATCAATCGACTTTTTAAATGTAGAAAATTGCACTAGTCAACGATGCTCATAACACTTATTTGCCGCAAAAATCGTAAAGCAAAACTTCAAAAGTTAGCTTTCCTTACTAACTACATGAAGTGAACGTGTGGAAAGCATTAACAACAATAATATTTGACCTAGATGGAAGAGTTCTGTCCAGCTATTCGCAAAATTTGTGATCGAAACGATTGTTGCAATTTCAACTAGGCCTAACTTATGGTAGTTAGAAGTAATTCTCCAAACACATAGGTTTCAAACAAAGCACTCATGTAAGAATGCTGTTATTAGCACATTAACAATCAATACAAAAGAATATATGATATAGGCTGATTAGAAGTAAGCAATGAAATAGTAACTCACTACTCAATTTAGCAGCAAATATTGCGTTATTACAATATTTAAGCTATAGTAGAACTCTATACATCGTTTAAATCGTCCGTAATTTCTATGGTAAATATTTCTGGAAATGTAATTTTGTTGATAAAAAATTAAGGATCAAATTCGGCGCTGCTTTCCTATTATTCAAATAATTTTAGGAATAAAAGAGAAGAGATTTAATTTCGACCCTCTAAAGTGAATCTTTGTAATCAAGTCATACGACTCTTAACTTTTTTAAATAAAATCTTTGTAAAGTTTTAATAAAAAATAAAGATTTTAAATTGATGACTGAAATTTCCATGTATAAAATAGATTTAAGTTTGAATGCTAATGACCAATCGATTGATCGACAGTTGAGCAATTTTTGATAGAAATGAACTTAGAAATTGTTCGAAATTTTAATAATATTTCGTTTATAAACTACTCAGTCGAGACTACGAATGATTTATTAGGCTGCAGAGTGGAGAGGGAAGGAGGAGGGAAAAGAAAAAGGAGATGCAATTGACTGAGAGAATAATGAGTGAATGATAATTACAAGAAAAAAGAAGTTCATTTTTGTGCGTTGAGACAAGAATTGAAAAGAGAATGGATTAGGAAGCAAAAAAAGGGAGACTAAAATCGAAAAAATTAACCCTGATGAGGTTGCTCAATGTCTAACCGTTCCTCAAATAGAACCTGGTCCAATCTAAGTGAGGAAATAACGTTGTTGATGATGATGACAATTCCCCAATGATTATGAAGTCACATGATGGTGTTATATTGTATGCTATCATTCGTTTAAATTGAGTCTAGAAATTGGAACGCTAATAGTAGAAGGATAATTTGTGCAAAAATGCAAGATGCATCATTGAACGATGCAGAATTGTGCAAATAAAAATGCTCAGCAATTTTCTGATAATGAAATAAAGTAATGTGTTTACTTGAAAGTGGCATCCTCGAGACTCGAGTCGAAAGCTGTTATCGACGGTAGAATATCGATTGGCGACTGTTTTCTATCGGCAGCTACCTAAAGAGAATATCCGATGCAGTCGGAATTTTTGGACTATCGGTGAATGATTTGATATTTGCATATTTACAGTCGCTGTTCAACCTTTCAATGGGTATTTTGTCAGATTGAAAGAGGAGTTGCTAGCTTAAAGTTATATTGGAAAATCGGCAACATGTAATGGGCAAATGCAATTGGTTTGGCCAACAAGTCGACATAGTGGGTCATTTTTAGCTCTTAATGTGTTTCTTAAGTGACCATCCGCTTGTCCACTAGTGTGAACAAGCAGCGTAATAAAATGCCAACGATGACCAGAAGGGAAAATATTTGTGACGATTTCGTTATTCATCAGAACTACTATGTAAAGAAACGTTTCATAAAGTTTACTTTATTACTTTACTTTGCTTTACTTTCACATTGCTTTACTTTATTTCTTTCAATAAAGTAAAGCAATGTGAAAATTGACTAATTGGAGACAGATAGCGAAGAGGAGAATGGTGAAAGAAGACCTACCAAAATTACGTTGGTGATCAACAATTTGTCTCCTTTAAAAGAATGCTTAATAAGCGAAACATCCGCATATACTTGCTGTATATGTGAAACAACTTTCAATCTATTATATGATCTGATCCAAGAGTCGTAAAATTAAAAAAAACAAAACAAAACAACTTATCATGCATTATTTCGTCTCAATGATTACGAATATGCGGAAGATATTTCGCGTTTTTTTTTCGGAAATCCAAAACAAACCAATGCAACTAACTTTTTAGTACATATAATGAATAGTGCTATCAACTAGCGTATTAGGCTTCCTCTTGGATCCTGTTGATGCAGGAATGAGAATATACAAATGAAAGCTCTTGAAGAGATTATATGTTGAAAAAAAGAAGCAGAAGGAATGACATCAATGAGCATAGAACGATAAGAAGTTATTAGTGCTATGTTTGCGAAAATCAGTAGCGTTAACAAATTCGGCTCGACTTAAATATGAAATGATATCGCTTCAAGAATATCGAGAAAACTCTCGAAATTCGAAACATTATAAGTGTACTTCGTTTTGCTCACATATAAGGTGGGAACTGTTCAAATTTTATCCGCATCACATTTCAACATTCATAGAAACCTCTCCACATTTCCGAACTACCACTAATTGTATTGCGCATCCGACGCTTGCAGCAATCAACTCAATTCAGCTCTCTATATAGCGTTGGTCCGATCACTTTTAGTCTCGTTTTATTCTTGTCAAGGAGTCCCAATAGGTGGAAAAGCATTAGCGCATGCCTTACTAGGGCACTGTAGATTAAGTCAGTCATGTGGCTCCAAGTTGTAGCACAAAAGCTCCGAGCATACTCTTTCGAACCTTTAGCCTTCAATAATACGCAAATTAATGAGTTGGCGATTTCGATCAATATATACTAGGCGAGTATTCGAGGAAATATTGCAAATTTAAAATTTTTGTTCATGTTTTTAGCAACCACGTGGTAAGAAATGCGCTCAAGCAAATGTTGCCTAACCAAATGCCATAGAGGAGCCGAACATTGGCAACCAAATCTGTGGTTATCAACCACGACACATAGGCTTATGGGTTAAGGCTTGCGCCGTTGAAGTTTCTGAAAACGACAACAAACATACGCAGCAAAAACATTTCGAAGGAAAAAGGACAATTAAAGCCCAACGTTAAATAAACTGATTGATGACTTGGTTTATCAAAAGTAATGAGCTCTTTCATTAGCAAGATATATTTTCAACAAAGTGAAAAGCGGGAAGCATTTCACAAAGAAATGCAACTTACCTGTAGCATTTTGCCGATAGTGTCCAATTGAGCGGATGCACGACTCAGAATTGGTGCAAGATTTTCGCGAGCACGTGTTGCCGTTTGGATAACCGAGTTGAATTGTGGTTTTACTGAATTCAGTTGTGCTTGTACATTTGCAGTTAGCTGTCCCAGGAACTCCATTCACACTGCAATTCCATCAACAATATTCACAGCGCTTCTCCTTCCCGCCCTCTTTCGAACCTCATCACATACCGCTAGCGACACCGTTCGATATAATCCTCTTTACATGTTATATACATTAATCCAATAAAAAATCTCACACACATTATATATATATATATATATATATATATATATATATATATATATATATATATATATATATATATATATATATATATATATATATATATATATATATATATATATAAAATTCATTTATTCATATTTACGTTGTTTATCTTTATATTTTTACTTATGAGGAACTTATCTAAAATGACCTTTATCGGCCATATGTGGGACCCTCTTTTATTAGTGAGAATTTTAACTAGAACCAAATAAAGAATTTTTGATTACGAATAAAAGTAAAGTGAAAAAAATACCTTTTTTCAACAGAAAGTAAACCTCTCGCAACAAAATTAAAGGTGTTATCAAAAATATTATCACATATACAACATCAACAATAGTGAAAGATCAAAATAACTCAGCCGCGATTTCAAAGATTGTACTATGCATGAAACAGTAAAAAAACCCATCAAGTGTGCTCGTATTAATCCTAGCGCAATGATAAATCCTAGCGGAAATAACATAAAAAATGAATAAAAATGAGAAATAACAGCCGCTCAATAGCATTAAACAAACGGAAATTGATCGTAATATCACCTTTTGTAATGGAAAATAAATATGACCTATACGTGATCTAACATATTCAATTATACCAAGAAGCACTAGGATTATAACGTATTATGCGAGAGTCAGGCATGTTGCAGAATTACATATAACTGATCTTTGAACTTCTTTTTTTTTTTTTCCAAGCAAAATGCATTCTTAACTATACTTCGTCGATTTCATCAATCAACGCCAAGTTCGTAGTTTTGCGCATTGAACAATGTTGTTCCCCCATGAGAATTATTTTACGATGCAACTTTGAAACTCTTTTTTTTTGGTATAAGAGATTTGAGTGGTCAAAAAAATTTTTTTCCGCCGAAAATTTTTCAAAAATAAAATTCTTCAAGCAAATGTTTTCGAATTTTTAGACGATAGTTGTTGATTTTTCAAACGCTCAATATATGCTAATAATTCAACATCAGTCTATAGTAAGCGTTTGCGTGGTCTATTAAAACCTCCTGAAAGTTTTTTTTTTTTTAAATCTATATTGAAGCGCGAAAATTTGGAATTTGAATAATTGCTTCGGCGCAGATAATATGACTGAACGGGAAACTTCTGATGTAATTTTTTTTCCAGGAATGCGTAGAAGTTGGTGATGAACTTAATTACTATAAATTTGGCTATTTAAAAATAAATCATTCAGAAGTAGCCTAATTACTTTGTTCAAAAGAAAAAGCAAATGAATTCATGGAGATCTGCAATAAGACAGGTTATTCAAGCGTTCTTGGAAGTGTTCCATAAGATCTAGCTCATATGAGTGCACAAAACAATTCTCGGCTGGTGTTCCATCGACATCAAGAACTGCGCAGAAGTAATCCCTTTGGATAAGCGTTCAAATCATAGCATTTGTCCATTTAGTGATTGAAATTTTTCATCGACAACGCTTTGAAATAATGTTCTTCTTAATGCTCTATGGTGAACTTTGCAAAGCATATAACACATAATATAATATAATATAGCACTATAATATAGCACAATAATATATCACAACATATAGCACAGGACATAATGACTATAGAATTTGAAATATTGTACAGCGACATATTTTTCTTGACGAAATTCTAATCGTTGCATTCGTGATTTGAAGAGCAATTTTGCTGCCACTTTTTGCCTCGATGATAGAAAACGTTGATGACGGAAGTTTTCACCGATGACGTTTCAGTCTAATAAGTACCACTAATAGCGATCCTCATACAATTTTAATTACTATTATTATCGAAATTTTCTGACTTGAAACGTTGATTAGAAATACGCAGCTGACATTTGCGCTGTCTGGTATTGATGAAAAAAAAGAATTTAACATTCATATACAATCTATGATCTCACTCAATACCGCTTGATTTATTTATCGCATTAGCGAGATAGTAAATGTTGAATTTATCAGTGATAAGGAATAATCCTGGAACATAAGGAATAATCCTGAAAGTGGATCAAGCGATTGACATTCATCGATAGTGAAGACGCTTTGTCGCTATTTCGCCGCTTCTTTAATTAAAAGAAAACTTCTACATTTATAAACAATGAATTTAACATAGTGTATTATTGCGACAATGGAAGACAATAAATGAATGCAGCGTCTGAAAGAAGTTCATGGAAAAATGCTCATATTTTACCAGTCCATTAATATTAGTGAAGAAATCTATAAATAAAATAAATAAATGAACGAATAAATAAGTAAATAAATAAACAAACAGGCAAATAAATAAATAGAATAATAAAGAAGTAAACAAATAAATAAATAAAGCGATCATATTCCTCTCCAGCAGAAATAAATAATATATGCTTTTAGTACATTTCGCTAATACGAACACTATTCATAGAGCATATGCTACGTAATTTTTTAAACATTTTATCAACACTATTCACTTATTTCAGTTAGAAAAGATGAAGAATGCATCTTTTCGCATTAATTCATCCTTAGCGATATGCAATAACAGATGGCGCTCAAGGAAGGCGGAAGCCATAGATTTATGGTCCACCTATTTGCGCCACCAAAATATGAAATGCAGTGGGCGGCAACCGAAATTGTTATAGAGAGCCGGAAGAGCTCCATTCTGAAAGCGATAAATTGTTTCTAAGAAAATCGACGCTTCTTTGTTGTTTTATCCCCAAACTAATAGAAACTCTGAGATTAAATGATTTGTGGCCGAAATTTGAAGGGAATTATTTTGCGGTGCTTGCTAATGAATGAAATAAAATGAAAAATGCCTCATGCAATGAGAATTGCTTCTTTTCACTAAACGAAAATATTATTATATTTGAAAAATCCGAAAATTGATGAGTTTATTTAGGTTTTATTATTGAATTTTTTTTGTTACCTTTTTTTGTCCGAATTTCAGCATAGATCTATCAATTTGCTAAAGTTGGAATAGTTGAAATAGCTCCGTATCCCCTTTCTTCCATAAATTATCCATGCAGTTCATTTGGCCTCATTGCATGTCTCATTTAATGTGCTTATCAATATATAACTTCAAAAGTGCCATCAATTCCAACGATAAATTAGCTGCATATGCACAAATCAAATCTTGTCGAACGTATTTCCACTCGCTTGCCGAATAAAATACTCCATCATACACATTTAAAAGACGCGAATAGATGTACTTGAATTTACTAGTAGAAAGCATAAACCTTGGTTGTGTACATATGTGAATGGCATGGGCTAAGGTGTCGTCACTTTTATATTGACAGTCGTCAATCACTACCATGATTTGTTCTCATTAGCGGCCGAATAAAGCGATTAGAGAGGCAAATCGGTGGGGAAGCGATGCGAGAAACAAATGTGACCGACGATGCACAAGCATAGAGGTCATGCACTACAAGAAGCTTACATCAGCAAAAAGAAGCAACACCTATAGAGGAAGCAAGATGGAGATTCACTTGTGTGGCACACCTCGAAACGAGCAGTTTCACGGCACACCAACACCCTTCACCGCATCGCCGTCTGATTCGGGAAGAAGTATTGACCCAAAGCGACGCGCCGTGCGACTACTGCTTTTACCATAAACGCTGCTGCATCGCCGTTTCGAAAGCACGTCGACGCCGAGCTTGTCGCGACATCTATTCGCGCTTGCTTTCGCTGTTATTTGCGTTACGATGAGATTCAAGCAGTTGAAGCAAAATCAACAAACCCGTTCAAATAGAACTCTTTTCCGCACAAATTTTATGCTTCGAAACGCTTGGGATTCTGTGAAATCGACGCCACTACATCCGGATTTCTTTGTGATATTTAGATTCCTTATTGTATTCGTTTCCTATGCAAGTGGACTTCATCCTTATGGCAGCCAAAAAAAGAAATATTTCAAAGTCGTGGATACGAGTGAGCGCAAACTTTGCTCGCAAACACAATTCGATCTTCGGGGCTGTCGTTAATTGGCTGCAGTTAATAGTTGTCGACAGCCGACTAGCTGATCAAAAAGCCGTTTGCCTATTCAAAGAGTACAACTTGAGATACCCGTAATAACGAGCCGCTAAGCAGTTAAATGTAACGCTTGCATTTTTCATGCATTTCTCTACCGTATCAATAAAGAAACCATAGAACTATTCAACACGAAAGTAGCATCCCATATATTCAAATAGAATGCCGGCAGTTATCGATGATATCGCAATGAGCAATCTTTTTTAAGAAGGGGAGAGGGGAGATGAGAGCACTAAAAAAATAGAGGGAGAAATGCACAATTCTAGGAAAATGTTCTCTGAGTCCATAATGGCAAAAATATAAGCAGTAAAACGACTGGTCATTAAAGAACGAATGTCATAAGAGGAAAACAAGCAAAATGCTCGCCTCATAAGTCTCGTTGAGAAATTATGAAGAGCTATCGCACGTTATGCGTATTCGGAAACGTCTCATAAAATATAATAAAAAGATCACTAATAAACTAACTACAGAATCTTCCACAAATTTTCAGCGTCAATGTGTGTTTTTCCAACCTATTCCCATTTTAACATAAGCATAATGCAGACAATTTCGGAACTCAGCTATATAGCCTCACGTTCTCCCATTCCGCCTTCCATAAATAATTAAATTCATTACATTTTCGTGATTTGGTTACCTCTGCTCAACTCTAAAAGAGGGGCACGCTTGTCCTCCTTAAGTGACATCCAAACTTTAGCCATTTGGAATTTATTCTTCAAATTTGAGATGCATTGACAGGACAAATGAGTTTATGCTGATATAGCTATTCTACGTTTACAGCGAGTTGCTTATAAGCGGAACAGGTGGATGCAATCAGATTTCGCTTTGGAGATTTTCTGACACATGTCCGTATAGCGTCACCTCTTCTGACCCCAAGTTTTTGGATTAGGGGGTACTCGTCTAGCTCTGCTAGGAGAAATGGCAGGTTACTGTGAATGCGTGTTTCGCATACTTCAAGAAAATCTACACTGCTGTCCAAAATGACTTTTGATTTCGAAGAAACTCGATGTCCTGTAAGCTCCTAGCATGCCGCAGTCCATTTGGTTTAATCTTTATATTGGAAGAGAGGGCTGAGGGAAGCAAAGTGGTAATAAGGAAGACGTCATCCAAGAAGCCCATTACAAGGTAGCTACTTTTCGATTACCAAAAGAGCACCGCTGACGAACCAACGCCGCACACCTTCCGCTTAAGTTCTTTGCAGTGTCCACTCATAGTTTTCGCATCCAACTTCTGCTCATTCGTCGTTATGTCGTATGAAACCAAAAGGAAAGAAGCAACAAAACAGCTTATCGAGGCGCATGACACAGAGCACCACTTCCATTGTTTCTGAATTTAGTTTCGATCACGCAGGATTTCCATCTCGTTTGCGAAGGATCATGTGAAGGCGCATTTTCAACCTGGTCATTACCAGCTCCGGACTGACTGGTGTTTTTCCGTGAACTTTTTATGCTCACGCTCAAAATAACAGTATCTAAGCATTTGTCACTTTCGAGTTGTGATTCCTTAAAAGTTCCCTTACTCTGCGGAACGAATCTCACCTCCGCCTCCATACATACCGCAGCTTGTGGCCGCCTTTATTGTTCCACACGCACTTGGATTAAGCTCTATGGTCAACCGTATATTCTATTTCTGCAACTTTGATGTGCAGAAGTTGGAAGAGGGCGCGATATGTGCTCCGAGCAAGCGATGTTCGTTTATTCGACCATCTGAGCTTTCGACTGTCACATATAATCACCATTCGCATCATTTGCGCATCGAACACATCTAAAGCACCAGCCGACTGCTCATCGCAAATAAGCAAACAAATAATTTAATCCTACCTAAGCTCTTCAACCATCCCATTCAGCATAAACAACCAAAAATAATAAATTAGTTTCAGTAACAGGCTGGCTGATTTACAATTTCATATTCAGGCATATCTCTAGTGACTAAGATAGTCCCATCCAAGAGATGAATCACATGTTTTTGTTCCAAAGTCGGAAGACCACTATACAACTCTTATTAAGTGTAGTTCCCTGTTTATTTCCTGACATTATATCTACTCATAATGTTGCATAGATGTGGGAACTAATTCTAAAGAATAACATGTACCTTACAGGTATGAAATTGTTGGACCGTACTTTTTTTGAAATGCTAGTAAGTCGAATGTTCGTAAGAATACAGGTGTGTCGCACTTTCGCCAGAAAAATTCAAGTGCAGAATTTCAAATATAGTGACAAATATTCTCAACATAACAACAATGGGTAAAATTCATGCTGAGTGGAATTAGAGACATTGTGGCGACAGAACTGTCGAGTGAATAGCAATGTTTTCTGAAATGCAAAACTCATCAAAAGCTATACGATATAGCTGCTCTAATGTAGCAACGCAATTTTAAGGCAGTAAAGCAATCATAATGCGGCAAAATGGTCATAATGCAGCGTTTGTTCCTCTGACGAATGCTCGATGTGATGTTAACACTTGTTCGGTGAAATAAGCATACGAAAGCGATGCGATAGCATAATGCAGCATTAAGGTAATTGTAAGAAGGTCGATATATGGCAAGATGCAATTTGCTCGCCGAAATGGGAAATCCCATAAAATGGAGTTTAGTGGCGAAAAAGCTATTATACTATTACTGGGACGAGAGCATGATTGCACACAATGGCGCATTTCGGATGGACGTTGCCGATGGGTGGACAGCATTTGTTTGTGTTCGGTTCGTTGATTGATTCTCGATAAGGTTTCTTCGTCACTGAATTCTAAGTCCATCCGTCCACTTCTAAAGTTCGCACAATAAGGATCTGATTCGTAGATTAACCAGCACTCGTGATTACAGCAGTTGATGTCAGTCCTTTAATAGAGAATTCTAGTCCCCATGCAACAGTGAACCAAACACTATCACCACCTGCTACGTATAATGAAAATTAACTCGTACATAGAATAAGCATAACAATGGGGATGCCACACAAACGAAAAGCTGGCACAACTCATCAGATCAATTAAACAGATTATTTCGGTTGTTTGTGCGAGAAATGCAAACGGTTCAATGTGCACAGACTGCGAGGTTACAGTAACTTTTGAAGAGATAACAACACATTCTTATAGACGGCCAACAAATTTGAAGTAAAAGTTTATTACTCGATGTGCATCGATCGTTTGCATATTTTTGTTTACACAGAAAGCATAATAAAACAACATTTCAATAATATAAGGCTACTGAAGTCATAACGCATTCGAGAAAGAAAAAACGACCGCTCACAAGTCTATAAAATGAAATTAACTCATTTCTTTTACATGAGTAGTATATCGGATGGAAAATAAGGAAGTAATATGATGATACATCCTACATTTTGTGAAGCGCTTACAGGAAGTACTCCATTAATATGTGAGTCTACGAGTTGCACAACGAAAACCAATGCAGTAGATCGATGATCACATATGATTTTATAGCATTTCATTGACGCTTTTATAATCGTTTCTGGAAGAACTCGCTTACTGCGCTAGCTCAATCCTCTTCTCGAACTACAAAATTATACATCACTTTAATTATCATTTCGCTTTCATAATTCATAATCGTTTATTTAATCGTTATCTATACTGTGGAAAGCTTAAAAGTGGTACTTTCACAAACACCAATATTCTGGAGAGTTTAGGATGCAGTAATTCTGTGCAGCGAATGCTTTTGTTTACATTGAAATTTGAGCAATAGGGAAATATGAACCGAAAAGGCAATGCTAAAAGCTTAGCTGCCTATCGAGCACGATGTAAAAATTGCTTACGAGCAAGCATGATCTAAAGCAAATTGTTCACTCAGAACAAGCGGCAACAGAAGCTGGCTGATAAAGCCTATTCGTAGGCTCAAAGGGACGTTTATAGGCCGCGCTTAGAAACATGCTGAGCCTTGCCCCCTTTTGAATCATTCACCGGGTGGACAACGTTACTGCTGCACACTAAGCGAACGCCGCCTAACGAACTTCCCATTCACGCATCATTCAAATGAGCGCAATTTTCTATCGTTCACTCCTCATGCAAAACATATCCCTATTGACAGCCCCTATGTCTGCACTAAGCTAGCAAACAATCAGTGTCGCATTAACAGTCCTTTTTTTGCGGCTCAAAAAACGGAAGAACAAAGGCTATAAATGAGCGGCCATTATCGTGTTAGGAATATTGAAAAATTTGAACTTTTTTCTATGCAATTCGAGCGTATTTTCCGTATCCCCAAAAGTCATTCATACGCATATACTTCTTTATATATAACAGTCGATATTCATTATGGTGGTTGTAAAAAATAAATAAACAAAAATTCTATGAAAATAAATAATTCACATGATGCGTGACGTTCAAGTTGATGCATCAAGTTCATATATCATATAACATGTTCTTTTTCCATATGAAAGAACAGTAAGAAAATTTTGAAAATTTACAAATCGGGAGCGTTTCTATGAGAAATATGTTGTTACGTTAGGGATAATCATAAGCGCGGCATTGCATCTCTCTCAGATCTCTGATCAATTGCCACAAACCATCAGCCACAAGTCATACACACAACATAAACGAAGAATAGAAGCTTGCTAACAACATAACTAACGACCACAAAGCAGCACAGAGAGAATTAGCTGTTCATGCTTCCAGCCATGCCGGTGTCAATTGGGTGTAGCACGTCAAGGGGGTAAGTATTCTACATTAGAAGGATGTGTAGCATAATTTTGAATATAGAGCTGCACGATGACGACATTTTCCCACATATGACCTCTTAAAAAGGATCTGCGAGATAGCAGATATTCCGCTACAAGATTCCTATTAAATACAACAATTTCACTAATCTGTGAATGTGAGGTTATCCACATCTGCATGGCGTCCTACGCTTCAATAAACCAAACCTACTACTTCGCTAATTTTCATTCGCTGGTCTATGGCCGATTTCCCAGCAATTCTATTCGTTAGCCTGTTGAGCGTCTAGCGGTAGCTGCTTAAAAGTAGATAGCAACGAATCCGCAAGATGCCCGGTGATCCGCTTGTTCGTTTCACATTCCTAGTTCCCCTCCATTGACCTCTTACTTTTCATTCACAAAAACCGTCTAACAAACAATTTTTTACAAAACATTTTCATAAAATTTTCAGTGTTAAAAAGAACTTAGTGCTTGAATATTCTTTTGTTGCGCATGACATTTAAAATGAACTTATTTAAAAAATGTCTGCAAAGTTTTTCTCATTCCTGGGTGGGTTATGATGTCAAAAGAAAATCTGCACTAAAAGTTATGAGAAGTTTCACGCAGATATAGATCTTCCCGCTGAAAATACTTAAATGAGGTTGCTATTGCATTGTTTCTACTAGTGCATCTAATGAACTCTACGAAATGAAAGCTTATAAACGCATAGAATCTTCATTCCAAATAATATATCAATTTGCGGGAATTACTGAATACTTAGTCAGTTTCAGTTGAAACGATCCGATTTTATATGAGCGCAAGAATGCCCTCAGCATATCCACACACAGAATGTTTTCTGAGGAGTCCAACCATTTCCACAAAAAGGAAACCTCCATTAAGCTTTGTAGATTCCATCCAAGTTGGAAAACTTTGAGAAAAATTTTCTCTATAATAAAGTGGAGAACAAGAAAATTGGCAAGATGCCAGCAATTTGATTGTTTCAAACACTTTGAATATTAGAGTCATCAGTGTGTTTATCTGGTTATCACTCGTTTCAATCCCTCAAGATATATTTGAATTCTTATCTTGCAGTGCCATACGTATGTGGAACTTGCCAATGTTTCAGATTCGATCTACTATTGGTGATTGCTTTTGCCCGATGTTTATGGCGACATTCATGTAGCAGGCCCCTTATTATATTTTCAGTAGTTTATCAATACTACTACTCGTATAAAAGGAATCGATGTTGAAGTTAGATCGTTGCAGGAAATTCTCAAGCACATCACAATATGGTTGAGAGTGCTACTCGTGGTGTCGGAGCTGCTTGGTCATGGTGTCCTTTAATTATATGCTTTTCTAGAGGTAATCGCGACAGCAGTACATAGGTTTTTGAGCCAACTGCTTACTTGCTGCACATTTTCACGGGTATCGTCGAATTTTTCGAAAATCGCCAGTAGAATTTTCATAGCAACGGTAACTTAAGAAATCAGGAAATTGTTAAACGATCAGAGCAGTTTCTTCCTGTTTCCCCCGATCAACATTCCTCCCTCCATCCCTTCCAGCTGCCCATTTTTCCCTTCCCTTCTACAGCTAATAATTATATTGTTTATTGCACGTCATGTTGATAATTATAGTGTACACTTGCGCATAATAAATTACATATTCTCTATTAACTTTTTGACGCAATTTCATAGTAAATTCCAATAAAGAACTCGATTGCAATTAGTGCTTTCATTTATCGGATGTCTATCCTCTTAGCAGAGGATTTCTGAGCTCATCAAACCATAGTAGCATCACATCCTTAGTGCTCACGATAGACAAACATATAGCAGTCTCTCCCAATTAAGCTTCTTTTTTTTCAAACGAGAAAGTTAACTGAATTTCTTCCACAAATTTAAAAAGAAAACCTATACAAAAATCATTAAGAATATGATGATTTCATATGACATTAGAAACCAATTTCTTTGACATTTTCAGGCAAGAATTTTATGAGCCCAAATTTGTGCACATTTATAAGAAAAACTTAGGCAGTATAAGTTTTATTATAGATAGATTCTGGCTGTAGAAAAACAAAGTTTTATCATCTAGAACACTAGCTTTTCTTTTCAAAGTTGAGTTGATAGAGGGCTCCGTGTAAACCGAGGATTACGAGCGAAATATGCAAGTAATATAAAAACTTTTATACAAAGCGAAGTAAATCCTAAATTCTATCGTTGTACACCTATTTTTTATTGAAAATAATATGTAAATTGCGATTTTCATCGTAGTTTTTTTTTTTTTGAAATTTCAATGCGAACATTATTGTTATACTTGCAAACTTCACTCTATGTTTAGTAATTCTATTGACTAATTGACACACCTTTCATAGCAACAATTATTGAGCAATCGAGAAATTTCACGCAATACCAATCTCAATAATATAACGCATAACTACAATGCATCTATGTATAATTAATAATTACAATTCACATAACGACGATTGTTCTATGAGAATTCGAGTACTCGAGCTCGTGTTATGTGAGAATCGGGGGATATATTGTTTTGTGAATCACACCTTACTAGGTAACGTCCTGTTCGAATCGCTTTTGTTGCTTCTTTATATATCGGGTCACACTTCTTCCTATCAAATAAAGTTTGAGGGGTCGCTGTGGACCGTTTGTGGGGGTGTAATTGCCTGAAGCCGTTCGTTCTAGCGGACATCAATAAACAAGATGTGCAATAAATTTTCTCATTTGCTAGCATTATCGATATAATTTGTTGCGTTCACATTGTGGCGATAAAGGAAATTGTATAAATAAAGGTACCAAAAGGCGCACCATAATTGGAAGTGCTTTTTAGCAATCCAGAATACTGTACATCTATCAATGCGGGATGGATATCAATGCAAAATTAAGGCGCATCTGAGCATGATGGATGATAAAAGTGAATAAGTGGAGAAGGGCCGTAATAAGCAATTCAGAAACACAGGCAAACTCTATGAATATTTGTATGCGATTTAACTTTGAAAAAAAAAATAGAATTTTTTTCATTTTGAAGAGTCAAAAATATCGTTATTTCGCTTCAATTCCCGAAGATGTTCGATTTTCATCCACAACCTAGCTAATAATTCATTATTCACCTGATGTCTAATCGATTTTTTAATTAAGGAATATATACAAGGGAAGGGCAAATTTGTTCACTGAACAACATATGCATCGCTTATATTTTACGTGATTTTATGTGCTCTCATTTATATATCATATCTCGAATGACGTCATAGTTTTCACTTGTTTTATTGTGTATTTCAAAGCGGATGTGAGAATTTATGAAAAATGCATCTCGCATACCTCTCGGGTATTTAAAAATTTCTTATAGGTTAGGAAATGATCATCGGAGAAAAAGACTCCGAAGAAAGCTATCATAACATAAAATTCCTGTGATTCATACATTAGTCTTTGTATTCGCAAGGAAGTTGAATAGTATACTATTAAAATATTTATAAAACTTCAAACACATATTTCATTTTGAATGAGTCTCTCTAGCAAAGGGTAATTCATATGCATATTGTAAGGTGTTTTTCGTTATTAGTGATCTCATTAAAAAATAAAAAATAAAAGCAAAACCCCTTTTTTATTGCAATAAAATACGAGTCGATTAAGTCTCTTTTTATGATGCTCATGTGATAAGAAACACAATTTTTCGATGAACATTTCGCTATGCTCGTAAATGATTTATAAGTGTTGTCGATTGAGATAACGACGTATGAACTCGAATTAGGGGTACACTAAATTGCGTTACTATAGCAACGATGCAATCAGAACAGCTGCTTCTTGTGGGAATGTCTAGTGGAAATTTTGTTTTGCATTCATTAAGTGGATCGCTGCACAAAACACATCGTCGCACCCGCTTGCAATTCGTTATTTTTTATTTTTTTATTAAAAGGATGTGATGTTTGAATGTGCAATGAGTGAATTGCCGAAAGAGTAATTTCTGATATAGTCAAAGGCGGATGAAGCATTCGACAGCTGTCAACAGCAAGCTTTCAATCAATGAAACAACCCTCAGTGGAGACTATGAAATGAGACTACTGGGAAACAAATTCGTCGACATTGTCAACTACTCAGCTTGTTTACTAAATCAAACGTTTTCGGCTAGTCGATATTTAAAGTAGGCGAGCAAAATGAATAGCTCGACGATAACAGCTTGCTTACGTTCTACATCAGTTGTTGCGCTTGAAAGTTCAATGATGTATCTTTTATGCTAAAATGTATCCTTTATAAATGAAAATATATTCATATTAATGTATGAAAGTTATTGTAAAGTTTACTTGAATGTTATTTTAGCAGTGCATTCAAGTTCGAGAAAGTACTCCGCCTTGAACAGTAACAGGCTCTTCGAAACTGGAAAAAAAGTGTAGTGAAGAGAGAGTAAGTGTTTATCGCATGTTGAAAGGTAAAAAAAAAAATCATTCGACGCTGAACGGATGAATCTTTGAAAATTTGAGTGGAAATAGGTAGCATCACCTCATAAAGATGAATAAATGAGAGAATTTCTAAGGGCTGAATTGACGATGAACACGGTACTTCGGCTACTATTTATATTTAGATTGCACAATGATGTAACTCTAATTGAAAAAGTAATCTTCAAAAAAGATTAACTGAATGCATTACACGCGAATAAAATGTGAAGCCATAAACAGATTGTGACCTTGTCGATTGGCTTCAACAATTGAAGGTGAATAACAGGAAATCTAACACGACTTTATCGCACCACTTAATATAAGCTACAATTGTTCGACAATCTGCGATCTAAACAATCCACTTATATCTGTAGACTGACTTCGAAACGAATGCATATTAGCCAATCAACCGCCTATACATTTTTCGTGAAACACTCCGGTGCGCAACGTCTGAAAATTTTAGCGGCGAATTCATAGCAACTGATGAATAAATTATATGTTCCATTTAAAGCTCAGCGGTCAATGGAAAATAAGAGCAGATTGACATCATTTAGATGTGGATTCAAACGTGAATGGATTATCAACTGGGGAGTTACCAAATGCAAATTCGTTTTCCATTAACGGGAAAGCATCATGCCGCCATCCAAAGGTCGTACTGCAGAACAAGAGGCACTTGTATGCTTAGGTAAGGTCAAAACCTCAATGATGAGAACCAAAATAGAGCGAGTAATTTCTAACAGTGTAAAAATTGAGCGAATTAACCAAGTGTAGAGCGAACCTTGCGAGTTTCGTGAAGCTCAGTGAAAACGATGAAAGAAGAAGGCGATTTGCAAATTTTATAGCTTCTAAATGTCGGATTTGAATTTTTGTTTACCCATGAGTATGGATGATACTTGCGGATCAAAGAAGAGGAAAACACTTCCCCCATTGTTCTCAAAGCAACGTCAATATCTAAGGAATTTGTGAAGTAAGCGTGCAGTAATACGCCTCTCTAATGAAATGCTCATAAATTAGTGACCAGTGTTCGTATAATATAGAAGAATTGGATGAGAATGACTGTTGCGTTACGTGGAACGCTTCGATGTATTCCTTTTGTAGCCTTCATTTCTCATAATAAACAATATTCCGTGACAAGTCACAATGCACGCTAGTCAGTTTTCCCTTCATCTTTTTATTCATTCTAGATGCGTTTCAAATTTCTCTTTCACTAGAGAAGAATCACATTTTTCCTTATTTTTCACAAACAAGCACTTAAGAAAAGGCATGTTCATTTCTTATTGTTTTTTCCTTCATTCTTTTGCAAGTTTTTGCTTTCACCTTATGAATATACCAGTATTTTTCTATATTATTGTGGATTTCGCACAGTTCTTTTCCTTTAATGTAAATCTTGCTGTATGGGTTCCTCGCATTCAATAACATTCGCAGAATTGTATGATGATGAATTGCATGATGTTTTCATGTCACTTTCAACTCATCGAAAAAAAAACAATGACAAAAATGTATTTGAAGTGAGTGAAAAAAAAACCTCCGCACAAACACACCATAACTTATGATAGATATGTAAATTGTAGTAAAAACCTATAAAAACTAAAGCGTAGAAATTAATTAAAAAATAATTATTGTTGCTGCGTTGAGGAATTTTAGTAAATGCACTTTTTAAGAACTTATAAAAATTTTTGGAAAAGTCTTAAAAAAGTTGATTTTAGTCTACTAACACAGAACTTCTGTAGAAATTTGGCAAATGGGAAATCCGACTTCTGTAATACGTTTTTTTTTTCAGAAGACTTTCACCTTAGGCTTCAATTGCATGTTTATGCTTTCATCTAATGTTTCGCCTCCTATGCAACTCATAACTCTAATTTGTTTCAGAGTAATTTTTTATCGTAAATCAATGTAACAAATAGTTGAAAAACGAGGCGGAAAGAAAACGGGACGGAAACATCCAGAGTAAAAAAAAAACCGAATGAAGATATGGCATTAATCGTTAGATAATAATTTAAATGCCCATCGATTCGGGGACATCCTCAGCCATTCCGGTCAGAATGGACGAAAGCAGATAGATGCTCCATGGAATGTTCTATGGATGTTCTATGGAAACTCATACAAAAGTATCTTCGATGTGATTTTCCCAACAATGAGAGGAAGAAAATAAATAATAAATTTGTCACAAAATTGTCCACATAAATGCGTTGTGCCATCGTTTATCATGTCATGCAAAATTTCTGAGTCAGCTGGACTATTTTAAAGATCGCCGTTATTCGTATAAAGATGCGAAACACCGAAAATTTCCACCCCATACAACTAAATTTCTGCAGAATTTACGCTTTGGTGTCATACTTAACTTTCAATAATTTTCAAACGTCTTTCGATTTTCATGACTAGTGTTTTTCTAGCAATATTTGAAATATTTGAAAACGAGAATTTATGCTGAGAAGATTGTTGGTTGTGAAATATGAGTGATAAGGCTTTGTTATCAATTCACATGTATGGGGTATACGTAGCTTTTCCGATCCCTTTTTTTTGTTTCTCCAATGGCAGAAACAACGATCATGTGCATGTATGCTTACAGCTCATTTCGTTAACAGCTGTTTCAACACAGAACATCAAGCCGATATTGTGTGACAATGCTCTTTAAAACGTTCAGCATTACCCTGCTCTACTTTAACAAGTGAGCGGAAGTGAGATCAACGACTGCAGCTTCCATGAAATTGAATAATCCTTCGTTCTACTTTCAAATATTGCAAAACACTCGAAATTATACAATTATCACATTGAAACGACTTCTTATATGCGATTGTTTCTAGGATTGGCAATATTATGTTTGCCAGTGTAATATACACATCTTTTTAACGACCGATAGTCATAACAAATAGCATTGCGTTTTGCGCTTCCACAATTATGATCTTACAAGAAGAAAACTTGAAATCACATCGTCATGATAGCAGTAATCATCAGCAAAATTTGTCACTGACCGATTGTTATCGTTTCTTGTTTACAACTTATCGTCTAATATTCTTCCCGAAGCGATAACTCTAGTAATGTGGTTTATCTTGTGGCAATAAGCACACATCTCTTTGGAATGCGAACAAAATGGAAGTCAATACAATAAAATGAAATCAATAGTGTGGCGGAAGTGCGTAGTGAGTTTAAACAGAGGATTTTTTTTTTTTTTTATAGCGATTAAAAACAACAGACGACTAACAATATTGATCACCGTGGAAAAATCGCTGAAAACCACGCAAGAATTTCAGACGCAATTTTTGATGCGCTTATTCGAATTAAACTGAATATAAATGAGAACTAAACTTTTATTTCTTCGGTTTCTCAAACACACATAATACTTATAAATTTAAGACTTACAATGAAGTAATTAATTATTTATCATTTATAAGAGTTGTTTTTTAAAATAATACATAACTGAACATTAAAAAAAAAAACAAAAAAAACGATACTGCTTGCAAATACATTCGTTTTCATTTTATTATAAATACAAAAAAAAAAGATCAACGATACCACTAAGCAGAAATGTGCGAATCGCTCGTATAGTAGTGCACAAATTAGTATTACGACAACTATGATGAATTAAAACAATTTGATTGAAATGCAAATTTAACTGATGTAGATTTTTGCATAGATAACGCAAAAAGAGTTTCATTATGAGAAAATTAAAAATACGCTTTGTGCGTTATTCTTCATATTGTTATGTAGATTTGCATCATTCTATTGCAATATTTGCAATGATCAATTGAATTGAATAAGTCGATTTATTTTTATTTTTATTTTTTGAAATGAAATATTAGCCAGACAGCATTTGCACACTAATCAACAACGATAACGATGTAATTGTTGTAAGAAAAAAAAACACTAGATGAGGCCACTAAACAGCCGTATCGGCTTTAGTTTTATCGAGTAATGGTGTCTCCTCATTGTTGAGTTGTGTGCTTGAGCCATGAGGTGATGGCTTTATAACTTTAATCATTATTGCCTCCTCATCTTCTAATGTATCCTCTTCGTCACGTTCTACCAATTGTGTTCTTGTTGTCGATGCATCTCTACAATAATGATCGCTATTCACATCATAACAATAAATAACCAATACCAAAAAAAAACGAATACCAAAAATTTCCACAATTTTCCAACTTAATGAAATCAACTCCACCGCACCATCGTAATAAAATGGAATTCATGAAGCATGTCACTGAAGTTCTTAATGAATTTTAATTTCCTTAACAAATGGCTTGCATTCGAGATACGAACAACCAATATGTAAATTAATCAACTAATAAAAATCTATTATTACTATTACGTAAATAACTATATCGTAAACTAAGAAAATTACTACTTACTAATCCATTATTTTCGTAAATTCGGAAAATTCATAGAAAAGTGAACTTACTTCTCGCCGTTGATTTTCTGTAGTGAAGTATGTGATTCGGATGCAATATGTTTCCACATGCCACTCTTATTCACCTCGTTAGAGATATTAATATTGTGCGATGGTTCTTGTATTGCCGCTAATGGGATCTTTATCACATTACCGCTTGCCATCGGTATATGTAAATGTGCTTCCGTTTTCACCGCATGAATTGTGCCTTGATTCTCTTCGAGGTCGATATCGATTCCTTCCTGTATTCTTCATTTTTTCACTAACAATATAGAACGATTCGACTGTTGTAAGAAAGAAAAGATTTTTATAGAACAGGAGGATTGAATGCGATAATCAATAACTTTATAGAAAGACGTAATTAGCGCGAAGTTTAGTCACCTGACGCACCTTTCCGAAACAAAAAAAAAGAAAGAAAACCGTTAAAAAAGATAAAGCAACAACGTTTGATGATTTTGAGTGTTCTCTATAGCAAATGCTTTATTCGTGAATGCCTCACATCAAGACTTTTTCAGTAATATTCCCTTAAATGCTAAAGATGGCTTCGGAAAGTTTCAATAATGGTAACACCACGAGCACGAGGTTGAAATTGGAGGCAGCCGACGATGCGCGCAAGTAAAGATGGAAATTTTCGGAATCTTCTATTATGAAGATTATAATTGCATCGAAAAAATATGTGGTATAAAAAAATAACAAATTGCAACAATAAGAAAAACTCACAAGTATGAGCCAGTTTCCTAAACATAGAAAAGCTTAGAGCGAGGAAAGCCACCTAATCAGTATTTAATCCGCTGAATAAACTGGCAAAAAAATTGTAGCGTAAGAAAATAAAGGATTTAGATAGACGATCGATGTCGGAGGTACCACCCATGAGGATCTCATTCACGCATTCTTAGTAGAATAACCCAGAAGACTCTATAAAATTGAGGTGAAGTTAATATTTAAGATAAAATTCTCAAATTATAGATGATGAGCATAAAAGGGAACAGCAATTTTTGCAAATTGCTATTGTTTCCTTAATGGACAGAATGTTTCCTTATTTATAGTTGCTCTTATTTTATTGCAATATGCTAGAATCATCCTACTAATTTACTATAAATGAGATAAGGCTGAAAAGTTGGGAACGTACCCCTTCACTTTCCTTTCTTTTCAGATCCTCTTTCTTTCTCAGGTGGAAGTCGGGCATTTTATCGTCGAGGTACCTGAGATCTCTCTCGGAGAAGAATTTCTCCATTACCTTTCGTGTAGCCACCATAACAACCAACTAAACACATAATAATATTATCATTGTTTAAACAGTTATAATGCCAACAATATGCCAACAAAACAGTTATAATGCTTAAAATGAAATGAACCACTCTTTAAGATAAAAGAGTAGATCAGAAATTAGAAAAGAAAATATTATCTTTTAAACGGCGATGCATATCAAACGTTGTATATACCAATAAAAACTACCATAAAAATTTCAGAAATTCTTTTTCAAATGCAATAAATAGAGCCCACTTAAGAAGTGACGATTGTATTATTATAATTACCATTATTGGGAAAGCAATAGAGGTCTGCTTGATCGATTTCACTGTCCATAGTACGGCGAGACAAGCAAATTGGCAGAAGGTGAATTTATGGATGACAGAAATTGGCACATGACGAATATAGATCGTATCTGGCTGATACCTTAAAAATATCACTCTAACATCGTATCCCTCAAATATACACCTCTTCGGGCATGAATATCGCATCGAAGCATTACGCCCTCGGGCAATTTTTGATCCCGATCTTTGTGCCTGAATATTCATTGCTTTTTGCAGAACATAACGTACCACGAAAGCCTTGAATGAAGGCCTAGTTTTATTGAACGCCTCAAAATGAAAGAAAGCTGCCTCCACCTTAGATACGAAGCAAAACATGTCAATAACTTGGAAGCCATTTCATTAGGTTATATGGTGCGAAGCAACCAATTATTATTTGATACTGTTACGGGCAATTTAGTACTAACGACGTAATTTATATGACAGTTAAATATGCGACAAAAGGTCCATTTGACTGAACACGAATTATGCATCTTTGTACTTGAGCTGTTGGATTTATGAATTTTCAACTGCAATAAGCACGCATTTAGCTAGACAAAAACTTCAATCTCCATCAAATATAAAACGATAGTCATATGAATATCTCTACTTTCTTCTACTTAATTAGCAATCGAATCACGCAGCTAGATAGCTGATAGAACAATCGATAAGTGACTGTCAATAAAAAATGCTTGCGACTTGCAAACACTTCTTGTATGGCTGTGGTTTAGTGAAGAGCAGCAAACAGTAGAAAAAAGTAATCTCGACTCAAAACTATTCTTCAAAGTCAGACGGTAACTAATTCTTCGCATCTGCTAACTATTCCAAACCCTTATAGCATTCCCCTTCCCGGCCTTTCCCCGTCCCCCAAAAAGTCAACTACCTCACTTGTCAGCAGCAGTATGTTTATGGGAACGTTTTAATACAATTCAACGGTAACTTACTTCATTGGCATAAGAAGTAAGAGAATTCTATCGAATAGTTGTATACCGCCAAGAGCTGCGATACCCATGTAGAGGAAAACACCGTAAAGGACCGGCATCGGAATATGGCTGAGCACCCGCGTCATTAGCACAGACAACCCGATAAGCAGGAACGTTATGATACCAGTCACACGTTGTTCTCTATAAACCAAACTTGTCTTATTTTCCGATCCGTTTCACTACATAATCATCCACCTATAATGGGCTAATAATCGACTATGCAGGTGAAATAGCAAAGCATTTCCATTATTTGCATTCCAAAGTATGCAATGGACACCGAAAATACCAGCATTCTAAATAAAGTTAGCAGATATATTTTCAAGCGCCAAATATCTACTATATGTTTAAGATGTGTTTACTTAAAACAGTTCAAGCACTCAAATACTTAAAGATCCGAAAATATTACTATTATATACTATTACTACATGCCACTATATTGTTATAAATAATTAAAGCATTATAAAAAACGAGTACCTTATTATTTCGAATATTTAAAATTTTTTAACTTTAAAGTGAACTAAACACTAATGAGACTTCATTTTAATGATGTCTAATATGTTGGAAATTTTGCAAGTATCCATCCGAAAAGACAATGTAAAATTAGAAATTTAGTTACTTTCAATTCAATGCAGAAAAATTGGTCATTTTCATTATATAAGCTTATGATGTCATCCGATCTGAGAAAGATATGTCTCGTACATTCCAATAAACTGCTCTTGCTAGAAATGTTGAAAACTTCACCATTGTTGATTTCCAACTAGACCTCCTCTCCCCCTCCCCTCTTTCTCCCTAATCTTTTCGTTCCCTATTTTGATGATTTTGCACTATAGTTTTCAACAAATATTAGCTGTAGGTGATGTTTTTTTTTTCCGGGACGAAGCACTCTACCTCACACCGACGAATTGAGCAACTTCTCCAGGAGCGCGAGATTCGGATTCCACTCGGAGTGAATTGACATGGTTGATCGAAAGCACTGTGGCGGCCACGTAAATTGGTAGACCCATACAACCAACAATGAAGATGAGACAAGAGAGCACAAAAAGATCCAAATGATAGCCGCATCCCTTAATGAATTTCAATTTTCCTTTTCATTATTGATGTTTAAGTATTTCACCTTCTCACCTCCACTGAATTATTCATAGCAAACTTCTGTTTAAGGCAACAGAGATATCCTTACTTTTTAAGCTTTCTTATAAATCAAACTTTTTATTTGAAAGCAAGTGCATAAAATTGAGCATAAATTCAAATTAACTCATGGTGGAAGAAAGGCAGTTCGATGAATATAATGTAGTAGTGCCAATAATTTTGTAATTATGTACGTTTTTGTAATTCATATACTGTCTCTAAAATATTAGCTAATCGCTGGTATCAAACCGTACAAATATGACAAAAAAGAGTGGATGCTTATAAAAAGATGCACAAATAATTTAAATCTGCCTAGAAAAAACTTCACTAGGATTCTTCTTTACTTTGAATTGAGAAATGCTTCCTTAAGAGAAGATTCCTCTGAATTTAAAAAACTTCCTCAACATTTATGGATTCCGAAAAGGTTTCGTTGTCACATTATATAGAGATAATAATAGATGCTGCCGTGGTATGCACTTGCGGAAAATAGAGGTAGCAGAGCATTAGAACCATTACGATGATAGCTAATCGTCAATTTGGTGCTCGTTCTAGTAAATGTACCAAAGTGATAGTAAACGTATCACCAATACGTTAGCAGCGGCAAAATATGAGCGGCATTACAGTTTTACAACAGAAATTTAGTTATATCAATATAACTGCGGCAGTACAACAGTAATATGGATGTAAAAAAAGACTAACAGAACTTAATGCGCACCACTTGCTGTCGAAATAGAGCTTTCACCTTCTGGGGACATGTCGTTTACAAACTCTCGTTACTAGTTTTAAAAAGATAGAATCTCTCTGGCACGGCTAGTCAATGAAAATATTCCCGTCCGCTATTCAGTTCCGAAAACCTTTCGTAATTGCGGTGAGGATGAGATGAGTAAATGAATGGATAGCTTTCTGCTTTCCCCTTTTTTTAGATACGTAAAAATTCGGTTTTGAACCATCATGTACGGTTGGTCAGAAGATTTCTAAGCTATCTTGTTACCTTGTAGCAAAATTTACTGGATAGCGGAAATATAGAACGCATATGGAGTATACCTTTTTTAGTTTATTCTCCTTACGGTTTACGATCACGGTGGTGATCTGCTGATCCATAAAGATGAGAATACAGGCCAACAATGCTGGCACAAAAGCGGCTGGTGCAGTCCACACTGGATTTCCATTAAATGGAGGAATAAACCAACCACGTCCTTCCCATGTCGGCTTAAAAGAGATGCTTTTAGGTATTTCCATGTTGACTAACTAGCCTATAAAATTGGTTCGATTTTATGATAACCGATGATCAACCGCAAAATTGAAGTGGAACGAAATGGGAATCAGAATGAATCGAATGGCTAGGGAATATAGTAAAAAACATTCAAACAATAAACAAAAAAACAAGAACAATCAAACATTTTATGTGAGGCTACCGATATTGATATATTTCAAGGCAGGTGGTAGAATGAAAGGGATAATGGGGAGAGGGGAGGAAGGGAAGAGGTTTGCATGCTTCGTTTTTCAGTGGCGGTTGTTCCAGAAATATATATATATATATATATATATATATATATATATATATATATATATATATATATATATATATATATATATATATATATATATATATATATATATATAAACTGTTCAAAACATTATACAGTACTATTTAAAGGAAAACTGAATTGAGTTATAAAGTTGATTAACTAACTCTAAAGGTTGATGGAACGTTCAATTTGGGTGTGTTAATTCCGACATACATATCGATTGACGTCATTATGACAATAGAGATCATTACGGCAAAATCGCTAAAAATCTGACGCACTCTTGATGGGAAATAGCAACTGTTGCGCATCTTCTGAAATTATTTTTTATAACATCAAAACAATTAACCCTAATATTTTGACAAATTCAAATTAAATTTTCCAACTATGCTTCAAATTTTACGGTCAATCTGAAGGTAACCGTCAATCAAATGAAGGAGTGATCTGTGAAGCAAGAGAGAAAAACCATCTCATCAAATATTTCCTTTATCCGTTCTTTCAAGCGGTCATCTTTCAAGAAACAATTCATTTCACTAAAATGAACATGCAAATAGTTTAAAATATGAAAACAATGTGAATAGAAGCTATTGATGTCAAGAAGCTTATCGATTAGATTAGCAAACAAAAAAGACGAACCCGCACATGAAATTAAACAGTGCTTAGAAAGTCATTATGGAGAAAAATCAAAGGTCGCTAAGATGTTTGTGTTGTTTTCCTTGAGATTCCATAATCTCAACCACTAATCAAATTTTAACACATACATTTGCTGCTCGTCAACTGCATTTTCGACGGAAATCTCTTCCATGACAAAAAACGGCATAGTAACGCAAGGTGTAGTAAGTAAAAGAACAGGAAATCGAACCCTAATACTCCATATTAAAGCCATACACCTTAAAAAGTACGCTCTATCTGACATATGCTTCGATTGCAACAGATGAATTCTAGTATAGATGAACTGCATAGGTATGATAGAGCCCCTTAACGACTCTTCTCTCTCCCGTACAGCCCTTCAGCTAAGTGCTATGGCTGAACGATCGGATGCGGCAATAGTGGATGGATGACCAGCGAAAAAGCCAGCGCTCACCTTGAACGTAATGGCGAGAAAGAATGTCCCCAACATGAGGACAAGCGACATGAGCAGTTTGTCATAAAGTACATAGCATGAGTTGCCATCTAGATTGCCAAGTAAAACTTTACATCGATCAAGACTGACCTGAAACGTAACTTGAGAGCAACTTTTATCAAACTTTATTGCTTCCCTTAAATCATAAAGTTAAATGGCAATAATGCTTTCTGATTTTTCACTGAACGAATTATAAACTTTTGCTAAATGCTGCTTGATTTAAATGTGTAAAATGAATCCCAATAAATAATTGTCATAAATAGCTAATATCAACATTAAAGCAAACTAACGCCATAAAATTGGCCATACGATCTCATTTCCTGTTAAAATTCTTATTCTCTATTTTAGAGATTCAACACTTTTCGCAAACAAAATTTTCATAGATTTGATGGCGAAAATTTAGGACTTCCACTAGCGGCCCATCTCTGCTGCAGGAATAAATTTTCAGTACGCAAAAACACAATGAAATATCATCCGGAAATCAATAATACCCTCTAGAAGAATTTGTAACAAGCAACGTTTACTTCAGATGTCAATTTTTTTCGAAAATCGTAGAAGCTTTTATGCAAGTAACTTCAAAATAGAAAGGAAACAGGTCATAAATAAAAGCGATTAAATGTTCTGATAAAAGATGAGAATTTTACAGAACTAAGAAGATAAAAACTAACGCCGGAAAGTTGATTATGAAAAGTATACACTACAACCTTTTCAAATGGCATAAATGACGCACAAGAGTGGGAAAGAATCCATCCTCCTTTAGGGCTAAAAGCAAATGCGCCATATCATTTTCTTCTCAGAAAGAAAACGCTCTGAATATATTTGCACTCATAAACAACAGTGGAAAAATCAATAAACCACTAAAACTTTCTTATACAACAATGAAAATATTAAAAACGTTTTAAATAAAGCAATAAAATTGACGCTGTTTAAAAACTAAATATGAATTTAAAGAAAATTGAAACTAAACACCGAAATATTTCAAAAAAAAAAATTTTTTTTGAGAAAAGAAGAATAGAAGGCTGACTTGGGAATAGTCGACATATGTGTCGTTATTAAATAGCTCCCATCCGTTTCTATGCGCCGCTAAGAGAACTTTTTCAATGGGAGCACCACTGCTGACACATTGGCATGTTCCATCGACTATCTAAAATACTGCAATTTCTACACATGAAATAATAGCGCATTATGAATATCATTTTGAAAGTATGAGTATATCACTTTGCAGGTTGCAAAAAGTAATAAGGATCACTGACAAATTAATGCTTTCTTAGTTAGAAGTAATGAATTCTTCGATTGTCGCTATGGATTTCTAGTGTGAAAGAAGCGAACTTTAATTGTCCAAACTACTCTACAGGACTCATTTCATATCCTCATTACTCATTTCATTTGGATCTCATTATGGCCATTCTTAGTTTCCCAGAAAAATATCAGCACCGTGCTCATTATCACCAGAAATAATGCCCATATCCATTTGTTCACCCTAGGGAACTTCAGCCATCGCTCTCTCAAAAACTGCTCATCTAATTTGCAGCAATTCTCTCTCTCCCCCCCCCCCCTCCGCCTTAAAAAAAGAAATAAAGAAGACATTTATGTGATAGAACAGAGCACAAAAATTCATAAAGTAATTTTCACTTCCGGCAATTTCACATGAAAATATTAACTTCACTTAGTGATGAATCTTAAATATTTATAGGTTGAGCAAAAATCTTGGTGGAAGATCAAATATCCGTCGATGATCAGAATTGATGAAACAGCGTTCTAATACTGACAACAAGCATACTAGTGCTAACATCCATCAGGATTCTTTTCGGCTCTTTTCTGGATTTCTTCATGCACAGCAAAAGATTTAAAAAACGCTCATTTCGAAATGCACAGAGAAGTTTGTAGATTTTAAATGTAGAATCAAGTCTTCAGTGATCATTAATTCATTTAAAAAAGTCCTTTGCATTGGTCTAATAAATCTGGAAAAAAAAATCCTATTTATAAATGACCAATAAAAAATAAGAGTTGATCATGAGGTTGTAATGAGGTTGTAAGATTTAACGTCAAAAAGCGTATGCTAGAATATTCTTCACGTAGATTCACTGGAAAATGAGTACATGCACATGAATGTCCATGACTTAGGTACGTATGCATATGTGCAAGTGTATGCGTATGCGCAAGCGGCATGGCTATGCTAAATCTGTGCATAGGTCCGTAGATGCACACCGGTGTTTATAGATGTGTAGCTGTATAAGTGGTAGGCATTTGCAGGTATGCATAGGTGTATGCATGTGTGTGCTGAAAAATATGTTTGTAATGTATGTTGCTTGAGGTTTTCTACTGGGCTAACCATTTGAACAAAATGGTCCAACATTGGTGCAAAATGGTACTTAAATAAGTCCAACCAAAAATAAAAGATAATTTTTACTTAAGCTGATAAGCAAAATGTTTCAATGTGGATCATTACCATCCCTCATTGTGCCAGTATGAGAATACGATGAATGGGCCTAACGATATCCACAAAACTCTACGAAAATTAACCACCAGTTTGTTGTTAAGAAATAAGTATGATTATAAGATCGTGAAATCTTATTATGGGCTGCATTGTTTTGATTTAGTCACCCAAAACGGCTGCATTTTATTTCCCATTCGAAATAAGCGGCCATTTTTTGATTCTCTATTAATGTGTTCGCCATATATGTTAAAAAGTTGAAAGACCGGTCTTTCATTACTCATCACTTGTGTCATAAAAAGTCTCAATTTTCCAGACAACAATACCCATCTTGCTCCTGATAATACTACGGCAACAATAAATAACTCTTAACATCTTCTTTAAAGCTATTTCAAAGTTGGGTTTTATAAAAAAAAAGGTAAAACAGCTAGAGTCAAATAAAAATAAAAGAGAAAGGAAAAAATGTGATTTTTGGAGTGCGCAAAAATTTCTCGAAACTTTCCAATTACTGTGATATGCGACCAAAAAAAAATCCGAAATTGCAGTAATAGTTCTCGAAAATGAGCAACTTAGACCACGATATCGAAAAATATCTGGTTAAAAAAGAATACACGGTGAAAAAATTACCGCTGCAAACCGCGTTTTTTGAATGAAGGTATCGATGTAACCATAATGTTTACATCAGCGTTATATTGTGTTAGCGTTTCACTGGCAATCGAATGAAATGCTAACCAGAGCGCCATTTTTTGGCCCATTGGCAATAATGAAACCCTTACTACCAGATATTATCAACAGCTGCTTTTTAAGTATTAGGTTGAAGTGAACATTAAGGATTGATACTATCCTTAATGTTTTGCAATTTCATAAGATTTATTGTTACTATTACAGTAAGATGAAATAACAGACGCGGTTGATTGCCGGAATTAAAACGCTCAAAAATAGTGAGAAAATAAAATTTAAAAAAAAAAAAAGCAAAACGAGCGAGAGAAAATGGGAGAAAAATTGGGGAAAATAAAAAAAACAACTGTAGAATAGAAAACAGATGCACAATTCGGGTGCAACGTTATCGTAAAATCAGTTTAGGAAAATATATCATAAGGAAACATAAGTTAACAGAAATTTTTTAGTTAGTAAATAAAGACATACAGTTCGACTGTAGAGAATGACGTCAAGTTGGTCTTTGATCTTAGCGAGTTTCATGATTGCTTCATAAATGAATATAACGGCGATTAGTGTTGCAAATGATTCTTCAGTGAAACGAGTTATGTACGATACCTAAAGGGCGATTAATAAGCCTTTCAAATCAAATGCGGACGTTTTTCCTATTGCACGAATAAAGCCTTGCGGTCATAAACCAAATACAGCGGATCATAAACAGCAGTTGAATCACTCATATACAAAGTTTTACTTTTTTATTAAAAGGTATTGCTCAGTAACTGCTGAACCTAAGTAGTAGGAAAATTAGCTCATAAATAGTCGGGTATTCGAAAATACAACAATAGCAGTTAATTACTTACAGTTATGTTTTACTGGTTTCAGCTCAGCGAATATGCTCGAAAACGACAAGGTGTGACCTTATGAGAAGAACGCTATTAATCCACTTTCCTCAAGAAAATCAAGGTAGAGAGTTCCCAAAAGATTGCTAATAAAACAACGATGAAGTAGCAATTTTTATCTTTAGAAAATTTTTAAGGAACGATGTATGAATGGTATGATATCTCACCAGTGAGCTAGCATCTGTGATGACCATAACGAAAAGAATTAGGGCAGTCCAGACATGAACCCAGAATCGAAATGAGAGGTAGTCAAGGTTCAATGATCCACACATTTCAAAAACTATCGTCTCAAAGACGAGTACCGGCCCTGTTGAGCCAATTATCGTGAGCGGTTGCCCACTGAATAAGTGGTATATGACACCACAAATCGCTCCACCAAATAGATTCTCCATAGCAGCCTGCAAAATTCATCAATATTTTCTGAAGTGTACGAAATGAATGCTAGCGCTTATTCACTTATGCCTCTAAATTCTCTTAATTCTACGTTTTGTTTGATTAATTCGTGTGAACTATTCCTAAAATCAGATAAAATTCTTGATTAGTGAATAAATTTCTTTTTTGACATTACTCTGTAGAAAAAAAAACTACTCAGATTTTTACAATACTCTGATATTCTTAGACAAAAATATTACTTTTTAGATACAAAGAACTTCCACTTAAAATATCATACAGACAAATAAAATGATATTTTCGGATGCATTCTTTGGTAAACAACGAAGAGTGCAAGTATTTGTGGTGTATTTTTGCAAGAATTTGTATTTCTGGAAGAGGGAAAGTGAAATGCGAATTGAAAAATGGTCGGATAAGATTAATGAAATATTGACGAAACTCGATGCATACGAAAACTTCACTTGCTGTAACCAATAGGCCAGCTAGATCTCCTTGCCCTGATTTTTTAGAGATTCAATTTTAGAAGAGATTTGTTTTCTCAAAGAACTTGAACAATACGCGTGCTTATTTGTGTTTTTTTATTAATTACTATTTTTTAATCGGATATTTTCAGTATGGAATTGTTAATATAAACATCTAGAAGAGAAATGCCATCGGTGGGTATGCATGATAAAAGCTTCCTAATGAATTTAATGAGAGAGTGAAAAAGAACCATGCGTTGGTGGGTTGCTTCCTCGAGTAGACCACCAAATGTGACGATGGGTGCAAGCAGCGCAAAATACATGAAACAAAACGTCGCAATGCACTGCAGATTCAATGAGTCTTTGAAGTCTGACCAATACCACGGTGCTTTGCGTTTTATGTCAGCAATTAGACCACCGAACAATTTGCCGGTTCGTTTCAACGCCGGATCGTTACCGTGCGCATCCTCCTCGAAATCCTCTTTCTGAATCCTTTCATCGTCACTTCAAAATATATGCCTTGACGGTAAGCTTACATCAATAGAAACTCATTTCTGAGCAAAAATAGCAGCACTCACAAAAAAAGAATGCTTGCCAACAAGTCACCACTGTACAATATTCACGGTAAATAAAGTGCACAATTTATTGACAATCCTGTATTAGAGTGATGTGTACACAACGGATAATCGAAATTCGCTCATCGATGCTGCAACAAATTGTAAACAATACTGCAAAAAATTTTTTTCAGAAATGAAAATTTTTCGCTAGATTTTTTCTAGAGGAATGCATTTTCTCACATGCACTGCTCAGATTTTTTGGCTTGAAATTTTCTGTGCGAAAATTGAACGGCTTAGAAATATCAGATCTGTTTTTGTAGAAAAAAAATGCCTGGTAAAAAGCGGTTGGACCTCATTGCAACCGATATAAGCAAGACAATTATTCAGGATGGATCGTTTTGCATATGTGCTAGGTTCTGCAAAAATTTACCTGTTCAACTTAGCTAAGCGACAATTCAGTTAAAAAAAACAACTCAACAAACGAAACTTTCAATCCGCTGGTTAAGGGAAACAAATTGAAACGCATGACAGAGTAAAACAGACTCGACCCATTCTCCGCAAAGACGGAGTCATTGACAAACCTTCTTAGGGGGAGGTGATTCGGTGAGCAAGAGTTCCGATCCAACTTGCTTCCTTTTATCTTGTGAAGGGATTGTATTCGGAGGCTCGATCCTGATATTCGGATCCCATTCACCAGGCGGTAATACGGTAACCTACAAAACGCAACTATGATGAATGTATTATAGTATGCGATATTGTAGTATACAGAAGTGGTAACTCGCATAATAATCACCTTCAGTTTTCGAATTTCTTGTTTTATGAAAGCATTATATTGCATAAATAAAGGAATGGGTATATCCTTATCAATCAATTCAATTACGATGAATCAATTCAATTACTATTGGTTGAGAAATAAATTCAATTACGAGTGATTGAAAAATCGATTAAAGTGCCATGAAGTGGACCCTAAAGAATGTGAAATGTATACGCACAACACAGACACACAGACGCAGACGCACACAAACACACACACACACACGAAAAAATCACACAAATATGCACATACTTGATCTAAAAACTCGTCAACACCATCGAGAAGATCGCCACGATTACGTGCCTTATATGCGACATCGTGAAAAATCTGCAGTTTAGGAAAAAAAATTAATTGGCAATACTTTCAGAAAGAAGAAAACCAATCAATAGCAAATTTTATTAAAGACATTAAAAATCTTTTGAATAAATGAAGGTGTCAGGAAACAACAAAAAAAAACACCTGTTGATTGTTGCAATAGCAAAGTGAATGTGATGGAAATGAAAATAAAGAAAACGATTGCCTCAAATGATAGCGCATTAGAAATGACTTTAACTGAATATGCTAAAGATTTCAGGAATGGGATTAGACGGATAGAACTGCGCTAAGACGATGACATAGATAATTAACAGTTTCATACGTTTCAATGAGTTGAAATTCCTCTAGATTTCCGCATTTACATGGGGCGATAAAAATTCATGGATTTTCACTACTCACCTATGCAGCCCCTCCCCTAACCCCCTTTCAATTTTTTAAAATCTTCTTCATCCAACCTGCGCACAAATCTTTTTATCAAGGGCTCAAAAAATCCGTTCACGAAATCTCACATCTGAATTTGTATACACAATAATAGAGAAATTGCATCGTTCGCTTCCAAAATCAGAAGCAGAATCAACATAAAGAAGAAATTCATAAATCTTCCGATGCCAAAGCTTCCAATCTAATTCCAAAGATTCTTCAAAAGCACGCATTATTTGTATAAAATTGAGTGTGCTTACAGTTTGTTTAATAAACTGCCCATATCCCATTTTAAAATTGCACAAGAGCGATTATTTTCCTTTGTTTTATTCCTATTTAATAATTTTTTTATGTTGTGAATATTTTTTCCTCTTTCTTTGCGATTGTTCTATAAATATATATTAGAAGATCGATCATTTATCAAAGAGAATTGTTTCGCTATTTTCGCTACAAAAAAAAAACTTTCTAGAATTGATGTATAAGACATGAAAATGATATAATCATTATTTAAGGATTTTTGTTTAGGTTATATTCCGATTGAGTGAAAGCAATATGAGATAAGCATTTCATGCTTACCTCATCAGACATAAGCGTTGCAATAGCCCTTCCAATCTCACGATATTGAGCCGCATGTCCAGATGGTCCCAACAAAATGAAAAAGAATCGAGTTGGTACAGGAACCTGAAAACTACTTTTTCCGAGTTCTTTAATAAGAAACGAGCAAATTTTTTAAAACTATAAGCCCACTGCTTTAAAAAAAAACATTCGAAAAGGATGTGAAAGAATATTTATATGGATATCCTGAAAAAATAGTAATTTTTTAAACGAGAATCACCGTATCACATTTTTATGTAACCAATGAAAAACGAACGATCACAGCCATATAATACAATCACGGCAGAACGTTGAATAATACCAATTTTGCAACCAATTTATGAAAAGAAAACGATAAAGTGTAAGCAAGACAAGTGCCAAAAATGGCGGCCTCCTTGTTTTGTTCCCGGTGAAGATTTTTGAGGAAACGACCCAATTGGCGCATTATGCGCAGGTTGACAGGCAAGTTTAATGCATTCTTCCACGAGAACATTTCCAGCCGTTGTAGTTCAAGCGATTTTACAGATGCCTTTGCTCTGAATTCGAAAACAAAACACTCTAAAGAATGTGCTTTGCTTGGCTGCATGTGATGCGCTCCCTCAAAAGCATCCGGCAAGCACTTCGAGGGAAGTTGATCGATCTGTGTTGACCGCTAACGTGCGAATGGCTGGCAGTGCGCCGACCCGCACAAAGCTCGTTCCGAGTGCACTCGGCTGATGCGTGCTGCTTTCGAGCACAGCTGTCCTCGGGTAACTTACGGCTGAGTAGTCATCTGGCTTATAACTTCAGTTTTATTTTTATTTTAGGTCAACTTCGCTACCGAAAATTGATGA
Organism: Baylisascaris procyonis; assembly: GCA_037389465.1. NCBI lineage: Eukaryota > Metazoa > Nematoda > Chromadorea > Rhabditida > Ascarididae > Baylisascaris > Baylisascaris procyonis. Next base: position 3,190,457 of record JAZARR010000088.1, on the reverse strand, counting down.
GCAAATGGCCACTCTATGCAAATGGAATGGTGATGTAGGGAAAGGGGGAAGGAATATCAGGTAATGACTGTTGCTGAATAATTCACATACGAGTTGAAGACACAAACCTCGGTGAGATCGCCAAGTATTGCGGCGGTTTTTAAACGAACGAGGGCAGTGATGTGGTGTGAAAGGAAGTCAACTTCACCGACAAGTACATTTGATGCTTCGGCACCCATGGGCAGCTTTTTCATGAAATGTGTGTTGCCTTTGACGTCGACGTGCGAACCTTCACGTGCAATGTCCTTCGGCACTGAGCCAACCTGCAGTTGCACAATAAAGCTCAATGCGCTCATTTGAACGTTAAATTCTATCCCAGTTCAAGTTTCGATAGTTTTATAGGTTTAAAAATGTTCGCCATCCTAACATATGGAAGTCATACGTTTCGTTTCAAGCACTGAAACCCATTAGCAATTTTCCATTCTCATTACATTAGCAGTTTGCCTATAATTATTAACTTTCAAGCAGGTGCATTCGATAGACTTAAAAGGTGATTCACCTTTAACGTAACGTGCTCAGAGTTAATTGAAATGACAGTTACGTCAGCTGAGAATACTGGAATCATTTTGAATGCATTTTGGTGAGTATGATCTGCAAACAAACAAAACCTAAACTGCTTTTAAAAAATATGAAACCAGCTCGCTAATGCAAGCACCGGTGGAACGCAGGTATTTACACTCATAAATGGATTCATTTCGAAACCCAATAAAATCCATCAGTTAGTGCAATTTGTGGATTCAAACGGAATTTTTCTAAGACACTATGGATTTCATTCTGACAATTAAAAAGTCGGATATAATTGACATTTATGTACGACCAGAAAAATCTCTGCTAAAAAGCGATAATTCTGAATGAGCAAGGTGAGCGGAAAACTGTTAACAGATGGAAAAAAAGGATCGAATCCGCTCCGAAAAGCCTATAGAGCTGTGTCCAACTGCAACACGTTAGAAAAATTTTTTTCAATTTCTGATCAATGTTGCAATTTCTGATCAACAATTTGATCAACACTTTTGATCAATATTTGATCGATTTGCTAGGATGTGAAAATTGATTTTTTTTTTTAAAAAAACTTGCACTGAGCAGCTCAAAAATATGACAGTGTGATAGGATGCTTCATTCTCAAAATATTACCGTTAGAGTTTTCCATTCCCCTATTAAATCGAAGTTGTGCTTCCCATAAAGGAACAACATTCTGCAAGCTGAAGATAGTTCCCATTTTTGTGAGCAATCTGATGGTAAGCTGGCAACTGTAAGCTGCATGAACTAATAGCATCGATAGGCATGTAAATTTCAAGCAGTCCATTGCTTATTTAGCTAATATAAATTCGTAGCGGTTTTCGTAATATATAAATTCGTAGTCTTCTTTCATCAATATGAAAAATGAGGCTTGTTGCTTTCATACGACTATGCAACATTTTATATGGTAGTGGTCCTATTTCAACTACAGTAAATTATTCTCGATGCTCAATAAATTGTTGGCCATACAAAAAGATGGAGCCTGTCAGCGAGGCGAAAATACCAATGCTGCATCTTGCCGACTGATCTCTGTGCTATTCACGTTTGTTAACTGTGGCTCTCTTCATCTATAATAAAACAACGCCGCTGTGAAATTATTGGTGAGATTGCATTGGCGGAATGGCGCATTGCCAAAAAGTCAGGTGCAAAAAAAAATAAGGCAGCCAGCTGCGCACAAATGCTGCCTTCGGCATGAAAGCGCAACGATCTGCCTAAAGAAGCGCCTTGTGCATGGAAGCCCTCTCGTTATCCAAAAGAATTATCTTCAACAGCGTCTCGTCTAGTCGGGGCTATGCGCCGAACAACGATCCACGCATACACTAGCCACCAACCTTAGGCAACTGCAGCGTGGGACTTTTCTGTGCTGGGCTGACTGTCGAAGTTGGCGTGCATGTCGCTGTAGCCGTCGCTTCTGATATACCCTCATCGGCCTTGCCCAAATTACGTCCATGCGAGAATGTCTTGCCAATGTCAGAGATCGATCGGACTGCGTTGAGGAATCCTCCTTGCGCACCGCCGTTTCCATTGCCCGTTCCTCTTGCCTTAAAACGTACTTTTTCTCATATATTGCGAGTGTATTTGCTACATTTGGCCATTTCTCTCCTGAATATCTTATAAGCAATTCCTCCCCCTCCCACAATTGCTTAGATCCCTGGTTCCACAACTGCTCTTCATACATCAGGTACAATCGCACAAATTATTCATTAGATAGTGTTCTGCAAAAATAAGAATATAGACGTTTATTTTAGTTCCAATTCACTTCTAATGTCGCCTATTCGATTAGTTTTACTCGGCGTTACCTCTTACGACCGAAAATTCGAGGTGCCTATGGATCGAAACAACAATTCGCTCAGCGTTGGGTATAAAAGAATCATCGAAACGCCAAAAAAAACTGATTTTGAAAAAAAGTATGGCGAAACGAACCTGCTCGTACTGATGTGTATGCCTTCTCGACAGGACCTGGCGTACTTGATCTCGTTCCGATTCTTCCAGCTGACCTTCTGCCACAAGCTTTTCCAAAAGCTCTTCTGAAAAACGTTGCTTACGTTTGCATTTTTCAGTGATTCAACTTGAAAACAGCATTAATCGATCTTCATCGTTGATTCGACTTTAGTTTCAATAATATGAATACAGCCAATCATATATTGGCATTATGCTACGAGAGATGTGTTGAATATATTAAGCAGCACGTCAAATAATATGCTTCCTGGAGAAATGACGAATCAGATCCTAGCTAACAACTAATGGTGACAATTCATCGCAAGCGATTCTTCCGCTTTGCTAATGAAATAGCGCGGCGACCGTTTGATAAGCACGTTGAATTCAACTGGCAAGCTTATCTATTTATTGGCATCGATTAAGAGGAAAGAAACTTGCTCTGAATCTAGCTTAATGTCAGGTTCAATAAACTTGCTAAGGGATATTTTATAAAGCGGTAAAGATTTGAAAATGATTATAAATGAGGAAATGTTATAACCGATGAGTTCAGCTAGATTTGTCGCCTTTGAATCGATAATCACGACGCCATTAAGAAGGCACGAACGAAGTTGAAAGAGGGAATGCAGAGAAAGGGTGGCAACATGAGGCTTCGACCACCTGTTACCACCTTCCTCTACATCCTCCTCGAACTTTACCCAACGCGCCGTCTCTCGCCACTCCTCCACGGCTCCTGAGCGACTCAACTCGCCCATTTCGGTAAAGAGTGCGGGCATCTCGTTCTTCTCCTTCAGCAGGAACATAACGCGAGTGCCCGGTGCTGAAACCCACTTTCTTATACTACAACGCACTTAACTGTGAATCCTGAGCAACAATTTCCCATCATATAATGTGTTACCGAAAGAATTCGCTAAACATTACAGGCAACTTCAACAATCAATTCGAGGAAAACTGGAATTTGATTTCTCAGACATATTGGAAACGTGTACTTAAAGAAGTTAATGTCTTAGGAAAAAAGTGCTTCAAGCATATTTCCCGAACAAATCTTTTCGAAAAGAGTAAAATTTGAAACGTATAAAAAACTGCCGATTGGAAACTGATATACTTCTATTAGGAAAAGAAAAATATGAAAGTGATATGAAGTAAAGCCGATTGGGTTACATGGATGAAAACTAATTTGAGTTTCGACAATACTCTTACGAGCGAACTAATCGTACCGTGTAAACGAATTTGTTTGACATATTCAAGCATGGCTTCTTTTTTTCCACATAGCAGCAGAAATTCTCGACGAATTTTTTGTATATATATTTTTTGCATATTCCAGGAAAAAATAACGCTTCCAGCAATAGCTCAGATAAGAATTTAATTGCAAATCACAGGCAAATAGCATCATTTTGGTTGTGAAAAATGGGATCTTTTTCTTCAGTGAAGGGGACGAATTCATTCGTCACAATTGAAGGTTTTCTTCCCGAGAAATTTTCACAATCACTGAAACGGAATAAATTTTTTGTGATTATATAATGCTCTCGTACTTACACATTTATCACGCAGATATTTACATTTACCTTTAATACTGTGTGAAATAAAATGTACCATTTTAGGAGGCAAAAAAAAAAATTTCCGGAAAACGGAAGTCAAATATGTTTTCAAAGGGTTTCGAAATTTCGGGAAAAAAAGGAACCGTGACATTTTCGCTTATTTCCTTAGACATCATAATTAATACTCCAATAAAATCTGTCATCGTTCTTTTAGCATATTAAAGCAATCACGAAATCATAAAGACGAACACCATAATGTTGGTAAATCACCTCAAGCAAACGAAAAAAAAAAAACAAAAACGATAGCACAATCCAATATACCACCTGAAGAATTGCAGTATTTATTTAATTGTCAATTAATAACAAATTTTCACTTTCTTCCTTGCTATGGAAGAAAAATTAAAGAAATAAAAATGAAAAATTTTTACTTCAACTACCTTTGATAATAAATTTTAATCATTCTAATAAAGCTATCTAGATGATTACTACGAAACGTATTGAAATTATATTCACATTTTCTATGCATATGAAATGGAATATGAAAAATTAATCTAACAAAACTTTTATGCGTTAAAATGACTATTTTTATGCACAATGCGTCAATAAACTTTTCTGAGGCATTTTTGAGAATTTTATAACAAATTAGATGAAGAAAAATAAAGATGGTATGAATCGAATAGGCTCTATCTAATAAAGAAGAGGTGTTTTCGATGATGAATGTACATTGCTGAGAACGAATCGAACCAAAATGAAATATTCTTAAGAAGAATACCTAATTATGATTCAAGAGGAGATCGAAATTCTCAGAATCGAGTGAAAAGGTTTCTAAAGAAGTAAAGCTAAAGAGATGCATATAATATTTGCCATTTCAAGCTTCTCTATTTTCCGGTTTCATAATTGGCTACATCACCGTTACGATCAGACGCTTAGTAGAAAAACGTATCTGAAAATCACGAAGCTAGAAAAACAAGAAGAAAAGATATTGGAGGGTGATGAAGTTTAGGAATGGTGAACATAAACCAATTCTGAGCATCTTGAAACGCAATAGGCACGCAATTTCGGTGAAAAGTGTTATTGGAAAACGTCCCTTCGCTGACAATAAACAAAAACCAACTACTATCCTAATTGCGGCCATTCAGGCAACGAACATTTAATGAGACGTCGGACAAAACATATTGCGATGAAACGCAACGAGGAATAACAGCAAGAAGAAAACTGACCAAGTGTGGCGAGCTTCTCAGCCTGTTCGACGCTCTCACGTCGTCGATTCATTCTGCGTCTTCGTGCTTCTTCATCGGACATATGGATGCCCATAGACATCCAGATGTTTTCACGATGTCCCTCTGGAAGTGTACAAGTATGAGAGGATTGTTGGCTACTCTCCTCGACAGGGGGGCCACCCAGCTCACTCATTGCTGTATACACACGTTAGCTGCTTGTGCTGGACAGCAATCAATAGCCCCAACGCTCGTCTCGCCGCCGCGCATCCACACAACGGCTAACTGCTGCGTAACGCCCTAGCCACCCTTAGTGAGCCCTCCTCTCGCTAATCCCCTCACATACTTACTTTTATTACAGTAATCGTGCACACTCATTCATATGCCTTGCCTCCGCCTCCCTGGCACACAGTATTTGCTAGTTTCATCATTCAGAAGACCGTTCGAATACTCAAGGTACTTTTCCGAATGCGAGGCCACTGGTCACTTGTACATTCATTACCGCGCTATCACACTTAAATCGCTCGTACGCTGTGCAGACTCACTGACTCACAGGAAGCGCCGAACCAACAAACGCATCACACCTTCAAGTAACGCTGTTTGAATAATTCGATGGAGATTCGCTGGTGAGATAATACTTTTAAAGTGCTGAAAGAGTTCGATTAAAGGTGAGAGATTTTTTGCAATATAACTTTCAGTATGTTAAGCGCATTCCTATGACTTTCAATACCATTGGAATGCATTACTATTTGACGCCATTGCTTGAGGCACAAAGCACTTCCGTTGATTGACCATAAGTGGATAGATACTCTCTTGTTATATACAAAAAAAGGATTCAACACACCACGGAAACACGACCGAATCATAAAATAATACATATTATTGTATATCATCAAATATTTTTACGAACTAATCCTTGTAAAGAAATTTGTGGAGATAAGAAAACGCGGCTAAAAATTTCCCATACTCTAATGCATGATAGTTTTGAAGATTCGTTGGTGCAACTAGTCATATCAATTATCAGAATGTTGTACATTTTTGAATTGAATAGAAAATCGCGGCAATATTTTTCTTTTTATTTTGTTAGTTTTGGTATGAGTATTTCCGCCCCCATATTTTTTTTTCATTGAGATTTAATTGAGGCTTTATTTTCAATCCCTTTAATTTCCTATAAAAAAAAAGCTATCCACTATACAGTTAAAAATATTAGAGAAGCGATTCCCAATCAGAATTAAACGCAAACAATGCAACAATAATTCCTTTAGGCATTCATTGTACACCACTGTTATATGGTAAAATTGATTAAAAATAATTTTCACACACCCTTTGTTTTCTCTACTTCCACCTCTTCCAATCCTCCCTTCCCCCCACCATTGCAAAAACTTCGAGAGAATAAACTGCTGATTAAACGCCTAAGATACTCGAGAAAATTTAGCATAAGCGAAAGGACTTCTACGATTTCTATTGTTTACAAGAAGCCAGATCAAGAGACGTTTGTAGCATTTATGAACGCTGTGCACACATATATGATAAACTGTTCACGTAAGAGAGTTTAAGGTACAGATGATAAATGGTGCTTTTAGATTATAGAAAAAACAGTAAAGCTTAGCTAATTTTTCAAAATTTTTGTGAAAAAAATTTTTTTTTGTGAAAATGAAAGAAAAACGACCATTTGAAAAATCTGAAAAAAAATTGAAATAAATGAAAAGGAAAATTTCCTACAATGATAGCATACTTTATACTTCATGTATTTCTTACAAAATTATAACATATAAGAAAGAGTAGGCATTTGAAACAAAACAAGTAAATGCAAATACATTGAATAAAAAAGTTGATTGGGAATCGAATGGGAAAAAACAAATGGAAAAATAGTGCAATTTTCTACACGCTAGTTAATTAGACTGATCATTCAAGTCACAAATTAATACGGCTTAGATGATGATTTTTTTTTTTTTTTTTTAATTGTAAAGGTTGAATAATTATTGCCAATACATACATAACGAGAAAATATATCGTTCAAATTGTGCAAATGAATATTTTTGCCCAGAAGTGAAATTTCCTAAACGCATTTTATCACAAGTATGGAAGTAACCTCTTAAAAAAAAAAATTTTTTTTTTTTAATCGCTATCACCTGCGGTCAATAATTACGGATTTTTTTTTTTTTTGCAGATATTCTCGAATGGAACTGAATCAACTAGCAAAAGACCTTGAATTATGAAGCTACTTCTAAAGTAAACATTCGGTTTATTGAGTGCATTAGCTTCTCTACTTTTAAGAAAATATCACATCTGTTGGAGTGATTAGATTTTTGTAAAGGAAAAAATGCGAAATCTATTAAGCCGATACCTTTTAAAGGAAACATTCAACTCTTAAAGCACTATTTCCAAGAGCAAAACTAATAATTTTTGAATTTTTTTTTTTTTAAATGAGCAAAAATTTCAAACTGCTGCTTTTATATTCAAAAGTGTTTTATGCTGTCTCCCGATTTCAATAAATAAGAAAATCTAGCATTCAAGAACTAGCCTTTTAAAATTTGCTCTAAAAGACGAAAACATGGATCTTTCAAGCTTTAGCGGGAATTTTCACTAAGAAATATTCAACTTTTAAGTAACTGTTACCTGAGAAAAAAAAAGCTGGCGAATCTTCTAAGGTCGTTGGTTAGTTCTTGCCCAGAAAAGGTAAACACAGACCGTCTAAAAAATTCATCTGTAAATGAGCACAAATAAATTTAAATCTCAACGGTTATACTATCAACACTTCACTAGTGCAAGTGTACCGCTCAACTAAGTAACACAAAACTGTTGCTAGTGAAGTTCACCGATATACCATGAAATCGCACTGTCAATACCCTATGAAGCGCATATTAGCGGGATACAGCAACAATTTGGGTGGAATGATTTCTTGATTTCCATCATCAACGCTTTTCAATAAAAATTTTCGTGATTTCATTTTTTCTTTAAAGATAATTCATTGCTATCGTCGACATCAAAGTCTGGTTGCACATCCATAACCGTGTGCTGTTTTTGAATTCTTTTTTTTTTTTTGAAATTCCCACTTCCGCTCTTTAAAAAGTGATGACCGAAGATGAAATCGTTGTATAAACAACTAGCATCAATCCAATTAAGTCAGCCACTCTTCCTTGCAAGAGCTCAAAATAAAAAACATCCATTATTAGTCAATGCCTTGGGATCGGTGGCAACATACATTTCGAACCTCTATAGACATATTCCTTGAACATATGTTAGCCTGCTATCCGAAATCTTCAAGTCATGAGCTAAATCCATGTTCAAAAACTCATGGAACACAAAATGGACACATGCATACACACAAGCACACACACACCACAAGCACGGACACGTAAACACACGTGTAAGCACAAGCACGTACGCATATACACACACACAAACGTGTTTGCATTATATATATATATATATATATATATATAAACACGCACACACATGCGCACAAACATACATGTGTATGCGCGCAAATATACAAACACACGCACACGTACACGTACACGCACACACCTACACGTAAAAAAGGCACGCGCACGCAAACCCACACTTGAACACACACAAACACATGCATTCGCGCACTCGCACATACAATTACGCGCAAACGCGCATACCCACACACAAACGCACGCGGGCATACACACTCAAACCAGCATGCATATACACGGACACACAGACGCATATGCTTGCGCATCAACACACAAAGACACATATACACAAAAATACACACACGCACATACTCACACATACACATATACACATAAACAAAGACGCACAAACGCATAGAATTTGTATGCAACGTAGATGTCTTTGATTTCGGAAGCGGATTGTATTTTTGGTAGCGATGTGTATGTAATGGCGTAAACATAATGGTGGAATGGCAAATTCACCACTCGAACGAGGCGTTGAAACTGTGAAGGATTGGCTCTTTAATTGAAGCATCGCAAGAGGTGTGCATTCGTGTGCTTATTAGACATACGGACACACGCCGTCTGCCGATAACAAATGCAAACTTATTGCGACAAAAAATTGGACTTAAAATGACAGAGGAGCACGAATTGATCAGCACTGCAAAGCTTCAACCAGCTAAACTCCATTTCTCTCAATTCAAAAAACATTCCAATCTAACATTCTAATTAATACTTCATTTCTATTCCTAGAAAATGTCATGTCACATCATTATTGATTGCTATAAACAATAAAAATAATTTAACATAGATCTCATAATAAATTCACTAGAAAATGAAATGTTCCACAAAAAGTGTACATGATTAGAAAAGGTATTTATTGTAGTGTACAACTGGCATTTGGAAAAAAAAAAAGATTTTCGAGTAGTTCTATCAATTTGAATTAAACTATTTTGTTTCAGTCTTTTATTTCCTTTTTTCAATTTCTTTAAGAATTTAATTTTGATCGATTTAATTCGATGAAATTGAATTGAATCAAATGTGTTTTTTTTAATTTAAAGAAGATATTTGTTCTAAGCAGTTGACAGTAAACGTGAAAAATGTTTGACTACGGTGTGAACAGGAAGTGGGATGGTAAGTTTTGCAAACTTTAATTAGGTGATTTCGCATTTCCGCTAAACCTGTTCAATCAATCTTCTATGCATTTTTCAAAAAAACAACTATGACGCCCATGTGATAATTTCATTTGTTGAAGCTTTTTAAAAAAAAAAGTGAATAAATGATGCGATTGTTAGCTGTTGAAATTAGCCTCGAGATGCGAATACGAACAGCATCAATGAAGCATCGAGCAACAAAAGACTCTAAGATCGCTGATATAAGATAAGCTTATTTTCTAGCACATGTACTACTCAGTAAGTGGCCACCCACGATTGCTTTCGAGTAAAATTTCACGTGTGTCTACCTCGTTGGCTGTATACGTTAATCACCATTAATTCCCTGAGGTTATCTTTTAATCTTCATGCAGAAATAAATCTCTAGTCAAGTATAAACTCCTAAGCTAACTTATCAGCTGAAAAGAAATAAAAAACGATTAGAGAGGAAGTCTTGTGATGCTTAAATGAGTCGAACATGTAGGCAATGATTAAACAAGCAAATGCACGTAACAGACTGCCAAACAATGCCTGCCAATTTGTTTACATAAATTTCTTGGCGAAAACACTGCAGGCAAATAAGCAGACATCTGCATTGAAACGATCTTGTTTTCGACTCAAATCGATCCATAAAGGATTTAAAAAATACAAAAGGGGAACAAAAAGAAATATTGAGATGGCCAGTAGAATCAGCCTAAAAACGGCTTCATACAAGATTTGTCAAGTGAAAACAGTCAAGAAAATTGGCGGAGAAATAAACAAAACAGGAAAAAGAGGAGAAGAAAAAGAGGAAAGTATATAGGATGTGCAAGTAAGAAAAGCGCCGCCAATAAAGTTACAGAAACGCAACGCAAATGAAACGGTGAAGCAGCGAGAAGCGATGCTTGTTCCTGAGCGCTGGCTTCTCGAGATGCATTTTTCTTTATCTCTCAACTGGGAAGCGATGCGCACACATCAATTGGCTGCAAATTTTCAACAAATTTTCCATCCAAAAGAGCTCTCAGTTAACTTTTGAATATTCGAAAAAATGTTTTATGGTGAAAAAAATTGCTCCAGATTTCGTACATAAAAATCCTCTCTCCAATTATTCCATTTTCATTGATCCCTCCTGCTTCAACTCTCAACGTTCGAGGATTTTTCTCCTCGTCTATTTGTATTCTAGGATCCTCTTACTAACCTACCCGTTTCCAAGTAGCTCCTCCCTTCACTTCTTCGTATCTAAGGATTACCGTTCCCTTCACCTTCATATTCAAGGCTTTACTCTCTCGCAACTTTCGATATTCTCTGCTGAAAATGTTTGACCACCAAAGTTCAGAACGATAAAACACGTCTAGCAAAAGAGCCAATAATCGTTTTGCGAGCTTTCCAACTATGATTTCCCTCCTCGTTGCTTTATGTTTTGATACTTGAAGTGATCATCAGGGCCAATTTTGGTGCACGAAACAATGCGGACTTGACTAACAGTGGCGATCCCAAGAACATATAGCTGTCAAATAAAACATTCGAGGCGCTCAAAAAACTAATTTTTAAGCATTTCGCAGATGAACTTATCAGCACCAATTTTTATAGAGGAGGCATTCTTAGCAAAACGAGCTAACATATGACGATGCTGAAACTTAATGCTGCTTGAACTGACCTCATTAGCCTAAAATTAACGACAAGAAGACATCGAAGAATGCATCTAATAGCAAGATAGTGTCTCATTAGTAATTTTATCAAATATTCGGTGATAGAATTCTCATTTTCTTCCACATTATAGTTTAAGGAGAAAAATTCAAATAAACAGAATTACTAGCAATAAAAGGTAGAGCAAAATATCATCATATTGAACGCAATTGATGCAACTTATAGTCGAGAGTATGCGTTTTTTTCTTTTTAAACTATTGCTTAAGTTATGATGATTTGCACTAAAAATGTTACATACAATGTTTCCATATCAGTTACTTTAACCTAGTTCCTCCTTACATATCGATCACCTTGCGATCCACTGGGACAATTTTTTTTTATTCATTCGGCACATTCTTTGATTGCTTAACGCAAATCATTGTTGCACAAAAATCAACAAAATCGCTATCTTTTTATCCAAATTTCACAATACACACCAACTAACAAAAATAAATTTTTCTCCTCGATCACATATATTACCATTTGAAAGAATAAGGATAAAATTGATTTCATACAAAATGATTTTCTTTTTGCGCTAAAAAAAAAAGAAATAAACTTCAACCGCATTGTGGAAGATATTTTGAAAGAAGAGCTTTAGATCAACGAAAATTTTCGCTATTCCCAACTTCCATAGACAAAAAAAAAGAGGCGGCTGTTCAACAGCCTAACAGTACGCCTACTGATCGCACAACAAATGGTTGCAATTGCTAATCGATTTCTCAAACACATCCAACAAAATTCTCAATTATACAACATTTTCAGGTTTTAATTTTCGTAAACAGGAAATCTCGATTAGATTTTTTAATCGCTTCTTTTATATCTCTCCTTCTATTCGACTATTCTTAACTAGTCAAACTTACAAGTAAGCTTTATGAGTCGTCAAATAAATAGACAAACCGTAAGGTTTTATGGAGATACTGCATTTTATATAGCGGAACAAATCACGATGATTGAAGTATTCAGGAAAAGGGAGATAGGAAAGATCTGTTCGAGGGAGAAAATTGCCTTCTTTCTTTTTCCCTTCCCTCACTTCCCCCCCCCCCTTAAATCGTCTCTTACCAATTAGAAAGACAGTAGGGTGCGAAATCAACCTTTGTTTGGAGGACTGGTATGATAGGGGGCGAGAGGGGAGGGGATGAGAGAAGAAAAGTAATGAAGACAGCGATTATGAGAGATAGGTGAAAAGTTGGAAAGTTATGTCTCGATTTAGTGAAATAAACAGAGGGATTACTCAATCAAATGTTTGCAGTTTTTGCTACTTGTTTTCAAGAGGGCGATAAAATGACTAGAAGGACGGAATGCAACAAGACGGCAATGCGGGGAACCAGCAGGTTTCGCGATCAGACGAGGAGTGACTTGATACGGTGAGCGAAAAAGAAATCGCCTCTCCACAGTATGCTAACTCTGTTTAGCTAGCTCACTGCTCACCTGAATGCAAACGTTTGCAAAATATGTCTGGATGAATTGTTTGCAAAGAGCTTTTTTTTGCATTACTCTGAGAAACACAATCTTTTCAATCTTGATGCTTAAAAATGCGTTTATGTTTTAAGCATCATAAAGAGAGCATGAAGGAAAGCCATAGAATAGGTTTAAAAATCGGATGATAAAATGAGAGTTTTGATAGGAGCTGAAACGGTTTTCTTCTCATTAAAGGATCCTCAACAAAGTGTGCGATAATTGGCTCTTGGCCCCGATCGCGGTTGATCAACAGACTTGTACTCGTCGCAGATCAGAATCGGATTCAGCCAAAATCTAATCGGCATATATAAAATGAAAAAGGTATTTAGGAAAGGATGCCGTTACAAATTAAGAGAAAAAAAAACGGAATAAAAAGCCTTTCAGAACAACAATCAAGCTAAAAAATAGTAAAAGAAAAAATAATGCTGCTCATAAAAATCCATTTTTATCAATGTGAACACCTTTTAGAGAATGAATGAACTGTGAATAAAGGATAAATGCAACGAGTGCTTGAAGGCACAAATTGAGCAGTAAATAATCTCGGAGATTCGATGACATAATCATAAAACGATTTACGACGGAGTGTATTAAAGTGATGAAAATATCCTCAAGAAAACAATAAACGACTCAATAAATTGTACATCGTAAATAAATCAAAAATATTCCTTCGAACCTATAAACAGCAAAAAATATTTTTGAATAGTACATGCGTTTATATACATTAAAGGGTATCTCAATCATAATAGGTAATTTTAACTATTTACGTATATAAGCTTATCGTTTAAGATTGGGTGTGATAGCATTCTTCTTTGAGTGAAAGCAATCACTGTATCAACACGTGACAAATTTTTCCCCAAATTATGTAAAATAAACAATTCTATACTTCATCTTCTATAGCTAACTTTTCGCGCCTCACAATCAAAAACGCAGTTATAAAAGTGGGGGAGCGGGGGTGGGGTAGAAATTCCATGGAGAAAGGCTATTTTTCTCCCGGAAGCTCGGAGGAGTTCATTCGAGGCGTGAGTGGATTGTATTGAGGTATGGGCGGTTCATTTGGGATAAAAGAGCTTATGCATGGGCATATTTTTCACATGACATTAGAGCTATAATGCTCCACCAACATTTCTCAACACGAAAAAAAGAACAACTTTCATTTACGCAAAGCGCATATGGATAACGCTGTAAAAGAGTGATTTGCCAATCGTTTGAGTAATACTCACTAAATATCATCCCTACCCGCCCCCATTGCTCATGCGAATGACATAACTGCGCCATGACCTTCTACCGATTATGACATTTTAAATTTTGTGAATATTTAAGTTCAACTTTTTCATAAGTAGTACACGATCGTTTATTTGTTCGGTTTTTTTCTTTTGCACTTATTATTTATGACTTCTTTTCCTTATGTTCTAATAACGCATATGTTTATATTTTGTATAGAACCGTTTTGCACTTTTCACTTGTTTATTTTTTTTTTTAATGAGAGCCTCATTACTATAAGTGTTACTATTATTAATTTTTAAATTATTAGTAACGTTATTATTGTTTATTATTTATTTATTCATTTATTTGTTATTATTATTAGTTACTATTATTATCATTGCTACCATCATTCTTATTAAAACCATCGTTGCCACCACTACTACTACTGTTCCTGTTAATGTTGGTGTTACTGTTATCACTATTATTACTGTTATTCTTAATATTCTCATCAAAAGAGTATGAATACAAAATCAGAAAACCCAAAAAAAATGTGCTAAGATATTTTGCAATTTTTCTATTAAAGAGGTGAAGCGACGGAGAGGAGAATAGCATACTTGATCTCATCGAGGTTGTTCTTGTTTGCAAAGTGATTATGTTGAAAATTTTGATTTATTTTCATGCTTTCATAGTAAATGCATTCAGTTGGGTTATGTCATCGAATCATCAATCTACTATGAGTGAAAAAAATCACTCAAAGAAATTCGTAAAATTCAGCTTAGTCCCACTATTTTCGATCACTGATTTTGTCACTTAATGAGTATATTATGATAGGTAACCGACTTTGAAACACATCCTCAGGTGTACAAGTTTAGCTATGAAGATATACAAGATAGGTGACTATATGATTTGATCGAAATTCTACATACATCATAGTAACTTTGTACGTCACAATTATATTTGCATAAATATTCTATCAATAAACGTTGAAATAATATAGCATGAATGACGCAAATCAACGCCTCTTGCAAATAATTATACTTCATTTGCGTTAAAAGAAATTGGAAACTTTCTTATAGAGCATATCAAAACCTAAAATTTCAAATTCATTAAAACATTATGCAAACATCAATCGTTGGTATTATAAAAAATGTTATTTTCATTGATTAAATTTGCTTACGTAATCAATGATAGCCTTTCCTTTTTTTGTTTTTTGAACGCATCCAACTATCTTTGTTGATAGTTTAACGAACAGGACAAACAATGACGTATAAATGTTTGATACGTATGATTGTGATGATTGGTGTAGGAAACAATTTACGACCATAAAATGATAGGTAATAATTTTTTTTTTGATAATGTTATAATAAAGAAATTCGCAGGATATACTCTTGCAAATGACGATCAACAACTATAAATAAGCGCATTTTTTCTAGATTAAAAAACAAATATCGGCAAAAATACTACTATTAATTTCATTTTAATAACCTTAACTTTATCACATAATACTGTATTCGAAAATTTCAATTACAAGTTGAAATCATAGATTTGTACTTTTTTTTCGAAGCTTTTCATCGGTTGCTTAATGCTTTATTAAGAAAATTTGAGGCTAGCAAGTCTTGTATATGGTTTGACAATCAAAAAAAAAACACTTTCGTCCTTATAACAATAGGTTACTTTCTATTCAAACCGTCAACTATGCTAATATGGGAGAAAATATATAATTCTGATTTATAATACTTTTCGCACCCTACTAAGAAAAGAATCGCCACAGACAATTCCGTTCCTCCTCGTTGTTATGATTCATATCCTTATTTAGGGTCCTTATTCAAGACTGAGCGGAAGGATAGCGAAGAGTGAAGCTTCTCGATGGCCGGATAAAATCCCATTTCAAGAATAATTCTTTAGGTGTCTCAAAGAGCAGAATTTCTGTAAATTTATATAGCTCACAATGATTGAACACCTAGAAAGGTGACTGAAGACGCTAAAGAGCAGAAAAAAAACGCTGAAGAAAATCAACCACTGACGCAAGTTCTCCGAAGAAGCACTAAATTTAAAAAGAAAAAAGTACGTCCTATATGAAAGTGGACTGACCGTGAATAAGTTATAGCTTAAGTTACAAGCAAACTATTTAAAAAATATTCACTCTTTTATAGCTCCATATAATCTAGCGGCCCATTGAAAGTAAAAATCAAATGCTATTATTTTTAACGGAAGTTGAAGAAACTTGAAATTTTCACCCTCGCCGTCATATGCAAGAAATCGCGTTGCGTATTTGGGTTTGTTAGTCCACTGGATGGGCCAAATTGAAGGCATAACAATCTTAAGCGAGCAAAAAAAAAGCTGAAATTTGCAAATAAAACAAAGAAAACTATTTTTGAAACTCCTCGACCAAAAAAAAAAGAAAGCTCAGAAAATCAACCTTGAAAAACTTTATTTTCAGCTGGATCAAAGAGCAAAAGAGCTTTGAACACGCAAAGCAACTTTCATGTCTCAATACGTCATTCTCTAATATTGCGAATTTCATGAGCACTATGAATTTAACAATATATTTGAAGGAAGAAAAGGATTTCACAAAAACAGCAACTTGAAACTACGATAGATTGACGACCTATCACCAGTCTTACATCATAAACATTACAACAATGCTAACAAATGCTGAATGCGGTAGTAATGTCAGTACTGACAGTCGACTGCAACAAAGACGTTACTCAGTGAGGAAAGGCGACGGCTAATTAGTGAAGCTAATAAATGCAGATATATGAAAAAAGAAACCATAATAAACAAAAGAAATAATAAAGAATATTTTTGAAACGTTAAAAAAATGAAAGCGACATTCGTTGGCCTAATGCGAAACAATCCTTAACTCATTGTTGCTAATAACGCAATGGTGTTCGTTTCTTTTCCGCCGTCACTTCTTCTCGTTAGCTAGTTGACTGCAACAATTCCTTTCCCCTCCCCTCACCCTAAACTGAAGTGTGTTGTGCTTTCAAATGAAACTCTTCCGTTTAAACGCTTTTTGAGAGATCACTCTTTGCTATACTCTTCTCATGCTTCCGTTTTGTTCACTTCACAACGTTCACTATCCAACCGTCTGCCTCTGCCCCTCCTCCTTACCAAACTGAACACTCTAAACTCTGTTTCTCTCATTCTCTATTTCAGCAGCATTACCGAATCTCAGACATACGTGTGTGCATTCTTTATGCTTTAATCCAGTAAACGCAGATTGAAATTGAAATCTATTGATACAACTTTGTAAAGCATATTCAGCAATCTGTTAAAGCCATAGATAAAGCCAATCAGAGAACTAAAAGAGAATATGCTTGCTGAGGATCGGAGTTTTTTTTTAACTCCTAAGTATGACTGCACAATTGTTTAATAGTTGTAAATTCATAGGAAGATATTCTACTTTTTACGGATAAAACGTGTAAATTTGTTTTTCTCATCTAAACGATGAAAATTTTCTTCATAATACGTTAGAATTTCAAATTTCTTTAAAAATAACATTTTCGATGGTCTTCGGCGATGTCGTTAAACTAGCAATCTTCAAACGAAAATGTTGTTATGATAATTGAACTATGCGTCATCATTGAATGCTTAATTATTTCTGATCTAGCAATGAACATACATGATGTTTAGCCACTAATGTTAAATGAGCCAGGAAATTTCTAAAGCCCTTTTCAATTGTATATTCAGCTTTGTGTTGGCTTCTATTTGGTCTAAAAAAAAAAAACAAAAAAACAGCAACCTTGTGCAAATAATGAACCACTGACCGTCTGAACATCTGACCAATTCTATTGCAGATGGTGCTGTTCTCAGACAAATACACATTGAAATGACGAATGTTTCATCGGAAGGTGATTGTGTGGAATGCAACCGTTACTGCGTAAATAACACTCAACAAAAAAACTACTAGCGTGAAAAGTTTTTCTAAGTTACTAATAAATTTTTTTTTTAAATGGGATAATTCCCATTATCTTGCAAGCACCTAGCACGAGCTATGATTCGCAATCATGTCACTGTGTAATATAAAGTTCGAAACAAACATTTCAAATATCAAGCTAGTTAAATCTCTTAAAACGCACTAAACGCAGCAAACTTCATACGGCATGAAAATCGAACATCAGAACTGGGAAAAAGGAAAGAGGAAAAAAAAGGAAAGAAAAATAAGGAGGAAAAAGCTCGCATTAAGCTCTAACAAGTAGAGAAAGATAAAAACATAACATGTTAAGAGCGGGTGAATTCTATTTTCTTTTATTTTAATAAAAAAGGATGAATTTTATTGACGGCAATAAAGTCGTTTCGGAGTGAAGAGACCATTCGTCGGTAAAAGCGTAGACCTATCCAACGTACTAGTGCACTAACATACTAGTATACTCTTACACATACTCCAACCAGTATCCAAATGAACAACAACGTACTCCAACGACAAACACACATCAGTATATACGAAACATAAGCGAGCGTTTCCAACAATGTCGGAAGTTGAAGCGAAATTCTAATGCTAAATTTTGAGTGCAGAATGAAACCACAATCTTTTCGCAACCTTATCGCACAACCAAAGAAGAAGATAAAAGTGATCAGAAATTTAAAAAAACGGAACTATTTGATTCACGGATTTACTCCCTTAGAAGTTCAGATTCTAATAATAAAAAATAAAGATCTCATATGAAAGCAACCAATAGAAGCATAATGTTTGTTTTTCTCCAGAGCAAGTTGAATACGTATAAGAATTGACGTCTGGGACCACCTCTGAAGGAATAAATACGTCAATTCTGCCTATGTCGAAAAAACAATTCTTTAAATTGTCAGTCGCAACATTTCCATGCTCGAAAATCCCAATTTCCTACTCCGCGAACTTTTGTTGCGATCCGAAAATTTCAAAGCTTAGAAGAAGGGAAAAATCAAAAAACTCATATTTTCTTTCCCCGTTGTTGCATGATTTTTTCTCTCGAATGCGATTGATTAAATATCTAGATTGGATAATAGGTGGCAAATATTAGCAGAGATAGTTAAAATTAGAATAGATTTTGTGTACAGTTTATGTAGAATTGAGTGAAACAACAGGAAACATTAAAATCCGAGAAGTTTTTGAGTAATTTCTAAGTGAAATGCATGCAATTGCAACGATCAATTGCAATGCTAAAATACTAATCTCCAAGAATGGAGAGGAAGAGGAGGAGGGAGGCGGTGCAAAGGAATGTATCAGAACCAAATCACAACCACTGCTAACATCAGCCCACTCTCCATATAAGTACAAGCATTTTTAAGCTGTAAAACAAACGTGAACTAATCATTCGATTCAAAAGTATAACATCGCCTACATTAACTAACAGGTGCTCAAATTTTGAAGATCGTTTGGCAACATGTACAATTGCATTTTTTTTTTGTTCTAGATATTTTAAAACAATATAAATGAAAATTAAGCTTAATAAAGAGAATTAAAGATACTCTTAGAGAATCAAATGAAAAGCATATAAATGTTATCCGCATAATACATAATCATAGTAGTGCCATTGATAATGCGACATTATCATTGGATGATTGCGTTGCTTTAAAGGTAATCTCTTACTATTGTAATTATAAATACAAATTATAAGCATCTTTATATCGATCAAGCTATTTACGATTAGCAATAGTCGCGCAATAAACATCTCAACAACACTACGAATATATCAACTAAAAGCATCGATGTTTTGTGGGCGAAGATTCGCATAAACACTAAGCATCACTGATTCGTTCTCATCGACTCATTGAGCGAGAGGGTGAAGGAATAAAGTTTGAATCTTATTAGTGATAGTGGAGCATATTAGACATTGAATCATGCTCTCGAATGCAATCCATGCATTCCTCGTCACGATAAAAAGTACGAACACCATCATTGCAAATGCGTCAAAGCGCACTGTTTGCATGAAAATAAAGAATATTTGCACTAACCGATGAAGATATGGCTGTTTCCCCTTGCTATATATTGCGAGATCCGTGAGTGTACCATTTTCCTCTCTTATAAAATCTACCGAGAGGATAGGATCTGGAAATGGAACCTGAAAGATAAATTTTGAGCATCATAAATATGCATACAAAATGAAAACATCGCATAACCGACGTGCATTCCCAAAAGTAATATTTTCAAGCTCACATCAGAATTGAGTACCACTTAAAAAAGATTCTCGTAAATTTACATTTTGCGGTGCAATAAACGATTTATAGTAGAATACCAATTTTCAGAATTGAAATGGTCCCAGTATATATAAATATAAATGAACAAATAAATAGATGAATAAATATACGTAGTTATTCATTTATTTGTTCGTTTACCTGTTTATTTATTTACATATAGCCGTGAACTAGCCTAAAACCTTAGGTGCATTTTTTGCAGCTAGCCGATCTGTGCTCTAGAATAGGCAGATTCGAATTTCACAACCAATCGAGGAGGAAAACGCATCCTTAGCAGAACATTTCTATAGACGATCGGTTAATTTAAAACATAGATGTGTTAATGGTCATATTTTATCATTTGCTTGCAGTTTATGGAAGTGGTGTTCTGATCAATGAATTTGGCAAATCGCATTTTATGTTGGCTCTCTAGCACGCTCTTCTACTTTTTTTTTCTACTGGTACACAACCCTTAGGTTCGAATATATTTTGGCTGCTTTCAGCATTAGATTGCGTTCAATGTGGAGCAGCGTGTAAAATACATTTCATACTCTAAATGCATATGGGCAAAATTCAAAAAAAAATCTACAGGATCGAATACGAGTTTTTCAATTAGTACATATTCCTCATTCATTTTATCTAAATGAAAGTATATTTTGCATTGTATTGCATAAAACAAAGAGAACATCTAAAAGTCGATCTAAATGCAACAACATTGCTATCCAATAAAGCTTATTCTAAGTAACATATCACTTAAAATAAAGAAATAAATATCTTAATTTATAAGCATCTTTAAATAGCATCATCGATGCAACCCATCTTCGAAGCCTTAATGATGACACAATGAATTGTAACATTAGAGTGGGATAGATGAAAGTGACGTATCTTCTGAATAGTGCAAATATTATATGATCAAATTTGATCGTTTATCGTATTTTGCATAACGATGAAATATACGGAATGCAAACAAACGTTTAAACTAGGCATTTTGCACATATCTCTGCGTTGCAGACGCATTTTATCTGCGATGATCGACGATGATATTTGCATCAATATTCCTCCAAACAGCTAACAACAAATCGTTCGCTAATGTATAGTGCTTCTTTTTTTTTTTTCATTTGAAGACGTTTTTGAAAATTTTCTAACCTTTTACATAAAACGAATAAACAAAATAGAGTATTATAAATATAAATAGGAAGTTGAATTTCAATTATTATTGAAATTTATTTTTGTAAAAACATTTCATTTAAAAATGCGTTTCTAGGCTATAGAATAGGTAAAAGTTTATATTTCTGCGAAATTGCAACAAATGAATTTAGTGAAAAATGTTTAAGCGATTCACCATTAGTTCAATGAAAACAATATATGAACGATAATCGCATCATTGCTGCATGTGAAGTTAGTTATTCCAATCGAATAAACGACTGCTGATCTATTCTATTCTATTCTATTCTATTCTATTCTATTCTATTCTATTCTATTCTATTCTTAGCGCATTTTGCTTTTTTTCTCCTATCATCAATAAATATACCTTATTCTGATAAAATGCGAAACGTTTAAATGTCATTATTTCAAGAAATGTAAAAATGTTCATTTGTTATATGAGCAGCGTTTACGTTTATAAATAATAAACACAATGAAGCAGCAGACGAAAATGTTAACCGAAACAATTCGACATATTAGTGCATATATCTCTATGCACAAATTTTTGAGTATACAACATTTATTGTGCGTTAGAAAATGTCCTCACAAAGGCTCTATTTTGATAGAACAGCTGTACGATATAGCTCTATTGCGTATTTCTATAAAAAAAAAAAAAAAACCATACGTTACGCATTTCTGCTTATAGACATTTTCTCCAGGTTAACACCATTTTGCTTTTGAGAGATATAAAGTAGAGAAATTTTTACGAAAAAAAAAGGCATCTGTTATAACGTTTTATAAACAAACATATTAAAACATGTTACTTTATAATATTTGTAATATCTAAACGAAACAATAATGGTGGAATTTCAATCAATACTTCTGAAGCAAATATAGTGATAAAGCTTTTAGGCTGCTATAATGGAATACTCAATGACCATTTTAAACTTAGTCAATCAAATGGTTGTTGAAATAACCAACTATAAGCTTATAAAGCAAAAATAACAAGCAGTTAAACTCTTCGAAATTTATGAAAAAAAAAACAAACTACATTTACCTCTGCTGTAAAAGGTGACACTCAACGGATAATATTATTTTTATATTCTCCTAAATTCCATCAACTATTAGCTATTTATTTCTTCTTACACATTCATGACTGTTTTTTTCATCCTCCTAATTTTTACAGTTTTTATTTCTCATAGTTCGATTATCATTTATAGTTTTCATTATTGTATTTTCGTTTCCGATTATTAGATATCGTCAAATATATTGCTGTAGATTTCATAATTAACACTGATCAATATACGGTGGATTGCAAGCCTCACAGTTAAGTTATAGGTAATGGTTATTGATCTGTAGTGTTTCGAATTTTTTTTTCTTTTTTTGTTATCCAAGCTCAGTAATTATTGTCGCACGTCATTACTGAAAGAAACTAATTTCTAATATTGCCGGCGTTGCGGCTGCAATGACTGATAAGTTTTACATTGAGAAATTGAAATTTGATCAACAAAATTGTTAGCAATGATTTTTTTTATCCCTATTGGTTAATGTGCAAAAGCATCGAAGAGACCGGAAATTTATTCTCTTCATCTGCCTTTCAACCAGAACTGGGAAAGGAGAGAAGGAAGGGGAGAGGGATAAGAGCAGTTTATTTGCTACTGGGATATTTGATCACTTAACCTTTGGGGCTGCAATCATTGCCCATTGACCGTATTAGACAACTCAGCGGTTAGAAATTTTGATTTTTTATTGGTCAAGTTAGTATAAGCCCACTAGAATTTTTGATTCCCATACGATTCAAGCACGTATAATTTTTTGAAGAATTGCTGCTTGCATAATTGGCTCCCTAGGGGGTATCTGAGAGCACTGAATGCCAAGAAAGAGAGGTGCCACACGTAGTATCACCATTCCCGACGGTTATTTATGCAATCATCCACAATGAAAACAATTTTCATAGATCTTTAAATTCTTATCGATTTTTACTAAAAAGATAAGTTACATATCAAAGACTGACTATTTTTTTTTTCGATAGAAACATCTAAAAATAAATCCACTTTTTCAAAGAATCATTTTTGAGCATTTCAACAACGAAGCAAATTTTCAATTATTTAAAAAGTATGGCCAAATGAATGCATCTTTGCTGAGTGAAAAGTGAAGCGTTACGAGAGATAATTCACAATATCTTTCGAATAAAAAAAATACCATTTTCGGCATTCGTTTTGAAGTGTATAGATTAAAAAATAGATAGAAAGAAAGCATGAAACTACGCAGCAGTATTTAAAATATTACGATAAAGTTGGACTAACAAAGGTATTTACTGCAAAAATCGTTCACATGACGTATTGCCGCATCGACTTGTTATAAACAACAAACGTAATCAAAAGCATCATAGTATCACATTTCGTTGGAAAGATGAACTGACGCTTAAAGCAACATTTCCTCCGTTGATGAAACAATTCATGAGATATGATAATGCATCAAAACGATTCCCATCACATGCCTATGTGATGAAGCTAGCGATATCTCTTTAGTATTTCTGTTGAATGGGAGATTCTCTTTGCAGAGGAAACGTTGTAAATGTGAGAAAAGGTAAGATTATCGGTGATAATTACTTCCAAAGGTGATTCATGTGGCCATCTCAATAAGTCGAATCATATAAAAAGATTTTGTGAGGGTAGCTTTCAATCAGTTTCACAACGTTGTGTTTGTTCAGCTGTTAGTATAGCTTGGCTGTTAGCTCGAAAAGTACACCATTACTTTATAAACAGTTGTGCTCATAAATCATTTACTTATATCAGTGGCGCATTCAATATTTATCACATACTTGCATGGACTTTACTTGCTAGAGGCGAATTGAAACGTTCTTTCTTACTCGATGGGTATTAGCGCCTCACGCCTACAACAAAGCCTGCAGTCCAGTTCATGCTTGACGCTCTTGTTGTCTGGAAGGAAACATGAATGGCAGGAGCGAAGATAGTAGTGGTGGAGGGACACGGAGGGGGTAGGGGAAGGCAAGAAAAGAACTGTTTGATGAAGTAAAACTGGCACAGGGTATACTTCGAGTATTACTGCAGTATAGTACCCTAAACGTTAGTATTTTAAACTGAAAGTCGCCAAAAGGGGTTATTGAGTTATGTTACTGTTTACTTGTGAACGACGTCTCGTAGCATCTGATTCAACATATTCATCTTTATAGCTCAGAACATCGTTGTCTTTGTAAGATGCGTACGACACTGTTGATCGCAAATGTTTCGAAGCATTCTACGTTCAGTATATCCATAAAATTATTTGCCTTTTCCTTTCTGAAGGCTTTTTTTTGTTGACAATATAGTGAAAAAATTAACGCTATTTTACCACAGCAACAAAGCGGAAACTCTTCTAATCAATTACTATGAACATCTTTACGACACTTTCTCTCATTTGTATTACTTGTTATATTTTATTACAATTATAATTACTACAATGTATTACAAACACATTATTGTAATACAAACGATAAGTGTTATATTTTAATGTACCAAATTGTATTTGTTGCCTTGTTTGAATGATAAACAGTGATAATATTGATGCAAGCCTTGTCCTATTTTCTCCTCGTTTTGTTATATTACCTATATTAGCCTTGTCCCGCTTTTTTGAAAAATTTCAAAGTTTTTCGAGATGAACCCCATATTCTCTCCACAAATTTGCGTACGTTTTTATCGGTGTCCATCTGCTAGAACACACATAAAATGTACCTCTTCAAAGAGTACCAAAACAATGAAATTTTGTAAGAACATTGTTTGCTGAGCGTAAATAAAATATTCAATTACGTCACTAAATTTTCATGTATTTGTGATTTGAAGAATTTCAACATTTTGGATTTCTGTCAAAATCTCTACGTTTGTAGTTCTAAAATGAGTGCACTGTAATTACTGTTTACTAATCTAATGGATATAGGCTTAACAGTATGAAGATACATCTACTGTAAACTTTAAAATGTCGTATAGGATGCAAGTCTAGGAATTGACCCTTTGCTTTTCAATGATGCAAGGTGCTATGCCAGGTGATTACATCAACGGCCGAATTTTAGAGGAGCATATTTCAATCTTTATCATTTGCTACACAACCTTGCCTACTTTGCACAAGCACTTAATGGCCACCCTATCGAATACTTCTACCTATTATTTGATTACTGTGAAATAAACAATTCCGCATATCTGAAAAGTAAAAGCGAAGGCCCATCATTAAGATATTCTTTTCGCAATGAATAATCGACTGTGAATAGTGAATGATCGTTCATCTGAACGGGTGTACTGCAGAAAAGCGCAAAAAATTTTTTCGACTTTATAGCTGATGCTATGACAAAATGTTGAATTTCACTTTTAATCACGCGATCTTCCTATTAGAAGAATTCAATTCCCTACAGGAAAGCAATATTCCCATTGAACAGACTTTTGATGAGGTCTCTGTCTAATCGCTTAAATCGAACATCCACAACATATGCACGTGGTGAAGCTGTACTTATCGTATACCAATTATATCTTCTTAACTTGTTTTGTTGTCGACTTATTCTCAAATCGTTACAATTACTCAATTTCCTCGTAATCACTACACGTTCACCCATATATGTGTAACTTCACCTTTCCCATCTCCAATATAAAACAATGAAACCTGTTGAGATCAAACTCTAACCAGATACGATGCACTAGCAGTTGTTGATAATCTCAGATGTGCAGATAGTGACTGAGAAAACATATCGCATGATTGATTTGGTGTTCAGAAATATATTATAAATTGATATCCGCACCAAAAATGGTTACTTCACCTGAGAGTTCAACTTCACACTTGATTTTGA
This sequence comes from Baylisascaris procyonis, assembly GCA_037389465.1. NCBI lineage: Eukaryota > Metazoa > Nematoda > Chromadorea > Rhabditida > Ascarididae > Baylisascaris > Baylisascaris procyonis. Next base: position 3,164,180 of record JAZARR010000088.1, on the reverse strand, counting down.
CATGTAATCAGGCTTTTGTGCTAAGTTGCAACTTTGAAGATTCATCTCCAGTATCCAATTATTGCACAGCTCATTTCGAATTTTGTATTGCCCCTTAAGCGTAATAGGTCGCTCATTAAAAACCATCTTGACTTTGCTGAAGGCAATTACTTCCAGATTAATAATATGATCATCTCTCTAGATTGGTGTTATTTATTCTCGACCTTTATGAATGTTATAATGCCTTCGTTGATATTATCCACTATGTATTCCCTCAAACGATTTCTTAGAATTTATTTATCATACGCAAAAATATCCACAAAAATTTGCAAAATTTACAAAAGCAAGAAAAAAACCGATTTTGGTGAAAAAAAAATCTCACAAATCGATATTTATTAAAAAATATTCGGATGCTAAGAAAGGCTACATTTTTCAGTAATGCTTGTATAGAAGCTCAATTATCTACTATTTTTTTCCCCAATGCGAATGGAAAATTAAATCTCGGTGACCATATAGAACCACTCACTGACAATTCTAATCGAATTATCGATAATGACACTTTAGCAGCTCGATTTTAGAAATTTCTTTCCTCAGTTTCTAAAAAGGAGTTGCCTCACATTCTAGTAAAAGCGCTCTATTCCTCCTAAATCGATTATTCTATACTATAATGATATTACGGCAGCCAATAGTTTCAAAGCAAATAAGATTATTCCCATCTAGAATTAGCATTTCGCCTGACAACATTCCGTATGTTTAATATTTTTAGGAAGATCGTTGAATCTGTCGCCATTCAATTGTGCCATATGTTTTTTCCGATCACTTGTCACCGGCATTGTTGTGCATAAAGGCTATTATTCGCCCATTTTTTCCAAATAGGGCTCCAAACCTAACCAGCGAAATTACCACTCTATATCCCTGACTTGTGCTGTGTTCAAGATACTCGCTAGCCATTCGAGAAAACATCTCAACAACAATCACCTTTTTTCCTCATGAAAAATATAGGTTTCTTAGCATACAGGATCAACCACAGCGATTCATCTTCGATCTTGTCAATTGATTATCGCAAAGCGATGATGGCAGATATGTAAACTTCTACTTTGACTTAAGAAAAAACGTTCAGTCTAGTCTTATTGCTTAAGTTAGTTTTAAAATTAAGGTGGCATCAAATTATCGGCTTTCCGTACAACTGGATTTGCGGTTTTCTTTCTGATCGCTTGCAAGCAAAAATCTGCATAGGGTATAAAATATTGCGCGTAAACAAGTTGACCGCCAAACAAGTTGTCATCACCTTCGAGATTTTTTTTCATGCACCAACATTATCGATTGCACTTATTCTACTATCGATCATTCACTTGCTGTAAACAGATGCCAACGGAGCAAATTGAAGTACTTTTTTATCAAAAAAAAAACTCTTGAAGGTATATAATTGATTACCGGAACTGGCCACTTTTAAAAATCGATTATCGTTTATTTCACTAGAATCTATCGATTCTATACCACTCACAAAATAATAGAGAAAACCTTATTTTCTTTTAATGACCATTTTTCTTTTTATGTTTAATGCAATTATAATATTTTGTTATCTTATAAATCCTATATATTTCCAATAAACACGTTGATCACTCCCTAAAAATTTTGTACTTCATAGATTTTTTTTTTAAATTCCAAAACTGCTAGCTTTATTCCTGTTGCCAGGAATAAAGATAATAATTTTGGCTACAAAATTATTAGCTGTCTAAAAATTTTTTTTTTTTTATTCAAAAAATTGTGCTATATGACGCTATGCATACATATGTGAAAATTTGTGCCGATTTATTGCACTATTGTAGCGATGTTTGGAAACATGCCAATTCTTGAAAATTTTATTTTCCACATTGAAGAAATTTTCATCGCACAAAATGCAATTGATTGTGCGAAACGGTATGTTTATAGTGGATCGATTTGTTACATCAAATGTAGCCTCTTCTTTTTATTTTTGCTTATCTATGGCGTTACATTCGCTGACTATAATATGCGATGCGTGGGCATATTTTTTTTGCGTATTAGATCTTGATCACCCCAGCGATAATGTTCAACTCATCTTTCATTGTTATTGCGTTTGTTTGCTTCGTTGAGGTTGTCGATGTTCGTCCAGCTAATATTTCCAATGATATTCGATTATACGAAGTTTTCAGCTAGGCTTTTTTTTCATTAATGCTTTGAACCCAAGTATTAGAAAATGAGCAAGAAGACGGATGAGTCCCATCCTTGTTTAGCTGATGGAATGGAATATACACATGTCTTCGAGAGGAAAGAATCGGGAACGAGTTGGAAAGGAAGACTTTTTAATTTGTGTAAAGAAATGTCAATGACGGTCCGATGAATTCTATAAGCAAAAAATGCCCCATTATATAACTTGAAGAAATGTAGCCTGTTAGCTGAAAGAATTACGAGATTTTCAACTTGGCGCCCTATCGTTCAGATTATCTTATGCTGACCGGCTCGAAATTGTGTTCATTTTCCACATAATAGTGAGTCCACTTGAAGTTTTTCTAGGCTATGTCCTTGAGCGAAAGCAGTGATCACCATGTTGTCATCGTCTGCTTCATTACATGCTGAGTGTACAGCAAAGGGCCATAGCGATTCTGACTGTAATGAATGACAATATCCACCCTACATGTACGTTAACATAGAAGAGCAGGCATATGCTGTAGTCACATACTGAAATACGTATTGTCGAACGTTTCGTTGCCTCTAGCTTGAGCGAACGCAACGTCTGTTGATGCTCAAGGGATACAACGGTTGAGTCGTACGAAAGTGATTGACATAATATTTTTCGGGAAGGGGTGTTATATGCGGCGGCGCATTTGTCGGTGGCTCATTATGCATTATGCAAAAAAAGAGATTTATGCACTTGTGAAATTCATCCACGCATATTTATTTAATCATGTTTTGCGTAGTCGAATCCGAGGTAAAAGCACCTCACCTTAGCAATCCGATCGTTCCATTCCACTACTATTTTGTTTCGCTGGTTTTCCAATTTCTATTGCATCCAAATGTGCCCTTGAAGGTGACTAGTGCCATGATGCCACAATAACATTCGTCTCCGTTGGTGGCGCTTTTGTCGAGTAACAGTTTTTAAAAGTGTTGCATTCGTGTTTCCTCGTGAATTGGTGTTGATGAGGACTGACAAATGAATTGCCAATCGTTATCTATCATTAAGATTTTTTTAAAATTTCTATTCAAATTCTGTTTTAGTTTGGTACATGAGAAGATATCTGCATGCAATAACCGACAAAATGAAAGAATTTCGAAAGCTTTCGGATCGTTATGCGAAATTTTGATGAACGCAAGTTGTTGTTTTAGTAGGTGGGGATTCGAGCGATTTTTGAACACTAAAGAGATGTGAAAAATATCACAGAAAATTTGTTTTATAAACATTGTTCACTGAAAAAAAGAATGACAATTATTAAGAAACGTTGGAATCGAGAAAAAAGTTTCATAATTTTCTGTTTTTTTCGTTCGCCTCTTTACAACCGACGAAGGTCTCGGTTGTTTTTTTTTTCAGTCTTGCAGATATTTTTCAAATATCGTAATGGCAGTATCTGGTGCTGGATCATCGAATATTGTTTCGCGATCGTCGATGTGGTTAACAGGAATTTGGAAAATTTTAAGGATATCAGGATATTGGGCGAAGTGGTTTCAGTATCTGCTGAAAAAAGAAATTGAAATTTAAGGGTTGTTGTTGACCACTACAATTAGCGTCACCTGGGCTGGCACTACTGAACATCATCGACTTTTTGCGCTAAGCCTTTGATATCTCAAGTTTCCTTTCTTTATTGTAAGCGAAAAAGGGCCGAAAAACTGCGATCCTTATGCTGTGGGGAAGATAAAATCAACAGGGGATGCCGGTAATTGGAAGAAAAACTTATTGAAGCTCCGATATTCTCGGAGCTTCAAGCTCCAGACTCCGATATTCGTAATGCTATCGTCTTGCTATATGTGCCATTCGTCAGCGCATATTTCCTAGGCGAAGCTTGAGATTTAGTTACGGTACATCCACTACAGATGAAAGTTAGTACAGTTGGCTTTTATAGGTTTTCTGTCGGTTGCTAATGGATTCATGTCAGAAGCGACTTGCAAAGGAACTTCAGCAACTATCCTTGGAACCACCAACGGGCGTTCGTGTAGTCACTAGTGGCGCTGATGACTTGTGCGATTTGCGTACGTGGACCGTCACCGTTGACGGTGCCCCCAATACGTTATATGCCGGCGAGAAGTTCACTTTACAGGTAATTTCCAGTAGACAACTTCTTTTAAGCAACAACTTTTAGTTGACTCAATTTTCGAAAATATATTACTTAGCAGGGACTAGCTCACCATCGAGGTATTGTTGGCCCTACTTATATACGTAATGCTGATGAGAGCTGACTGTCCGTCGCTTTCAATACACCATTAGTTAGAAGCCGCTATATAATGTTTTTCTGAGTTCTTTCTGATCAGAGAGTGGAGCAAATTGATGCTGTTTACAACTTTTATTTCTTATTTCTTTTTCCTATGTATATTTGGTACTTATCGTCTCATTTATTTTTGACTGACTAAAAAGTGGATCCTCTAACAAAATTAGGCGCATGATGTAGTTCTATTTAAAGCATGTAATACCGAAATCACTTCCGTTTAAAGAGTGAATTAGTATTGTGAATTAGCAATCAGGTATATAACGTTGCTGTTTTAATTGCAATACCTCAGTCTCTATTTTGCACGAATTGCAAATTGCAATCAACACAACACCAAAAATGTTTGCAGTTTCGCTTCAATGAACACTATCCGTTCTCATCACCGGAGGTAGTCTTCATCGGTGATAATATCCCAGTGCATCCACATGTTTATTCCAATGGACATATCTGTCTATCGATTCTAAGTGACGATTGGACACCAGCGTTGTCCGTACAGGCGGTGTGTCTCTCCGTGCTGTCGATGTTGTCCTCATGCAAAGAGAAGAAGCGCCCACCAGACAACGCTACATATATCCGTACATGCAGCAAAAATCCTAACAAAACTCGCTGGTGGTTTCATGGTGACTTTTTCACCTTATTAGCTATTTACAGATCAGTTATTTCTTTTTCTTAAAGTCACACCTGCCAATGTCAATTCTTGTCCAACTTTTGAGCCGTACTTTAACATTTTTGACTTTTTCTCGAATTGGTAACGATGTGATATCAGTTGATCTTCATGATTCTGACGCCACAAGCAAAGATTGCATCTGTTGTGTAAGGTCTGTCTGTGCTACCTGTTCGGAGAAGATAAAGAGCATTCAGGGAGTTCAACATTTCGAAACGTTCGTGCCTCGATATTGGAGTGCCATTATCTTTTTGTGCCTTAGTATTTCTTATTTGTATAAAAAAACGCCCACCTTTGATCACGGGAAACTAATGCAGAAGTGCGTCGTAAGTGAAACTTCTAGATATTTGCCCATATTGATGGCGGACGACGCTCACTAAGAAAGACTTAAAACGGGTGGCGTTTATCACTGGATATCAAAAAAATTTTTTGACATATTATATCAAGTGTTATTTCAGTTCGTGAGCAATAAAATGCGATGTTATTAATATGTTATCATTCTTATCAACAATACTAAGAAGCTTTAATTCACTAGCAAAGTGTCCCTTGCTAGTACAGACTCACTGCTAAAATCTTCCGCAGTTGTGATGCTTCAAAACAGAAGTGGTCCAGAGGCGAAGATGTTTTTTTGCCCGTATACGGATCCTATCCATTTGACCAAGTGGAATTGCTTATTTTCAGATGATAAGGTTTAGTCAAGTGATACAGTGCGATCAATACTCATTCGATTGTATATTTACTGAACAACGCGCACGCATATCTCATCTCGTCGAACACTTATCCATCGGCGATATTGTGGTATGCGTTTATGTGTGGCCGACATCCTTATGCATCATTTTAGCGGCTTTTTAGTCGATTAGCTTTTTTTCTCTCTCTCTCCCTCTCTCTCTGTCTTCTGTAAAAAGTGTTTGAGAAAATTTTCTTTGCATGAGATTGTGTTTTATGAGTTAATTTCACATTTCTATATGATTGATTGGTTTCCGCCAGTAATACGTGTACAATATGGAAATAAGGTGGGGGATAATTTTGAAATAAGGCTCTAAAGTGAGCTTTTCGATGAGGGAACTATCAAAAACTAGTGTGTTAGATATAAAAGTGGGAATGTCTGTGTTTGCTTGTTTTCAAAACTGAAAAAGTAGTCAAGAGGGAATGAGGCTTCAGAGCAACTCCGCAACGATTGCTGGTGGAGAAAGAGAAGGGGTGAAAAAGATTGACCATTTTTTGATAGGTTTCCTCATTGATCGTAACGAATAGGTTGATTTGACTATTCACGCATATATAAGCGTGAACCGGTTCGTCTTTATTAAAGCCATTCAAATTTTACTCCTTTTTCACAGCAATTCTGCCTCTTTCTCAAAAATCGTTGAGAGTTTTCATTTTTGTCAAAAAGAAAATTTCTTATACAGACTTTGAAAACGGTGCTGTCAAGTGGTCGTCATTTCTCTTATCGGCTATTAAATCGGCACTAAGCCGTACAGATTTATTTTGAAGATGATATATCAATGGAAAGGTCGGAGAACGTGTTTAGAAAATTTCCACTTTTATATAACTATGTTTTTCTCTTTATTGCATTACGTCATTTGATATCTCTAAGTAGATCACACCATTGTACATTTTGTCGATTTACTTTTAGCAAATGTTATTCGCATAACAATTTAAATGTTGTGTTCAGCGTTCATTACTCTCTATAGAAAGTAAAGTCGATGTGCCCATGTAAAGAGTGTTGCCGTAAGGCGTGAAATGGAAGAGTAATCGAATAAAGCCACAAGCAGTGGTTGAATATTGCTTTTTACCAGGGATGTGGGATTGATGTAGGATACCAGGGACGATCACGCGGTTAATATTGTTGTTCACTGGAGGCGAAAGTTTGTTGTAGTAAACGGGAGGCATGTGATATTTGAAAAAAGTGGATTAAGTTTTGATTCTTTGTAATTGGAATGATAGGTAATAAACATTTACGAATATTTCTTTCGTCAGATCAGTGCTAAGGGGATGTGGGAGGAGAAAGTGAATGGGGTGCTTCTTCACTTCACCTGTCCTCAACAACGAGCAAAAATGTCAAGTTGCTTATTGATGAGGGATCGAGAAAATAGTGGCAAATTTTAGAAAAATGAGCACTCTGTATGTTGCAGGCACAGTAAGCTTAAACAGTAAATTTATTTACCTTCAAAATGGTAAGCATAATTTGAACCATTCGATCGATCTTATGCTGCAAAATTGAATTTTATTGCTTCCAAAAAGTAACTCTTCCTTTCACTAGAAAATCCTGCACACATACCTGTCTTCGTCAACGTTACATTTCACATGTTTTAGTAGCGCTCTTTTTATTATTTGATTATTATTTTATTTCTCATAAAAAATCATCTACGCTTTTTTATCACTTTTTTTTCACTAACCTCGTGGAAAATTTTCGTACTTTAAATTGTTCACAGTAATTTGATATACGAGATTGTCTCGCTTTCTGTGCAGTTTTAATAAACCATTTTGAACAGAAGTCTTTTAATCATTATAGATCTATTTCATTATCAGCTACAAGCACCCATGCCGAAAAATAATATAGAAAAAGTTTCATTCTTCCTAATAAATTTGGAAAAACCAATTGAGATGTTTGCTAGCGATATGTCGATATTCACTTTCACCATTCTGTTTGATGTAATATCCATTTCGTACAACGATCAGCATTCTCATGCAATTATGTTGCATTGATTTTTGCGAGCTTGATTTCCCATACAAATATATGCAAAATGAGTTCACATTGCTTTAGAACTAATCAGTCAGTTTTTCTAGATTTATTTTGCGGATGGAGTTTTTCGATATTGTTTGAATGCAGTTTAGTCAAAAAACTTTAAATATTTTTCAATTTTTTTCGATGGAATTCTCACATTTTGTAAGAAGATTTTTTCTTTCCGAGAGAAATAGAAGTAAGCCCACATTTTTGTAGATTAAAAAATCTCTTCTCTAAAAAATGCAAAGCAAAAAATTAATTGAAGAGGATACGCAAGAATTGAACGTCATCTTTAAGGGATCTGTCAAATGCGTTTTAGTTCCCATATTTAGCCATTGAACAGGGAAATGTAACAGATTCATTTTTAACTACGTCCTTAACGAATTGTTTATGGCTTTCATCTTTTTTAACGACCTCTTTTGCAGCTTATCGAGAAGTTTCTCAAAAACTGTCATTTTAATTTTCGTTTGTATTGCGAATTTGAAATGACAGTTACCATGAGTAGAATGATGTTTTTGCCCAGGGCAAACTTCATGTAATTCTTACTTTGCATTGTGAAGAAAGCGTTATGATGAGTTTTGCATTGCAAGATTTATTTTCGTCATTGCAATGCACTTCGTATCAGTCCATTTTTTTTTTTTTTCTAGCAACGACAACACAGTTATTGAGATGGCGATCTAAGCACTAAGAAAAAAGAACAAGTAGTGACAGATTTCTTTGAATCTTGTTGATTTCACTTGAGCCGACACAAGATTTCTTTTTTTTTTCTCGTTGTCGTTTCGGCTTCATTGGTATACGGTGAGTTGTTCTTTCTGCTTTATTGCTTTTTACTAATCGCTATTAGCAAGTAGAATTGTATACTTTTTTCGTTTGCTCATATCATCCTTTATTGAGGTTGCATAGCCCATTTTGGAGGCGTCTTTTTGGTGCATTCAGATTGGAAATCGGAAGGGGTGCAGTGATTAAATTTAGGTCGACTTTAAAATCTATCTCTTTTCATTTAATCACCCATTTTTAAGTTTTATAGGCATCCAAAGGTATTTTAAGAGCTGCAGATCGAAATTTTCACACAGCCGGTTAATGAATGAATAAATAAGTAATAGAATGAAGTCCATAACGAGATGATAAGAATAACAAAGTCATTCAATTAGTAAAAATAACTAAGAAGGAAACAAAATGGGTAAATATGCACATAAAGAAAATGACAACAACTTGAGCGATTATGATGGGAAAGAACTGTAAATAACAGCCGAACAATTAGCACTGAGTAATTGTAGCAGAGCGGAGATCATAGAAAAATGAAGTGATTTTTTTTTTTTCACTGAGTTGACCGAATTCTTTCATAAAAACGTTCCTTTTTTAATCTTTACATTTGTATATGAAATCGATTATGCAGAAATACTTATTAATGGGTATGAGACATTGCTTTTGTTTATTGCAAAGGGCGATTGTTCGGGATGGAGAATTTGATAAGTTCATCAACATCAATCTTTGCATTACTATCAGTTGCTTTGCTATAGGCTTGCGCATGGTTTTTACGCTTGTCAATACTATAGAAAAATATCTGTTGAGATTATCGACACAATACAACAATCCCATTTGTCTCAGATTTGTCTCTTAGAAAATGGAAATTTAGATTATCGATGAGAAAGTTCCCTCATCGTCACAATCGTCAAAGAATAGATCATCGGATAGCCACATAGAAAAAGCGTATATTGAGAGCAACTAAGGGAAGAATTTTACCCCTTCTGGAAAGAGCAATAAGGGAAACGAAAAATTCACTTGTCCGCTTCCACTACGGGGAGTTAAGAAAATAGTGGGAATTTTTAGATCTCAAAAGCATTACAAATAGCCACACTATACCAGCAAATATAATCAAACTTATTGGGTTAAACATAAGCTATATGCTTTGATATACTTTAAATCTTTCTGCGATATTTTATTCAAAAGATATAACTGTTTGAAAACCGTTATCTTTTTACCGAGAAATTCTACTTAATAACCTTCACCCTCCCCATTCCCCTCCGTCGCCCATCCCACCTATATGTACATAGGGGATTTTAGGAGATTTATTAAATCCTGTGTTTTATTGAAATCTTTTCTCTGTGCTATGTTTTTGAGTGTGCAAATGGACTGCATTTATACTTGTATTTCACGCCATCGAACGGCAAGTGTACACCGGTAAAACATCAACGTCTTTTGACATCAAAATTGTTTCTTTCTTGTTAATCCGATGGTCAACAAATGGACTCATTGCGATGAGCACATCTTCGAACGACGACAACAATGTACATTTTGAAGACTTAAATGATCAAGCAACATGGCTCGATTGAATAAGTCGCCACGACATGAATGAAACAATGAAAAACACTGAGTTCAATTCACAAAGCGCATTACATTGCATCTATTGGTGCAAAGTCGTCTTTTAATCTCCGTACTGTGTAGGCATTAAAAGCGCACAGAGTCAGGAAGAATCGTGCTCAAACCATTCACCCCCCCCCACCACCTGATATTTTATCGGTTCTGACAGCAAGTAATGAGTTCCATGTTTTATATTTCATCAGCCTACTGGAAATTATTTAGTTTTTCTTTTCACTAGTGTTTCATAGTGTTGAAATTCACTATATATATATATATATATATATATATATATATATATATATATATATATATATATATATATATATATATAATTGATGGTCAGTAGTTATAATGCCTTCATTTGGTGGTCTGCAATATTTTCCGGTTGCAATTTATATTGCGGGTGAGAGTGCTCGTGTATACATATAAGATGTTAGACGAGTTACAACATTATTATTTTCCAGAAATAAACTTCAGTCGAGATGAATGAAAGCAAAAGAGTGGAATAATTTCCCAACATTTTATGTGAAGTGCAAATCCGACGAATTATTCGTGCCAACAAGTGCATCATTGCATTACACCCATTGTGTCTAATAGATCTGCCAGATGATGGGGTTTTATTTTGTTGCAAAACGTGCCTATACATGTGAATGGTTTATAGAAAGGAAATTTCGGCGATTGTTGATTTGCAACAATTATAACGAGTCCCTTTCAATTAGGCATTAACCCACCTTGCATTTGCTCACCTCAACCAGTGAAACTTGTTTCCTCAGCGAAGTGTTTAGTGCCTCTTTTTTTTTCACTTTGAGATACACAGAAAAGTGATTTAAAATTATCGTCTAGTGCTACTTGTTTAATCGTTTCACTCTCAATATGAGACGCTTTTTTTTCATGCTGAAAATCATCTTTATTAGAAGGTAAATTGTCATAAGGGCTTATAGAAATTCACCACATCACCATTTAAAAAAACATCACACTTCAAACGATTTACGATTTTCTTGTGATAATGCCGCAAGAAATAGAAATACGTATTCAAGCAAACAAAATTTTCCTGAGATAATCCAGCGAATCAAACATTTTCAGATGAATCGCCGAAAATTGAATAAGATTGTATCGGAGATATTACAGGTTATGCTTACTATTTTACTTGACAGTATCATCGCCATTTCTGAAAACAATTAGATGTGACGTCTATCATCTAAAAATTTGATGCTATCCGAACACGAAAAATAGAAAACATCTGAAAAGGGATATGAACACCTTTCGCACTCTTTTCTTTCATCTGAAATGTAATCAATCCTCTCAGTCTACTAATGTAAGAATATTTTTTTAAATTTTGTTGGCATATCGATTCTTGACGTTGATATAGTTACTTTACAATTCATTTTATTGTTCACTTCTATTTCGTTGAATTTTCACCTTTCATCGTTTTCATTGTTTAGATCTTAGTGCTTCTTTTATCGTTGTTTAGAATTTCTCTCGTGATGTGCAACGACAAATTAAGAAACGACAACAATGTGGTGTTTGTTTGCATTGTGAATGTATCGTAGGTATTTCTTTACTTTGCTACATTGAGCGATAAATCTCGATGTTCAAGCTAACAAATCACAGAGAAAATCGTTTTCATTGATGTTGTTGCTTTCTAAATAATCTTTTCACTCGTTTGCTCAGTCCAACTATTTCTCCTCCCTTTTTTCCCTCTTTCGCACTCACTCATACTCTAGACAATGCGAAAGCTTCGTTCAACGCGATCTAGTCGGTGACCGTGAAGGCAGTTAAGTAGTTTCGTCCTGACTGATGTAAAACAACTCTGATACTTTGTTATACATCTTCAAGACATGGTGCCATCTACGATAAATTCGCATCCTGCATAAAACATAAATTTAGCTGCTTTGTTCTTGGTGGAATCTAAACCTTCGTAATTTTTCGTCTTAAGAAACGTGGCTTAATTTTACACTCCGATGATTTCATTTAGCTTACTATTCGTATTTTAGATAGTTTTGTATTAATTGAATTCGATGCATTCCGGACGAATTTATTCGCCAAAAACTAACTATATTTCCTATAAAAAGATAATATCTAGTTCATATTTCTATTTTCATTAGGCTATTTGTCATTTATGCTGGTTATTAGTAATGGCGAAATGCTTCCGGCATTATATGTTCTAAGTTGATCAATTACAGAGATACATTTGGTTACTAATTCCTGAAAGTGTTATATGTTTCTGAAGACATCAAGGATGATTTTATATATGTGTAGTACTTTCATCGTGTTTTCAGTATTTACGGCATCATTTGCGAAAGATAGCTATAACAACGACGGTACATTCAAATGGCGATTTGCTTGCATATGGCATTGAATGAATCTAATCGATGATATGATAGTGCAAAATCGATGTCGAAAGAAGCAAATAACGAGCTTGTTAAGAAAGGCGCTAAGAGCCTGTTTGAAAAGAAAACATGTTATGGGAAGACGGTTCCAAGCAAGTGCTTAAATAAGAAGAAAAAATGATGAAAATGTTTTAGCGAATCTAGATTCATATACTACGTCTCTTTGAGGAGGTGTCAAACAACAGCTAGTGGCAGTACCATGGTGGAATTTACCTGTGTTCACCTGTGTTCATGCATCTGCGCATCTGTCCATATCACTTTGTCTAATTTCAATTCGAAATCCGAAAACTCTAACTCTGTGAAATTTACTAAGTTATAATTCAAATTCACAATTGATCATATTCGTAATGATCTATCGTGTGTAGGGGTGATTACGAAGACTCTGATCTTCATCTACACAACACTATTTCAGCCATAAATTTGATGTTTTCTCGAGTCTTTGCAATTTGTTATACGTCGCTAAATTTCATCATCTCTTGCAATATTTTTTGTTGCATTTATAGAGTCATTAATTGGGACGAAAAATTAAGCTAACCAATATGTCTAATTTTTCAAATATTTATGAAACGATTGGTCTATTATAAGTTGAATTTTAGAAAATATGTGCTTATCTCTGTATGTTGTCCTTTATAGCACAATTCAATTCTTATAATTTTGTCCTAATTTCCACTGAAGAAATTCGAAAAAACTCTGCAACTGTTTTATTTAAATGCAGCTTACGTTAACGGCAATTGGAATGCAGCTATGCATCTTTCGTAAATTTATAATGGCACATTTTATTGCAGGAGGTCGTTATGATTTGAAAGGTTTTTTTTCGGTAACATTATTGCATTCATTGCTTAATTGATGAAATTTTTAGTTTACTAATATATGAGTGAATCATATGAGGGACAGCTGCAGCTGAGGCACTAATTTGAGGATGCGAGCTGCTTCACCTGAAGTGATGCTCTGAACACTCATAAATTATGCGGATCGCCAGTTGAACGCAATCATTGTAAAAAAAAAAAGAAAAAAAACTTGGACAAATCGTTGCTTCGATAGTAGAGTGTCATCTTTTTGTACTGGATCATTTGGGAAGTTTAATGCCTTTCGCCATATGGATATCTTCTCATTTATCAAGTAGCTCCTTCAGCTCGTGCTTTCCAGTCGATCATCAAATTTCATAAATTAGTTGTCTGATCTCATAACTATTTGGTAGGCCGAAGATCTACTCTCCTCGTTTGCTATCAGGAAACCTGCTATGAGATCTGAATTCATGAGTGATTTCGCCGTAAGCATATTTTTCAATAGATATCAGCCTAAACTTTATATGTATATATATATATATATATATATATATATATATTTGAATTTTTCACTATTTCTTCTTGAAAAATTTTGCAAAATTTTGAAACAAACCTAGAGTTTTAGTAGCTGTTTCATATATTTTCGATGTTGTTTCATATATTGTGACCTATTTATTGCATATAACTTTGTAACTGTAACTATAACTATAGCTCAGATCTATCATATTTTTCAAATTGCGATTTTCGACTTCAATATTTCCTATATTGTATGTAATATGACCCGTGTGCTGCTTCATCGAATAAATGAAATGTGATACATTCTATACAAATTAATCTTCTTGTTTTTTAATAGTTATAAACTACTATGTTGTTATAAATATCATAGGCAAATGTTTTGAGAATCGTACCTTTGCTTAAAAATCGCTGAAAAAAAAAATTTCCAATTTTAGAGAATTTTTTCAACATTTATATCCTTTCAATATTTCATTAAAAGATTTTCCATCTTTTGTCTCTTCTAATTGGAACCATTCCATGGAAAAATTTGTGAGCCATTTCATGAATAAATTTGTGAGGCATATCATGGATAAATCCCATTATATTTTGTTGATCGTTAATGTGTATGTTTGTTGATTTTGGCGTTGTGCCACGAGGAAATGTATACATTACGTGATGTCGCCGATTGACAATGTGAAATAATGAGGTCACCGCTAGAAATGTTGGAAAAAATAATTGAGAACATCTCAACATAAATCTTTTTTAGATTTGAATTTAGTGCATTTAGATAACTGTTCTTTTGATTGCTTGTGTGTGGCGTTGATTTCCATCGTTTTTGAGTGGGAAATTCAGCACATTTCTTTTGAATTTTTTCTGACAAAACGAAATATGACACTATGTTGAGCGATAATGTTCTATTAATAGTTGATTTATTAAATATCATTGATATGAAGTATTTCACTAGTCATTGCATAAAACATTTTGTTTGAGGTTTCCGTTGATAAATGTTGTGATGTTTAGCCAATTTTATTTAGTTAATTGATCAATCAATAAAATGACTAATCAATAAATCAATCAACCGTTTTATTTGCAGATGAAATGAAAACGCTTAAAATGCAAGAAAAAACTATTTCAAAACTACGAGCAATTAAATATGTAAATGGCAGTCCAGATCATCACGATATAGGACATTAGAGAAACACAAAATCATTTTGTGAAAATTGGTGAATCTATCCATTTTCGTGTAATCTTTTCGCATAAGAAATGTTATCCACGATATTTTCGTGTATTGCTTTATTGTTCAATTCCTTCTTCTTGTGCGATACCAGTGCAGTATTTCTGATGTTCTCATATGCCCCGCCCCGCCCAACGCAGCATTTGTACGCCCGGAGAAGACCATCGGCTCGCGGGCCGACGATTGCTCGCTGACCGAACTCGCACCTCGAGTATCGTTTCTCTCTGTGCGTCCATCCGCCGGTGCACATCGTCGCTACCGCATCCGTGTACCCTCAAAAATGCGCTCGTCGTTGTGGTCCCCTCTTTTTGGCTTGGCCCACTCTTCTCTCCGCACAAACGTTTTTGGTGTTTTGTTGCGCAGTTACGTCAACCAGCCGACTTTTGTGCTCTTATGATGCGGGTGCCATTTTATTGTCAACGTTGAAAACGCTTCCATTGAGGAGCTCTTCGATCTCTACAGTGGTTGAGTAACTACGGTCCACGCATATGCACTACAATCTTGATAAGACTATGTTGCTTTTGTACTGCTTTCCTTTCCCGTCAATCAGTTCAGTCTTTTTTGTACGTTCTGATAACGCGTTCGCCTTGCCAATCCCACTGCAAAATCGTCCCTAATTCTCAAGTTTCCTCTGCCACACTTAGATTATACCGCAGCAAGCTTTATCTATTACCTTTAGAAGTTGTTGACTACGCAAAACTTGTGTTATGAGTACTCAAACAATATTACCTAATTGCTATTACTCTAAAAGGTCTGCATCTTACAATGTTTTTTTGCACTGTCGGTAATCAATAAATGCATCAACTTAAGTTGAGGATACTGACTGAGAACAAATGCGATGCCTGTATGAGTACCTGCGCTGTTTTTGTTGCTAAAGAGAAAAAAACGGATGAAAAAAACGGCCCACTCATGATGTCTTGTCCTGTCGCGAAAAAAAAAAAATGCATCTATTGCAAGCGTACCGCACACCGTTCCTCAACTGAACTTCTTTTAGTGCTTCGCATCTATGCTTTCCATCAAGAACATTGTACTTTGATTGTACTATTCGAGGTATCTCTCCCTTTCATCTCTCTCTCCCTCTGTTTTTTCTAGGTTTCTCTCCCTTTCATCTCTCTCTCCCTCTGTCTTTTTGAGGTATCTCTCCCTTTCATCTCTCTCCCTTTCTCTGTCTTTTCGAGGTATCTCTCCCTTCCATCTCTCTCTCCCTCTGTCTTTCTTTCTCTCTCTTCCTTCCTCTGCTTACCTCTTTTTAAAATCACATCCTCTATAATTTTTTTTGGTAGTTCTATCTTACGTATTATGTGTAAGACAAACACTTACATTAATTGCCGCGTTAATATGATGCATACTTAATGTAGGAGCGCAGTTGCGTGATCTGATATCTGTAATGCTTGACTATTAAATATGTGACCCTCAGATCATCTTTTTGAAAAGCTTCTTGTTCCACTGGCTACGTTTATCTATCCACTGATGTAGCCGAGAGAGAGCTTTGGGTTATATCACAAATCTACCCTTGCCCCCCATCCCTAGTTCACCTTTCGGCCCTTACCCACAAAAAAAGCTCGAAGTTCTGGTGTTTTTTCCGATCCGGAAAATTTCTTTTGTTGCAAATTTTCAGGAAAATTTTCAATTCCCTGAAGCACCTTCTTTCTTTGCGTCGTTGGCTAGCGCCTTAACCCTACCAGTATTAATGTCAGTCACTAACTGACCTCAACTTTTTGGCAGGTGACGAACTTTTTATTTTATTGTGTTCCTCATCTCGAATTATTTAACTAAAAGAATCTAGGTCCTCGTTAAGTGGAAAATTCTCCAGGTTTTCGTCTGTGGGTACCACACGTGATCTCTGCATGTTGATACGTGATGATATTTTGTGCTCCATAGAGGATGCGAACGTTCCGATCCATATGACCGATTAGTTTCGGTTTAGTCCTTAGATTACGCATGTTCCACTTTGTTTTTATTTCATTAGTGTTGATAGTAAGCGTAATTTATAGCAAAGAAATGTGTTACAGTTGTACATTTCTTCGCTGTTTATCGATCGCTCGAACGGTAGAGCAAACGAGCGACTTGCTTTATAGCAACAAATTCTATTATACCTAACACATACTATGAGCCCACATTTTATAAGTAAAGTGACGATGCATCTTTACCATTATACTTGTCGTTACGGTTGGGACCTTACCACTTTTCTGGGGTTTTTCAATCCACATTTCTTATCTTGCTTTGGTCGCCACTATTCCGCATCAGTTGCTTTTCATAGTGCCTGATGAACGTGCCTCTATGACCGATTAGTGCCATCTTTGTTTCTCTGTACCCTTCGAAAACATATCGCTTTGTTTTGGTTGTCATACACCCTTATTCTTAGTTATATGTTTGTCTTTCTTGCGCTTCCTTCACTATACACATTTCATTTATCGGCGAAAACTGGCCAAAATGAAAATTTAATAAGTTTTGTAGGAATTTTACCCGGTCTGCAGGGAAGTAGACCATCATACTAAACGTTAATTTTTCCTCTGAATGTTTTGTTGATTTTATTTTTTACTTTTAAAATGAACAGCCTCAAATTGTCGTTCTGTTTCCTCATGCAGTATACTCGCTACCGTCTTTAGTTCGCAAATTTTTGAAATTCATTTCTTCATTTGATTTCTCTTTTCATTATTGTTTGGTTATTCATTAGGAAACAAGTGTTGTTTACTAGTCTATATGCAGTACTTCTCAATGACTGTAAATTTATGCATTTGCAAGTAAATGCAATCAAGCTAGCTGCTTGACTTGCAATTGTAAAATAGGCGTGTTGCCTTCAGCCGAGTGTTACTTCGCTAATAAGAGACTAGAAATAAGTGATTTATAAATGCGTAATGCGCGCATATCGTTTTGTCGTCCTCATAGCTACTGAAGGTTGCATATTTTAGTTGAAGTGAGCCGTAAGCTTTGATTATGCATTAAGTTTTTTGATATTTTCCCTCACTTGTTGTCTTTTTCATTCGTTGATATTACTTACATTTGCTAGAGGTTTTGTAAGGTCCAACGCTAACAAAGCAAGTCCAATGCTTAAAAAATGTAATTTTTCCCCCAAAAATTTTGCGTTTTTGACAATTTTGTTGTTGACATTTTCATACGTTCAGCTAATCATCTGATTGTCTATAATTCCTTAAGTTGACACTAATCGCAACATGTTGCTTTTTATGTTTTATGCAATATCTATTCTCTTTGTTTTCACTTCCCTTGGTTCGTTATTTTACTGGAAATGCTTCATTTTCTTTGTCTCAAAATGGTTTAGAGAGTACATTAATACAGGTATGCACATTTTTATCTTTTTGATAATCAAAGGATTGAACTATATCATTGAGTAACATTTCTTTCGTAATAACGAATATCATATGAGAGAAATATTTTATCAGTGGCATCAAAAAACGATTATTTCCTGAGGCCAAACGTGAACAAATATTGGTTGTAGCGGTTTTATCAGTTATCATTCACTTCAATAGCAATAACGCTTTAGTACCATAGCCCACCATAACGCTGAGGGCATGCCTTTACGAAGAGGTTCATTTGGCTATAAAACGCAAGTACGTCTTTGTATTCACCGATATTGTTTACGATATTTTTATCTTCGAAATTCCTCTTGTATTATCTTAAAAACTTCGACTTAGGCGAAAGCAATTGCGTCAATTCACCTCAGGATTATTCATGAGCCAAATAGCGAATCTTACACTCAAACCTGATTCTTTTTCAACTACTACCTAAATAATCTCCGTCAAAAATGCCTTAAGTTACATAAAATAATTCCACATTATATTCCACTAATATTTGTATTACAAACACAATAATAGTAGCCGTCTAACAGTCAGTATATTTTCCGATGCGTAATAACTTTATTAGTAATTGAGGGATGAATACTTATATAGAAATATTCTCTAGCTGATAAGGAAAAAAAACCAACTTATCATCGTTATTAATTTTAGCGGCTCTAATATTTCACGTACATATTTGTTTGTACTCTTTGGAAAACGCATTTCGTGTTATGCACTATTACATATATTTATATTTCCAGGGTGTGTTAGCATAGAAGTCATCTCGTGAAGTTGACAGCAATTGGCAACCTACATTAAAATCTTGCTACCAAATCGTGTGACTTACCGCTCTTCCAAAGTTGAAATTTTTCAATCAATAAAAGTCGAATCTTTAAGTATATTGCATGGGTTAATACTTGGCACATAAAATTCGAAAAGAGATGGAAACCCACATTTTCAATTGATCCATTACAATAGAGGGATATATATGAAGTGACAGTTATAATAGAGGGGATATATGAAAGTCCTCAACGTTTTATAGGAGACATATAATCGAGGAATAATTGTAATGAAGTGAAGGGGAGGGGACAGAAAAGGGGCGAGGAGCACTTGCGATCATAACTTGATGCTACGTCATTTTTAACTGTAATGTTTCACAACGACTGTTTTATCAGAGCATTTTTTTTTTCTTTCTTTTAACAGCCTTCTCTCTCTCTCTCTCTTTCTCTCTCTCCCTTTATGAGTATTGTTGTTTGTCTCGATTGGTAATGGATGCATGCATCACGAGGCCTATATAATCTGGCCGAGTCACGCAGTCTAGGCGAGATGGTTTTTTTTTTTTCATTCCAAACGATAAATGATTCACTTCGCGCATCATTTCCTCTTATCTTAACGAGATTGAAATGATGCAATTTTCAAATAATTTTTCCATATTATTCATTTGCATAGAAAAAAAAAAAAAAACGAATCTTTTCATCGCTTCATTCATTCAATCTTTTCACTTGTCGATGTTTTTTCGATCGTTTTTTTTTTTGCATTTTTAATTTAATTCAATTTTTCTCATTTTATTATTTTAGATATGTAAACCAGAAATCGAAAATAACATATGAAAAAAAAAAGGAAAAACATCGACGCTGTACGAAAATAAATTTCTTCAACGAAAAATTTCACTGAATTGATTGAATTTTTAATTTTATTTGATTATATTGATTGATTTTCTTGATAGATGTTACCTAGCTGTTATTAATTGTTATATTCGAAAGCGTTTTCTTTCGATAAATTTCGATTGGATTTTCCATCCAATATTTCAACATTTTATGAAGTTTATTGAAAGCTGATAAATCGCTTTTCAATAGTTTCTTAGCATCAAATTTCAACTTTTCGTCATGAAATTCCAAACGAGTCTAGTGTGCTCACAGTGTACTTGAAATTAGGAATCTTGCACACAAAATTCCTGAAATTTTGGAAGCTTTCACTTTGCATGTAAGCAAAATCATCGTTAAAGTCTATTTGCCTCCCCCTCCCCACCCCTCCCCCCCCCAAAAAAAAATGTATTTAGGGGAAGCAATAAGAAATCTGAAATATACCGTCTGAAATCGACAAAAATTACAACGGATAAAATTGTCGAGTTTTACTCTCGTTATTTAGTGTCTTTCAATTGTCTCTTCTCTATCGGTATACTTTAGTTTAGTAGAGGAATTTCTGAGAAAACAACAATAAAAATTACTAAATAAGATTTATTAGTGGAAGATGATTGCCATATTTGGCATTATTGCGTTCGAGTATTGTGAGCATTTCGTATTCGGTTTTTACGATCTCGTTGAATTTTACTTTTGCGGCTCTAACTGCATCTTTTCTATGTGTCCTAATTGGTGTACAAATTGTGCGATCCTCTTCTGAATCTTGCCGCTGAACAATTATGAACTTTTACTGCGCACCTTTTTGAATCTACAACTTTTTTCTTTTCAATTCGAAAGTTATTGCCCATTCCAGAAAGCTAAAACTGCAAAGATGGTTTTTTTTTCAATTATTTACTGAAAAAGTTGAGCTTTTTCAGAAATTTCAATTTCTTTACTAAGGAAACTGCCCTTCAAAAGGAAGGGAGAGTGGCTTTAATTTCAGAGAAGAGAAGAATTTTAATAATGCATCGAATGCTTAGGAAAACACGATGAATTAGACACGATGAGGGCGCTAGAATGAACATAGATTTGGTCCTAAATTTTATTCGGCTTTTGATTAGCTTCAGCCATAAATTATATTCCTTCATTCCCACTTTTCGAATTTCCCCTTCCACCCCTTCGCAATAGCAATTACAGACTGGTAAGCAGTCAAAAAAAAGAAAAAGAAATTACCTATGATTTCACTCTAAACTGTTTCGAATATGTGGTTGTGGTTTTGTTTATATTTCGTTTAGCTTTATCGAATTGGAGTCATTTCTACGTCCACCTCCGTTGAGATGGCTTTCCTTTAAAACTCTTTGAGTACTTCGATGCTGTTCAAGGCATTATATAGTCATATTGCTTCAATGGCTTTCTTCGAAAAGGGTTTTGGCAGTTCCATTATTCCTCATTTATTTGTATTATCTTACTGAGAAATCCACACGGTTGAATAAACATGATCAGTTGAGGAATGGCACCGATGTTTATGTAAAAGAGCGCACTATAGAAAAGCTGTTTCAGTCTTCCAACGAATCTATATTCCATTTCAAGGTGTTATTTAAAGGATATTATTTGGTGGTTAGTTTTATTAATTAGCGAGTATCGTTTGAATTATACCTTTTGTTCAGTATCATCGAACATGCACTAAATTGAACAAGAAATTAGGCTCTTCTTCTGCTTTAGAACCACTTTGCAAACAATGAACTTGTTTGTGCGTTTCTTTCTAGGCGATGAGTAACGTTAACGCAACTTTACGTTTGTGGCGGTTGTTTCACTGTGTTTACGCCGTTAAGTTGCAAATTTTGCAGCGTTCTTCATTCATATTCCTCAACAATACAATAGGTTAATCATTTATTTCCCCTCTTACACCTTCAACTTACTCAACTTAAGCTAGAAGTTTTTCAAAAATCCTCTTGAAAAACTCAAGTATTTTATCGAGCTTGGAGCAAAAACCTTATGAACTTATAGTCTCAATTATTCACTAGTCTTCTGAATGAACTGCGATCTCTTGAATTTTATATGAATCGTTGCATGACTGCCGTCTAATGAAACGTTTTTACGTTACTTTATTTGCGTTCATACATTTAGCGTTTTTTATTCCTGCATAAGCTTTCGAAAAAAGCAACCATAAACAGCTTACTTTGACTACATTTTTACCCGTATAAATCATAGCCGAGAGAGAGTTGTTTACTTTTATAACCTGCTCAATTCATCTCACAATTTTTAAAGAATCTTCAAAATTAAAATCATTACTTACAGATGTCAAGTTGTTTCGTTCCTTTTCCACTATTACTAAAGGAAGTAAATGTCTCATTTTTAGTTGTTCAATTTGCTAGCTTATTTGTTTTTTGCTCAATTTGTTAGCATATATGTCTATGTGCAGTTGTTTTATATAAATAAAATTATCCACTATCAAAAAAAAGGCCACAGAAAACGTTTAGAAATGTTTAAAAAATGAAAGAAGCACGTCTAAAAAAAGTGAGCGATCGTTACATTGGCATTGTCTACCGATCAGGTGATCAGGCTGCTAACGGTAGGACAGTTTCTTACTAATTATGCATCCCCAGCTATGGCAAGATAAGGTAGATGGAAACGATTCAGCCGGTTGAAACCTTGTTCGTTAAACAATTTAATGAACAAACGAACGCACAAATACTCGCACAAATATGTATCGATAGTTGTTATTACAAATAAATGGACGTATGAGATGAGCGGCTTTTGAATAAATAGATGCACCTTAAGTGGATAGCTTCTCTCGTATCTTGGATTATTTCATCGAAAATGACATTTATTGTTTGACGTCGGTTATGTATTCCAAATTTGGCTATCACTTATTATCTTTATGGTATCCGAAACAAGAAATTTTTATTTGCTTGTATGTTCTTTTTATTGCATATGTGATCACATGCAGGTAGATTTTTAGCAATATATATCATAATGTAGAGCATTAGGTGGGCACGCATATCGCTATCTACTCTTTTTGTAGATTGCTTTATCATTTTCTGTATAACATAAATGAGTCATTATTACTCATTCATCGAATTTCTGCGTATAGTTTTAGAACGTTGACTGTGCATTCTTCTCCATATTTGGAATAGGTTGGAAGCATATCTATAGCCAAGTATTATAAACCACTGATAGGCGTTTCTATCTTATTCAACATCAAATCAAACAGTTGACATCGCAGCAGAATTTCAGCTGTCAATTACAATTTTTGAAAATTTCTGAATGTTGGATGATAGGGAGGCATAATTCTCCCATTTTTGGATTAGTTTGAATTATTGTTACGCTAGATGGTGTTTATTTTGTTTGTTGTATTCTTTTTCCTCTGCGACTCTTTCTCCTCAGTTTTTCACTCTCCTTCCTCCGTCCCCCCCCTCCCTCAACGACGATATAATCAAATGCGAATAAGGGTTATCACAAATAAACGCTTTATACACGTTGCTTACAGACGGAAGATGCGCTGAGCAATGCAGATATTGGTTATCTTGGCCTACGTTGTCCGAATCTCTGCAATGCTCATCCAAGGCGATAGCGACGCAAATAGAATCGTCATTTCCGTCGTAAATGGTCTGTTTTTTATTTTGTTTTTATCGCAACTATATTTCGAATCTATCATTGCGATGATCGATTTTGCAACAATCGAACCGCAGTGAAGATATCAATTCAATTTTTCATTTTGATCAAAAGTTTATTCTTCAAAACTTTTTCAAATTTTTCTTTGAGGCATTTTTAATTCTAATCGTTTGTTTTATTTCACTCATAAATTCTCTTATATTCAAAAATTTTTCACTAAATATTACTCGATTATAGATTTGACTTTGAAAATTCAAAATTTTGTTGAATATTGTATTTGATTGAGTAAAAAATCAAATTTGGTAAAAGATTATAAGATTTGAAATAATTGAGTAAAAAAAAGAGTAAACAAGATTCGCAAATTTAACCATAGCACTTGAAATCAGCACTTAAGAAAAGAAGTCTTCATTTTGCAATCGTAGAAAATGTTCGTCAAAATTTTTGATTCAAAAAATTTTGCCGTTATCCTCTCTCTTTCGCTTTTGTCTCTCTTCCTCTCGTCTCATTATTTATTGCTGCAATTCACGTCCATCTTGGCGTTGCTTCATGAGGGCTGTTGTTTTCAAAACGTCCAAATGGGATCGTATACAGACAGTGTTGAGCTATTTTGCAAATCACCTCGGGGGGTTAAGAAAAAGGGAACGAGATTTGCAACAGATACCTATTGATGCAATTTTATAAATAATTACCCCTTTAATAGGTTTTTGAAAATAAACGTTTATTTCTTAATAAGTATTTGATAGCGCTTTAATCTTTGATCATTTTAGCAATTTTTTTTGAATGAAGCTGATTGTATTGTCCATATAAGCGTCCAGAAAAAAAATCATTTATTGCATGTTTATCCATTGACCGTTTATTAAAATTTCGACTGACAATCAACGAGCGGTTCGTTTATTTTCGCCTATGCTAAGTGCACTTCATCGACTCATTTGTTGTGCATAAACGAAATGAGATCAACACTCCGTATAGGAATAATTTGCGTTTGCATCACGCAACAATAAATGTATTTCGCTATGCAAACGAAATTAAGCGGGCGATCCTTTCATTGAGTCCGTAAAATGGCCCCCTGAAAAGAGGAGACAATACGACCGACTTTGATTCGTTGATGCGTTTCCTTCTATTTTCCCCCTCAAATTTTTATCTCTACACGATCTTATAACGTGGCGACGATGCGATAACAAAAAAACTTCCGCACATACTACTACAAATCATTCACACCCACGCGTATATACGCAAACATCAAAATATCTATGTTTCTACTAAAACACCTATCGAACATAAAAGATGATGAATTAGCACTCAATGTTCCGCTTATAATTTTTTGACAATTTAATAGCTTAACTGCCCGAACAACGCGGTGATATTTCTTGTATCGTCTATTTTTTTGTGGAATAAACTTATTCTTGTTCGATGGCGAAGCGCCGCTTTCAAGAATTGACCATCTCATGCAACAATCGGCATTTTATCGATTGCTTTGCAAGCCGACTCCTTGTTCACTTTCAAATCGTTATGCTTTTATGTTCCTCTGCATGTCTATTTTATCAATAATCAAGTGATAAGCAGTCAAAGAAGTTGTGACGATTGTGTGATATATGGCGTAGCATGGACCCACTCTCCCCCCTTCCCCCTCCGTCATCCAAACTTCCAATCGATCGGTCAGTTTCTCGACGATGTCTGATTTTAGATACGTTATACTTTGAAACGTTAAATACCCTCTTTTCCTGAAATCTCCTCCCTTCCTCGAATGAACGCGCTCTAAGCCGCCTAAACTTTATGGAGGTAAAATAACCCCGTCTTTATCAAATACCCGCCCTCAGTAAATGCCCCCTTGAAAAACTTAGAAGTCTTAATATATGAGGGGCTTGGTTCAATGTACGGGAATTTATAGGAGCGCGAATAATCGTCATCTTTAAGGACAAGATATTGGCGTGCAGCGCAATTTTAATTCAAAGGTGACGAACTTTCTGGATTCGGTGAAGCCAATTTAGCTATTAAAGCCTAGCTAATTTAAACTGAACTAGCTGGCAGAAGTATCTTCGTGCATGCAATTGGAGAAAGTGCTTGTTATAAAGCCTTGTTTGGCTCGCTTCCTTATTTATTCACTCATACTGGAAATTTTTTATGCTCACGCGAGCGATTGCTGAAACTATATTTGGTCAGTTCACTTAATCACTCTCAGGATTGGTGGAAAAATTCCTAGCCAACTTAACGAAAGCATTTTCCTCATCTATTGATTTTTATCCTACTCAATATATCAGTTACAAGCTTGAAAACGCTTTTTTATGAGAACTATTTGTGTAGAATCATTGTTTATTATTAATCGTTTTCCACAAATCTCTCATTTATTAGAATCGCATTTCCTCCGCATTTCAACATATGAAAGAAGCTCCAACAACTGGTGGGGAGGAAATGAGGGAATAGAGAGTATGACAATTGTGATAAGAAAACAATGAAATACAACAGTGATAGAAAAGGGAGAAGGACACACAAAATGGATTATGTGCTCTTCAATACGCATGGCTAACTAAACGTTCTATTGATGTTTTTTCTTTGAAAAAAGCCTATATTTGCATAATATTAGGTAAATTTTGAAATATTGAACGGTTGGAATCAGTTGAAAAACAAGTGAACGATACACAATTCAGTTTCCTCAGAAAATTGCATATAGAAAATGCTCTAACCTTATTATTGTTGAAACGCTTTGTGAAGGTCGTATTTCCACTTAGCGGATTTTACTTTTTCGTTCATAGGGATTACTTTTTACGGGAAAGGAACGGAATGTTTAATTGAAAATCGATGAATATTGATAATATTGCTGGGCGAATATGATTCTAGTGGATCGTTCCAGAGTTGTTCGCATATCATCGATGTGTTGATGTGAGAGATACATAAATGTCTTAGATGTGTATGCGATTAGCAAGGTCGATGACGCTGAATGCGCATTGTATGTGTCTCACTTTGTGAGGCCATCAAGGTGGGGGGGAACGAGTTGTTATCTTATATTAGCACAACTGTGTGCAAGGTCAACCTAGCAAACAATAAATAGTTGCGTTTTTATTCGTTTTCTTTCTACAATAATGCTACTATATTAGATTAACTAATAATGGGTAAAAGCTCTCAAATCAATGCCACTGAATAAAAAGATAGCATATTAATTGAACGCTGAAACTTATAAGCATAAATTATAAGAAAAGAGATTTATCCAAAAGTTTTGAGTTGTTTCTTTAAAAATTATTTTCTATGTCACTCATAGTGGGTTGAATTTGATAAATCATTGAGTTCGGGATTCTGATTTGCACTCTTCGTTGCCACTTTCTCGGATCCGATAAAAACCTCTGTAAATGATGTTAATTCGAGTATAACTTTAGAAAATTGGTATTTAAAGCAGAAATGGAAGAGCTGTTCGATAAACACGGATATGAAAATGCACCTATAAACCTATTCATGATGCCAAACATTACCGTATCTCTTTCTATTGTGTCGTATGTCTCTTCCTATGCGTCGTCGATGAACTAGGTAGTATGGACTACTGCAGACAATATCAGATGTTAAAATGAAACCTCAAAGAAATCAAACCAATCATAGGGAATTTTGCTGCGATTGATATTACCTTTCTTCTATAGAATCATAGAAGGAAAAGAATCAATGATGTTCAAAAATTTTGCATTCATCTTTAAGTGACATTTTCAATGAATAAATTCTTCACATTTCAAATTTTTATAACACTAAGATTTTTTTTTGATTATCACTATCTAGTGAGAGAATCCATACTGATCACTTTGTAACAGCATAATGCTTCAACTAAAAAGCGCTGATCAAGTTTACAGATGCATTTTTATATTTTTGCTTAGCACTCGAATTCGAGCTATTATTTCAATCTCTTTAAATGCTCTCTTTCTGCAGCTGACTAAAGGACAACTTTAGGGCTTCAGCTACATTTTTAAGCTTTAAAAAAAGCACGTCTAGTGTTGAATTCGTTACACATCGATATGTAAATTTTTTAAAGTGAGCTGTAGTTGAATAATTAGAAAAGCACAACAGGTGGGCTAATATGATTGCACTTCCGAAGTTTCGTTCACTAGATAAACATTGCGAACGAATAAAACAAATATGTGCACTAATAGATCGATATTTCGGTTGATTGGGTGGCTCGTATGAATTACCCTCAGATGATTGGTTTTTTTTTGTGACCTGACTGGTGTTAAGTGAAAATCGAACGGTAGAAAATGTGCGCAGCTTTTTAAGTGTTTAAATTTATCTGCAGTTCATTTTGGAATTGTGATAGGTGAACTTTGATGTTGGTATAAAAGATTGTATACCATGAAGTCCAGTATGGTATAGTGTAGGACGCCATACCAAACTCCTATGGCACCAACTACCAACCATTCACAAAGTCAATATGATGGCATGGTATAGGGTTATACCCACCAAATTTTGTGGTTTGAACTTCAGTGCTTCTCGAGCTGGAACTACCGAACAGATAGATAAGTAGATGGAGGCATTTACATGCGCACATGTCGGACATTACCTTATCCTTATTTGCAAGCGTGAATTTGAGAAAAATGCAAGAGTGAAAATTTTCAGATGCATCCGTTTTACGTTTTGGAAATCAGACGACAGCCGACTATTTCAGGCTACTCGATTTGGACGGTGAATATCTCCTAATCGGAGCACGGTTTGTTTTTGGGTTTTTTTTTGGATTGTTTAAGCAGTTTTGACAAAATTGCGGCATTTTTCACCTTTGAATTATCTCGTTTTAGGGTTTTTTTTTTTGGTATTTCAATTTATGAGTGTTTTGATTCATATGCAGTCAAAATTGTGGGACGGTTTTCTCCAGCGGAAAATTTAGAGCTTGTCGGATGAACAGCACTGAAAGTTGATTCAATTTTCAGTTTTATTTGTTTGATCTGAAAATGTTGCGTGATTTGTTGCGAAGTATCGCACAGTACGCTGCAGAATCGATCAATGAACGTCATGCACGAGTGCAGTTTGCGTGCATCGGTTGCGTGAACATGCAGCGGTTACGCTTCATAACATCGCCATAGGCTTCTAACACTTCTTATGAGGCTCATTTGTGGGCGCACTTCAGTGTCAATATTTTCGCAACGATTTATTTATGTTTTCTTGTTGCGGTAAAGCGGTGGACGTCACGTCACACTTGAAGTGCGAGTAAACGTGTGCCAATAAGAGCACATGCATACATTTGTATTGTCACTTGACGTTCCGTTTGACCTCGTAACACAGAAAACATGTTTAACACGTTTTGTGCAATCGAGTTTGTATTTCTGACGAAACAAAAACATTCACAATTTGCAAATACAATCATCAACATCTATGAGCGTTTCCTTACAAAGTGGCACTCACAAAATTCCCAACGTATCCCTTACATGCGGCAATTCACTCAGTCATTTGCATATCATTGAAATATCCACAAATTTTTGCATGCTATTCTTATTTCTTTATTGAATCTTTTTGGTGGAGGCCTTTCGAATAGATCCTGTTGTTGAGTCCCATTTCAAGAGAGTCTCTTCAATGTATATTAAAGAAATTCTTGTCGTTTCTTTTTTGACAGCTTTACGCGAAATGTTAAGCTTCATTCTACTGTTTTGAATGCGTACCCCCCCCCCCAAAAAAAAAAAACATGAAAAGGCCTTGTTTAGGTGTTGTTGATTTGCAGTGGAAAGATGATGGCGTTTTTTTTTGTGGCACAGCTCTACTATCGAAAGCTGCTCAACAGATGAAAGTAAGGTTTCAATTAAACAACACATGTTAGACGAGCGAAGAAATGCATAATTGAGCTGCAAAAATAATTCAAATTAGAAGAGGAAGCAACGCTATATTGCTCAATAATTGGATGCAATTCAGGGATGTCGTCTATAATATCAGCATTGGAACATTCGCGGAAATTCAATCGATCAAATGGCCATCGAAGCAGAGTGTTGTCAATGAATGCCTAATGAAAGGCAAGCCGAAGGTGATTACTCAATTTACGGAGCATTTGCAGCGTACCACCCACAGCTGGCATTCGGGCACCCATGTGGCAATACTAGTCCCAGAACGCATCCAGCATTGAGTCCCCATTAACTATTGCACTACGCTTCCAATTAGTTCACATTTCGCCTGATTTAAACATCTAATGGCTAGCAACTTGCCACTCCTCAGCACCGTTACTAATATCCTTCGATGCCAAATTTGAAGTACTATAGGGGTTAATAGTGGTCAACTTGTAAGTCAATATCTGTTTCCAATTGTCTATTGAAATATAAAAATCACTATAACCATTGAGAAAAGTAGGCAAGTTTCATATTTAGAAATTTTGCTAAAAAATTTATTTCTTTCATAGCTCGAGCGGTAAATTTTGGTTCCTTGATGACACAACTATACGAGGGTAGTATTTCCTTGGCGAATGTTGGTCTGCTCAAAAATGAGGCGCAATTTCTACTCTCCATTCGCTCTAAAAACATACGCAATTTCGCCCAATTTATCTTAAAGAGTAGGCGGACTATATGAGGCTGTCGAAATGTTGAAAAGTGAAGCGGCATTTCTTCAATCGAATGATCAAGAACACTTTTTTCTAAGACACACTAGAGATAAGACAACAAACATTCAGATTTGCCATGTATTGGAAGGTTTTTTTGAAGAAAATGGATGAAGGCATAAAGCAATGCCACAACATCAGAAGAATTTTCTTGGGAAAATTTTTCTTATAAATGCCAAAATTCCCAAATGACTTATAAAAGGTTAAATTATGATTGCTGAAATTGTTGCTTTTACGAATCGCTTAATTTTTATTTGTAAGCTACTATATATTTTCGCGGTGATTCTTATGGCCCTTTCTATCTATTTTTTGTATTTTGTAAAATATTTATTTTTTTACAAAAGTACAGATTAGAAATAATTTAAGATATTGAGATTCTAAACGATTCTAAATCGTTGAAAAAAAAAATGTATTGTTCGACGCAATTTTTCTTTCATTTCTGAAAATTTTCCTCGTCGAACTTTGAGTTGTGTTGACTCGCGATAGTCGAACGAATAATCAACTAACTCTACGGTCCTCCAATTGGTGCGCTTGGCTGTTACGATACAGATTGGAGACGATTTTTGAGAGGCAAAAACTATTGCAGAAGTAGGCTTCCTAAATAGCCTTCGTAGTATTGACAGCATTGATCGGAGATATGAGGAACTGAAATCCTGAAACCTGCGAAGATGCGATCTAGATGTGGAAAATGTTAACATTGTACGAGTCTAAATAAGAGCACTTATATGCTTGAAGGATGCATGTCACAACTTCGTTCGTGTATTGGCCAAGGACGCAGCATCGGGGGTGCTGGTTTG
The DNA here is from genome assembly GCA_037389465.1 of Baylisascaris procyonis. Taxonomy (NCBI): domain Eukaryota; kingdom Metazoa; phylum Nematoda; class Chromadorea; order Rhabditida; family Ascarididae; genus Baylisascaris; species Baylisascaris procyonis. The sequence goes on along the minus strand of JAZARR010000088.1, from coordinate 3,133,249 downwards.
CGGCACGAATGCCTTCCAACCGATGTGTCGTCAATATGATCGTGAAAAATACGGCGAATATCGACAAATTCTCGAATTTTCCGGTCTTGGCATCTCACCATATGATCCCAATCATAATTCTACATTTCTCAGGGATGGCGATCTTCTATATGCGGGCACAGGTATGTTTACACAACAATGCGTATATGTTTCCTTTTATGCCTCTCTTAAATCACTCACGATTCCACTCTTATACTTTTTACATTCAGATCGCTCAAATCCACATTCTTGGGTAATGGGCGGTGAGTGACTAGCTAGAAAGTCTTGAAATTTCCAGATTTAAACTATTCGCCGAAATTTTCATTTTGCATCCGTGAAAATTGTCATAATCGATTTGTTATAATTTGCAAAAATTTGCCATTTTACATTATTTATCTTGGTTATTCATTGATTTTAAATTAAAATTTTTTTGCGTCGAAATTTGTTTCAAGTACAGAATTGCTGAATAAAGCTATATCATAAAGCCCTAGCAAAATAGTAGATGTAAATAATTAATCAACTCGTTGATTTTGGCCACTTCACGGGAGAAGGGGGGGGGTGAAATTGCTATCGAGTGCTATTCAACTATAATCGCCTTGCGTCACAAAAAGAGCGATCGTGCATCATCATAAAAAAAGCCTCAATATGAGATTGGTTCCTTTAGTTTAGCGACTTATCATTTTATAGTTTTTATTTTTAGATTGGGGCATCTGAAAACGTTATAGAACATCAACTCCATTTAAAGAAAGAAAAGAAGTGATGTTGATCTCATCGATCGAATTTTTCAGTTTCATTCTTTTCGCATACCCGCTCAAATAATTTTTCCGTTCAATAGATCTACTCTCCTAGAGCATTTCACCGAAGATACTAAGCAAGAAGTGTTATAAGCAAGAAGTGCTATTCAGATGACCATTGAAATGTCGGAACGATTCACAAGTTTTTTCGACGATTACTTCATTGTACAGCTTCATGAAGTATGTAAATATAGGAGTACAGTGCAATTCAGTTCAGTCAAGCTGCAAAACAGTGACTCGAGAGCACTGTGCGGATTCTCTTATTCATGGAGGCTAAAAATTTGATTACTGTTGGCACGTCTGAAAACACATTAGTTAATGTTGACACGTCTGGAAGCACGTTAGTTGCTGTCGGCACGTCTGCAAGCACGTTAGTTATCGTAGGCACGTCTGGAAGCACGTTAGTCTGTTGGATGTGTGGAAACATTGTCAGAAAGCTCTGTGCGTGTTTAGAAAATGCTACTGTGTCTTGATGAGTAGAACTGAGGAGCGACTAATGAATTTGCGGATCTGAGAAACGCAACAAAAAAGTAAAAGAGAAATGATGGGTTTCTTTTGGCATCGAATTAAATTTTTGTTTGCCATTATCATGTTGAGCATTCACGCATCGCATCACGAATAGGACATATTAAAGGCGGATTTATAAGGCATGTTGCGTACGCATGCCAGAAGAGGTTTTTTTCGTCGACTAGCATTCATTAGTTGCGTTGTGAAGGCCATCACCTATGACGACGACAACGGCGATATATCAGCGTGACAACATTGCGCCAGCCGTTGACATTCACGTACGCATCATGGCGATAAATTACTGCTTTCATTGTCGAGTTCTCTTCGGATGCTGTGGAGTTTATGCAAAATTTTGCAACAATTTCTTACGCTTTCAATTAAAAAAACTCGCAGCGGAAGTCGTCGGCAATAGGGAAGAAGGAAAAGGCAAAAAAAAAATGACACCGTGAAGAAGAAAACCAATCAATTATGCAGATCTATTTGCCTCTGTATAGGTTGTTTTTGAAAAAAATCTTCAAGAGTTAATAATTTTCTCTGAACGTTTCATCATCCTGGAACGAGGAGAATATTTGCCATTCGAAATGATAATGTATTCTTCATACTTCAGTCTTGACCCTTATGCAAGTAGCACACTGTACTGTTTGCGTTCTATTATTGAACAAATTTCGTTCAACTATGAATAACGTCTTATTCGTAAACTTCTCCAACAGTTTTATCATATTAGGGCAGAAATGGTGGACATTTACCGAGAATTTGACAGAAATGGAGGTTGTATCGGGTCATATACTTTGAACTATGCATTTTCCACGACATAGCATGTTTGCATTCCCTTGATTCTAGCACCACCTACAAGAAGGATAGAAATAGATGAACGAAGATGACTATAGAACAGATGAAACTTCAAACATCGAAGATACAGAAATAATATTCCTTTGGATCACTTCTTTGAGCAATACAAAGCACTCATTATATTTTGTTGACTAATAAGGTCGCTCTCTTCTTGGCTATATTTGCTATACTGGAAAGGCGAGAGTCGTCGATTATTTTCAGTCTTAATGAGCTTCTCCTAGTGTTTCAATTTCGTGGAGGACTCTGTTTGAGGGTTATTTAAGCGTAAATGGCAATAGGCCTTCCTCGTCAAACATGGCAACCTTCTTCAACCATCTTTTACTAACGGAACTACTCGCGGTTTTTTTAAAGAAGTTAGTTGCAGTTGTACGAGAAGTAAGCATTGAAAATTTTCAGAGTTATAACTTTGGAAGTTTTAATAGTAAAGCATTCAAAAAAAGGCACACAACTTTGTGTCTTTGATTTGTTCTTGAGTCATATTAGTCAAGTTATCGGTGTTCATCATATGTGAGTCACTGAAATATACCACCTATTCGATGCAGTTGATGCCACTCAAATCTTAATTTTGAAAAAGGCTTTCCGGCGGATTTCGCTGAGAACGTTGAAGCAGATAGTGAAATGCTGCGGCAATATGTGGCTTAAATTTGAGAATTTCGGTTCTATCGAAGAAATTCTATCGAAGAAGCGATAGATCTGACTAACGGGGAATACAGATATGCAATAAGTTTTGTGTGTCTGAGTTAGCGCCAAACTTCATCCGGTTAAATTACAGTTTCCGATTTCTCTGGTGCGGATCCTCTCATTCATCGACGCAATGTGAGCAAATTACTCGAATTGGGCATTCGAACTGAACGCAATGATGTCAAATTCCTTAATGAGCCACAATTTGCTGGCTCGTTCAAAGATGAAAAGGTTTCCAATTTGAAATTTTATCTGCTTAGATCCGATTTTAAAGTTTCTAGAAGTATTAGCATTTAACCATTAGGATTTTAAGCGGTTTTTTAGATTTTTTTAGATTGTTTGAAGTGCCTGACTTCGTCAAATTTGTTAATACTTTAAAGATGATCACTGTTGTTTGAAATTCAGATAAAAAATCAAATTTTTGTCTCAGAAATACTAATTTACATATATCGTTGTTGTTTTGATTTTTTTTTTTTTTTTTTGCGCGCATAAATAAAATCTCTAATAAAAGATTTGTTGCTATGTTATTGAATGCTTAACTAAGATGTTCTTATCAATGATGACTCTCTAGTGTTGAAAAGGTTTATTGAGCGAATAACCAAACAAACAACAATTTTGGTTATAATAGAAATTCGGCATTGCAAAGAAACAAATCAAATTAGATACATGTGGCCACTCCATTTCAGTGGTGTTGTTGAATGCAGTTTTGATTGCTTTACGATTATAATGGAAGGATCAAGTAGGAAATAACGTTCTATGTGATTAATCCTTTTTTTTTTCAATAGAAAAGCTTTATAGGTGTGGTATTTCCTTGAATTCTCTTATCCCTATAAATTTTTTTTTTTTTTTTACATTTTCTCAGCGAATAATTTATCAATGCTTGGCAAATGAACATTTCCACCTAGCACCATTTTAATTGATTTATAAAAATGATGCGATCATGCAATTGTAAATATTTTCAAGGTTGAATTAAGACAAGTTTGTAGAAGATTTACGCTGAGCGGATTTGAGTGGTTAATCGCCATAGCGGTGGAGTATTTCGTGATCGATCATTGCGCTGTTTAAAATCTACACACTCTAAATCGCTTTCAAAGCCGGTTTCATTGAGCGCGTTTTGATGCTCATTTTCTTTCACAGCGGTTCAACTTCTTCATCCTGATCTCTAAATGCGCATAGCAAAAAGATTGGGGGGGGGGGGGCACAAAAGTTACAAATTTTCATTGTTTTTCTTTTTATTTTTCTAAGGTGTTCCATCGATTTGAGTCGAATTTACGCCCATTAATCTGAGTGATTCCTTTTTTTCTTAAGTGATCTAGCCTAGGTGCTTTTTTTTACTGCTTCAGTTAGAAATACCTGATAGTCTTTCAAATTCTCGCCGATAAAAATCGATAGAAGTTATTGTTTAATAATTAATATTATATTTATTTATATCAGTAATATTTTCGAGAAAATATTTGCGAGAAAACTATTGAAAATCTTTTAAAAAAATTTTCAGACTGTTCTTTAACGTCCTAAGAAATATTATTACATAGAGATGTATTTCTTGTTTCGTCTAATATTTCTTCTGAACAACTAAATTATAGCGAACTTTTAGCATTCAGTAAGAATACACCGATAATACACAATATTATCGGCGATATGGCTATATGATTAAAAAGAACGTTTTATGAAGTTGATAGCAGTCTTGGGGAGAAAATTTACATGAGAAAATAAAAACATAATTCAAGCAGTTGATAGTTTCTGATAGTTTTATTGTCCAAAAAGGAGGAGGAGAGGGTTGAGAGTGAAATGATGAGTGACATTATTGATTACGATCGTACAAATTTGTGTAAAAAGTAATCAAAGAGTGACCAAGGTAAGTATGAGTTCTTTACAAAGTGACTAAAGGATGTCTTTTTTTATACTCTAATGAAGGGGTCTATTAAACAAAAGTTGCTTAGTACGTTCTCGGTTTAATATGTGAAATCATTTTATTGAACACTAATAAACAAATAAAATTCTTCAAATTTCAAAAGTTTGTCTGAAAACTTTAGTTGATGGGCAATTTTAAGTTCCTTCCAGATGACTATGGCACGCCAAACTGTAACAGTTAATTGGAGCATATTTATAAAACAAACCAAAAATCGAATAGTCAACCATCCAAAAACATTTACTTGCTTTCTCTTATGTCATTTGTACCCTTCCGATTTAAACGTTTCCAACAGGCCAGTCATAATGGCTTCGCAAACTGAAATGCTCTCCAGTTCACTCTTAATTCTCACTTCTTAAAGCCAACTCTTTATTTTCATCTTTGGGCCATCTCTTCGTTGTTGCACATCACCTTAAATGTTTACAGCAGCAGGTTGACAATACTTTTAAACCTTTAAGTGATCCATGATTATGTAATTTCAAATATCATTTCAGTATGTTTATCTTTGGTTCCGTGAGCAAGCTGCTGAGTTGGAGAGTTGCAGTCGAGCAATCTATTCGCGGGTCGCGAGGCTATGTCGTTCGGATATGGGTGGCCCGAGACCATATTCGAATGAGTGGACCTCATTCGTGAAGGCACGTCTCAATTGTTCCGTTCCGGGCGATTATCCTTTCTACTTCGATCAAGTATGTTCGAGTAGATCGTTAAAAATATGCTAACATGGTAATATCCCGCATGCCTCAATTAAGCTATCCTTATAGCTAAACGTAATCACATCGTTTTTCTGACTGCTAATTATGAATTTGGGTTTTAAAATTTCTTGTTTATTTAGACGTTTACCTTCAGTGCACATGCAGTTTCATTTCCTGCAAGAGCTTCCTGTTATTGCCATGCACAGCATATTCTTTCATCAAAGAGTAAATGCTAACGTTTGTAGAAAGGCCGAATTATGACAAAAAGATATGTTAATATAAATGAAACAATATTTCTTATCATCTGAAATACTGTTTTAGTGGTCATTTCCTCAGATTTCTACGCCTACTCTGTTTGAATCATCTCATAAATGCTTCATTGTTACTGTGAATAATTTTTCTACTGAAATATTATTGAGAATTTATTGCTCTATAAACTGAAAAGAACGTGCATTTAAATATAACAGCTATCATTATCTTCTCGGAATAAGCGACTCTAATGTTATACTTAGAAATTCTAGGCTTGAGTCATTACAATTTAAAGTTTATGTGAAGCATTACATAAAGTATTGAAATTTAATTAGATCGAGGCTATAGCGCCACCCGTTTCGGGCCGCTATTCGGCGAAAGATGAGAACGCTCGTCTCGTTTACGCGGTCTTCCGAAGTCCACTTGCCGGCGTATCTGCTTCGGCGATATGCGCTTTTGATCTGACGCAAATCATGAAAGTGTTCTCGAAATCTTCCTATCGTAGTCAGGCTAATTCACGCTCTCCATGGACACCCGCTCATGATGATATTTTGTCTAAACATAGGCCAGGTACGCTGAAATAAGTCGTTCGGGCATTTTTGCCCATTGTCCTTTTAAATTTAGCAGGTTTAATTCTGTTCAAAATATTGTGATAAAAAATACGCAAATATTACGAGTTCACAGTTTTTGCGTAATTTTTGGAGAAACCATAAGTGGTATTAGAATCTCTGTCGATGGAATAAAATCGTCGCTTGCTTCATCCATTCAGATGCAGTGCTATACGCACCTAATGGTAATATTCTTGCGATTGGCTCCAGATCAGCGCACCTTAATGCAACTATAGAACAATATAGAGATTCTTGTTTACCCCAGTGCTAAGTATATAGGAGCTATCTATATAATCTACATTTTGCTTATTGGCTTTAAGATTGTGAAACTTGAGGAATGTTCGGAAGAAATGAAATGTGTTTTTGAGGCATTATTAGATTCATGGAGGAGCACTCTTTGACTAGCGTTAATTTCAAAATCATGAAAAGTTAAAGATGGTAAAAGTGAGTTTCCTTTTTTTCAGGAACATGTGTGAAGGATTCACGTACTTTAAGTGAAGAAGCAGTCGCCTTTGTCCGTTCAAGTCCGCTTGTCGACGACGCCGTTCATAATTACTTTGGTGCACCGCTATCAATTCACTCGGGCAGTGATCATTTCACACAAATAGCTGTAGATGCACAGGTAACTTCCTTTCTTTACCTTTGCCTAGCATACACCTAGTTTCCTCTTCTCTGGCTACTTATAGTCACCTTCCTCTCTTGCATACGAAGAGAGTATCCGAAGTTGGAGATGATTAATATAGATCCATTTGAGATTGCTATGAACACCAACGAAATATTTTTTTCATTAGTAACCAGTAGACTTGATGATTTCGGATATGCAGCATCTTTTTTCGAAGAAAAATTTTACTGGTCAGTAAGCCGGGCCACCGATCATCACAAACAACTGGTCATTGGTGAAGCTTCCTATCTAGAAGCTTGTAACAAATACGAAACTGCTTTTAGAGCTCTCTCTCTCCTATAACGCTGCATTTATAAAAATGCAGAAAAAATTTTTTTAATACATGTTTATACAATTTATTATTTCTTAGTATTTTGTTATCTTAAATCAGTTATTTTAAATGGTATGTTAAATAAAAACACAGAAAAAACTTCTAAATAACAAAGAAATGAAATATATAAATGGATATTGTTTATTTGCTTGAAAAAAAGCGTGCTATATAATATTTCATGAATCGGATATGTTGAAGCTGCTTCTCTATCGAAATAAAAAAAAGACCTACTCCCCTTTATCTAAAAAAAAATTTCATTGATAGGTGAGAGCATTGGATGGTCGCTACTATGATGTGGTATTCGTTGGTACCAACGGAGGCAATGTGTTCAAATTGGTGAATCTCGCTGGTGCGGCAGCCAAGACTGAAAATCCCTCATATCATATCTACACACTACGAGTGACAAATGTTCGTCATTGTTTCGTTTAGTGGTTTGTTAAAAAGGAATCAGTGCATCTTTTATTAATTATAAAATTTTATATTGCTGATTGGCATGCTGTCTGATGAATTCTATCGAAAGTTTAGTTTTTCCATTCAACTAAACCTGATATACGTTGTTTGCATGTATTGCACTTGTCTGATATACGGCTACCTAGCCAAAAATGTTATCTATCGATATAAAAAAGACCAAAACTGAGAAGGAAAGCTTGCTGATGGAAATGCCACGAGATGCACTCTTCGATTACGCTCATTTGATTGGATCAGTCGATTTCTTCAATTGCTAATAAATAATAAAACATGAGCAATAAGGTATTTTAGCGGAGTTTATCGCTTATGCAAGTATTCTGCACGAAATTCGCTTTATGTAAATTTTTAAACACGCTTAAGCATCCACAAATCCTTTAGAGGTTTATGGAACGAATTGAAAGTTGATGAAAGAGATCGATCGTCCAGTAGCGTAGAATCAGCCGATTAAATTTTATAATCGTAGCGTTGACCCGGATAAACGGGCAAAGAGAAATGCGTCGAATTTGTGAAGACGCATAATAAATTCGTATCTGATGTATTTTAACTGAATTCTTTAATTGATATTTGAGTGGTTTATACCGTTTAAGGAGCCGATTCGAAATATGATGCTGTATGAAGGTAAACCGAGAGGGTCACTATATAGTGGTGCATCGCAGAACTACTTGATAGTTGTTAGCGACCGAAGTGTTGTGCGCGTACCTGCATCTAAGTGCTCTATGTTCGCATCTTGTGTACAATGTGTTTCACTAAGAGATCCGCATTGTGCGTGGGATATCGAAAGGGGCAAATGCACGAACATCGACCAACAACCTGGGTACATTTTGTGTTGCTTCATTTCCTTTTTCTCTTTCTCTCTCTCTCACTTCACCCTATACATATTAAACACTATGCTCTCTCCTCTTTATTATTGCCGATGTTAGTTATTCACTTAAATAGCTGAGTGATACGCAACAAAGGGACCGCATCCTTTCATCTCCGCAATTTCAACGAAAAAAAGTAAACATTAGTATATGGGAATTTCGACAATATTTACAGATTCTTCTACTCATGGGCGCTTTGAATTGTTTAATCCGATTAATACTCTTTGGGATCGCTCATTACTAATAATAAAATTGAGAAATCCTCACCAACGAGCGTTCCTTTTGAAAATACTTTATATTATTTGTGTTATCAAATAAAAGTACCTCTTAAATGTTTGGTACTTAGTTTTATGTTATAAGCATTAGTCAAATTATAAATGAATGTTTTATAAGATCATATATGCGAACATATTTCTTTTCTGGCTGCTTCTGTTAACACAAAAATCAGAAATTCTTTCTGCAGCTGTTATCTAAAAATAATTATCCCTTGCGTTTATTTAATTGTTATTATTGCTTTGCTTCAAACAATAGTGACACAGAATGACAATATGTTAAATGTGTCCTCATATTTTGTAGTCATTTCGAGCAAGATATCGTCGAAGGACGTGGCACACAACTTTGTGCCGATCCGCTTCGCTTCGGAAATTCTTTAGGCGAAATACCAATTGCGGATCAGCCACGTTTCTCCCATCAGGGTAATCATTTTCTGTTTCAAATTCAACTCAGATAAACTCTTGCAGCAAGGCGATAGATGTCTAGGCTAAAAGTGTGCCTAATCCATGTTTCTATTTCGTACCCTTAGAAATTGACTACGCTTTTAAGAATACTATTGTTGCCGTCGTTTGACATTCTCATTTATAATATGTGAACATGAATTTCAGATTTCGCTAAAAATCATACCACAATTAAAAAAGAAATACGTTCATAGCACAAGGCAATCGTTACGAATTGCCATTCACGAACACATATCAACGTGACTTCGTCTTTCAGCATTTGCAAACCAAATGGGCCTTAAAGATACTTTCGAAATGAATTTTTGCAATCGTTTTCCCATTAAACTTTTTAAGGGGCGCCATTTTTTGTTAACTTTTTTTTTGTTGATTATGGTGGAAAAATATGGATTCTGAGAACTTGAAGAATGGATTTTTGCACCTTACTAGAATTTGTGGACGTTCCCACTAGTTCAGAGCATATTGGTTAGTGCCAAACAGGTGAAAATATCCAGAAATTCTGGTAATTGGCAAGAATAATTTTACTGCTTTTCAAAATTGGGATCTTCTCGCTAATTTTGCAAAAAAAAAAAAAGACAAATTCTTGCACTTTGAACGATGAAAACTAGAGACAACAACTGATGAATTTTATTTTGAAAAAGTCTCAAGAAAAACTTGTTTTATATGAGTTGAATGACTCTTGCTTGTTTCACGTTAAAAGAAAAATCTTTCACGATGAGATTTTATTTAAGTAATTCCGAAGAAATTTTCAACGCCATAATGAACTTCTAAACGCTGCATTTCAAAGGAGAGCTTTGTCAACGTTTTGTGCTCGACTCCGTGCCCAATATGAAATGGATCTTAAGTTGTTCAATCAATGATATATGTAAAATCTCAAGTAAATAAAAAAAATGTTATGATTCCACATTCAACAAATCTCAAAAGTGATTCTAAGACAAAATTGTTAGTAAATTGTGCTCCAATTTTTCCAAAAATCGTTGAACATGACTTTACTATGTACCTTGGATGAAGGCTAAGTAGTGTTTGACTAGCGGTATATACAAGTAATACCATATTGTTAACACTAAATGCTTGAAAGAATTTAAAATTGAACAAATCACTTTGTTTTAATGCAGTTATATGTTATTTTAATGTTGTTTTGTCGTCATTGTGGTCCTTATTCAATTATGAGTGAATGAAGAAATGCGTATAAGGAAACGCAATGTATATAAAAATCTATATTGCTCATGTAACCTATTCGTTATAAATATGTTGCATTATGCAGTGAGAAAATTTGCCAATATAAAATAGCTTAAGGATAAATTTTTTGTATTCAAGTGGAAATCCATTAATAAAACTTTGTAGTAAAAGCGTTTCGTTGTTATTTACTTATTTGCAAATAGAAATTTTCTTATTGGCTAAATGCTTCCATTGATAGAATAATATAGAGATTTTGACGGTAAAAATTGAAAAATGTTTTGTTTATAGATGTTCCGTTGACATTATCGTTAACTTCGAAGACAAACAACTGCAGCTGCGCTGAGAAATCGGTTGAGATGTGCGCATCGGGTGGTACTTCTTCATCTGAGATCTCTTCAGGTTGGTTCATCTCTTTATCACTCTTTTCAGCGGTGTTAAGTGCCACATCGGCCAATCAGCTAACATTAAGCGTCCATTTAGCGGTGGATTTGCTTTGAGTTTGTTTAAAACGATTTGCGCAACTTTACGTTTTACGCTCCAATCTTACACTATTTTTACGCCGTGAATTGCAATCTTCGAACTCTTTGTGGCATTTTCGGTTCTGCTATACGAAATGACGACGATGAAAAAACGTCAAACTTTTTTTTTTGAAAATGAAGGTAATGAATTCGAAGTAAGAGAGGACGCAAATGCATAAGACAGAAACGTTCTATTTTAGAAAAGTTCACATACAATAGTGATAATATTTTAGAAATGCATCTGATCAACGCATAACCATTTTTGACTTTTTAATTGACATTTTTTAATCAATGTTTTTGCGATTCTAGGGATTTTCAGTAATTAGAACTCGTTTATTCGAAAGTAATGGTTCTTAGAACAAAATATCACCTTTTGTATCGTTAAAGCCATTTTAAATTACAAGTAGAAATAAATTATAAGTTCATGGGTCGAATATGAATTTTCATTTGCATTCCGCTTGCGCTATTTTTGAATGTCAAAATTTTATGAAAACAATCAGCTCATTTCATGAATTTACATTTCTTGGAGATAGAGAGAAAATTGCTATTGCGAGGATATATACAGAACCAACCATCGTTTCCATTAAAAAAAAATCTAGGGAATTCTGTTCGTAAGCAATATCCGCTATTCGACTGCCATTAAAAATTTGTACATCCACATAGTAGGAAAATCTCATTTATTGGTTTTCACTCTCACCCCACAAATATGCGCATTTGATTTTATAAAAATTCAGCTAGCTTTTGGCTTACTGGACGTTTTTTTGGCAAAATTGTAATGAGACGAATTAGAGCAAAAAATTGATGCAGTTAACCGCTCTTTATTTAATGGTATTTTAATCTCTTTCGCAGTACTGTAAAAGCAGAGATGTTCTTGTCAAAAAATTTTTTCCATGTTTCGATTACCTTTAGTCGGGGTTTGTGACAGATAAAAGGCATATGAAATTTCATTTTCAGAATCGACTGTATCGGCACTTAGCGAGCAAGCTTCTGTTATCGTCATTTGTACTACGATCGGTATTCTGAGTATAGTGATCGGTTTCTTCGCCGGTTCATTCTATTCCCGATGCGTTCCCTCGCTGAAGAGTAAAGGTAGCGCCCGATCGTTGTCTTCGCCGACGCCACAACCCGTCTACAGCGGAACGCCACTAGTACGACCGTGTGCAATGCCTAGTGGTCTCATCAACGCATATGAGTCGACACCTAAGTTCAACACGTTCGTACCACGTCCACAATCACCCATCTCACTTCAGGTTAAAGTTGTGCTCGAAATGTGTCTCTTTTAAAATTGTTGTTGTAGGAGGGAGATGTGACATTGTGGCATCGTCGAGTTATTAATGCTCACTTTTAGATATATGCGACCATTGTTTCCGGTTTGGCTAGAAGGTTGTTTTTGCTACAACTCATATTTACGTGATGAAATTCTTACAAAACAAGAAAGAAGTCTTATTCGAAAAATAACTAAATAAGCAAATAAATAAACAAACAATAAATAAATAAATAAATAAATAAATAAATAAATAAATAAATAAACAGTGTAAGACGAGAATACTATTATGCATCTTTTTCATTGCTGTATAATCGTTAATTGAGCAAACCCTCAGAGAAACGCAAAATATCAGAGATGATGGCACGTATTTCTTTCAATAATCGTCTACAATACTTTCAGGTGGAAGAGATGGGAACACCTCAAAGTCGTGTTGCGTGGGGCACTTCAACGCTGCCAAAAGATTATCGGGTTAAACAAATGTATCTATAGGTGCTTTTCGTTTGTTGCCAACTATTAAGCTAGTGATAAAATGTTTCCACCTGCTTCAACTTATCTGTAGCTGTTATTCTTTCTTCTTTGAGAGTAGAAATTAACAACTAAGAGTCACCTTGATGAGAAATTTAACTATTATTAATATCATCACCGAGTAGATTTAAATCTCGGAAACCTCGAAAATGACTATTCATCATTCTTAGACTTTAGAAAAAACTCTCGCTTTAATTTATTATAAAAGAGTAAAATCATTTAAAATCAGCGACATCCACCACCTTTGTAGATTTTTGCTCGATCATAAGAATTCAAAGGATGCCTATCATGTTCGATGGAAACAACAAAGCGGAAATTGAATAAAAACAAGAAATTAAATAAATGAGTTAAATTGGATGGAATATTGGAATATTATTTGTTAACTAAGGTGCTCGTTGTACTCATGAAATTCATTCGGTGCGTGGCTTATGCTCGTCGGCTCATTCCATAAGCATTTCGATTTACTTATCGTTAAATTGTTTACGGCTTTGTTTTCGTCTTTTTTTTCTTTGCATTCTTTTTCTCAGTTAATTCAAATCGCTCATTAAACTTAAAAATATTCAAAATAGATAAATATTTCACATCTCTCAGGTAAATTTTTAATGTGCAAATTTCGAAAATGCAACACATCACTCAGCTAAAAGTTAGCTTAAGCAATCATCGAATATTTTATACACTCCTTGCAATTCGTTTCGTTTAAAATTTCATTTCAAAATTTTGTTTGCAAATTTTATGCCGCTAAATTTTAGTTGGTCCTTTTTTTTTTTTTGAAATCAATTATTCTCCATAAAATATGAGCGTTATTTTTGCTAAAGTTGTGCCATTTAAATTTATAGATATTGCTGCCCTAACATTTTTTTTTTCTCTCTTTTCCCATTTTCTAACGTTCTTTCGTCTCTTTTGCTCTTAACCTGTGATCTTTAAAACTCTATGCAATCAATCACTTCAAAAGTGATATAGAAATGCGACGCTACTTTGCTTACTGAAAATTATCGTCAAGCCTAAAACTTACTTCTCTAGTATCGTAGTTGAAATATCACATGAAATCTTATATATTGCGTCGAATTTCGTTTGAGAATTTTGCACATTTGAAATCGATTGCATATAGGAATTGTCGCGTTTCTCTTTTTATTTTCAAAGAGACGCCATTTGTATCATCTTACTTTTTCAACGGTTCGAATGGCTAATCTAAGAATGAATTTTTGACGATTCACATATTCGCTAAAGATTTTTATTTCATTCATTAAAAAATCGCTATATGGTTAGAGAGATTTTTTTAGTAACTTAAAGAAATTCAATGAAAATTTTCGAGTATAAAATTTCTCATAAAAGCCATTTTAATCGTTGCTTTAACTCACTGTATGTATATATGCATAAACTATTATGGTTGTTGTTTTTATGAGTTTATTGCTATGAGAGTTTTAAATAGAATAAAACATCACGGATGTATTTGTCGCGTAACTGAAAGCTTAGCCAACCGTCATTATAGGGTTTTTTTTGTTTACAGTAGGCATGAAAATACTGCCCCATCGGCTGTTAACGCCTCGCATCGCTTAACAGAGACATATAATAAGTGAATGCGTGTTACAACTCATAGAAATACGCATCGATAAGCGAAAATCCCATCTTATTGAAACGCCACGTTGAGCGGAAACCAAAGTAGACGACTACTTAGCACAATCACCACCGACAGGTTTATTTTCATAGACACGTAATTCATACAATCAAGTTTTTATAACGTGACGGCGGAAATTTACCACAGATAAGCTAATTGAAATACGAGATGAAGAGCTAGAATACATTCAAATAAAAAGCATTAGCGGCGTCCTACACAAACAAATGGGACGCTAACTTAAGGCATGAATAAAGAGCAATATATAAAGCACATAATAAGGCATTTCCAAGCGATATATTTACCTCACATCATCGTCCAAACATCAACATACATCTTATACCTTTAATGATATGGTAGGCACGGAAAATAGTAGAGCCAACAATCGCTAACATAATGTTGAAATATCTGTCGTATGAAAAAAAAAACAGACCTAAAAAGCAATCAAATTCGAGGAAATGCCTCATAAATTGATGTGAAGCAATGTGAAACACGCATCGATAAGCGAAATCTCCATGATGTGAGATGAAAATGTTTTTGCGTAATGCCAACATAACGGAGAAAAGGCACTTTAATTTAAGGACACTGAAAGTAACACACACACACACACACACACACACACACACACACACACACACACACACACACACACACACACACACACACACACACACACACACACACACACACACACACACACACACACACACACACACACACACACACACACACACACACACACACACACACACACACAAACGCAAACCAACACTGATAGAAGAAAACGGTGACACAAAAATATGCAGCAACATATGAAAAATCAGCAAAGAAAAAACCATTTGGGAGGTAATCATGAAAACAACACAGTTCCAGCTTTTTAAAGGGGAAAAGAAAAGATGAGTGAGATGCAAGGTTCGAAAAAAATTAACTCGTTTAACTATTAAAGAAAGTGAGTAATAAACCAATGTGGAGGATATCGGTTATACGAGCAGCCCCATTAAAAAGAAAAAGCAACTAACAAAGAGAAATCTCATCGCAGTGATAATTCGAAAAAAAAAAAATCGGTTAAGTATAAAACAATTCATGGCATTATCTAACTATTGCATGTTGAAGAAAATTTTTGCGAACTTCAATATTCTGTCAGACAAGTAGCTGCGGGGTTACTATTTTACCAGTACGGGTAACTTTACCAGCGTGGGCGAAACTTTTTACGGGTGGAAATTGTGGATGACAACGAAGAAACATTCCCAGCGATGTCTAGATGAACTTAACTCTTCAATCATTTACATACCTTTTAAATCAAAGATGCTGTCAAGAAATTGCTTAATTCACATAGAAAATAAAAGCACATAGCCGACGAGCATAGAACATTGAACAAACTTGACGGAAATAAACACAATACCACAAAGATCAATGGGAAAATAAGACAGCAGAAGTGATTAAGCCCGTAAGAAACGAGAGATATAGGAAAAAGAGAGAAAAATATGTTGAACGGAAGCAACCAAAGAAGAATTACATAAGGCGTGAAATTAAGAAAACCATACCACTAACAACATTCATAAATATACTTTCTTTCGTTGAGAAGTTACCTTCTTTGAAATACAATTTCCTAGATTCTATCGTTACCGCTCTTAGGACTAAAAAGATTAAAGTTTATTGAGAAAGAATGATGAGTTTGTTTTACTCAAATATATCCCCATATATACATAAGGATCGTGAATCAAGGTGAAATAAATAAAGATGTTATATAACTAAAAATCACATAAAACGGATAATAAGCGGTGGTTGCGGGCGAGCCCTCTCATTTCAGGACTATTTGCATAGGCAGTAGGGCTTCAGCCGTTCCGGCCTTTCGATTCTAGCGATTAATTTCTTAGATTTGCATAAGTCATTTACGAGGGCTCTAGGCTCATATTCCCTACCCTCTCTCCAATCCGATTCTTCGAAAGGAAAGTCTCCATGCTTCATCATCCACACAGAAAAAATAAATATAGGAAAGATGAGGAAACAAAAAAGAAGCTATCGAATGAGACAACTCATGGCTTGGTGAGACAGCGAGGAGGCTATAAACTCCGTTAAGAGGATTCGATTGAGTGCTCGATTTCACGTTGTGCCGATGACGACTTGTAGCGCGATTTCGGTGTTTTTTCGCCGAGTTGCTCGGCAAAGAGTTTCATCTTGTCGCGAAAACCGAGGTTCGCCCCATCAATCTGTAAGTTAACAAACTTCCATCCAACGTAAATATGCAATGGTTTAAAAAAAAATGCAGCAGAAGCAAAATGTTGCATGAGAAATAAATAGAATCGTTTTTGTATGCAAGATGAGAAACCAATAAACACAGAGAATTCAAAAATTCAAAATTGCATTGTTGGGATAGAAACTTTTAAAAACTGAAGCGAAACAATATTCCTTAAAAACTCAGCCTGGAGCAAAAATACAGCAGTTGAAGTATGCTAAAAGCTACTGAATGGAATCATTAAGAAACAAAAAACAGGAAAAAAACAGCTGAAATACATACATGTGGATGCGATGCATTTTGCTTTGCTTGTATTTCATTCAACCTGCGTTGACGTGGATCACGATAAACTTCTTGTGCTCCTAGTACCTATAATTCAGATGGCTGTCAACGTCGCCTGATCAGCAATACTCAACACAGTAGAATGAATGAGAAGTTTAACGATGCAATGACTTAGCATCTATCAAGCTCCTTCGCCCCCCCCCCCCTTCTCACTTTCATAAGCAAATTATAGGATAACTGTTTTATATGACTTTAGCGAATATAAAACAATAAAAACAGCCATTTAAAACAAATGATACAATAGAAACCACTAATCGTTAAAATCACAAATCATCAAAATATTTTAAGGAGGAGCCAAAGTTTATAAAAAAAAAACAAGTAAATTAGGAAACAAATCACTTCAAATTTAGAAGAAAAATTTAAAAAGCAATTACTTGCACTCTTGGCTCAGGGATCTCATCATCGTTGAAGAGCAACACTGCGTCACCGTCTCCGCGATGTTCTTCAGCGGTTCGTTCATCATTCCATTGAACTCCCTTCCTCTTTTTGATGTTCTCCTCATTGTCGGCTCTGAGACAAAAAAAAAAAAAATTCTGCTGTATATCTCAACATACAATTTCAGTGAAATGACCAACTGACCAAATGACCAACTGACCCATTCCGCTTTATTCTCTCTATCGTAAATAAAATACGCGAAAAATTGTTTTATTTAGCGTATAGTTTTTAAATCATTTTCTTTAATGGTCATAAACGGTGCCAAGTGGCAATATAAAACAAGAACCAATTTTAGAGTTAAGAGCATTTCTATAGACAAATATTTTAGTCTGACTCACATATAGACAATAACAAATGTTTGATAAGTGATGAAAACATCCCTATAGAGGGAACGGACTTGTATAAAAACGATCTTGGAGAGATCGCGGGTTCGTTCCCGTCTGCCGACAAATTTTTCATCAGTCATGAAACAATATTTATAATCAATTTTCATGAATTTCTTTTGTGTGGTTGGCGGAAAGATGCTAGACAACGATAAATCTAAGCAAAGAATGATTATGATATCTTTGCAAAATTAAATACGGGGTCGATATGCTCTAAATAAAGATAGAAAATTAAAAAAACTCGAAAACAATTGTTGCTCCATTTCGCTCGAATTTATCATGAGTGCAAACTTTTAAAGAAGAAATAATATCTAGAGATCGCCGTCAAAATCAACATAGGATAACCAACGAAAGCGACTTCTGAGAGAATTTCTGCAGAAGAAACATTGTATGAATCGTACTACGCATAAAACAATCTCATACCCAACCATTCATTTTAGTGAATGACAACAATATATCTTTTAAAAAATTATTTAAAAAAAAACTACTGCGGAGGTGGAGCTGCCGGAGCTATTGATGCATTAGGTTTTGGACTCTCCAGATCGATTTGATGTATCTGTTGCTGTACGTCTTCGAGTAACTTGTCCAACTGTTTACCACTTGGGCTGTCCTCATGAACGCTGTTTACAACCTCTGAATAAATCTTTTAATAAATTTTTAGTTAACCATGAATATGTGAAAACAACTTCAACAAAAAGCATCGACAAGTTCGTATAAAAGACCATGAAAAAAAGCGCTTGCGTGATGTGAATTACGCCTCAGAAAGCAACGTCATCAACAATATAGAAATATCGTGGCGCACACCCGACAAAACGTCAGTATATCAGAAAGCGGCTTGACATGGTCATCATCGATTGCGAACTGGTTTTAACCCTAATTCACAGATGTTGTTTAAAATACTAACGGGGTTTGATCGGCTGTGGAGGAGGTAAATGGCGTGGACGTTGCAATTGACGTTGTGCGGGTGCTCTCGAAAGCTCATCGACAAGACTTCTATACATGCGTCGCTCGAATTCGTTCATCGCTGTGCCTTTCGCCTCCAGTTTATCCAAACGTGCATTCAGTTCTTCCCTTTTCTGCGAACTCTGCATCTATGTTTTAGTTTTCTTTTCTAAGAGCGATGTAATTGAAAGCCACAAACACGATGAAATTAGATAATTCACCAAAATTGTACATATCACTTGTAAATGGAATCCAACTAACTTCTAAATCCTTTTATCGAGTCTTTTAAACTACAGAAGAAAAAAGTTGTGAAATACTTTTGATGTGCGCTTCCGCGCATGGAAACACATCGCAAGGATCAGATAAACTGTCGAGCAATCCCACATCACTTCGTATTACTCACGTTATTGAAGAAAGTAAACATCGGATATTTATGGCATGCTTTGGTAGATTTTCATCTTTAACAACGGCACTCAAATTGTGCTACTAAAGAATCTTGTATTTTAGATTAGAAAGCTTGCGTCAACGAAGATGTCAAATTTTCATAAAAATGTGCAAGTGAATTCACTAATAAAGTCTCAGATGGAAACAATAAAAGCAACAGCAGTGAAGGATAGAATATCACTCTAATAAAGAAGAGGAATCTTACAGAAGGATTAGGCAAGGAAGTGACGCCGGTGCGTGCATAATCCGTATTCTGCTGCAGAGGGTTGGCCGTGAAAGAGTGTGGTGAAGGACTTGGTTGGCGCTGTATAGAGCGCCACTCATCGACGGTTGGCGTCTGTGAACGTGATCCAATCGACTGAACTGTTTCCTTAACGCAAAGACAGTGTTCACAAACAGTTGCCATCAATAAAGTGGTAATGCGATGACTTTTTACTATTTTATACTGCTCGGCGCAGAGTCACTTCATGTTATTTCGGCTGCTTTACGTTGTTATTTGAATTAATGAAAATATCGAAAAAAATGAAAGCGTAAGGGAGGAAACAATACCGTCGAAATTGGGATGACCGGCTGAGCGGATGTGGATGGCGTGTAAGGATGAAGATGACTTGGTGAAGCAGCGCCCGCACGTCGCAGAGTAGTGGGTGAGGGTGAAGGCCGCGAAGGCTGGATCACCACTGGCCTTGCTGCACGATAGTGCGATGGCAATACACGCTGCTTCTGCAGCGGTATCGAAGTTGTTGTTGTTGTTGAATCCATCTGAAAATACATAAATCTTGGCATTTTCTTATCACACAACAAAAAAAATATCAAGGATCGTTTCTAAGATTTAAAAAAAGATTTTTGAAATTTCTGGATAGATTTACTAGTAGCATTACATGCGCTTTTACTTGTTTGCGATTTTGGCAAGCGATGATAGAGATGAAAATGAAACAGCGAGAACAGGCTCGTCATTGCAACTAAAGGTAGTTGTTTTGAGATGTGTAAAAAGAAACGGAAAAATTTTACGAGAATTTTGTTTCCACAAAAAGAGAAAAGATTACTCGAATTTAGAGTCTCTAATATATCGAATGCTAGCTATGAATCCGCAAAATCATTGGCCAGGAATTTACAAGTGCAATAAATTTACCTGTCCATGATAGAGCTCCGATGCTGACACTGACCGAGTGGCACGCAACTGAGAATCGGGCATCGATTGAGCATAATGAAACGGCATTTGCGTTGCTCCACTCTGATTTAACGCTCCCGGCCCGTTCATGTTACTATTTAAATTTCGCTAAAAAAAAGCATAACTCTATCTGAACTTTTTTTCTCCAAATCGTACCTGAGAGGAGAAGAAACTTATTAATTTTGACAATCGTTTGCAAATAATTGCAAATAATAATCGAAAAAATTGAAGCGATTCATTTCTTTGTTCTTGCAAATCTCCAACACTAAGCAATGCATCTTCTAAGTAAAACTTCTTGTGTAAGTAAATTGGATCATTGGATCGTTGCTGTACTTCTAAATTTTATGTGAAACCGAAAAGATTCAGTTCAATGTAACCTTTAACCACCTTATGAAAGAAAAAAACCTAAAAACAATTCTGCAAGAGCACAGTGCATAAGCGCATTTCCTCATGTAAATTTTACCGTTTCTTTTCTATGAGATGAGATGAAGAATGTATTTACCTCATAACCGGCTGCGTTCGAATACAACGAAGCTGTCGTAGATGATGTGGAATTCTGTCGAGCATAACGAGATACGTTTCCAGTACGTTGATATTTTTCTAAAAACAACGACCATGTTTGTATATGAATAAAAGGGAGCTGTCATCCCATCAGCAGTCCAAATTGGAGAAATACCTAGCAACTTATTAAAATGAAACGCTCGGGCTTTTCTCAGGAAGCTTTCTTTTCAAAACCAGATCATCTATTTATTTTTAAGGGACGTCCTCTTTCCCACGTTGCGCCTTTTTCCTTTAAAGAGGAGACTGAATGAATTCAGAAATACAATCAATGAGAAAATGAATAGAGGAATGTTTTTTCCAGGAAATTATCTACCCAAATTTTTATTGATAATCAGCTCCGCAGGCAAACCTATTAAGAATCAATATTTCTTTAATATGAAATTTATGCAACTTATATTGACAATGACAATCACCAATACACTCATTATGTATGCAATAAATACCATAAGGTTGGTTCGTATAATCTGGCACCGATGAAGAGATACTTTCTGCATGCTGAGATCGAGGTATCGGCTGCGCCTGCAAATAAACCTTCGAATATTTTTACGAATACAACATAAAAGCACTGCGCACACACATACCTACAGCAATGAACCAGTAGATTCCAGTTTAGCGGTTCACTGCAACATGTGCTGATTGGAGCTGTGAACCATTCTAGGTAACGTTTTGGCCTATCAAGACAATAGGCACACCAAAACAAAAAAGGTTCTAAAAAATTTTTGATTTTTCGGCACGAGAATGAAAAAAAATTCTGCACCAGTCATCTCTATAAAGGAATCAGTATTAGAAAATTTTTGCTCTATTTTAGCTTTGTTACGCATATCGCATGTGAGTTAAGCAAATCACCCAGTTTCCCTGCTCTAGCATGATGACTCATTTCCTCGACCAGTGAAGTCTGGACGATTACAGCAAGCATCTAACAGAAAACCGATAAGCGTATTTATTTGTCAATATGCAGATCGAAACAAATGTACAACAGAAATCTAATTTAAAAAAGCTAACCTGAACGGGAGGCACTGAAGGCGGATTGCTGAGCCATCCCTCAAGACCGTTGTAGTGTGCTGCCTGTTTGCTGACTTCGAAAGAAACCACTGGCCCGCTACGCGACATCATTTCAGCCGCTCTACATAATGCAAAACTTCATAAAACTAAATACCGATTGCTCTTCGATCTATCCAATTTCAAAACTTCAGAACATTAGTTATCAATAAGCATAACATGTTTCAACAGGAAATGGATACTGTCATCGCCGTTGAATGCAATTACGATATCTACTGGCTCGTCGTTTCAATCATAAATGCACATGCACAAACCCTCAACGTTAAGGAAAAGTGATGTTGATAGAAAAATAAAATTGAACTTAGCAATATCCGTAGCCCTCCAGCTGCCAACTAATAACAGGCCCCAAGATTAGTACAGAAATATGAGAATAAAGTTGAAATACAAATGTGATAAGCGATAGCTAAAATATGAAAAGAAACAATGTCAGCTTATCATTTTGAGATAGAACAGATAGAATTAAAAATTAGGGGTATTAAAAAGGTAAAAAACTTTGGCCGCTTATATTGTGTCACATTTATTTCCGGAAACTCTTTCCGCAACTCCGGAAATGTTCCCGGAAATCCGGAAATATCTACCCACAAGGTTTTCACTCACTTGAAAAAACGCCTCATAATAAAATTCAATATTTATTGAATATTTTATGAAGTATAACAGGTGAAAAAGACAATACAACATGCTTATATTATGCCGACTAAAGATACCTTCAAGCAATCACATCTCATACATTTTTTTGTCCAAACAAAACAAAAAAAAAAAAACGAAAATAACGAAAAAACTTACTCGCCCTGAGTGATCCCAACTAGCGACTGTCCATTAACGGACAGGAGCTGATCTCCAGGTTCCAGACGGCCATCCTAAACTTCGATATTATTACCATCATTATTTTCGATGTTAGCATCAGTAACTCATCATTGGTACACTTATACTTATTGATATTAATAACACTGTTGGCTATTGCGATTACTACTATTACTATTCGGTCTCTCATTCTTAAATCTACTATTACAACCGATTCTCCGAGGGAAACAGGTCATTACAAGCCAACCATAAATAAAATCTAACATATTTCTTTTATATGCTGCAATAATTTCCAAAAAGCTCACTATTTCTATACTAGCGCTCCCTTGACAATAATAAATATTCAACTAAAAAAGCAGATCTGCCATAGAACAACAAGAAGCTTTCAAAAACAGTATAGAAGTAAATCCTTTCAAAAGGAAAAGTTGATTCCTTTCAGAAGAGACTGCGTTCAAAATACAAAAACCAAATTCACTATTGTCTATCCCCGTTATTATCGAGATACCGAAAGATTTGTAGGAACAACGAATTAAGTAGTCTCACTGAAAAAACGCTTCAAGATCCCAATATGTACGAAACATTATAAATTCATAAAGCGAAGGTTCATGTTTCCTAGTACGATCAAAACACTTGAAATATGCAAATAAGACCTAAAAAACTTGAGCAGTTGATGAGAAAAAATTGGAAGTTCCTTACCTGGTGTGCGGCGCTCCCATCGACAACCTTCTTGACATAAATGCCAACGGAACGCTCACCGATTCCCTGAACCAAGCAGAACATCATGGTTTCGGAGCTTTTTTTACAGTATCGGATGCTGTAACTGATCCCACCAACGCACTAATGAAGCAACAGTGATCGCTGCTTGCAATTATGAAGTTCGTTTCGAGCAATGGTGCACTCCCCAATACGTAATGGAAGTGGCGCACACAGCTAAGAGTAGTGCACGCACGAAAAAACTGCCCTTTTTTTTGTCACCCAAAAAAATACGGTCACCGTCACGTAACCATACGACGAATCGAAATGGAGTTGCACAAATTGCGCGACGCATCCGACGATGTTCTGCCTATCAACGCGGCAAATCAGACATTCACACACCACACAAACACGAAAACATGACTTACGCATAGATCTTATCTGCAGCACTACAAATCGCACAAATTGGAACACTGCACACCTATATCGAAACACCTCCACAATATTCCAATGAACACAATAAATATTATTTTTTAAAAAAAGCCGCATTCATCGCTAAATATAGCACACTGATCACTCAATCGCATCAATCTATAATATTTGACCGATAGAACAAACGTGATGAAATACGTGCAATATTTTCCAAGCAAATTTGTCTACTTGAGTGTGTTAACCTGAAGTGCCCAATAATCAAATCATCTTCGACAACAAATAACGGTAATAAAAGGATAAAATTATTAACGATCGAAGAGATTATCGGACAAAAGCGACTCGTATTTAATAATTCCTTTAAAAATTAACCACAACACGTTAAGCATTTTTAAGTGGTAGGTTAGCAGACAACAACAAACATCCACCTATGCACTAGAATAAGAGAATGCGACCCCTCAAAACTCGCTTTCACCTATCACTCCCCCTCCCCTCTTCTCGTTCTCAATTTGGCATTCTAGTTTCTGCCGTATCAAATCATCTAAAGCATTAAAGCACAATACATACCTGTGCCGCAACGATACTTAATCCGATTCCAGCTGTACCACGACAGAATGAGATCTGCACAATTTTTGGAACACGTTCCTGCAATATAATAAACTTAATAACATCATCACAACATTCTCAACACAAACAATTGCAAAAACGATGAAAGGTGTCATATTATAAGATTAAAATATCGACAGTAGGCAATAATCCTCGTCAAAAATTTCTAAGCTGATATTTTACCATCCAATCCGATTTTGCAAATGAATTCTATGATTGTGTCTACTGTCTTTAGATAGTTGCCAACATCCTCAAAATGATCTGCTTCCCACAAATATTACCTGCTGGGAAAACGATTGTGCGGTGTTAGATGTGTAGCCATCATTACGTGACCTGTTGAGCGACTGCATCGACGAGCAACCACTCAACGACGATGTCCTTCCATACACGTCATTCGACGACATTCCATGGGCATTAGATATACCTGACGTTGAGCCATGTACCTGCAGAGGAAAAATCATCGAATCAAATTGAGGCAAAGCGCTAAACTGACGGCAAGAACAGCAATCACTTCTTTACAAGCAATCGCCTGTAGATTTCTTATAGATGTTAAGAAAACGAGTTTTCCTGCCTATAACTGCACTAACTGATGTCAGCTCTAGGCGATTCAGAGCATCTGCGGACAAAATAATCTAAAACAGAGTGGGAAACGGTAATGGATATGCAGCAGTACCAATCATGTTTAACAACAGCCTCATGAAAGAAAAAATGCAGGATGGTGGACTCTGAATTCCCTTAGTTCGAGATCTAAAGTGGAACTACAACTTACCACTTAACATTCTACATATATCCACAAGGTCAACTTCTCGGTAAACGAGCGTATAATATTTTACCTCTGCAAGTTACTTAGGCTATACCTCACACTATAGCACAATCCCTTGCTCATAAGCACATAAAAAATCTCGTTTAATCGCCCAATCGCCCAATTTGAAAAATGCAAGAGACAAACCTGCATCGAGTGGAGCGGCACTCGTGGGGCAGATGTGGGTGCACCACGTGCCCCATCATCACAGAAATGCACTGTCCAACTTCCAGTTGTTGACTTAATTTGAGGTAGCAAACAGCATAATCCTATAAAAATACGATATTTAAAGTATATAAGAACGATTTTTAATATCGTAACACCCTCAATTGCGAAAATGAAATACTGCAACAACTCTACAGATACGAAAATTTCATATGCATTTCATTCTTCGCTCACGATTGTGAAAAATGGCTTCCCTTAACAATAAAATAGCGAATAAATCAAAAGATGCGTAAAAAATGGCGAAAAAATCAAAGTCCGTGCCTAAATTAATAACCTCCACTAGTAAAGAAAACACATCTAAAGAATGCGCTTTTTTTTTTTAGAAATTATTTAAAACATTCTTCTCTTCACCACTTCTGATGTTTTCTACTCTAAGAAGGCTTCCGAAATAAGGACTAACAAGCGGAAAAAAATTAAACAACCATTAGCTATATCAATAATATCACCGAAGCAGTTTGAAAAGATCACTGAAGCTGCGATGAGCTAGAAGACTATTCATTTGGAATGAAAAGAGAATGTTGGACAAGCTTCTGAATAATGCATTCAAATATTTTAGGCATAATTTTAGCAACTTATAGCTGAAAAGGAAAGTTAAAATTATCTTAAAACAATAAAAAGAAATTTCATCAATATCAACAAGTTTCAAAGATATATTTAAAAGAAAAAACATTAAACCTTGTTGTTGCAGTGTACCAATAAAACTTGTCACCGATGGTGGAACTGAATATAAAACACCTGGAAAAGGCGAAATTTTACTTTATTATAACATATTGCTTCAAACTCTAGCACACTTTTAGGTAATATTAAATTTCACTGAAGGTCTCCCTCCCTCTACCTCTCTTTTCCATCCTTTCTTTTAAAAAAGAACCAATATTTACAATAAACCGTCAAAAAAGCAGGTTCTTGATCAAAACACCGGTAAGGATAAAAAAATATAACTTTGAAAAATGTCCTTAAAATCAAACGTTAGAACCAATATCAATTGGAAATGAAATCATGCCAACTTTTCAAAAACCTGTCATATTTGTTATCATGCAAATAAATCAACATTCATTCTAAATGCAACCTTTTTCGAACACTGATTACAATTTACAGACTCCCTCACTATCAGATGGACAAGAATCAGGTGGTTAAAACATAATTTGGCACAGCTTGCATCATTTGGTGAGGCGAAACCTCATTACGTCTGTTTATGCAAGCACTTCGTGCGAAATCAGTTCACCCAACAAATTTCCAGTGATGAATTCCACTCGGCCTTTATCTTGGACAATACGTTGTGCCTTCCAAAAAAGAAATATAACCGATCTACGCCGACTAGCATGTCAACCTGCTTAGACCAGATCCATTAGCACAGGAAAATTTTTCGCTAGTAAGCTCAACTGAATCGTTATATCCCCCTCCCTCCCCCGACTCGAAAACTCTGCATAAGATTGGTTTTGACGAATAAAACAGGTAAGCAATGGAATGCACAAGATCCCACCATCCTAAAAAGGGGCATTTCATCTTACCCAGTTTGATGCTACCAGTTTAGTAAGCGGACGATCCTACAGATATTGGTATTACAAGAAATTCACAATTACTATTTAATATCATGGGGGAATGGCGCACATAAGAGCTGGAAAACAATCTTAAAAAATTTAGGAACATCGTCTACTTGAACCTTTCTTCTGAATGTAAAACTGTCTTTTCTATAGGTTATCCTATTGAGAACGTTTCGCATATATTTCAACTTATCCTTTGGTCATAAATAAAAAACAGTCAGCATCAAGACCATCATAAATCGAAAAAAGAACCTCAAGAATCAAAAATAACTAACTGGAACAGTATCCATCTTCTGGTAAGAGGAAAGGCAACTGCAGCAAAGAGTTCTCCTCGAGTTGTACTCCAATTCCATCCTCTATGGCCATGCGATCGGCTTGTGTTTCCGCAAGCCGAACTACACTTTCAATGACTTCCTTGCTTATGGGTTCTTCTCCCACGTCGACAACCATATGCTCAAGCAGAAACCTCACCTGAACATGCACACATTACAGCATATTTTTGAGTGCTTTCCATGTTTAGTCTCTGATATCAGGTTGTTAAAGAACGACCAGAAACGGTCCACTTAGATTGCATTTCTCGAAGTATAACATCGTCCAAACCAGCCCAATTACACCGTTAGATAGAAAATATTCAACCTGGAGTCACTATAATATCGCAGGTTCAAGTATGACTTAATGCTTTGTTATAAAATTATGTGCTACTTTTCTGACATATCGCTTCCACAAATATTTCAATTTGCACCTCTCTGCAATCGACGTGAGCATCAGCTTCAGCTTGGCGAAAAATGTTGCAGCATAAATGAATTTCTGCACAGCTTTTAGTTTCATGTTAGACGAGCATGAAGTCCGTTTCTGATCGATATCGTTAATGGATCTATTCCTTCAGCTTTTAAACTGCGGCACAGTCGCTTCGATCTACACGACATTGCTGCTTTTATACATTAAATTTCTATTCGCAAATTGTAACTACCTGAACGCTTTGCTCCATTTTCTGGTCATGCTCACATACTTTTTTATGTTGTCCCATCCCGCGATGTTGAAATAGATAAAATAAATTAGACAACCATTAAATCGCCTATAGAACATAAAAAGGTCCAGAATAAAACAGCATAAAAAAGCAAAGCTAATAAAAAGTGCTACATGAAAAACCATGCACCCACCTGAACGCTGTTCAATTTGTAACATGTGGCGCCCAATGCTGTCACATCATCAACAGTTTTGGGTGTCGTAAGCAGGTTGACTGCTTGTTGAATCTTATCCATATGACATATCGCAGGTAGTTCCATCCCTTGCTGTTTCGCCCAACTATGTAAGTTGGCCAGTCGAGTTGATAGCCTGCATGATTACTAACTGAAGCCAATATTCGCAGCTAAGCTTATAGAAAGTATGAGAGTAGGTGGGAAGGTTTTACAACATATTGACTCCGATGGGTACTAAGAAGAGGATCAAGTGCTCAATAGTATAGACTTTTGATGACAAATCTTTTCTCAACTTTATATCGAAATGAATACCAAATATCCTAAAATTATACCTCACTCCAAAAGCAGTGCTGCAATATGGGGCACCAGCTGGTGAGACAAGCCAGTTGAACACTTCAGCACTAATGTAGAAAAAGAGCTGTGAGAATAATTGAATAGTGAGTGCCGCATTGACTCGATGTTTGCGCAGAACGTGAACCGCTTCCGATAATAACATTATTGTCTCATCTAAAACAATATTTGCTTAGTAGTGTCATAATGGAATATTTAATAATCACCGAATACAGTTAGAGCAAACGCATTGAATGTGGAATTAATCGCCGATTGAATCAAAACTCCTCATAGATACTCTTCAGGTAATTTCCACTGAAATTATTTCAGACTCTTATAGGAATTTCAATATAATCGTTAGCTGATGCTCAATAGCATTACCCTTTTCGGCGAAAAGTACCACAGCTATTTCCCACTTAAGGTAGTAAGCAAAAAGCTATATATGAACAAACAATATTCACAAAGATGAATGCTCTGAAGCATTTTCCCTCCGGCTAAATATTGATTACTGAAACAGTGACGATGGAAGAAAATTGTCCAAAATTTTGTTAAAACAAAACTACGTAGTAAATCTTTGAGGATAATTTTCGAGTCAAATATCGATGGTGATCGAAACCTAATCTCAAAATCATAATCGGAAGATTAAAGAATGCTTTGCACTCGCTGCAACAATCACATCGGAAAATCTCGCCACTTTTGCAAAGATATCACGAAATGAATTCAACCAACGAAAAACAACATACTACAAGCAGAATTGTCATCAAGACGACAATCAATAAGCGATCCGATAGCACGACGTAAGTCATCCTTGAATGATCCACTCAATAAGTTAAATGAGCTCTCCACACATTCAACGAGTAATTGCTGTGGAGGACCTTCGGTCATTGTTTGCAAATCCATATCCTTAAGATTACCTTTCTAATCCATTTATCTAATTCATATGGAATAAATAATTGACAGTGCATTGCATCGATACATTATGAAAACAAATCATGATTTAATCCAGCATACCTGAGAAATGTGCTTCATGCGAATCCATCCAGAAAAATCTCATTAAACAACAAAACCGTTTAATTCTAGTGATAGTGCATATCAACAGTTTTCTTCAGCTTTTCATACCTCACCTCCTTGGTGTGTTCAAATGAACTATTATAACCACTTCTGTTTCATTGACTCAGCATCCACCTTCATTTTTATATGCAGTAAGTCAACAAACGCTTATCTCAAGCGAAGATGCGTAAAGCGATATCTTTAATATTATAAAATAATCTAGAAAAGAGGTATTTTAGCAGCTGTCAGCAACGCTCAAGGAAACTGATATCAAATGTAGTGAAAATATTGAAAAGATTGATAAGCAGCTAACCTGCTTTAAAAAATTCAACATCTCGCTTGAGTTAGCCATCCAAAATGCGTAGAGCTCTTTTCTTAGGCTTCGCTCCTAAAATCACTTATATAAAGGACAAACAGTATCTACGTAAGCACCGATGTGGCATTAGTCGTGTGCTAAGTAGCCGTACTAGAACCGTATGTATAATATCTTATTTCTCAAAAAATTAAAAAGATCCAAGTCATAAAGGCCATGGAAAATGACCAAACGAAGCAGCATGAAAAAGAACTGCAGTTATTTTGGCCTAAAAATTAAAGCTTTTAGAGAATCGCGAGTGCATATAGCATTATTTAATTAAAACATATTTCAACCAAGCATCATTTTACAGCAATCGATCTCCTAATATCGTTAGCCGTCTCCAACTGCACAGCAGATGGACAGCGATTCATGTAAAGGTTCATGTAAAGAAGGGATGACTGTGAGATGGATTTTTCCAAAGTTTTTTTAAATAAGGCTCATAAAAAGCAAAAGAAGTCGAACGTTACCTACTTTGGGTATCTGACAGACCTCATAAAACTATCAAGTGATGTCTACATGAAATAACCACACTTAATTACAACTCATACGTATCAGAAAACTTGAAAACAATGAAAAACACAACAGTGAGTACAACATCACAAAGAATGAGAAATAAAATCACGAAAGCAATGAATTCACCGTATGCAAAGCACGGATCCGTTGGGCGATCTTTACCATGAACATGCGTACCGATTGCGCACACCGTTCCCTTAAGGGACGCTCGCCCGCGACTAATCTCTGTCGAACGACCATATATACGATAAACGCTGGTGCCAACTTGAATTGAAGTGTTCCCGCATAATCGCTTAATATATGTGAAAGAAGCTCGTCCTCCGCTGCAAAGTGAAATTCAAGAACAGAATCAAAAAGTTTCCGCTGGAAATTAAAAACCAAAAGTAGATATTTTCTGCATAATATCCGCGTAGATAAACAACCTTTAAAATAGCCATTCCCTTCATCTGGTTGATTCTTTAAGAACAGTATGTTCGCTGAGAGCTGAATCATGCCGGAGATGAGTGCCTAGCCTCATTTTGGCCTCAAATCGTTTTTACAGTGACGAAAGCTTTCTCGCCTACTTCAATTCTCTAATGAGCTTCATTTCGTCACTCAATACTTTGCTGAAAAGCTTTGCAGCTATAGTTTCAAATTGAAGCTGACGTTACTGACGTAGTATCTTTTATATATAACGAGATGGAAGCTCGTTCTTTAAGCTCATGCTCCATTAGCGTCCATGAAGACTGAACAAAAGCAGTTGAATGTAAGTACAGTGTTAGAAGTATGCTTAAACACGATCTGCTGTCAATGAAGTAAGTATAAAGTCATCATACAGCAATACTTGTGAGAATTTTTCAATATATGTTTACACAATGTATACGTATAAACAGTGCACATGCAGGTGCACACGTTTGTATACATGCATATGTACGTCATATATATAGTGGACACCAAAGAAACCAAAAAAATCACCATCTTCCGGAACCTTAAGAAGAGCCGGAATTTCTTCGGAGGAGCTTGATGCCTGTACATCAGTTCTTCGCTGAGATGTCGAAAAATCGGGCGTGCTTTCAAAATTGTGGCCTTTGAGCGATGACAACCTGAAAAAATTCCATGGAATAAATGCCACTAAAAACGGACAGCAGAATTTCTGAGGTATCACCAAAGATGCAAAACCATGCGCAAGTTCTCTCTCATGTTGGAGTTGCCGCTCATCCACAATTATACAAACATTGCGAC
This sequence comes from Baylisascaris procyonis, assembly GCA_037389465.1. Taxonomy (NCBI): domain Eukaryota; kingdom Metazoa; phylum Nematoda; class Chromadorea; order Rhabditida; family Ascarididae; genus Baylisascaris; species Baylisascaris procyonis. The sequence goes on along the minus strand of JAZARR010000088.1, from coordinate 3,101,455 downwards.
GTTGCAGACCACCCATGTAGAAAAACAAAAAGGGCCCGACGATAAAGTGCGTAACAAAACCAGCTGTCATCTCAACAAGCGTTTCACACTGTTTATTTCCCTGGTGTTGATTAATACGAGAGCACTTCGGATGGACGAGTCCGCGGTAGAATCTTAAATCAGTTTAATTTCTTCCTTTCATCTCGGCTCTGAGACAAATTTTATAGGCCATTTCGCTAGTAGCTAGCCTATTCAGGATCGTGCAGCTAAACCTAGACAAAGAACATCTATCAAATGCATTGATTGTTTTTTATTATGCATGCTTTTCCGCTCTTCATCACATTAGAAGCAAAGGCGTTATAAAGTTCCCGAGACTATAATACTGCCTTCCTTTTTGTGGAGAAATAAAGAAAACTTTGCACTGCTTTTGACTTTAGTTTATGACTTGTAAAATTTGGTCAGCAAATAGATTAATGACGTGCAATATTATTCTAAACACAATCACTCAACGAGCACCAAATCCCTCTCCTCCCCATAATATTTCTAACACTTAAATGCATCTTCATTAATAACGAAATTAAAAAGGAACGGAATAAAAAACTTGGTCGTTGCATTTTATCGGGTTCCCTCTCAAACACTTATGCGCCTACCTTGAAATTTCTATAAAAAGCGTTTTTAAACAACACCTTCGACAAAAAAGGAGCAGAAAGCAGTATTGTAAATTAACAATAAAATGCACCAAGCTTGCGAAAATATTAAACCGCGTGACTTCTTCGTGATAATTCAATTTTGCCTCTTAACTGATGCATTTTCAACAATGACCACATAATAAAGGAAATGATTTGCAACTAAAAAACAAAAACAAGTAATGGCTAATTATAGAAAGTTTCGGAGTAGTTACGCTAATGAAGCGCATAAAAGGTTAATTTTAAAGATGCAAGATAAAATGGAAATAAAAGAACTCGATGAGAACAATCACCGAATAGTGAAGTATTGCCGTTAAGGTGACGCAAAAGCTACCTAAATTTTGCGCTATAAAACACAAACAAGCGAGCAGATCCATAACGAATTAACAAAAATGGCATACAACTGAAGATTACATAAAAGAGATTTAAAAAATTATCAACAGAATGATTGAAAAGAGCAGAAAACTTCGTGGCGTCATAACAATATTACGCGACCCATTTAGAACAAAATACCTTCGTATACCAACTTCGTGAAATAAGTACATTAAAATAATTCGAGACTCGAAGGTAAATTCAAACTCGCAGAATAGTTTTCCCCATTACTCCTCATTCTTTTTTTTTTATGAAAATAATCTGATTTCACTCATTAGCAAATTTACTGCGATAGTTATGAAAGTGAGAGCTAAGATCTTTACCAAAAACTATTTCAACTCTAATACCATACTACTATTTTGTTGGCTTATTACCTGTAAAAGTACGAAAACCGAATAAAAACTAGAAAAAAATATTTGATAGGTGGAAACTATACTAAGCGAAAGGGAATAAAAAAAATGATAAAAAGCATAAACGTTCAAACATTTCGAATAGTAGAATAGCTGCAGAAATAAGAACCAATGATCTACAAGATCGTGAATTCAACAAAGTTCCATAGATACGAAAAAACACATGCAAGAAAAATTCTGCGAGAAGAGTGTTTTTTTTACTTTGCGATGCACTTTCACAATAATTAAAAAAAAGGTGGCAAAGTGGCAAATGTTTATTATTATCGCAACTGATTAAGAATTTGATATCTTGACCGTTCCGAGCTTATCTCAAATTCCAAACTGAAGATATTTGGTTAAAGTAACGCGAAGTGACGGTTATATAAAAAACTGAAGCGATAAGATGTTAAGCAACACACCAAACAAAAAGACAGCGAATGGATATGTAGATAAAATGCAACAGGGTTAGCTCACATATTGCTGAGGTAAGCAGGTGTGACTCTTTGCGATGTATCGCGTAAATCGCACATTGAGCCATGCAATGGCTCATATTGTTTAGCTGCACCAAGTCGCCGTAAATCGACTGTTGAACGTGAGATACTCGATTGCCGCAGTGATCGTGGCAATGCGGATAACGCTCGAACGCTACCATCAACACCGAATGTTGTCTCCATCGAAACGCCACTCAACACTAATCTGCTTAATAAATGTCCTTATCGCGTTCATAATTGAAATACATTCAACCACGATTTATATTTCTCTATGCGTTATCGTCTAATCGACGCTTAGAGAATATAAGCACAATAAAATACGATCAACGTTATGATGCCTAAATGTCGATAACATTTCGAACGCAATACAAATCATTTTAGGTAAATGCAAAAACATCGAGTAGAATTCGACAAAACTTCACTTAGCTAAATAATTTAGCTAGCTAAAATCTAAGGCTTTGAATGATCTCATTATATGATGCACTACAATCAAAAACCAATTGACAATTACGTTAATACACTGAATAATAATGTCATTTATATGTTTTCATAGATGAAAATTGACAAAATTTACCACCGCTATTTTATAAAATGAGGCAAATGAAATTGAAAATTGTACTTCAACTCATTCAATTAGTATGAATATTCACTTTTGATTCAAAGAATTCTATAAATTTATAAGAGAAGCGAATACCCTCACAAGTGAACGGAGTATAACAGATTACGAAAATTGCTTCACTTTAAAAATTTCCCTTATAAACAGCCCCTCGCCCTCCTTCCCGGCGTCTTTCTCATTAGCTAACATAACGGCAGCTCAATGCACGAAACAATACTAATATCATGAACGGAAAAAAAGCTAGAAGAGCCGAAATATGTGAGAGAAGATAAACAATTTTTCAAAGTTAAAGCACATCCGGTTAAACCGATAGAGGCAATGAAAATGACCAAAAAAGAATACGATGAAACAGCCAGTTCATTTCGATGTTTTTAAATATCTTTTACTCCAATTTGAAGGCAATAAAATGCTGTTATAACTACTAACTGCTATTAAAACTATTAATTATACATAACCTTAGGATTACTTATTAGTTTACTTATAACGCTGAAACGCTAAATTAGAACAGTGTTGTAGAAAGTTATGTCAGTAATGCTAACGTTTAAATGAGACAATTTAAAGCATTCATATAACTAAACAATGAATGAAAAATTATTATTTAGTATTACTGAGGTTAACATGTATCTCAATGTGTATTTAAATTAAGCACAAACGGATCGAAAAAAATTTGATAAGCAAAGAAAAGCAGGAAATGGAAGAGCGCATGCATCATTCAGTACAACAAAATGAAATGTGCAACAAGGAGGTGCTCAGTGGAGGAGATGAGGCTGATTCACGCGAGAAGCGTGCCGCCTCCAAGCGTCTCGTTTTGTCAACATAGTGACACACAAGCACAATACTAAAACGCCATTCCGATCACACTATGCATACATACCTTACTTAACCATTATCGTAACGATATACATACTTGCCCTTATTACCTGATAATCTTAGGGTAAAACTTGATAATTCCTAGATGCTCGCTTCAAACATAGGCATACTCAACGCCGAGGCATCACTGTTCTTAAATAGAATCTACTGACATACTCATAAACCACTTTCATCGATCAATTAACATGAAACGGCCATAAAGAGATAGCAGAACGCAAATCCTGACGTAGACAACAGTACTACGCTATAATGAGGTTATCCGGAGAAGGGGCGCGGATGAGGAGGATAATGAGGGGGGGGGGGGGACAGAGGGAAAAATCCAAGTACCATACTTTTATGTGAATTACAATCAAGTACGAAATAACATCCGTTCCATCTCCAACAATAATTTTTCAGTGCATAGGTGACGTTGTACTACGATATTTGACAACACTGCGAGCGAATCGAAAGAAATTGCACCAGTAAAAACACATAAAAATACGACAATGAAAGCGTTTTCAAAATGCTTCATATATTTGAAGTGAAAGATGTGATACAATAATTAATAGAAGCAAACATATGGAGAGAATCAGTCATAGAAAGCGCTCATATAAATACTTTGCTTTATAGTTGCATATATAAATACGCATGCAAGCGAATAAAAAATGAGAAAAAAAAAAACAACAGATAACAGTGACATAGCAGGCTAATGTTCATAATGAACATTTACCGGCAGTGCTATTGATGCGCAAACAGAACAATATTAAGAGAGGATGTATACCTCCGACAGATAATAAGACATCAAAGTCTGATAACGAGCAATATGCTTTGATAATACAATAGAGAAAAAAAACAGCACAAACCCTTATCATTGCAGCAGTGACTACTTACGATTGACAAGCAATGCAAAAATAAAAGATACCTTCTGAATCAAATAGACTGCATCGGCGCAATTTATATTTTCCTTTAAGTTATCGCTAATAATTCCTTACCTCGCGTTTTCTAACTGAATGGTCCGATGTGTTTTCTTTATTGTAAACATAATCGACAGCTGATGAATCAACCTTTTATGGGCTTCAGTAACTCTCCCTCACTCATCTCTTCTCCTTTTCAATGAATTTATGATGATTTATTGGAGATACAAACGAGAAAACGGATGAACGAAAATTTTTTTTTACTAAAATGAAAAAAGAAATTACCCGGGTTCGTTCGTAAAATTACCCAGACTCGTTAAATTCGTTTCACAGCGAACACCATCCACTGAGCATATTTTAGGTACCTGTAAACATACCAGTGCATCATTTAAAAGGAACTCATCGAAATTGGAAATTTTCGCATAACGTTTTACAAATTTAACACAAAATCTAAACATTCAACAAGTTCCCACTGCTCGCTACAACAGAATCTTATTTAACGCCAACAAACAATAAACTCTTTCCTCTAAAACTATATGAACTGTACACTTAATTAACCTTTAAGTGCCCTTTCAAATACAAAAGCCATACTTTCTCATCATTCCCAAGAATAACGCGCTAAAAAAGCCAAGTAGGATAATCTTAATCCAAAATAATAAACTCAATGCATAATTTCGGTCGATAACAAGGATATAAAGCCTTCAGCAAATGTTTTAAAAAAACAGTTCACATAATTTATCAACGACCAACTCTTCTAGCTTCAGAGCTTTCAGTCAATCGCATCTTTCCCATACAATTCACCTATAAACGAAATTCTTTTCAACGTACCCGGTCGAAATATTGGAACATATGGATGCGTCCAATAGTTATTGTATCACCATTTTTCAACATTACTGTCTCACGAATCATCTCACCATTTACCTAAAAAAAAAGCTACATTACTGTTCACATTCATTCTTGAAGTATTGCCGCGTCTAAGCCACCTTAAAATTGCGCCTTTGTTGCTCGTTTAAGTGACAGAGAGTCCTAAATATCTTTCAGTTTTTCAATTTAAAAAATCATCTCAACAAAACAATAGACAACAATCTCAGAAAAAGCAAAACCCATTTCAGTTCATCAGTTATTGAAATTAGTACTCTAATCAACAGTAAATTTCAAGACTCAATGTACGAAATTTAGATTTGATTTGAGACCGAATTTGGATGTTTGTGATAATGGATACGATAAATGGAGGTTTTAATTTGATGACACGAAGAACTTGAAATGAACAACTGCAAAAAACTGAACACAGGAAAAATTCTCGAACATATAAAGGTATGACTACCTATTCTTTTAGTGGCCCGGAAATCACCAGTTTCGATGGCTTGTAGACTCCCTACTCTTATAATTTCTAATGATATGGTTTAAGGTATTGCAAATTTCATCTAGAAAGTAGTTTAAAGAATTTGCCAGTTCTCTGTTATGGAAAAATTTATGACTTTTCTTTTATTCACTTCCTATCTATAAGCAACAGCGAGAACGATTTCTTAAGTAGGCGATCAGATCTAGCGGATTGCTAAAGAGACCAAGTCTCCTGGCGGCTGATATGATCGAATACCTCTTATTTTCGCCGATCACTTTTTCAGATTTTATTTAAAATTTACTGCATTTCAGCTGCAACCCATTAAAATATTCGCTTTTTTCGCCAAATATTCTAACTTCCGGTCTGACAGTCGCCCCACATATAATCAAAATCACATTAACGAAAATGCAAATGGTCCTTCCACTAGCAGAAAGTTCTTTATCAGTGCCTTCTCCACTATCTAATTGAAACTGGAACAAGCACAAATGTTAAAAAGCGAAAGATTGCAAGTGCACAGTTCACAACCGATATCTTTGACACCACCCTTTTTCCAAAATTGCGACGTCCTTCGAGATCCTCACTGTTTCTGCTTATTTTCCGTTAACTCTTCTCTCGAATTCCTTTTTTTTTGAGAAAAATTGCACATTACTATTGGCAAAAGCTGGGATTTTCTCTTGAGGATCCACCTTCATTCTCTTCTTTCTTTAAAATTGCAACTGAGGTCACTTCTTCCTTCCTCCTCTCCTCATTCTCAAATTTCCTCAGCATCTATCCCCGCCTTTCAAAAACTCGTTGAGTCGACTTAAGTCAATAAATCAACAGGACCCTCGAGTAACACCTTAGTGGTTGCCTTCGCATGTCAACATTCTAACATCACAATAGAAATAAAAATTTCTCAACATTGTATTACCAGCAAAAGTTATCAAACCAGAGGGCAACTAAACGTTTGATGTTCACCTTTGCTTCCGTCACGCATAGCAATAAGAGGAACTCAATACCTCGATAAGAGCGTTGGGCACCGAAGGTGTTATTGTGACGACTCCTGATGAAAACGTTATGGCAGCATGGCGTGGCCAAACCAACTCACCACCTAGGAGAATATCCACTGACTGCGCGCTTCCAACCTCCGTTACACCGTTTTGAAGCATTAATGCATTCCTTTCAGCAATTCTGCCTCCCTCTGCAACAGTCATTTCCCTATGGAATAAAGCATTTATCGAAGTAGAGAGCACTTCTATAAAGGTGCAAGACACCTGTATTCCGCTACCCATCGGATCAAACACAGCAAACAGAAGCTCTAAAAAATGGATAGCCCGAAAAGATCTATCAAAACGTCAGGTAGAAAGGAAACCAAGAAACGAACATCAAGAGGAAATCAAAGCAAAAAATACTACATGCAGGTACGGCCTCTAATTAATTTCAATTGTGAGAAAGAAAAATTGCAGTTCAAAAGTGCGATTTCAACTGACATCCTATAATAGATAAAAGCCATGAAATATAGAGCATCATACCGAGAAAATTTCGATCCACAATTTTTAGGATACATTCATTAATAAACGTAAGCCTACCAACAGCTATTTACGAGACAAAGGAACGACAGCAGCTGCGAACAGGTTGTTGGCAATATTAAATGGGTCATTAAAGAATAAAACCGGCTTCACAAGTAGCAGCGATGGAGAGTTCATTTGGCCAAAAACTTATTGTTGCCACAATAGAACTTTTGCTTCATTACACAAGGATAAGCCAAAAGTATGCACAAACACAACAAACTAGATCGTAACAAGAGAAAGAAACAAAAAAAAAAAAAAAACGCTGCAGCGCTCTTTCTAAAAATCGTTAATAGACCCTTGTCAACGATCACATATAGAAATCGATGAAGATAACATATTTTCTAATGAGCTATTCTTAGACTTTAAAAATTCAATCATATTTGATCGGCGGAGCGGTCGTTCACAAACGATTCGTGAAAAATTTGTGGAAACTCTAGATAAACTGTTTTTGTGGATAAATAGGGATTTGAAAAAATCAAAGTTTTAACCCGATCTTATTGATAAGAGGCAAGGATGAAGAGTATATTGTGACGGTTGAGCAATTCCATGTTGTGGCAATGGAATAAGATTTGCATATGCAGATGTGGATGCATTGTGCATCGGAGTTGGAGGGATCAAGCTGTGATGCCGTCGTGGTCGTACCAAGAAGATCACATCCGGTCCAAGATTTAATAGTGGGTATTCATTATCACCTACATAGTGCTCACAGCTACCATCCTCCAGTGTACGAAGATCGCTCAATGAGCGGGAGATTTTGCATGAGCTCGGCAATTTTACCTGCAATAGAATTTTCTTCCACCTCTCCTGCCTACAACACCTGATTGCAATGACGTCCACTAAATTTTATTGCCATGAACTAAATGCCCTAGCCACTCTTAATCTCTGGTTAGGCATTTCTTTTCTTTGTGAAAACCATTCATTTGACATACAGTACTAAAAAGACATGAATCCTGATGATCTCACCATAAATTCAACTTTAGAGGATCTGATATCAATTGAGAAATTTTCTAGAAAATTATTTCAGCATTTTCAGTCACTCATATGTTGCTAAGAAAATTGGCCCATTTCACATCTACAAATGTTCTTTCATTCAATAACGACATTCCAAAGCACCAATCCTTTGTTCCTTAGATGTGCCAATACGCACACACCCTCTCGACCCCTCCAACTTTGTTCAAATCGTCGGACATTCACGCGGGGAAAGACGATCACCAAGAACTACGTGTGAGAAACCGTCACTTATATAGACCAGTTAATTGAGATATTGAGTAAAACGGTCTAAGTGATGTATCCTCTACCTGGAACAGCTGACTATATATCAACGCTACCTTTTTAGCACAGACAGCTCCAGCTAAATCTCTCAGGGTATTCCAGGCTAAGCATGCAAAATTTTGATATCATACTTTTTCGGTTAGAGAGAGAGAGAGAGATCCAATGCACTCGTAATCGTTTGAATGAGACCATCAATTAAAGAAAAGTTAGTGGCCACACACATACACGCATAACCTCTGGGAATTACTAAGAGTTTCGTCTCACTATTCAAAGAAAAATGAAAACGAAGCATCACTTACTTGGACAAGTGCATAATCATTAGCGTTCTCTTTATCAAGTCCATATTTATCTAGTGTCTCTCGTATGATTTTACTCGCTTGATCTCGTATCGAGACCAATAGTGTCACATAAGGTCGACTTGGTTGCAGTTCGTATCCATAAACTTTCAAACTACCGCCTGAAATTCAACACATTTCATGCCTCAGAACGGAACGAATAGTCATCAAGCAACATCTAGATAACTTTTAGAGAACTAATTGCCAACTTCAGCACGCTTTTGTAATTTCTGCTCCATGTCATGGACATTTGCGCCCTAAATTGCTCAAGGTGGAAAATATTGGTGCAATATCTGTTCTGTGAATTACAGTAGGAAATGAAATTGCTACTCTACGATGCTCAGTGCAGAGATTATTTAAAAAAAAAACGCTCTCACCTTCCTTTTTATTTTACATGGAAATCTAAATTCTATTGTATAATTTTTTTTATCGATTCAACTTTTTCTAAGAAAAACAAATTCTCTTCTTTCTTATTGCTGCGCAACAATCATCATAATTTGCTGTAATTTTTCAATATTCGTTATAATTAACAGGAAATTATTTCTGCAATTATTTCTCGTTATCTTCTTTAATATACTCTCAAATATAAATTGATCATTTCGGCTATTAATAAATATTTCGTTGAATTAAATGATTAAATTAAATCATGAAAGAAAAAACCATAAACTCACCATGTCCCATTTCTTTTAATTTTGCTTCAAGTTTTCTCTCACGACGCTTCTTCATTACGATTTCTGGATTTGAAATTGTTCGTGTAAATGTTGTCGGAGGAACAGCTTTATATAGTTGTGCGGCTAATTCCTCCCTTTCTTGTGCAACCGCTGAAAATAAAAACCATTGATTATCACTTCAACAAAGCATTATCGCTTAAAAACAATATATATATATATATATATATATATATATATATATATATATATATATATATATATATATATATATATATATATATATATATATAATATTAAAAAACTTCAACACAACCCCCCCCCCTCTCCCTACATCTTCTCATCACTAAGAACCTGTTTTTGCTCATAGCACATAAAATATCCCCACCCTTCCGTATGTGTAGCCTGTGCTGTATGTTGACCTGTCGCCTAATTATGAACAATATATGCAATAAATAAATAAAGATAAAAGATAATTAATAATGTAAATTAATTGCTTCGTTACAATTCGTAATGGAGATTACTATTGCTCACTCAGCAATTCATATAGTTAAAGTTGATTTATCATTTTAGCAACGCCAAAATTGCTAAAATCATTTCGTCGACCTAGATGGAGAGAATAAAATAAAGTGGTTAATGAAAAAATTGGAGAGGCCCACAATGAAATCAACATTGATGCCCTTTAATATCTCATAAAGAGAGTGAAATGCAAATGTTGCAGCATTATTGCCGAATTATTCCGTTGGCTGCTATAGGTTCCCAATGCCTCAGAAAAAAGCCAACCCATTCTCCGCCTACGGCCTATTGTGAGTAATTAATAACCACTTTTCAAATTTATGCAGTAAGTAATGTGAAAGGCAAATCTACTATATTACTATCTTAGCTGAACGTATCATAGCTGAAAGTAGTCCAAATTGTTCAGAAAATTTTACAATAAACACTCATCTTTCTACAATAGTTACCGAGTTACAGGGTCCTCGAAATTCTAGAAGGCTTCAAAGATTGTTAGAAGTACCGAATGCCAACGTTAGTTGTCATCCTTTACCGCATTATGGATTCATAATTCTTATGTGTTTCTTCGAACTGGAGAGAGGTTAAAGGAGATGGGGAAGAGAGTATATCGAAATAATAAAAAGAGATCTGTTTTGTATAAAAGAAAAGTGACAAGAGTGCACCTCGTTGATGCTTCTTTTTCAGCTCCTTCTTCTCTCTTTTTGAAAAACGTTTCTGACTCCGTTTCAAATTGTCCTCGTTTTCATCATGGAATCGGCTACTCTGAAAAAAAAAAACGCAAGAGTGACTTCTCAGCACATGATCACAGCTGGGTTACACAGGCAAATCGATGCACGGTTGAGGGGTGGACAAAATTCCTAGACTGTAATTATAAGTGGACGCATAGAAAACTCACAAATCAGACACTTGCGCAACAATGAATACATCTGTCTTTCCCAACTCATTGTTAGCTTATGAAATCAACTGTATGAGATGAAGCATATAATGCCTCAGGGTTAAGATTTCCCTTCGAGGACCAAGCGTTTCGATAAACAGCTTGAAAGAAGCATAACAAAATGCTTTACCGAAGTAGGCAATGTTCTATCGTGCCTCCTAAGCAAAAAGCGTCCTTCCCGATCGTCCTTGTGCCAGTTTAACTGCACTAGTAGCGGTTTTTCATCAGGGGCTAGACATCGTTCCTCACCATTTTCGTGCACCTCCCATAAGGAATATTCTGGATTCGATAACCTGAAGATAATTGAGTAGCAATATTAATTGTCATCACACCTACTTCTACGGTAATACGGTACGTTTCATATTGTCACGATGGTCAAGAATTATCTACTACTAGTGGGCAACGAGACCCTACGTAGCGTGAGTGCAGACGCGCAAATTAAACATAACAAAGATCCGTCATAGACAATAAACCACAACCCATAGCATACATTCCCCGCACGACACCTACGATGGGCAACAATTTTTTCAACCAACTCAACATTTTTTTAACGAATCGGTAGGCAACTTAATGCGATATATGGCGATTGGATCAGATATAGTGGTAAATGAAATATGAAGATTTGGTCTTAACAAGAGTTTCTTAATCATTCATGAATCGATCACCTATCTAAAAAGATTGCAAAGGCACTTGGATGCGCCGGATCGATGCATATTGCCGCATAGATTATTGAGAAAAAATAAAAGTAAACAAAGCTAAACGCGAGACACTCTACAAAGCAAATAATTCGCTAAATTGCTCTGAAAGTGCAACATGAATTCGTTTCAAATTGTTCTTTTCTTAGTCAGAAATTGACAATGACTTATCCCAATCTTCATCACAAAGATATGGATATATAAAACAAACAAAAGCGAACATTTTCAAATCGGGATGAAATTTATCAACGAGTACGTCGATGACGGCACGCGTTGTCGCCGTGCTTGAGACACGAATACATTTTGTGGTGACCTTGTCGGCCGATTCTTGGAAATAGAACCTCATTACACCATGGATTTCGAGATCCTTCAAACACAACATTCGTTAGGCCAATCTCTCAAATATCCCTCTTAAGCTCATTATTTCAACAGTTCGTAAATTCGAGCACATAGGTGCACTGCTATATAGTGTATTCAAATATATGCATCGAAATCGACGAATGTTCAATAGGTTGAAGCATTCCCTGAAAACGATAGAAATGTCCCTTCAATTGCCGGCAAATCTACTTGTAAGATGGACAAATGCAGACAGATTGACATATAGGAGACACTGGTGTGATAACCGCTTTGTATCGATTTCTTCCCACATTCAACAGGATCCTTCCTGTGGGAAGAAAGTCAGGTTCCTGTTCCTTTTATGCTCAAGTCCGTGCAATATAGCATTTCAGGAAGGAAGAAGTGCACAGCGCAAAATGCTATGCTCTAGCTTCATTAGGCTTTTTCCAAACAAGTTGCATGAAATAAGATAAGCTGCAGGTAAACTGATATTATGCCCCCAAAGGAATTTTAGCCCATTATCCATCTTAACAGCGATGCACAGCTAAAGAAACGAATTGCATGCGACCACAAGAAATATTTGATAACCTCATGAACTAACGTACCTTGAGCAGTACAAACAATACTAACATTTTCCCTGCAGCAGAAATAATGTAGCATGAGCAGTAATAGAGAGTTCAAAGTAGAACAGAATTTCCTGCGCCATGTTTCTAACAAATATGCTGCGCTATTATCCACTGCTTATTATTGCGCTTAAATACGATTTATAACGTAAACATATAGCTGCACTATAAGAGGGGATGAGAGATGTGCATGTTTACATGGCACTAAATCATACTGAGGCATTTTCCTCATCTTTTCTCATCGACCAATTTTTTTCGAAACTTGAAATTTTCAGAATTTTCAGCGAAGTTACGCCTCAAAATTTTTTTCTTTTTTTTCATGTTCCGTTTCAAATTATTGAAATTCTAGGCGAAAACCACAAAACTGCATACCAATATTGCAATTTCTCCTCTGGAAATTTTCCTCAAATAGGAAGGAAATCATCAAGACAAAAACGAACAAATCTGCTTCGATATCTCCCAAGCAAAGATCTCCTCTCCGTGAGCACTAATTTTCATCCCCTAAACAACGTTAGTGAGATTATCGTTCTCTCTAAAAAAGGTCCGAACTAGAAGGAGAAATTTGGATTTTAAGAGAAAACTTCTTGCTGAAAGAACACTCTTTAATTCTTGTCAGCAATATTCATTTTCGTTCTCTTCACAAAAAGGCAAACAAACAAATTTCTTACCTTTTATTGCTAAAATAGCCCTATTGCAATAAATTCGAAGAGATATAAAAGTCACTGAAAGAGGCCAAAAGATGCAAAGCATTAAAGATTTCAAAAAGTTGACAAACCTCGCTGGGATAGCTGAGACTAAAGAGGTCGAGACGATTCTCATTCCATTGTTCGACGAGTCGCCGAAGTTGCTCACGCTCTGCAGGTGTCGCAACTTGACACGCCAACATCGGCATTCCTTCAATATCCACACATTCGTCCATATATGCACATACATGTATATGAGATATTCTACATAAGAATATACCCAAATACATACAGATAAGTTCGCAAACATCGTCCGACAATTACAAATACATGATGGCAACGCATAAACTATATATTAGCGTGGGCAAATTAACGATAGTGCAGGTTAGGCTTTGCTGCTTGCTTGTCAAAACTTCCGCCGATAGAAGGCAGGAGAGATGGGGATTGCATAGTGCAGAATTTGACTTCACTTCAGGCCTTAGCCAGATGCACCTCAGAATTTGCGCAACAAATTATGTTAAACTAAACAAACAGACTAGGTGACGCGGTGAAGTACCGACCCTGAAAAAAAACGCATGGGATGCCCCTATGGTTGCAAGATTTCTGGTTGCTAGCCAAGACACAAACTGCCTCGGATGGTAGTGAGGTTAAGGGATGGGGACGGTGGAGGTTAGAAGATGGAGGTGTGCAGGTAAAGGAGGGAGAGAGGGAAGGGATGCTGAGAGGGAAGGTCGATGCAAACGGCACGGCGAACTAAAGTTTGGCATCTTCGATGAGGACTGAATGAGAAGTTCATTTCGCGCTTAGAAAAGAAAAAACGTACAGCAGCGTCAATCCTGCATATATATTATAAGGAAGATTTGACAGTACTACCATATACATAATAACAGAAATAGTAATTCCTAGCTTGTAGAGGACGGTAAGCCTAAATTTTTTATACTCTAAGCATCGACCGCTTATTACATACATGTGTTCGAGGTACTATTAAGGTGAGGACTATTGAAGATCTTGTGAAGGTAGCTCCTATGGAGGTCTGAACTACTGAAACTTCGATCTCTTCTCTTCCTGTGGTTCCGATATAGTTTTACTTTCGCGTCATTATTAAACTTGCTAGCAATATTGAGACATTCAAATCATAAAACCATAGCCGAATGGATGCGATATAACCTATAACGATTAAAAAACATCTTATCAACAATTCTGCTTAGCTATCTGTAATGAGTTGTTGCGTAGCTGAGATCGATGCAAACATTAAACTTTTCAGATGAGATCATCTTCGCGACAAATGCGCCAATAGAGATGATTTCTTTTTTCAGTGCTACAATCATGAATGACCACAATACCATGTTCTATTGTTTATAAACCCCTTGCCTTTTCACAATTCTTGTCGCCGATATAAACTACTTACGCCGTCACTCCACGATAACTGTAACCAAGCACATTTCTTTCCTTGAGAGTGGACGAGGAAGCGCATTATTGTGAAGAGGGTTGTGGGTGTGCAAGGAAATATTCAAAACAGGTTCAAGTCACTCCCCATATGTGCTGTCATAGGAGTCTGAAGATAATAGCAATAAATCGACGTTGTAGGTGAACGGATGAAGCAGCTGTGAAAGCTGCAGCTATACAAATTCACTCTTACCTTGTACTGCAGCTACAAATTTCAACTTTTTAAAATTTGATTTGCACATGAATATAAAAATAATACTTCAAACATCCTAATTTAGATCACACAGTGGTTATGCCTATTTCAAAATTTTTCTGCGAGCATGAGTGCCCTTCTTCTAAGAGTGTAACTGTAAGCGTAGGACGATCTTGAAAAAGTTCAAAACCATAAGCCCCTAGCCTATATAAATGAGGATATACAGCATAAGCGTTGAGTTAGTATCGAGTAGAGAACGAAAACATTGCAACCAAAGAAATGCTACGGAACGCTTGCCAAAAAAAAATGAACGCTTACCCGTTGTGCAGAAGTCAACCTTCATCCCCTTTCCCCCATTTGTTATTCTAGATAACCTCTCCAAAGGTAAAATAATGGTAAAACAACAGTAGAAGAGAATCATATAGGGGAGCGGAGGTGGAAGGGGTAATGCAAATAGGAGATTACTTTCCCTCTCACACAATGAAAACAGCATAAAACTACCGCATGACTTCTCAAATAGTCGCCAATCAGTCATTACAACCAAAAATTTTGATGAGCAATCGAACGTTTCAAAAAAAAAAAAGTGGAAAAATCAATTCGTTTCGTCAATCTCACTTAGTGAATTTAGAAGAGCAAAGCAATGCTTCTTTAGAAGGATTTTCACCTCATTCCACTCACCTGAGCTTATTAACCACCTGCTAGTCAGTAAACTATGATTGAGGAATATTTTAGAGTCTTATAGGGTATTTGTACTCCATCCCATTCTTGGAGCTGTGATCGCTCTTTGAAGATGTGTACAATGGTGGGATATTCGATTGAAATCTGGCGTGTAGCAATTTTACTCCTGTCTTTTTCTATTCAAAAAACAGAGTCTACATGGTTCTGCAGGCCATTTATAACTTACCCTGTATACGTAGATACCAATGGAGGTGCTCAGCTAAAGCAGATACACATGATGATAAAATATTAAGAACAAAGTTCCATTTGAAGCAATTTTTTATTCACTGAAGAGGCGGAAATTTTGATAAACGTTTTCTTCAAAAAAATACAACTATCTGCTGCAAGAAGTAAAATGTTGTAAAAGGAATGCGACCTCGACGGTGACGAAACGTTCAATGAGGGTTCAATGATATGTGAATTAGCAATACAAATCGCTGAGGTTATATACATATAGTTTATTTATCTACTTCAAGAGAAAATCTAAGAAATATGTGCATATTTCAAAAGGAGCACCGGAAGCGTTCAATTATGAACGCTAAAAAAGAGATATGAAATAATGGTATCATAAAAAAGTGTGCGCATGAAAAACCCATCAAATAATACTCAAAATGTTTGAATACAACACTTTCATAGTCATAAAATTGACCATACATGGGCACACCGAATCGGTGGACACTGATACATAATAATATGCACCGAACGAAAAATAATGTGTTAAAATCTTATCATTATTGGCTTATGAAGCAAAACACACTTCAAGAAGTTTGAACGACCCTCTTCTTTCCATCTTCTTGGATCATCTTTTATGGGCTCCGATTGTAGCAAAATGAGGCACTTTTCTACAGTAACGGATTCCCTAATAAAAGCGAATCTCCCAATTAAGACGATACTAGAGGAGACCACGAATCAATGGGGATTGGGTAGGATGAAGAGACAACAACTTCAAATATCACCTGCATATTATAACGAATCTAACAAATATCACCTATACGAAAATGAATTCCGAACTAGAGTGAAGAACGACTCCTATAAGTACTTTTTGGTGGCGGCTATAGTCAACTATGTGAGGAGTTTTTAAGAAATACAGTCACAGGAATGCTTCAAAACTGCTCAGTGTAGCAATAGTTACTGTTACAGTAGCCAACTAATATAACCCCCACATGCTTCATCCTTAAGCAAACACCGAGAGCAATTGGCGTTTGATGCACTTGATTCGTTAAATGTGTTGATTAGGAAATATAAAGTTACAACAACGCACTCCTTCATATGTTGTGCTGAAATAAACTTTAGCAGAAAACAAAAAGAAGAAAGAAACGATCAGCGATCTGCGATGAAATTGTCACCTCATCATGAGATACGAAGAAAATTTGAAAGCGATCCTCAAAAATCGAATTCAGTTCGCTTCCGCTGAATTTGATACCGCAAATGTTTTTGAAAAAAAAAAAAAACCTGGAACTTTACCGAAAAAACTATGAAATATTATTCCCACTTGATGAAAAAAATTATTGATGTTCTATAAGCAAGTTCTCACTAATATATAGATAATAGCATCTCGCAGAAAAAAAAAAAAAAAAACGACATGCTTAATAATAAAAAAAAACCTTTCCGCATTAATACATTTTGCTTCATCCAATAATACACAAAATAGCATCCCGTCAAAAATAATTGTGACTTAGAAAATGTAACACAATAAGTGAATAAAAATAAATAATAATCTCTTTTAAATGATGCGTAGAATTTGTTGGAAACAATGGAACGATTTGAAAATAATAATTTAAAAAAAAAACGAGATTGAAAAAAATGGAATAGCGAAATGAAAATTTTCATTATTAGACAACTCAATCTTTTTTTTTTTAAGACGTAACACCACGTATAACACAACCTATCACTATTCCACCACAGTTAGCAATTTTTAAGATAACTCATTCTTCAAGTATCGCTGTTAAAATTGACATAAAACATAACACACTCTGGTTTCTTCCCTTTTTTTTTTTTTAAAGAACGATGAGAGTTTTTGCGCTACAACTCTGTCAGTAAAAAGTTCGTTAAAATTTGCTACATTCTACAACGATTTCAAGAATTGGCTAAACTCGCAAAGTTTTATCATGTCTATCTAATCGAAATTTTGGCGCAACAAAATAGGTGATTGATGTCCATCCGACGAATTAAATGTCCAACCAGCTCCCATCTCCCACATAAATTTTATTTTTTTACTGCTATAGAGGAACAACACTGTGTTTCACAAACGCAATGATAGGAAGTAAGATAAACTCGTTTGCAAAGAAAACCTCAACAAAGCGGTGAGTGAATACCCAATGATAGAGCAGGAGCAACGCGCATGAGAGGAGGAGAGGATGCTCCATCCAAAAGTGCCAAAAAACCCCAAGCCAAAATTGTTATGATTTAGATGGTTTTCGATTCATTTTTCTCAAATGACCGTTAAGCGCTGGAATTGCATTTATTATTTCTTTGTTCGTTGTCCAGTGTCATGATCGCTAAAATATTACATCTTCAACTCCCCTTTCCCTCCTCCTCACCGAACAAAAATGATGTCTATGCGCCTGTACAATGTCTCAGAGCTGTCTTCAAATACAACGTCAAGATCGCTATGCGCAACCGCATCAAGCATGCCGGTCACTTTGGTTACTCGGAGTAACTTCTCCCCAAGTAGTGCGCACAGATATCGTACGCGTTCAGCGGTTACATAGCAAACACGCTAATAAGCTGATCTGATGCAATCGATGATCGACCAGAGAGAAGCGTCGCTACGAGTCGAAGCCTTTCTGCAGCTCAATGATACGCGCACACAGTTTCTGTGGGTCATTCTCGTTGGGATGCGCCTCCATGACCGCAATTACCGCTGCCTCCGGGAAAAGTTGACACAGAAGACCCTGCAGACGAGCACGATCGTCTGTACATGGATTCATCGGTTCGGTACGGCATCTAAAACAAGCAATCACAGATGCTGCTCATCCTATCATTAATCAACTATCGCCTTCGGAGAGACAAACGAGATAAACATTCCTCTACCTCATTATAAAACAACATCAAACGCAGCCAATCTAATCTCACATTCATACAATCCCTCCTATAGCGTCTGAATATGACGTCTCGAGACTAATCAGCACCGATCGCGTTCAGACTTGCAATTAGCCTTGCTCATTTCATGTGGAAAAACAAGCAAAACAACAATAGACTTTCGCCTAAGAATACAAGCAGTTAATAGCAATGAAGAGAAAATGAAGTGCTCACCGGGTCAATGGACCAACACTCAGCTCCGATTCTCCCCATACAGCCGTCGATGGAGCAAATAGATGCGAACTGTTTGAAGAGAGCTCAACGCCTGCAAACGATGCATTCCGTTTCCATAAAACTATCTGCATACTGCTGCACACACAGCAAGGCGAAATCGAACCGCAAGCTTTTTCTTAAGTTTTAGGAATGCCAGATGAAAGAAAACTCAGTGAAGTGTTGCTTGTATTTGCGAGATTTTTTCGATCCAAAACTTGGGAAAGGACTCGCATACCTGTACTTACTGAGTACATCCAACTCCTCTCATTTCCTCCTTGTTAACACTAACAGATCCCTGTCATCGCAACCGACTACATCTGTCAAAAAACGTTTACAGCAAGAAAAACGTCAATGATCGGCTAGCAGAACCTCAATTCAGTAGCTCAGCCATCCCAAACAACCTTTACTAGCGTAAGACTTAGCATAGCCAGAAACACTGAGACATTGGGTTATTAAAACAACCTGCAATTGAAGAGTCGGTAAGCGGTACAAAAACGGAAGGCACAGGTCGGCGCACAAAACAGTCGTTGACGAGGCTACGCACCGAACTGCTACGATCGCATGACTGCACACTACCATCATGACACGATGGTGCCACCAACGGTGACGGCTGACGCACCGGTGCTGAGAGGTTTCGACTGAGGGAACAATGCGCTGCCCATCCAAATGAAATCTGTGGCCTGACTACGCGTTCTTCCGTTCGATGTACTCCAGTAACGCCCAAACAGTTCGTTGCACCAGTTGCCTATATAATACATTAAAAAATACCTAGAAATAATAACAACAATCACAGTAATTGCAATAACGAACCATAAAATGCAAAATCCTTATGCACTAAACAATAATGGGAAGTGAAAAAAAAAGAACTTTTTTGAACGGCAGCAAAACGAAATGCATTCAAAATTAAATTTTCTGGAACGAATGGTTAGAACTCAATCGGTGTCCTATGACAGATGAAATCGAGGAATTACCACTCATTGTTGCCCTTCCCATTTTGACAACTCTACCAATAATTCATTACAATCCCATTAAGTAAGTCACCGCCAGCACCGTCATATTTGCAGCCTTGTGCTAGAGAAGCAATACCAGCAAGCGAAAAATTCTGCTCAGTTGAAGAAACTACATTATCATTCACCAAAAAATCTAATAAAGAAGAGAGAAAGATGAACGACAAAAATTAAACGATGTTATTTCTGTGCAATGATTACCTAGCTGAAATGTCGTATAAATGCAACATAAAACTTACCACAATTTCGTTGAGATTCTTATGCGAATGAGCTCCATCCGGCATCGAGATGTTGAGACTTTTTGTTCGAGCGATCGCCGAATGTCCAGTAGTTTCCTGGCTAACGCTATCGCAAGGCAATGAAGGACCTCAAGTGGAAGAACGTGATCACTCATAAAAAATTAATGCGTTCATTTCTAAACAAAACGATACGTGACGATGCACAGAACACTTTATGGTCATATGATTTATGTGTGGTATTGCATTGTCCCCAGTTATTTCCTCATGCTCTGCATTTTTTCAGTTGATTGCGAACAGTACCGTAATGAACAAAAGAACACCTCCAACTCGAATGAAATCCATTTACCTGATCTCGGGCACATATTCTACAGGAAAGAAGAAAAGAATTCTGACTTGCACCGCTTAAGAGAATGAGCGACAGTTAGCATAGTCCCATTTTCTAACCGTTACACGAAAATGGCAGCCTTTACAGTTGAACTGAGCAACCAAAAAATTTCTAATGGCCAAATATTTTAGAACTTTAAATTCAAATAAAATAATTCGAACTTGCTTGGCCTCTACTGCTAAAAATTACGAAATGCGTGGTGTGTCTCATGCAGCGAAATTGGGAGCTCGCACAAAACCACAAAACTCCTAACATCAGGCGATATGTCCTCCATAATTTAAAGTTAAGATTAAAACCCGATTTGCCTCGCAAAGGTCGAATTTCATAGACAGAGATAGAATAGATGCAAACTCCCCTGGCTGCTATTCAAAACGACTGCAAACAGTAAGCGGTTGCTCAGTCGAACAACAAACATGTTGTGGAAAAGGCTTTCTGCACGAGACGATTCCACTAAACTGCTTCTCACCTCCAAAGTGGCACCCACTTCATGATGTGTTGAAGCCCATAAACAGCTTTTTCTCTCAGAAACCAATGAACGTCGCAATGGGAAATATTTCAGCCTACTGCGATGGAAAGAGAGAGAGAGAGCGATCAGGAAGAACAATAATGAGCACCGATACGAGAATGAATAAAACTGCCTCCTCCCACTAGGAAAATGAATCGAGGAACGTCTCAACTGTGTTCTCCTCCGATTTTGCTCGACTGCTCGTTACTTAGATGTGTTCGCTGAATTTGATTCGACGTTGTAAACTCATCGTCGTTGCATATCTGAGAAAGACTTAAAAATACTTTGCGTACCCTCTGACATAAAACTACTGAGCAATCGTTTATGACACTGATCTCAAGTCATCCCTCGAATACGATACACAAGTTTGGTCGCCGTATTTGAAGTTGCATCAACAAATCGTTAGACAAGTTCAGAAATATTTGGCGACAATTGCATTCCGGAAAAATTTCATAGGCTCTGTACCAATCCGACTACATTATACGAATACCAGCTTCCTACTTAAAATCCTTGGAGTACAGGTAAGTAGAGTTCGATTTATTCTTCGTTAAAAGACTGTGCGATATTTTCTTTAACAGGCTCTCTACTTCTGTTAGCACTAGACGTTTGCGAACTCCACCTATACACGGTTATCAAAAGAGTCATAAACAGCCCTACTGCGATGTAGCAAATCCTAAACTCCTATATCCTCTAACATATCACGTTTGGCATTACCTGCTAAATGAAACCGTTTCAGCTAAAATGTTTCTTTCCTTAGTTACTGAATTTCAAACGTCGACTATGATGCCATTTACAATTTTGTTGGCCAACTACATCCCATTCTACCGTGCAGATTTATGAATTATGCATCATTCTACTATACTTTTTCATTACCGTTTTATTCTGTTTGATTCTTTCTTTCTATTCTCTATCGTTTAATCAAGGATATTTTTGCAAAGCGAAGAGAATTCAAGTCCACACCACTTGCACGGTCAATTAAGTCGAATCTTTGCTTGCAAAATAAGCACAACCATCACAAACATTCATTCAACGCGGTTATTTTCCTTTATGCCAATAATCTCCACGAAACGAGTTTGACAGCGAATCTATTCGGGTCCTTCCTAATAATACGATGCTCCAGAAATAGCGATGAATCCAACAAAAACTTTCATTGCACAAGTTGGACCCAATTTATCTTCAACATTACGATCAACATCACAAAAAAGCAAACAGAACTCACGAGCAGAGAGACAGTGCTTGCGTTGTTGCTTCCCTTTCAGGAGACGTTCCGTCACACTCACATGCACACCGTTAGGTCGCTCTGGGTGAAAATACCTCAAATCAAATACATGATTCTAGACTCCCGAATACGCTTTTCTTCGTCCATCTTGCCCACTGCTTCCCAATGTCAATATTTGCTAGCTCTTCTTGCTGCATCACAATAGTTCGACCTAGGCGCCTTCTATAGTTTAAATATTTAAACAAACGTTCGATCCGTCCACCAGCTGTCCTGCATATGATCAAGACATTAAGCTACAGCACCTCGAAAATCCATACCTTTCAGCAGTGCTCTAAGAACTGGAACATAGGCAACTGTCACTCAACAACTCTGCATATTCCCCATTGATGAAATACAGCGGGCTGCATGCATCATTTGCATACTTCTACCAATCACATACATACAACATTGTATGTTTACTGCTACTTAAAAACTCAGAAAATACCTCCACTCATTGAAACACTCCTAATTTCTTGCATAAAGGTGGAAGAGGGTCTAGAAATTCTCACATCGAATACAGGTTAGCCTACAAGAAGTGACCAATAAGTAAACCTTAAAAGAGGAATAACAGAATATAAGTGCAGTCACATCCAGCTGACTTAAAAAAAAAAAACACCGACGACAACAAAAAAAGTCATAAAACAATGACCAAATGGAACATGGATCAATTACTTGCACTTGTTGCCGTAGGTGCATTTGCGCGCGTACGGGCACAGCTGAGCCGATGGAGCCGGGTTTCCTTTCGAAAGAAACTGGGCCAGCTTCGGCCCGTGTCGTCCAAGAGGGTCATCCGGAGGCATGAACCTGTAGGATGCTTGTTTGTAGTCGAATAAAGAGAAACAAGACTGGTCATGCACTTTCAAGACAGCAGTCATCAACAACGCCAATACGTCAAGTCGTAAAGTTAAGCCATAAATAACAAAATTATAAAGCGCCCACAGAAAATTCTGGCTTCTATTCTGACAGCAAAATTAAAAAGGGATCGGCGCTTATTTCGACTTTCAGTTGCAAGCGATGCCCGTTTCTAATTCAACGGTATTGGCCGAAAACGAAGAGCATAGAAGAGAAACAAGAAAAAGATACGAACTTCCCATCTACAAACGAGTACATTAGCAGCCTCTGTTCGACGAGCTTCCGATACTGGGGGTTCTCTTTGACAAGATCACGATATTCGTCGTTACTCACAATGACAGCGTCCTTCTCTTCAGCAGTTTTCAGAATGTAACGATCGTCGTGGCAAACTATGCGACGTCCACCAATTCGTCGAGATGGTGTCCACACCTGAAACATCCTTATTCCATTTCGACTTTACATATATCTCTATGAACTGCCAAATCCTGTAGTCACCTCATATCCACCTAATTTATGTCTCATATCTTTTCGATCATTCGCATAATGACAGTCAATAGCAGCATTCAACATGCACGATAATAACTTCTTACAGTCATATGAAAAAAGGCTGAAGGACTTCACTTCGTAGACAAATGACCCAAAAAAGAAAACTGGCAAATACTCTTGTTTAAAGTCCTAAAACGTGCTGAAACACTTCTTTGTAGCACTAACAAAAATTGGTGAATGGCATCACAACCTTAACGCAGCATTTCGAGGTCAGAAGAGTTTGAACGCAAATGTAGCAATGACCTGAGTCTACTGTTATAAAACTATGCGAGGACAACTTTTCTAGAAGAAAAAGCAACACCGCATTCGCAGCTGCTGCAACATTCAACAATCTTTGCGCTTGTGCACTTCAACTTACAAGAACATTCTCGTCATCAAGCTCAAGCAGAATGTGCTGATCGGTGATAGGACAGTCAGAGCGAGCAGCCTCGCGACGAAACTGAGGCACAAAGACGAGAATATCGGTGTGTCCACGATCTCTAAAGAATTGCACGCACTCCCGAATACCGCGACATGAGAACACTTCCTTACGACCGTGACTGTAAAATCCACATTCACCCTGCATGAATACCTTGATGCATTAGATACAGACCACACAGTATTTTATCAAATTAGCTGCCTGATCGATGTTTCAGAAGAAATGAGTGAAAAAGCTAGGGTAATATGCTTTTTGCGGTCTCTCCTATCGAACCAGCCTGAATGATGACATGTGAAAATCTTCAAAATACTCCTTTTCCTTGTATTTTGCAGTAATTCAATCGATGCATAAAAAATCGAAGCGCATAATCTGAGCGGAATGCGGCCACAGTGACGGCCAACAAAAAACTTTGAAAGCGCAAAGCTGCAGGCTTCATTCAAACAAACTCGCTAAAACCATGAATGCAGATTTTGCTTTTAAAGTCTTATTAATGACGAGTGAAAATATGGTAAATCCAGCAGCAATATCTTTTCCTGTGAGAGTTATTAGTAAGATAGATCTGAAAGTATTAATCAAGTTGGATAATCACTAATGAAATGCCAATTGTCATAAAAAGTTGCAAGTGAAATGAACAACGAAAAGAGTGAAACGTAAATGCGATCGAACACACTTCATTTGGAGCACAACGGATCGAATTTTAAATTAAAAAAAAAACAACGAACAAACAAACAACAATGACAACGCTCACGTCATTGCGATATTCGAGCCATCGATGACAATGCTTCTCAGTGCGGGTGTGACTGTTGATGTATGTACCGTGTTCGATTTGCTGCTACTCTCGGAATACTTCCGCCCCAATTTAATCAGCTCACTGAGAACCTCGTCCTGAAATGTTACGCACCTGATACGCATGCGCTAATGAACTTTAATATTCATCCAGTTAATATGCGCTGATAAGTATCCATCGGAAACACAATTCTCACAACAACAAGTTGCAAATTTTCTCACCCTAAAATATCAAGAAATGTTGCCTTTGATGACTAGACAGACCGGTTCGCACAAGCCACAAAAGTTCTTCATTTTCTTTATTGTCTCTTCACTGGACCAATGGGATGATATGCCTTTACATCTTTTCCTCAACGAAGAGGCAAAGATTCTTAGTTAACTCATCAACTGGTCTGACTAAAAAGCATATCACAAGCAATTCAATCTCTTTTCTATATCTTCGGTCGGCCGTTGCAAGGTATGTCGAGCATGATCAATTCTACGTTGTTGTTGCTTATACTTCCCTTGTCACTTGTTCGACACTCTTTGTTCACATGGTGAAGGAGGATGGGGGGGGAGGGTTGGCGGGGAACAGAAGTCGTAAAGCCCGAATAAAACCTTACCTGTCCAGCGTTAGGCCCAAGTTTTTCGAGGACGATTTGCAGCTGTTCTTCGGTATATCCGAGTTTTGTTGCGAATTCGACGAGCCGATCGTCGGAAAATGTGAGCTGAATGCTATCGTTAGCCAGCGTGTCAGATGGTTCGCGAGACAATGAACTGTGTGATTCTTCAGAACAGCTCGAATAACACGAATCGTGCGATTCGAATGTAATCCACTCACCACTGCTCAAAGAATTCTATCTTCGCAAATATAATAATAAATAAAAGTTGACAACGGTGTTTTATGGGAACACTTTTGGAAGCGTCTATGCGATGCGGTAAAAACCGTCGGTGAGGTTGCACATTAGAACGTCGTAAAGCCGCATCAAAAAGTTACGTAAAGAGTGTAGGACACGAAGGAATGCAAAAAAGGGATGCATTACGCTACACAATTATGCATTTCCTTTAGGTGTTTCATCATTAGATGAAGACTGTACTATTCACCTGTTCTTGTTTGTACCTCGTCGATGCACTTCCACTTTAAAGCTGCACAGTTCCTTAGATAACCTCTATCCAACGTGGCTCAATCAACGGAAGGGGATATTCAGCCTCTTCAAAATCACAGTACAGGATACCTTAGATTAAGGGCCACTTAGTAATATACCTATACTTCATCTGACCAAAAATTCCGTTGCATCAGAAAATCTCGGTGAAAAAAATTGAACTTTGAGGAAAAAATTTTGGTTTCTGAGACATCAATAGGCGCTAGAATGCTAAAGTCACTTTTATTCTTTCTGCAAATTCTAATTTACAGTTTGCTGATTTCTGAAGTTTTCAGCAGTATAGACGATGGCAAAAATTTTATAGGCGAGGAGAAAAGTTTGCCCGTGTGTATTCATAAATTCGTTTTTCTTTTTATAAATATCACATTCGGACGCATATTTTAAAATAACGTAATTAAGTCGATGAATCTACACACATCAACAATCTACCAACATTTGCGTTCGTATAAAATAGAGGGAAAGTACACAAATATCAAAAGTAATAAATCAGCGATTAAAGCGCGCTAACAAATGCAACACCTCTTGTGCTAGAATATTACAGCAATGAATGTCTACACAATCGCATCAAACAATTGAAAGTTACGAATGTGCGCCTCTTATCTCTTGATCGAAAATTTCACACATATTCCCACCACATTTCAGCGACTCTCCCTTGTATCAACATTGCAATGCCTCTCTTTCTCTTTCTCTCTCTCTCTCTCTCTCAACGTATCTTTATGATTTGCGGATTACAGCAACATAAAATTCATTCCTGTAAGTATCCAATCTCTTCATTGCCGACTGATTTCAAATTTTTGGTTCCCTTCCAGGCGTTAATTAAGTGCATATTAGACCAATTTCGCATATATTTTCATACGGTGAAGAAATCACCTCCACAGTCAAAGACTAGGAAGTTGTGTTCGATAGGAACTTTCCTAATTGTAAGGAAAATTAACGTCGTCCAGATGAACAGCAAAAAACCCCAAAATAAAGAACTGTACTATCTGCGTTTTCAATTCTAGATGTGCTAAATGTGGCATAACGTGCCGAATAATAATTATTTCTAGACAATAGACAACAAACTTTTAATAATTTGCAAAAAAAAAGAGAAAGAACGGGTGCACTTTTCGCCATTTAAAAATACTATACCTTATCAAAGGACGAGCTGTCTCAGCAACGTTCGCTTGGAGTGGTACACCATTCGATATCCTCCTTAGCGGCGGATGTGTCAGACGAGTCAAGCCACCTCGCGATTTCAGCATTTTTGGCTCCGAGCAGAAAGCCTACAGCTCCGCAAGCAGCAACCGCTGAATGTCGCTGCAAAAAAACAAAATATTCATTTCATGAAAGTCTGCCATTCATTCGTATCACTATCGGATTCCCTCAACAACTTCCCACAAAATATGAGCCCGACTCTTAATAACGTTAACCCCGTCTCCTTTTCCACAATCTTCAAGGCGATCTTAGGGGGCAACTAACAAACCCGCAAGAATTCCTTCCCAAGAAAGTGATGAGGCATTTCCTCTGTGTATATTTTCTCCGCGCAATGAAGCACCTGTGAGCTTTAATCCTACAATTGCGCCCATAAATTGAAAAACCTTTTCGCAACTATTCAAAATAACAGGTATTAAAAACAGATACATACAGCACCAGCTTGTGGTGATTTTTCCACTCTACTCTCACTAAACACTCGTGTCAACTCGATCCGATATTACTCTCAAAAACTCAGATACATGAAAGCAACGTAGTTGAAAGAATGCAATATGTTTACAAAGAATCATATGCAATATGACAACAACTATAAACTATCATACAAGTTAACGCTCTTCTAAAAGTATTACAAACGACCTGAAACCGAGACGTCTAAATTTGGCAACACTTACCGCTCGCTTGAATCCGACCAGTCACCCTCGAGTTCTACCATACATTAGCGCACCGTCATCGACGAAATGACTGCACTACGCACACGCAAGTTTTTTGTATTGCGCGAGCAGCTAAATGCTTTGAGCGCACCCAACAAGCTCACAGCAATGCATGATCGACACACAACAGCGACTAATCAATCGCCTTGTGGCGATAGGTTTTCTTAGTAGCAGCTTATCACTGAGGTGGGAAAATGCTTTTCTTGAATATACCTCATCCTTCGTTAAAACATTGTGCTGGGAAGATTCCTTCATGAACAATGTTACACTCATCCTTCTCCTTTCTCTTCCACTGCACAACACACATCATAAGCCTAGGAGACGTTTAAACCTATCCCGTCCCACTCCTAAAAAAAACATTTTTTCATCTCTCGTTATATTTCGTCCACTGAAAACGTTAAATGCGCAGATAGAAAGTTAGTCTATAATGCGACCGTACCAAAAAATTCATTTTAAAGCACCATTTTTCACTATTGCAACTCAATAATGCAATACTGATAAATAATTCAAGGATATCCATCTGTAGGAAAAGAAAAAAGTGAGCAATAGGACAATACGATTTATGAACGACGGAAGCCGTTGGAAAGATTCAGACTTGAAGGGTGATAGATGAGAACTATATATTCACCAAAATATTTCCGGACTTCATCAAAGCTACAACCTGGTTAATTCACACTCACCTGATGTTTGTGGCGTCTTATAATGGTGCACCCAGGAATTTATAAGTCGTCCTTCAATGTGTCCCGGATCACAATTACGGATCAGTCAAAGATGCAAAACAGATCCTGCACAACCCCAAGTACTTCACTCGACGAGGATATTATCAACTGAGTACACACAGCTTATGACTAACACTTTGGACCTCGCCGAGAACTTAGAAATATAACACAATGCCTAAAATGGTTGATAGAAATCGCAATTCATCCATAATCTGCGTGATTCCCGTATGCCCAACTTAATAAAATTTTAAATTTCAAACGTCCGTCTCGACACATATGCGCCCCTTCGAAGTGACCAAACCTTCCTGAAACACTTCATTAAGGTGTTCCGTCGACTATAACAAACTATTTGCTTCCACTTTTATTTGTTAAAACGCGAACACGACGTAGCATTACATCCTTCATAAGATTGCCTTGCAAGAACAATGATCGAAGGCTGTTGTGTCCTTCAGTGGAATAGAATCGTCCCTATCAGTTTCAACGTTTGAAGCGGATACAAAAAACCGAGGAATACAAAACAAGAAGCTATAAAAGAACATAGAAATATAAAACGAGAAATTGTAAAAATAGAGGAATATCAAACGAGAAGTGATGCATCACGAGATGGTATGAGATGGCTTCATTTAAAAATTTAAAAAAAAAACATTAATATGTGAAATAACAGGGAAAGTTCGAAAATGAAACCATTCAAGTATCATGAATGAGATACACTGACAAAAAGCAAGATGAAACTCGGACGATAAATCAAAAGCAATATGAGCTGATATTTGATTCCATACTCGAAAGACTCGAAAGGAAAATGAACTTAATATACTCATTTTGGTCGACAACCTGCCTTGTAACTGAAAACGATGAAATCGGGAGTGATAAACGGAGTATACGTAATGATGCTATCGAACGGATAATGCGGCAGCCTTTCGCTATCTTAAAGCATAAATGAAGATCAAATTCAATTTGGTGAAAACGAAACTGAAAATCTGCAATCTTTCAGGATAGGCATAAGAACAATCAATGAAATTTCTGTTAGAGAGAAAGAACATAAGAAATGCGTGGATGACTAGTGAAAGTTTACATTTGTTCGATTTAAAAAAAAAAAGCATATATCAAATGGTAAAATATTTTGGGGATAGAAATGACTGACGGCAAAAAGTTGTATAAGTGAAAAAAGAAAGGGTGAAAATATAATGAAAAAATCAATAAGCAATGATGCAAAGATGAAAAAAAAAACTGTGCAAAATGAAACTACGAGTGCAGAACTTCAACAGCAGACTCTGCAAAATCGGCGAAGATGTGTTTCACAAAAAAAAGAACTATATAAATGAAAGCCACTCAGTACTCATCAAATATTGCAAAACCATATCGCTTTAAAGAAAACGCTTCACTCATTTCCCCAAAAGAGAAAAAAAAAACATGTTATTGAGCTTCAGTAGTTCCCTGTTGATCGACTTCGTGATGCCGCCTTCTTCCTCTCCTCGATTATTCGTCGCGCCTCTTCGCTTGACATAAACGGTCCTTCCAGGAGAACTGGAAGTTGCACCTGAAGAGTAACGATGAATTCCTGGAACTACTATAGTAAGTACTACTATTTATATGTAAGCTCTCCATGCTTAGAATGCCCAAAGTGACGCCCATCAATTTCTCAACTCAGAAAAGTGATCATTGTTTAAAAGCCAATCCTCGCAATCTTCCAGAGTGAAAACAGATCTTGAAAGTTCTGCAACTAGATTGGCGCAATTATATGAAAGCATTACTGAATACTACAATTATATTATAGATTTGCTACAGCTGCAACGTTGGCATCCACTTCTCGCGAAACTTCCACTAATCGAACGCAAATAATCCCTTCACATGGTCATAGAATGCCTGCAAAGATATCACTTTTACTGGCTGCCGAAATGTTTTCCTCACTTGTGACATAAATGTAAAGATAAATATTCATTACTAACCGAACGACAGTACGTCATTTCAATGCTTAGACGGTCATAATCGTCAAGTGTTAGTGGCAAACAATTCCAGTTAGCGAACATATGCTCCTTGGGTAGAATATCGCCTGAAACAGAAAGGTCACTTAAATAAACAAAACTTCGTGAAGTGAGATATTTTCAAAAACCTCATAAGCTAAACAAATTCTCAAAAGAAGTCACCTGGCTTTCGTACCGCAATCAATATGAATATTTAGCTAAGGGAAAATCGTAGGCAGTCAGAAGAACGACCATAAGGAAAAATATGGTTAATCTTTTATCATCATATTATGAAAGCAAGAATATGTGCTGCCAAAATTAGCGTCAAATAAAGTATGTGGAAGGAAGCCCCGTGATGCCCCTTTCAGGGGCTCGTCTCCTATGTGACGTCATGAATCACATCCTCCGCCGAGGCAGGGAAGTTTTTTAAAGCCGTGAGAGGTTTTGCGTTCTGAAGATCCTTCAGGGAGACAAGGGACATTCAAAGAGGGGTCCTTTCCCTCGGGGGCTATAGGGCTGGAAAATGCTTCGCTTTATTACAAGACCACTTTCACGATTTATGTTACTGCAATGCACCTCATTGACCAAACGCTGTCTTCATTGCTTTTTCTTAAGCATTCCTTCGACCGAAAAGAATGAGAATGCTTAGAGCCACAAAATTTGCCGCCACAGCATATGGCAAGTCGTTCCTTCGACTATTCCGATGTCAATGAATGGAATTCTTCCATTCGCACTGCACTTTGCAGCAATGCTGAAAGCTCCATCTTAAGCCTTACATATCTTCTATCGCGATGAAGGCGAGTACCATTTATGGATTTTTCGCGGTTTTAGAACATGATACAACAAACTTCGAGATATCTCTCTGACGGTAAAGCATGGCACGACAAATGAAACTTAATGATTTAATGAATGAAGCATATTATTGCATAACTTAGAAGATTTTGCTGTTCTTAAGTATAAACATGAATTAAAAAACTCCTAAAGTGATGAAGCACAAAAAAAATATAGTTCTCGAAATTTTGGAAGCGGCAAAGCATGCTACAATATTTTATAAATCGGCAGCGCTGGTTCGCAAAAGTTTTTGCTAGTTGCTCTTTTCCTAACGGTGATCAATTTTTTTTCTTCGTTGTTGCTTCGAACACTCAGGAGGTTGGGGGGGTGGGGGGTAGGGGGGGTGTATCTTGTGTGGCCGCCCTACAGCGATGGCCTTCCCTCGAAATGTTATTGCTCGAAGAAGTTTGCATTTTGCACCTTGCCAGATACCTTCTCAATAAGTTGGAAATGTTTCTGTTCATTCGGCACATGATTTCCATTTGCCAAAGGAGTATGTGTGGCTTGACGACGTCGTAAGCCTTCTTGATATACGGTTGCACGACGCTATCCGCTTGCAAGAATCACTTCAACGCGATGAAAAGTTGTTTGCAAACACAAAAATAGGAGTTTAGTTCTGGCAGGTTTCGATTTATTCCCGAGTTTAGCATTTTACTTGTAACCCCATCAAACCCTAATACTCCATTTGATTGCATATGGGTAGATCTAATTATAAAACTCATCCACTTCCAATGTATCTTGGTTCTTGTTCTGCTTTCTGTTTATATCCACATACTGTCATTTCTCTGACAGCACTCATACGCCGCATTTCCCTTCACCTTGCATTGTTCCAACACTCTGCCTCACGCAGTTTCACACGATCTTACTACTCCACAGAGAATTTTTTTTCCAGCTCCTTAAGGCGAAATCCGCCTTCCTAACATCCCCTACGAAGATAAGGAAACCTACGAGGCCTGGTGTCATTCCGTGGGAAGCTTGGTTTCTGAAAATCCCCCCGTGGAAGAGAGACTTTTAGTCCGCGATGGCCCTTGTGACGGAGACCCTCGCCGATGCCCCAATAAGGATGGGAGATGACGGTGAATTCTGAACAGCAGTCAAATATAACAGGATGTAAAGTTGTAGCGAAGCAAAAAGGAAAGCTCTAAAACTGCGGCGATCTAGATGAACTACGATGAGAATTTTAAACAGCAAATGAGGCGAAAATTTCAACAAAAGATTTCAAAAATAAAGTCGCTATAACAAAAAATATTACCTCAATGAGACCACAAAAAAAAACAAAAACAACATATAATGCAATTTAAGAATAATAAAGAAATTATTTGAGGGAAAAAAAATTAAAAGAACAAATCAATAATACTCACCGGTGGAAACCGCGTCGTATGCCTCTGCCATAGCCAAAAGGATGTCAATCTTTTGAATGATCCGTTTCGTTTCCTCATCCTTCAATTGTTCTCCTTTTATGGCCGCGTACCCGGTAGTGCCACGCGAGCAATACAACTGATCTCAAACGCGATTCACATAGTCGAGACCATCAGGGGTATGCACTCAATTACTTTTTAACCCTCTAACGTGATTTGAGGTCTGCTTAGTCTTTTTAAATTCAGTTACGTTCCACTATCATTGCTTCATTTGGCGCAGTTTTCCGCATCACAACTAGAGCTTGATATTGAGGCGAGATTATTGTTCACCCACTCGACAAACAACACATTTCATTTTTAGCAATCGAATAATTCGTAGGAATGGGACGGATTTTGACCGTCGTTAACATCATCGCACAAATGAACTTAGCCAACATTACAGCTCCAACCTTTCCGAAGGTTCCACACTTTAAAAGGCGACAAATAGAACTTGTCTCCGTCATATTCTGAGTATTTCGACCCACTGCCGGTGACATAAGTGATGAAAATATTCCTTGCAGATATTTCCGACAAGACAGGAAAAAGATTTCGATGATCACGGAACTTATCCTGAAAAGCACTGAAAATGAACTTTTTCATGAACCTCATCATATCTGACTATTAGATTTCCATTTCTAGGATATTGAACCACTAAACTAGTTTTCTTTTTGAGAAAGAGCAGAGCAAAATTACAGAAATCAATTGCTTTGTCATGAAATGCGACACAACAGTTGCTAACGTCTGAATTCTAAGGCCAATATTCGTGCACCTCATTGTGAGATGCACTAGCATTGAAAACGTCCGCGTTGAGCATCATAAAAAACGACAACAATTAAGATAAAGAATACACCATAAACGTTTAGAAAAGTTTCCAGCAGATCTGAGATTTCTAATACCTGAAGCTTACAAGTACGCAACAACTCTGTGCTAAGAAAATCTGGTCGACATGACCCTTCACAAAAAAGCCATATGAAAATATAGATGATCATTAACTTAAAACATAGAGAATTGCCAATGAAGTAACATTCAGTTATGCAGAAGATATGCTCGCTCAACTTGGAAACAGATTTTGACAATCGAAGACTTTTTACCACTATAATGATACGGATAACATCACATAAAGAGATGCAGTTTTTTCATCAGTTCAATCGAATAAATAACCTGTCAAATTACCTTCGAAACTACAGAACCGAAAGTATCTCTGGCGATCATTAGCGCGGTGAGATCATCATGAGATTTGTTCTTCACTCTGGTTACATAACCCACATGTTTCTCCAATTCCTGAAATAAAGTATTCGTTTTCTATCAACTCGAATCATAATTGTATTCTAAATATACTCTGAGCAATAATCCCGACATAAAAAAAAACACGGATGTATAAAACCTAATAAAAATATTCGCATTGAATCACATACGTATATGTTCTACTCAATCGTTACCGTAGGTGAAGTCTACTTAAAATTATAACATCTAGAATAACTGAAATATTAGTAAACAAATTATATATATAACCAACGCATTGCTCAAAAACGATATCCATTATCAACCGAAATTATTTTCACAATTTTCTCAAAATGTCGAAATTTTATCGCAATATATTTTTCTTTTCATTGTGTGAAATAAAAAAAAAGTGAAAAATGAGCGAATTAAATGGATTGACGCACCCGCAAAAACCTATTGTTGAAAAAACGGTTGCTGTTGTGATCATCGAGACAAAAACTCGGGATTACTATTTGAACGGCATGACCACGCCTCACGAAGTACCGCATAACTGGTAAAATCGTTAGACAATCCAATATTTTCCTAAAAGCCAACCCTATTAACTTAATTAGCCAAGATGCAAAAAATTAATTCAACAGCTATGATTAATCATACAGTAATGAGAGTTTGTAGAAAGTAACAGACTACTTAAGTAAATCCACAGCCATTTCAAGGCGCTGATTTTAAAGGTCTACGTTCAACGACTCTAATATTGGCAGGTAATGGCAAGGCAGATATGAAGCTCTCACAGATAAACGATGCTGCAGACAATCCATTTTCGCCCCAATCAGAAACCTCCGAGAGTCTCTTAACAGTGTTTTAACTTAAAGCGAACTCGGCATACTTAGATTTTTACCCATTAGAAAAGAGCTGTACGGCACGCTTCTCATTATGTTTTTCAGAAACAACGTAACAAGAATTCACAAAAAAAAGGTCGGAAAATGCTTACCCGTGTTCATCAGTTCCCAAATATGTTTTCTCGTACATTACATTCAATGCGTCAACAATAATTGGTCTCTTCAGATCTCCTTCTGCAGGTAGCGGTATCCGCCCTCGACTTATGTCACTTGCACCAATCCTACTGCTCGAAGCCATCTGGCCAAAAAAAAGCACAAATCATAGCACTATTCCAAAATTTCACTTATCCATCGTTATTGCGCCCAAAAATCTCTATCCAGCAAATAGACAAAAATACATAGTGACAATAAAAATATATACATTTGGTAAAAAGTCGTGAGATGGAAGCAACAAAGTCAACATTTGTAAGAGAATTAAGTGGGTGGATAAAATTGTAAAATATATCTAACTGACGCTACGTTAGCAAACAAAAACATATATAGGAACCATACGATGGAAAAGAATAAATAGTAAAAAAAAAAACAAGCAGGTAAATCTTCTCAAATTTGATGATTTCAGATGAGTCTTGAACGCTGATACGTTTTAAGCGTTGCGTTAACGATGTTCTTGAGGATATTATTTTCAGAATTAAACAATTCCAAAACAAAAGCTATAAAAAACGGTCCCAACTTTTTCGATTCTTTCAATCATGAAACTATGTCGAATGGAGAAAATTTTCTTCTCAATTATTGCGGGGATCGGTCGGCACACTGAGCTGCAAGCGCGTGTGCAAAATAGAGACAAAGGGAGTCGTTCACTAATACACATACAAAATATTTTCATTAATATATTGTGATGAAACAAGACTTGAAAGCCAAAGCTAGGCATACTTCAAAGAGCAATGAAAGCCTTATTTGAATTAACCATTGCCCAAGTTGAGAACACAAACCTTTACGACATCAAATTCTGCTGTCGCATTTCTGCTACCGTATAGCACTACTGCCGCATTTCGATTTTGCTTCTATGCGCTTTTCAAAAATCTTAAAATCATATTGCAAGAAACTCATGCATGTCATATTAATCTGTTACCGTTTAGGAAGAGCCCGCGCCATGCATCCATTAAATCCACAAGCTTCTAGCCAAGATTTTTTCATCTCACCTCTGTTGGGATCGCTCAGCTCATTGCAATAAGGAAAGCTGTTAAGCTGTGGTACCATGACTAATGATTAGTGTCACCTTGAGTCGTTGCAATTGTTCGATGAAAAGCCCTAAATGAGGCAGACTTAACTGTATGGCTCTCTGCAAGCTATATGATATCTCACATTTTATCATCGCAGCCAACATCTAGCGCAGCTGTAGAGTTTAGGAATTTTAAAATGATATTAAACATACTATAAATTCAATGCAAATATTCGTGAGTTATTAAAACCTCTTATTCTATTTTTGAACACACTAGAATGCGCTTTTGATGACCGTGATCCTATAAAGTGGCTCGTTCTATAAATAAAGTTTTGATTGAATATGATAATATTAGAGCATCAATATTATGCAATCAAATATTACCATACACTAAAACAGTATGAAAAAGGAGTAAGAAACTTATTTTTAATTAAGATCACAAGAGATTCGAAGTTTAATCCATCCACAGAAGTATAGCTGGTGGTTGTTTTTTTTTTTTCTGAAACTTTGTTTGATCTTGAAATGCAGCTGCAAACACTAATAACTTTTTAAAAAACTGAAATGTTTAGTTTTAGAGCAGCAAACATTTCAGATTAGATTGCTTCATGAATTGATAACTCGGTCGGCAAAGGGAATTTCCAGATGTTTAGCGAAAACAGGTTTTGAAAGAGTTTGTATTAATCTTACGAGATTATTAACTGCATAGGAAGTGAATAATCAAAACAGTTCCGTTTATTTGCTCTTTAGAATTGTGCGAATCAATAACCGCTTACCTATTCTGAAAATTAATAAAGAGAAAGTCCTTTCCGACTAGTCCATTCCTGCTTATGCATTACGAATAAAAAAACCTGTAAAGTAAGCTGGCAGCACCACAATTAAAGCAATCCATAACAATACAGTCTGTAAGCAAATAAACAAATAAACAAATGCAAGCACAACCAAATACATAAATAAACAGCACCAAACTCACAAAATTGAGATAATAGTACCGAAGATTCGGCTACTGTTGTTCAACGAGAATGACTGGCGCGTAAATTTGATCGCAGCGGAGCATTCCTTTTAAGAGACATTGTTCAATGTTGCAGCCCAATAATGAACCACTCAAAAGTCATTCTGCACTATCGATTTCTAAGTAAAAAAGAAAAAAGTGAGCAAAAGGAAATTGCATTCGTGAACGACGAAAGCCATTGAAAAGATATCAGTTTTGAAGAGTAATTGACGAGAACTATATACTGGAAGACCACTTTGAGAGGCCTTCCTCAAACACTTCATCAAGGCGTTCCGTCGACTATACTAAACTATTTGCTTCCACTCTTATTTGTTAAAATGCAAACATGACGTAGCATTACATCCTTCACAAGACTGCCTTATACGAACAACGATCGAAGGCTCTTATGTTCTTGAGTCGAATAAATCGAATAAAATCGTCCCTATTAGTTTCAGCGTTTCAAGTGGCTAAAAAAAAAAAAAAAAAACCGAGGAATATAAACCAAGAATTAATCAAAACAACAATATTAGCTTCTGCAATCCCTCTCACTGCCTCAACCATCATCCCACATTTTCAATAAATAAAAAAGAAATCGCAAATGTGCATTCATATTTTTGTCGAACTTATTCCTCGTATAGATATTTACCGAAACATTTGTTTTCTTTGCCCATTTTGCATCCTCATAAGTTGTAAAATGCGACCTGATTGGTCGTAAATTACAAACAAAGAACTGTATTGCTTATATCTCTTTTTATGTTGAAGAATCAAGTGGAATATTGATAAAAGACTCATCAAATGGTGTAGATTATATTCGTCAAATAATATATGTTCAATCTAATTGGTTTCCGAGACGAAAACTCCGAAGCGACAGGTATGTGCGTTTAGATGTGGCTCGTCTTTATAAATGCTTAACAAATGCAAATCTGCTGTATATAAAAAGTGCATAAATGAAAGTGCATAAAAAGATAGGGTGTGGTGAATTTAAAAAAAAAGTTTTATTAGGCATAATGAGATGATAAGCTTCAATCACAGTATAGGTGAACAATATTGAAATATGCTTAAAACTAAATATTATAGATGTTTATAGATGCATATGCGTGTAATGCATCTAACGTGAGTCATTCATGCTTGTCAATTGCTTAACATATTGGTGTAAAGTTGAGATTTACTATTACAACTTCTTTTGTCTTCCGAAATTTCAGCACTTTACTATCATTATATTTTTCCACCACTTATGTTTTAAAACGTTCTTCGACATCTACCTTCTAGATGCATTTCCAAGCGTCATAGGTAAAACATTCTCGATTCAAACAATTAGTGGAGATTCATTTCTTGAAATACTTAAAAATCAGTACAGAGTTTATTCGTTCAATGAAGAAAAAAATATCACATCTCATAAGAAGAAAAGATAAATAAAGTTTATAAAAGTTGTAAATAAACGAAGAAAGCGAGAATGTTACCATTGAAAGAGTGATACCAGTTTCTTTTCACATAGAAAATTTAGATTTCCTTAGCTAAGATATGATCGGAAGAAGCATTAAAGAAAAGCTATTGCTATGATATTATCGTTACATTTTCAATTACATTTATAATAGGCAAAATAGAAGAGATTTGTTATTTAATTTACTCACTTATAACATAATAAAAATTAAATTCTTCAATTAGATGCATTTAACGACAATAACACGAACATCTTTTGAATTGGAATCACGAAACGAATACCCGAATGATGTCATTCCATGACATGCGGCTGCATATTCACCATTTTTATTCACTGCGATAAGTGCACCCGAAAAATTTGGATATAGTTTAGCGATACGTAAAATCGCTATTTCGGTAGCTTTTTTCACTGTCTCTCCAGATCGCATACCTTCCACAGCTTGATAGCTGCAATTAAGTTTTTAAATAAAAACCTATAATTGTAAAACCGTTCGGGTAATTTAGAACGCTTACATTCTCTATTACTTCCATTAACTAAATTCAAGCCTTTTTTAGTAAGATTATTGCAAGTGACATGAAGCTCGTGGCGTTGCATAGAGGCGAAATAGAAAAGAAATTTGGCTGATTGTGAATTGTCAACTCAATAAAAAGAAAAAATATCACATATTATTCTGGAAATAAAAGCAAATATCGGGAAAAAAAGGCCCCAGCCGCTATTGAAACAGATGAAAAACGATTTGACAGACCAATACTAAGTAAAACTAGAATGACGGCTATAAGCCAAACCTTGTGATTACGAAGTGACCATCTTTTAATTC
Organism: Baylisascaris procyonis; assembly: GCA_037389465.1. NCBI lineage: Eukaryota > Metazoa > Nematoda > Chromadorea > Rhabditida > Ascarididae > Baylisascaris > Baylisascaris procyonis. Next base: position 3,062,089 of record JAZARR010000088.1, on the reverse strand, counting down.
AGAATCAACATGAGGCACTTAGTAGGAGTATTTCGGAGGTAATGCAGAATCGTGAGGAAATCGAAGTAAATAGAATTGAACGAATCATGGGAAGAAGTTTCAAGCAAAACAATAAGAGCTAAAGGTACAAACGATGGCAAAAAACGCATTATAATATCGCCGTCACCCGTAGCAGCCGCAGCTCCGATTTCATTGTCTACGTAAGCGCCCGCACCTGGAATCGGTGAATCGCCTATGCGCCTGAAAGTTACCTCAGTGGATCTAAAGAGGTTCGGCCACGAATGCATGAATGGTACGGCGTGACTGAACTTTTAGATGAAAGTTCGTTCAACCAGTGAATTTATCAACTTATTGCGATTTGTATGACAAGCATTGCTCTTGTATTTCTGCACCCTGACGAACTCAACTTACCTGTATATTCACCTATATCCCGGATCAAATGGCGTTTTGTTTGAATTAGTCTGTCTCACTGTGCTTCCTATGAACTAGTCGGTCTCATTTCATCTCCTAAGAACCAGCTGCCCTCATCGCATTTTGATTGAACCAGTCGAAAATAGCAACTTAGTGACCATAAATATGAGTTCTTTGTAAAAAACTTATTCGTTAGTTAATCATAAGTTTTAGCCTGAATTTACTGAGCAATCACCGCTCATAGACTGCAGCTAAGCTCAATGAAGTGAACTACGCCCAAAAAATATATCGTTTATGTAGGTTGATCACTATAAATATCGCGCTTGCGCAATATTGTATGCATTTTTTCCATCTAAGAACTTTTTTCCACTTTCCTTTTGTAGAAAGTTAGCAATTATTTTAAACGGCAAATTAATCTTCGAGACTATTCATTCCTGCATCGATCATTTTCTTGATCGCTTATATTAATTTACCTCTTCTGAGAGATATAAATATGTAATTCTCAGTTGATACAGAAAATTGAAGTAAGATTGAAGTCTTGTCTACTTTTGTCGAAAATTTTTAATAAATGGAAACTGAATTGACTCTAAAAAAAAAAAAACTCAAAACAAACGATTTACTACAATTGTTAGAAATTTCTCAAAAGGAAAGACAAAGTCGATTGAAAATGCAATAAAGGTGTGATCGAGCTAAATAAAATAAAATAAGCTTATGCTCATATATCATAGCGAAAATAAGAATGCAGCATATAAAATAATATAAAAAAAAAAAAAAAATAAGTTTCCGTTTTTTGATTACTTCAGTCATCGTTTAAGGTGAAATTTTTTAGTCTATTTCTTTATAGTTTCTTCCACCTTCAATTGATTCAAGCTCCGTCTTTATTGAAATCCTTTCTGAAATATAATTTCAACGATTTGATATGTTGCATTAACATTCCTAAACATGCATTCCGTTTTATTTGATATCTTTGTAGATCCCGCTTAGCGAATAGTATTATGAGGACGCAGCAAATATGAGCAAAATAGACTAACCCAGGAACTTTATGTGTTGCACCATTCGTTGATGTGCCAACAGCTATATCACCATTGCTATCAACAATAATCATACCGATCGTGTCGTGATTTAGACGCTCAAGCTGAATTTTAAAACGCTTTACAAACCTCCTTTACAATAATGAAACTTGCCCTTGGATGATTCCCTTAATTAGTATTAGCTCATGCATACAAATATTATCATGTGATCGCAACATTCACATAACCCCTTAGGCATCTTACCAGAGACAACATTCTTCTTAAACACCGACAATTCCGCCTCATTTACTACTCTCCCAAAAGTATTACCCATTCCAAAAACTTTGTCAGTGATGCCCTTTGGTTATAGCTTAATTGCACACTACTTGTGCCGAGAATTACTCGTAGTTTGATCAAAAAGCTGCATATCTTATTCTAATTCAAGTTTCATCTTGCCAAATTCAAAACACATCTAATTTGCTTCTAGCAGCACACTTATTTTACCAATGCGTATATGTACAACAAGGAATTAAAGCATCCCGCAGAAAAAAATTTGAGCAAAAGAATCAACTGTATGGGGCTGTAGAGCATAACTGAGCAGTACACTTTAAAAGACGCAACTAAAAGTCATGAAATCGGAGATACACAACGCCCAAAGTCTAGAAATTTTTCATCCATCGCTGTTGTTGGAAATCGAGATTAAAGTCGATAAACTCCATCGAAAATGCTTGCAATTCCGCTACTTAGAATGGCCACTAATCATCATATATATAAGCAGAAAGACATTCAAGAAAAACATTGCTGAATACTTTAGAGAAAAATTGAATGAACACAATGTCCCCGAAAAGCCACAAGAAAATCCCAATTTCCAAAGATTGTTTCTGCCGTTTCATTGAGGATTTGTTCCTTCTTTCGGGTCGAGTTAAAAGCCTCATAGCATTCACCATCAAATGTCGGCTTACCTTAGAACATGCCTCGTCGTCGTCTACGCATTGTCGTTCCAATTCTGCAGGCTTATATGGTCCACAGTGTGAGCGAGGATCTGGCACAACGTTCTCAAATACTTCACACAAATTATTGAATTAAAATATTTCCCATGCAAAAATTTCTACATATGTGAAAATCTATAGAAAATAAATAACATTAGAAAGCAACAAAAAGTTCGTAAATTCCAATAATTCAAAAAAAAACGTTCATCAAAATTTTGTACATCAATGATAACGATGAAGTCTATTGCATGCACTCAACTAATAATGATGACATATACTTTGATAAATTTATGAACTCTAAACAAAAATATTTGAATTTCAATGAACTCTTATATATGCAATAAGAATTATTGAATGTATGCTTGATTGCAATGATTGTATTGCAACTTCTATATGGGAAAAAAATTGCATTAGCATTCACCTAATGAAAACACATCATCCATATATATATATATATATATATATATATATATATATATATATATATATATATATATATATATATATATATATATATATATATATATATATATATATATATATATATATATATATATATATATATATATGGATGAAAGTAAAAATTTATTTGTCGAATGAAGAAATATGAACGTGAGGATTTTTGCGCAGAACGATGGTATCCCCATTGCGAGCCGCGAACGGAGCTCAGCTCGTGCTCCACACTGCGTACACACCACTACCGTACTCTGCACTCTGCAAATGAATGCTAACGCCGATCATATGAACTCGAAAATTTGTGATAGAAACATGCGGTTTTTTTTTTCATCATTCAATTCAGAATGTCAAATAATGAATTGAAGGAGTGTACAAATGCGTATGACTTACAGGCACATCGGAGAGTCAACAGAAGGAGCCCATATAACAATGCTCGCCCATTGCGTCGTATTGTTTGCAACGAATTTAATGACGTCATTGGATGTATACGATGCTTTTTGCGGAAAAAAGTGAAATTTACGTTAATAATTACAATAACAACAATAGCAATACATGTTTCTATTATAAGTTTTCGAGTTATTGTGATCCACCACTCGAACATTGCAGAGAGCGATGGTCAATCCAGTAAGTGCATTTCCCCTCCTTCAGTTGAGCTGAAATTTTGCATGGGGATATTATTTGACATTCTGAATTGAATAATGGAAAAGAAATTGCATATTTTTCGAGTTTTTGTGATATTTGTTTGCAGAGCGCAAAGTACGATAGTGGTGCGTATGCAACGTGGAGTACGTGCTTAGTCAGCTCCGTTCGTGGTTCGCAACCGAGGTGCCATCGTTCTATGTAAGAGTGCCGAACATAAAATGCAAAACGCGATAAAATGCTTCTTTTATGAATACTGTAATTAGACATGTTAGCAGACCACCTAGGTGACAGCATTGCTTTGCTTTAAGCTTAACACATCTTACTTGCATATAACGCCTTATGGATATTCTACGGTTACTACGAAGGCAATGATGTATAGGCTCTATGGCTCAATATGAGGCTTTTCTATGGCCATATTAGCATAACCCGCATCTTCATTTACCTCACCATTACCATTAACCCTTCCATCGAAAACGTTTAAATTGAATGTGATAACCAATTTCGATCATTTTTTAGTCGCAAATCTGAAAAGATTTGAATTCCCAATTCTATAAATCCGTAAAAAAAATTTTCAAAAAAAAATTGCAACTTTTCCGTGATAAGTAGATATTATTTCATTTACCTCAAACAGAAATAAAACCAAACAAATTTCAAATTGATGGTGGACCACACATGAATCTACTCTTTAAGTTTTGAAAATTTTTATCCCTCATCTTTATCACTTTTCAAAATACAACTATCTAGGTTGCAAAAGGGAAATAATAGCCACTTTCAGTACTTTTTAAGCACAGATAACTTAGAAATAACACCTAGTACTTAGAAATAAAATCTGAACATATCGGAAATTAGTTCGTAAGTATTAAAAAAAATCTTCGAGCAAAGTTCATTTTATAAAAGAAATATGAAAAATAACGAATAGACAGGGATCGAAACTGCACTTAGGGTTGATGCGATTATGTTAGCACGACAATGGGTGGGTATTACAAGTGTAGGTAAGATCAATCTAAACACCTGTAATGATCGCCGAATAATTGCCTTAATGAAATCATCAAGGATTGCGATAAACGACTGATATCAACAAATAAAGAAATATAGAAATAATATTTATGTTTTTGAAAATATTATGAGAAAATTTTAGAATTTAAAATGGAAAAGTATGGCTTGTTCACCTAATTTCCGAATCGTTCCATAATGCCGGAAAACCAAAACAATTGGAATTTAAAATAGATACACAGAAAGAGAAAAAACATCATCGCAAAAAATTTAAAAATTAAGAAGCACCATAACAATAAAAAATAGGAAAGCACATCTTTTGAAACGAGTTCAGTTGGAAAAATTTAAGAAATGATATGAATGAAGAGAGAAAACTGACTTTCCGGAAATTCGGTTGGCATTTATTTGCTAACCAATCCTTAAATAGTTGACGCGAGTGATTCGTCGATAGAGACTCTTCTTTGAATCCCATTTCAATTGCGAATTTTGTCGCTTCAATTGCTCTCAACGTTAAAAATTCAAATAATGCAACATGCAGCATGATACCGCAATGTAATAAACCTATTCAGGTATCATAAGACGATAAATCCACTATACTGTCTCAACAAATTCTAGCACTAAGCCTATGAGGCTTACAATTGAAGATTTCTCACATCGGTGCTTTCCATCTATTAAAAGCTAAAATTTAATGGCGTTAAAATGTAGTGAATTCATTTCCATTTGAGAATAAAAGAAAATCAACTGAAAAATCGCTTAAATGGTGAAAAATCTATCGCAATAAAGTCTCACAAAAAATACGACTAGCCCAATATCGATGTTTATTTCAAATTGAGCAACTCAACTAGAAATATCATTTCGATCTAAGACTAGGGAAGTTCGTGCATGGAGGCTAGAATGCAAGAACACTGAGCAATCGGTAGTTTCTTGAAGAGATAATTTTCTAAATCGGTTCTCATGTGATCAAAAAAAAAAGTTTAAAAAATACACCTGATCGGCGTTGATCAAACCTTTTTTTTGTCGCTATCCCTCAATTGATAATGACGTCATCTAATTTCCACATGATAGTATATTTTTCTCTTCCGTAACCACTACCTTTGCATTGTTTCCTGCCTCTTATATTGCCTATTAATAGTATGATACATCGGCACCCTTTTGTAACCTATCAAATCATTACTCCACTATACATCAACCGTGAGAGATTGTGAAGCTACCAGCAAATCTAATCGAGAAAGCAGGCCCATCCCTTTGCTGACAGCCGCCGATGAGCATCTTAACTGAGCCTCGACTGAATGAGCCAATTGACTTCGAAAATTCCTAGCAGAAATCTTGGCACTTCCTCAAAACGATGCTTGCAGTGTCCTGAGAAGATTGTATGCCCATGTGATGGTCTCGCACATGAATTAACTACCATCCCCTCCCCCTTCCTCTTCTTTTTTATTATCGCTGTTCGCCTCTCCTCTCTCCTTTAGCATCCCATCCCTCCTTACTCCTCCTCTGTTGTACTTCGATATGCTTGAAACCAATAGACGAACAGAATAAACCAGTGAATATAGAGTGTGCGAACGAACCAGCTTCTCCAACCAAAAATGAATGCTTTGTATATTTCATGACCGCGTGAGCTACTCGTGCAGCTGATTTGACTCTTCGCAATGATCCAACGGCGCCCATCTTATGCCCAGGCCTGCAAAGGTTGATCTATTTGTGTCTGTGACCATAGTACAGCGTGAAATGACCGGTCCATATTGCTTCTTATTAAACCTCCAATTCCTGCCTGATGCGCTGAAAGTTTTCAAGTTTTCAAGTTTTCGGAGTTGTCAAGTTTTTCGCACTACGTTTTCATGGCAACCCCTTGAGCACTATTTTATGCGAACGCCTCTATAATAAATGGTTGGTGAGATTGAACTATGACTGTTCCTTCGATGTAAACCACTGCCATGTTTCTCATGATGGTTTCCAAACCGGAACAACGATGAAGGCAAGCGCTCAATACGAATCTGGAGCAATCTAAACGTCCTACCTATAACAGTTTCGCAGAGATGCTGTAAGCAGTACCCATCAAAAATGAGTGCATCAAGACGAGTCTCGCCAGATTCGTCAGGTGAGCCACCAAATCCGACCGTGCCGTCACATTGCAACCGCTCGCACTCACTCAGCCCATCCAGTAGCGATTCGATTCGATCATCGCTATCCCGCAATGTTTTCCATGCTACACAAATGCACTTTTCATATTCTACACTCGTGATTCAATCAGCGCAACACCTCAGCTGATATAGTGAATTAATGCAATGTCGTTAGAGAATATGCTTATGGGGATGACGAACACCAAGATGGATAATCATATCAGACGTGTGGAAACAACCACGCGATAAGGAACTTACTTGTAATTATTAATATGCACATCAGTAAAAACGCTAAACTTTTAGTCCGATGATATGTCCGAAGTGACTTACGATTGAAAGTTATGAAACGCTATGACAGTAACTTCTCCCGAATCTAAATTGTCGCAAAAATCCACATCTACACAAGCGAAAACGTCTATACATAAATAAACCGCATAACGCGGCGAACTTAAGCTGTATTACAGTATTCGTGAGCGTAGCCGAATAACAACAATCTTGGACAACTGCCGTCAAGCAGCATCACTTTTTCCTGGCCTAGTAGGAAGTTGCTTTGAGTGTTCCTACAAATCCTTCGAACCGAGAAAAACTTTAAAAGACTTTTTTGAATGTTGCTCGGGAAAATAGCAGATTCGAATAGATACGCCAGTCTGCGAAACGATATTGACAGCCGGTCGATGGGGCCAACATTTAGGAAATCATTTCAATGCGTTATAGGTAAGCAAACGTATGGTACGGAAAAGGAAACAAACCTCGTTCAGTTGCAAGTTGGAAACCTTCTGCTGACCATGTGGTGACCACCATTTGGTATGCACTAGTTACTACTAGTGCTGCCAGTGAACAGAACGCTATCAGCAATCGTCTCATCACGGCCCGTATCACCAAAATTTATCTCCGATGGAAATGACGTTGCCGTCACGCTCTCTCTTAAGACGAAAATGTACTGAATTCCCGAAGTCAGCGCTCTCCTGCCGTTTTGGAAGCAAGGTTTGCTCCCACTCATCAAAACTACCTAGGCGAGCAGGTGCTAGCTTCAATTTAGCGGAGGCAAAAATGTAACACGAACATCAATGCCTCTGTTTAGAAAAAATCGACCCTAGACAACCTCATCTTACTTCCAGAAAAGCGATCGATATTTTGAAATACCTTACAAGCTTTCGAAAAGTCGAGTAATAACAAAACCTTTGAGGTGTCAATTGACATATAACAGATATGAAGAATGCAAGACGGCGAATTATTGCAGTCGAAAAGATGGGATGTTTTCATCAAATGTTTCTGATCAAACTGCTTCCGCATAATAAACTATTTAACTGCTAGTCTGTTTGTGCTCTTCATTTATTTAGTGAAGAAAGTCGTCAAATTGGATCAATGAATGAGTAGATAAACGTTACTGTGAGGGAACCATTATTTGAATGAGCACACTCGAACAACTTTAATAAATAATTTATTAACGCAACATCGAGGAATTTTAAAATGAAATCCGGCGAAAAAGAATTCACTAAAACATCATTGATGCCATTGGATAAAAGCTAAGAAACGATATATCGCATCGAAGAGATATCTCAAAGGAAACTATGTGCACAATAGCGTAAATTTTAAAATAAAAAAGCCGATTCTTGGTTGTAGTGGATTTTTTTTTTTCAAAAGGAGAAAATTGACAAGTACTGACTGTCACATGGAAAAAAGAAGCCTATCAAGATTACGGTAGCAGTTGAGAATGTCTATAAAATTTGCATAATGTCAACTGAATATATTTGCAATGTGCAATGCATGGCCAAAAACCCAAAAAAAAAAAAATCTGTGACCAAACGAACAAATTTAAAATATCTGAGAGAGCATTCGGAGTGGAGCATAAACAATACGCTTTTAGATAAAATCACTCTTTGGACGTAGATAAGCGCGCGCATCAACCATAAAAGTGGAAGGAGCGAGGTGCTAGCTAGCTAGAGGCAAGCGGATATATCTAAATGACCGAGATAGGAAACACGACGCGAAAGCATCACCAAGTGAGGGACATCCCGAGATCAAACTTCAACATCATATACGAATACCGATCACATACCACTCATTCCCTTAGCTACCAGAACCATTCACCTAACGAAGTTCCGGAGTCACGAAATAAGGCGGAGCCTTTGTGGTGAAAAAAAAAAAACGCTTGCAGAACCGGGCTCTATTAAACATCCATAAAAAAGCGGGACCGCAATCATAAGAAGGGATGTTGACTAGGTGGCTGTGTGGGTGCAGTCGTCTGTGTTGACTGCGCCGTCGGCGCGACTCCGTAAACTGCGGCTGGCACCTGTCCATAGCCTGTCTGACCGTATACCCCCATCATCGGTTGTTGACTATACATGCCTGAAAATGCCACCCCCATCTATCAGAAATTTTCCCATTTCGAACTTCATGCACTTGCAACCTTCACGTAAAAAACTTTGAAATCAAATTCCATTCTTCTACTTTTATGACAACATTTTAGGATCAGGGAGTGCAACCTATTCATGTAGGTATGGCAGTGTGCTGGATTTCTACGACCAATCCAATCCGGAAAGGCGGACTTGACCTATTCCCAGAACACAGTATTTCACACAAAAACTTAATGAAAGAGCACGACGAAATGTTTTGTTCGATCTTAGCAAACTCAGCTTACTGAGTCAAATCAATCTTGAGTACCAACTACGAACAAAAATAATAAACCCCTTCATATTCAACAGAAGCCTCGAAGCAGCAGTGACTCAGAGGTGATCAGATTCTTTATCTCGCCTCCTCCCTTCGCCTGCTGCCCTTTGATGCTTCAATTACATAAAGAGAAGATGAAAGGCAATAGAAGTACCCGGCTGAGGAGGGTATGCACCCATTGGCGGCCATTGCTGTGGAGCAATTTGAGCAAACGGCATTTGCGGTATTTGATGTGGTACCACTGCTGGGCGCACACCACCTTGGTTATTCCATTGCACTGGCTTCCTGCAAAATGAATCCACTTTGTAAAAAATATATGCTGAAAAAATCAACAAACGAGGCAACGTTATTATAGAAGTTGGCACGAAATGTGCCTCAATAACCACTTCCACAAGCTGTCAAGAAATAAGGCGACATAGATCTACAAAAGATTCATTTTTTGTAATTCCAGGACGGCGAAACGTACGATTTTTTTCTCCACTTTTCAATGACAAGATTTTCTTTCAATATTGATGGAGCTATGTGACTTAAAGCATAGGAGGTCATCTTAAGATGTACATCATAATCACTAGGCGTTATGACTCTAGCTTTGGAGGTTCTTGAGTCAAAACATCAAATAGACAGATACACATATAAATATGAGCATCGACCTGACGCCATCATAATGCGCTTTTGCAAAGCAAACTTAAAAAGCACATGCTTGAGAAATAAATGAAAAATTCCATGTATTATCAAACAACCTTCATATATACAGAATCAGATTTAAAAAAAAAAATTTAACGATGTGACGGAGGTAAAATTACCAGAAAGTTTTAGTTTAAAAAATCACTCATATTTTCAGTGAAGTACTATAGCAAACAACTAATAACTCACAAAGAAAGAAATTACAAACACCAATTTCATTTCACTTAGCACATCAAATAGTTCAAGTATGATGACTCGCGTAAAAAAACACCTCATAAAGCAAACAAATGCCACTAAGCAAGCTTTTCCAGCGTTATTTCCCCGCTAAAACAATAGCACCAAGATCAAGCAGCAAATTTGCCCCCCCCCCCTGATTAAACACTGATTGAGATATTTCCCTCTCAGTACCCCATGAAACCGTAAATATTAAAAAAAAAAGACCTACTCACCCTTGACTAGCGGCTGCTGCTTTCCCTCCAATTGAGAGGTTGTCAGCGAGTGACGACAATGCGCTATCTAGATCACCTCCGCCGAATTTGCCCGTCTGCGAAGTAGCCGTCGAAGCAGATGCGGCCGACTGTTGACCATAAGCATCCAAAGATGTGCCACCTGAATACCAAATAAGTGTTTTAATTTCTTCTATACGATCCATTATAAGAGTGTAATGCTATTCGAAATGTCGATACGTATAAATCCTCACAAACTTTCCTATGATAAATGCCAACTGTGGAATTTCAGCTGAAATTTCACGATGAACACTAAATAAGAACTTGTGCACAAAACATCACCACCGTACAATACCAGACTACAAATAAAATTATAACAAAAACAATGAAACACGCATCATTTGCACTGTTACTAAAATGCAGTCATTAAGTGAAGCAAAATGGCGAAAAAGAGGAAGGGAGAGAGAGGACAGGAAAGGACAGTCGGGGAGAGATGGAGAGAGGGACGTGGAGAGAAAAAAGGGGGAAAAAATCGGTTCAACATTACAATGAACATTCCTTCACTTCAATATCGCGAACAATACAATTGTATAACGTAACACCACCCAATACACGACCACAAAACACTTCAACAAAAGCCATGTCAAAGAAAAAAAGACAAAATAGATCAATGCACATCGATCGCATTTTCGAAGACTTACCTCCAGGAATATTAGACACACCTAAAAAAAATTTCAGTTTTTACAAAAGGTTTAAATCAGCAAAATGAATACCGCACTTCCGTCTAGAGAGCGCGCCGCTCATGTGTACAGCACACTCTCTTTTCTGCACTTTATTAACGTTTAAAAGAGCACTGTGATCGCAGAAAAATGACCTATATAAATAATTCCGAAACAGTGCTCACCGCTTTGTTGTGTATTTCCCTCTCAAAGTGGTCATAACCTGATTTCTTCTAAATTTTCGGCAAGAAAATGCCGTAACGGCTACATGAAGTTTACCGAATTACTTACCTCTGATCATACTAAACATTATACTATAACAAAGAAAATGATGCAATTCCCTAAATTTTGAGCAACCTGTCAAAGTTGAAAAAAAGCAAACTCATCATGATTTTCCGCCTTGAAAAATTCCGCTTAATTGATTTAAGCCTGTTCACATTTCTTGCAAATAAAAAAAAAAACATCAGCGATTGCTGCATACGCAAAATTTGAGGCAATATACGAAGAATGTTCAACTAAAAAATGGCATCAGCAAACTAACTATGCGGCGGTGCACCAACTGATTGCATTTGCATGTGCTGAGGAAGAACCGGTGATGACGTATAACTTCCATCCATATGAGCTACAAAATTACAATTTCTTTCAACGATGATACGTCACTGTGGTTAGTAGTGATTCAGTCTTCTTTTTTTTTTTTTCTGCAGATTGCAGAAAGACTGCAGTGTTTTTTTTTTCTTAGCGACTCAATTGCGATGAGTTTACTACGATAAATTTTCTTCTCTCACACGGATTTCTATGGCACTTCCATGTCGAATCCATCACCAACAGCTAAAAAGTCCGCGCGTTTATTTCACGCTCTTGAGATCAATCTTCAAATGAGATCAAATCTTAATGTTGCTAAGGGATGTGATGGATATTTCATATAAAACAACATAAAATTTCTGACAGAACAGTAAAAAATGATGAAGGAAAATTAATACATATGGAAAACACACCTTCGCAGACAAATATAAATGACTGTCGAAATTGTATGCAGATAATTTTGCAGATAAAAACTATCGATAATTCGGATCAATACAATATTATATCGAAAGAACATATAGGAAAAATCAAATATGTGTTGAGTATGCTAAACAACCTACAAAATGGTGTCTGATCGTAGATTCCAAGTCTTTGTCCTTGTTGAGATTGAGGGATCGATTGAGCAGCACTCTGCGCAGAGAACGGAACTGGTGATGGATTCGCTGCAAATTACCCACTGAAGAATATAGGAGAACTCAGCGAAATTGAGAATATGGGAATATTTATGCACCGATCTCAATCACACAAATAGTTGCATTTTCTAGACGTAAGCATATGACTGTGGGAAGTATTCCAAATGAGAAATTCTACATATAAACAATAGTAGAATAGCATTGACATTCGGTGTGGAAGCAGAATTGGAATTAGAGTTTGTTCTTTTGTTTTCATCAACAAACGAACAATAATTGCTTGTATGAATTTTAACTGTATTAGTTTATGGCGTTTTTATATGCCCCGCCTAGAGAAGCAATTCGTTTCCATTGGAAAACCACTTCTATCATTTTAAAAATTAACTCGTTCAGCACAATTGCAAATAAACAATAGCTAAAGATAGGAAATCTATAGATACTAAAAACAACCTGATGAATTATTTGACGCTGGTGCGCAAAACGATGGAATTTCGGGTTGCATTGGTGTCGTTACCGTCGCGCTTACGCCCGCCGTGTGTAGTGCTGAAACTCACTTTGAATACAGTTTACAATATAATTTTTCAAAAAATCACAATATCAGATCTCGTCTCGATTTATATCAAGAAAATCATAGAGAATAGAAAAAAAAAATGTTGATCAAAGCTTATTGTATTGCGCTAAGCACAACGAGAAAATAAGCAAAAAGCATGAAAGTGAACACTCGCAACAAACAGCACTTTTTTTTACAGTAATATGAAAATTTATGGCTTTTTAAGTGCACGCTCAAAACAAGCGAGTAGACGTCGCAATAGCTATAAGACTTTACTATGAAATAACATAAGAGTACAATTCATATCGCAGTTAATTTTACGCAATTCTGATTTAATGCTGCATCTCTACGTTGCCTTACATTTCTTCCGACGGCAAATTGCGCCATATACGCTCTTTAAGTGTTTGTGTTTGAAAGGTTAGAGAGCTAGGAAACATTTGAAAGCACAATAACGCCACTCGAATAACGTTGCAGGAATATCACTCAGACAGAAATATTTACACCTATCATATAACAGCAGGAAATGCAATGAAAACGGCTAATATCATTGAATCGTTATTAGAAACACTTAAGTGGGCATCATGTCACAACCTACTCTACCAACAGAAATTATCCACTCTTAACACAACTAAACTAAAAACTTGCCCGACCAAAATCGACGAATATAATGCAATTCCACTTGAATTTAATGATCAATCATAAAGAATTTGGACTGGACGTTTGTGGAACGTGATGGAGCACCTCAACTCTTCACTTTGGGATCTACGGACGTGGATAACGGGGTCGGTAAGCTTGAGTGTATGCATCAGCAAAAATAAAAGATTGACCTTGAGCGTTATGTTGCATGGCTCCAAATGGATTGCGTAAAGCGGAGCTGACAGTTTCACTTGGCGGAGCAGCTTCATCTCCACTGGAGCTCGAATCTGCCGCTGCCGGTGCCGCTTTGCTCCAGTCATGCTGCGCCTCACTGAGCGGCGCCCATGGCTGTGGTTCATGTGCTTCGGCAGTCCATTGTGTATCGGTCGTTCCCGTCATGAACGGGTTCGTGCTCTCGACAGCCCCCACTGCTGGATCAACGCCTTACTACTACATGGACGACTAAATCTCTTCCTATCTTTCCCTCACACATTCATTCACTTTTTCGTTTTAGTTGCTTCCTTAACTTTACATCTTCATTTCTTTTTCACAACATAATGCAATCATTCGTATTATCCACAAAATTTTACAGTCATTAGGTATTATATACTATAATTCCAAAGCGTTATAGTCGAAAAGAGCATGTTTGTTGATTACCGAAACAACAGAAAATATATTCGCCTTAAACATCGCAATTCCAACAGCAGCTTCGACGTCCACTGCCATCAATTGGAATTTCCCATTAAATGACAAAAAAAAAATTACTTTCCAGCAGCAGTCAGTGTAGATGCTCCATATAAAATTCTAATAGCATTATTTAGCCAAAAGCATTTCTTTCAAAACGGCCCAAATGATCACATGCAAATAATTCATATGAAAATATTTACACTAAAACAACATTCGAATCTTCTAAAAAATTAAATCAAATTTTAAAAACGCAACAAATGAAGGCCTGAAATGCGTTCCCTGCACTGAACTTCGACAATCTAGACGGTGAAGATCCACAGATCTGTCTTATAAGAGAATGCACAACGTTTTGAGCTCATCCGTAATCACCTCCAAACAGGAAACAATTCAGCTAATAGCTAGTCAAATCGATCGCCCATAGAAAAATTTCAACTTCTCTGAATTTGTCTCAAGTTTCTCGCGCTGAATATGTTCCGTTTAGTCATCATTATGCAAAGATTTGCTTATCCACATCAAAAAATACCTGATGATAGTTAATTCTCATAAAAAAAATCATTCTTCACCCCGAAGTGCAAAAATTTTTCTGAAAAATTACAAAGCAAAAGCAAAAAGAACCGTGATTGAAAACGGATCGCTACTCGTCGCTGAAAATGTACGATGCAACTGCCACTAAAGCAATATTCCACAGATCGGTGTTCGACACAGATTGAAACCGTGAACGATGTGTCACAAACAATTTAAAAAAAAATCAAACACAACCCATCACAACACAACAACAATCTATTGTAGCAACAGAAATACAGACACGGCGACATACACGACATAAGACAGCACAAATATGTAAATGCAGATAAATAAGCGTGACAATGCTGATCGAAGAGCCAACATCGAGCGATCGCCGAAATAATATTTGAAAAAAAAAACAAAATAGAATTTTTAAAAATAGATAAAGCTTGTAAATGTGCCGAATGCTTTACATTCTAAGTGTGAAATGGTAGAATTAATGTGATAAAGCAATCGGCACCATTTTAAAGAATGAAGAAAATGAATGAGAAATAAAGACGCACCATAAGCTCCATGATTAGCAGTGGTTGCATTCGGAACAGTGGCGAACGCTCTTGAAAAATCGGCGCCAAACGTGGTCGAATTTGAGGCATGAGGAAAAGCTGTATATGCTGAAAGGATCGAAACCACTTGTGATGCATTCCAACTTGAAAATGCCGACAAAACATCACAACATTCAAATAATACATGCATCTACAAATGCCAACACTACACCAACTCACTGTAGTAATAAATAATCGCATATGCTAACACTAATAGCAGTCTAATTTAGGAAAAAAAAACGTAAAAATCATCGAAGCGTTCATAAATTGAAAATTTCTATCTAATAAAAGAAAGCGCGCCACGAGAGCACAAAAAGTAACAAATAAACGATAAATGAAAAGATTTTTTTTTACCATAGTTGCAGTCTCGAAATTTATGAAACGATCCAACACGAGCGGAAATTCTGATACCTAATACCTAATGAAGTTCAAACTTCAAACGTTTCTGCTACTATGTTTATTTTGTTGTATGATGGAGTTGAGAAGACAGCAACTCAACAATCGCAATGGTCATTTATGAACAAGCACAACGGTCATTTTTGAATTGTTAACAAAACATTTAAACCATGTCCCATTTTTGTGACAGTTAGAGATAGTGAGTGTCGATTATCTTGAACATTTGCTCCACCCTATATCACAAACAACAATACGCTTACTACTTTCCTCTTATTAAAATTAAATAAATGCCTAAATTGTCGGTAAGCATGATGAATTATGTTCCCTGAAATCAAAATATCACTCCTGAAATGAGAGTATTTGTACTGCGAAATCAGCTCATCCTTAACAACTTAAACTGCTCTAAACACTGATTTTCAGCAAGATGCAATACCATTTGACAGATTCCTTAAAACTATTACTTACTATACGCTAAAAATTGCATCAACATTTCAATGAAATACGGATGAAAAGAATTTTAAAATTTCTCAAAAATTCCCTAAAATGGCACGGAAATCTTGGCTACGTTCTGATGTAAATTACTGAAGTTCACATTAATCACCTTGCCCTCATATTAAGTTTCGCGCGGAAAGCGAAAAAAATGCAAAAAGCAAGCGCAAGTTTGTTCAAAATCGGAAACTGTAAAGTAGTGTATCAACGCACCAGCACTAACGGATGGTGCGCTGATTATAGGAGAAGGTTGTTGAAAGATGTTTTGTGCGAATGGGTTCGTCGGGTCGAGAGACATTGAAGGCGCCGGCTGCGTGCTGCTCGCAGTTGCAGCACTTGGCACCGGGTCGAAAAGCGACAGCAGGTCGTCACTCGGCTTCGATACAGGTTGCTGCTGTGGCTCGGTGGCTGGTCTTTCAGTAATATTTGCGAACGGATTCAAAGCATGGTTCGCATCACCTCTGGTATTACCCATCGCCTGTTTCTTTCTCTGTTCCTGAAATTCAACACTCCAGATACTTCACAACGGAAAATGAAAATCGATACAGCTCTAACAATCGAAACTTAGACCACCACTGTACTATACCTGTTTTGTTGGTACGCCGTCAAAAAACGGTGTTCCTTAGTTAGAAGATTTCATTTCTGCTGTTGATGTCAAAATCAATGTCACTGTCATACAGAAGAGATACTACTTTGAGCAAAAATCCACATACAAATTTTTGTGTCGAAAAACACCAACGTCGCCTTGCAAAAAAAAAAAAAAAAAACCGTGAATTTTTTTTTTCAATCATTTGCGATAAAAAGATTCTGTTGTATTTTTAAGCGTAAATTTCAAATGATAAAAAAGCGAGAGTGCCTTTGCTCAAATCCCTTAAACATCATCACCACTATGCGGAATCACTCAGCAAAAAACGTACCGAAATGAAAGCAGAGAAATCAGTTAATCAGTTAAATCTCTTAAATCAGTTAAAATGAATAATGAATGAGAGCGTTAATAGGTAAAACTTCACTGATCCCATTTGCGGACACATTTTATGTCAACTTTTAAGTGGAATGGAAATGTGATTCATTTTTACCCAGTCAAAGATCTCATAACGTTGGACGCCAATCACCATCTACAGTCACTATCATCAGAGACCCAGCGCAACTATGTATTAAAAGTCTGAACCTCAAATGCTCTTAAGCGCTCCTTTTCCTCCTCTAAATACTTCTGTTTGGCTGCATCCTCGATAGCAGTCGTCTGTCGATCCGAAGAGAACAGCGACGACGTTTGTCCCATTGCAGCCGCAAACTGCTCACTCTAAACGTCTACTTTATTCAAATTAGCTTCACACATTTACATATTTGCATAAATCGCTAAGCATATGAGCTTAGCGTGGTGCAACTTGCATAATGTAAAGTGCGACATCAAAATGGATGTCTCCACTTTGCGAAGAGAAAACTGTCTCCACGAGAGAAAAAACAGTAGTTTGTGAATTTAAAATTTAAAAAAAAAGATCTAAAAGTTGATGGAATCCAAAAATCTGTTTAACTGCTGCGTTGAGTGGAAAAGGTTACATGCAAAATGCAACCGTATATATAAAGCTATCATCGTCATTAGATGCTCTACATGAAACATATTCAAGCACTCCTAAAATCGAAAGCGCCGAAACATGCGCTAAACAAAAAGCAAAACGTCTAACATGATTAGTGCTAGGAGGCATCTTGCCGCCTTCGAGATGCACAAGGTGCGCTTCGAGCGCTTCAAGCAACGAAGCAGGCGCACGCGTTAAATCCGGAATTTCACCGCGGTCGATGCCAACCGTTTCGGCCACCTTCAGAAATTCTGCCACCTTATCCAATCGCAACTGTAAATTAGTGCTTTTAGTTGCTTTTCGTTTGATAAATATTTCAGGACTGTGAAACGATACTCAAAGATTTGTAAATGTTGACCCCACCTTATATTAGTAAACCCCATCCAACCCCTATTTCTTTCTCTTTCTTCATTATCATCCCTTATCCAAACGTCATTGTATAAACAGCTAAAACTGCTCGAGTTTACTAGTCAACCCATTTATATATTCGCTCTTCCATCCTTTCAATTGCGATTTCTAGTCTACAATTCGCGGATGAATAAAAGAATGCAAAACCAACCAAAAAAGCCTTGTACATATCCAACGCCTCTCGACATTGCTTCTTATTCATATCGAAGTATTTCTCGAGCAAGTTTATAACGCCATCATTGTAGCATGCAAAAAGACGGATGAGATCACGAAAGAGAAGAATAAACGAGCAATTTATAACACCATTATTGAGTTCGCCTGATGTTACCTAAAACACAACTCTGTTATCTATAAAGCAATTGCACAACATAGCACATCGACTATAACACTTAAGTGTCGAAAAAACGCAATTGTTCAATAGTTTTATCTCTTGTTAGCTAAATTTCGTTAATTGAATGCATTTAACTTGTAAATTGGAGATATACTAATGAAGATAAAACTTGAAGATATAATATTAACTGAAGAAGAAGCAATATTTAACAGCAAATTGTACGCTTCATCTCGCTGAATAGTTGACTCCAATTTATTAAGAAATACTGACTTAGGGTAGTTGAAGTAACTAGCTTAAAACACTAGATACTCCCCTCTATGCAAATTGCTATTTATAACTTCATTTCGAATAAGTGTTATAGGATTTTCTTTCGTCTTTCATAAACTCTTTGTGAAACACCAGCATAATGTAAATAATATTAATTTGAAGAAATTTACTGCTTTAACATCACTAAAAATTTGATCCATAAAGCAACAAAGCATCAGCACAGTTTTAACAATAAAGTCAAAAAAAACGTCCCACATTTCCAATATTCATTCTAAATTCACTTCATGATTTCGCAAATTTTTGTATTATTCGGACAGCAATATTCGCCTACTCCGACTATGTTACGAATTCACAAGCGAAGCATTTCAAAACGAATATCCATTCTGCGACTATATAAATATGCCGTTCTTAATATTCCGTTCAACGACTATAAAAAATTATTTAAACTGTGAAAAATTCACGCTAAAATTTAAATTTGGCCTCGCAAATCTGATATAGGGAGAGTGGACAATGAAAAAACAAAACTTTTGAAAAAAACTTTAGTGGCATTATAGTTAACGTTTTTAAAAGGCTCAAAGTTATAGCTAAAGATACCGGGGTTTAGAGTTTTTCCGCGTTTCTTAATTGCAATTTGATTTCAGATAAAAGAAGCTTGACGAGCTGATCACAACTATAATCAAATATCTGCTCATTTGTTGGACGATAATTTTAAACCAATCTCAAATTTAACTTTGCAACAGCCCAAATCTTATAATTTTGCCGCTGTCGAACAACATCGTAAATAAGTAGAAACGCTTCGGCTAATTCGTTGAAAAATTCCATATCACTAAAATTTAAAAACCGGCAAAAACAAAACCCTCATTCCTCGCACGCTAATTTTTCCACAGACTGAAAAAAAAAACATTAAAGGAATATTATGATTAAAAATTCATCTATATCAGTTGAGATCCAATTGGCCGTAACAACCATCCCGTGTAACTACAAGTTTTCAAAGTTCATACCCCTTGGGAATAAACAGATCTGTTTTTTGTGAGACCAGATTTATAGCTCGCTCAAACTTATGAAGTGAATTAGCTCGAATTAGCCTTATCGATCCCTAAAAAAAGAGTTTGTTGCAAAATATTTTCCAAGAAAACTTAAGAAAAAGTGGAAAAATCTTTTACATCCTTAATGAGCGTCGCGGCAACATAAAAAATAGCCATTAGATAGCATAAGCTTGAGGAAGCACATGAAAAATGTACGAAACACGCGATCGCTATTATGCCATCGTTTTCAGAGTGTGAATTCACATATCAAATCAATACTGTAAATGCAAACAGATAAGCTGACTATTTCGATAAACGGTATCAAAAACACCGCTTATTCTAGGCTGGCTCTTATTTCAGGTGCAATTCACCTATGAGCTGCAAAGAAGAATGACTCACCTGAAACTCCAAAAGCGCATCGATTTGATTTTGCAAGATCGGCAATGTTTTCAACAACTGAAAAGTGATTGTTAGTGCACATAAAATAGGGTAAATACTGCAAATATTCAAAAGACAAAGGAACAACCAATCATTATAACAAAAAAAAAAAAAAAAAAACTTAAGACCAAAAAAAGCACAACCAAAATGGATCCCAACTATAGGAATGAAAAGCGGAAACGATGCCTCACAAGATAAAAGATGCTCTTTTCTAACAGCAATAAAGAACATTCACCTCATATAATGCATATAACGGATTGTTTTTGATGAAAGATCTAATTGGTAGAATGAGATCAGTATGGTGTAAATTCAGTGAGTATTCTATTCCATTTTTATATAAGCTCTCCCCCCCCTCCCCCCCTTCGATCAATCATTTACATTACTACAATTTATTCAAGAGCAGAAAAAAAAGTCACAGAAAAACGATACCTTATCAGTATTCATCGTTCGCAGAAGACCGTCTTCACGACCTCGTTTCACTTTACAAAAATCGTACGCACATAAGCGATATGTGTAAATTTTTTCGCTGATATATTTACCATATCGTCGCACATGTTGTGACATATCGTAGCCTATAGTCATGCAATATTTAACTTTCAACTTTCAACTTCAATTCCCCTCCCCCCCTACCCATTTGCCCGTTGCAATTCAACTGTGACTTTGCAATCGAATCATAAATGCTTATAGTTTATGTTGCAACAGGATCAATTATCATCTAGAAGACAGCAAAAACTCCTTTGGTACAATTCTTTGATGAATAAAGTTCCTCTGAAAACGATGCCTATATGCTTTAAGAAATTGGTATATAAACGTGTTGTGCTGCAGAAAAAAGAAGCTCATTTAGTTTTACGTGAATAAAAATATTAAATCTATGAAGATACGATAAAAGTCGAACGATACAGGAAAAACAATTCAAAGAACCATCAGCTAAAACAAATTTAGCCATCTAATTATTCACGTACAAAGTATGCTTTTAAATCTCAATGCAGCCACCTCTTCCCCCCTCCCCCAATGAGCTCGCAAGTTTGATGCAACGCAAAGGCAGCTAGCGCCTCCAAAAGCTACATAGGGATTTCTGTAGAAGTTTCCATTGTTAAGCCATAGAACGTATTCAACGCTTGTTAAAAAGCAGAATGAAACCTCCAACGGGAAATGAAGTCAATCTTGCTTCAAATTCAAAGCAATTAAAAAATATTTCGAGCATTAAATTATCAAATGTAAAGTGCAAAGTAATAAACATAGAAAGCAAAGCACAACTAAATCTTCCCATAAATCACCGCTTTGGGAATTGTTACCTGAGAGAGCAAAAGCTAACAAAGATGAGAAGGCGGATGGGAAAGGAGGAAAGAGGAGAGGTAGTGGCTGAGACACAATGGACTTAATTGAAAGACTATGGAGATGTCTCACGAAGGAGCTTTGCGATATCATGGTAAAAATTTGCAGTTCCCCCGACATAAAACGTTTTAGATAGAATATTTTTTCCAGATGGAAAACAACTTTTAGCTCGGCTTATGCGTGATACTGCATTTGCAATTCATGCAATCTGTGCTCACATTTAAATATCGAATAAAAACATTTAATTATGGAAAGCACTGCATGAATGAAGTTGGGTATTATTTAAAAAAAAAGGTTTGCAAAGCGATAGACTGGTGAATGTTAATGCAACGGTACAGATTGGTTAGGTGCAAAAGCGGGAGAGTTTCATTTACCGACGACAACCGTATCGAGGGATGCCCAGCGGCGCGACGTCGAATATGCAAGTTCCATGGAAGCACCTGTACAGCATCGTATACAACACGACTATTTAGTTGAATGGCATGCACACAACACAACATTTGCATATAGTTGCACCACACTATTGCAGTCATATTAACATTGCTGTACTATTAGCACTTTTAAAAATACTACTCTGACAAAAGATCGCTGATGTGCAATTAGGAAAGACTACTCAAAAACAGGAATTGCTGATGCGAACATATTAAACAAATGCCCACCTACACTAAATATTCCCCGTATCCTCTTGTTCGTGATAATAATAGTTAGGGAATTATAGTTAAACACAGTTATAATAAATATATTTCATTCAAATGAAGAGCTCTGAAAATTAATGCTCGTCCATATGTCAGTCAGTGGCACCGATAAACTATGCTATGCAAACTAACCTTATCATTCAACTTTGAGGTTTCATTTGTGTGAAATAATCATAGATGCTAAAGGTCTCATATTGAGAGTCAATCTAACAACAGCAATTATAGAAGGTAAGAATTGCGTTGTGTAAATACTTTATAAACCAATTTTCATTACATAAAAAAAAGCCTCATAAGCACTCAATAAACCGCATACGAAGTGGTTGAAAACGTTTAAGAAATCAGATATAATGGTTATTCCTTTCATCACATAAACCGATCAGCTCAAATCATCATAATTCAGAAAGTTAGACTATGATATGGTTAATAACTTTGGCGTTAGTGACACTTGTGCCATTTTCAGTAAAACTGTTCATTTGTTTGCTCACTGCTGCGATTCTTTGGTTCGATATGTGTTGCGTTCGAAATGCTACAAAAATCTACAACCAATCAAACACTATTGGAATGTTTATGCCAGCAATTTAGCTGTTATCTAGAAAATGCCAACCACTCCTCCCATAATAAGGCTAGATCATCTTACCGCTGTCTCCATTTGGTAGGCTTAAGCAGCAAGCGGCTTAGACGCCTATAAAACTTAAATATTTGCGTACGCATATAGCACGTTGCATTGCTTTTTGAAGTTAAAGCAAAGCTTAGAAAAACGAGAAAGTCGTGACGTGCAGCATAGACTGCAGAAATAAGCTCCTTTATATGAAATGAACACCGCAAAGTGCTCATTTCTAAGTTGCTAAAGCGTGTAACTCTGCCAGCATCGGGCAGTGGAAATTTTTTTAAAAGAAAGTAACAAAAGGTAGTAAGGAAAAGAATGTTTAAGCTGTCAATAGCTATGCATATATTCAGGCAACAGCAAATGAAGAACACAAGGCACACTTTAACAGCTTATTTCTGTAAGAAGTTATGCAGCAGTACCACCCACATCGTAACCGATATTTGAGTCGCTATTCAAGAAAGCAATTTCATACTGGCCAATTTACAGCACTCACTGACTAGCACTAACCACATTAATATATCCACGTATGACGTTAATAGGAAAAAGAAAACGCCAGAACATTTCAATAAATTCATGACAACAATACAACATATATTTAGTAATTCAAACTAGTATACATGCGATAAATGTCTCACCTTGTGTGGATCCTTTGTCGAGAAAACTGCCAAGATTGAACGTCGTATTACATGAGGCAAGATACTGTGAAAACCTCTGCAAAAAAAGTTGGCCAATATAAGCCGCAGGACACAGGTGCAGATGACAATGTCAACTATAAAGAAGAGAAGAAAATGCTCAAAGCAATTTATCTGATCATAGATGAAAGAAACTATTGCATACTGATGTTGGCTAATCAATGAAGTATGGTACGAATGATGTGCAGACGAGAAAAACATATACGTCCAACCACTTCAAGCATGAATCGCGGTGCCGATCGATCAGACGCACATGCATACATCAAACACTTGTTGTCGATACTATGCGTTTTATAATGAGGATTCAGCCATATGAACCGCATCATATGGCGCAGATTTAATGAACTGCTTTATGAATGCGACAAATGCATGAGCAAATAATCGATTGTTACTCGCGTTGAAAAAAAGACAGAAAAAAGAATTTTCAATTTCCATAATATCGAAAAGGTCTGAGGTGTTTTTTGAATGACTGAGGTTCGAGCTAGAACAACTACTCTACATTCACATTCATTTTCTAATGAGATGGTCTAGAGTGTGCACCTAATTATGGGCACGGACAGCCTTGAAAATGCATCTATTTTTGTGATTTGCTGTTACGGTTTCACAGTTTTCATATACGAGGTAGCTATCTACTCATCTGCTGAGGAAAGTCAGGCTTAGACAACATAACTATGACGGTTGCGCCATAGCTCTCATTCTTGATATAGTTAAAGAAGCCATCAGCATATGCTTATTTCGTTTCATAAGCAAATGATGCTGCATAGAAAAAATGCCGTTTTAGTGCCTCCTGTTTGTCTTATCGCCTGAACATCGGTGGTTGATCGCCGGGCAATCTTCATATAAAAGAACCAAAAGCAGAAGAGAATCTACTCAAAGATCTGCAAATGGGAACATCGGTATGAGATGCATACCTTCACGACTACCATAACGATTTGTACATGAAGGGGATTCCCATTAGTTAGATTCAACAATGCTGAGTGGGCACAACTCATTCGACTGATGCGAAACGGCAATCTAATCATGTGCCGAAGATCAAGGGAAAACAAGTTGCCCGGAGTCGTTCAGTTGGCGAAATACCTCCAATATTTAATAGCTCAAGAAGGGTTTGTGTGCAAGAACAGTCACTATTTCAACGGCTCACATTCACTAAGAACGCTGACTCTGTCTCATCGGAAGAAAGTCATTGATAAATCAAACCTCATTTCCATAACACATGATGTTATGAATTGTTATAAGCGCTTTATAAACGACCGTCCAGTTCGGGTTTTGGGTGCGTTCGATGAGCAGATTAGCCATCGATGGAATCGAGACGTTCGGTTCGTTGGTGCAGTGAAGCAAGTCTGAAAATGTATGAGCAACATCTACACCTTGAATAACAAATAAAAGGACAAACCGTGTAGCAGTATTAAAGCGCTAGCTCTACACATCCACCTTAGTACCAAGAAAACGGAAAAAAAATTCCAGTCCACCTTAGTAGTACCAAGAAAACGGAAACTACGATGTGAGCTTCACTAAAGCAAGTAGCATACTATCAGTTTTTGTGACGGCTTTTACTTCGAATTCTTCAACGACTGCGTGTTACCTTTAGCAGAAATGGATTCTATAATCTCGGAGGAAACCTTCCCGTGGGGATAATTTCCCAATAATACATTATAAAATCTCCGTAAATAGCAGCCTATAAAAATGCCACTTTCTTTATATATTTCACATTATCGAAGGAAGAAATAAACAATCTGATCTTTTCAATATAAAAACAAAACTTATGTGCATATGTAGTGAAATGCTTCTCTATGTCAATTGAAGTGCATCATAGACTGCGAATAAACTCAAAATGCCAACTGCAAATTGCGCACTCTATAGAGAACAATTAAAAACGGCCGCAAACTTAGATGAAGTAACCATCGATGTAATTGCCACGAATCTAAGACAACTTTTGTGCCGCATATTAAAAGGTCAATTTGCCGCAAACTAATGCTAGTACCAAAGATGCTCATGGTACCACAAACCTAAACTCGAGTGAAGAATTTAAACAGTAAGAAATGTACTTGAAAACATTAGAATGTAATCAGCTCTTTATATTCGTGGATTATAGTATATCAAACACTGCAACGAGTACAATAAAAAAGAAATCAATATGAGCGGATATCTGCTCACACAGCGGATATCCGCATGGTGATTTCGTGTCAAATTTCAAATTTTTTGGAACTATTCTCAAAACTAATCAAGCGCATTTCCCGTTTTCTGCTTCCTTTTCTTCACTCATTATCTCACATGACGTAGCGTAACGATTTGAAAAAACTTCCAACACGTTAAAGAGAAAAAGGCATGAAAGACAAATGAGAAGAAAAACCGGAAGTGCTTATGCTCACTACAAAGTTTTCAAATAAAAAAAAAACGATGCAATATTCCGGGTCTATATTTTCAAACAACATATGGAAATAAAATCGAAAAAGAACAATACAGACAGCGAGGATTGGAAAGTTCACTATTGGATGATAACTTAACAAAATTCATGCAAGCATAATGAACTAGGATCAAAGAGATCGGCACCCTCTATCACAATTCGTCATCCCTGTGCATATATTGCTATGGTCAGCCGATGTCATAGCATAGTGTAGTGATCAACCGAGAAACAAGAGAAAATACTCACAATCGAGGTGCTTCTTTTTGGGAGCCATAAGCTCTTCGGTGGTCGCCTTGCAAATTGTTTTACCAAGCTGACTGCCCGCTAGTGAATGCTTCGCAGCCGTTAAACGATCGGTGATCGTTTGGCCGCCGGTAGTGAATGGCATAGGCTGGTGGAGGGCCTTTTCGATCGTCTGCATGGTTGAGTGGTAGATGCTTTGAAGCACAGAAAGTGACTTTTGCGACCTTCGCCGATGCTGACACACGCAACACCCTATAAACAATCCTTTATGAGCGAAACGTTCGATTAGGGATTGGGTTAAATCCTATCCCGATCCCAATCGCCACCGAAATCGGAACCGGACTTAACCCTAGATCCCTTTATTCACGCAGCGCCTCTCTTTCGCAACATCTTTGAAATCCACTCGACTCCAATGAGAAAAGCAACAAACTCATTAAAAAAAAATTGATGGCATTAATCTTAGGTTTGGCCATGTTTCAAACAAAGGAAATTTGAAATTTTTGAGCGGAATGTTGTCACTCGTCTGATACGCAGTGTGGAATCACTTTCAAGGTTACTTTCATCACAATATATTCAAATAGTAGATAATTTGTATGATTAAAAATTAAGATATGATTTATGAGTGTAATAAAATCTAGCAGAATGAATCAACAACAATCACAGCACACCTCAATTATAAGAGTGCAAAAATGAAGCATTACAAGAGGCAATCAACAAACAACTTCTACATCAATATAAGTATTACTATGTTCAAAACGGAAGTAACATTCTACCAATCGAAGTGAATTGTCAAAGAGATGCGTGCAAAGGCAAAAAGAGATGCGAAAATGGGATCACGGTATCAGAGAGTAACGCTGTCCTTCTCACGATATCGCATTCAAACGGATTAAAGAAATGTTCAAATAAAGGCAATAGTTTACTAAAAGTGCAGCGATGCGTATCTACGTGTTATAGGAAACAACGCAGAGGTGGATCAGGTAAGCCTGTATTGCCTATAAATACGAAACAGAAGTATATCAATTTCAACGCAAATCACATTAAACTATAAAGCAACATAAATAAAAACTTTCATTTTCTTAGCGCACCAACCACATCCGGTTGAAATTTTTCTAAAAGTCAAGATTGGTTTTGAATCGTTTTATTTGCTTCGATGTAAGTTAATCTTATAATGCATGAAGAACAAAAGAGAGCTATGCCTAATTAAAGCACCGACTCATAAGGCTCAGATTTATGGCTGATGAGGTGCCACGTTGGAACGGGACAGGAAGAGTGGCCAAGTTTATGATGACGTATGCGCAATTTTTAGTTGCAATAGGTGGTCGAAACACATTTCTGTGCTAAGTGCAAGGTGGACCAATCGGGACATATAATAAAAGAGTATGGGCACACCAACTTCATAAATAAATGCGAGCTCGACGATTGAACACAACGGCAGCACCGGCAGGCGGAACAGAACACAAAACGTATGCGCGAGCCGCAGCTCACACATCGATCGCCGCCGATGGCGTGCCACGTAATGCCCAACAGCGCTCTCGAGCACGCATTACGCCAATGCCTCTCGCGACTCTGCTTTGCCGACCAATTCCATACATCTTTCTTCCTCATAAATTACCCATCCCTTCACGATCACCTTGCAGACTATCTATTCCTAAAGCAGCTATCCGTAGTATTTGTAGTACTCTTTAACTTCAGATGGGCTACTTTCATTAGCATGAGAAATATGAGAAAATGAAAATTCAACAATGCTAAAGGATCATCATCCTATTCGATGACACTTAGGACCACTCTCTGTATTGCGCAGTTTTCGATGGGCGTATACCTCCTCTTCCTCTACCTTTACACACCTTTCTAAGCGCTATGAACACAGAGGATAAGAAAACGTGGTTGGCGACTGTGATCATCCGATTCGTGCACCCATGAGAACTATATAGTAACAAAAAAGATTCCAAAATTCCGCTCTCTGTTTTACAACTAAATGACATTTCAAAAGATGGCGTGTGTACATGTCAGTAGGGGACAGTTGAATCGTAACACGTTGATACTTGCTAACTATAGGAAAGCAGAAGAGTATCAAATTGTAGAAAAACCTTTAAAAAATGTCATGTTCTGGTTCACGCTATTAACATAAGCAGAAGATTTTGAATGCTTGTGAGAAATCATTATAGAGTTTGAAAAGTTTTCCAGAAACACCTGTGCAAACATTCTGATTTGGGACTTGAGTTAGATTTGGCCCTTGTCGCGACTGGAACGAGATCGGCTCGGTTTCGTCAGGTCAACCACCTTTTACTCACTCCGGATCAGGACCAGGTTTCATCCGTTTCTCCATGGTCATGAACATTTTTTTCGGTTTTTTCTTTTTTTCGGCTGCACTTTTTCACTGTCGACCGACAATACTTGCACATGCATGATGATTCCTGATTCCACACAAAAAAATCCCTCATAAAGACTAAATGATGCTGACTAGTCAATAAGTAGCGTGTGTTACGTAATCTCTCACATAATACACAGCTGACGAACGAACTACGAACTATAAACTACGAAATTACAGACGAATGCACTTATAAACAATGAGTTATGAGAATTCTTGAAAGATTTTTAGAATAGCGTTATATGAGTATCGAACAAACTTCCTCCTTAATTGCAAAAGGCAAACTATTTTTCTAATTTTAAAAATCAATTCGATTAGCTTCATTCGCATCGATTCGTCGATCCCTTTCATTGATTTATGAAGTGTTTGAATGTATTTATTTTTTTCTCATCTATAAAAAATTCTTATATTGTATATTTCTATCTTTTACGTTAAAAAAAAAACAATTTTATCTTTTTTTTTTGATTTCTCATCATTTCGTATTAATCGATTATTTGTGCATTATCTTCTTTCGAAAATCTTTCTTCATTCTGGGAAAAGACCTCTCTCTCTGTGTTTCTCTCTCTCCCTCCTTAGATGACAACAGGCACAAACATACCTTTATGCTTAATAATAAACGATGAGAATTTGATAGGTACATCGATAAGATCAATAAAAGCGACTCTTTTAGAACGCGCTTACCTAAATACCCCCTGAAATCTTAAGACTCTATGCATGCGTCAATATTTGCTGCTTATATGAGACCTTATTGTAATATCTATCTGAAGCATTATATCGCATTCTAAAATGAGTGAGCCATACCCCCCCCCCATCCCAATAAAAGAAAGCACCATTTTGAGAGTTTAAAAAATTCGGCGATTTTAAATCCCACATAAAGATGATTTAATGATTTTCAAACCACAGGAGTTCCCTTTCGTACACCAGTTAAATGATCTGAAAGAGTAGGCTTGATTTTGCTCGTATGGACGCATCGCAAAAATTTTTCCCTCATTCTGCAACCAATGTGACTACTACTATAAATCACTCAACGAGAGATATAAAATTCGTTTAGTAAATCCAACTGTTACGTTTTTAGAATTCATTCCCTTCTGAAGTTATAAGTGGAAAATAATGTTGCTTCATTCAAGAGACAACTCAGTAATTCTCTTCTTTTGATTTCTTCGTTGCCAATTGATCCGTCAACTAGATATTCCTCATTTATTTATTTATTTATTTTGTATATCTGTTTCACGGACGATTCTCTTATCGTTTAACTAAGTGATGAGCGTACTGAAATGACGTAACTCCTAATACAAATATAAGTTGCGTAATGTCCTTAAGAAATTTTATAATATCACTATAGAATAGAAATCTTTAGGGAATTTAATAAATCTGATCTTATGGGAATCGAAACGAACGGATGAAACAATGAATTGTTGCGATGAAATTTTGTTATCGTGAAAACTCAAAGAATCAATTACAGCATTCGTACTGCTTTATAGTTTAATACCATAAAATAGTAAAGAAGTCGCTTCAATGAGAAAAAACAACCAAATATGATTAACAGCTATCATAAACCTCTTATTTAGACGGAAAGGTACCGTAAAAATTTCATAATGGGATTTTTTTCTGTGTTATTAACCTTAAAAAAAAAAAAAAAAAATCATCGTAGTGGACCAACTTTCTCATGAGAAATATCAATTTCTCATGAGAAATACCAACGTATGTAAATTATTTTAGAAAACGAGGCAGGCAATGTTGCCACTGCTATGAAAAAAAAAAAATTGAAATCAACAAGTGCGACAAAACAATCGAATTTTCCAATTTTGTCGCCAAACACGAATAAAATGGACAATACAATCAACTTTGAGTAACGAATTATACAAAAATAAGCGTTCGAAGTTTTTTTTAAGTTAGATTAAATAAACTGTTACAGTCATCATTCTTAGTATTATTTATTTGCCGACAACAATATAATCAATCCTTATCGCCCCTTCCCCCCTCCCCCCCGCCTCTTCATCTCTCCTAACAATCCTCCTCAGAGGATGTGAACGGAGAAATGGAAGTAATCCACCTAATTTGGCTAACTATATTTAATCTGGTAGTGTTCGTGTTCTGCAGGGAATTCAAAAATATCTCGAGGAGTACATATATGTAACAGTGTGAGATAAGTGGACACAGCCTAGAACAGTATAGTGTGCCTGTCATTCTAGGTGATGCACTGCAGCACCGGCAGCTCGCCTCAAAATGCGGTATTTTTAACCAACATTTTCCTCCTAACACAGATTATTTAGCACGGTGTAGCATCATATACAAGAATACTTGGCACAGTGCAACACAAGAGCACATTTAAAAAAAGCGGCCACATCACATCATTGTTAGTACAGTAGACGATGATGTGTGCTGCGTGGGGAAGGAAATGAAGAGGGAACGAAGGGCCGCCGCGACCCAACTGCAGGCGAATGACTCGAATGGATGGTGCAAGTGAACCTGCGCGCCGACTTATCTCCCATATCTATGTTCATTGATCGCAATGACTGAAAGCGCGCATAAAAGCAAAGCGTCAAAACACAAGTTGCGCGAGATTGGAGCCTCAATAAACAAACACGTGAGCTTGCTGTTGCAAACGGGTCGATCGATGATCATGAACGGCAAAAAGATATTTGAAAAACGATCAATGTTTTGCGTCATTTTATAAAACGACTCAACGTCTGCGTTACCCAATTGAGCTGGGGACGCGGCGGAACTTATCGTGGCCCCCATACCCGTCCCCGACGGCGACACGCCCGCGGC
The DNA here is from genome assembly GCA_037389465.1 of Baylisascaris procyonis. Classification (NCBI taxonomy): domain Eukaryota; kingdom Metazoa; phylum Nematoda; class Chromadorea; order Rhabditida; family Ascarididae; genus Baylisascaris; species Baylisascaris procyonis. The sequence continues at coordinate 3,030,715 of JAZARR010000088.1, read as the reverse complement.
TATATTGCACCCCTTCCTCCCACCTCCACCCTATCTAGCAGGTGTTCAGGGGGCTTCTGGAATAGATACATCGACCTTTTGAATGTGCTGCTGCCTCAAAATGTAGTAATTAGGAATAATTGCAAAACAACAGTCGTTCTCCACCTCTATATGTTCGTTGCCTAGCACCAATGATATGACCAAACAGCGGAAACGGATTCTTGAATTGTTTGAAGCAAAAGATTTGACTGCAACGACTAATCGACAGACCGATCGCTCATAAAAAAGCGCAAGTCAGACGATATTATGAGCTCCACTTTCCGTAATTTCGTATATAAACTTCTTTAAGTTTTTTATCCCGTTCGTGTGCCAAAAGCCGATTTCTAAGCCAGCAATTTTATTGCCGTTGTCAGCCTATGTGTAGAGAAGCACTATATGCAAGTATGTGCATAGTTTGTTGTGTGACCCGAGAGCTGTAAATGGAGTTCTGGAGATGAACTCAGATTCAAACCTTTCATAAAATATCACATATTCAAATATCTTTGCCAACCCATTGTTCTTCTGACTGAACAAACTTTAAAATATTATGAAGGTAATGTGTGTATTGCATTAAGTCTTAATATCGATTCAGTGAACTGGTAATTTCTGATTGACAACACCTAATTCCCCTAGGTCATATGTTGGGCCCGGATCAGATGAGATAACGAGTCGTGGCGTTTGTAGTAGTTCTAGACAAAAAACTTACCCTAGAAATTCCAAAGACAATCATTTATTGCCGTTCATTGCTGCTAACTGAACAACAGCAAAACAGCGCGAAAATATTTTCCAAACTTTTCCAAACTTTCCAAAATTTCGAAAAAAACTAAAATTACAAGCGGAAAAACACATCGAAGTTATGCGTTTTGATAATTCCACTTATTGAATCAACTAGAAACCGTCCATAAATGTCGAATCAAGCACAACAATACATTCATATCCTCATCAATCCTATGTCTTGTGCTATCCACTTTTAAATTGTTCATCTTCATATCTACCTAAATTTGGTATCACCTTTAAATCTGGTATAAAATAACCGTTTGCTCAACCTGATCTGTCGTACAGCACATACAGATTCTCAAACGCATTTAAAGGCTTACAACTTCTTTCAAAGCCGATCAGCTAGCTTAAAATGACGTATACCAAACATATTTCGTAATTCTAGCTTCCGGGATGAAACCACCATCAAGATAAACATATAAACACATCATATAGATGTGATAGCATCATTGTCCCGCTTTGGAAACATAATCTGCAAGAGCCTATGAAGATAATTCGCGACGACTGTTGTGTTGTCGAGTTGAATCTCGAGAATTTCAATTCGACATGTGGCGGATTAGTAGAATTAGTTAAGTAAAACCCGATCATCAATGTTTGCGATTTTTTCTTTTCATTTCCTCGGAAAAATCAAAATAAGTTGAAAATGAAATCCATCTTATTTCGTGAGCAGTATGGTATGTAGGGGGGGGGGGAGGGGGAGAGGAGGAGGGAAGGGGGAGGGAAGGGAATCAGGAGTGATCCCAATTCTGCCCACCATCAGTGGTGCAACTGCATCTTCATATGAAATACCCTCTACTGGTTTTATATTGTGAATGTTTTGAGTGACAACATCACACACGCTCTATGCAATCAAACCTACTTTAATCAAAATGTCAAATGATGACGAAAATTTTCACTAAGAATGAGACAACAACAATATTACTAAAAAAAAATGTCTGAGAAAAAAAAACAAACAAACAATTTCGATAAGTGTATTCATGTCTACGAATTTGAGAAAAAAAATCTCCCGTTTACGTTCATTAATAAAAATAAAAAAAAATTTGTATTCGTTAATAACGAGCGTTGATCGTCAAAAATTGTACTTAATGAGCGGAAGCATCGGAAGAAACATATTTCAATACGAAGCTAGAAATCAAAAAACAAGAATCACAAACACTAGAAGACCAAAAGAGTTATCGCTCTTGATTTGGGATGGCATTCAACTAGACGACATAACGCTTTCGTAAATATGCTCAAGTCGTGTAATGAGCATGAAAAAGGAATAGAAAGTGCGACATTGGTGGGTGTCCCACTCGCAATTTATCGATCAGCGTTGATGAAACGTGCGAAATGCGCCATCGCTAGCAATCGCTTTTGAGAGCGCACGATCGGGTGGGTACGCGTTTCGTTTGTGACAATTGCAGCCAACTCTTGAATATGCCAACTATTCGTTGCATAAAATCACCGAAAATAGATGGCGATTATTGCTTTATCTTACTAGCAATAAATGCCACCACATCCGGGAAATCATTAAAGAACATACCCGTCAATGGTGTTATATTCGTTTCTTATACGTAGAGAAAACCTAACTGAAGACTAACGATCGCAAAAATATTAATAAAACATTTGGAGACATCGCAAAAAAATAAATGATAATGGCTAACTAAACAATCCTTTGTGGACTATATCCGAAGCGTAGTCGAAGTTGCAAGCATATGGCTTCGTAAAGTGTAAAGAAACATTTGCCCACCGGTGACAATTTAGTTATATATATTCGTTTAGAAAAAGAGTGAAAGCGAGCCAAGTCGAAGGATATGTGCTTTATATAATACGATCTGTTGACAAACTTTCACTTAAAATTTCAGGAAAAAAAGAAATGCGACCCGTTTTTCTACGCTTATATACATCCTCGATCAACAACCTACTCTAGTTTACACCTAAAAGCTTATACAACAGAATTTCTTTCTGCTGTCATTTCTACAATGCTTTTTTTTTTCTCTCCAAATAATTCAATATATAGGTTTTGCGAAAATCTGTTTACTAACGGGAGAGAATCGATGAACTAAAATCTGCACATTTATCATTTCGCCTTCGGCAAATAGCCGAAAGCTTACAACACATCAAAACCATTTGGAGATCGGTGAATTAGTGAAGCACTCTAAAAAAACATTTCCCGGTGGTACCATCCCAAATCTAATAACATTTCCCCCTCTTCTATACATCCATCATGTTTATGAACACAAATTATTCATTCCCGGTTCAGATTCCCTACCACCGGAAACGGCAAACTCCACTTCCATAACCCTAAAACGATACATAATTTTTCTTTTCGGCAGAAATCAGTCGGCTTTGCACCTCAAGGACAACAAACAACGGCCTTACCCTGCCGACGTTAGCAACGTGAAACAGTTAATATGACCGGCTAATTATATTAATATAAGTAGTCACACACCTTTCTTCTGTATATACCTATTTTTGTGCATATATCTTACCTGTATTCGGCAGAACAGATAACGTTAGCAAATAGTATATATACCCACTTTTGGTAGGTGCTAATTTTCATTCTTATTCCTTTTATCACACATGTAAACTTCCTTACACTGTGAATATTTACCTGCTACATATGATTTCGTGAAGCACTTTTTTTTTTTACAATAATTCGTTTTTTTGCTCTTCTGGAGGAAAACTATTCTATACTTCGTGGCACGGGAATTGCAGTTCGTAAGTGATTTTTTTTTTTTTTTTGAATGTCTTTTCGGTTATTTCTGAAGGCCATTAGAAGATGGAGGGATGTTCACAGAATTCTTGCAAAAACCTACGCTTCCAGGCATTTCTAAGAACTATTATACTGATCCGCTCTTACACAAGTTACAGGCTTGAAAAGAACCTATAAACTACGTCTAGGATAATAATGAACCAGCTGATTAATGAGAGCTGATCTCCCGAAGCATTACGAATGGTTCTTTAGTACTCTCCACTTTTCAGGTGCACACTGCTATATCAGCATACTCAAGCAATCCCTTAGTTTTGGCACATCATAGGAATATATAAAAAGAATCTCGTTTGAACGCATCTCTAAAGAACGTAAGCAATCACTTCAACAGGTGAATATTCAATAGGTGAGTATCGAAAAGTCGATCTAAACGGCGATATATAGCTGAGACTTCAAGAACACATTTCTGCCTGAATAAATATTACTTCCCTTCTTCATAAATCCGACCAATTTAAAAATCACAGAGGTGAGCAAAACTTAGTAAAAAAAAAGTTCATCAATAAAAATGTTGCATTTAGACGCAAGAGATAATTTCGAAACAAATACAAACAAACGAGAAAGCACAATATGAAGCTCCAACCGCATTCGCATGCCAATTGATCAATTTTATACGATTTCATCCATTATTTGCATATCTTAGAATAAAATGCAATATACTCACATATGGAACAGTGCGATCGTAGCGTCATTCTTTACAATGAAAACTCTGAGAGAAGAGATTTAAAAAAAAACAATTAAAACAAACAAACAAATGTATCACAACGAATGATTTTTGGTTAGAAAATTTCGCAGACAAAATTATTTGTCCGGAAGTGAGGAAAGCTTAGACGAATGTCAAAAATTCTGTTGGCTAATCAACAGATAAACAAACACAATCGCTAGAAAATCTTATCGCTGAAGTACAATACAATCCTCTTTATATCTAACTATTGGCCACTTCTTATGGGCAATATTTTCGCTCGCAAGAAAAAATTAAAGCCAGCAATTAAGCATATTTAAAAATTCCCCCAATGCATAGAATCGAAGTTTTTGAAAATAATTCATTGGCCCTCTGAAAAATCACTGGCCATAAAAAAAATGAAACGTGTAAGCCGATTTCTAACAGGCCGCGTCAGAAAAAAAAACAATGATAAAATTAATAGTGGAGAAAATATATCAGTCAACTAAGGCTCGACGAAATTCCTCCACTTCTCGGATGCTCGATGCATAGCGACCAAAACTCTGGAACAACGAGACAACCTCGTTCCTGTAAATATTACTCTTATAGATTCAATTGAGAAGGTGGACGAAACTCTAACTTACCTAGAACTCACCTTTCGTAATATTCAATAAAGAATTCATGTATCGTTTTCTCGCTGTCGCATCAATTTCAACTCTTTTAGATGAAATGAACTTTGCAATGCATCTATTTTCATCTTTCCTAATCAAACCTAAAACGACGCTAAAAGTTCCACACGTTTCCCTTCCAATGAACATACTTTGCATGAAATACTCTTAACAGAAGTAGCCAACCCAATCGACATCTTGTCTATATACATCAGAGTTATACAACAGAGTAAAGGCCGAAAAAACGGCTATCGAGAATATAAAAGTAAAGGCATATTAGAATTTAAGATCACCTGGTTAACTGGAATGGAGCATGCAGAGTACCATCGTTTGAGCGATAATGCGAAGTAGGTAGATCCGAGAAGAGGATTTTCAACGCAGTACCCATCCCATGTGTTTGCAATTTTCCCCACAAACGACATTTGTCACAACCAACACAATCCATAATACGCGAAATGTTATGGAAATGCATTCGAAATTCTTCGCGTAGTTCTCGAGCTTGTGCCTCAACACCCTGAATTAAATGTTGTGCACAGTGCGATTATCTGCTTGACAAAAAAGCACATAAATGAACTATTTGAAAGCACATCATGTGACATAATATCTTCTACAAGTTCAGAGTGGATGTTCAGGAAATATGACAGAGAGTACTTGCTGCATTACAACAGATTACAGACTGCAGACAACAATCATACGCTTCTGCTACAGATATCAGAAGGCCGTCAGAAGAAGCGATGGATTATCTTTACTTCTAAAAGGGAAATACATTAACAGAAACAGATGCAAAGCAGCCCGCAACGATATTCATACATAGACACAATACGTGAAATTTTAGCGAAAACGATTGTATGTGAATTTCTGGAAGAAATGTCGCCGCAGTTGAAGAGGAGGAAGAATACCACATTCAAAATGCTTTCCGAGTGTTTTAAACGCTTATCTCACTGGAAAAAGAATTCAAACGAATTGGAACCTACGTTTCGTGTTTGTTTCCTTAACTTAGATCGATAAAACTTCTCACGAAGAATTTCAGTAGGATCGGTGAAAGAAATAAGAATAAAATTAAAAAGAATAAGTGGAAAACTCACAGTAAACATTTCTGTTTCGTCGAATGGATCCGGAAACTCCTTAAGGATGTTCGTCAACTCCTCCACTGCGGCTTTTGTTTCTGTATCCACCTAAAAGAACTCTTTAGGAGAAAAACGGCTCATGCTCTTTAAATAAACAAAAACGGCTCATGCTCTTTAAATAAACACCTTGTTATGTACCTGTCAGCGCAGTTCACACACCTGGGGTAGGTATGTTGCAAGGAAGTGAGAGAACCGCTATAACGAGGACTCTGAACTTCTGAAATTTCTACTTTCAAAGAAAGAATCCCCACAATGGAATTACTGGTTGTTTCTTGCACCATCCGATCGTTCCGGCTCGGTTGTATACAAAGAAGTTATTTTATATAATAGATGAATACTGTCCACACAGTAATATTCAACTCTATATGTAAAAATATGGAAGTTGATTCTATACAGATAGGAGTTTGTATCTGTATGGTATCGGTGATTCCACAATTAGAAGCAAATGAGATTTCAAGCAAAAATAGGATAATATAAAGCTGAATAGTTTGGAGAAAGAACTGACTTTCTTATTTCCAGTATAAAAGAGCTCAGTGCGTAGATAAGGCGTCACTTTGACTAAAGCCCTCAATTCGAGCAGGTATACAAAATAGACGTTTTTCAAGCGTTGCGGTCCTTCCCATGTCCACTTAGTACTGAAACGATCGCGAAACATCTCGACGTTCCTGAACCATGTTCCCTCTCCTAGTGCGCCAAACGCTGAAAGTGATTATGTCTCAAAGGATAAAAGGTTTCAGATGCTATGCCCTGAATTGCCCTGTTACATGACTCATGTCATTCTAACATCACCTCTTCAGCCACGATTGAAATTAGACAACCTCTCTGTAACAACTTACGGGATGCAACTAGTATATTCCTAACATTTACTAATATGTAGTGTACTCAGAAGCTTGTTCCAACATTGCTAAAACAAGCTGAAAGAAAAAACCTAAGGTTATTTGAATTTTTCTCTCATTACTACAATTAGTTGTATGAAATTATATTTGCCTTTGCTGCTCCTGAGCAAAAAACAATCGAGTCAGCGACAACCAAGACCGGCTTTAACCCGCACTCGAAGGATGCTTGACACAAGGGCAAAATCTTTGATTAGACGTTGATTCGACCAACTATTTGGATGACGTTTTAGAAAAAATATGCAGCGAGAAGAACGCCCGCCTGTAAGTGTTTAATTCTGTAACCAAGAACCACTTCGATGCAAATAAATCTCATGACTCCATTCTAACTACAACGATAATTAGAAAGCCTCATACTCCCATCAAGGGTTTAAAGACACTTTGGGTAGTGCATAACTGTGCTGGAAGAGATTTAAAATGGCAACACAGCGGCACGATCAAAAAGACAGTCAAAAAAAAAAGAGTTACCTGGTTTGAAGCTATGTGAAGCGATCGAAATGGTAATTGCCGAATGGAGGCCGGAAATAAGTCGGTAGAAAACACGTTTTTCAAGGCATAAACCTAAATAAGAGATCTAATTTTTTTAAGGGAAAGTAAAGCATTCGCCGAACAAACCAAATAAACGTTTAAAAAGCGAAAGCGAGCAGAATCTTGCGTCAATTAAGTTAAATCTGATACTTGCACTCCCACTGATTGAATGAGCAATCAGAACATTGAAGCGTACCTCTCCTTACGTTCTTCGAAATTAACGAAACGGCAGCACTAACGCATTTCTGGATGCACTCTATCTTTCTCGTTTCGATGCCAGCCAAATGTTTACGGGGCGGAAGCAAGTGCAACTTCTGGATAAGAGCCTTGAAATGATTTGTTCTGTAAGTGCTATCGCTTTGGACACTCTGAATGATGAAAACGTTCACTTCTTGCCTCCCACAACCTTCTCGTACAATGCCAATGTTTCCTATCTAAATGACGTTTTTTTCCCTTTTCGTGCGCGCCAACATTAAAAAAATTAGCACAGCTATGAAAACTTTGCTTATGTACTTTAGGAAACGAACCATTCCAAAAGCTTGAAGAACAATGGTCATTTGTATGAAACACAAAATCTGTCAAAATCAGCTAACTAAAAATGAACGTTTATAAGTGGATTTCATCCCGAAAGACCATACTCTTACGGTTGAACGCCATAAGAAATTGACAATCGCATAAACAATTTTGTTCAGATCGTAAAATCCCTGAAAGGGGAAGCTAAAGGAAAAAAAAAAGCAGATAACCAACAGAAGCAGCTTTATACGAAACTCTCAGAGGCCAAAATAGGAAGTAAATCTAAATATTCGAAAACAGCGAGACGAAATGAATTGTGAATATACCGCAAAAAATTAAAATTATTGATCTTTTTTTCAAAAATTGCGATACTTAATTTGAATTTCGAGTTTAACGAATGATGCCCTAAGCTATCACACCGTATGGAAATGAAACATGCAACGCCATAGTGCCCATGAAAAGTCACATAACCTCAAAAGGTAGAGAACCTCCACAAAAATCACAGATCACCTTCTGAGAATGGAAATCAATCAGCATCAAATACAACATACTTCAATATCTTCAACAATTTCAAATAGAATAAGAGAAACGATAAATTCGCATCATTTGAACATAAAATATAGCCGTATCTGCGGTTATTTACACGTTTCTACTTTAGATCTATACTTTTGCCCGTATCTTCGTTCATCAGCTTTTTATTCCCCCTTCCATATCCCTTCCTCTAATCAGGTGATCTCATCTATAAATAAACTATAACTTCCCGCAAGTTACACATAAGACTTATTTCCGTCTTATCACTACAATCACTACCGACAGCAACTGCCACTATACCAGCCCTAAATTATCATATCCTCGTTAAGCAACATAAGTATTTCAATCTGACGTAGGACATCTTCTCGTTGAACAACTGAGATATCAATCTTCCACTAGTTTGAATTTTCTCGTGAATAAATAATTTTATCACTTAAATGATCAAAAACAATAAACTTTTGCTGTTACGAAAATGATATTTATCTTTGTTGAAATACGAATTTCTGCTTTTTTTTTTTTCTCATCTAAGAAAGTTTATTTAATGCTATAATCATCTTATAAAAATTACTAAAATTTCAATTGTAACAAAAATTTCCACAAAAGTTGGAAAATAATACCATTTCTTTGCAACAAAAATATGCATAAAAATTCTGAAACATCTTATTCCTGCAATCTGCAAAAGAAAATACTCTAAAATGGGCGAAAAAAAAACTAACCAACAGAGTTGGGATGGATGAGAAAATTTTTGTCGAACTTCATATCAGGCCTGAAAGAAAGACCAATCGATAAAATAGTAGTCTTCTTTGAAAAAAAAAAATAAAAAAAATTACGATCGGTACTGCAGTTCCATATTAATCGCAAGGTCGCTGTGTGCCAAACATCATCACCAACTTTCGAATCATCAACTTTTCGCCAAAATTTTTTAAAGCAAGTTTGCCGCATAGAATCATAAATGAGTATTTCCCCCCACCTTTTACAAGTTGAATTGTGGGAAGGACAAACATATAGCCTAAGTTTAGCCCAATTTCGAAATAGCATCGTTATCGGCTGTAGAAAAATAGAGTGCAATAAGAAGAGGGAAATGAAAGAAGAAGAAAAAAAAAAAAAGAAATTATGGAAGAAAATATTCTGCATACAATGAGGTCTCAACCCGATTGACACAGTTGAAAACTAAAACCGCAAACGGAGTTTATTTTCAGATATGAGTTAGAGTGAAACTTATACAAAGCTTCACGTTAGGATAATTTAATTCAATTCGATTTTAGCTGAAGATTTAAAAAGCTGAACGATTCCATAGAAAAACACATAAATCGCGATTTGTGGCTGTTTAAAGTTACCATTTGACTACCCTCTCCTTCTTTCTCGTTGTTAGCTAAGGATGCAACCCAAAAATCCGGATACGGGGAGGGAGAAGAGAGGGGAGAGAAGTGAGATAAGCGGGTCTAAAAGTAGGATGAATCACTAACTGAAATTAACAAATAGAATTCCAGGATCTTATCATTATAAAAAATAACTGCTCATATGAAATATAAAAAATATCCAACTTGAAACAATTCTCGCGATAGATGCACTGCCAAACTTTTTGTGCGCTGTTGCCTTTATATCCGGTGTATCGTTCCGGATTGCGCAGTAAGTCAACATAGTGCATTTCTTCTGAGTTCTCATCTGAAAGAAAAATTTCAATAGAGTTTTTTTTTTTTTTTACTGTTAATGTCAAAAGATAAATGAGCCAAAATCAATGAATTCATATTAATTAGCACAATTTGTAACTAATTTGTTCTTTAGAAATTGATAAAATATTAAAGGAGCGTAAAGAAGATTTACTCATTCACAGATAGAGGAGAGGAAAAAACATAACAGGAAAAGTTTCACAAAGCTAAGATCAACAAGGCAAATAAAAGCTAAAAATTTGCTAAAATTCGGGAAAAAATTTCATCACAGCGAGGCAACAATGAAATGATTGTAATCAGTGGCTACGATTCAAAAAAGTAAATGTTGCTCAAATCTTTATGATGAATAAATATATACTTTTCAAGTGTTTCAGATAAAGTGAATTGAGATAAAAAATGATCCTGTCCAAAAATTAGTAGTTCTCATAAATTCCTTCTTTTATTTACTCACGCATGACGAATGGCCTAGGCCATTCTAATCTTTGGGTATCAAACTGATGTAGGATTTTCTAGTATAATTTACTCCTCGTCTCTTAGCAACCTTATCCCTCCCCATACACGTCGCATTATATGCAGTACTCAGATGAAAAAAAAACAAAAAAAGGAACTCAGTGTAACATACCCGCGAAATCACAGAACTTGTGTTCGTTGTCGTCGTGCCAATCCATATGATCCAGTTGCTGACGATCCCCTTCCGTAAGCGTCATATCGAGAGGGTCGAATTTGTTGCCCAAATCGTCGCATTTTGATATCTGATCATTGATAAATTTTATGGAGGAGTGATTGTTCGCTAAACGCACCACTGCAATGCTTGCTGGTCGCTTCAGCGCAGAAGGCACCTCGTCGTCGCAATATCCGATACCGCATTCCTTCGAAACACATTCTCGTTCATCTCGCCAGAATGGGCACGACTTCTCCATATTCACCTGCAGATACGTTACATAATCCCATAGAAACTCCTACATAGAAAAGTTTCCTATTTTCTGTTCTTTACACTACTTTTGCAATTCCCGGAAAGGTCTATGCAGACCCTTCCGATTGGATACATGTAAGATTGCCCATGCACTGTAACAAAGGCTTTCTCAGGAATTAAATCATTTTAGAAATCGATCCCATCTTCATTTCGAACACAAGTGCACATCCCAATAGTTCAGTGATGATCTAGAAAGTGCAGCAGTCTCAATAACAGGATCTGCAATCTCAAACATCCACTCAAACATGAGAAGAAAAAAATGAAAAGTTTGAAACAGGCACAAAAATATTGAGTAATGTGAACATAACTAAGTGAAGGTCATTTCAATCCACGAATTGACGGGTGCATTTTGCGAAGAATTTCAATTAAAACAATTCAGAAACTTGGTTATCCGATTTAGAATATATGAACTATTGTGCGGTCAAAACGTCAAGCGGTATCGGTCTTTAATTCGAACCAAGCATATCTCTCCAAACATCAAAGAAAATGAAGTTTTCTTTCATAGCTAAACTTTAACTTCAGAAGCATTGAAACCTTTTCTTTGATTCTTTCCAAAACATATTTATTCGCTTTAACAATAAAACTTATGAGAACACACATTTTGCAGTCTGAGAAAAACATTTCCCTTATTGTAAAATAATTAATGCACTGAATCACACTTCTTTTTATAATGAGCAAAGAGCAAAAGAAAAAAAATAATTTGAAAGATGCAAACTTTTTCCTTCTATTTTTTATTCAAAAAACAAACAACCCATCCTGGTGAAAAAAAAATATGCGAAAATTGTGTGAAAGCAAATGCAACACTAGCAAAGAAAGAAATTCGATGTTCAATTGAACGTTTCTCAATTATAAAGCGCAAAAAATCGCAAAGCCAATTGTATATGATGACAAAAGATCCATTAATTATATCTGTAAACTTGAAGTGAGCAAGAATATTCCAGTATTTTTTTTTTTTATTCCAGCCTCAGTATTTTCTAGTCGGAAGAAGCAGATCAAAAATTTGTGACTGAATGAATTTTCTCGTTGTCAGCATGACCGCCCGATCTTAATTAATGATCTAAGTTCGCTTCACTAACTGAAAAATTAATTCTTTTCTGGACAATCGACGGTATTTCATTGGATTCAAAAAAACTTCAAAATGATCTCTCTTGAAATAAGTGTATCGAAAGTTGTCATGTTGCAAAAATCATACGAAGATATTGCCGTAACTCTTAATAGCTAGATCTTCAAAGGAAAAATGTCTGAAGCTATTCTAATCTTTGCTGCCAGTATTTCACTCGACTTTAAGCGACGTTTTAATTTTTTTTTTTTTTTTTTCTTGGAAAGAAACACATTTTCTTATTTGTGAAGGCTTGAGCAATACATCGAGGTATCAACTATTAGACAATTATGCGGTTCTATAATTCCCGATTTGTTTTTCGCATGATCTGAGTCAAAGATAATCTGTCTACGCAGTTTCCGATACTGAACTATTCTTTGTATAGTTCAGAATGCTGAATTTCAGAGGCTGAAAATATCGACAGCAAAACGTTGGTTGATTCTGCCATTAGGCAGCGATGTTTCATAATGTGGTACAACGAATGCAGCAAACACAGAAAGCATATAAATTTGCTCAGTCTAATTGGAAAGTGGATCAGCGTGACCATAAGAATTGATGCAGAGTGAATTCAAAAGGGTGGACGTGGGATTCCGCTGCAAAAAACACTACTAAAATTGTGAAGGGTTCAAAAAAAAAAGACTGAAAAATTCATGAAGGTGAGCAAAGACTGAGGTTGAGCAACAGTGACGAATTATGTGAAATTAAAGGATCGGCTCCTATCCGAAACTACAAGCATTTTCTTGATCGGCCGTCCCACTTCTGCTCATAGCACACCGCATAAGATAACGCGCGTTGAACATTAGATGTTCCAACCAATTGCCAGGAGGTTGCTTTACACTTAATCTGTTTGATGTGGCTGGCGTGCTGGAATCACTCGTGAAGACATTGTCTATGTGGAGAATTTTAAGCCAGAAATCGGCAAAGTGGAATAAGATTTCTTGTCATATACTGAAACAGGTGTTCGTTCACCAGTGCTATTTAAAGAGAACGGAGATAATTGGTTCCGAGATGCTCACAGTTAAAATTCCAAATTTTGGTAGCGCAGTAGCTGTTCTCTATTTTTACCGCTGGTGATTTGCTGTTCCAATGAAGTGGACTGTGAACGAGGTATAGGAATGGTTTTCTGCGTCCGCATATCGGTAGGTGAATTTTCGATGGCCGATCCCGTGTTACGGATAGAAGAGGAATAATGGAATTATTCTAATTACATGGGATTAGCTTGAGTAAATCAGGGCAATCCCATGTAAATTAAGGAACTCCAAGCTTCATTTTGTGAATTTAAATTCGAAATGATGCCGAAGGATGCAAAATTATGCAAGAATAAATTTTCGCACCTTATTCAATCACGAAACGATTCACTGTATTATCCGTTCGAAAAATCATCGATTCTGGTTTATCTTACATTCTGATGATTGCGAAAATGATCAGTGGGAGGAAATGTAGTTTTTTCACTCTTCTATCTATGAAAATGAATTTCCGTGAAAATGGGAGCGAAGGAGGAATAGAAAGACTTGGTGTATTTTCGGAAACGATAAGTTCCTCTGTCTTCAGAATATAGAAAAATGGAAGAGCGAAGAAGAACAATCGACGCGTTCTGTTTCATACGCAGAACAATAATTCTCCACTTTTTGTTTGTGAATTTGTTCTTTGTTCGCTGGCAATACAATTATATTTCTATTACTCGAAAATGAAAAAAAAAAATTTTTATTTCGTTGCTAATTATAATTTGTATTAAGCTTTATGATTTGTAATATTCCACTTTAGCCTAGTAATCTAGATAAATAATTATCTGCCAAACTCTGTGCTTAATTTTCTTATAATCTCTTAGATTTCCGCTTTTTAGATCCATCCGTTTCGATTATGTGACATCCTTTCTTTCTAAATCCTGTTTTTCTTCCAGCTATCTTTTCGGTCGGTCCATGTCTAATGTGCACCTTCGAGCGTCTAGATTTGGGGAAATGAATTACAAACGATGTTTCTCTGTAAAATGCCAGGAACGCTAAAAACAATAGGGAACTCGATCAGTGGTCTTATCGGAGTCTAACGAAGAGTTTACAGTTTGTACAGTTTACGGTTACTACTTCAAGCGCCTAAAGAGTAGGTGAAATTACACAGCTTGTAAAGGAAACCGTAAAATGAATTATAGATAATTGAAATAAAACGAACTCATTAAAGAACGAAAATCGAAACTATCCCTACTTTTCCCTTCCAACAGGAAACAGCTGAGTAGATGAAATATGAGCTTATGAACCTCATGTCATCTTCCGACTCACGGATAAGTCATCACTAACAGTTAGCCATACAACGATTCAGCAACACCCTCCCACCTCCTCTCCCCTCAAAATACCCCTCGCGGCTGTGTTTAAAAACTGCACATTTAAGGACGGCGGCGTATAAAATTTTTGGTTATGAATGTGCTCAAACAAGTGTTCTGCAAAAAAAGGGATCATATGTGCCTGAAAGGTAGGGTTTTCTGGAAGGAAAAAAACAGCGACATTAGGGCAGCAAAAACCATGAGCAAATCACCGCAGAGACTGCAATTTGGAAAAAAATGAGCAAGAGGAAATCGCCAATCGTCATAACGCTAAATCGAGCCATTCACAAAATGAAGCGGAATTCCGGATAGCTAAACAGCAGAAGCAAGACTGAAGTTTTAAATAATCCTTTCAGCATTTAAAAATAAAAATAAAAACAAAACGGATTCCATCATTTTAGTGCTTGAGGACGTTAAAGACCACTTCCTTTATTTTGAAAGTACGATCGCAAAAACAAAACATTAAAAAGGGTATCTTTTTTATCCCCTCTTATCTGTATAGAAATTGTTGTAATTTGCACGCGCACAGGATGCAAACTTTTAAAGTGGTACAAGTGGAAGGATGAATATTGCAAAGGTAATTCAGAGGTTTCCATACAGTGATAGTGGCATTTCTTATTAATGAACAGTAAAAAATAGCACAAATCTAGAAGCTAAACTTCCTTTCTCATCGGGTCCACAAATTTAGGGGCCCATGGTTATGAACTATTCCACCGATATGCCAGTATCATTAGGCAACATCGATAAGGGAAAATTTATAAAACAGAGCAATTAAAGAGTCGCTGGCTGCATATGGGTAAATATCGCTTGAAAACGATAGAAAATAATATCAACGAAATCAATAACGCCAATCACCTGAGCAAAAAACAAAAGTATTCAATGATGAAATTTATGGGCAACAAGAAGCATTACGGCATACCTTGTAAAAACGAAAGAAATCCTTTTGCAAAAGTTTTTGCAACAATGGAAATACTTTCTGATTGTTGAACTCATCGATACTCGTTGGATCACACCTGAAAACACCGTCGATTACGCATGAATGTAACACAAGATACAAGATATTATACAAAACGGAGAAAAAAAAAATCACATTACCTCTTTGGGAAAACTTATTCGCCAATCCACTTATCGTCAATCTAAAGAAAATAGCACCACTTAAGCATCATTATTCTCAATACCATAAAAAACCTATGCTATATACGATCATCACTTAAATTTTTAAATTCCTGTGTACCTGTATCAGGTACCACAAATTTATGTGCTGATCTACTTCACAATAATTAAGAGAAAGGAAGGTAATTCACTTATTCTCGATAATAGCTTTTAGTATGAGCTGTATAGAAGTTATCAATATGCTAGGTGATGTTACGCTAAAAATAAAACGATCTTTTAAAGGTTGCTGAAACATAATGGGACCTGTAAAATGATTGTTAAAATAAAATTCATCGATAAGCAATAAATTTCAGTTATATTTAAACAACGCTTAGAAATTTCCATCATCATAACTTCTTATCATACGCTTTATAAGAGATACGAATAGTTTTGAGATAACGAGAGCGAAACAAGTGGAAAATTTTCAAGCACAATTCCACTTAGAACAATATCACACTTATTGTAGAATCGGTGTGTACCGCGTTGAACTTACTCAAGTAAAGCACTACCTCGGGCTAGAGGTCGACTATGACTCAGTCGGGATAGGATTAAATCTATTCACATATTGCTGTGTTAAACCCGGTAGCAATGCAGTTCTTCACCTCGGTCAGCACCGAATTTAACGGTTGCCCTGAATCTTTCCTACAACAACCGCGTGCTCATTGAAAGAAGGATCTGAACAACCTACTCACAGATCCTTCCTTCCACACCTCCAAATACGCAGGAGACCAGGAAAGGGATAATAGAAGGAAGTGAGGTGAGATGGGGGACATTTTCGGTGAAAATTCTCTCCACCTATACAGTCTACGACTTACTGCATACAACTGTCTTTGTGCGAGCACAATTAATTGAAAGATTTAACGAAGAAGTGAGTATGAGAATAAAATAAAGTACAAATATATATATATATATATATATATATATATATATATATATATATATATATGGAATGAATAATAAGCTTTAATATAAATGAGAGAATTATTCAGTGCACTAAAGTGATCGACACCTTCCTCATAATGCAATAACATCGCTCAATGAACATAGGTGTGCAATTGATTACAAGAAAAATTGACAGATGTGCTTTCAACAGGTTTTGCCAACTTCTCACGTATTTCCCCTTTCACGCAATTTCCACACCTTTACGACGACTCAATGATGTCATCGAAAGTGGGAACGTATGGTGCACATGTGACAACGAAACGTTAACTGACCTGCACTCACCAATACCTTCCGGCGTTTTGCAGAAACAAGTTTGGCCGCGCTCAAACTGGGCGCCGGTTAGACCCAGGAGCACGGCAAACGCTGAGATGGTGAGAGGCCGCATACAACCACCTATAATCAAATCGAAATCAAAATGACCACCACAGTACGAGTGAGCCGACGAGTCAACCAGTCAACTAACGAATAATTCAGTGTGTCGCCACTCACAATCGGCCGATTGACCCGACGCGATGCGACCAATGATGTACGCCGGTGGGTGCGGCCTGGTGGAAAATTTACGCGGCGAATGAAAACACGTGCCGTACACCCATAAACCGTGGCACTAAACTTTAAAAATTTCTTTGATTAACCTTACCGCAATCATTCATTTCATAGCATACACGGAAAACGTGACCCGTTCACGTCGAATAGACGCGTCAACGAAATTAAATACACACGAGCAGCTAGACAACAGAAGAGCGCCCCCTCTGCGTGCGTCGCATCACCACAGCTGTCCGTTGCTTTATGTGATCGTGACGCAACCAACGCGCTCTGATGACGTCTCGTAAAAGTTCAGCACGAATAGAATAAACGCTATTTGTAAATTAACATCGACCACTGTTCATTTCTTGTGTGTTCATGCTGTGAGTCATATTATGCAGCATTTTAACTACATAGTGATGCGGCCATATCTCAGCCTTTAAAGCTGTTTTATTTACATCTTCTGGTCCTGTGAAGATGTGAGCCTCGGCGTTTATCCGGTATATTTACAGGCTTCATCTCCCTTCTCTTCTTCCCCCCTTCCTTACCTATTTAAATAAATATTCATTGTAAAAAGTTATGAACGCTATAAGCCCTTTTTCTCCCTGAATATAAGGTTTTTCTCAAATTGGCACATAGTGACTCCCTTCTCTGAGGTATACAGCATTTACGTTCGGCAAGTTACTGGCATAACATACAATAACGCTTTAATAGCGCGGAACTGAAGATTCCCATCAAAGCACATCCTTTAGTTTTCATCGAATATACGTCTCTTTTGTAATTTTTACGTTCATTTTGAAATTTACGAATAACGTAAATTCACCCCGTCTCTCCTTACATAGGTTCTAAAAGCCTAGGGCCCAGAAAGGCACGATGTTATCGCATGTTATACCGATGTTTTGCTCACGCTTATTTTTTGTGCATCGTATTTCCCCGCCTATGAATACTTCTTCTCGGGCAGCCCCTCCCTCCTTGGTTACAGCTTGCCATCGCCAATATAGGCCCCAACCTCCAATGGACACCACTGCATCCAGGAGCATTACCGAAAGGTCTTTATTGTCTATTGCCGCTCTGTTTTCGAAAGTTTTCCTGAGAGTTTATTCCCTAAGTCTTCACGGTGACATCAAAGGAAATTATTGCGAAATATCTTGCACGTTTTTCTTTTCGCAAAGTGTTTTCTAGAAGTTACATCTCGAATTCTACAGCCTGCCTTAAAATATTCAATTTGCAGTTGTTGAAATATCATCAAATTGGAATTGAATCCCACTCTTTGCTACAAAATTATAAAATATTTCTTCAATATCCTTTTAGTTGCAATATTCCCAACTGGCTTTCCTTTGCGAATAAACTTGCTCAACTTATTGACATATTGAGTTTGGAAAATTCCTAGCGGATTTAAGTTTCCGAAACGTTATAAACTCTGTAGCTTCCGGGCTTATAAACGACTAAGTATTTTATGTATGTATATTTTCAAGAAAACTGCAACTTAAATGCATCTAATCTTCCTTTTCAACTCAACGAACGTAGTCGATTATTGTTGTGGGCCCACCATACTAGTGAGCAATTATATTAAAAAAAATAACAAACTTCTAGACATGAGTTCTCGTAATTTAGCTTTTCAGCGTACAGTTTGTTAAATATGTTTTTTTTTTTTTTTTTGTTCAGCGTTGAGCCTCATCGCATCATTTTCCAGTCGGAATAAAAGGATAAATTCATGAAATGTGAAGTTTCGAACTTAAGACCCTCTTGCCTTTATTGTTTTTATTTATTTTTTTCATGCATTTTTTAGTGCTCGAATGTGTATGTATATGTTTCAGCTAAATGAGGGCGTTGAATAAATAAATAAATAAATAAATGCCAAAATTGCATCCTTCATTACATATATCTTAAGAGCGCATTCTTGATCCCATTTTGCGACTACAACTATCTTACTCAAAATCGCCGAAAGTATGAGTCACATAACATTCATTCGAAATGACATCAAATGAATGCTTTCTTCACTAGTTGTTGAAAGAAACCTTGTTTCGTTATGAGTTTAGACATGAAACAAGTCATTTCCGCCTAAAAATATTCATACATACAAATAACAACAAGTAAATATTACTAAATATTATTGACAGTAATAAATATCCGCAACAAAAATATGCGCAGCTGAGAAAGCAAATGCGCACGCATAGAAAGCATATTTGTTCACATTCAACTTCGAATGCAGATCGCTTTACCTAAACACCCACAATGGCATCTTTTTATACAAGTATGACTAGTTGATATTCGCTGAGATGATGTGCATACAAAGAGCGCAAATATATTTAAAGCTGTCGAGAATGATGCAAACCACTTAAGAAATACGTACAACAAAAAATGTAAGTAGAAGTCTCTAGAACAGTCACTATAAAACATTGCTGAGTGTCGTAAATTGCATCAATAATTCACTGCAAATAAAGACAAGACAGTCATTTATTCAATAGTGATTATTTATTTTTATATGACTACAATTTGTCATAGAATTAAAATCGATTCATATCAGAAAACATTCATCAAGTTTAACTTGCAGTTGCGTTGTTGAATTATATTTCTTTTTTTTTTTTTGCGATCCTCTTCGAGATGTTATTCGAAACAGCGAACTAAAGAAAACAAAACTGGCAATACTTATGACAATTCTTATAGAACAAAGTTAATTGAGTTAATAAAAAAATGTTTCAGAAGAATATATCAACTTCTACGCTAGTCGTCCCTCTCGTAGGAGGAAATGCTTTTCGTCTGAAGTGATAAGGAAGCTGCTATGTGCGGACATATGATTTTAATGAAAAGTGTCTTTTCATCTTGAATGACCCCAAGCTGTTGGGATAGAAAAAACTCCTATTCAACAAAACCCTTTCCTCCTTTTCTTCCTTAAAAATTTCAGGAAATTTATATCCTTCCGATTCAGCGCTTCTAGCAGAAATTTGCGGCCCACTAATTGGCAAGCGGCCAAAGACCAGATTTTACATGAGGAAATTGAAATTGAAGTGGTAAATTCGCGAGAAAAGGCCTTATTTCAGCGATCCACAAAATGATGAGTTGTCGCTCGACTGTAAAAGCGTTGAAGGTATTTTTTAATTTTCAATTTCCCTGAAATTTCCAATTTCTCCCAACTTCGCATACCAACTGTTTGCGACTCACTTCCTGGAAGCCCTTGGGAATATGGGCTGATCGCTTAATTGACTGAGATTGGAGGGTTCCCCATATTTAATGCACATAACTAGTCAGACAAGTGCCTAATGCAAGCGATAGATCCAATGATCCATTCATGTATCGCTGTCGTCATGAATACAGCATGCACGCAACCGAATCTCTCGTTTTTCAACATAATCTTCGAGGTAATCGACTAAAAGATATTCCGGTGGAATTTCCTGCAATAGAATTGCTCAATGATTGAGCATTTCGAGAATGCTGCATTAAGCGACTAGCATCATTTTTATATGAGTTTCTTCTTTGAAATTTCGTAATAAATGTGTCTAATTCGTTTCTTTATTAATCTTAAGAGAATGATATTATTAAATAATCAGCAAATTCTACACGGTTTTTCACCATAAAAGTGGCCAATGAAAGTGGATTTGCTTATCAATGCTACTGTTAATTCCTTCTCTTATGGTGGTTATCTGTTAACAGCGATCAAATATAAGAAGCTTATATATGAGGGAAGTTATTGAAATATCGCATCGATAATCAGTATAATTGAAATAAGTCTTTCGATATTCTTTTATTATGAGTGCTGCCGCGAAGTGCACAAATCCTGACTGCCGCCGAAAGACTGAACATTTGCCAGACTCAGATGAACAACGGAAACACGTAAAACTTACACGGCACATCCATTCTGCTTGTAAGCAATCAGCGGCTGTAGGGCGATCACTGCAAGATTTTCATTTGAAAAAAGGCTATGCTAATTTCAAAGTAAATAAACAAATAAACAAACAAATAAATAAATACAGCGTTTCAGTGCGTAAATTCATAGCATTTTTACTTACGAGGTCTTGATTCTGGCACGAATGACCTTCAACTAAAGGTTTCACATCTAACTGCCCGGACTTGAAAGCAGTAGGGCCCACCAGAAAGACCTGTTTTGTCCATGACGTGCCATTTATATCGCCAAGAAATGGCCTTCACTCTTTGAAGAATGTAATTGCAATTTTTAGTGACTTTCTACTATCCCGTCATTACTCCAAATTCGATAAGAGAAATGAACTGTTTTAATATACAAATACTATTTAAAAACTCATATATGTGCAGAAATCATGGAATATGAATGCTCAACAATTTTTCGCCATCTCTTTAAGTGAGGAGGTCAAAGAACTGAAATTGTGGGTGCCGCACGCTTTGAATGAGGCAACCAATAGCCATCGCGATCCGGGCCCTTTTCTTATGCTGTTTGTGCAATACCACCCTATCATTCAGATTTATCATGCGCTTGCGAATCACATCGTCAGATGTGACAAGAATTGGTGCTTTTAAGCATAGAACTAAATCCAGTCTCTGTAGGCTCCGATCGTTGATCAAGATCGAAGATTAGAAGCGATCGAGAAAATTTTGCATCGTCGATTTGAAATACGACAATTTTCTACATAGAAAAATTGCCCTCTTATTCCATAGTCAAAGTTCACACGTTTCACGATAGTCAGGTACTCGAATATCATATAATGGATGAAATCTTTGCCCAAAAGCATCTTATGAAAACGCTTTTTGAAAAGAAAAATCAACCAACTTATGGCACCAACTCAATAGAACATATAAATGCTTTTGAAAATAGAATTCTTCAAACCTATTAAATCAATGGAGCTCTTAAGTTTCGATCAATGCAAATTTTAATCCTTCTTCCAATATCCTCCCAATAATAAATTCATTTACCTTTTTTTTGCTCCCTTCTTCTCATTTCCCCTCTTTTCCTCTTAGTGATGGAAAACATTCTATTCAGCCGGAAGTATCAAAAAACGCGCATGCCTAATTTTTCTTCGATGTATGCAGCTAAGTGATTTCAGTTAAGTTTCTCTATTTCATCGAACAATTATATCAATGAAACGACTATAACAACTTTCAGAACTTAATTTCGAATTTTCTCACGATTGTCTACTGCAATGATTTCTCGACCGCACAGGATGCCAGGAGAAGCAATCTGAATTTGCAGAAATTACCTTAAATGCTCTCGCTAGGTCATGGTCACTAATTGAAAAGTAACTTAGAAAACAATCAAAAACCAAAACTAAACAGATAAATTGATTTAGTAGTCGTATATATGCTATGATGCCGATATAATAAACTACAAAAACTTTCAAAATGAGGAAAAATCAAAAAATTTAAACGATAAAATTACTATTTCCACAGTGATAAATACTATATCGAAATTTTAAATTATCTTTTCAAATTTAATGTAAAATTTTTGTTTATGAAATTACAGTAAAATTATTACATTCTAAACGAATTAGTTAATCTATTACATTTTAAGATGCATACCATCGAAATTAAAATGTAAAAAAAAATATTGTATGAAATTTCTAGAGAAAATTTTCCGACTAGCCAAATAAAATATCTAAAGAAATCACTCTTGAAATCTTTAAAACATGACTCATTTCACAGATATTAAATTGAAAATGAGAAGTCATTCAACTTTTCTGATGTTTTATTGTGCGCATTGAAATCAGTATTTATTTCGCAGGATTCTTCGAAGAACGAACTTATGATGCAACAATTATTCACTCAATAAAAAAAAGGTCTAATTTCTAAAAGTAGTTTCGTATGTCTATTCCAGTGACGAGTGAAAACTCTTAGATAATATAAAAAAGAATTAGCAAATCAGTGAAAATATTCTCATCAATATTAAGAAATTGAATCAATCATAAAATATGTTAATAGAAAAGATCTCGAAATAACTATTTAGTAAATGAATGAATTCGATACTTACGCGGCATCCCATACGAGAATAGACTTCAGCAATGACTTCAAAGAGGCACTAAAAAGTTCAAGCCTTGCAACGCCGTCTATTTGAATACTCGCCGATATAATGTTTAGTTTCATCATATTTTCGTTGTCGTCATCAAACGGAAGATGACCGCATACCAATATATATAAAATGATGCCAACTGACCTGTACAATAATTAAACTATCATATTCGAACTCCTACTTTACTATGTATGAATATTCTCGTAGTTAATACGACTGACTCTTAATTGTAAACATCGGTTTTTAAATATTTCCCGAATCTTTGAGAAGATTAGATCAAAAGAGCATGATTGATTAAGAAACTTATTAAACCAAAAAGTTTAGAGATTCATCTATAGTATTATTCCACTTTCTTTACACTTGGCTGTTATGACTCAAGTCAAAATTGTATTTTGCTCACCTCTAATCATACAACTTCTCTATCATCTTTTTTTTTGTCGATAGCATTCATTTGTGGTCTAAAACACAATAGGGAAATCAGATATAATCAAATACCAGATGTCGGCCTTAGTTGTTAGCGGTTTATATAAGTGATGCTCGGGAGAGCCGAACTCCGTTGGAGGATTTTTAAAAGGATAAATAGGTGGTATACAATAACGTGAAGAACCCAAGTCGACTAGCACAAGGCGAGCACCATGCCTACTCATATGTACGAGTAGATCCTCGGGCTGAAAATGTATAAGCGTTAACTTTTAACGTGTCAATGGCTTTCAGAATCTACGTCCCGAACTCATGGGTTTAAATTGAACTTCGGGCACTGCCCCGATGTGCACTACTAGAAGAAAGAAGATACTCATACGCTATATAAGCATACTTATAATACAACTATACAAAGCAAATTCTGTAAGAATAGGTGTAAATTATGCAAGAATTCATACAACAATAAAATTTCACATAATTAAAAAGTCGATTTGAAGCTCACTCCAGAATATAGATGTAAGCGGTATCTTAAGTGAAAGGACGTTTTTCGATATACTTATGACCTATTTAAAAACAACAGAATCTGCGTTATTTTCGAAGAAAGTAAGTTTGTAAATGCCCTCGCAATGAGCATACTTCTAAGAATTATACTCTGATAAGGGGTTCCTATAGAATAAACGAATGTCAGAAAACGAAAGGCACAGCCGAAATCTCTCGATCTCGAGAGGGACGTAATATGTGGTAGTCCTCTCAATTAAGCAAGAGTACACTCTGAAGTTAACTGGCCTGTGAAAGCTGCTATGTGAATTATTTTTAATATCTTCGTATCAGCCGTAATATCCGTATTTGGCGCTCGATATCTTGTATAAATGACTATTGTTGCGTATTACTTGGAGTGAAAGCTAATGCATGAAGGGGGGGGGGGGGAAGGCGTTGCGGTTTTATTGAAAATGAGGGGAAGAATTCGTTCCGAAATCTGGGCAAGCTATAACAGCAACACGTAACACTCCAGGTGCTCAAAAAGAGGCCTCATTCTCCAACTTTACACCCAAAGGGTTGAACGATTGATGGGAGGGGTATTTGCCCTCTCGGTGCATTAAATCAAAGAATTATTGATGGGGGAGGTGGGTCATATGAGGGAATACTGGTAACTCATCTACGTACCAAAAACCTTCACTATCGCTTTTGCTGCTTTTTTCTTCTACATGCGGTGCTGCATGTGTGGTTTCATCAGAGATGAAGTTATCGAGCTGTTACGACAATATGATAGGTCGTCTGGCTTAAAAACTGAGTTAACCACTCTTTCACGGAGCACATCAAAATCTCCGCATGCGAACATGCATCACTCGCATGTTACATCGCAAAAGTGGCATGCGACGTCGCATGCAGTCGGAGTGAATTCGCATTTGCAAACTACTGCTCTCAATTTTTAACGTAAGGCAACCACTTCTAGGTGTTCTTCAGTGGATGGCAAAAGCAGCGCATTTCTACGGCGCCCCAAAACCGGGTTCAGGTTTTAGAAATCAAAAATGCAGTAGTTTTGAACGGATCTCTGAGAAATCATTCCTGAACGTGAAATTTTTTGCACTCTTTTATAACACTAACGTATGAAACAAAACATGTTGTCGGAATGCTTTGTAACGAAATTGCCCACGTTTATTCAAGGAAGGTTGGAATAGCGACGTCTTTTCACTAAGAGATTCGTGCAAACAGATGCGCTGATATTATCCCCCACGCGAGCGTGTTTCTTCGAATTTTTTGAACCGGGAGTGACGAGAAAAGCAGCTATTTTTTAGCAAGCAAAGTCCCTACACTTCACTTCCATCAAACACCCGGTTTTTTGATGGTACATGCCATGCCTCCCACCCAATCCCTCAAATCATTTTCCACATCCGTGTCGACCTTAAAAACAGATAGAATTATTCGCAACGGAATTCGCCACGGTGAGTACGAAATTCTCATGCGAATTGAACACTTTTAGCCTACTTTATGAAAAAGCTATTTTGTACGTTAGCGTCCTTCGTACAATGGATCCAGATCTTTTCGAGATGTTTTTCAAAAGAAACAGTTATCACTCATAGTTAAAGCAGAAAGGGTGAAACCTTTATATCGAGATGGGCCATATTGAAAGCATGCATATAATCAAGAGCGGCAAGTGCGTCCCTACATAGGCGACGAATTAGCTCTTCAGAAACATAGCCCAGACGAGTTATATACTTCAATATCGGTGGACCATTGATCCTGAAAAACAAGGTGTTTTTGTGAATGAAAGTCACGTCATCTTGTGCCAGCCCACACTAAACTTCATTTCTTTTCACTTCAATTTTCTTTTAAATGGCCGAATTTTTTTGTCGTTAATTTGTTTTTGAGATATTGCTTAGTAAAAGGGAGCAGACGAAATTGTTTTTTTTTTTTTTTTAATGAGAGGGTGGATGGATGTGATAACCATGGAAGTAGGTAACAATCACGTCACAGTCGAACCGGAAGCAGCCATATAGGAAATAGTATTAATAGTACTATTTGTGCTGAAATGATACCAGTATTCAGAAATAGCACTATGCAAGAATCTAGTTTTTAATACTTCCAAAACGTTCCTAAGAAATTCATTTTTCTTTCAGCTTTACGGCATTTGAGGCAGATTTCAGATCCAACTAGTGAACGTAACCAACTGGTGACGGTAAACAGTTTTTAGCAATCAAAATTCAGTAGACTTTCTTCGGTTCTTTGGACTGAAAATGAAGCCTAATTTGTTTTCGGCTGGTAATCAACCGACAATTTTTAAATTCATTCAGTTGCAACCGGAATTCGATTTTTCGCGCACGCTTCCGACCGATAACAGACTGACTTTTTTGAGACCCATTCGGTTGCAGCCAACTTTCGGTTGCCAGCCAACGCGTTCAATCGACTACCAACCGAAGGAAAAATTTGATCGGTTCTCATCCCTAGTACAACGGAGACATCGTTTCAGAAAATGCCACTGATCGGTGATGTAAAAAAATTGCCTTACTATAAAAAGTGCCTTTTGTCTACGATTACAAACAACAGCCGCTCCCACCACTTTCGTTGTCAACTCAGACATTCTCCGTGATTCCTACGAATGTTGCCCATTCGGGTCTCATTCCCGTTGAAAGAGTTCTTATGTTCAAATAAAGAAAATACAATTTGCAACTTCTAACATAACAACAATTCCGTATTTTACCAATTCGCTTCAATTAGCTCATCTCATAACCGTGAATTAGCTAATATGCTGAAGTATAGCTAAATTAAAACTACTCTGATATGCCACAGAAAAGAGAATGTTAAAAAATTTTGATGCGTGGTAGATATCACTTACTGAAATGAGGAATAATTATGAGCATCACTTGCCATCAATAACCTTTATGAAGTTCACTTTAAAACGACCTCAACATCGAAATACTCTTCAACTAACAAAAAAAAAACTTCCGCGGAAGTAGACTGAATTATGTCTGCTTTCTTTTTAATGTTTGAAGTTGCTCTAGCCACCATATTCTTGTAATTTTAGAAAATCTTTCATGCAAAAACAAGTTTATATTTTAGGACCATGTTTTTAGCTGCTTGCGATACGCTCATTCTGAAACATATTAGCCGACATCAAAATAGGGGTGTGAGACTCCGAAAAACATGGACGACACACTCTTCCGAAAAAAAAGGGGGAGGGTGGGTTGGATATAGGTGGGAGGGTCGAATAGGCTGAACAAGAATAATAAGCAACCATTTCATGACGATGATAAAGTCGTGTGCTGTTTTCACTGCCGCTCGCAAAGAAACGATATTGGAGTGCCTGAGACTATAGAGCGTGCGAATTTCTTTTTCAATGCACTCTTCGTCAAGATCGACACCACGTAAAGGATGCCTTGTGAGGAATTTGGCCGCAAAACGTCGTTGACTCGTATTGCATACTGCTAACTTCACAAGTGAGAATCGTCCTCTACCGATCACTTCACCCACTGTGTAATATTCGAAGAACTTCTCGTTCAAATAATTCACCTCAAACGTTGAATAAATTCATTTTGAGCATTACAATTAATAATAAGAATTGTTGGAAAAAGGAAATTATTGTTTATGATACTAGACTGGCCAGGAATTGGGATGTAATCCTTAGCTGCAATGGAGCTAAGATGAACTGTCAAGCTGTTAATAATTTTTAGAGCTTAGATGATTAAAGAACTGAAATCAATCAGTGGTAAAAGCTAAATAATGTGAAATCCATTGAAGAGTTAGAGGCACTGCTTGCCACAACTGCTTCGGCCAAAGCATTGATGTAAATGCAAAATGCTTATATTATCGGGAATTGTCTAAAAAACGATAGATTTTAGTGGGATTTATCTGCCAAATACTAATGCAAAGCGATATTCACATTCTCACTGCACTGTGAATTATTACCTTCGTATTGTATTCTTCGAGGAATGCAGCTCGTGCTGAGGAACGAATTAACCCGACACTTGGCTTAATGTTCAGCGTTTGAGATGCCTCTCCACAGAAAAGTTCATTGAAGGCTCGAATACGAAATGAGTATTGTTTCGGTTTAAGATCCGAGATGAGTACCGAACACTTCATCAGTCCATCGGCAGCTACTTCATACTCGCTCATGCCTAAATTACTACCACATATGCATAAGTTTCAGATGATAGGAGTCAGACTAACTCCTTTTTGAGACTTGGCACGTAATGATGCTCCAACATACGCCTGCTTGCTTATTTGTAATTGCTTAGCAATTACACCGCTAAGCGCCATACATACTTGGCCATAGATGTAGCATAGTGTAGCTCAAAGAATGCACCTATTAAAGGAAGAAGGCAGTGGTCTGGATGCATAGTAAAGCAGGACATTTCCTTCACGTCTCAAATTAATCAAAGGAACTGATTTGGCAAGCCAAAATCAGTATAACGCCTATTCAACACAGTCACATTGATATCCTCTTGCAAAGCATTTTAAAAATGCCAAGAATCATCACTTAGTACCTTCTAAAAACTGATAAAAAACTTTTTCAGAATCTTTGCACTTCTTAAGTGTTCGTAAAACAATAATAATTATGAAAAGACGTCTCGCAACACCTTAAATGAACAATGTAAAGTTTTAGAAAAAAAATTTTTTTTGATGAAAATTGTCAAACTTGGCCATTAAAGATGCGTTTACTAATAAAGCTTGGCATAATTCAGCGCACATGCCAACATTGGCCTCAACCTACTGTGAAGCATCTTAGCGGGGCATTATAATATAAATACCATAAGCGGAACAAAAGCGCTCGTTGTTTATGGATGGATAATAGCGTTGTCTTGAAAATAATGGAATATTGGCACTCTCCACTAATCTCAGAGCCTTGTTCACTTAGCATATCTCCATATATACTTCGCCTTATATAATGTTGCTCTGCTTAGCAAGACACTCCTGAACCCTAAAAGCTTAGCTGCTATTATAATCAAATTTATAGCATTTGCTAATCTGTACTTTTAGGGGGCACCGCATCCAATATTCTGCGTTGAAAAGCGAAAATTCAGGCGATCACATTTTTTAGAACGAAAAATTAATGTGATGTCGGGGGAGGTGGCGGAGAGAGAATAGCTCTCTTGATAAATCCTCTCGGCTTCATCACAGAACTCGAAAAAACCTTATAACAGATATACTGTTGTTGCAAATATAATGTTGCATCACTACCCATATATATATATATATATATATATATATATATATATGTTTCCTGCTAAAATTTGAGAAAGAATACCTCCTCTTCTCCCGCAGTTCACTTTGATGAAGCCTTCTCCTTCAATCAAATCGTCTGTTCAAAATCTTCTAAAATTTTTAACCTCGTGGCTTTTATTCGGGATAATTTGGCAGATTGTCTGCGACGGAAAATACAAATATGCATTAAAATAAGTTGCAAAGTAAAATTTCAGATATGTTGTGATCGATGTTTAGGTTTTGTTTTATATGCTCCCAACATCCATACGTCGCTTCTTAAAAACAATTATGGTGAAAAAAACTCTCGCAAAATTCTTATGAAGCAAGTGATTTGTGATTTTAAGCAAAATCTTGCATATTCTCTAAACCGGATTTCAAATAGTATGGGGAGCGATTCATTTCATTAATAAGTGTTTTTGCAGGACCTTTGTTAAATCCGGCTCCGATCAAGACCAGGATTAATCTGTAAATCTGCTTTCCGCTCCGCTTGGATTGAAGCTGCTCACTTGACCAAGACTGCCTTTAATTTAGGCAGTCATTGCGGTATGGAGGCGATTTACGACAGCATAAAACTTATAAAAGCATTTTTATAGAATAAAACATGAACTAATGGCCGAAAAATTTGCATGAAAAGTATTGTACCTTTATTTGTGCGTCAGCTACTTAAATCTACCAAAAATACTCTCCAGTTCCCTTCCACAACTGTGAAAAAAAATTGGTTTTAAAAAGTATTGAAAAATTAATGGAACTCACAACCCTTTCGCTTATGAAAGAAAAGAAAAAGAAACATAAAATATCCCCACTTTTTGTGTTACGCATCTTCGTTCACTAGCGCGTTGCAGCCAAATGAAAACTGCAAAAAAAATCGAATGCTCAAACCAGGTTACCTTCACATTTGTACTCGACAATATACCAAACGTATTTGGCATTGCCCTTATGTGGCTGTCTCCACTGTAGCTTTAATCCACTGCCTCTAACGGGTTTGTAAGTTACTGCTGGTGGCATTTCCGGGGCGTCGATTACCGTAAGCCAGGCGACCGTATCGCTCTTACCGAATCTATTCTCTGCTTCCACCCAATATTGGCCGCTATCGGCAGAGGTGCATCCCTCCAAGGTAAACGTTGATTCGCCACTGTCGTCATTCTGCAAAATGCGAGTAGTAAAATCACTGCCAACATTCACCTCGGCACGCTAATAGTCATGCTATGGCTATAATGATGTTCACCTTCAATAATTACTGTTCAATATGCTTTTTGGTGTGTGGACTATCTCTGACGTCTCACTTACCGTACAGAGCACGAGAGATCATCTATAGCAGAGAGATTTTGATCACTGCTATGACAGCTTCTGGCCAAATATGGTGGGCTTCTTTTCACTGCAGTAGAAATCTACGGATCACTGAAACTGTAGTGGGCATGGAGATGACGATCAACTTCAATGCATATGAGCCAATTGCGGTACATTTAGGAAAAGCTTTTTAATGTGTCGTTGCCTCAGAATAGATTCCACCTGTTATTTTGCAGTAGCAAAAATCGGCGAGTTGCTTTTCTTCTCGGTTTCCCTTCAGTTCGGTTAGGGAAAGGAGAAGGGGAGAAGGGGAGGATATTTTTTATCATTAACCGCAGAGATGGTTGGGAAGAAGCGGGAGGAGGAGGCAGAAGGATGGATGGAGGCGAGGAGGAGTGAACTCACCAACTTTCATAAACTGCTCAGCCGATCGCGCTCTCTAAGAAGAGACAGAGAATTTGTAAGACCCCTCTCCTTATCTTGAAAATCCTCAATGGTCACTGCCTCGCAAAAAAAAAAACGATTACCCAAATCCATTCGCTGCTACGTAATTCGATAAATATTAGTAACCGGATGCAATCATATAGTGAAACATACAACAAGATGTATCAAATACGCCTCTTAGAAAAATTAAAATCAATGATCAACAAAAATATCTCACTGAAGTGCTACATCTTTATATACACGTAAAATTCCCATCAATATGAAAGGGGGCTAATATTTACTTTGTTAGTTTTCAGGTGTGGATGGAGGCGGGTGATACGTGAAGCATTTGCAGGTAATGCTTAAGAAACAGTAATACCCAAAAGCGAAAAAGTATACCTAACGTGAACAAAAAACATTAGTTAGTAAAAGTGAGGATGTGTATGTGTTACCTTCACTTGGAAGTTGGCGCTCCGCGAAACGGCTGGTCCTCGCCATGTAAGAGTGTAAGGCTCATTCGAATGGAACGCACAACACAGCACCACAGTAGAATTGGCTTTCACGGTGACATCGTTGAGACTCTCGACACATAGTGGCCTTCGATCTGAGTCGATATGCAGCAATGAGCACGATCGCTCTATAGGCATGAATGACGCCAAGTCGATCAAACTACTGAAGTTCCTGAGCATTGTCGATGCATTGCCCTTTGGAGGACGGCCCATCTCTTCATCCAATCTTCGGTACCACTCGCGCCGATATCTGTTTTATGGAACTCTCTCAGAGATTCCGCAGGATTAAATTTCATATCATTTTGGCTGCAAGTTTCAGCTAAAAAATATATATATATATATATATATATATATATATATATATATATATATATATACTAACGCAGTTCATCATTTTTTTCTTCGTTCCATTAAATCTGACTTGCATCTATTGCCGGGACAAACTGGAAACGCTTCTGGGCTGCGCTCCTCACAGGCCAATTGCTATTCTGTTTTTCTTTCCGAGTTTTCCCGACACGATCTCTTGATCAAATTACAGACTTTTTTTTCACGCAATACTTGCTTTCTGTTCTTACTTTATTTTCAATTCTCTTGGCCTTCTTTCTCTATTCCGATAAATCTTTCCTCGACTGTTTTGTGGGGATGGCCCTTTCGATCTGATTGCTCGCTGACAAAGTCCTCCCCCGGCAAATCACTCTGCAGTTTTTTGGAAAGGTTGCTCCGCCCAAACAGCTCTTCGACAGGGTCCTCTTCTTCCCTAAGAAAGGTGTCTAGCCGCTTACAGTACTAGCATTGATTTCAGGAACCATAATGAATTCCACAAAAGACTCACTAGTATTTAATAAGTAGTGAGTAATAGTTAAAATTCGTATCACTGCTGCTACGCTTACCGATCTTTTTTACCACACAGTTTTAGTAAGTTAGTTTTAGTGTTGCGCATTTACCGTACAGCCTCGCATAAAGCCTCCACCGGTTATCTTCACCAAAGAGTCATTACGGATGGGGTATGAGGTGGTTTTTATTAATGTTTTTGCTGAGCTGATATATCCAGAAATTATTTTTAATTCAAAAGGGTCAGACGAAAACCCCCTGATGCAGTCGATGATCATTTAAAAAAACGATTCATGTGCTTCACTCAATCTTTTCTCACCAAATGCCTCGGGGTAGTTTTTTTTTTAAGCGTTTAGAGTATTTACTCTTGCACGTCACTCGACGTCACTGCTTTTTACTGCGTTTGAGACGCTTATTGCTTCATTATCAGCATACTGGTGAATTATCTTTATATTTCTAAAGGCTAATTAGTGAAAAACTTTCCTTTACGCTTCCAATATGTCATTTATGGGTTTTTACTGTCTAGAGGTATGCTTCAGAATGAAAATAGCCAAAATTAACACATACTCGATTTGCTCGGCAAATGTTTCACCAGGCACATCGTCGAGTTCAAGAAAATAAGTGGGCACCTCTCCACGTTCGCCATTTTCTTTTTCCACAATCGCATTTCCGCATTTCACGCTCACAATTTTCACCTGAACATTTTTAATTTTTTTATTTGAAAATACCTGCGGTATTCAAAAATATTCACCAACATTCCCTTTTCGAATTTCCAACATAGGAACCGTTGGCATTTTGAATTCGTTGAGTTTACATGAAAACGTTTTAAATTATTTACTCCTAAGTTTCTGCAATTTTTGTGTTGCCTTCTTGGGAAGCTTCAGTATTTCATCTGCGTTTTGCACCGCTGTTTTGTTGTCCCCACTATATCAGTGCTAAATCGATGAGTGCCAAATTTCAATATAACGTCATGACACTTTTTCGTTAAATCTCTTTAAAGTCTCTACTTTTTATTATTTAAAAACGTTTTTCATCATTTCTAGCTTGATTACTGTGAAGTATTTGGTGGCAACCAAAGTATCTGACGATGGCATGAATCACTTGCAATCCAACTGTCGGTTGGCAACTGATGATCATCATTCGGAGCCAACCTATTGTTGAAGGAAGCATTTGAGCTTTCTCTTCTGAGATTTTTTTTCTTCCAGCAAATCTTCTGAAACATTGAACCCTTTGTGACTATTCTTCTTTAAACTCCATTCTTTTAATGTTTCCGTAGTCATGAAGTTACTAAAGGAAGCATTCTTTGAAAAAATTTCAGGAAAGAGATGGGAAGGATATTTCTAAAGTGGAATAAATCACCATCCGCTCATAAAAAGGCGTTAGAAAGATGAATTCAATGAGCTTTGAACAGTTCATATGGAATTTATGTAATTATTCCACTGGACACTGCAAATGCATGAAACAAGAGTGTTAGGAACCAACAGCAGCACTGTGCTTACCATTTGAATCCAAAAGTTTTTGCAACTCATGCAAAAGGTGTCGTACCTACGTTTGCTTCCTCAGGTGACCTGTATTTACTCAAATGACCTTCACATTACAATTACTTTGCATAGTTCAGAGTAAACGCGTGCAACGTTTTGTTCCATTACCTACACACCACTGTAGGGCCTCACAGGGTACCTACAGCTGAAGACAAAAGGATTGCAGCTCCGAATGAACGCCATCTATGCACTTACAGAACGCACACAACAAAACCACGTTATAGCCGTAACGGAACAGTTGAATCATTTTTTTTTCTTGAAGAAAAGTTTTTAATTAGCGGCAGCTTATGCCTCACGGCACGTGTACTTCCATTTATTTATCAGGCCAGCTGCCTACTACCCCTATTAATGCCGCTTGCGACGAGATATTCACTTCTATTTTCGCCCTCGCACGCACTTCTTTGTTCCGACCTCCCCATATCTTGAGGCACTCTCACTATTTGAATTGGCGAAGGGCGAGTTTAATTCCAAGTGGTTTTTCACGAGTTTCGAGATCTTTGAGGCAGTAATTTGAGAAGTATGAGCTGTTAGGAGCGCATTAGAAAGATTTTAATAGCGCCACATAAAAGTGGGAAGTTTTTGGAGGAAAATGCGAATGCAATTATCAACAAATCGAAAACTTCCGGCCGCCCTCTGCACCTACTTCAATGCAAAAATAGTTGCCAGAAATTTCGGTCGAGAACTATTAACCGCAGATTTTCTAGAAATTGGATGGAAATGTGCTGATTTGTGCTACTTGGTACATGCTGCCAAATTAGCGTTTTATATGACGATCGCACAGCAATATTCCCGAAATTACCCTACTTATATAGAAGCAGATCCCAAGCTAGCCTAGTGACCTCGACGGGCGAAGATATCGCCTTAATTACTGTTTGAATGCTCTAACAATAGCAGCATAACGTATGAAGACCAAGCCAATAGAGATATCCATAAGCACCTTTTCGTTTCGTCGAGCGCTGACTTGTCCATCTCTGACGGCTTTAAAATCGTAACTGAGCTGTCCGGTAAGGTATCCACCTTCCTGAAACACGCCGAATGGGCTGTACTTTTGTATTCATTTCCTTCTCACTATCACTTCCTTCTCTTCAAATGATTTGATGCTTCTTTCGAGAACTTCAGCGATTCTGGTACAGATATGCATCCTTCCGTTACAGATACGGATGGGTAGCGTTGCATAATCCCTTAGGTTCACTTTGAGAGTCATTTGTTTTTATGATGGTTAAGAAAAAGAAGGTGCAATCGACTTTGAAAACCCAACAAACGTCCACTCATGTTATATCCAACATGTTCTCAGGCAACCTACTTGTTTGTCTACAACAGTTGTTGAGGAATTCGATACTGCATTTGTGAGTTGATTAGAACGCAAATTAGTTACTGTAAAAACAATGCTCATGCAAAAATGCGTAACGCCTCATGGAATATTAGAGCAATACGCACAACTCCAAATCGAGTTGTCGAATGATTGCAATGTCATTGCAATAGCATTGCATATTACTGCACATCAAAACTATGCTGTGAGCTAACGCAGAGAATATACAACATGAAACACACGTATCGTACTAGCTTCTCAGAAACCGAAAAGCATTTCATTGCTTATTATAGGAATTTTTGGTGAACGTTGCTGAAGGTAACCATCGTTATGAAGGGATGTGAGAACATGCAAAACACATGCCCGACTAATCGGCACCCGATCCTCAGTGATCGTTGACGTGAAGACGATGGAAGTAAGAATGTTAGCTTTGCTCTCACATCGCTTACTTTCTCTTCGCCTTCCGGCAGTGAGGCCAAGCAAACAACTCACCTATCATATGTCACTATGAGGCATTAATCCAACATTTAAGCATTTATCCATCTCAAGTAGGGTTCTTTCAAATCACCCTCGATGAAACTACGTAAATCACCACATGCTGTTCAGCATCACTGGCTTTTATTTTTGCCCTGCAATACCACTCCAACTATTAAACAGAGCAATTATCAGCTTGTGAACATCGTATTCGAGTTGCAAAAGAGGCATAAATCCACTTTTTTGAAATCGCCTCATTCACAAACATACTATTGATGTGATAACCATACATGTCCTCCAAACGTGCGTTGTGGGAACAACACTTCCAAAGCAGAAATTTATCATAGTTCGCAAACGGAGAAAACACGGAGATCAAAGAGAAAATAAACGAGGGAGCTTGGCGAAGGGGCAATAATAATGTTTGCCACATGCGCCTCTTTTTTATGATGCATCATTCATTCACAACGTGAATCATAACGATTCATAAAACCCAAAAACTGACTAAAAGTGTGGAAGAGGAAAATACGGAGGGGCAGATGCACGTTTAACCGTTTACAGCGTCAGAAGAACTGGAACGAATCACTAGAAATCAGAGCAAACAATGCGAAAAGCAAAATTCGGACACATCCGTATTTACAAACGAATAAAAAAATTGTAAATTATGCTCAAAAATACAAAATTAAAACTTTAACCAATTAGGCCAAACTTATAGAATTAGAGACAACATTTAGGGACGTTGATCGTGTTTACATATAAAGCGTTCATAGAAGGATGCTTGCAAAATGCGGCTACATCGATAAGATGGGACGCGCTGCGAAGCTCTTATTGAATGCGCGGTGAGTGACGAAATGATGAGATGTTGTATAACACGCAAATACCCTCTGTGATAACACACAAACTGAAGTGGAAAACGCAAAGAACGCAAACGCAAACAAGTGCAGAGACGAACAACACCGGCTTAACAGTGATCCGCAGTAGTCGTCAATTTCAATTCAGATTCTCTAGACGACTTCCTCTCTATTGAGCATTTCACCACACAGCGTAGCCACACTCCATAATGCTGTCCGCTTCTACGCATACATACACCCGCAACGTGAAGCCAACCACCACACCCCTTCCCACCAGAATCACCTTCCGACAGTCTCTTCTCATCACTGTAACTCTATCCGAATAGTGTTTTCATTAGTTAGTACGAAATAAAAGTCGGTATCAACCAGCAATATTGTAAGGGATGACGAACCTTGACTGCTCAGGACTAGAACTCAAATTCCTCTGAGTGATCGTACAGATGCGACCAGTAATGAGATGCTGCTGGAGCCCAAAAAGGAGGATGGCTAAGCAAATGGAAGCGTGGCTCGCAATGCTCACTTCAACTTGCCTACCGGCGGCGGCGACGTGGCCGACTTGTTATTGGAGGGATTAGAAGACTTCTTCCCGAATCCAAACAGCTTTGACGGCTTATTCGATGAGTTGTGTTTCGGCGACTGCGTCGAAGCACTTGAATTGTGTGACACGGGGGATGCGCTCGAGCTCGCCTCCTTACCCTTGCCCGTCAGTCGTGAGAACATCGCTTTCTTTTTCTCTGATGAGCCATCCTCTCTGCAAAGTAAAAATTATTTTCTAAACTCTCTCGAAAGTGCTAATTTACTGCGTCATTGCCCATTTTTACCGTCGAAGCGTATCGCACTTCCTTTCCTCAGCGTTGTCATTATGAACCGCAATTATGCTATCGCAAGCGGCACTAGATTCCACCCTAGCTTACCGCTGAATGTGAAAGCCTGCATCTCCAATCGCTCAGTCGTCTCAGCTTTCTGTGCTACAAAAGGGAAGTTGATATTTGTTCCTGTATTGTATGAAGTGGACATCGAAACACGTTACATAATTTCATCTCAATTTCAAAGAGGGGGCGATGTGAGAGAAGAAGACATTTTGCAGAATCATAAAACTATTTCGAAGACAGAACGAAATTCCACCAAAAGTTCCAAAACAATAAGGAAAACTGTTATGTTCATAAATAGTTAATGAAAAACAAGTTGAACAGTTTTTTGAACCGCACCTTACGGCGCATTTGGCTAGCAACAAGTCACACAAGAGTTATATAATGAGATGCTATACTTACATAGAAATAGCACTGACACCACCAGCGAGCTGATTCTGGTATCGCTTAGGGTCAACAAGTGCAGCAAGCAACGTCTTCTGCTGATCCAGCTGGCTGTTGATTTTCTCGATCCACTCTTCCTTCTCTTCGAGTGTATTCGCTTGCGCTAAAAAGGCATTCGGCTGTGCTGGATCACTGCTTCGAACGACGAAACGCAGCGGCTCATCCGGTACGTTTGCCTCTAGCACCATCTGCAACAATCTTCAAACTCGCAAGCAATTCGATATGCAGAAAATGAACGGGTGAATCACACCAACGCTTGTTTTGCGGAGAACTGCTCTATGAAATTTCAACACTCTCATCAACACTTCACCGACCCCTTTTCTCCATTCAGCTATTTCTTAATAACGAACGATTTTTAGAACGAAGTATCTCACTGGTCATCTATTTCTCACTACTACCTCAATTACCGTCTACTGAAAACCAGAACTGCAGCGCAAACATCGCTACTTCCGGTTATAAGGATGCATAAACTTTCAGAGCTATCAAAATAAGCGACAACCCCCGCAATTCGGTTCACATCACATTTTTCATTGATAGTGCTACACACTCTGCTAAATGGTCATTTTGAGCTTTACTCAAAGAGATTTATGAAACATTCCGTTATAGTCAAAAGAGTGATCGCTTCCTAGAGAAACGTCACACTCGGATCCACCACGCCAAAAATCGAATCAACGAATGATATAAGAAAAAATTCAAACAAAAACATAATCATCAAAAGAAGAACAATGCAAAAAAACCAATTTGCGAGGCTAAATAAACTAAAGAAAAAAAAATACCAAACCTTATTGACCATAATTTGATTTTTAAAAATGTATGTGGGATTGCCGAATTCTTTCCTTGGGAGAATGCAGTCGGCGATGATTGCCGATTGCTCAAAGAGGAAGATCCTCCTATCTTTCCCTTTGAATGGTTGAGAAGGCGCATTATCCGAAATTGCTAGCGTACCCTTAAAAGAGATTTTTGAAAAATAAAGAAAATATTTACATCTATCATGCTTCTCAGTAAATATGTATTAACACAGAAACAATTATAAAGTAAAAAACAATTTTATCTACAAGTTTTTGACAAACGTTACAACAAGTCGAAGAAGATACGGCTCAAACAACCCGTCAAACCATTTTCCTTTTTCTTAAAAATAAGAATAATAACTCATTTGCATCAAAAGAATAATACAATATTAAAAAAGTAATTGTAAATGCGAAAAAACAGCCGAAAATGAGCTGAGGCAAACAAATACCAAAAATCAGCCGGCAGTGTTAGAAATTAAAGAAGCAAGCATACTAACCTGGAATATAAGCTTGCCCTGAGCGCTAAGGTTGCCGTCGAAATTCTGTAGCCTTCCTACTTGCATCATATCATCACAGGCCTTCGGCACCACATGCATTACCTCAAAAACGCTCATTAAATTGAAAGTATATTGCACACCAAAAGTACCAAAAATAAACTTATTCTTGTTTAGCCAGTCGATGTACAATAAACGCAGTGTTAAATTATTCCCGCAATGAAGTAGTCATCAATTCTTCACTTCAATACATACAGAATCACGCCAGCATCTAGCACAGAATACAAGTGAAAATTGCTTCTTCGTCAATGACATCAAAAAATTTGTCCATCAGACACCAATGATAAAGCCAACAAAAGTGACGCTAGTCATCGTTCATCCAACAACCATCGAACAGCAATTCCTTCACGGTGGTGACCCACTTCTTTTTGCAAATGATTTCCCATCAAAGTAGACCAAACAAAAATAGACAAATGAGTACATCTTATAAAAGTTAAAGAAATACGACCACTTCAATCTCACAAACTCTACGCGACATGTCTAATTTATCACTAAAAAAAATTCTTTAAAGGAATAAAAATACGATAAACTGTTTATATCCACAATTGACAGTGCAATATCAACTTTAATTATTTCCTTCAATAATAAAGGAATAACCCAGTGTCCTAATCCGGAGAATAAACGATTGCGTAAGTCTCATCTGAACTAGCGTGCAACTCCGTAAATTTTTACTGAA
Source organism: Baylisascaris procyonis (assembly GCA_037389465.1). NCBI lineage: Eukaryota > Metazoa > Nematoda > Chromadorea > Rhabditida > Ascarididae > Baylisascaris > Baylisascaris procyonis. The sequence continues at coordinate 2,990,931 of JAZARR010000088.1, read as the reverse complement.
TATAACACTGCAACGAATTGCACTTCGCATATAGTTTCACATAAAAAAAGCCTCTAAATATATGAAAACACATTATCAGCCAGCAATTATTCAAAATGCCCAAAGAATGTGCTTAAAGCAACCTGGAGCGCTTTCTTCAGCACATCGAGTCGATCGCCAGCTCTCTCGGTGTACTTAACGATATCCTTCAGCAGTAACTGATACTTCATGATGCGTTGTACCGGTTTTATGAGCAAATCACATAATGCAACCTTGTGACCGAGCTTTTGCTTTGTTTCGACGAAAAACTGCAACAATGTTGAAAATCAGAGGCTATTGTGAATAGAATACATTTCTTTACCATCCCCATCTCACGGTCATTTAGAGCAATTAGAAAAATTTTAAAGTAGAACAGGTGTACTACTCTTTTAACTGCCTTGTGGATAAAACTTCTTTTGCAAAAAAAAAAAAAACTGAAAACAATAAAATCGATACAAAGGAAGGTCCGATTTGCAATTTTTTCTTTATAATAAATACGGCGGGCACCGAAATATCTGAAAGCGCTGTTATGTATATGTATGGGTTTTTATTTGTGCTTGGATGAAGCACGTAACGAGAAGCGTTCAAAGCGTATGGCTCATAGCGTTGATTCCGTACAATTCCACCGAAATAAATACGAGTGGATGTACGAAAATGCACGGCGTAAGCTCCGACAACGGTGGGATTCTTCCAGTTGGATGTGCACTTCGTCCTCAGATCGATAGCGCTCCTCTGCCGTCGCTACCGCCCATCAGACTCCGGCATCCACAATGTCTGCGTACTTTTGCACCGCTACCTAATGCTCGCAGTTTCGATGCGCACATCTATGTACTTTATTATTATTGCATGCTTGCCACAATCAGCTCATTTAATGTCAAAAATTGATTTTTATAGTCGAACGAAGATTTTTCGATTCTTTCTGAAAAAGATTCCATAAAGAGATCCCATCCTGGTCCATCGTTGCACGATGCATTTCCCTATATAAAATAAAAAAAGGAAAATAAACCGAAAACCGGGTAAATGCGTTCTCCTTATCCTAAAATACACCAATGAGTTCCCCCATGAAAACTTCTAAAATGGACAGATGTTAGAATAAAACGGATATGGATATTGAATACCGTTAATAAGCCGGATTATGCGCATCCGGTGAAATTTTATACTCTCGTTTGATTAAACTGCACTTCTGTTATAAATACGGGAATTAAACTTGTGAATACGCATTCCGAAGTGAAATATGAAAACTTTCAAAGGACAAATGCATTCGATGACAACCGATGAGACTGCAAACAACAATAAAAAAAGCAAAGCAATAGTGTACCTGCTCAAAATCTTCTTGACCAACCAGATAATCTGACTTTGGCTTATTTTGGCAATACTTCACGTAATAAGTATGCAACCGTCGTTCCTGAAAGCAGCACCAATTATTTGAAAATAAAAACCAAAATCAAATTTCGGAAGATAGAAGGAAATTTAAATTGACAACACAAATTAAACTAATTCAGATTTACGTTGCTACTATTTTTTTTTACAAGTTTGCACGTTACGAATTCTTGATTATAATAGTAAGCACTTAAAATCGTTATGAAATTGCAACTATTTCAGTGTTTATTTCAAGCGCAAGTATTTTCATATTAGTGCTATATAAACGAACGCTGAATGTGCTCAAATGAGCCAACATGACTTTTTATTGAATTTTTCACATTATTATGCTGCAATACGCGCTTCAAAATAATGTGCGACCTCTAGTATTTCTTTCAATCCGCTGATGCTTTAAAAGGCGGATATTTTAGCCCGACTTTTTTCATCCAACCTTTTAAATTTTCTTTTTTTTTTTTTCGCCTCTGATTTTACTACGTATATTCCTCGCTTTCTCGCTAAAGCCAATTCATCGCTTACACTGCATTAAATCCATATAACTTTTTAACCGAGAAAAGAATTTCTCCTCAAGTGAAATCGAAGTATCAAATAAAAAGTTTAATATAATCGTTGGAGGTTGGAGAAGCAGCTGCACTGCTTTTGAACATATTTGCGAATTTGGCGAAATTAAAGATGGAAGATTTCAACATTATAAAGGAAAATTAAATATTTCAATTCCATGCTTCTCACACATTTCAACAAGCTATAGCTGTATATTCTAAAGATTCCATCGATCTCATCCATCCAAAAAAAAAAAACAAAAAAAAACAAAGACTGTTTAGTATTTGTTTCTCTGATTGTTCCCCACTTATGTAAACATGCGATTATTAAGCATTTACATTTGCTTCTCTAATATGAGTTAGTGCAGCCAAAAACGATTCTCAATTCTCAACAGTGATTCATCTTATTTGAAATTGCTCTCGTATTTGTAACATTTCAAGGAACTATCCTAGCCCATAAGGCTGAGCCGTACTTAAATGACCACCGTCTGAAACTCTCACTGACATAAGTCAATAATTGAGTACAACTTGAATCATCACGGTACAAACTGAACTTCTTTCAACAGTGAACACAAAAAGAACATTTTGGCTCATACCAACCATACGCTAATAATTTCAGCGGCCACAACTAACAGCGATTTTAAATAAGCGTCAGTGTGAGAAATGATTAAACGCTAGTAGATGCAAATTTCTTTTCTGCAGTTAGAATTTCGAAAATGAAGGACGAGACGAAAGCTTCCCTTTTGAATTCATACAGGAGCTCAACACTGACATCAGGGAGCATCGGAAGGATTGTTATTAAATTCCACGTTGTTACCGTGGTTGAATCACGATGGCGGAAATTTGACTCAAGGTGGGTTTGAACAAATATGCCTAAAGCAATATGAAATCCCTGCTTTTATGCTTATTCGGTACCCGTGAGGTGAATGTTACGATATGGTTTCCTGACTAGGCGAAAACATTCAAATTTACAAATCCGAATTGATAGATTCGATTCCACCTATGCTACAACATTCAAGGGTGGAAATCCCTAAAACAGCAGACATACAACGACTTGAAAAATAGAAGATTTCAAATTGCCTTTTAGAGCAAGCAAACATTCCTAATAGTCCCCAAGAGAGAATGAACGAGAATCATAAAACAATGGAAATTGAAACGCCTACACAACATTTGAGTACTTTTTTTTTATTGCTTTCAAGGGGACATGAAGCAAGAGGATAATCGTCGACTCGACAAAAGTGATGCTTCGTTGGTGAGCGGTAAGCACATAAAACATAAACATAACTTATAAACAACATATGTATAAATAACATATGTGTTGGATACTTTTAAAAAGCCACAAATCTCCATCACTCCACCGTAAACAATATCAATGACGAATAGCATTCGAGATTTAAATTGAAAGTTGAGCAAGCAAGTATTTAGAAACAGCTAAAAAATGGCTTAGCAAAATATAAAAAACTACAATGATCGAGGGGAAGCGATATTCAAAACGTGCTTGTCAAATTTCTTCTGAAAGTAAAAATTTTCAGAAACAAAATAAAACAAAGATTTGAATGCTGAAATTCAGCAATGCATTACTAGCGAAAAAAAAATATTAGACAATCAAGAAAAACATTTTCATAAATGGGAACAAAAAAATTTCCTTCATCGATAAACAAAAAATCTAAAAAAGGCATAAAAAACATACATATTTCACAAAGGCGTTACCCGCAGCTTCGTAATCGTCAAGGCACTTTTCGATTTCTTTCAAGAACAATCTGCAATATGAAAACAAATCACAATTTTGTTCAGCAATAATCTTACGAGCACAAATCGCTTGCTACATTTCTCCTCTGGAAAAAATGCGCTAAGTATATAACGAAAAACGTATTTAGACATGATGCACATAAGCACAAGCCATATTTATTATTAATATAAGTAGGGATAAAAGAACACAAGGATCTCAAAAAGTTTTCACAATCTTCTACTTGCAACAATCACTGAATGAAGGATGCTCAATTGCAAATAAGTACACAACTATGGAAACTTTTTGAAATTCCTCTAGAACTATCTCACAAATGTATGGAAAAATAACATCGACAAAGACAGAGACACGTACGTTTTGTGGAAATCGAGAATCTGCGCGATATTTGCGAATATGATTTTATCTTTGCCGACGAGATCTTCAGGCAGATCCATCGTTTGCAAATTAGCCATGTAACCATCAACCACAGAGCTGAGATCCTTGACATAGTCACGTTCGGTTTCCACTAGTTCCATCAACACATATCTGAAGATATTTGTTCCCTTCAAAGAGACGCGCACACTATATAGTTTCATTAATTCTTCAACAAACGTGAACTCTCCTTTCAAATTACCCCCTCACTACCAACACGCACATATACAATTATGTAAGTAAATATGCGCATATACCTAAATTTACTTATATAACTGTATATGTACGTATATTCGCACATATACCAATGTGCATATAGGTACGCATGCATGCGTTATATATAATATATTCAGACAAAACAAATCAAAAGTTACATGCATCACACACACCAAAACATTCAAAGAAAACTGATTAGAAAGGCACGTTAATACTCTGTTCTTTGTCTTGTATGAGAACTAATACAATCAGCAATGAAATGTCTGAAAGTTTGCTTGGCATGGACAAAGCAGTTGTCACATCTGGAACAGTCCACCTGTTCCATTCACATTTTTTCGAGGACCACCCACGAAGTTTTTAATATGAGGATCGAATATCAAGGTCGTGCAATTGAAAAATTTATGCTGAACAGCTGATATAAACTATCGTCCCCAAGCACCAACGTGGGTGCTAAACCTGTTTGGAGGACAGACATTTTACAATGCTATGAAATACTTCCACGAAAGGGCCCCATTCGATAAATATTGTAGCCATTAACAAGCTGAGAAAAGGGTCATAGATGAACTTTTTTATCCCTCACCTGATGAGTGAGTTTTATAAGTTACCAGCAAAACGTAACATATGTAGAACAATGTCCAACTATTTCAATTAATCTGACCGTTCCTGCAAATCAACCGTAAAAGTTCACTTTTTTTCTGCAATTCGATCGGCGCAAAATAAGCAGTGGTTGGAGTCTAAAGCATGCAATTTTTTTTGCACTTTTAAACGTCTGCAACATTTTTCAAAGCTGTTGGATCAATATGAAAAATGACAAAGGAGGCCTTCTATGGCGCGCATTATAGCCATCCAAATTTCCCCACTTTAGCTTTAGTGGCAGATGGAATAAAAACACTGGACAAACAGACAGGCAGACACACGCATGTATGTAAAGATATGATCCCATCATGTTACACCTTTCTGAAGCAAATTCACAAGAGCGTATAAAAAACGGATTCACTCGATGTGCACACGCAACAATGCTGACGCGTTGAGAACAGCGGCAGCAAAAAATACCAAAAAACCCAAAAGTAAAAGATGTACTTCAATTTTCGCAAAAAAAATATTCACTAATATTTGATATGAAACTACAATTTAGAAGAAACGAACTGTCGTTTAATCCTAGCCATCTCTTCGGCGCTCTTCTCTCCCTTATCGGCGGCTCCATTTTCACTTTCGCTTACCACCTCGGTGCTCTCTTGTGCCTGCTGTGGATTTTGCATCTGCAAATATCCCATAGTGATCACAAAGAAAAATGGCGATGTTTAACAATGACGGCATTAGTTATCATATAACTTAAAGCCAATAAACGACAAGAAATATTCCAATAAACAAAGGTGGAAATCCGATATCGAAACTACAAACATTTGTAAATTAAAACAAAAAATCTGCATAATCGCCACTTTTAGCGATCGTTCACGGGCGTTTCGTAAGGCTAGTTGGCCAAACACCAATAGTTGCGAAGAACTTCAAAGGACTAACACCACTACGCGTTGAAGTTGGCGATGACTACGTCATTTTACATACACCTAGGAAATTAGGAAAGCACCCGAGCGAAGGAACCGGAAGAAGCAGAATGAGAAGGTGGCACTAAGTTTCGAGGGTGTCGTAATGGTGAAAGCAAGAAAAAAAAACGGCGGAGCACAGCCACATGGACAACAAGCAGCTGCAAGCGCTTGCTTACTGCACATGACAATCCTTGAAGTTGGCCGGCATGCCACAATCAGCCAGCCGGCGGCTCACTCGCAACGTGCTAACAAACGCCATTAGTTGCGCACACAAATTATGCATTCTTTCGTTCAGCATCGGCACGAAAGCCTCGTTTTTTTGTCGCACCGGCCATTCTTCTGCCCGCCTCAAGAAACCTTTTCTACGTGCTTCCCTTCTCCTTTTGACGCCCCCTCCCTCATCTTCTCGTATGCTTATTGCACATCCCATTGTGCGCAAAGAGAGTTGTGCCTCACGGGCACTTAAGCCACCGGAACTACGTTTACTGAACGTGGAAACGATGTCCAAGAAATATGATATCATAAACGTTCAAGTGAAAAAGATTCTTGTGCCCTGAAAAAATGAAATAAACTCATCCAAATTTGTTTACTCATCAAAGAAATGGAACGTCATCGTGAGCAGCCAAGGAACTCTAGCAAAACAATTACCCTCCCAGCGGATGCTCCTGGACTTAGCTAACCAAACGGCACTCAAAAACGCAATCATTTGGTATGCTCGATCGCCGCCATCTCTCTGACGTTCACCAATAATCGAAATCACTAGACTAGTGTTGAATTAATTCACAACGCCAAAGCGGCTCTGCACTGCGTATGATTCGATCCTGCTCCCGGTTCATTTCATAGATACTGATGTTTCCATCAGACAACTGCTAGTCTCCTTCTCTTTCCAAACCAGATAAAAACATCTAAAAAAGCAGTTGGGCCACAGAATATTTTAAAGTAGTGAGAATAGCAGATGTGAGGAAACAGAATGCATCTGGATTTACTGGGAACTTAGGGAAAGGGACAAATTTGCATATTAAAGAGCTTGCTGGAACTTGCAGTGCTCTCCAACGTTAATAACTATTCAAGCTTCTTGGATCGACTTTGCTTTTAGTTTCTTTGATGCACTGCAAAGGAAAACAGCACGAATCAATAAATTCTGCGATAGGCAACCGCAAATTGCTGACCATTACATTGCCAAAGGTCTTGTTGTTTCCACCTTTACAGCCAGTTGTAAAAGGGCCTCAAATTTAAGATAAGATGAAAAATTAAACCAAAGTTCGCCTCTAAACTTCTTCATGAATTACTTAACATTTTAAACAGCAATGCTAATGTGTTAAAGTCAGAAGCACACGTATCGTAAAAACTCTGGCCACCACAACGCCATCTTCCCATTAGGAAATATCTTAGTGCTCTGTCCAGCCAAAATTACGGAAATGAAAGTCTCCCTTATCTTCCCCCGCTATCCCTCCTCTCTAGACAGGCTTTCACCTGAAACCTCGTTGCATTTGCTTCGAACAAATATCGATCGAAAATAGTCGAAATGAATGAAGCCTTAATAAATGATGTTATTCTTTGTTGGCTTGCAGTCTTTTGAGGGAAGCGCCCGAATGAGCACCACATCGGCAACGTGACAGCTGTTTCTTTTTTAGTGGCCGCTGATGATGGACAACTAATTCATATGTGCAACACTGAGTAGTTAATTAATCAAACAGCATAAGATGGAAACGAGCGCTTAGTTGGAGACAAATTCCATCGCAGTCCGCGTCGGTGACCTAGAGGGCAACGCTGCCTATTTCAAATACGCAATACCGAGCAACACACTAGTATTTGGAAGGGTGCCCCGCCATATGAAATGATGAGTCATACTCTCGTGAGGGAGCTTTTCGCATCCGCGAGGGGGTTGAGTTTTCAGAATCCCCCGCGGGAGGCGCGGTACTCCCGGGCAACAAAGCCCTCTCTCGGAATTGGTACCATGTTGCATATCCGACTATTTCTCGGGCAGACGAGATTTTTTCATCACCAGAAGCAGGAAAGTATGAGAGAAGGGAAAATGACAGCGAACTGTGAAACCCCGGCAGCAATGGGTTTTTCTTTGAGTACGACGTCGATTACACAAGAGCGCATTAATGTTATGTCGCAGAGCTTCCTGATACGCTACGAGTGTTTTCATTCATTCGAGACATGCCCCCATTTCGCATCGGGGATCTCCTTCATGCTTTTTGACTGTGTCCATATAATCTCGATATCATCTTTCACGATAAACTGTCGTTTCTCTGATGACACATGTGCATCACGTTGTTTTTCAGCGTTTCTCATTCCAACACACTGCATCACGCAGTTTCCTCGTGTTCTGTGACTTAATGAAGAATTTTTTTCAGCTTGCGACCGCAGAATTCGCGCTTTTAACATCCCTCACACAGATGACGAAAACCACTGATGCATCTCTGCAGGCGAGGGGTTTTTTGATCGTGGGGGCCTCACGGTCAAATTTATGATTCATTTTAATGTGGGGGCCCCCGCGGTGGGGGAGAGGCGAGATGGCGGGAAACTACAAACACTACAGCACATATAGTGCTGACCGTAACTTGATCAACTGAGTGCGCTTTATGCATGTCAGATGCAACATCGCCTATAGGCGGGCCGGCACACATACGAGCAAATCAACATACATAGGTATACACACAAACGCACACCTGCATACAGAGGCACATTCGCGTGCACACATACAAACACGTCGCAGACTGACAGACAGACGCACGTACGCACACACAAACACGCACAAACATACATGGCACACAAACACACGTACGGGTGCCTGTGCACGTACGCAAGCACACACGCACCTGTACGTTTTTGCTCGAACGGACATTCGCGTCCACACAGCTGCTTTTGAGCAACAGCAACCAAGATACAACCGTTGTTCGGCTCAGCCCGGATGCCCTCCTCCATTACATAAAAAGACCTCTGCTCAAATTTTATAACTTTAGTGAAAGAGATGGAGATGGTTAGACAAAACTTAGCCGCATTGTAACGCCATTAAAGATGTCTATCAGAAGTGGAGTACCATTCGTGTCGTAGAATAAGCTCAAAACGTCCACATCAACGCTGCCAAGATTGACTAATCAAAATTAAGGTTGACTCTGCGCGAAGAAAATAGGAGACTTACAGTTGTGCTGTGTGAAGCGGCCGCGTCAGCGACAGCACTGCTCAGATCGCTCATCGGTGGCGGTAGATCAAAGTCAGGTTGATCGGAGAGCGAAGTAGCCGGATCGAGGGCCGAATCAACGACTGTTGGTGTCCCAGAAAGCGGACAAGACGACTGCGCCACCGAGCTCGACTGATCAATGCACGATGAGAGCACACTTCGCGCACCGCCACTTATTCCGTAGTTTGTCTCCTGAAGAAATTTTCACTGAAAAACACTCGCAATAATCCGCTGTGGCAATTCGCCACTTTAGAAGTTAAAACATGAATAGAAGACAAAAATTCAAACGCATATAAAATGAAACTCAAAAAGACAAAGATATCAAGAGACATAACACCGGACAAGCGAAAACGCAGGAAATAAACGAAAACTTTCAACTCCCAAAAGGCGTCACTTAGATTCAACGTGTCACTGGATGTGAAATGCAACTGCAGCCTCATTCATTTTTTTGCAGAAGACACGTCAGAATGGCGTCACATCCCTGCCTTTTTGCATATCCGCCATTTTGAAACTTCCAAGCTCAATCCTTCGTTGGCATTCACTTTTACCGTACCACAGAAGTTTTCAATGAAACATATGGGAATGACGATGCGACGGATGCAGCATTAAATATGTTTCTTGAAACATCCAGGCTATAAAGCTATTCTGTAATCACGTTGCCTGTTCATAAGCTTCCTTTCCCACTTTCTGATTAAGCCACTCTTATTCCATAAAAAAATTTCCATGGAAACAACGAAAAGACATCACGCATTTATACAAAGTACGCCTTCAACAGTCATGTTGCCATTCCTCATAAGATGAGTTACATATTTTCAATAACAGAAGCAAGAAAGCGATACTTTCATCGCAAAATGCTATTCTTGATGCATCTACGGTAAAAACTATAAACATGTAAATCTTGATACAAATCCTCGATCAGATATCCCTCCCTCCTCAAGAAAACAAGCCAATAATCTGTCGATGATGATAACTACGCATTTGCGACACTGTGATTTAGAGGTGATACAGTAGAAGTGGAGGGGGGTGCGAATTGAAACGAACAAACCGAGTTCCTTCAGACAACATAAATAAAAAAATTTGACATGTGAAACGCCTTCGAGAAATTTTTAAGACGCCATTTCACTTGTGAGACATTCGATTTTCCTTTTCCCCTTCCTTTTTTGTAAGAATATTTGGTGCATCGGCAGCTACAATTAACAGAAGCAATATTAAATGAAAAATAAACGAACAAATTAAACAATGCTTCATCCATGCATTCGTGCTGAATCTGTTTTGAAGCATCACATTTAATGCCTTTGTTTTTGTGAAAACTTTGCGATTTTCATGACTTGCGTTTACTACTCAAGAATAAAAACCTATTGGGCACGACCCGTTATAGGTTCTTTACTTTATATATCTTTCTACTATATACAATATTCTTCACTCGCCATTTTTCGTTTGAGCGCAAATGCCCCTCTTTAATGGTGAAATGCGATCCTGCCCTGTCTGCGTGGTGTGCAAATGAGATTCACCTGACATTTTAAGTGGAAGCCGCTCCATTCCAATAAGCATTCTCTTCATCACACAATGCCACTAGATTAGGTTGCACTTCGCGGAAAAAAAGCAAACAGTTCTATGAGAGTAAGCGCCTGTAGTTAAGCCCTACCAACACCTCCAGTAATTGGAAGCAACAAACCAGCAAACAGCTACATCTATTCAAAAATTGATTTCAAGACTCCTAATTTACTCTATACCGCAACAGCTTCTAGCCGCATACTTTCATTCCATGAGGTTGTCCGATATTGAGCTGCCACCTCAAAAATGCGAAACTATTTACGAGAGGCTTATAAGCTCAGACGCTTTTTTAAAACTTCCTGAACCAATGCACTATACATTTCGTACTGACGTTAATGCCACTTTTTCAATCAAAAGAACATTCTAATCCTCGTTTAGAAGCATGAAACAGGATCTATTAATATTTATTCAGCCCCTTTCTGTTAGCCGTCTAAGGCATCCTTTAGCAAAAGAATGTGCCGAATACGAACGTAACTGATTCCTTTTAGCAAAGAAGTAAAAACGCTAGCAACCTAACTCAGACTGTATCCTCACAAACAACAATATCCTCTAATCAAGCTTTTGCATTGCGAGCATAATTCATAAACGAATGCTTCGATTCGCTCAACCAATGTGGAACGCTTAAAAGAAAGATTTATTGAAGCTTTGGGGCTTCGATCCCGCTTTCAAACGTGAGTTTAATCAGTCTCAGTCAACTTAGATAATTCTTTCGCGAATGAAACCATTCCTCTTCAAAGGAATCCATAAAACGCAAATGGAATTAGATGCTTTGTAGGTTGAATTTAAAGAGCAGCATAAAAAGGAGCACTTCTTTCCAGGGTGAATTTCAAATTGTGATTTCCTTGCACATCTTCGGAGTAAAATAATCCTTGGCAATGTCCAGCACTATCGCAAAAAAACCTCAGCTAGCATGTTTCAAATAATTCCCTCAATATAACAGAAAAATACTTCTCGCGTCTCATCTATGCAAAAGCGTCTCATCGATGCACTAAACTTTTTTTTCTAAATGAAGGAAACCTATAACCAAAATGGATTGCCGACAAATGCTTCAATTGGGCAATTTGGTTATGGCGTTTATCTTTAACAAAGTTTTGATGTGAACAGTGATTTCAAGCATTGTAACACCTTAAACGTTTCAACAGACAAGACAACCATGCAAAGGACAGCTTCATTCGAAAAAGGCATTGTAGTGCTGTCGACCGCCGATGTCAGCACGCCGCAATATCCTATTACAAAATGTTGCAATGGTGAATTTGCTGAATGGCGCTTTCGCCGATGTTTTTATGAAAGTATTACATAGCAGACAGATACGAAAGTAGGGCACCTATAAATGATATGAATATTTCTTGATAACACAATTACTCAAATATAGCTCCGAGAATATTGCCTATCAACTTAAAAAGGAACCATTTTTTCAAGAAGGACTAAATAAAAATTTACTGCGAATGAATTTTTTGGAGGCCATAATTTTGTTGTAAATGGGGGAAGACAATGAAGCACAGGCAAAGTTAGAACGTTGAATGGCCCAACGATGGCTTCAAGCAGCAATATAAATAAGGTTAACTCCGAAGTCGCAAATAAGTTAATAAATGAGCAGTCTAAATTGGAGCTGAAATAGAATGTCCAACCACTAGGCATTAAAGTGGAGGAAAAATCATTAGAATAAGATAGAAAAGTACATCAGCTTCTCTGGTACATCAATAAGTCAATACAAATACAAAAGTACATCAATAAGATAGAAAACGAAAAAAAAGTGTAATGGGTAACAGAGAACATGAGAAAATAGTTATAAAATCTTAGTCCCCCTCTCTTCTCCCTTTAAAACCAAACCAATAAAGCTGTCGTTATGACAGCCACATACAACGCAACCATTCCACATTTTGGTTAGGCCTTACACCATTCACGACGGTGATAATCGATATCATTTGAACCTCTTTGTTGAAGCAAAGATCTATTATCTGCTGTTCGCGTGTTTTCCCACTGCGCTGCTTTAGCAAATCCATGCTCACGATACATCTAGACAAAAGGGAAAGGAATTTCACAATGAGATATGAAAAAAGATTAGTTTTTAATTAAAGAAATTGCGAGGAATGGCTTGAAATAGATTTATGAGCCTGTCAAACAAATTTATAAGCTTATCAAACTTAGTGAACATACGAATGGCTGATGCGCTAAGCGAACGCGAAATCATTCTCGAGACAAACATTTGCCTCAATTCAATAAACATAGGCAACGATAGCTCGAAAATGCGCATTCATGCAACCTTGACGATTGCTCATCTTGCCGACCGTATAATCGACCGTCAAAACGTCGATTGCACGCAAAAATTTCGTTTATTTGTCACCCACAGAAAGCTGAATGTATTGCTTTCCAGCCGTCGGTCATCAATACGATGTAACAAATTTTTTAAGCATGCTCGTCTGCCAATCAAATTTATTAATAAACGAGTTGCTTTTTTGTTATGATGGCTAAAAATTTCTTCATAAGAAAAAAGTATTAAGCAGAACCCAATAACTGGGCTAAAGATAGGCATAAAATGTACGTAGTGAAGTCATATGAAGTATGATGAGATAATATCACGTTTATTCATATGTCCAAAATGCTAATTCGCGACCCTTTTTTGATCCCTCTTTGGATATTTATAAATTGCCACCGCAAATCCGCCCATACAAACATTAACTGTCGATCACCAAGTATATCACCACTGGGAACGCATAATCCATACTGCAAAACCACTGAACCTTTCACCGGATTCACGCACTGTTTTTCGATATTATGCGAAAACTTCGAGGCGGAGAGGGGAGGGAGGTTGGTTGAATACAAAGGTATATTGCAAAAAGAACGCAGCAAATACGGATGGCTCGAGAATAGCATATGTGAAAGGTTGACAGTAGCAGATGAAGAGAAAACAGATGAGAGTGAAAGTGAAGGATGCTAGTGGACCATCGAGGATGGACATAGGATGGCGCATAGTGAGCGATGATAGCCGGAAGGCAGAGGAGCAAGCTGGTCGATTGATCAAAGAGATGCAGCAAGATTCAAGCGAGAACGCAGGTGAGCACAGCGGACAGATAGGCGGCGGACGACAGCGAAGAAACGAATGTAAACTAGTGGGGGAGTGGAAATGAAGCTTCAGGGCTCCTCTCTAGGCTATCGATCCGAGGGAAAATGCGAATTGCAAGAGCGCCTCACACAAGCACCACCATATTATACGTGCTAATGGGACGAAGGCGTCGATTAAGTGCGCCCTCCGAGTGGCGCTATGCAAAAAATCATCATCACGCTCAAGATGAGCACCCAACGCATCTTCGTTCGCCTTCAACGCGATGTGCTCCCGATCGCGTCAAACGGCGTCGTTGCCGTTTATTGAGCAGCTTCAAGCATCGAACCCTCTGCGATCTTTCAGTTATGAGTCGACGAGAGATTCGCATCAACAGCAGCCTTACTCTCACAGCAGCATCTTCGACGGCGCAAGCAAATACCCTGAGTAGTTACAAATCTTCATCGTCTGCATAGAAGTTGGGGCTTCTCCATCTCTATATGGAAGTTGTGGCTTTTAAACGAAATAATCCTTTCTTCGGAAGAAAACTGACGATTGCAATCGCATTAAGTAACAACATTCTTTGACAGATTGCAGTGTGACCTTTAGCCACGACAATTGCAAAAATGAAGGTGTAACTTTCTAGACATTAAACAAATTAGTATTGCATTTGTTGCCACATAATCCGAACAATTTAAATATCGAATGAATGGTAAACTTATGGTGACAAATGTTCCACAAGTAGAACATATAGCACGGAAGAAATGAACTTTAGCACTACTTAACGAGAAGAGTCTCAATTTGGAGAGCCGCCTCGCACAAATCCAATCGATGTGTCCATAACGCGACAACAATTGATTCGATTTGAACTCACTCTCTCCTCAGCTTCGTCGTACACAGAACGCCTTCTTCAAATAAATCCACCAACCGTCTCCAATTAGATGCTCGGCTACACCTCTAGATGCTGCTGGCGTCCATTTACTCATACCTTCCACGAGCTAACTTCGTTGTTATTCAGTAATGTATACATAATAAGCCAAGTATATATAAGCTCCCACCATGTTGCTAGCATACTTTTAGCTGATTGCATCTACGGTCATCCAGTTTGTAACATTAAAAGTACCGTTTTTATACATACAGTTCTGCAGATATTTCAACAAAAAAAAAAAAAAAAATTGGACAAGCGTTCAATCGATGTGAGATGCAGATGTCCGGAGATGAGCACAGAGAACGTTTCGGCGTTAATGTCTTTCTTCAGTCACCCTAACATAAACGATGGCCGTATTTTTTGGTGAGTGATGATGGCGTTTAATGCCAAAATGTTCGACCAACAAAAGAAGTCTTATGCGCACCTCCGGTCTTCTAGACGTCACATCGAAAGACCCTTATAATGTACACTATGACATCCATAAATAAAAATTTTAAAATTTTTTCAGAAATGACATCTAAATTATATTCAAATTTCAGACCGCAATTTCTGGATTGTGCTCAACTGCTCAACAATAGTTTCAACGGGACGAAGACCAAAAGAGAATTGAGGAAACACTTGGTAGGGTTAAGTGAACGCGCATAAACGACAATTCATTGTTAAGCAATGAAGATGAGGTGAATTGATATGCACTGAAGAGAGGAAATAATAAGTTGCAGAGAGCATTCGTTTAGATGCATTAAAGTAAGTTAAACTCGAGTACGCCGAGATGCACAACTAAATATTCGAGATTCATGCATAATTAAATGAGAGATAAAAAATCATAAACGAGGAAGAAAAATCCTTTTGCCGAAACAATAAGTGATGAGGCGCCCGCCTATGTGATTGGAGATCGCTAGGAACAACAACTTCCCCTCTTTGTAGTCTGGATAGAATGGAACAACGATACGACCTATACAAACCGATAAAGAAAATCGTTGCAGAATAATGAAATTGATTACGCAGCATCCCCTTAAAAAAAATGTATTAAATGATGAAAATTATCGAAAAGCGATCGAAACTGCGCATTTAATATGCTCTCTATATTCGTTTTGCATTTCTGATTCACACAACAATATTTACTTTTCAAAATTGTACCCCATTTTTAAAACTCAATTTGCAATGAAAAACCGATTTCTCCAATAGAATCATAAAAATTCGAAAAAATTTCAATTAAAAAAAAACAACTAAAGATACACCTGCTAAGTGCATTATTCTCCTCACTCGCCAGCTTCATCTCTTGCCATTTGCAATTTAAATACTCTCATTGCCGTTAAACGAAAGCAATTAAACGGATATAATCACAGCACGAACAGATTAATGAGAAAAAGTGGTGAATACGATGAAGCGGACAAGAGAAGTAATCAATTTAATTCAATTTTTTCGTCATAAAAGGCAGAAACAGCTGCCATTTTGAAGATTTTTTCTTTTTGCCTCCATAAACAACTACAATGGAAGATAGTTCATTATGCAACAAAATGACTACAAATGAAAACGAGATAGGATTAATAGACTCAGAGTAGAAGCCCTCTTTTCTATAAGAACTGATGAGGCATGCCAGATAATATTCTGCCAACATATACGCTTTTATAGACTGCTCACCTGAGTAAACAATTGCATGAAATATCATAGAAAAAAATTCTGCAGAATAATGCTTTTTTTTTTTTTAATTCTATCAAGCGATCGGATCATATTCACTCTGCACGAAAATTTCAATTTTATTTTATAGCCCATTTCGGTGATACAGATTAATCCTGCCGAGGAAAAATTCACGAGAATTTTTAGCACCTCTGAAAGTTTAAATGATCCATGGATGTCGGTCGACTAACATGAAATAGTAGTAAAGGAAATCAACTTATAGAAAACGTTAAACCCAACGAGTTTGGGCATTCTAGCTTCAGCGGTTCCCCAGTTGAAACTACCCTACAGGCGGACAAATAAACAGACAGACAGCCGCATACACATACACCCATTCAGACACGATTCAGCCACAACACACTTTTGCAAAGCAAGTTTATAAAACAGCGCGCAATACCGGCGCCAATGGCTAGTGAATTTTTCTACACATATCTAGTAATCACGATTTATTCACAAGTTATGGATTGCTGTTGTCTCCTATTCAATGTTAGGGACAACATGTCAGAAGGAAATTCGTTGCAGTGTGGTTCTTGGAGTGTTGTATGAGTTTGCTGCCGTTAGTCGCACTAAATAAATAACTGAGTGAAACCAACGTGATATTTAACTCAAGATAGAAGTTGTCCAACGTTCCTGAATTTGACTTTCGCTAAAAATCGCCAAATTGCAGCAACACAAAATACGGCATACATACTGCACTTGATGACAGCAAAAATGATACAGAAAAATACTGACATCAAGCGATCGTGGAAAGGCAATTGCAGCACGGAATGCCGCAAAAAGAGACAGCCTCTTCCTCACCTTCTCTTCTTCCTCCTTTCCCCACCAGGCTACATTCATTCGTAGAGGACTAACAACGATGAGAGAAAGTCCACAGTGCTGTGCCTTCTCGTTTCGAAAATGTGATGGAAGCGGATATAGCAACGTGAATTTGTACTTCGTCAGTGTGACCTACAATAGAGATGCAAGAAAAAAGAAAAATAAAGAAACCTTAGCAGATGGAGGTTCGTTGTGTGATTCGGATGATGAAGGCGACGTCGGCTGAAGAGGATCCGCGGCGCTGAGTCTGTTTTGTGGTGCGTTGCTACTACTGCGACGAACGCCACCTGATACGGATTGTGGTCGACTTGGACTCGACGACGATTGATTATTGAAGAAACGCCTAAAAACGTGCCCAATGAAACAACTATTGTACGATACAAGCACCCTTATAGTCTCAGTAAAAATAAAATTGCAAGAAAAAAATAAAAAAAGCATATAAACTAAAACGATGAAGCGAAACTCAATTATTGAATTTGTTAAAACCGACTATATGTTAGATTATCGTTGAAATGAAATCTCAGAGAAAGAAGAAATGATCAAATCCGTCTTAATAAATTAGAAATTAAATTACATCTGCTAATATTTAAACGAAAATGTATCGCATCTGCTCAACAACATTAAAATAGTCGTATTCGATTTCTTAATTGACTCTAATTTTATAAAACGTGCCATCATGGAAGAGGAAATGGATACTTGAAATTGAATCATTTAAAAATTTTACTCATTGTCGATCAGCGCGTATATTTAAAGATGTCACTAAACATGTAAACATATACGCGCACAAACAACAAACGCCTCACTCTCAATGTAAGTATGTTGGTTAGGTAGTCGCCGAAGTAAATGGGAAAGGCTGAATATGCAGGTGACTGACTAAGCGCATTTCGTGGAAGTCTTATTGGTTTCAATTCATTTTCGAGTGATTCGCATACCTACTCATGGTGGTGAGTGAAGGCAAAGACACCTCATTATCTGAATGGCAGAAGTCCTGGAAGACGAAGACGAAATCGACGCTCACAAAAACAGCCACGATTAGTGCAATCAAACCTATATTACCAACATTGAAGCAGGATGATGTCGACCTTAGAGAAGCAACCTTTCAGCATATCTCAAACTTTCAATGTTCCAATACAAACTTTTTCAAGGCAAGAAGTAGTGTAAATGAAACATCGGTCAATTTAGGTTATCATAGAGGGGGAGGGGGGGGGGGGAGAGGAAGAGGACTAAGACTTTTACGTCAATCATAGTAAGCAATTTATAGTATTGCAAGCATTTTCAGAAGAATGTTGAATCATTCAAATCGTCTTCTCATCATTAAGATACATCTATGCACTAAAAATTTTAATGGAAGGCACCGAGATGGAAAATGGTACCAAGAAAATGTTGTACTAATCGCCAGCCCGTGGACTCTAATAAGAGAAAACGCTAAGATTCAAGAACACCACTTATGGCACTTCACGATTCGATGTCGCCACTTCAGCGCCTACATTATGAAAGCAATAAACAATAAGCAGAATCCCAATCGAAAACGACGTGTTTCATTTACTGAATATGGAAGAGAGCTTCTTTAGTCTGCAATAAGTAAATCGAAGATCAGCAAAATATGCAACACTTAGAAATTGATGAACCTTTCACATAAAGCTACAATTACCTCAATTTGCTCCTCTCCCTCCCCCTCCAAGAAACAAAGAAAAGCTATTTGTTAATGCAGTCGATGGTCATAACCAATTTATAGACAAGTAAAAATTAGTCACTGTGCTCACATTTCCGGTTGTTTGCTGGATAACCAATGAAGGCAAGCAGCATAAACACACATGACGATGTACATCTATTGGGAATCCCAGCACAGATAACAGGAACCACAAAAGGATGGCATTTGTTTGATTGTACGATTAGCATAATGGTGTGGAATGCTTTCTTCTATAGATCCCCATTTAAGGTCACCCTGGTTCGTACTAAAAACTCTACTGTAAAAGATAAGACAGCTTTACTAAGTAAATTTTATGCTTAAGATGGTAGCGTTATCCAAACGTAAAGCTCATGCTTGCCGAACGCATCTACAAACGGATAGAAGCAGGTATCTCTTAATTATTTGGTTGATTTCTGTAATGAAACCAATGATTGGTTACGATAGCGATTGATAAACTAGGGACTCAACGATAGAATAAATGAGTCAGAAGTCTAGGAATTATATTGTATTACAAGGAACCTTCGTTTATAAATATTTGCAGCGTTGACGGCTGAAAAACTGGATGAAATATATAGACTGATCCGAAATCCTCATAAATCACAAGCATTTCAGATGTTTGTTGATGAATTACTTAAAGGTTATCCCTATTAAGTATTCAGACTGGATGAAATATTCCACCTACTACCGACAATAGACCTTATTCGATCTACCAGATGGGCGTCTATTTCTATTTAAATTTTAATTCCTCGTTCCCTAACAACCCTATACTATACATGAAGATATCAGGTGTGTTAGCTTTCAAAGAAAAACAAAGTTACTTCCACGCAGTTAACCTCAAGAACATCCTCTTCCCGCTTTCTTCGTAAAAGAGAACGAAGGTGCTAATACGAAAAATAATCATAGTGCAAAAAGTTGTCCTTATCGAGTGCAAAAAGTTAGTGAAGAACGTATGGTGAAGACAACGCATCAAAGATGGAAACAAAATCTACGTGGAATGCTAGCTGCTAGATCTAAATGTGCAAAAAAGCCCACGAAATGACAGCTTAAGATCGGTGCTCATCATTCACGCATCAGCTACGCCCAATAGCACATGCCTCATCAAATACCTCAAGAAATGCAAAAGAGATAAACAAAGATGATTCCAATCATCGCTAAGGACAAAGTACTGATCCTTTTCATCTTCCCATCTCCTAAAAAACGTCTGTGCATTTTAGAAAAAAATGATAAAACAAAATTTTCGATTTCCGCTGAGATGAGAAATTCAAGGTGAAAAATTGAAGTTTTTTTTTTCCTGAAAATTTTCCACATCCTCATTGAAGATTTGTTCATACATATAACACGCCACTCGATATATATCGTATAGCTGTTTGAACAGCTTTAGCTCCATGCAACGATCACAAACCGTTTTTTCATCAACAGTTTTTTTTCGCTCAATCAATGTTTTCCTTTCTAACATCAAAAATTATTGCCAAGAGTTGCTGATAGTTGTATTCCCCATCAACTATATAGCGAAAATAACTTCAAATCAGATGGTAATGAAATAGGAAAGAACAAATTAGGACTACTTCTTATGACCAAATCCAACGATACTAAATCATCACAACAAATATTCATGCAGTAATTAAAAGCAATTCGAAACGAATTTCAAGTTAATATATATTCACTTCAAGTTAAGATATATTATTATAAGTCTCAGTTTATCGCTAAATTTCTCACATAAAAACAGCCACTACGTTTCAAGGCGAAATCTAGATGGCGCACTTTGCTTCTACATAAATTAGCCCAAACATAGGACGGAATTATCCCATCTTATCAACGTTTTTTGAACAATTTGCATATTGTCGTCATTGACAATAAAAAATGCTGACCACTATAGCATCTTCCCTATTTACTCTGAAGTTGCAAGTGAAGTCTCCTTTCGAGTGGAATTCTATGACAACTACCGAATAATGATGCCGTCATCAATGGAGTAGTAGTAACGTTGTTTGCATACTGGATCGTAAGTGGTGACTGTATCAAAATATGATCAAGAACCAATATGTAAATTTACTTCATATAAATAAATTGAACGGTGTATTTTCATTTAATATAAAAAAAAGAAATGAAAATTATTCAGTGGCATTTTAGTCATCCTATACCAAACATTACAAACATTACTTGCGACATAAAACTTTCAAATATGAACTATACGTTAATAGCCCTATTCTTATTAATCTTCTCAGCTCGTCATTGTGCACGTAGATAAGCTAAGCGATACAAACAGAATCAGATCAAGACAAAAGGTGGCTTCGACACTGTGTGGCCTAGCGATCCATGATCTGCGTTCCCAAAATTTTTCAATTTTCGTATTGATAACGTAGCGGAATTTCCCACATTGAATTCGAAATTGCTCTTATAAAAATATATAAAAATGAAAACCAGTCCGAGGTACTACATTATCGACTGTTAAGCGATTTTTTGCAGACTGAATGCATGGCGCAACAAATAACACCAGAGAAAAAAAAACCTGTAAAATCAAAAAAAAAAGATAGGAAGCAACCAATCCGTGAACACCTGGCAGAAGCTCAAACCGAATGATCCGCCACAAATCACCGTCCCCCACAACAATTAACTGCCAAACTATTGGAAAGTAAACGATGCCTCTAACGAAGATTGACTGGTTTTCTGCAACTTTGGAAAATTTTCACCTGCAATATCATAAATGGAATGAATTTCTCAATATTCGATTACAATTAAGAACCACTTTTCTAGCTAAATATGCAAACAGAATTGTACATGGGAAATGCTCAAGTTCGACACCTTAACCAGTAAATATCAGTCAGTGGTTATTACCTTCAAGAACATCTCATGCTAGCAAATGAAACACGACGACTAAATGAGAGGATGGATTGATAAATCTGTAATCAGTTCAAAAGCAGATCCACAATCCACTATATATCCGATCATACAAACATCCCGTCGTAATAGCACACTGAGTGTTGCAAACCACTAACAAGTTATAACATCAAGATAAAAGGATAGCAAAATTTGGAGGTTACAGGGGATGGAGGAGCGGAAGAGCAGCTCAGTTCGCACTAGATCATAAAATGACCATCAGCAATTTCGTCCAAAGATGCGTTAATACAAATGATGCATAAAAGTCGAGTACCAAACAATACGACAACATCGAATAGAGCGATCTTCAAAGTTGCAATTATGGGCGTACTTTGGGGCAAGTGCTACCAGGCAACCATCTGCACCAAATGCAGCCATCGCAGGCGAAAAAAAACTGAAGAGAAATAAACAACTTAATTTATTCCATCAGTTGGAGTCTATTTAGCACTCAGAAAAAAAATTTTTCTAGAGAGAGAAGCAATTATGTGTACCAGCGCATAACTAGACAACGTTGCAGCATTTCAAAGGAAAATTCGAATCAGCTAACGCAGTACCTCTTGAAACCCTCCCTCCCCCTCCCCATTTCGTGAACAGGTCGCTCAATCCGTCAACCAAAAGTCATTCGGGTATAGCCCTCTCATTTCACGCAGTTACAAATGCCCTACTCACCTGTCGAGTGCACGTACAACGTTCGCTGGCTGGCAGCAATTTAAAAACAATAGTCAGGTGGCGTATAGTACATAATTCTGAACTCACTGCAACAGTTTTCATCCTAAGCTTTCAACTGAAGCTAACAGCGTTCAATCACGAATTCAGTTCAAACAACAACGTTTCGATAATCGGTCAATGGCTTGTTACTATGGTTACTATTCGACGCAATGCTTTTCATTTATCACCCTCTGATTAGCGTTTTCTTTAAATCTGCCTTGAGATGGGAGAAAAATAACATCAATATGTGTTACTATCATAAAAGATTACAGATGAAAACTCGTATTGGCATTATCGGATAAAAAAATAACACTTTTTACACATTAACTAGGCGAGCAAAAATTAAATCTGCTAGAATAGTTGCTAACGTTTATGTTTTAGTAATGATGAAAATGAAAGCATTCCAGAAAATGCTCTCGTGAATATGAATGCTCTCATAGATAGTTAAGAGAGCCTAAGGAACCGATGCGTAACTTCGAAATAAAATTTAAGTCTGAAAATTATTACTCAGTGTTGCTAATAATTTAACAAAATTTCAAATGAAAAAAAAAATTTTCAAGAGCATCCCAATGAGTGCTAAAGATTATAAAAGAAAATAGAGACGTATCGAATGTCGAATATATTTGAAATTTTAATAGCCTGGTTCCCATCAAACGTTTTTATATTAAACTAGTCGGCACAACTAAGGCCGTAGCATCTCTCGGCCATGTAAACAACTCCACAAGCAAACGTGTTCAA
This sequence comes from Baylisascaris procyonis, assembly GCA_037389465.1. Taxonomy (NCBI): domain Eukaryota; kingdom Metazoa; phylum Nematoda; class Chromadorea; order Rhabditida; family Ascarididae; genus Baylisascaris; species Baylisascaris procyonis. The sequence continues at coordinate 2,967,864 of JAZARR010000088.1, read as the reverse complement.
AAATCAATCAAGATTGATTTTGTATGATGTACTTTGCACAACATATTTCCTTTCAAAAGTTCAAATTTTAACAGCTATATTTGAGAGTAATTAAACGGTATAACACAACTCTACAGCCTATATTTTAAAATAACGTTTCCGTTCCAACTAATCAAACAATAAACGCTCATTCACTCACATCATGAACGGCATAAACGATGAACGATTAGTTCGAGTGGATTCACTCGCCTAATTTCCGCCTACACGGTCGTACAGTGATTCTCCTATTAACATCGGCTTCTAGTCGAATAAATTAAACTCACTGACGTCAATTCACGTTTAGCACATCAAAAAAAAAATGGCACAAATATTTTCAAAATTTTCCAACTACATTTACAGATCGAAAAGTAATCCGTTGCTCTATCTCATACTTCGTTGTCGACTTCAGGAAGCGATCGTTAAGAAAGAAAACCTCATAAGAATTGGTAAAGAACACATATTTAGAATCGACCACGAAGCCGACGGATCGAATCGAAATTTCATTAGCAGAAGACTTTAGGCCATAAACTATGAACATAAAAAATCATCACTGCTAGTATTCGGCGATGTGAATTGTACCTAAAGGACTCTATTATGAACAAATACGACGTTAATTAACACAAGAAGAGAAAGTGAACAGCAGCAACAGACTAAACGCACTCTCCCATCCCCTCCCCTCCTCTTTCCCACAGCAAATATTTCATTACAGCAACCACTTCTTCGCGTTCCGAATTTCTCCTTTAATATCTATGTGCTAACGTCATCACAAGCTCTAATTCAGCCTACGTGCGAGCTTATGAAAACGCAAACCTTTCCACATTAAATTTAACTCTGAACCACAGCAAAATTTTGAGCACGTTAAAAGACATTTTAGCCTGCCTAGGTCTGATCAGATGCACGCTTGTAGAAGGCACATAAAAATAATTTGATTAAAAAGGTAGACGTTCACAACTCACGAAGCAGAAGGCGCGCTAGCACGTATGGTTTCTAGGTGCCGTGGGCTTTGTTATGCTTCGAAGGAACTCATCAATGCGCATTCATAGAACTGCTATTTCATTCTTTAAAGGATGTGGCACTTAATGAAAAATGCTGCAATTTCAGAGGAGTGGTATACACTGAAAAGCTTAGGCTAACTGAATTTGCTTCAAACAGTACGAGCACATAATGCTGAGGTGAGTGCGGAAAATAGAGTGCAGCAAGGAATGCTGTCGAAGCGTCTCGATGTGCCCTATTCGGGATGGCGCACTAAACCAGTCAAGCACTCTCGAGCGGATCGCTCACGTGCACATCGAGAGCCGCATAAAAACGCACAACACACTCTTCAGGCAAGCAATCAACGGGGCACAGCCGACTGCCTCAAAAAGCCTAGTGAACGCAATGCCCACTGCGGTGGTTGGTCGACAATTAAGCGCCGCCGGCTGCTTGCACGAATGCCCTCCACCATTAGCTGTGCGGCTTGCGTTGCGTTAAGCTCAGCAAGCCATCATCGTGCACTCGCATCGAATCCACAATCCACGAGCCAGCCAGCGCCCCACCAAGCTCATAGTGCCTCCGGCGGTGTTTTCGGTCGCCTCCTCATACACGTCAGTCACTGCTGCTGCTATACCACCACCGCCTCCAAAATGAGATGCGACCCTATCAGTATCCCTATTCAAATGTTGGTCGTGCTGCCACTCCCTTGAGCCTACCATTTCAATGTCTCGTTCTCCACTTGTAGACTCATCTTCAGCAATTATTTCTTTCTTCACGAAATCACCGATGCATTCGATAGAAGTGCAGCAACGAAATATACTTTCTCAAAAAATATTATCATCGCATACAACCTTTTCAGATCCCTAAACCTTTTTTTCTTGAAAATGAGGAACGAAATATAAGTGAACATTAATTACTTTCTAAGAGCACCCAATGAGGTAAATGAGAGACCATAAAGATTGAAGCAAAAAAAAGATGAAGAGGATAGAAACTACGTAATATAAAACTATCATAAAAAGTTTAATCAGCAAACGAATACATACACTGACGATAAAGAAACCTGAACGCAATCGTGTGAAATAGAGCGTGTGAAACCTGGCGAAAGGTGTGAAACCTAGCGACGATTTCGCTAAACAGTGGGGCACTCTCTGCATTTACGATTACTTCAATTATCTATTCAACTTTAAAAAATAGGAACGAACGTACGAGTGAATGCTGAAAAACCGCGACCTAAACTAATTACTGGTAGCAGTGAAATAAACGAATAAGAATGTATCATAGCGCACACAAAAAAAGGTATTGTAGCAGATAGCAGGCGGTAAAGTTAGCAGCTTATTGGCCGAATTCCGTTCGCTCTCAGGTTCAAAAAAAACAGCTCAATCATCTCCGGTACCATGTCATTCAATACTGGGCTCAAAACGACGCTGAATTTTCAATTCCACATTGATTCCACGTCAAGTTATACGACTATTTGGTGGTCGTTTTAATCGTTGCAACTGAATTAAATCAACAGCTCAATAAAGTCAAATTAGGCGCCGAGACCCGACGAATTCGGAAATCCCCTCCCCCTTTTCAAACGTCGAGAAGAAAAGGACAGCACAGAGAATATCGACGGTTTTTCGAGTATAATACTTACGTTACAAAACTCGGTATACTTTTGGACTTGAATATTTTGATATCAACTAATATCTAACAATTTGGAACGACGAATTTCTTGAAAAATTTTTTTTCGAATTTTCAAATAGCATTGAGCTTATTAAACTGCGTTTGTTGTGGAACGCTCAAAAATATATTTACTTTGTAATTTATAGACTAGTAATGAATCCTCACCCCGTCAGCTTCCCCCAGAAGATCCTATATACAGGTCTATTTTATGATAGAACTTCTGTCAAACTCCGTACACTGGTGTCATAAAAAAGAGGTTGAGGGGAACTTCACTCAAAGAAGTACTATAGAGCACGACTTCAAAAAAGCAGGAGTGTGCTTATCTTCGTTTCTCAATTTAAGAAAGACCGATAAAAAACTTTCAAAGGATAAGGTAGATTTCTTTTTTCACAAGAAAAATTCGCTAATGATTTCATATATCAAAACCGAGAAACACCCCCATTCGATAAGGTTTATTCTCAAAGCAAAAAACACATCAATTTTCTTTCATAGTGCTTCCACTTCCTCGGTGACGATATTTCTGAAAATATATAATCCCATCTACTAGCCTTGTATTCTTTCACTCAACTTTTTTTTTCTGTATATATCGCCTCATAATTATCGTATTGCTGTTATGCCGTGAAATAGATGACCTCCAGCAACAGACTAGCAGCACTCTATATCAGTAGCTATAAAAACATTCTTAATTATTGTCCCCTTTTTTTTCATTTCTTCTTCCCCTCTCATCCCCTTCCTCTCCCTCCCCTCCTATCCTCTTAGCTAAGATTTGCTCTCTATCATCATAAATTTTCAATAAAAGGCATTCAAAATGGAAATATTGAAGTTGAATACCGCGCTATATTTGACGTCAACATGAAAGGCTAATTGTTACATAAAAGTGCAATCGATTTCAATGAAATATTTTGAAAAGACGTTTGCGTAAATGCATAAATTTTTAAAATGCGCAACTGAAAATGATAAGCTATAGAATATCTCGAATTACAATCACTAAATTTCCGGCCCGCTGATTTTTGGGATATCATATGAAAACGAAATTCTAAACACCATTCGACGAGAAGCATTTATCATTATTCAAATTCAGGTGCTTTTTCTCTTAAAAAGAAGGAAATCGAACAGCAATTTGAGGTTTTACAAAATTGAAATAGAGCGCACATGACGTAAGCATTAGTCACATAGGAGCATAGATCCTTTATGCTTCGAAAAAGTTTGAACCAATACCGGTGAAATGATATCAGCATCAAAGATCGCAGTGATCACTTCCGAATGCATTTAACTAGGATATTAGAAGCGAGTAATTTATAGATGGTTTTCTAAGCTCGAATTGATGACCACTATTAACAAAGAGTTCACCAAAACACTTTTAAAAGCTTAGAATAGCCAAAACTTTGAATATAATTCCAAAAAATTTTTTAAGGAAGGTAGCCTTATGAATATTTTTTGGCCCAATAGAGAAACGGTTAAATACTGCGATAGTGCTCTATAATGGTGCGATATCCCACTGCACTAATAACGAGGAGATAGAAAGATTGCTCACTAAATACGCAGACTTGAGCTAACGAAACACTTTTGAGGATACATACATATTATCGGAAAGAGAGAAAACTTCCTTGTTAACAGATAAAAAAATACGCCCATACAGACCGACTAGCGAACAGATGTGCCTCTATAACGTTAGTTAATGCTCAGGATCCAAGGAAAAGAATGTGAAAGCTGGTGATCTGCTGAAATAACTTACACGAATTAAGGCAAACATATAAGAAAAGCGAACGAAAAAAAGGGGAAAGAGGGTCGGCACAATCGGGGCGTCATGAAACGTAACGGCACCATTACAATCCTCTCAGCAAAAAAACCTTGGCCAAACGAACAACCAGGACACGATTCAAACTGGTTTCAGGCCTCAAAAAATTGTTAGGCCTCAGATCTAGGTACTACCACCAGAAAAATTCTTCGTCCCCCTCTACCACTATCGAAATAATCGACTAAGAAAATAATACGAGCATCGGAAGTCAAAAACCCAAAGTGAATACTTCATCTCTACTTTAGCTCATCACCTCTCAACGTTACCGCAATTGCTCATGTGGTATCAAGGTGTGCTCAGGTAACCTTACAAATGAGAAAATAAAAGCATCTGAACTTAAACAATGTACACTATTATGAAATTAGTAGTGATTACCGTTGATGGGATTTAATTAACAGCGTTATCAAATAGCTTTGGAAAATTTGAAGTGAAACTTTCAAGGAAATTTTTGTTCGAAACGTTTGAAAAATGATGAAGTTCATAAAGAACATGAATAGCATAAGAATAACAGCGATAAATTAAAATATTCCTGCACCGGAAAATATGAGAGAGCAGCGAAGTTAATGAATCGGCCACAAACGCCACAAACGTTTCTAATGTAAAGTGACCTAAACACAATGGGTACCCATAGCCAATTTAGGGCAAAAAATCGAAACAAAATAAAAAAAAGAAGTAAAACACCTATAAAGAAACTCCTCCTAATGGTTTTCAGGCTAAACGACTCCATGTCTTAATAGAACTTACTCGAAGCCGAGTACCAGCAAGTTAAAAAAAACTCTAAAATAATTCTTTAAACGTGATGGTATGACGCATCGCCTCATTGATAGTGAATTAAGGCGGGTGCTCTGTTAATGACAAACAGGTGGAAATAAATAATATAACAACTAATCAGAAGCGAAACATCGCTTTGTGAACAAAACAAGTAAAGGTAAAAACACATTATTGGTTGAAGATGTAGACGCTGCCTAAATGCACAGGTATGCTTTGCAAACGCTCAACGCACACTACTCTCCTCAAAACAAGTTTTTCAAAACACGAAAACGTCGAACGACCACTTCAAACGACCACAATTTCATCATAACTTCGTTATTGAATTACGCATGTGAATACACTCAACCCTATCCTATCATTTCCCTTATTCTACAAATTCAACTAGAATTTTATGTATCGAAATACACAGCTCACTAATTTTTGAACCTTTGTCTACGTTAGAAAGTGGAATTTAATGACCCACAAACTATTGAAAACCTTTTCCTCCCACTAAATGTACCATATTTTTTGCGATTCAATAAAATTCCTGCCACAATTTCATATTCAGCACACTTCTATTTTACTCAATCGTGAAAACAAGTTTTAACGGCGACAAAATCTGACTTATTATGTCGCAGAAACCTTATCTCGATGTCTCATCATTTCTCGTTTTCGAAGACTTGCGAACTGATTTCTAATCAAAGGTAAGTCTTCGCTCTTTTCTATTTTTCATCAATCCTTAAATCGATTTTCATATTTCCTTCAACTATCAACTGTAGCCGTACAATCTAGCACCTATATCATTTGTAGAATACACCATCTTTCCTAAAGCACAATTACGATACGCATCCTCTACTTACACAAATCATCGTTGTTTACACTTCTGTGCAGGTACGGCAACGAAAAGAAATGATGCGCACATAAGTATTACTCCAAAGCTACCAAAAACTTTAAGCATGTTTTAAACCACTATGCGAAATTAGGATAATTCGCTACTATTATCAGTACCTATTCATGAATATCGAATTGCAATTGATTGCTGAAAGTTCTCGAACTTAAAGATGACTCAATGAATCAATAAACGCAGAGTTAGAGGAAGAGCAACAACAACAATTAACGAAGTGCATGACTGAGACCGCCATCAATACATGGCAACGATTAAGTCATGATTCCAATTTTGTAACACCTTCATAGCTGAACCCTCCTTCCAATATTCACTGAACACTAGTTCACTTAATATCTCTGCGGGCAATTTTATTTAATATAAGATATTCGTCATCCCACTTCCAAATTTCTAAGTACGCACGATAAAATTGTGTTCAGTGGAACAAGCAAATAACCTGCCAGAAGCTCGACCACCTCTATGCAATTATTTTTTGCCTTATAAAACTCCCTCCACAATTCACGCTTAATCAAGACAGCAATATTTCTACAGCGATATAAAAACGTCCCGTGTCTCCTAATGTATTGCACAACACTCAGTGCACAATGGAAACATCTATAGGAATCGCTCAAGCAGACTTGGTTAGCAAATATGCAAGAAAAAGGAAAGCTCAATGGTAACTGCTGCGATCGAAGGTTTTTACAGAACACGTCTCGTGAGCTACTTTCCCGAGGGAATTTTCGATGTTTTCATTTACCATCATTAGACGCATTCAACAGAGCACAAATCCTTCAAGATACCAATTCAAAAAGAGTACCTTCAATGAATACCACCAGTAGGAGTTTATGGCTTCAATTTGTCTCCCACGTAAGAAAGAAAAGAATAAGCAGATAAAGGATAAATTACTATCACTGGGTCAATCAAATTTCCAAACAAAATAAGAGTCTTTATGAGGTGGACTCTCCTTTGGATCTATCTCATAGATAAAACGTGGAATGAATCACCCAGAGGTCAATTAAACTTTATAATATTACGAAAAAGAGATGTGAAACAATGACGAAAACCTTAGGCGTCTTCACCACTAAAATAAATGACTAACAGACTAAAAACTGAATCTCGGCCAAATAACATACGAGGTGCTGCGGAATTGTGCACCAAAATTTCATGTTTTGGTTGCAATGGTTGTTTCACCTTCACATCACGAATTCTCCCACCCCTCGCCTCCACTTTCCGCCGTCTCCGGTAACCCTGACATACACATATCTTCCACGCCATATATTTCCGGTATCGTGTAGCCTAAACTTACCAATACCTTTCATATTACAATATTTTTACACGAGCATGATTGCAAATATCAGCATCTAACATTGTGTTCAATCTCCTTTGTGCACCAGACACGACTCTCATAAGTAAAATGAGACAAAAATAAACAAAGGAAGAGAGGAAAAGAGAAAGACAGAAGCAAATCGATGAGTTCCTTGGTGGAATCTCGGTTTAGGCCATAATCAATATCTCAATAAAATCAACTGAAATCGATATGGATTTGTGAATGGTTGGTTGCTCAGTGTATCGAAAGATGCAATTTTTTTGGATGGTCTCTTAGAGAGATCTTATAAGTTTCGTAGACGATTTGCTTGTGTCGCAAATGTTGACTTATTCAACGATCGTAGAAAAGAATGCAATTTCATAAAAGTCAAAAAAAAAATGAGGAAAAAAGTGAAACAATCAAATTCGCCGAAAGAAGGCATTAAATGACCGAACACAAAAAAGGAGATTTCTCGATGTCCCAAATTGTATTAGAAAGATCGAGAAGAAATGAACAAATTGCATATGCAAATTATGAACACCTCAAAATGAATCATAATTATAGATCCTATGAGATGAGTTTTCGATTAATTATAGCCTATTTTATGTGTAGATCTTGGATGCGCTTCTCCTTTAGAAGTTTCGCCATTTCGATAGAGAAAATGGAGTTGTGGGCCTAGCGAAAATAAGTGAATATAACAGATGAGAAAACGGATCAAATGCGAAAACGAAATTTAAAAAACTGCAATCCAGTCTCCTCCATTACAGCACAAAAGTTTTCATAACCGATCCTAAACAACAGACCCTCCCCCCCCCCCCCTTACCATTTCCCAGCCAGTGATAAGTTTTACACTGACCTCTGCAACAATTAGAATGCCATCCTTACTAGTCGTGAAGAGAAAGTGCAACAGCTTCTTCCAGGATACATATGAATAAGCACGAAAGAAAGTGAAATCATGGAAAATAGAACTGCGACGTGAAGGAGGAAAGGTGTGGTATGAATCGAACGAATTAGTAATCAGCGAAGAGGGCGCAAAGAACGACAAGAAACCACTATGGCCCGGAACAGGTATATTCAGCGATAAACGATTAAGTATTGGGCAAACCGGTCTCCTTATGAGTCATCAGCTGTCTTTAGCAAATGCATGCATCGAATAGCCACAAGTGGACAGCACTCAAATGATTCACATCAACACCTCAAACGAATGGAAACTACTAATATGAAGCGGAAACGATTACTGTAAGAGGAGCTCATTGTGAAAGAGTTAGAAGAAGAGCAATCGGATGTGATGTGAAAGAAATATTGCCCTTGACTCATGACCGAATACAAACAATCCTTCCACTATCAGTAAACGCAAGAAATTTCCACACTTGTCGAAACAAGTCTAGCGTGGCGTAAGTAACATTTCGCAAACATAATTACTTCTCATACCTGCCACAAAGTAGAAGCCAAAATGACAGGCACAGGTCGATGGAAGACAACGAATGCACGGGTAATATGTATTGATGAAGACAGGATGTTTCATTACAATGCAACACTCTTGGGTGGTCCTGACTGCACGTATACTTGCGCGCTCTGCTAGTGACGATGAAATCCTGTTCCAACATCCACGTCCTCAGGTTGCACCGCTCAGTGCTACACAAAAGAAATCGGGTTTCTGTTGCAATAACATGACCAAAAGGAGGATACACATGAGCGCTTTAAGATCACAACAAGTGCATTCCCAATGTGCATGTAGCCGATACATCCCAACTTAAATGGCGGAATCCAGTTGGCAGAACAGTATCGAGATGTCAATCTTTAAGCGAACTACACTCAACAGGAAGCACAGCCAAGCTGACTTCATAATCAAGCAGTGAAATATTGAGCAATAATGTGAATGTGTCGGAAATCCCTCAAAAACGCATCACTCATCCTTCACCTACAACTCGCCAAAAACATACAGTAAGTGCACTTTACTCCCTTTCCATGAAAATTAGCTTCAGTTAGCAAAAGTTACTAATATTACAAAATCACAGCCCCTCAGCGAGCTTAAAATATCAATATAATCGTGCGAGGAACTATCCGACGGAAGGTGAAAGAACTACCGAAATATTCAAGACAACATTCCTAAGCAATGCGCCAATGATTGCGATAAAAAGAGAAATATGAAAATTCTTTTCGTTTGATGATCCACTTTTCAATGGGCAGAAACACATTGAAGGACATGGTACATCGGATTTTTACAAAACAGAACAACCCATCTTCTCCGTCCCCCCTGCATTCCAACCATCCTCCTTACCAAATACCACTCTAGCTAGATGTCCTTTAGAAGTGAGGCAATTCTTCGTTAACAAATAAACATTCGATATTGTCCTCGACTTAGACCAGAGCTCGACGATTGTTATAAAATACTGATGCACGAAAATATAATGAGTGCAAAAAGTAGTATTTCAAAAAATCCTTAAATGAGAACGAAAGAAAAGAATAAAAATGACTGAAATAATAAAATAGAAGCAAAGCAATTCTCTAAAACAAGTCGAGTAACTTAACGAACATCGAAAAAATACACTCAAACAGAAAATTCCCCTTCCATTTCATCAAAAAAAAAGAAAAAAAAAAAGCGAATTTCCTCCCCAAATAAATTTTAAAAGATATTATACTAATATTACCTGATACTTTTCCTCTTGACAATACTTTGCGAAACTGAAGGCGAAGAAGGATCAACAAGAGGACGATCCGTTGAACATGATGCAGCGACGCCATCTGCAAGCAGTCTTTTAATAACAAAGAAAGCATTTCAACAAATGATACATTGTCCCCGTTGTTGTCAGTGAATTGATTTTACACCTTCATATTGGCACTGTACACCCTTTTTTTCAGGTGTTTTACTGAAACGCTTTATTTATACAGATTTCAATAACTCCACATACTCCTCATTTACGTCAACTCTTAATTTATGCCACGGTTTCCATCGGTCAACATAGCGATCAGTATAATTTAAATACTTCAAAAAATAGAAGCCAATGAGGCGAATGAGAGGGGAAAAATGAGGAATATTTGACCTTCGAGAGATATGCGCTACCTAAATAAGACTTAAATAATGTTCGCTAATGACTTTCATATACGCATCGGATTCTGAAAAAAAAGAAAGAAGTAAAACATGAAAACAAGATCGCATTGGTCTCGAATTTAGAAAATAGCATTCTACTGGCGAAAGGATTTCACCGTTAAATACCTCACATAATTAGCTAATGATCACAGCAATCGATCCAAACAAATTTTGGCTGCAATACCAGGAATGAACTTTTTTCTCTCCTCAAACAATGATTCACCTATGTTTCAAAGGAGAAGAGAGAATGGAAAAAGGAGAGTTCATTTTTATAGTTACATATTTGAGAAGGAACAACATAATTATCTTATTCCGCAGATGCAACACAAAAAAAGACGTTTACACGTCGAAAGTTTTCACAACTAAAAAATGACAAGGTGGTGCGCTAATAACGCTGTGGGCGACCGGAAGAAAACGGAAAAAACACCTAATCCGACGCAAACACGGTTAAATTACCTAACAGCATAAAGTTAAACGATACTAAATGTTTTCGGATGCACCGGCAAACAACTTCTCCCATCCCTCTCCCCATTACAAAACAAAAGCATATCATAGTACGGCTTCTTACATGAGAATTAACGCAAGAAAGCGCAAGTAATCAAGTGTAAAAAAAAGTAATATTTATTAAGAAGCGATGCGACTGCTTATTAATATTTGGAAAAAATAAAAAGTATTCATGCTAGTACTATTATTATTGAGAATTGCTGCGCATCTCTTCACGCGTAAATGCATTTCCGCAGAAAATAAAACAAGAGGGAAATCTAAATGCACTTCGTATTTATTTCTTTGTGCTAAATAATGTTGAATGTGAATAGGAAATTGAAATTGTATCGCTCCCCATATGTTAAAGAAGAAAAAAGTAATTCCTAAAACATTTCGGTTGAGAGAAGAGTGAAAAAAAAACGCAAAAATTTGCTAAAAAAGGAAGTTCAAAGATTAGATTGAAAGAAATAGAAGCCATGTGTTACAATTGCCCTTTTTTTGCTAAAAATTTCACCTATTAAAGCACACTACAAATAGTACATTCTAAACAATAAATCTCCTCAACAGAAGCATTACGGCCAAAAACGCTCTTTTTATGCTCTCAAGGAGTCATTAAAGTGAGAATGATTTCGGAAAAGAAATTTTTTTTTGTCACCACTGATGACTATAATAAATTGCTACTAATAGTAAAACGGATATCAATTTCTTCATACAAAAAAAAAAAAAAAATAAATTGAGAGAAAACTTCTAAAAAACACTCTACAAAATATAATTAACTTAATTAGTATTAGAGAGGTGAACAAAGAACCGTAAAAATAGGACCGTAGAGAAGGTTGTTTCAGAAACGATAATAAATGCAACGAGAATTGAACGCTGATGGAAAGGATAGAAGAGTTTGTGGATGTGCAACAAGTTACAGCAGTCAACGAGTAGCAAGTGCATTTGCGAGTTTGCAATACGCGCAAACATTTGCTAAGAGCTGAATAGAAACTAAAAAAAAAAAAAAAAGCACAATGCACTAGGAGAAAGATGTTCAACGAGAGTGCGATGTGCCGCTGTTTAGAGTGCTATCCGTTAGGCAAACCTCAACCCTAATTGCTCATTTCATCACACAGCCCAAGCTAAAACTACATAGCAACTTCCCGCATCGATAAAGCGTAAAAACATTCGCTTTCCTCATTTACGACATCAATAATCTAGACGGGCAACAAATTATTCGCTATATTTGAGGCGCATTCCTCTAAAGCTTCAAAAATAACACTTTCAGCATATGCGAATATTTTCTCGATCAATTATACCCTCATAAAAATATCACAAGTATTTTCTCATATTTTATGTTTCTAATGCGCAAATAAGCGAACTAATTTTCTAATATCAACGAGCCGCATAATTTCTCCTTCGATCGTGATATCTTTAATGTAGAAAACAATCCCTCCCCTCTCTCTCCCGTCTCCCCGTCGAAAAACTATATGATTTATTCAAGCTCATAAAGCACATTAGCGCACAAATGTAGCAGCATTCACTTCCGCCCTCCGCCGACATAATTTTCTAAACAATCCACGTTTTGATTTCAAACATTTAAAAGATATTCTCTTTTTTTCTGAAAAACATTTAATTTATAGTTGAATAAGAGAAAAAGTATCGCGCAATATGATGCGAAATGGATACTATGAGCTATGCGCTAAAACGTTAGCGTTAGTTACCTAGCGGAAACTCAATCATTATTGACTTTATTAGACGCTTGTTGAATGCACAAACTCAGATTCTGCAAGAGGGCCTAAACCGCATCTCATGCGTTAATCAGCTTATGCGAAGACTCGCATTCTCATCATGAGAATCTAATCCACCTCTGAGTGCGAACAGCGATGTGCGAACGGCCTAGAGCATTTTCCGTTTGCCAAGCTCTCTTGCTTTTATATTAGTCCAGCAACCGAAAGATTTCAATTGACAAAACACCTAAGATATCAACACGAGTATATGCGACAAATAAACGCAACAAACCGAAACGGTTGCGACCGAGAATGGTACGAGCCGGAGCACCTAAATAGCTATCGTCAGCTACGTCTTCAGAGACACTGCGCTGGTTGCAGCGTGAGCCTGACGAAGATGCACTCGAGAACCAACGACGACGGAGCGCGAACGACCATCGTTGCTTCCGTGAGCCCTTCTCCGCCGACGGTGATTCGGCCTGCATCGACGGAACGCTGCTGACGTTTGTGTCCACGGTACGAGAACGCTTCATTGTAAAAGCGAGGAACACAAACTGTGCTTTTAACAACGTGCAACATTAAATGCCGATAATAATGTTGCTTTATGAACTATCAACAGGCAGCAAGCCGCACGCATACGGGATGGTAACGAAGTGCTAGTAATGGATGGCGATCCGGAAAAATGCATCCAAAAGAGCGGCGGTGGTACACTGATTTAGCAAAATGGAGCCGATGAGAGGCAAACACGATGCTTCAGACTGCGGCAGAGCAGAGCGAATGCTCGATGCTGATTAGCAAATTAAGGTAGGAACAGAGCAGCATTGGACGAAAGCTGACGGGTCAGAAGCTGCACACGGGCACCTCATACAGCACTCAGCATGCGAGTGCGGTTCGCCCACCGCTGACAGCTCGGGGCTGATCTCAAACGGAAGGGAGGCGCATCTCGCAGAACCGGAGACGAGCAAATAAAAGCCTGCCTCGGCACGCACAACCTCTCACAAGCATCCGCGCTTCGATCAGTGCCACCTTTCGGCCATGCCAACAATCCCAAGTGTGCCCTTAGCTCGCTGTTTACTGCCTAGCCTATCTGTTGGCCATTCATTGGCTTACAATTTGAACCATTCGCCTTCCAATAGCCACTCCTTTCTTCAAAATAACTTTCACCTTGCAACAGTTCACTGTAAATGCAACCGCTGACTATAGCTTTATTGCCTACCCGATGACACCACAAGCAAGCAACATTTTCAGAGATGAGCATCACAGATTGCACGCCCGACGTCTTCGCTTCCATCGTTACACATAAAAACCGTTTTAAACCACTGCACGTACAGCACAATAGAACGAGTTCTGAGAAAAGCTCTATCTCTTAGCTTCCACGCAAAAAAAACCACTGCTCGTATTGCCGCTATGATGGATCAACGCTGATCAACAACGATATGATAGTTGGTTATTGCATCGCAACATTATCCTCAATAAAGTAGACAACAGCCGCATCATATACCTCTTCCGTTCTTCGCATTTTAGTCGCAATGCATTTATGATGTACAGTTCTGCACCATCTTACATAACGCAATTGCTATTTATAATATCTATACAAATAAGTACTCGCTCATCTATACCAATACGTACAATACTCAACGCTTCACTTGTATCACCTATACAACAGATACTCGCAAACTGTACACATTAATCGTGAAATTCTTTTGCATGAAAAATTGAATAAAAGAATAACTCTATCGTTTCAATTACTGGTTAGTAGACGCTTGTCAACTCATCAGTCTAACAGACTTCAACTATTAGGAATTTTTGATTGTCGTTCAAAAATGCCTAAAGAATGCAATAAAAAAACAAAAACAAAAAGGATTAGACCAAAAGTTTGCTGTTCAATCGAAACCCTGCTATGAGTAAAAGTGTACGATGAACCTCGTAAACTGCAAACGAGTCTCCAGCAACAGCAACGAAAGCAATCGAACACCAACTACATCGCATCTCATCTACGGTTTCAGTTTTTATTAGCAGCTTATGCATCCATCAAAAGCCTTGTTAGGCCATCGCCGTAATAATGTACACCAAATGCAGTGGGGAAGAAGAGTTGGAAGAATCGTGGGAGATGGAGGAAGAAGTTTCGACCGTTCGATCTGCAGACTACATTCTTTAGAAGTGCACTTAAAATGCTCCCATCGTTATTCCTAAGGAAGAAAATGAAGTAGTTTGCTCGAGGAGAGGCATGTAACCCCATAACTTCCCTTCAGGAAATGCCATCGATTTCGGTATCTCAAAATGTGCAAGTTCTGCCCTCAAGCATATGCACAACGGACTAGCGAGGGTAAGGAAGAAATAGGGCAGCAAATAAGCAGTCGCGTTATTCCCTTACCCACATAAGAAATTCGCCTCAATGTTGATATTTAAATTCAATATATGGCGTTTGATGGGTTAATCTTTGAAGTAATATTTCGTTCCCCCTCAATAATTGCTAGGAGCAATTGGAAGGATAAGGCAACGACAATAACATTGCTTTGAGTGGAAGTAGCATTGCTTTAGTTGTGCCATTAGAATCTCTCCCCAAAGGCTAAAATAAAAGAAGTGCTACAAGCGAAATGAGCTATCATAGCTCGCATTGCCGGATGCACAGCTGCAGGGGTATGCTCATAATCAAAGCTGCCGATGAATGTAAGCCACACTGAAAAGCCTGATGATAAACTATTTATTGACGGCTTAATGAACTGCACGAAAATAAATGCTTGCAGATGGGACCCATATAAACCTTAAAACTCCCTCATTAGCAGTTTACTCATAGAATTACTACCACAAAACATTACCTATTAAAAAATCAGCGCAAATATTCAGTGGTGAAAGAAATTCTGCACCGAACAACGATATCGGGAATAATCGAACAAATGCGAAACATGGAAGTGATAAAAACTAAAGATATAAACGGTTGTTGAGTTGCATCTGTCTCGACAACAGATTCTTCTACATCGTTTTAAACTTCTATTCCCATAAAACCACACTTTGTTTGATTTTATCAAAGTGCGGTTCTACGAAGCCGAAAAGGCCGATAGAAGTTAAAATTAAGATTAGCTGATGAAGTGAGGTACATTGAGGAAGTCAAGGAACTTTCTTGAAAACCGAGATCGGTTGGTAGAAACATTTCAGAAGGTGAGAAGAGATCTGCCTCAGACATAGGTACAGGCCAGAGAGCACTGAAATTTCCTGGCGATGACATAGAATTTAATCACAAAAAAGACCAGAAGTTGGGACCTATTCCCACAAAAAGGACGTATTCCACATCTAATTTTGCCACTTTCCAAAAAAAACAAAAAATTCTTTTCCACTGTGGTGCCACTTCGAAAACAACTCCCTGACTAAGGTTTACTCGAACATTTTACAGTTTGTGTGTCGTCACATTCGACTTAGAGCATCAACGATGACAAGAGCGAAGGACAGAGAAAGGGTAAACGAAGGACGGGAAAGTGCTCGCATCGCACCATTGCGTGGCAAGATTGTGCAAAAAATCTATCCTAATTTACATGTACAGATACTAATATCCAGTCTTCACTTCACTCTCAATCACGTTTCAGCTTCTATGCGGCTGTCAACTTCAACAACGAGACAATATCAAACCCCTTAAAAATAAAAAATCACAACTATCACATCTGCGATGAGCGTGCTGCTGTATTGGCAATGAAGCGTGAACACCAAATAATGAAAATCGATCATATCAAGCAATAGCAAATCATTTAAACTATGCTGCATTAAAGCTACGAGAAAGTAATATTAGAGTCGTGCACTCCAATAAACTTTTAATCGATGAATTAATTCAACAAAGAAGCAATAATACTGCTAAATATGCATTCACATTCCAAACGCCTAAATCTACTACTAGTCATACTGTAGTGGTCTAATAGTTATAATGCTTATACGTCATATATATGATTAGATTCGACTCTCTCTTCTTTAAAATCACCTTCAAAGAAAACAGTCATCTGGGGATGAAAGAATGTGATATTTTTATTGCTAATAAGAACGCAAGAAATCTGAGCCAAAAAGCAACACTAAGAAAAATTGTCGATTTCGCTACGCCCAACTAAGATATAGAGCAATGAATACTGACTCAATAAACAGCCCAATCAAAAGCCTTCTCGCATCAATCTTTTCCACATCAAGTACGCCATATGACTCAATAAAGAGGAACATACATAACTATGAAAAGGGAAAATCAAGCGCAATTAATAAGAAAAAGTGAATAAAATAATGAGTGAACGAAAAAGATGGTGAAAGCAACAACGAGAATCTCATTCAGAAAACACTGCAATGTACCTCTAACAACCAACATAGTAGACCAATTTTGCAAAAGTCATTTGCTCACCAATAAAATATTGCTGGTTTTCTCAACGAAACAGTTTATATCCTGCAGTTTGCCAACAAATGAGCAAACATTCACCCCCAATACACAAAATTTTCTGCAATAGTTCCTGCAGGTGGTGAGAATCGAACATCGGAAGCGATTTCTGCTGCATAAGCAATCACCTTTTCTACTATGATTTCATTTAGCACTGTCAACAAAATCGTCACATTTTCCGTATTTTATCATTTTTCTCCTTAATTCCTTCAAAAACATTTCTTGCCAATCACAAAGAGAAGGTTATGAGAAAATTACCCACAAAAGAAGAATGCAAAAGTAACAGTGATTGTTAAAATCGAACAATTATATAAGCACACCAGTCAATTACTCTAATGTACTAACCTTTGCAACAAAAATTTTGCTTAACCTTTCAGCGTGCATATATTCGTCAAATAGCTGCTGAACTAAATATTGTCTTTATTGAAAAAAAAAAGAAAAAGTGAGAGAGCAAAAGCTACAAAGCAGAGGAATAAGGTCTAAAATCACTGAAATTTAACCATTATTTAATCAGGAACGATCACAATCACTTCCTAAAGTATCGGGCATCATTACAATAATTTCATTTGAGTATAAATCTATGCAATGATGCTCAAAAAGGTTTCGCCGAGGCATCTAGCATGCAGCCTAATAGAATGGATTCATTTTGCCCATTTATAATTTGCTAATATTTTGATGGGCAATCTAAAATATCAATGCTTCATCACCTTGCTAACGTATTCAGTGATCATCACATAGAAAAATGAGCAACTTGCAAATAACTGTATGCATTTTAAAAATAACTTCGAGAAGAAACAAATAAGAATTTTCTATGGAGCTTTTCTTCCTTACGGACATGTTTTTTATGCAGTATGGTGATGCTGCATGAGTAAAATTAAAAATGTTGAGCACAAAATTTTTCGCAAGATAAAAAAAGTTGAAAATTTTCAAAAAAACGTCGCACTTGAGAGCATTTATCTCGGGCGGAGATTCCCGGAATTCCTCGGAAATTTAATTTTTCTGCTAAATTCGCGAACGCAGATTCCTGAGAGGTAAAAAAACGAGATACCAGTGGCGCTGATATTATTTTTGGAGAGTAGAGGATGCATAACTTATCCTCGAAAGCTGTCGCTTTTGCAAAACATTGCAGTACAATGGTGCAGACAAATCGAGGAATTTCGTTGGCCCTCTATCAGTTTTCTGAAGCCTCTATAGCTATTCCATTGTCTGCCACTTCCTGCCTCCAAATAAGCAGAGCAACGCGAAAGCGCTGTGTATGAAAAGGACATTGCCCTCACAAGCTTATACAGAAAAATTTTTCCTTATAACCGATTATATACTACCGCACCCCACATCGGCATATTTTAGGTGCAACAGGCACAGACGATTTCAGCTCAGCATGAACAAAAAATACCTGATGGCTCAGTGGAAGAGAGAACTGATGCAGGAACAAGACCTTGACGTTGTTCACCTCCTTCACCGATATACGATACAAGTACCCACTCGCGTGCATCTTGAGACAACTCAACTACCTGAAAATATTACCTCACGGTGAGGAAAATATAAAGCAAAGCTTTTCACAATAAAAGAATTTGAGCAGGAAAATTGCGCAGAAATCTTTCAAATAACGCATTGCAACATAATTGAAACGCAACAAATAATATTGTAAAATATACAACGCAATAATTATTGCTGAAAATACGTCAAGTGGGATACTATAGAATGACACACGTATTATAGGCATATCGCGACAATTTTGTAGGGATCATCCGCCAGTCAAAAAGAACAATCAGCGAGGCACCGACTACCAAGTTAGCACGCTGTCAGAAGTCCGGAAACGCATTTCCATCACACAATTTACACGATAGCGCCATTTCCGCGCACCGGAAGACTATCAAAAGCCAGCCGACTAGCTGGATGAGCATCGAAAGAAAATCATAATGTGATGAAAAAAGAAAAATGAGAAAAAAGCCAGTGGAAACATTTTTTGCCACCGTTTACCTGAAAACATTCTAGGAAATCCACCATTAATTAAGTAAAATTCATGCCTCTGTAAGGACAAAATCCTAGCTACTACAAGGATAAATAAGTTTCAGAGAGTGTAGCTAAAGTTTTACCATCTAAATACGACGCTCTTATAGTTTCATAAACATATCAATCAGCAACACATTTATGGTCATCTGAAAATAACTCTCAATGAAACAATATCTCCACAGAGAGATAACCCTGAGAGATAATTACGAATGTAATGCTTTCAAGTTTCGTCTTGTTTTATTAGACTCGATTTTGGCTATTCATTTTATTCTAATTTTTCTTATTCCCAAAATGTCTCATAAAAGTTTTTAAAAAGAAGGATTGCTCTCGCTAACGTTGTACTTTAAAAGAGCTGAACAATGTCAACCGAGTACTCTTCAAGATTAAAAGAATTCAAAATGTGAGTGATTCGATGTGTGCATTTACTCGAAATAATTTCCTAAATACCGTATGAATTGCTACATGCTTCTATATTCTTTTTTTTCCTATTTAGATTAAATTCGTTTGCAAATTTAAGTACTCAAAGAAAAACGGCAACATTTACTACTGGAAAAGAGCATCTTATTGTTGAATTGAAATGTTTCTCCATGACGATTCTTTTCATTCAATACATTACTTAATAGAAATTCCCTCGATTCTTCATATAAAGATTTTTTTCTAAATAAAATTAAATTCAACAGGCTAATGGAATTAAAATTCTACAAATCAGTACAATTGAATATGACGTGTTGACAATTAAAAGTACTGTATTTAATGGCACTATTTGAAAGTACATTTTGAAAAGCGTTTCTTTGATCAAATCTCCTCATGCGGCAAAAAAATGAATTGAACCTAAGCTATGACTTATTTATTCATTCTTCGACTCTTTCAAAAATCTTCATTGAAAATTGAAAAAATTTTTTCATTATGCATCATATGAACAAAAATTGTGATACTTACATGGGAATATAGTTTTAGATTAGGGAATTTCAACGATTATAAAATACCGATGGAATAGGGAAACAAATGTCGCAAAGTACGAAAAAAGCTTTTATGAAACAGTCAAGTGACTAAGAAAATTCCCAAATCAAACGCCTCCCACAAATTGTGCATTTCAAATCAAAAAAAAAAAAAAAAAAAAAAAAAAAATTAGCCTAAGTTCTTTCAGGAGTAATTGGAGAGAGCTTATATTACAATTGATATCAGCTTAAACGACCAGCACCACGTCCTTTGTTACACCTGAAGCGCTAATCTATTCAACTTTAAAGCGCGAATTACAATAACGCAATGATAAAGCGAAAAAAAAAAAAACTTAAAATCCTATTGGCTCTAAAAAAATTGCAGAAATAGTTTTCACATCAGATATCATTCTCAAATGTAATGTCGGCTTCAATTAAAATTGTTCCACACTTAATCCCCAAATCAATCAATCGCAGATTACGATTAAGACGTTGTTGTAGCGTGCATTACTTTTGTTTCCAGATCAAAAATGTCCAGAGGTATGCTGCGTACTAATTAAATCTGCCTAAATCTACAGATATGCTGTTTTTTTTTAATCCACAACAACGATACTCAATAATTAAAACATAGTGAATAATAGATAAGCATTCCCATAAGAAATATTCCTCTAGAGAAATCATCGCCCAAACAAAGCGCATATAGATGAAGCAATTTGCTAATAGCAATGTTGTTAGTGTTGAAACTATACCGACTCAATGTGCCATAAATCGCTCTTCAGCAATAAGATAAATTAGAAATCTCATTCGAAAACTTCAGATATTTTTTCCTATACCTTCAGGAATCAATTCTGTTGAGGAAAAATGAGTTTTCGCCATTTTGTTGCATAAAGCCGTTTGCCAAAATAATCTTTTAATATAACATGGCTCGCTCATCTTAACTTCATTCAGCAATCGAATAAGCGCATCGAGAAATCAACAGCCCTAAAACGTTTCACCTCCCTCTTCACATATCAATCTTTGCATTTTTCAGCTCTAAGCTCTAACTCATCAGCTGAATCCATGCGTCGCATGTGTTGCGAAAATACAAAACTTTTGTTATTTCCATAGAAAAACAGCAGTAAAGTGCGCATTGATTTGCACAAGCTATAAATGGCCCTTAATAAGGCATATGCAATTACTGAATAATTTCGCAAACAATTTGGCCGTCAGATAATTGAGGCATTTATGTAGACCTTAGCCAAGTATATTCTGATAGTGCACCTTCAATAATGTGAAATGAACGCGAATGACATAGAAAAAGAAAGACAATCAATGTATGCGAACGAGGATGGGAAAGATGAGATAACGCAAAGATGCCCTTCCGGAAGTGCTTCGGTTCATCTCTCTTTTTCAAAAAATTTTATGCAAAATGAATGAGCCAATTTCTTCATCCAGCATGATATCTTTGAAAATATATTCATGAGATTCATTTGGAACCTCATTAAGGTGGAGTTTGAGCAGAGCACATTCCCTTAATACTTTATTTCAAGTGTTTCAAAAGCAATGTTGATTCGAAATAAGCAAAAATTACAACTTTCATCCAAGTCAAAGTTCACCTATTCGGTAAAGAGCTTAATAAAGAGTGAGAAGGAATCTGCAATGATGAAAAGTGCTCTTATAAAAATTAAAAGGCAGTAGGAAATCGACGTAATGCAGCAAAATAGCATTTAATAAAGTGAATCTGAAAATATTTTAGAAGGAAAAGACTATGAAATACATCGGCATATAAAAGATAGGAAGCAAACCGAGTAGGCAGAGAAAAATCCAGGTCGAAGAAGGCAATACCCGTATTATTGCTACTGCTTTCTTTCCTCTTTTTTGACCTGTCCATATTCTGTCTTTAGAAGGAACATGTGCATAAAGAAAATTTTTTAAGAAATTCATAAGAAGTAAAAAGAGAATTATCAAGTGAAAAAAATGAGCTTTTTTAGAGAAAACATAGAAAATTTATTTTCACCTTAAAAAGCCGCTTTTTCATTAGTAAAGATGTATTCTGCTCCAAGGATCCAAATGTTTTACATCAACCCTCCTCTGCGCTTTGAAGATCACAACTTTCCCTCCGAAAAACCAACCGCTCACCTCAAATTTCTTACTACAAGTCACCAAGTTCTGTTTCTGCGATTCTTATCGGTGGCTGCGCTCAACCGCTTCGATTTAAAATTTGTTTTCAAGCAATCTTTAATCCGCTTAATTAACAGACACGCCCCTTCAAAATCTTTTGCCCGCTTGCTCCTTTAATCATCTATCTGAAATTCTCATCAGATTTTTCTCGATTTAGACTGCTTCCCGAAAAAAATCACTCAAATTCACAAAAAAAAAACACTTTTGCAGCTTCATAAAATATTGTTCCAAATTATTTCTCTGCTAAGCTTTCATTCGAAACTGTATCACTTCCTCAAACAAATGACTATAATAACAGCATAATGCAGCAGTTGGACGTTTCGCTCTCCATTCTACGTCGTTTTTACTGCAATTTAAGTCGTTCTCTCATCATATAATAGCAAGATTCCACTGTAAAGCTATCTGAGAAGATTCTTTTCTTTATATAAGTAAGAAAACCTTCGCATTTCGCCATTGCTAAGAGAACTTTATATGAGGGTTCCTCACTAGAGCAGCGGATGGGTTTCCGTCGGCTTTGTCGCTCACTCTGCATAGTGATTAACAACTGTGACATTTATAGGCATCATTAACATCAATGCATATAATCTCACCTCGAGTCGTTGGCCCTTCGTAACCGACAGCTGATCGCTCTCATTCGCCTCGAAGTCATCAACTGCTATGCACGACTCACTATGGCCCTGAAACGAACGAATTTTGCTGATATACATACTGCGACAGACGTGATGTTGGATTAAATCTGTCTTCTAGAAAGGAAAAGAAAAACTCTCAGTAACCAAACCGATGGATTGCTTGGTGCCAAATCATTCATTAACGTGTAGACTTAAAACTTAAGGGAAAAAAGAAAGTGACAGTTACAAGCAATTCGAGGCACGACTGCTAATTTGATGTTTTCTCAAAACACCTATGAGTGTTTACAAGAAGAAACAATAGTAGTTAGCTAGTTGACCATCACTGTCACGACAGCTACAGTTACTGTCACCACCGTGACAAAACACGAACGGTCCGGATCATGAGGTATTAAATTTTATGACAGTAAAAGCAAAGGATGTGAGAAAAAGTGTGCCATTATTACAGGTATCGCGACAAAGAAATATATGTTTAAAAAAGCGAACTCGACGACTCGTCCTGCCACGAACGGAGAGTGTGATTTTGCGGCGTGCGCTATCGTAGAGAGACTCAGTGCGCGAACGGATCGCCTTAAGCGATTTCGAGTAGTGCAACATGGAGAGCGGATACGCAGTCGACGGATTTGGTCAAGGATCAGTTAATAACGTGTGGCACATTCCACGTTGTTGTTTGGGTCCGAGAACCGATTCAGCATAATGGTCTCAAATGTCGCGCCCAACAAACCTCACATAGTACGGGCCACAGACCATTTTTAACTAACTCGCAAGCGAAGCAAGCAGCTTTCGTACAAACAGCCGCGTAAAAGTGAGCCTGGATAGGCACAGACAAGCTTTATGCGCCGATGACCATATGGCCACTGCGGTATATTCAACACTCATCTGCAATAAGCGTGCCTCGCCGGCATGCGCCACCCAGTTGCACCCTCTGCGCCGCCCACAACGCTTTTCTTCTTTAGACGACTATCAGCCGTTCCGCAGCGCTCCGTAAATACCAATTTTCTATGGATACCATCATCCCACCTATAAATGCATACGATTCCATCGATCTGCAGTTACGTACTATACTAGCGTTCGCTTGAGCACATAACGATGCAGTACTAATACAGTCATCTGTAATATGCATCACTGCATTTATCATACGAGACGACGTTTGCCCCGACGATAATGGCTCATTCACATAACATTGAGATTAAAGAGACGCAATAACACTGGATTCATTTCATCACCATCTGCTAATTTCCGGCAGAAACAAGGCTAAATATGTGCGAAAAGTTTGAAATGATTAATCAAATTATTAACTAATCCGCTAAAGAAAATCGTAGACGACTGATCCAACTTAACGAGCATACTTAGAAGGAACAAATTAATCAACCGTGAGTATAATCTCTCATAGAATCAATCACCTATTGCCATATACAATTGCGAAAAACAAAAAAAAATGTTATTTTTGATTAACTGATCAAATCCATAGAGAAGAGGAATTTTTTTTGAAAAAAAAAAAAACCATCGAAATGAAGAAAATATATTCTCACTTGATTTCTTCCCAGTGTTGCTCATTTGCATATCGAAAAAAGGCTACTTCATTTCCTATGTATCGATGTACGAACACATAATATATCTCAACTGACAGAGGAAATAAAAAAAAGACGACGGCTATCGTACATCCAATTAAAACTAAGGAGTAGAAGGCTGTGATCTAATTTGTGATGCTAAGAAGATATTTCAGTGGAAAAATCTCATATTAACATCTCAGAAATAGAACAATTGAATACTGTTACCACTGCCATTCTTTCGTTGTTTTTATGAGTTTCTTATGCTAAGAGTAATAGTCAGGGGCAAACGCTTGTTATATCAAAAAATCCGACCCACGGAAAATGAAGTTGGCCTATGAGGTTGTGGTTCTTTGACGATATAAACGTAGACAGTGCTAAATTCCACACGAGAACGCCGAAGTAATGGAAGAAATGTCAAGTACCACAATGAAATATAATAAATTTTCGCAACGCTGCTTCACTCACAACCTATTGCTTCCAACAATACCAAAAAGCATACGAGGCTCAGTTTTGAGTGACTATTGCTTTCATATTGTATCGAAGGTTACAACTGTTTTTATGCGGAAATTCTATGATTATCGCCATAGACATTGCAGCCACAGCTTTAAACCTCATAGTGATGAACACAAAACAAGAGAATAAAAGTAGTAGAGACTTATAGAGGCAGTGTTTCCTGTAAATCACTCCCTCGAGTCAAATGTGAAGCTACGGCTAAGAACGACGAGACACCGTTTACCGACTAAAACACTATATACAGTTGTGTAATAGATTTAATAAGCGCATTACCTATATAATATAATATATCAACCCAAACGTCACAACTAACGCTTAAATCCTTCAGCTAATCAGCAGTAGCCCTCAATTAGTAAATAAAAAATGGGAATATTGCAATGGTTCAATTCGTTGTTAATCGTACCTTTTAGCACCGTCATAAAACATCACTACAAGATTTATGCGTTCAATCCCAATCATTTACGTAAATGAAAATTCTTCATTTAGAAGCTTAACAGATTTAAATAAACGCTTACTGCCTATACTATCAACGCAAACCCAGCGTAGATTTCTTCGTTATTCGCAAACGGCACAATGAGCTTTGTCGCCTTTACAAACGCAATAAGCGCCCTAGCAAATCCTATTCCCTTCTATTATTGTTGCTAATCAAATCTATTGCACGAAGCAAAAAAAAAAAAAGACATTATGCAGAAATAACGCTAACCGGTAGCATCGTTTCGCTATTGCAGAAATACCACTTAGAAATGAAAGAGAAAATTTTTGATTTGAGATAATTCATATGCCGTATATAATAATGAAAAACGGACGAACTTTTCCATATATCGTACAAGCTGAATTGAAATTCTCTCAAAACAATTGCGAAATATATCTTTCATCATATTTTCTGCTTCCGGTCGTTCCGACCGTTTGGAATATAAACATCGTTTCGTGTATCGATCTGCTGTAAACAACTACGCTGCCCAGTACTTAATGTTGCAGTCTCTTTCCGTTTATGCGAACAGGAAAAGTCGGTCGAAGAAATCTTCTTTAGAGCCTGCTGCCAGTTGTACAGTTGGCAAAAACACGCACCCTCTATGCTTCACCCGGAAAGTACAGCGTAGTAGATAAATCACAAAAGTCAAGTAGATGCAACCTTACAAGTTCTATCTGTAAATTTTTGCAAGAACCTTCACCTTCTTCAAAGCTCTTCATTAGGCGACAAAAGAAAAGACCAGTCCACAACTTTTTTCCAACTGCTTCATCTCAGCCGTAAGGCAACAAACTTCATGTGATATCACTTTGTGGTGATTTACTTTGACAGCGCATAATTTGGCTCATATTTTTTCGTATGTATTGCCAATGTTTTCGTGCATGCAAAGCATATCAACACACTTGAAAAGAATAACGAAATGAGGCACCTATCGAACCTATAGTCAAACAGGTAAGCTTTGCGTTCGCAAGCCTATTCCTATTTCTAGCCATTCAGTATTCCTCTATCAATTCCCTTCTATTCGATAACTACATTTCCCGATACAACTGCTTCACTTATAACATTGTTGCATTAAATTGAGCAGTGGAAATGTTTTTAAAAAATTACTTCCCAATATATTGAAAATATACTCTAATCATAATCTCATATCAGATGGGAATTTACTGTTGATGCGTTCATTTGATACATCGATTCAAAAAGCTAAAGAAAAAAGTGAGATGAGGAATGAATTTCACTTCTATATGGAATAACAAACGCCCCCCTCCCCTTCCCCCTTCCACCTCATGTTCGGTAGAAGAAAAATCATTTGCTAAGTTCTTATGTCGAAATTTTATCGAATGCAACTTTTTTTACAGATTCTTTCATTCCCTTCCTTCCGCATCAGGTAAAGAAAACCTGCATAATCCTCCATAATGATTTCTGCAAAGAAGAAGGCTAACTGATACGATTTAGCAGTAATAACCCATTTACCATTCCCCACAAACTCATCCATTTGCATGTGATCGGCTTATGAACAGCATACATTATGAGAGTACGTACACCCACGTGTATACCCATGAGAGGCATTTTGTGTACATATAAACGGCACTTCTGAAGATTAAACGAGTTAGCAAATTTGATTCGGAAGATGTTAGAAAATGCGAAAAGTATAGTACAACTAAGTGTGCTAATGAATAAAGAAACGGAAACGTTTGCACATTTAATCTAATGGTGAAAGGAAAACGATTTGGATAAAAATTAGACTCTCTCAAAGATATTTTACTGAATACCGAGAAAGAATAATGAATGAGCATCACTCAATTCCATTTAATTATTTCCCCTCCCATTTTCTCACCGCAGCTATATTCGAGGTGAATAAAAACTCCACAAGCAAAGTGAAGCCGACATAGCAACATAAGAGCTGCCGATGAGGAAATCTAGCTGCAAACTAAGCATGAAAAATTTAGAGGTGCATGAACTGAAATGGGAACTAAAAAAAGAAATGTGGCAAAAGATGGGAACAAGACTATATGGGTAATAAAAACGACATTTTTTTTTATTTGTAGAAAAACAATTTTGTGTGCGAATCACTGAGAAAGTTCGCATATGACAAATGGAAAAAAAAAACAAAAAAACAATCAAGAATTGTTAGGTGACAGCAATCGGCATATATGTGACAGCAATCTGCCGACAACATATCTCCACCATACTCTTATCTTAGGTGATAGATAATGACAGCATTCATATTCATATATTCGATATATGCATATGAGAGAATTCCTTTAAAAATTCATCAATAGAGTTTGTCATTTTCATTTCAGAAAGTGCCCTTTGCGATGCATAAAACATTCAACGAAAGTCATAAGCCAACTCAATCCCAAAGGCTCATCATCGAAATAGCGACAGCGAACTTCAACAACGAAATTTCTTTGCCGATGAAGCTGTCACTAAGAGAATCGATCAATGTGATGCTATTATAATATCTCTACGAGGTTAGCACTTCCTCAATGAACGCTTCAGTGAAATGGTCTGCAACGTATGTTGCTGATGTTGATACAATAACAATCATTCGCTTTCCACATCTCCGCATTCAGTTTTTATTTTCAAATCATTTTACGATGAATAAAAAAACCTCAAATACATCCCATCATACTTCATCCGATTGTCTCTTAATTTCATCAATTACTTAGAGCAACAACCTCATTCCCATATCTTAGAGCAACAACCTCATTCCCATATCTTAGAGCAACAACCTCATTCCCATTTAGATAGGAAAGTTATAAAACTATAAAAGACGCTTCCAGGTTGAGACCATAGAACGTTGAATGAAAAATAGGGAATTAGCAAGAAACAAGAGAAGTGTTAATTTTTGAACACTTCCGTGTTTCCGACAACAGTCATTTAACTAGATGTTGCGCTGAGTCCTCAGGTTAGGACAACTGAACATGAACAACAGAGGATATATATAGCGCATTTCCCACAAAATTCCTCCTCTATGTAAAAATTCACCAAGGAATACAAAGCGATGATCCTCATTAATGCTGGATAGAGGGGAAACTCTACTCTGTAGATGAACATGAACTGCAAGTGTTTGCATATTCGAAAACGATATTCTGAAGCATTGGTTAAAATCTTCGTGTTCAGAACGCTCAGAAATATGTCATATGTCTCAAAAATTTCACTCAAAATTCAGTAATTTTATGCTTTCAAAACAAGGAAAAAAGCTATCATAAGAACGAATGCATGAAACTCTTATGAAAAATCTTTTTGATGAATTATACCATATATCGATAATTACTGATGAGTGTCACTCTCATTGTTGAAGAGGTTGAAATATTACATAAATAACACCTTATTTGCATTGTTCAAAAATATGCAGAAAATTCTCGATTTTTCCTAACAAATTGAGGACTAGAAAACGCGAGGACACAAAATATGACGGCACTGATTTCAACGAGCCTCATAATTCAACGTTTCGTAAGAAAA
The DNA here is from genome assembly GCA_037389465.1 of Baylisascaris procyonis. Lineage (NCBI taxonomy): Eukaryota > Metazoa > Nematoda > Chromadorea > Rhabditida > Ascarididae > Baylisascaris > Baylisascaris procyonis. The sequence goes on along the minus strand of JAZARR010000088.1, from coordinate 2,939,050 downwards.
CTGGCCTGACGATAGGGAAAATATTATACCCGAAAAAAGGACTTCAGAAATCATCATTCTTTTCGGTATTTGCCAGCATAAAAACCTTATTTATCGGTGAGTTTGATGGATCAACAACTGTTGATGTTCTTCACATTATCGTAGTCATATAAAATCTTCAACATAAACACTGACTTCGGATAAGGCGAACAGCTTAAAATCAACTCAGGTTAGCAATGCCTTCATCTAATATGATCATCTGTTTCGTATAATTCTTTGAAAATGCTATACTATGCTTGCTTACGCTTCTTCGCGATGAAAAAAAAAAATTCTGAAAGTAATTTAGGCGTGAAAGTTAACGCTCAATTAAAAGACAGAAAAATCCAATCCGCTGAATATAAGGCGAAAATGTTTTATATATTTATTTCAATACAAAAACTCCGCAAAAATTTTTGATGTAGAATTGTGAAAATGCAGTATCAAATGCGAAAAACTTATGAATAGTGAACTTGCTATTAGCTAATGACACTGTAATGGTGACTTTAAAACCATTGTCTTAATGCAATCCCAAAATGTGTTGCAAATATTTCCCTACATCGAATGCATTTCAAAATCTCAACGAGAGCGTTGCTACTCTTATCATCTCGTACATAAAAATTAAGCCTTCTCTTACTCGAAACAATGAAAAATTGCTATCAAGCTGGAACGTTCAGGAAAAGGGAATTTCGACCAAACAACACCAATTCAGGGGGGGGGGGGGGAGAAGGTAAAACATGTAATTGCTTCTCTAAATGCGCTATTTAACAACACTCGCAAGTAATGGTCGCTTATATTTAAATAAAAAATCCATCAGAAATAGCATTAAAAGAAAGTTGCTTTCGATGGCAATTGAAGCAACTCTCGATATAAAATGAAAAAATGGAATTTCCTATGAAAATGCACCATAAGAAATGAAATCAGTGATAATAATGACTCAAATTGTTGGTGCATTTGTTGATGTAAAAGGGCTCAGCTGTGCTGAACCAAGAATTTTCTCGATTCCATTCCATTTCAATTTGTAGGGCACCTGTAGGGCACCACTGCTACACTATCGATATTTTGCAGTTAACGATAGTTCGCTTATTGCAAACAATACTAGCGCAGATTCCCCTCAACAACATCATCCAGCAAATTCTTTTAGACCTTAAGCAGCTTCACAAATGAAATCCTTTCTGCTGATAGCTGCTAAATGTATCGCGTTCAGTTTGACAACAAAACGGCCTATCATTTCCTTCTCTCAAACATATAAGTCCCTAAACAAATGAACAAGCTACTAAAAATATCGAGTCAAAAATGTTTAAAGTGGCATCATCAAGAAAGTCAACATTGTGACAATCATCATACTAAACTACTTATTTATGCCAACTAGTATGCGCTGAGAAACTCAATTGGCCAAATAACTATACAAGACAGATAGAAATATAGTTAGACTGGCATCCACATCTCAAAAATTTTAAGTCAATGAAGTAGTTATCACATAAAATTGAGGTAACATCAGTGAGCTCATTCAAGTAGTTTATATTGGTACTGTTCAAGCAAAGAATACATCCAGGCCTGTGACTAAGATCTGTGGTAGCCCGGAATCAACCAACAATTCCACTACAGTCACTTGTTCCATTTCGCACCTTATACCAGCATTTGTCGTTACTCTTGGGAATAAATAGAAACCACAAAACCGGCACCTGATCCCCCTCCCTCCCCTTCAATGTCCTAAAGCTTACATATTTCTCATTTTGCAATTATTCTGTTTATTTCGATTTCATATTTTTGGAAATTCTTCTCATTACTAAAATATTTTCCACTCATCTGACAACTCGCACCATAAATTTCTACGCGACCAAAAATTGTGCCTCTGTAATCGTTGCGAACTCTCTTCACTTCAGTGGAATCCGAATGCTCTCACTTTGCTGCTTCAAACAGTTATAAACTCGACCTTTCCCCAATTCGATATACTCTAAAGACTTAATTTCTAATAAGCACAAAATAACTGCGGTGTTATAATTGGGCGCATCAGATAGTAGGAGTGATCAGAGGTTTTTACGTGACCGGTAAGCTTCATTAGCTGAGGTTCTGTGGTGTGAAGCAGCGGAAATATTTCTAGGCTAGAGGCGAATTTCTCAATTTTTTAGAGAGGTGGTTTTGAACGAAACATATAAACGAAATGTGACGGTGTTCAATAACTGCAAAGGACAAACAGCTATTGTAATACTGGCGCAACCTCGCACTCAATTAGCCGGATCGGCTGCCTTCCAAGAGACATCAAAACAAATAAGATATACATATGATTATTTAGAGTGGGTAAATCATGGCTTATGCAAGTTATCAAAGCCACCTGACTCAAGCGTGAATTGTAGGCACTCAAATTTTCATGCCTCAACTCCGAAAAGTTTTAGCTTATAAGCTAAAACTACGAATAATTTGTGCAAATACCGCGCGTTTCATAATATATCAGCACATTAAATCCGTTCAAAAAGTTGAAAAACAAGTGACTAATAGGTGCTTTGACTTAAAAAGACAACCAGGAAGGAGAACAATGCGCAATTATATTACAATTGAGTGAGCACCTCAATCAAACCCATTTACTCATTAACCCATTAAAAGACGCTAAGCATTGCCCTTATTACGACATATAAACATGAAAATAAATTCTAAAAAATAATCGAAACATAAACATGTGTTCTCAAGAAATTCTTCCCCATCGAACTCAATTGAGAGAAAACAATGAAAAATTTTCTGAAAAAAGGAAAAAACAAAATGAAATAATAAACCAAATTATTGAAAAGGTGCACGAAGACATCGAAAAAAAATCAATCTATTCAACGTTTCAGCGTATAATGCCGTCATTAATCGTATGTTGGCGGTGTTTATATCCTTGATGACGTCATAACAACCCGAAAATGACCACATAAATCATTCCTTCAGCGCTCTTAAACTACTCTATTCAAATCACCTCATAAACAATATGAGATGAAACTTATGCAGCAACCGCGCACAAGTTCAAATTCGAGAAATGCTTGATTCCTTGTAGCTGTTAGGACTTCATTGGTACCACATTCCAGATACCCGGCACTTCCACTCTCACGTTCCTCGAAATTTACAACTCTCTTGTTAAATGTCAGTGAGTTTTTAAACCTCTTCCTTTCACTACGGTTTGAACCATCATCGACGCTAAGGTTTGAACCATTTTTTTTGAAAAACATTGTCGGCGTCTTTGTCGAATTGCGCCTCTTTCAGTGACCTTTTTATTCGCATATATAATATTTGCAATTTCGCATCTCACATACGCGAATCAATATTGTTGCAGTGATTAATGTCGAGTTTGACAGATAGTGTAAAAACGATTGTGGTATGTGAACATTCGATTTGATGAATAAAACACACCATTCAACAGGTCTTTCGCCGACGTTTCAACTTTTCGAATCATTAACACAGCTGACAGCATTTATTCCCCTCGATACGACTAAGAACATCGTTCATAGTAATGCTCTATATCTATCGGCTATATATGTTTAAATGGCCCTTTAAACAATATTTCAGTAGTGATCTTGTTTTCCCCACTATCATTTCTTATCGACTCACTTATATGCAAATTATTTGGAGCTGATATAAGCCACAATTGATATGATTAACAAGGAGAGGATTGAAACATCACCTACCTTCACCCGATCAAACGCTTCTATATGGAATATCATGCAACATGTCTACCAAAATCACAATCCCGTTTTCATAATACCTTAATTCTGGGGTAGGTATCTGATACCTTCATCGATATACGATCATTCCACGCTTATTTTTGCTTAAAATACCGTGTTGCATTTTTTTTTAATTGCACACCAATCACTGCAAAACTGAATTGTATGCTGTGCTAAACAACGAAGAATTTGCTTCGATTAGCTAAGAGAAAATCTTTGTAAAAATCAATTTTACTTTAAATTACAAGTTTTCCTTTCAAATACTTTTCATAAGTTTATAAATTTTTTCCAACATTCCAAAGGGTTGATTGCAAATAAAAGTAAGATCGATTCTCTTTCGTCATCGCATACGTAAGCCTAACTCGAAAAGAAAAGGAAAAATTCAAAATTCGTTAAACATTTCGTTCGTTTTGCACCATCACTTTGGAAAACCGAAAAAAAAAAGAAGAAAAAGAAAAAGAAGCAAATAGCTGAGTGAATGGATTGCCCAGCAAATGCTTTCACTAGCACCTCTTCCTTCACCGCTTACTTAAAGCAATCACTGTAATGTCTAACAAAGCTAATTAAAACGTTTGTCAGCATTAGCGTATCCGTTATCACCGTTCAGCACAGGTAGATTTCCTCAATTCATTCGTGATCTTTAATCTTAGAAATAACAATGCCCGGAGTGCAAGTTTTCAAACAAGTGCTCGCATTGCTCAGCAGATTCCTCTCAAAACCAAACAATAGCCATCAAGCAAATACATTCCCTCGTCAACTTCCGTCTGATTGCATCGTCGGCGCACTTCATCAACAACGAAGTCATTAATTAACAATACTTTCATGTTCGCTACCAGAATCCTCATTCCACTCGATAACTAAACAATGTTCTTTCTGCATCAGAGATCAAGAACGCGTTGAAATCCCTTCTTGCAAGGTTGCAGTATTAAACCTCCCGTTACACCTGGACTTTCAACTGCAGCAATCTTTGCGAATTAAGCCATAAGATGATGCGTACCCATATCAGCCATCAACCTATCCCAATAATAACTATTTTTCATTGAACAGGTGCTTATAAAACTTATAAAGTGATTTATGAAGTATCCGAGTTTTTTCTTTAAAAAATTGGAAAAAAATTCTCGGCAATGAAAGATCCCGATTTCTTTAGACTTCTGGAGAGCAAGCGCTCACTAAGAACGACATCGAACAAGCTGTCAATGATGGCAACTGTTCATTCTCATCTCTCAAAGACGCAACAATCGTTCTAAAACGCTTGTTTTGTTAGTCGATCGCTTGCACAAAGAAACGACGGTTATTACTGCGTCGCCTCATGCATGTAATAGGCTTTCCATCGGTTCACATTTATATCTTACTGACTCCTTACTAAATCTTTTAGAGACACAATTTCCACGCCCATTACTGGGAAGTATGCAAGATTTCTGAATGAAGGGTATTAGCTTGTATTAGCTCAAAAGATCGAAATTACTAACCGATGGAAATCGAGAGTTTTGACTTGAAACGCTGCTTCTAATTAAATGATAAATGTATAATTATACCACTAATTTTGCATGCTTTCATTAAAAAAAGAAACGAATTATTGAGCCCCCCCCCCCTCCCTCCCTAATTGGCAAAAACAATCTTCATGACTAAGTTTAAAGAGTGAATGGAAATGCATCGAAAATCTTGACACAGCAATTTCAATAAACTAAGTCACACCTGCAATCGCTATTCTCAAGGCGAATGCACAAAGAGTTGGCATCGATGCGGAAGCAAGCTGCAAAATAGCCACTTATCTGCACCATCACACAATTATGAAAAAGAGATACCGAATTTTTTAATAGCATTGCTATTTTGAGCCTTGAATACGAGCATATCTCTATCTTCAATACGACTCGAGGCATAAAGACCAGTGTACTTCAAAATGTGAGAACGTTTTTATAACCCTTCGATTTGAGGCCGTAAGACAGAGGCAAGGTGGCCACTTTTGAGAACCTCCTCTAGAATGGGCTTGAATACTCTAGTTGCAAATTTCATTACGCTATGCAATGCCGATCTGGGACTGAAATGCCTGCGTGGGCGAATGGACAGAGCCTTCGCAACTGTTTTCTTCGCTATGCAAAAAAAAAAAAAAAAAAACGTAAAAGATGAAACCTCTAAAGGACAATAAAACTAATAACAAATCCCACGTCTGTTCTATGGGCTTTATTCTCTTCACCTATTGAATTAGCAAATATCAGTGATTACAAATGCTGTTGAGCCATGGATCGTCTCTCATTAGCTCTTGAAAATGGACGAGAGCTTTGCTTCATTTTGTACACAGTTACTTAGTGGCTCAAAAGATAATGGAAAATATTCTTCAAAAAAACAACTTTTAACAGTCATAACAATTAAATTCAGTCTTTCAAACATTTCGCTTTTGTTACAGTTGGATTTCAATTTCTACTCGTGAAGTCATATACAATGAAGTTGATAAGGGCATTTGAAGCGCAGATATATCGTACTACCTTGAACATTGCCTTCCTACTTAACAAGTGCTCTTCTCTAGGCTCTCGAAGTAATAATCGGTCACTCCCATTAAACTCGAAAGAACAGCTATTTCTACAAAACTGAATGTTATACAAGATAACTTCGGAAAACTAATCCTAATCCACATTAATTAGCTTATTCATTGAGAATTTTGGACAACTTTTACTTCTAGATTTGTATTTGAATTAGCATAGCAATGCGATATTCGTCGATGAAGATTCAATGTGAAAAACATCCGCTAGAACAATTCAAAATTTTACGATAAATTAACGATCCAAAAATGATTAGCGCCCTCTTGTCATTCTCATCTTTCTTTTCCTTTTGCCCTCAGATCTCGAAAAATCGAAGAAAACTTTAAAAGTAAATTTTATACGCTGCTGATATGAAACGCTCGGCCATCTTATGGAAATCGTGATCAAAATGCCTTCAGAAATATTCTGCTTCTCTTTATATTTCCTGGATCTCATTCCACTCGCCGCATTATGCGCCAGCCAACGTCATTTCGCGGTACTTTCTGTTCTCAGTGATTTCGGTATGCCACCTTCTTAACCCGAATCCTGTGTGTGACCTCTAGCGGATCTGCGCTATCATTAATTGGATAGCCGAGGTAAAAATATGGGAGCCGAAAGGAATTAAGAAACGTGGTGGAAAGTGGGATTGTTCATTGCTAGAGGAATCAGTAGGAAAACTATATGGCAATGTGTTGGTATCTACTGGTGAAATATCCGAACGCTTACTAAACAAATGCTTTCTTCACAAAGAAAAGAAAAAAGTCATATTCACAGCAAATGCAGCAATCAAATCGCAGACAAAACGGCGCCTTATAAAACATCTATGAAGAGAACGGAGAGAAATCATGGCTAATGGCTTCTAGGAAATCGGCAATTTCTGTGCAAAAACTGCACTGGCTTCCGGAAAGAGAAAACGACTGAATGAAATAGTATAAAAACGCCTCTGACCGAGGGAAGAATTCATAGGACAAGTTGAGTGAGTCAAAGATGACAAAAACGCTAAAATTAGAGGCAATTTCGATTAGAAGAGAGGTTCACTGACCGGAAACGAACTATGAAAGCGATCGAAAGCAATATGACGGAGGTGATGAAGCAGTGATGAGATGCGCCGAATAGGTGTGGTGACAGAACGCGTCGAGTAAGGACGTAAAAAGGAGCGGACAAGCGAAGGGGACGAGTGACCCTCGGTGGACGCGTGCCGTCTTCTCGATGACATCACCTAAGTGGGCACGCAGCGAGACCTCGTAACAACGGAAGAGCGGTTTACCGTCGCCTATACGCACCGGCTGCACGGGTGCACACCAGTGTGCGGCCGGAATCGTTTCTTTCCGCAACACCTAGACGATGGCACCTTATCAAAGTGCCTTCAATTTGGAAGTGCCAGCCGCAAAACCTGGACGCACTCTCTCCTCACTTTCGCCGCCTCCACTTCGTCCAATTCGAGCCGCTTTTTCACTCTCTTTCTCTCGGGCTGCTCCTCTCCTCTCTTCTCTTCTCAGTTACAGCGCCAAGCGGAGATAGGAAACGAGAGCGGGAGAGGGTTGTAACTTTGTTTGCATGCGTCCAACAAACTGCGGCTCACCGCTCAATGCCGATCGGTTCACAGTTTCCGCACACAGCTGTTAACGCCACCCTCGTTGTGTGCTATGCTAGCGGCGCACACGGACGTCCGCACAAAAATTATCCACGAAATGCTGTCCGCCTTGTGCAGCAAGTGAGGCCACTTTGGCAAACGATTACTCGGCGGTGAGGTGCATCCTTGTCGATAACTCCCTCCACTCCCCACCACCTGCAATCCCCTATCAAGTGCATTTCCTCTCATTGCACGCTTTATCTTCTAGTCGCATCCCATCTGCCCGAAATCAATTAGAAAAATGCCATTCACTAATCTAGCTGTGCGCAATAAACACCTCATTTACGTTCAATAAATAAAAGCTTCATATATTTTTCGCTTTCCAGTCCCACTGCACATACGCGTATTAAAACTACCGCCCACACTAGCGACGTAAATGAGTTCATTAGAGTGCACTAAAAAACGCCCTTATTAAATCGTCATATTCATATTACATCGTGTTCAACCGTTTCCCATTCGTTTCTTTAATATGTCTATACTTACTATCGTCTCCTCATAAGCGAGAGTTGATACCTCAAGCGGAACGGCCACGTGCAACGTGCTAGCCACTACTCACTACGCATCGCTTAGATAACCTTTGCACCATATGTTTAGCCTAACATACAAATCAATTTTACACAGCAACTTTAAAATATCTATTAGCAATTAGTAAAAATTTCTATTAAAATAAACCAAATTGACCTATATGGCTAAAAAAAAAGAATGGTGAAAAATTAACCTTAGATGATATTCACTTCATAAAGCCTCAATGCTGAATCCATTCGAAAAAAAAAAGCTGAATGCACCAACTTTTTCATCCTTTTCGATGTGAATAAAACAAAGCCATAAATGTTTTTTTAACGATTTGGAATGAGAACTATGAGATGAGAAAAAAATAAAAACAAAAAAAGGATAAAAATGATTTTAAAAAATATGCAAACAAAAACATATCGGTAAATTAAGGAATTGTTTCAAAGTAATTTCTTCCCGAAATAAGGCGATTGTCAGAATTCGTGATAAAGAATTTATAATTTTTAAAACACAAGTTGAGAGAAGTGATTTCAGAAGTCTTCTCAAAAGATATTCTCATCAATAGCAAAACTAATCGCTCATTTGAAAATCTTAGCCAATCTCATCATCTCATTAGATGTATTTCCACTGTAACTCTGCAACAACTGTGCTCTCTACCTCGCAACAACGAAAGAGTCGACACTCACTGTGAACAGTGCTCGTTAGCCGAAACTATCAATACAGCAGCGCTCATTCGAAATTATTTACGATAGGTGAGTGGTGTAAATCGATTACAAAAAAAGATTCCAGACTACCACTGAAAAAAAAAATCGCCTTTCAATGGTACTTGATGGAATGTTAGTGGGTTACAAATTTTCCAAGTTGAAAAAAAAAACTTCTGGACAATCGAACAGTAATTCCAAAACTCTAAAAATACATGCCAGTTGCAGCAACCACCGTTCATGAAAACGTCACGACTAGCTGGTAAAATTGGTCTATTGGTCAAATTGCAGTTGAACTCTTCAAAACGTTGTCGAGTTTTAAATAAACAAGGAAAAGATAAGTTGCAACAATCGACTACTAGATGTTAAACAACTGCCCATTTATGGCCAATTGGATCAAAGACCACCCGCGTCGTTGGAACAACCAGCAAAACATTACGGCAAACAGAAAGCCAAATAACCATTTGAATGGCGATTTCTTTTGAATGTGCTCTCTTCTCAACGTTTGATAGCTCAAAAATAAAAGAAATTCTGGTCATTAAAGCAATACCTTCAACTATTCCTCCTCAAGAAATGATGATGATCTTATGATATTCTTTCAAAAGGAAATCACCTTAATCGATGAAAGAAATTCAAATATCTCCAATAATTATTGAACACAATAAGCTTCACATCATCCACTCATCTACAGAAAAACTCTATATAAACTCTAACACTTGCACGATTCGCAAAAAATTTTATCACCTCAATGAAAAAAGTTCAGGACTTGAACACTGCTTGACGTATTTTTATTTATGGCTCTAGCTTCGATAAGCTATAGATATATTCGATAATCCCTAAAAAGATGAACGGCGATTTATGAGGACTCTTGAGGTAATCCTTTAAGAGACTCATTCATTGCACCATCGAAATGACTGCGTTTTTGTCTATCGCTCCTCTCAGCACCGCCGAACCCAAACTGGGCGTTTCAATAAATAATCAGAGCATGGTATTCTATCATCAAACAACAGACTTTGTAACACTTTTCTACGTTACAAAAGAAACAATAATTTGCACTCGTAAACTGCATGCCTAAGTTTTTTCACATAACGCTGGACTAAAGTAGCTTCACCCGGGAATGTTTCGGTATTATTTCTAGGCTCCGTTCCGTTCCATACAATCGATGATGTCATTTAGGAAAAAAGTGTAGCATTTGATGCAAAGCTTATTTGCAAATAAAACATGCCACTAATAACCTGAGAACTATTCACAAATGAAAATTTCACTGCACCGACCTTCCTCCGAGATATCAGCATCTTCAACAAGCGTCTCTCTTAAAAAGCATTTCACAGAAAAGAAAGGAAAAAAGAAAGAAACAGATGGTAGCATGCAATTCCACTCAGTTGGCAAGTGATAATGACTTTGAAAGCGTTACAAATTTGTCAATAATTATTAAGGAATTAAATATTGTAGCAAAAAAACTTTTCAAAGACTAAATTTCGTCGTCCGATTTCAGAAAACTGAGAGCAACAAAAAACTGAAAACTGAAAAAAAAGAAGAGTATTTCTCAAAAAAAAAAAAAAAAGATCGCTCAACCAGTAATCGCTCACGATGAAATAAACCAAAAGACGATAAACAAATAAATGATGCTTATGAACGCTACATTGAAATCAACAAGATAACCTCTAGATTGTCGCTTGATGAGGCTCGGCTTCGAAGCGAATTTCTTTCGTCGGCGCTACCTGGCAAATCGCTATCCTTCGATGTGCGATCCGATGAGGAGGCAGCCGACGTTCTCGTTCGTCCCATAGGTACATGCCGCATATCTTATAATGCATTTGACGCATTATTATCATTACACCTCTTCGTTACAACAATTCTTAGGCTTAGAACAACCTATAACCCTTCATTTTTTAATATGTTCCACTATCGAACCTATTGTTTCCTCTATAGAAGCGTTTTGGGGAGAATAGTTTCCTAGCATTCATCGTTTAGTATTGCTTACTGCGCGGTCGGTTTTAAGAGGTCTCCGACCAAACCCTTTGGCTTCGTCCTACCGAGTCACTCCAACTAGGGGCCTCATCGGGATGAGGGCGGTGCAGCTAGTCAGAGCTCTTCTGTTTGAGTGGAGCAACGATGAATCGACTCGTCAGTATCCGCTGGGCAGGAGACGAGCCTGAGCACTAATCTTCACGCTATCACACAACACCTAAGCGGAAGCGATATGAAGAGACATTTATTCGTAATGAATGCTTCGTCGATTAAAATAAATAAATAAATAAATAAATAAATAAATAAGTTTCTTAACTCGCCATAACTAAGAGAGCTAACTGCCAGTAACACCTGCCGCTGTGGGTAACCGAAGCGACAGACCGAATATTAATTCAACGTCCGCTAAGGACAATTTCGTATTTCAATCGAAGACTATTATCCAGTAGCAAATTGAATAATAACAATTAATTTGCTAAAGTATAATACTGTTCTGCGATATAAAAAAAAAAAAAAACGAATTAAAGAGAGTGAACGTTTTCGGTTGTGTCAACTCCTTTAAGCGTCTTCGAATGCAACGAAGCAAAATAGCGAATAAAAACAAAAACGACGAGTGCAAAACAAAGGTTCTCATAGGTGGATGGATGCATCAATGAATGCGCAGCAATTTTCATTTTCCTCAGTTGCTCTTCACTGATTTTTCAACTGTTCCTATGAAATTACTGAAAGAATTCCGTAATCTAGAAAAAAAAAAATCTGTTTAGTGCGAACAACAACTCCATCATACCTCTGACAATATTATTCACACAAAGGCTAAAAAATTGTTCAGATTCATTGCGGGGGCAATGCAAAAAAAAAAGCGATTAAAAAAGGATGCGATCATAACGTACAACACACCAAGATTAGCCGTCATTAGACCTTGCATGAGTTCTCGAATCTTTTTCACCCAATGCACTTTGCACTGTTCATTCGCTGCCCTCAACTCGGTCCGTAGTTCATTGCTTGGAACGCTACCTTGACGCAATGCGAACTTGCTCGGATCGCCTTCAACGTGCTCGCAAACGTTGATTTCAGCCAACTAGAAATACTTAATTATGCATATATCTACGACGATATTCTTTGTTGCTCCTCTGCAATTAGACAGACCAAAAAAAGATTCTTCCTGGCCTTTCTTTTACAAAACCAATTCTAAGATAGGTTAACAACCAAAACTTCGAGAAATCCACTCAGGCTCACCAAAGTCGAATTTTACTGTAGTAATGGAGCAAAAATTTCCCCTTTAAATCTTTCAGAAACACAATGACCGAATGGATGGATTAAGAGTTGAGTCTAAGGAACTCACCCAACTATTTCGAATCCAGAAAAGTCTGTGACTGAAGCATTGTGGAATTCATCTCCGTTAATGTTAGAACACATAGTCAAACCGATGAATGAAAAATGAAAAACTTAAGCAGAGACGAGTAATCAGCACTAACCATGAGACGGGATTTATAGACGTATTTAATTGCACGCGTCGATAGCTCGATTTTCTTTGCGAATACAACGCACAATTCGAAGAGGAATACTTGCCTTTCGCGGCCCTTTTTGAAATATGCCTTCGGATCCCATACGATAAACGATTCTTGCATCACAAAATCACCTAGCACACCAAGTTCCTAAATTTCCACATTCCTTTACTCGTTATATCAAGATGCCGAATGCAGAAGCTGATCTTACTATGAATGCACCGCAAAAATAACGGAAAGCGCACAGCAAAAAACAGTATCACTAATATTCCGCTATTCTACTAAGACATCATTCCTTTAGGTAAGATTCTGTAGTTGAGAACCGTACCCTACTCATTTGAAGCCCAAAAAACGAGGGGTATACATGAACACATATCAAAAGTACCGTTCACCCGATCAACCTCTCCAAGCATATAAGATAGAGGAAAGCGATCTTCACATCGGTATTTACATAACATCTCTGCAAATCGCCACACCGATCGCATAGTTAATATCAGTAATAACTAAAAAATTATTTGAAAGTCAAAGAGTGAAATCATTTCGCATGTGCAACGATTGACTCATCGACTAGAAAACGAATGGCATTGGGTACCATCTCATTTCACAAGATATAAAGATTACATTAAATGTGCTACCAATGGTAGCAATTTCCTTCCCTACCCTCACTATCCTCACCATCACAGCCATTGGTGGTCGGTAAAAACCTCTTGAATGGGGTATCGAATATGAAAAATTATAACCTCACTGTACTGGTAATGAATTCCCTAAAAGAAAACGGGGAAATGAATTAAAGCGACCCTGAGCATATATCGACAAGCCAGTTAGTCAGATGCGCCGTTTTGCGTATCAGATCAGCGTATCTTTCGACGATATATTTTAAAAGAAACCTTATAGCCTTCAAAATTGCCCAGATGCATAAGGTCATTCGCTCGACGTGGAACGCTCACAACAACGTCATATGCCTCCTGAAAATTGACTGTTCCATTCATAAAACATATACATAACTCATTGTGCTGCCATTTCTTCTACACACTCATACAGCGCAAAACGACATAAACTTTGCAATTTGCAAGTGGGAGAATGCAACGCTGTTCTTCAAATAGGATTTTTCAAAACTTTATAAAAGGGGAAGAGAAATAAAAGGAAACAAAAAAAAGAGTCGAGAATCAAGAACAAAGCACTCTATTTAAGCTCAATATCCAGTCATTTAAGACTCTACTTCTATCAGTATCAGTAACTGCAGATATTCATCAACGAAACGAATAAATTGAAAAAGGATGCAGAATGCACTGCAAGGCAACTAACTCCCTTCTCTGCCACGTTTTGTAAAAATATCTCTTTCGAAATGCTTATGATTGAAAATCCTCCTTCCCATCTCCTCAGCAAAATTTGGAAGCGACTTAAAGGGTCTAAACGCACTTTAGCCTCAAAAAGCCTTTTTTGTGATCCGATTTTCGAATTTCACGAAATTAAAAAGCATCATTGAGACTCAAACTCAAAAATTTGAATTATGACGAAAAATTGAGCCGTTATAAAACGATGGCAGCATCGATAAGATGCGACTGATTCTAGTAGCCGGAGGCTAAAAACGCATCTAGGACGGCCTATGGAAATTCCATTTGAACTGATGTGGTAAATGACAAGATAAAAATTTGCCGATAGATAATTAAAGAAAAGCTTCGCAAGATGCTCATCTGCCCGAACAATAAAACACTACGATATAGATTTCACGACGAAAAATAGTCCAACCACAACCATTCCTCAGCCTACCTTTATTTCTTCGACGTTATTTTTACAATTTTTCAAAAGTTGCTCAAGCATAAGACGATAACGTGTTATCCTTTGCACTGGTTTGATAATAAACGATTGTAGATTTTGATTGTGTTCCAATGAATTCTTTTCACGAATCTCCTAAAAGAATATTTATTCATAACAAAATCATCAAAAGTGGCTGCATAAATATTCATATTTGGAAAATTTCTTAGTAAATGCCGCACTTTTATGTTTACATTCTTTTGAAATCTTTCTGCATAAAACAAATAATCAGTAGTTGATAAAAACCATTTCAATAAACAAAAGAAGAGGTATTTGCACTAGTAATATATGCCCATTACATACTTTATATAATAACAGTTCATACTTAGTACTTATTATTTAATGCCTAATATACATACTTAATATGAACAAACGAAAGTTATACAGTAACTATGTATAATATCAGCCCATATGGACATAACATGACAGCTCGCAACGTTGTAAGATTCCACTGTAAGTGAATCGACGAACAAAGGAGAGAAACAAACCGAGAAGAACTGCACAGCCTCCGGAAGTGTTATTAAATAGTTATTTTGCTCCATATTAACGCAATACTCCGTATAAAGCGAATTAAGAATCTCCACCGAAAATATAAAGCAATAGCCAACGTCTTCGGGATCGTTTTCATACTTTATTAGCTCCGGTAAAAACACTCTAAAATGAAGATAGATTGTGCATGTGAATATATATTATCAACTTATTGAAATCAAAATTTACCAAAACACACTAAGTACTAAATATGCGAAATCATGTACCTGCAACAATCTCCACCACACACACTAAACGTCTATCCCTGTAAAGTGGTTACCTTTGAATAATCGAAAGAAAAATTACAGCTATTATTATTAAGGAATAACCAGTTTAGATACTATAATAGTAACATGGGATATAAGACGAAACAGGTGTGTATTAATTACAGTAATGGCCATAAACTGAACCCACTACGAGTTCAAAATATTTTAAAAGCGAATGAAATGAAATGAAAAAAAATCAACGAACTCGCTATGAAATTTGTAGAGTTGTTCTATATTGCCGAACAGTTCTTTCTCTTTGTTACGTAATGTGGCGGGCACCGAATTGCCAGCATCGCGATACGCACTCAGGTAGTAGCAAATACAATTACGCATGTCCTCTATATAATCCTTTTCCGACTTTATGAGCTCCATCATCGGCTCCCTTCAATTACGACTAATATTACGACATAAAAAAGCAATGCAATCTTTGTAAATGTTGCATGATCTCACTATGTGGTTGTCAATGCTGGTAACGTACTTATCTCAGCTTAATGGGGAGTTACTACAGTGCCGGATAAATCCATTTTCATGCTTCACTATTTTCATGCTCTATCCTCAAGGAATATCTGTGGCATACTTCGAACAGGAAATTGAAACTCCAAACAACATGTTGCGTGTGTGAAAATTTGGTGGAAAGTTCGTAACTACTGTCTAGCATTTTATAACTACCCCAAATTTTGGCATTCTACTCTAGCAATATTACGCCTAAATCAATCTCTTTCTATTTCCTCTGGCTCCTTCCCGTTCTCTCTCTCTCTCTCTCTGTACTTCGTTTCCACTCACTAGAATTTTGAAAAATGCGTTGAACAGAAGTAAGCCTACATGCAAATGCACTGTCATACACGTTCCTCCCCCCCCCTTCCCCCATAAATCCAGTACAAAATTTCAGCAACACCAATGGAGGCATAAGTTAACACGTGAGTCAATAATGCCTAAAGGTAGCGAAAGCAAGAAGTAATCTTGGCGGAGGACTTTATCACAATGATAATAATAACTATTATAATTATAATAAATAATAACACTCCCCCTCCCCAATTCGTGTGATTTCTGGTATTATTCCCAAACATTAAGATCAACTATAACATCTCAAACATCGTTAAATACGATCGCGTCACCAAAACTACTGAAAAATTACGCATTTTCACCTCATTTTACGATCGCCTTCGATTTTTGCCTCGAGACTTGAATCGCTTTGACGATCCAATGACAACTCCTCTTTCTGAAACAATCATTAAAACGTCAACATCGACTTATCAAGAAAAATTTTTAACGTATTTGATGCAACAATAAATATAAAACACCATCAACGATTATCTTTACACCTCTAATTCGGAAAATCTTTATACTCGAGCAAATCGAGTGACTGAGAATGTTAAATTCAAATTGCGCTATACTGCATTTACTGGCCTCAATTTGTGAGGAGAGTTTACAAATTTTACACCCCGAATGAGTGTTGATCATTCACTTTTTAATTTTTAACCATCATTACAGGCAATTATCTCGAGGTAGATTTAAATGTTTCTAAATAATGGTGGTAGATCCCAAGAGATTACAGTAAATAACGCATAAAATTCGAAAAGTGGTACCGCTTTGCAGAATTCAGGTTTGCGGCCAACTGCAGTGAAAAGGAGTGTCTCGTATTCCGCAAGTCGCACAGAGAATTGCTCAAATCGTGCCCTCACAGCATGCATCCAACGTTCCACTTCATTTGTATGCAATTGGTCTCGTGCTCCTTTCAGAAATCTTTCAGCCAGTTGAAGCATCATCCGTGCTTTAGCACGTTGTTGCTATAAATCGACAACGTTATAATAGACGTATTAAACTTTTCCAACGAAATTCCTGGATATTATTGCTTTGGAAATCAATGAGCTTTGCATGAAAGATTTTTTTATTTACTTTTTCACTCATGGAGCATACTCACTGGAACCAAATCAGTCTACTTAAATCCCCCTGCAACAAATCCAATTTCAATTCTCTTCCAGCCGATGAATTCAAAACTTTGTCACATTTATGAAGAAGTTAAACAGCTGCGCCAAATTTTACAGTTATCACTAAGTAACCATCACCAAAAGGAATAGATGGCGAGAGTGCATACCCTGCCTGCTTCCGAGTTTTGCGCTTCCCCATTTTCTTCTCAGATATGCAAATTTTATGTGAAAAAGTTTATGCAAATTTTTGCCTAACTCCTGGAAAATACTGATCATGGGAGGCACGCCAACATTATATTGCCCGAAGCAATTCTTTGAAAGGCGCTTTATGCTCTGAAACGATTCTAAGAAATATTCGCCGCTTCATATAAAGAATAAAATGAATTTATCAAATGAAGTATGCACGCTGGTTATGCGGCTATTATGAACGAAGTCAAACACAAGAGGAGTGTAGAGGCGAACCTTGGCGTCAACCTTGAAGGTGGTGTATTCCTCCAAATAGGCGTCCAGTTCTTCACGTGTTGCATTCCTCAGTTGGCCCTCGTAACAGTGACTCAGAAACGCTTCGCCAGTGGTGTTTATCCATTCGAGGTTCTTAAAAAGACAAACCTTTTCCGTTGCCTACGAACATAAGAAAGAAAAAATAATTCTTTAAGATAGCTTCTATCCTACTCATACTCATCTAGTCTTGATAAAAACAACAACATCCCTTATCAATTAGCCTTAGCTTCTATAAAAACTAAGTTCACCGATAAGAAAACCGCAAATGCTCCAAGAAAGGCTTGAAAACCGGTAAAACAAACCTGCTTGGCGGTTGCCTCAAGAAGAACCGATTGCTGGCAACGATCCAGCTGCTGTTTCTTGCGGGTCCACAAATCCAAAATCTTCAACTGCCTCTCACGGAGATCGACCTTACGCGCTAGCATGCGCGTCTCGTGCTCCCGCACGTGTTCCGCTGGTGCTTCGCATCGACGTATGTACTTCAGGAAGAGTTCCGATGTTTTCTGCGCGTATGAACATCCCTTAAAAAATTATGCTCGTAAACAAACCAACCCTAATCACAAGAATCAATAAATGCTGCAATGGTCTCTAAAGGATAACAACCGAACGCAAAGGGGTATCACTTAATGCGGCGTTATTAGTGTGATAATTTGTAGCATTACATTCTCAGTGCTCATCCGTCTATGAGAGAAACAATTAGCTTATCAATGAGGACTCATCATTACAACAATATTTTTATTTCTGTACGATCCGTATTGGTTAAACATCAATGATAATTCCGGCAATGTGCGATTAAAACTTAAAAATAATGGAAATCGATCAGTCCCAGGCAAGATTAAAGCAAACATCATACCTTAAGGAAACGTTCTTTGTAGTCCATATGCTTAGATAAAAGTTCAGAAATATAACGTGCTCGTTCGGCTGCGCATTCATCACTCTTCTGCATACACCAATCCTTCACGGAACCGACGCTGTACTCCTTCTCTAGTTGATCGAGAATTGGTGTCACCTGAAGTGGAAATTATATTTACAAAACTTATTTCTGATGCCCAACATTATCAATGCAAACGGTTGGCTTACTTATGGATGCAAAGAAGGTCAAATCATCACAGTATAAACTATTCAAATGCGCACATATGCATAGTCACCTTTTTAATGTCATGTGCGATATACGTGTTATGCGCTTACAGATATCGAAATGGACTATAATAGTTTGAGAAAATCAATCTAACAATTTGCATTGTTGCAACCGCAAGCTCTGTAAACAACCTCTAACAGATCTATCGCGTTCAATAAGGCAAAAAAAAATGGTAACAAAAACAAAGAAGAACAAAAGAAAATGATGCACATATTCACAGTACCAAGACGCTGTGCTTTAAAAATTACCTCAGCGTAAACCGAAGTGACAAAATTAATGCAAAAATAGGTGTAAAAAGCAAAAAGCAGTAATTTACCCCATGCTGGAATGTTTTATAGCAGCTAATTGCTGCTTTGATGAGTTTATTCCTCTCCTCCGTTAAACCAACTAGCCGTCGCCATTTGCCCTTAACCTTCTCGTTGAGATCGTTTATATCGCGTGCATTCGCATCACCGCTGCTGATCAACTGCTCCGTTTTCTCGAAAAATGCCATCGCTATATGATTCGTGTTCTGAAATTCAGTGATCTCTCTATTCATCTCAAAATGTTCCTTCCCCGATGTTTCCTGTAATTCTGATTCCTCCTCAATAAACGTTCTCGTTGCTCCACAACATTTGTACTGTTTCTGAATCATCACTATTCACATCAGCTATTGCCAAATACATCACTAAGTTCATCGTTACTTCAATTCACGTAAGTCAAATGAGAATCATTCGAACAACTCACTTTTCCTACCCCTGTGGAGGCAGTAAGCAGTAGAAACAGGTTATGATGAGGATAAGGATTTCGAAAAGAATAATCAGCAGAATGAAAACAGTAAATCAGATTCGAAAGATTCGATTGAAAGACATGAATATCGAAAATATATGCCGTATCGGAAGGCTCTCCGGAAAAGATGATGTTAACGTTGTTTAAGGAGCTACGGAATCGCTCCAGGGTGATGTACGGAACAAATCAGTGCTGGATTGACAGGTGCAACCATAGCACCTTATTTGAACGAAAAGACGACATAGGGCACCTTGCAAGATGGACTTTCAATGCAGTGCTCAAGCCAGAGTGCCGAAGTCATGGGGCATCACTCTACACTCTACGTGTTTAACATCGACTACAATCTTCTCTGATCGCTTGATAATTTTAGGCAAAAGGAATGATTCGGCGATTACAAAGGCATCGAAAATGTATCTGCCCCATATTCGCAAAACATTGCTGAGCGCAATAGTGATTTGTTTTAAATGAATCTGTTGATGATGAGTTCAGTTCTGTCTTCTGAAAATGTAGGCCTAAAAATGCCTGAATCGTTCGGATGAATCCCTATAATGGAAACTGCTGATTTCTTAAACCGCATTTTCGACTAAATCATTTTAGAAACTACAGCCACTATGCCAAAGACCGAGTGCCTCCTTAGTCATATAATATTTCCAACAAAAAAAGAAAAATTATATTCCTTCATTGAGGTTTTTTCACTCACACTTTAGAGATCAAAACTCTTAAATTTAGCTGGTGCAAACGAATTACTCCAGGCGGGCCGTTTACAACATCAACGTTCTCTACCTAGTCGGACAAAAAAAAGCTGATCATCACAATATACAACTAAAGCCAACGCCTCTAGATAAAAGACTGCAATTGTAACCTCAATAGTCTGTTGGAAGTGTTTGTGAGCAACTTGAGCGGCCAAGGCCTCTTCATAATTATATGGAATGACGTTCATTTGCAGCAATTTCTGCTCTTCCTTCTGTATTGTTACTATCACTTGTGAGGCCATCGCACGTGCACGATTCAATGCCATGCATTGCCCGATACGCCATCGTGTCCTATTCGCCACCTTTAAAACATCATTCATCAATTCCAATTAAGGGAGTACCCTTTGCTTGTTTGCTGCCCACTTGAAAGTGAGTAGTGATCATTGCTCGAATCCCATTCTTTTTTAACTACTTTGGAACAATTAAAAATATTCATTCAGTATTGTGAGCAAAATACTAAATCGGTTGTGATTTGAAATCGCATAGTAAAATATTTTATAACGCTCGAATCACATGGAACATAATCGCGAGGGTTTTTGGAGAGAACTACTTCCAATCCCTTCATATAGTCGCGAAAAAACTTAACTCTAAATCTTGTATGCAAGCAGATAATTTAAAATTTAGCCTAGTATGTTATTTAACTAACTACGAAACATGTTAGTTCTGAACCATAATAATCCAATATAAAGTCATAAAAGGCAAAAATCGCAAATTACAAAAGCAACTGAATGAAGGAACAATAAATTAACAAAAATAATGAAAATAAAAAAACATACGAATAACTACTTATTATTCGGGAAAGAATATCACCAAATATCAATGAGAGATTGGTGAGAATTCTGAGGCAATAATATGACACATCATTCAGAAAAGGAATTCAGCTGCAATCTACGATATTGAAAAAACCAACACCTTGCTAGGAAATT
Organism: Baylisascaris procyonis; assembly: GCA_037389465.1. Classification (NCBI taxonomy): domain Eukaryota; kingdom Metazoa; phylum Nematoda; class Chromadorea; order Rhabditida; family Ascarididae; genus Baylisascaris; species Baylisascaris procyonis. The sequence goes on along the minus strand of JAZARR010000088.1, from coordinate 2,917,885 downwards.
GAAAAACAGAGATGAAATAAAAGAGACAACTTTTCAACCTCCATGACTTCTCGTTCGCATGTTGACAATTGCTCGACGCTATCCGATATCACCTTTCTGATAGGAACTCCATCGGCACAAACTAAATTCAGCTCGCTGCCAGCCACTGCCTAAAACTAATTCCTTTGCTACAAGAACAGCAGAAAAATATTTCAAAAGGTAATCAACTCACACAGTTATCTCAGCTTAATTTTCTTCATTCCCAAATGATGCCTTAAGGCCAATCAACAACGAAATGGCCTCTTTCATAATAAGAAACAGAATTACTCCCATCGATTAATTGCTTTCTTTCGCCTGAAACATGTCAAATGCTTTCATAATAATTCAATAAGAGAATCTCGAGTAAGCAGCAAGCAAACGGGACTTATGTGATATGCTTTTTCCATTAATCCATTAAATATACGAAATCTTGGAACCTCAAAGAAAAAAGAAAGGGAAAAAATCAATTAATAATGGCCAAGCTTTCTACATTGCATAAGGCAATTTCCTTTACAAACTTCATGAAAAATTCAAAAGCACTGATCATACTGATAGAGAAGACCACCAACGCTACCGAAAAAAACTGTAGTTTTATTAATACTAAAACTGAAACCACCGCGACAGAAGGATAAACAGATATACACAAAGCACAAATGCTAGGCTATCTAAGCATCGAAAAAAAGCAAAACGTAATGAAGTTGCTAATTAGGCTGGATTAAAAAAGCTACAAAATGAAGTCAATTCCCGTAAACTATAGGATAACAAAGGAGATCAACAAGTAATATTCGCTCAAAAAGCTACAATATGAACCATACATACTAGAGAGCTATTTATATTCCAATTCCCAGCATCACTGCTAGCAATTACTCCGGCGAAGCTAACATAGTATAGTAGGAAGAGTATTACACGAGGTCGATTACCGCAATCACACTTTTCAAATGACGGGATCATAAAAAATTATATGTCATCGAATAAACTAAACAACCCCATCTTTGCCGCTCCTTTTTCACAAGTATTTTGTCATGGAATAAAATAAGAAATCGCACACAAAGCACTTCTGCGATGAATGAAATCTGGAAGAAATTAGGAGAAACTGCTAATTTATTAACCTATTAAACAAGAGCATCTACAAAATAAATGTATTACCTGAACAAGCTCAGCGGCGCTATTGTTTATTTCGAGTACCGCATTTTTCACTTGTGCCTCGTTGTCCTCCTGATATGGCAAGATATGCTGTGCACGAGTATCGAAATTCTCTGAATTCACAAGCGCCACCATATCGTCTTGCCAGTTCTTAAACAACAGCAACACTTACAACCATTCAATATCTCAATATAACTAAACAAAAAGTTTACTGCAGATAGCATGCCAATATAATGCACCAATTTCACTTTCAACTTAACGGGCAATATTACAAATAAGTGAAATTTGCGTCTTTTTGAAAAAGTTGGTGATCAAAAATTGGCAAGTTTCTTACTTTCACTGTTATCAACTCATTCATACCAGAGCCCCCTATCCCTTCTCACTGAAACGAAATAAGTAAAAACAAAGCCGAATCCTTTTGACTACTATTTTAAAGATCGAAAATAGTATTAATCCGATAATATGCAATTCTTCGCTTCTTTTCTAAGTAGCTTTATCAACGATTACATGCGATAAAAACAACGTGAAATGCTGTAGAAATAAGCAGAAAGAAACCTTCATCTGGAGAGTAATCTGAGAGCAGTCTTGCAGGAAGACGGCAAATTTCACCGCAAGTTGTAGTGCGCTTCTTTGCCGAGGCCAGCGATCAACCAACTTTGAATGACGCTGCTCTAAAGAATAACAAAAATAAATAAATAAAAGCACTGATACAGATGAACTTCTTTTTTGCGAGGAATGAATTGATAAAATATGTGAGCTAAACCACTTGCAAAGTTCACCCAACTAAAACCAAAGCATAAACATTCCAAAAAAACTTGCCAGTGGGAAAGAGATGGGAAAAAATTTTGTGCCCAGACATGCAATTCTCCTGATTTCGTGCCCAAAAATGCAATTCTTGGGATTTCATGCCGATGTGCAGTTCTTCGGCAATCATTTTGGAGCATGAAACAGTGCAGACATGTTGCTTAATAAGCTAAAAGAATTATTCCCTGGAAAATGAATAAAAACCTCAATACGTATAGTTTTGCAGAATACTGCATTCAAACATCCTTTCGTCCATTTGCTATAATCAATTCCATTATAACTGTTCATGTTCATTCACATCATCAAGTAAATTCTATCAAGGCAAATTCACTGCAAATAAGAATCAAAGACTGTTGCAAAATAACAACGATGATAGAAGATATAATAAAAGAGGCAAAAGAAAAAGCTGTAAAGCCGAACCGATGTCACCGATAAGCCTTTCGATAGCGTTTACTGTCTCACGATTATCAACGTGCATCATTTGTGCTTGCTGCTCTAGTGCCTTTACTAGTTGATGTCCCTCACTCATCGTCGTTGCATACGCCTTAAAGAAACACTGCTTAATAACTGACATTTATGGCCTCTCTTAGAGATAAATTGCTGGAGCGTAACTCGCTCAATAAGAAAATATCCTCAAGCGCTATATTACATTTCTTGTGGTTTAATAATAACGAACGATAAAGCTTTCAGCTGACCATCGCCTAATATAGAGCTTATTCGCTTCATGTCTCCACTTTGCCCATTTAACCAGCTCGAAATGGGATTTCATCTCCTCTCATGAAAGTGTCAAATATTCATGAAATTAATGGTGGACTCAAAATTCTACCTAAAACTTGTAGGTACACAGAATTAATCTAAACATTAACAATTCCAGACATATGTCTAAAAGAACACTGTTCGCTCGTTGTCGATTAACAAGAGCACTTCTATGCAGATATACAGAACTACAAGTTCCAGCCAGCAGCTGCTACTTCCGACATACAACTTTCGAAATTGTGGCCTCAGTGAACTGCCGCCTCTTCCCTCCCCTCACCCCCTCCCGCCAGCGGTAAACAAACAGGGAATTGTGTCAATCTATCAACTTCATAACCAGACAAACCTGTGCCGTAGCATCGCTCTCGATCATCCATTCCTCTTTGCGCTGCTCTCCTTCTTGTACACATGTGGACACTCGCTCGTAATGCGCACTCTTCGCATCCATCCGCGTATACCATTCGGTTATCTCGTTGTAATGAGTATGGAAGAGGACCGACTTGTTTAGCAAATCTCGTCGCGCCTCAACCTGAACCCTTCATCCAATCAACCATACTCTTATTTACAGCTAGACGTCGAGGCATGAGTGCTTCATGATCGGCCCATTTTCAGATATGTAACAAAAAATGTTCAGGTTGGCCGAACTGCCATCTTAAGGTCCGACTACTATGCCCTCAACTGTAATCCCATCGCTTTCCGTCCTCCTCCCTTCTCGCTATCTCACATGCTTGGACGATGGAACTGTGGCATGTTTTTCACGACTTCCAATCATCATTCCAATGAAAACATTTGAAGTGAACATGCTAATTCATACTTCTTTAATGCACAATTTTTTGAAGGAATAAAACATGATGCAGCAAAACGAAAATCAACAAAGCAATGAAACACGAGATAGTTTCTTAAAAGAACGAATGAGACGAACCCTGGCCGAGAATGATTCGATACGCCTGCGCAGTTCGTCCACTACGGCATTCATCTGTTTGACATCGCATTCTCCTTAAATAAAAATTACACTACTATTACTATCAATTTCATTTATACTCGTTACGCTTATCTTCTGTTTCAAATATATTCGCAATTACTGTAAAAAACAACACCATTCAATGTCACACTGTACAACAAAGCGCAAAAGATTATAGGTAAAACATATTAAAACGTAAGAAAACTCACCGGATTCAATTATTGTGTTCGACGCAGTGAACAACTTCTCAGCATTCGAATATGTGTTGGACGCGACTGAACGGAAGTGAGTGTGATTCCTTTGGAGCACTTTGGCTTGTGCTAGATTCACACCGATCGCCGTATTTTTGTTTAGGTACGCATCGCCGTGTTGCTCCAACCATTGCAACACCTCAAATTATTGCACCATTCAGAGTGCAATTAACTGTTTTTTATGCTACCCTCTGCCGAAAAAATTGCATTGCGTATTTTCTAACAGTTGCCCTACGCATTTCTGATTGAAAACTTTTCCCACCAGAAACACTTATCAATAATGAGCTCTACAGGATTTGCTCTAAAGCATTAAATTTCTTTTCCTTCGCAACTCTTTTTCAACTATTTTAGTCAAACTGGGGGGCGAATCTCTTGCTTCCCACAAGGATCAAGGGATTATGCATAAACTGAACATATTTAATGCTATGGTGAAAAAATTATTTCTAAAGCAATAGTGATTTCTTGAAAATGAAGGAATTTTTCATACTACAACACGGATTCGCCACAAGACCACCGGGATTCCCAGTAGGCCTAAACGAGTAAGTATAAAGATATATCTTTTTCTTGAAAAGTCAGCATTTCTTGCAAAACTGTAGGGATTACCTGTGAAGCTTCAACGTTCCCTACGATACAGTACTTGTTCCCCACAAATCGCACAGCTTCAACAGATACTGTGGTGACTCTCTATAAAGCTAAAAGCATTTTCTGTAAACAGCAGGACCCAGCTGCAGGCGTCCCATACAATGCTTCCCCAAGCAAGCTGCGAGGATTTTTTTGATACTCTAAGGATTCCTTGGAAAACTGAAGGATTCCTATAAGGCCATATGGACTCCCTATAAATCACATAGACTCAGTACAAGCCTGCAGAGATACTCTACAGGCCGTACGGATTTCCTGCAGGATCACGGCGCTTGCCAGCAAACTGTAAGGTTCGCTTACATGGTTATATCATACAATGTTGTTCGCATCTACAAATGAAAGCTACGTGGATTCCCTAAATCACAAAAATCTATAACAGATGTATAGACGAGCAATGCACACAACAACCCACGAGCACACAACAAATAAAAAGTAGAAAAAAGCGCATAGCCTAAAGTAAGCAGTAAATTGTGAACTATTGGTATCCCTCCTTGCAAATTCATGCGCATACTCATTAATACGGATATATATATATATATATATATATATATATATATATATATATATATATATATATATATAGCAATGGGGATATTCGTACATTCCCTCTGTTGAACACTGAGAGTCCCAAATTATTAAGAACACAAATATAGCAACTGCAACATTTTTATGGGCAGCAAAATATTACGCAATAAAAAATGACTCACTCGTTGAGTATCCGTTTCGAAAGCGATCAACGCCAAACGTGAGTGTAATCTAATCTTTCTTTCTTGCCACTGCGCATGCATCTCTTTGTGTGCACGTGTAATTTGCTGTATCACATCCACAACGTGTTTATAGGAATTGTTCTGCCCGATCACATCGCCTCCAAGCGCTTTTAGTAACTGCGTCAACGAACGTCCTTCACCTACCGCCTATAAAATAAAAAACAAATAGAATACGGCTAGATCATTACGGAGATCACTTTTCCAATGTGGCCGAAAAATTTATACAATAATTCCCCTTATAGAAGTAAACAATTGAACTACCTCAGCGTATGTCTGTAGGAACGTCTCGCCGAAGTGTTCGTGTTCGGCGATGGCCGCCTCAAGTTCATCGCCTGTGCACTGACCAATGCTGCTACATGCTTCGACGCCTACTTTGCGCATCCACATCGGTACGTTTGATAAGTACTAAAAAAACGTCGAATGATCTTTTTAGCATATAGTGCCTCTTTGCGGAGACATTTACGAGAAAATGCTTAAAGAGTCAATTTTACTTTCACATCAATTATCTGCTAACAAGTAATTTTTCTACAAATAAAGAAGCTTTTTGCCGAAATGCAATTACGCTGATACAACTTAGAAGTATAATCGAGTATTCAACGTTTAGACGGCAAAGAAGAGATTAAAAAGTGATGTAACTTCAATTTACTGAACCAAAGGCTATATAAAAAAGCTATGAGTTCGAGTGTTCCAAAATAAGATCGCCAGATTTGCATTCAGTGATTGTTTTACTTAATCATATCACAATTATAAACATTATATGCACTGCAAATAAGAATACAGATGAAAATTATAACTTACGAGATGGCTTTTACGATGAAAGGAGAGTGCCTGGTCGAGTAGTCGTGTCCGCTGTTCGACTGCATGCTTGAACCTTCGCCACTCTTCCTCTAGTCGCATCGCCACACTTTCGATTTGCACTTTTCCATAGTTGCCTATTTCTAGCAAACGTTTCGCCACACTCATCACATGCGATACGTTGATATCCGCATTCTACAAAATACAATTTCAAAATAAAAGTGCATAAATCCTCTCCATACAACATAACAATCAAGTATATGCTTTCGAAGTAATACACGACTCACTTTACATAAAGTTAAGTAATTATGCAGCAATAAATCTGCGTCCAAAACGAGTCATGGCGAACTTTCACAAGCAACCAATTCTATAAATGAAAATACCGAGAAAAACATGTGTCACCAAATAAGATTTCATCAAAAAAGATAAACCGTTAAAAGTATTTATGGAAGCAGATAAGAAATTTAAAAACAAACGCTAGCATTATTCGCGAATTCACGTTGATCGGCAATGAGTAAACTGGTTGATTGCTCCGAATCGCCAATCTCAAGAAAACGTTGTGCCAGCAATGCGAAGTGCACTCGAACCCACTCGAACATCTGCAAAATACCCAACTAAGCCTCATTTTCACAAACGCGCCTTAATGAAGCTATATAACCTCCATGAGAAAAAGCTCACAACAATCGCGACATATATATATATATATATATATATATATATATATATATATATATATATATATATATATATATATATATATATATATATATATATATATATATATATATATATAAACATACACAACCCAGTATTGTATTCCGAGCCTTCTGAAACGAAACAATTTCTTCCCGACACTTTGACAATAAGTAGACATCTCCACTGGACGCAATTGAGGGTGGAAAAGGGATATTTGCTAGTCATTTCAAGCATTTTCCTGTTCAACACTTTCACTTTTAACGTCACCTCATTCAAACGGCCTCACGAACAAAAACGCAGCATTGATTGCACTTCCGTTCTTAACCGAATGTGGTCACCACCTTACGCCCATCACCAAAATATCACCGCCACCGGTCTATCCTCCTCCCCCTGCTATCCACTCCATCACAGCGGATTCACCTTGACACTCTCTGCATCAACCATAGTAGGAAAGCAGCACTAATTGCAAATTTTACTTGCTATTCAAATATAAAATCCGATAAAGAGCCGGAAATAAATGCCTGCCGCAAAAATTTCCATCATGAGATGCCACTTCTTAAAGGCAGTGGAATGTTGCTTACATATCAAGCGCTTGGAGATCCTCTCCACTAAGACCTTTCAGATAAACTGCACCGATTTTTGATTCATTTCCCCTTATACAGCTTCTCTAAATTTTTAATCCTTGTATAAATATTGAGCTATCAATGGCTATGCCTCTTTCCTAGCAAGGGAAGATTATCAACGCATTCCACTAAGTAATGGTTTTTTTCAAAGAAGTGCTAACACAGCAAAAATATGGAATTTTTAACGTTTAATAATACAAACACAAAACATCATTAACAGAGAAGTAAAATACGGCTATCGACCAAAGATATTAGAAGATAATACAAATCCACGTGCAATAAAATCGTTCATGCGCTAATCGCTATTAGTGAAAGATTTTATTTCTGAAGCACTCAACACATCAAGAGGATTTACAATCAAGCACACAGCGAAATCAGGAGTCAAACCTAACTTGAATGCTCAGCTAGTTGCATAACACTTTAACATTCTTTACATATACCTCTTAGCTCTTCTTTCTTTAGTTTGCAGAATCTGTTTTGAATGCACGCAACCATACGCTTGAAAAATTCTCTATGGTTCTTCCATGAAAATCATTGAGAATTTGAATATGCGCAACGGGGTTTTCCCACTCTTCTTCTTATTGATACTTTCAGATGTACTGAGAGTATAGACTGCTTCGAAACTTCTGTCAACAAGTGAATGAAACAGTTACTGCGCATTCACCATTCGAAAATAAAAGCATCGAAATATACAAACCAAAGCAAAGAACTTACTTTCTCGGCATCTTGTTCGAATAGCTTCAGTTGATAGCAGTGATCTAATTTTTGCCTCCGCGTTTCCCACTGTATAAACAAATCTTCCCTTAAACAATTTCATTATTACAGCCGCTTCATAGAAAATCTAAATCAAACACAAAGCTTTAATGCCTTATACAAAACCCGAGTGGTAAAGCTTGAAAACGAATCTCGGAGATATGCAAACGCATGACAACAGTCAAGTACTGTTATCATCGAATAGATCATATGAAAATAGTAAGGATTAAACGAACGGTGTCCGCTTCTAACATTCCATTTTGGGACGAAAATTTTCAGTATATAGCGATAGCTTCATAAAGCGAACAATATGAGAATGCCCATTATCATTCACACTTGTCTCAGCATTATGTCACCCTCGTGTGCAATGCAGTGTGCCTACGGAAGTCCGATAGATCTTTGGCTACTTATGTTTATCCTGGCTGTTTACATCATTTATACCATTTTGGTTTTACATTAAAAGTAAAGGGATTCTGTCGAGCTCGAAAATCAATTCCAGGTCGACAAAGCAGTACTAGCAAATCTTTCAGAAACAATACTGGTCTGGTCGTCTGGTCTTCCACGATGGCAAATTCATCCGCTAAACAAGCCTCTATTCTAGATTCGATAGGTTTCAATCTAGCGACCAAGTACTCACACAAACGCTTTCATACCGCTTATAAACTGAGCACGCAGTCTGAGAATGAGATCAAGGAAACGGGAAGCAAGAATAACAGAAGAAAGGGCTAACTTTGAAGAACGAAGGGATTCGACGAGTGCGGCAAGATGAGGCAGTGCAGCGGCAAGATCAGGGTTTGTAGTTGCAGCACCACTACATGAGTTATATCCATCATCAGGTGTTACACCTCCCGAACCAGCTATTCGTTGATGAATCTGAAACCACCCCATTTCACCTCATATAATGACAGCTGAGATAATAAACAGCTCACACCACCGCCCAAACATCCACCCCTACTAATCTATTAATAACTACTACAATTGTCTAGGTACTTCTGTGGAGCAATAGTACCGTCAAATATTTCAATAACGCTCTTCAATAATGGTATCATATTGTGATGTTTGTATGCACGATCGTTACGATTGCAGATCTCAACCGCAGATTCCCATACCCCCAGGGCTTTACATAAACCGAAGAGTACGGTTTACGTGACAAAATCATTTAACGGATTCTTTTATGTATCACCAAAAACTACAATAATTTATTACTAAACATAGCACAACAAAATGAGCCATGCAACTACAAAAAGTCGTTGTTGTTCTGACGTTGTCAAAAGATGCCCAACTTTGTTTTGAAGCTTTTTAAAGCTATTTGTTCACGGCAATGAAAGCTAAAATATTATATGATATGCGTAATCTTTAATTCAAAGACGCAGCACTTCGCATAGAATCAAGGAACCTCTTGTAAAGAAAATAATCTACTGTCTCCTTTCATATTTCTTTTAATTAAGAACAAAGGCACTCTCCCACTAGATGACTCAAAGAAGAAACACAGATCAGTCAAAAAAATAAATAAATAAATAAAAAATACCCTCTGAGCTTCGGCCTGCAGCATTTCAATAGGAGCAGCGAGGAGCTTTTTCTTAAGAGCGACGTGGGCCGTAGTTGATCGCTCAGCAGTCACTACGTCTACCGGCAATTCGCCATTCTTCATTTCGTCGCGATACGTTTCGAAGCTTCGCATGACGTCAATTATTTGCCATATTAGTTTCTCCAACTCCTTAAATCGTTATAAGCCGTTTATTATGTCGCTCTAAAGAAGCACTTTGATTTTCTACTATATTCTACCTCTAAAAATATATTAGAAACATAACAGAGGGGAATGAAAATTAACACATAACTAAGGGATAAAATTCATTGCTTAATCCAAACCTCTTCCCCACTGAAGACCGAATATCGCAACAGTGACAAAGCAGGGTTTCATGATGTTTTTACTTATAAACAACCTCACATCCGAGCATAACATATCTATATGACCCATCATAACAAAATCCTCAATTTCTTACTCAACAATCTCGAATAGTAATGGCATATTTGATAATTGATAATTTTTGTTTCAATCAATAGAGCATTCATTACGAATAAGCATCTTCATATCGCTTCCACTTGTCCCGATCCAATGTTTCTCTGATCCAGCTGGTTCCTGCTGTCTTTTTTTAGAGAGTCACTCCATCTCATTGCGTGTTGCCCTCTACCTCTTTTACCAATCCGTGGTTTTCGTTATTCTTTTCATCTAATCATCATTTTCCATTGAGAATATCTTTACCACCCATCTAAATGGTTAGTGTTCCAATCAATAAGCACAATAAAACCTACTAATCGCGTTTCTAGCCACTCATCGTGATCGTAGAACAACGTGCCACCCAAATCTCTTGTGAGTTGTGCCGGTTCAATATAACGCATCAAGCCATCGACTGATATCATTTGCACTTCGAATTTATATTTGCCACTTGAAACCGAAGTTTTATGCTTTTCCCAGAAGTTGTCCGGTTTGATTATGAGCACCACATGCACTACGGCCGGAAAATGTTCCTGAAATTTGACATTGCAATAGCATTACAGGCTTTTTAATCGTTAGTTACCTGTTCCCTTACTATATATCGAACTCCAAAACGCTGCACTTATCGATTGATTTACATTTTCGATGTTCTTCGATGAAATCATCTAATATTTCCTAAATAGTTTCACAGTTCTCATCCTTCTCTAAGGAATACGAAATGCGATCTATGCGAATAAACTTCAATAATTTATTCGAATTTTTTCTTAAAGCATAAATAAAACGACACACAGGGAAAAGGTTATCGACTAGACTGTGTCAGATTTCGGTCAATCCAGATTTAAGTTCAAAATTTGACAATTTCTAAATAAAGAATAACATAAAGTTGAACCTGTATACACTTAAGTATTGGTTTCACGTTGTTCCACGTAGTACCTTTACGCATATCGATAACAATAACAAAGCCATGCTCTTTGAATTCATCGCTGAAATCAACAATTTACTAGCACTCACCAAAATATATGCGAACGAAAGAAAAACTAATTCTGTAGTCAATGAATATATCGATAAAAAAAAAAAGCATTTGTCGGTTGTAACAAAATTCAATCATTCAATTCGAAACCACCCTTAAACCTCAATAAGCATTGCTCTTATAGAATGCCACCTCTGAAACGACGATACGAATGATCCGATTTTCATTCTAAGAATATTTCGTAGCATAAATGAAATCTTATAACAGTACAAAAATTGCAACAAAATCACTAAAACCACAAACAGAACCGAATTAAGTTACGTGGAAAGTTTGGAAGAAAACCACCGTACGTCAAAGGTGATTTGTGTCGAGCAGATTGCAGCCTCGATTTTTGAACTTGCAGAAAGATACAAATGGAAAATTTCAAAGAATATCAGATTGCGAACCTTACATAACATCCACAACAAAAATATGCCTACAGTAATGCACCAGGTGTGCAGATAATCTGCACGGCGTCTGTTCTTTTGATTTTCTCATAGCTTTGAACAACATCCTACATAAATAATCCAAATGGATCGTATGAGATACGGTGGAGTGCAGATATTAAAGTCTTGAAATTTTAAATTAAAGGAAAGATTTACGCAGTGACGGCATGGAGGTAAAGCAGAATATTCCTAATATGGTCAGGATTAATGGGTGATGAGCTCTCTCGCGCCGGGAACACGATAACAGGTCGACCTTTCCGATCACGAGTGCCGGGCAATTGCGCTACTCGATCGCGCAAAACGTGAAGGATATCCTCCGCTTTGCGGCAACCCTCGTGAAATTCTTCCATCGTAAAATCTCAGCACCTCATTACTCCTAACCCTGCAAGAGGCTCCTTTTAATTAACATCATTCAGCTACTCCTCCAGTGAGGAATACGCTATGGACGTGAAGACCTTCTCAAAGACCATTACCCTCGAAATGTCTAACACCTTATGCAAACTGTGCACCTACAAACAAATGCCAACATGCAAGGAGTGGAATGCATTAGTTCCCTTACATCTATTCAATAAAAAAATTTTTGAAAGCATATCCCCACGAAAACCTCTTCTATTTATGCCTGCACCGAACTAAATGCCTAAAACCTATTGAAACGACGATCGCGTTTTCAGTGTTACACAAATAAGAGAACAATTTGACTAAGATAGCACATGAAAAAGTAAGACATCTCAGCAATCGCAAAACAAACACCAAAAGATGAGATATGCCGCACAACAATATCAAAGCCATATAAATGTAAACAATTTAGCTAATAACTCCCTTTCATTAACCGGTAAATATCATCAAAATTGGTCAATTAATTCAACAGCTTCTATTCACGAGTCGGTTAAAATACAACTAACAATTAAACAAATATTTGTGTACGAAAGACTTCTAATTAATTCCTATGAATAATTTACTAAAGTATGCGTGACTTTCAAATTATTTTACACTTTGGCGCAAATAGTAGTTAAATTTTCAGAATATTTTAAGAGCTGAAGAAATAATTCCTCATAATTCACCGACTTATTCAATACGAACGAAAAAGTCATCGAATATTTTTTTTTTTTATAATTGCAACAAACGATAATAGCAAAGTCAATGCAATTTTTTTTTTGAATTGAAAAAAAAAATCAACTGAAGATGGATTGTTCCTTCGGAAATATGCGCTCCAAAGATTAAATCCGTCTTAACAGCAGCATCCTTAACCGTTCTGAATAAACGAATTAAAGATGATATCTGAGGGAAAGATAGGATCCCTACCTTTTTATGAAAACGTTTATAGCATTTGAATCGATTCGAGAATATTTCATAAACCATAAGACAGCTGAGTGCAAAAGCAACACATTGGAAGGGTCTTCTTTGCGAACATTAAGCACGTCATCTAGATAGGATTGATTCTAGAAAGATGACGACCATTCGAGATGAGCAGCAATATGGCCCATAGTGCATCATCTGATAACCGATGTGCGTTGGCGAAATCATACTTTTTGCATCTTTCTTGATGTCTATCATGCGAACGAATAAACAACATTCAACAACGCATGCACACGGAAATATACTGCAAAACTCATATGCACTACACTAGCAATGATTTCGCAATCGGTTGAATTGAATTCATTTGAACGAATTGTTACTTGGATGGTTTCTGAGGACGATCGTTGTGACTCTTCAAGTTAATAATTAAGAAACAATTTAAACATAAATAATAATCCTACACAAAATATGGGAATAACAAAATATTTGGGAATTATGGCAAGCGTGAATTTTTGAAAATATACAGCTAAGACAACCCTGATAGAACCATTGCAAGTTAAAGCAAGAGATCATCTAGTTTTATGCCATTATCTGGAACTGTTTAATGATTACGATCGACAATATATTAACACCTTAATACTCAACGATGGACTATAAAATAATCTTAAACAAATATAACTTAATGAAACAACGGGAAGAAATTAACGCTTAGTGAATAATCGATGACAATATGAAAATTCATCAGGCGAAATTTAAGCAAAAATTTACTCGATTCTCAGATGATCTTTACCATAGTTCCTTTCATTGATGCGGTATTCATCTCTATACCATCACATGTGAAACGAATCAATGTAATATATATATATATATATATATATATATATATATATATATATATATATATATATATATATATATATATATATATATATATATATATATATATATATATATATTTAATCGAATAATATTGTCCATCATTTTCAATAAGAGTTATACATCCTTTATAGCCATCATTACTCTAATTTCTGAAAATATTCCACTCTATCAAATAATAAAATTTTCGACGAAAACGTCAATAAAAGTTTAAATGCCCAGATATTAGTACTGCAAAAAAGCATATGAAAATAAAAGTCATGCTTTTATCATAGACAAATTACGCATTTCTAACTTTATCTGCAACAGTTCAGGTAGGAAATGGGACATCGACGGCAATGTGTTTCTTGAGTGGAAAAGTTGATATAAAGTGCTAATGACGTTGCGGGTACTGAACCAGTTATCTATATGTGTGGGTGTGGATGTGGGAGGAGGGGGAGGGGAAAGCAAGGATGAAATCGAGGAGGGAAGGTGTGGAAGCGATCACTAACTTAATCAACCAAGTAGCAATACGGAGACCTGAGATATCGGCACATAAAAAGGTAAAATAACTGAAAAAGAAATTGTGCGAATGATATGCTACAGCTAGTATGCGTTCTATTTCGTATGTGACCTGAGGTCACTGGATACGAGAAGAATGAGGTCATTAAAAGTACGAATATGACAGCAGCTACAAATGAGAGAAGCAACAAGACTTACAGAAATATTACTGATATAAGGCATATAACTTAGTGCAACTGTTGTACCTGAACGCCAGTTTATTGTGTCGGACAGCGACGACGTGAAGAGGGAGGACGAGTGTGGGACGTGAAGCACATGGAGATAGTAGAAACTGTTCATTAGGGAGTATAACGGCTCCCAAGAAGAGTATAACAACAAGGGTGGACGGGAACAAGGTGAGGCTGATTTGGAAAAGCTGACGACTGAACACTGATGAACGGGGACTGGCCACTGCAGAAGACAAATGAAGAAGATTGACTCTGATGGGCTGAAACCCGACTTATACAGGCCTCAGATATCGCCTTGGGCAGCACAAGAGTACATAAGTCGATCAATGGTATTATGTAAGGAATAATAAACAAGAATCGACCATACGAGTAAATGTGATCACTGATAGATCACGAGTAAATGATAGATCACAAGTGGATATCTTGAGTTGGCTCTTCAGCGCCATACCCAACAGCACCGATAGTCAGAAAGTGGCTAAATCAACGGTCAAATGTTAACTAGTAAATGCGTTAAACAGTTAAAAGTACGCTGGGTATTGCGATAACGAGATTTCGATGAGAGGATGAGAAATATTTCACTGGAATGGATCCGTTGAAGAGACATTATGGACTGGATATATGCTAATATCAATTCGGTGGAATCTGGGATCGGTCAGTTTACACTATACGTCGATCAGGTTGGAACACGAAGATTTTTTATGGGAGATTCGAACGAATGATAGGCTTGATTAAGACATTAATGCAAATTTACAATACTAGTTGATTTGATTAGCTTAACTATAAAAGTCCATACTGATTTCTGGATACTTGTTTGCCCTCGCTTATATCTTCTGGAATTTGTCGCTTATCAGCCTAAACGTTTACGACAGAAATTTTGGCAACAAAAAACATTTGGAATCTAGATGGAAAAACAACAAATCACAAAAAAAGAATAAAAGCATTTGCTGTATTTTTCCAATGAAAAAAAAAAAAAAAACAAGCATTGACAACCTGAATTGTTTCTGTTCCAATTGAGTTTAATGAGGCCGATAGGTTATTAAGACTTTATAGCCCCAACCTCTCTTCCCCCTTCATTCTGGTTTACCAGCACACACGCAGTCCAATATGACCTGATCGTTTCGCAATATTCCCGAAACGACAGGTAATATTGGAATTGGCTATAGTTTTTTGGTAAGGCGTTCAGAAGATAAATATGCAACCTAGTCCAATTCTTAGTTTACGGACCCCACTTCCTTCTACCTGCAACGGCATCCGGAAGAGATTTTACGCAGAGACATGGCAACAAATTGTATGAAAATTTTGCACACTCAATTCACATATGCCACGAAGCATACAACTAGGAATTTGAAACAACGATCCAAGCAACGAATGCCGGATCGGATCAGAGAAAGGAAAGCTGGATTGGGGATCCTAAATCCAGATGAAATGTGCCAATTTCGCTTCCAAATGGCAGAATACGTTGGGCAATTACATCGAACAGTGCTGACGAAAGAACTCAGCGTATAAAAATTTATGTGCACTCTTTTTTTCTTTTTTGGCCAATCTGAAGGAAACGAACGTATTGCTGCCGCATCGTATTCGTTTGTGATCTACCGTTAGTGTGAACTCGTGAAAAAAACGTTGGTGAAGAAATCTAAAAAAGAGATGACGTCATCGGATTGGTGAAGTGATGCACATTTGTTGTGCTACTGATGCATAGATATATGTGCGTGATCGCGGACTCAAGGCAAATTTCATTAAAGATAACTCGTATTTGAAAAATGCTACTGACTTATGGGATATGTATAAAATGATGCTGCGGTTCCACCAATGGCCGATGTGCGGCCTGTCATAAGGGGTTCACGGATAGGCTACAGCTAAGTTGGAAGGCAAATATGCAACTGCCGCAGGTGCTATTCGCGATACCTATATAACCTATCTGCGATGATTAATGCAGCGCTAATGTTTCGACCATAAAATTCATGTAATTTATTTTGCATTCACAAATTTAGCATGTAACTGCTGCGTTCGCAGGTTCGTTTGCCATTCTATTCATTAAAAACTGAATTTTCATTTCATCGTTTCCATTTAAATATTCTTTCCAATTCAATGAATATTATAACTGCAAATTAGTATTCAAATCAGTTAACATTTATAGCCTTTATGCCGTCAACGATATAGGATTGTCACTTTCACGTAGCAAAAAGAAACAAAAACGAGGCTGAGGTAAATTTCAAAGAACCAAATCTCATTATCAGCTGTCCAGTGGAACTTTAGCTGTGATGGCTCAAATAATCAACATAATCCACTAGCATTGATATCACGAATAAGCAATCGTATTGCGAATGAAATTTTCTAAATGCAATTCTAGAAAGAATGCTTAAATTCGAGGACTTAGTACTTTGCATAATACCCTATTATAGTGAAGAGATATGAATCCGGAAAATGACGTCACCACCAAACAGGAACAACGCTTACACTGACGCTAGATTTAAAATCCTTTAACAATCTCTCATAATGAGTTCAAACCTTTCACGATCCTTGTTGAAATATAATATAAAGCAAAGAAAAAGTCATTGAGACGCCGAATAAGCGAGAAAGTGGCGGGCCGTATCTCCCGCCGCACGAACGCCGAAAGTACGAACAAGAATTTCATGCATTCGCTATGAGATCCCCTCTCAAAGATTTACAATCTTCTAACATAAATGAATGAATACACTTATTGCCACTAATTATATATCGTAGGAATACTTGAGGCTATATTTCTTGTCGAATGTGTAACGATGGACTAAGATGGACTATATTTGAGTGAGGGGCTCTATTCGAGATGGAACTGTATTTCTTGGGATCATGCTTAAATGGAATATGAGCAAAACTTTCAGTGCTAGTTATTTAATTCAATTGAAATTCTTCAATCACATAACTAGTGAAATGGAAAATCAAGTAAGTTATATATATAAGTGCCGAATATATCACCCAAAGAGAGTTGCAGCAAGAGAGAAGGGAGAGGGAGCATACAATAGTAAGAGTATAAAAACATAAAAAAGAGTATTTTAGTGAAAAATCTCCTATATGAATAATAGAAAATAGTCATTTACAGATGATAAACAAGATAGAAGAAGACATTTGAATTGATAGGGAAATGTAGAAACAATTGCTTAGCGAGAGGAAAGCAAATACATAACGCATAAGGTATATGAAAAACGGAAATAGGAAAGCCCATACGATAGAAAAAAACAAATGCCACAACTTTTTTATCAGCGCGATGAAGGCAACTAGTAATATTTTTTTTTTTGAAATAACTTTAAAATGAGGCAATTACAACGCTCACAGGTAGTAAGTTCTCGCCTCTCATTGGCATATTCGAAAAGAAATGCTTATAAGTGTTCAAATTATAACTGATTTTTATTGAGCTTAAAAAGGTAAGCAAAGTGAAATCCGACCAAAAGTTGACCAAGTGGAAGATTCGTTTCATCATGGGGACATTTAGAAGTTGATACTGAATCAAAATAAAATAAACGTGTTTCAAAAGTTTAGAAGTTAAGGTGATCGCATTTACTGCGACGAATTGCCAATAGAAGTTATCTTTAATGTAAAACTCTTTTGAATATTCTCATCGAGATTATCGTAGCATTTATATTCGTTTGAATCACTTGGAATCCACACCTGAAAGATATACTCTATCAATGAACCGTTACAAAAATAGAATATTCCACTAGGAATAGAAATATTTTCGATCGAAATGGCTATGAATGATTTATTCGTATTCGATTTTTTTAATAGCTAAGCTATATATGACGCAATGGTGAGAAATTAACGGCAAAAACAGCAAAACTTTTAGAATAAACCAACGAGATTTCCTTTAATTAAGACAAAGCACTCTATACTTTCTTAATAAAAAGGAAACACCTGAGAAAATACGAGAGAAAGTAAGAGTTGTATTCAAGTGGATGATAGTGTTGTTCTTATGGCGTCATAAGATTCGTGGCGTACTATAAAAAATTTATTGACAGCAACCTATTGAAGCTGTCACTAACGATAAGAGAAATAAGCGCACATTTACAGATAACAATAATTGAAGGTTTATATGAGAACGAACGTTGACGCTGATGATTCCAACCTTTGTGATTCTTATAAAACAAGAAGCATAAAATAGAATGTTATACAATTCGCAGTTCCTATCTTAGCATTGGACAAAACATTTCCATTACATAGTGCTGAATTTCTGCAAAAGAACTTTAGGGATATAAGCTTTCTTCAATGTTGGCAAAGCTCTAAAAAAGTTGTGAAAATGCGACTTTCTTTCTACGAATATATTCATCTCTCTATTTCTATGAAACCCTCATAGATATGAATTTATTCAAATCTCTCATAAATATATGAATTTCAACAATTCGAAAAAATTTATTCGCTCAAATAAAATTAAAATTGTTCTTCTTTAAATTATTGTCAAATTTAGAAGAGAAGCCGAATGAATGTGATCGGTTTTATAGGTGAATAAAAGAGCAACTTCAGCAGTTTTGCATTATTGATTATAAATGATAAGATTTTTGCCGTGTGCCTTTTTTCTACTACGCTATCTATACTTATATTGAAACGTTTCGATTTCGGATTGCATTATGTCGTTTCGTTGCTTTATTTTTACTTCATTCGGTGAGCTTTTCAAAAATCTTCTTTTAACCAACATTTAATTAAACTTCAAGAGGAACAAATTGCCAGTATTACGATCATTTAATTAAGTAAAATAATCAAGAGTATATGAAAAACTATTCAATCTTTTTTCGAAATATCAACTATTTAGGGGGAAATAGTAAGATTTTGATAGTTTGATCGGCTTATTGAGCAAGCTGATCTAGCAGGTTACTAGGACTCCATTTAATAATCTTAACTTGAGGTTCTAATGGTCATTGGGTTTATGTTTCTTCAATACTGTAGTGAGATCTTTTTTTTGATCTACAACATTCGGATTGGAAACTGAATTGAGAATTTTTTAATATTGGATATTGGCAATAAACGAAAGAAATCAGCATATTCTAAATTTAAAACGATATATCTAATTATCACTCTCCGATTATTTTTATTAATTTTAAATAATGCATCGGTTTAATTACAAAAGTCTAGCGTTTTTTTGTAAAGCATAAATGTATTATTAACACCAGGTAAATTGTTTAAACTCAGGTGTAAAATTGCAAAAAATTTTGAAATTCGATGAAACTTGAGGTTGTCATTATTACAAATTAGCATTTTTAGTGATATTCATAATTTTCAAATATGCAAATAAATGATGTGTACTTACTTGAAGTTGTATATGCATTCGATAATCCTTTCACTCGACGATTAGATTCATCTTGTGAGCTGTGTACGCATGCCAACGCGGTTGTCACCAACTCGACTTCCTCTAATAATGTATGTACGATTATTTATCATTGTATTTTAATTTAAATTGTTCCCTTATTTCAATTTATTGACAGTCATCAAATTTATTTACTAAATATATATATATATATATATATATATATATATATATATATAAAGGTTATTTATTGACACTAACAAAAGGTTATAATTGACACAAATTTACTAAATAAATATGTAAAGGTTATTACCAGCTGCCCATTAGTCGTTTCAAACAATTATTCCCAATATTGCGAAATTGTTTACGATGAAGTTTAGCGGATATATCTCTTTGTTAATATTATATTTAACGTTATTAGTGTTAATTCAAAGAATTTTTTCCCTCAAATAATAGAATTTTTCCCTCAAATTTTCCCTCGAATAATTCCTTTTCCCTCAAATAATTTTCCCTATTTAAGCATTGAAAATTCCATCTTAATATATGAGCGATTAAACATTTACTCATTTGATAAATTCCATTCGAAATAATAAATTTCCATTATTACAATTAAACTGCTAAATATTCAATGAAAATACTAAATAATTCTTTCAATAAAAATATTTTAGCATAAATTTTTCGTATTACTATAATGTCATCAAATGTTTACTTCTTCAAACAAGTTTTTCAGTGTAAATTGTAAATAAGTTCTCGTTTGCATAGTTCTCGTTCAACTGTGGTCACTACACATATTTATGACATGCATTTTCGGGTCACATATCTAAGGACCTTGTTTATTTTTTTTTCTAGACGATCCTGAATCACTCATTTTAAGCTTCGAGGACAATTATCGATCGGATGCTCAATCCTTTCAACGCCTCTAGTCGAATTATGTAATGAATTCGTTTCGAAGGCGATTGATATTATAGTCGATTTTGCGTTATCCATCACAAAATCAGACGCTTGCTTATGGAGTTGCACTAACAATCCTACTTCCAGTGTATTGCAATATATTTGCGAATGGCCATTACAAACGTCATTCTATTTGGTTAGCTAATTGCTTCTATTTTTCTGCATATTAGGTTGTCTTTTAATAAAGGATAGACGAATAAAAAATTGCAGTGTATTTTACTGATCATATTTTTTTACGTAATTTTATTTTACGTTTTCACGTATATTTTTTTTCATTTTTATTGTTGAAATTTTATTGTTTCATAGAAAATCCGTTCGTTTAGCTTGTTTTTTTTAATGTTTTCCATACTGTTTATTTTCGTATAATTTCTGAAGTCTCTGCAAAAGTTCCAACTAACCAACGAAAGAAGTTAATGGTGACAGAAGCGAGTGGTTAGTGAAGCGAGCTGCGGGTGCGGGCTATTTTGGTTCAGTGCCGCCCGTGTTAACGATGTTGCAATTTTTCGATTTAAATTAATCTTTTTCGGGTTCTTTCTGAAAACAGTGGTTAGTTGGGTCCTCGATGTACCAGACGGGGATCAGAGGGAGGGTTTGGTGCACAAAACTTGCGGAAATTGCATTCAGCACTTATTGTGGATATGTTCTTTGAATAAATATTTTGGATTGTATCTCGACTCTAAGTGGTGCAATCTGCATGCGGCTTTGAATATTGGACTCAACATAATATGAGTAAGGCGAAAATAGCTGTGCAGTGCTGCGCGCAGACAGAGTATGTGCGCGCAGCATCGCCGCACGTGGTGCTACGCGCAGTAACAACTACCAATGAGGATATCTCGGCTCCGGATGGACGAATTTCGATACGGTCTTGAGCGATTGGTTCCGCATGACGTGGGCGAGGCCGTGGCGGCTGCGTGAAGGCGTGTGCACACGGCGTAGCCGCGCGCGCCCCCCCGCACGCGCCTTTTGACTGTCCCATCAGATATCTCCGCTCCAAATGTATCAATTTTGATGCGATTTTTAGTCTATAAAGTAGGAGTTGTAGAAACGTGTGATATGTATAGCTTCGCGTAAAATGAGCTGAAGGTGTGAGTCTGTTGTGTTGCGCATACGAGCGCCCAAGGCACGAGCCTGTTTTGCCATGCTTGGTCTTCTCCGCTTGCGAGCGCCAAGGGCGCGAGCCTTTTTTTAGTCCTTCGTTTTCCGCGCTTGCAAGCGCCAACCCAGATGGGCGATTTTAGTCCGCTTTTCTTGCAATCATCACATATAATATGAAAAAAAGTGTTATTGAAATGTTGCTTCACGTGGAGCAGTAGCTAGTTTATATATTACGGAAGATCACTAATTATTTTCACCTTTCGTCAACGTTATCTCTTTAAGAAGTGCATTTAGAGGTCCGGTTTTTTTTTCCAATCTTCTTGTATGGGGACGGTGACGGAGCTGTACTTTTTCGTGTTGATTCTCCGCTTTGTTCATGAGTTATTCAGGTCAGGTATCCGTTTTCATACTTAAGCATTTTTGCTTGTAACTTTTTGCTGCTTAAACGAATTTTTAATTTCTTTTTTGCTATGGATTTGTGGGCATAGGGGACATTTTTTTGAGGTGGGTGCGGATTTGCGAAAAAAATTCTGGATATGAAAATTTTTCCGGAATTCTTTCAAAATCTACGTGGAGTAATCCGGGAACGTTTATGATTTCGCCGTTTCTTAAAATTCTTCTTAGATTTTCATAGGACCTCTTGGGAGGTTTGGTCCGGACTTGCCGGTGAAGAAAGATTATGGATATTTGATAATCCGGAAGAGATATCCGTTGGGGAACTGGAAAAACGATTTTTGTCCATATCTCGCTTATGGATGCATGAACCGGGGTGGAATTTTTTTTGTTTCCCATTATTTGGGAGTGGCTACTGGAATTCTGAAAAAATTTCCCCCTAGGGTTGAAAAAAGTGTTCAAATTGCCAATTTTATTTTTATAACTTTTTTCCTCTTGCTCGCACAGTTTTCTCATCCACTACAAGTTTTCATCTCTTTTCAAGCATATTTCAAATATACAGGTGTGGTTTTGCTCCGATCCTGGATTTTCAGGACACTCGAAAATTTTTATTTTTGGCCATAACTTTTTACCGGATAGTCGGAGAGACGCGCACTTTGCGCCATTGGACGCCTCAGGCAATTTCGTTTCCAATGGTCTACAACGTGCCTAGGCTATCTCTACGGGAAATACTGGAAAACGCATCTCGCGGCGAAATAGTACACTAAAGTGAGAGAGTCAGAGAAATGAAATTACGCGTGTTTATAACTCGGCCAATTTTTGATGGATCAGACCAAAGCAGGGGATCGAGGAGGGCGGTAGCCCCTCACTGGGGGTTTCAGGGGGGCGGGGCCCCCCCTGACCTTAATATAAGTACTGAAATAAAAAATATTTAGCTAATAGGTTCGTATCGCCACTTCTTCCTGCGATCAACATAGGTACTGTTTGCTTCTTCCTGCTGCATTCTTTTTTTTCATTTATTTTTTGCATGCTCCTTCAATAATGTGTACCTTTTCGATTGACTTTTTGAACACTTCTTCACTTAAAAGATTAAAATATGTAAAATTTCTATTGAAATGTACTATATTTGAGATTTCGAAATTTTTTTTCTCCGCAACGACTAGGTCTACGGAACAGCAATTTCGTTTTTTCGACACAGTTTTAAAAGCTCTGTCGAATGATGTATAGCTTATCGAATTTCGAGAGAAAAGTTGAGAGTCGAATCGACCGGCCAGAATTTCTGAAATCTCGATTTTTGCGATTTCGGGGGTTCTCGTTCTCGGTCGCTATTTCATATGGTGCCAAGCGGTCTCCTGATTCGTCATAAGCTCGCCGGGACCTCTCGAACTGAATATAAAACACCGCTCCAGGTCAAATAGGAGCCGAGAAAAAAATTCCCAAAAATCGCAATTTTTGGATCCTAAGGGTACAGGGAGCAGTACAGGGAACTTTTCGAAAAATATTTTTTGTCTCCAGTTTCGATGAATTTGGTGCCAAACGATAGATCTCAATGAGCTGATCACGGCGATGTACGCCACTTGGTGTTATTTTTGAAACAAGACGAAATTAAAGCTAAACGAATGTTGCCTTTCTTTATAAATGTACAGCAATTTATGTTTCCAATTTTTTTTTCTCGTCAACGGTTGCGCCTATCGATCTGCGGTTTGCCCTATTCGATACAGTTTCAAGAGCTCTATCAAACGATGTATAGATTGTTAGCGGAAGAAAGGTTCAAAATCGAATCGACCGGCCAGAATTTCTGAAGTCTCGATTTTTGCGATTTCGGGGGTTCTCGTTCTCGAGTTCTGTTTAATACGGTGCTAAACGGTTTCTTGATTTGTGACCAGCTCGGTAAGCCCTCTCGAACGGTGCATGGATCGGCGCCGTAGGGCGAAGCCGGGAGGAGAAAAAAATGCCAAAAATCGCAATTTTTCAATCGTGAGGGGGTAGTACAGTGAAAATTTGAAAAAATATTTTTCGTCTCCGATTTCGCTAATTTTGGTATCAAACGATAGATCTCGATGAGTTCATCACGAATATATGCATACTGACTCTGTTTGTCATCTTTTCGGATAAATATAATTTATTCTTAGAGAAGGTGCACAGAGTCGCTGGGGTATGTCCATCGCGCTGAGAGCTCACATTGCAACAGCTGTTGTATCGCAGATATTAGGCACACCTTAGAACAACCTTCTGGATTGAATTTTTTGCAGTACATTACGTCTTACATTAGTTATTGGCTTTTAAATGTGACATAAAGAGTAAATCATATCGTGCCTTAGCACGCTTTTTGTTCCACTATCTGTCGACTGTGGTAGAAAACCGAATTCCTTTGCTGAGGATTTCTGCAATCGGTTGTTGTCTGAGGAAAACGTATTGTCGGGTGTTTTTGTTGCTGCCTTTTCGCAACTTGAGAACCGATTAGCGCACTAGGCCACATTGAAAGAGTACATATAGTTGCAGCTTCCTTTGCGAGGCTAATATCAGCAGGTTGAGAGCACTGTGCTCATAACGTTGCTAGTCATAAAAGCAGCGATCAGCCGCAATAGTTGATCTGAATCCATGATATAACGCAATAGATGATCTGAACCTGAATCCATGATCTCAGTCCAATTTGTAGACAAGATTGGCGGATGAAGCGACAACGAAATTAGGAAAGGTGTGCAATGCAAGTTCACGAGCTACGATTTGTTCGCAGCACGAACAATTGCTTCATTTAACACTTCAAGCGACGATTGCTCGTATATCGACTATCCTTGATCCCACAAATACTTGTAGCACTGGTATTTTCGCTGTTATTTTTCTCGGCACCTAATCCTCTACCGTCATAAGCCGTGAAACTTTAATTCTATGAATACCGAATTAAAGAATTCTGAGCGTTTTATTATGATATTTAATCAATGAAAACTTATATTTAAAGAAAAATGTGCAAGTTATGAGAACCACTAAATGAGATAGAGTGATCGGAGATAGGTAATTGTCAGGCGGCCATAAATTCGCAATATTATTGCCGCAGTAGTTCCAAAGTTTACTGGACATCTGATATTTTACTCTTTGAAAATGACTAATGGACGTGAGAGTTCGACTACTATTCCCTATAGAGATACTGTCAACTGATAGGGTCCTCCTAAGTAACTTCTAATTTGAGAACTTCTTAAAACAGATAAAAATTTTTTTCAAAAGATGAATAATTGATATAATCTGTATGGAAGTGAACTTTTCAGCAATCGTTTAAAGAACAAATAATATAGAAACGAATATCTACGGGATGTTTCCATGCTACGGCAATCGCGAGGGATGTTCACGACAAGGATGTTTACTTTGATGTCTATAGTTTTTTTTTCTCAATAATTTTCGATAGATTCCGGCATAAAGATTCGAAAAAAAAATTTTTTTTTGGTTTTTCAATGAAAGCATCCATAGTAATTGAAAATACTTGTTGAAGACGGAATCCATATGAAAGAATGTAATGGATTTATCGATTGCAGATTTATTATCTAGCAATCGACGGCTCATTTCACGTACCATAAAGGAAAATCCACCTTCACGACTTCTATGTGATCTGTGCAGCACAATGATCGACTTCCTTAGTCAGGTTTCGCTTTCCTTTATTTAGCATTCCCTGTTGCCATTGTTGCCATTTAGGGAACGGAATAGAATAGAATAGAATAGAATAGAATAAAGATTAATTCTTTTATAGGAACTAGGTGTTATACCGGCGCAACGATGTAATCCTCCTTTCGATGCCGCCACGTTGCCTCATAATGGTGGAGAAATTAGTTGTTGCTGTTTCTTGCTGTTCTCTTTGATTATACCGACAATTCGCTAATGGTTCAAAGTCATATCTTCACTCTTTCCAGTAGTGACGTTAATATGTGTAAAATTTGTTTATAACCTTTTTTCCCTTAAAAAAAAAAACCATCAAATTGCCTCAGGGCATTTGACGATTTCGTTGTCCAGTTCACTCCCATATTCACTGGTTATCTTTTGATACGTATAATGACTGCTTTTGGTATGCTCAATTGAAAAATATTTTCAACACTGAAGCGTATTATGATAGTTTGGCGATTCAAACGCTATGAAACTCACTTACAAAAGAAACTTTTTTTTTTGCATTAACGAAAGATAGCTGAAAGGGCCCTAAAAGAGATTTTAAATAACGCTAAAAATTTGAAGACTTAAGATTTTCAATTGCTTTTCAACTGTTGCAAAAATTATTATAATATCGCAATATTTTCTTTATTTAAGTTTTTGCTGCAAAATGATCACTTAGCATAATGCGTTTTCCTATTTCATTCGGAAAATCCAGGAAAACGGAGCATTTATATGAGCAATTTAAATCGTATGCGAATTTATTGCAGATAATGAGCCGAGAGATTCCAACTGGACAACAAGTTATCAAAGCAGTTGCTGAAAAGATCTCCGAAATTTGCCAGAAAACGATACATGAAGATGTAAGCGTTTATTTTCTTCAATTTGAAGCGACGATCCGCTATAAACCTTCAAAAATATTCTGATGAGAGTGTAGAAAATGTTCTGGGGTGCTTGAGTAGGAATCAATAATTCGATAGAGGAGAAGGATATCTGAGTACCAAGAAAGGGGAGAACGTTATTATAATTCATTAGGCACTTCGAATCCTTAAAAAAAAACACTACTGCCGGATATTAATGTAGTGATTGTTTAGTAAAATATATACGTTAGCACATTAATGCGTTCCTATGGAGAAAAAAAAAATTACCATAATAGCATGCAGTAGGCAGCATTTACTTTTATGAGCATTGAAGATGCGTTTTTCAGGTGAACACTTGCGATCGAATGGCTCAACAACTTGTCGTTCTTATCTCACAATTTCTACCGAATATGAAAAGCCTCATTTGCGGTGTAAATGCTTTTATTTATTAGTCGCTCACTATCGCACTAATCATTTCATTTCATTAAAAAATTGAACAAATTTAGAGAAACTCGTTAAAACGTCGTTTTTTTTTTTGCGAAATGAAGTAAGCGCACTTGGTTGTTTTACCGAGAGTAATTGCACTAATTAAAATTAGAATAAATAAAGCAATTAGAGTAATTTGCAAAACTTCACTATTACAAAAATAAGGTGCAGTTTCAAGTGGGATGATGATGTAGATTGGGGAATAAGATGGGTGGGAATGCGGTTTGGGGTGGGAATGTCAAGTGAGGTTGAGTTGAAATGCGACTAGGATTAAGTGGGTTTATGCTGATCTTTAATATATGTGAGGTGCGAAAAAAAACTTATTTGCACATGATCTCTATATGTGATAACGAATAACTCTAAAAAACGGCTTCGATTGCCGTTAAAAATTTTCCCACGCAGGTGAAAAAAATTTGATATTTATTGAAGAAACTTCGATGGAGTAATGAGCATGAACTCTGATTAATATGCAAATCTTTTTTGCATAACGAATGAATTCGCAATGGAATGGGTTTTTGCTAATGAAATATGCAAATGTCTAGACCATAGATATATATTGAGCCAGACAGATTATCATTTATTAAAAAAGATCTATTATTTTTACATATAATGTATACAGTGAGCAAATGGTCGTTATACGAAGAATGAGCAAAATTGCAGCAAGTTGTGCAATGCAATCAATTGCAATCGGGTGCCTAAGTGGACGATCCAACCAAACGAATATAACGAAACGAATCGTTAGGCAATATAGTCTATTATGAAGCGTGCTATGTTCTTTTCGTATATTAAAATATTTACATGTATCATTGACCATTATTTTTGCTAAGAAACGAGTAAATAAAATCACTAATTTTGACTTTTTTATTAACTGATGCATCGATAGCAATATGCACTTTGAATACAGTATACTTCAAAGAGTAGACTATACGCATTTGAAACTTGTGATCGTAACTCATAGGTCGATATGATTGAAGTAGTCGAAAATGTGGTATGCAAATATGATGATGCGAATTACAGCCGAAACCAACTTCCTCTATGAAGCGCAATTGTTTGAAAACGTTATAGATGCACTGATATTGGAGAAATCTAAAACGACAGCAGGAGTGGAATAATTCGACTTCTCTAATATTTCCTTCTATAATTCTCCAAAAACTATTTAAAAAATTTCCATAAATGCAAATTTATTAAGCGAATCATATATACTTATTGTATAACAATATCATACTTCATCGTCAGATTTCGAGGAGAATGTTGTAAGAAGAAACGACACAATTGATTCACATCGACAAAGAAAAAAAGATTTGATGGTATTCAAGAGGAATTATGAAGTGGTGAAGAGACCGTTAGCGACGGATAACAAGCATCCGGTCAGGTTTAACCTCTATAGTCTTTCTGATAGCAGAGATATACTCGAAGGGAGTTTCGTTTCCATAGTATACGGTTTTATGGAGTGTAGCTTTTGTTCAATTCGTTTCGAATTTTCGCTCGAGGAACGACACTGCTTTCTAGTTATAATCTATTTTGCCGACATTAAAACCTAGAAATAAATCCTTCCTTTCGATAAAGCCATCGGAAAATTTTTTAGAGAGATCCAAAAACTCAAAAAATTTTCACAACTCAAAAAATTCTCACCTATATATATATATATATATATATATATATATATATATATATATATATATATATATGTTTATCGTACCGTATAACTTCGAATTAAACTATTGCTGCAGAATTATTTAAGCGCAAGTTCGCTAAGATGTGAATTACTTTTGTCTCGCAAAATTGTACCAACATTCAGCAGTAGCATATTACTTTTGAAATGTTCAAAAAAAAAACAGATGATCTTTTTAAATTCTCGTGAACGGAAATTGCCTTTTGAACTGATCCCCTTAAATTTGGAATTATTTTCTCTTCAAAAATCTAGAATTAGAAGGGTATTTGAGTGGGGATGTTATTAGGAAACGTTTTGCCTTCGATGTGTTTTGATATACTGCATGCACACAACTAGGTACACGTATACGTTTATGGTCATAGTTAGGGAACGATTAATTCCTTCATAGATAGAAAAGAGTATCGTATCGGTTTAATTTTCTGCTTCCTCACAGAATAACTCCTCCTTTCCTCTAAAAATCTTCACTTCCCGGCATAGCATTTGTTTTTGCGTTGAAAATCTCATTGTTTTCATAATATATAATTAAAATCAAATAAAATATGCAAAATCAAATTAAAACCGATGTCACTAACTACTTTGGCATTATTAAAATTGAAGAAATGTCATTTTATTATTATTATTATTTATTTATTTTTTTGCTTAGATTTACCTCATCTTTAACTCGAATTATCAATAATAACACACGAAGACATTATTTTACATATTATTTAATCGTTTAGCAATGACTTACAGCTGTCATTTCTTGAATCTCTTCAATAAATTGCGTATTTCATCGATTTTTATGCACATATAATTCCTTTGAGGTGTATTGGGAATTATTTGAATCCCCTTTTCCGTAGCCTTGCCCCCTCCCCCTTTCGCTCCCCCCTTTACTCAAGCCACCCTATGAGCGATTTTTAGAAACGACATCCCATTCACCCCCACCTCCCTTCGCTCCCCACCCGGAAACCACAGGCTGAGACCACAAAGTAATGTGTATTTTGTGGCACTGTGTTAGATGTTGCAGAAATTATCTTCTAACGTGAAGTTATCCACCTTAAGCTATAACCTCCGGGATTTTTATTTGCGATTGTCGGATCCTTTTTTGAAAGAAAATCAAAATTTGGTCTTAAACGGAACTTTACGAGACGGTATACGTCAAGTTCTCGTCTTCGGCAACTTGAAAACTTCGATCGATTCGACTTAACACTTGAACTTCATTGTGACCGATAAAGTCGGCCGACTAGTTGATGCTTCGATCTTCAACTACCGATCAAGGAAACCTATGTAATGAATGTTGGGTGGATTAGGTGACTCTAATGGAATCAGTTCAACAGATCAAATTTTAGCGAGCGTTTTCAATTTGTAAATTAGCATTCTTATTTGTGGTGTTTTTAGATGGAGTGAGATGCCATCGTGGTGTTTGTTCGATTGCAAATGGACGTTATCTATGATATTGTTGAAGGTGTGTTGATTTGCTTCATATACTACATCATAATAGGTTCATAGTGTAGCCATTTAACCTTTGAAGGTCACATATAAGAATAAAATAAATAATGATTG
The DNA here is from genome assembly GCA_037389465.1 of Baylisascaris procyonis. Classification (NCBI taxonomy): domain Eukaryota; kingdom Metazoa; phylum Nematoda; class Chromadorea; order Rhabditida; family Ascarididae; genus Baylisascaris; species Baylisascaris procyonis. The sequence continues at coordinate 2,887,430 of JAZARR010000088.1, read as the reverse complement.
ATAAATATGAAGTAAATAAGTAAATAAGTAAACAAATAAATAAATAATGATTGATAAATACGAAGTAAATAAATAAATAAATAAATAAATAAATAAATAAATAAATAAATAAATAAATAATGGTTGGTAAGTATGAAGTAAATAAGTAGATGAATAAATAAATAAATAAATAAATAAATAAATAACGACATAAAAGTAATAAAATAGGTTGATTGAAAATAAAAAAATAATGCAAATGTTTCCTTATCAACGACGAGTTATCGACCACGAGAGGCATTAGTGGGGGTGACACAGATGATTATTACCTTCATAATTTAGTTATCTCTCAAGTTATGAACGCATTTTGCTAAATTCGAATGTTTAAGTTGTCGATACGTTTAGGTGAAGTATTATTTTCATTCATCGATGTTATATTTAAATATAAGTGGTGTTTATGGGTGGTCTTAATTAAAATATTGCTATGATTCAGTGTACTCATCGAAGAGTGCTCACTTAGTTGTTGCTTTAAAGCTATTTCGTGTTATAATTAACAGGTTACTTATGCATATCGTGTTGTGTTATGCAAATTATTCAATTAAAGCAGTCTCCTCTTGTAGTGCATCATTCTAAGGTAGTATAATGTACGAAGGAATTTTTTTTTACGAGGAGCAAGATTAGAGCTGCACCACTAATAAGCCATTTAATTTTGAACTTTTTTCGTAATAAGTCAGATGCCTGAACACAGCGGTTTGCGGCCGTTATCCTGATTGATATAGTGTTACTTTGTTGATCCACATAGATGATCCTTCCTGTACTGTAACATTTTGTACTGTAGATATTATATGCCACCAAAAATACGCACAGAGATTCTAAGAAGAACATTATTCAGGAGTACATGTGTTTATACCAGTTGTCGCGGTGGTCTTCATTGCAATAACACTTTTTCTATGTGGTCCTAGAAAGAAGGAAACGCAGAGCACTGCTGATACCCGTACAATATCAGGTGATTAAATCTTTATCAGTTTAGTGCATCTTTTTACATCGATAGCGATCGAATTCTTTTTAGAAATAACGGCTAACAATGCGATGTTTGTTTATATATTTGACAGCTAATATTTGTTTATATTTGATTGCATCAACAAATTGAATCCACATACTAATAGATGATGACAGCTGCTATTTCCACTATGAATTATAGAGTCAGCTTAACTGCTTATCTATGAGTTTGTGTTTGATACCAATAGTCCTCCTCTAAATAAATCCTTGGATATCCCGGGAAATTTATAATCCCAACGTTTGGCTCAAAGCAATACAATGCTGGAGTTTTGCCAGCCTTGTTGGTGATACTTTAGTGGCGTTCAGCACTAATTAAAAAACTGTGCCTTTTTACAAGATTCTACAGAGCAACTAAAAGACCATTGATCTATTTTGTTCATTGACCTCATCAGAGGTTACGTTCTCATAGTCTAGTACCATCTTTGCTGCCTTTGGTATGACTTCACAGCATTATGTAATAGCAGATCGTTACGTCCTACCTTACAAGTGGCATCGTGACGGTTTTTTAATATGAAAGTTACTCACTTCCCGATATATAGACGTAGAAAAAAAGCTCCAACTATAAAGATATAGAGATAATTAAAGCAAATTTTGCAGCCTAAATTATAAGTCAAATCTGCAGTTGACACCCTCAAAGAAATCTCCTCATATCTTGTTTACTGTAAAGTTGTTTTAATAGAATATGGTCATTACCAGGCTATCGTTATTTAGCATCTTTTCGTCAAGAATCTCTGTCTGATTTGCTTTACACATTTAAACGGTAATGAATTTCACTCAGTTGTTGTGTCTTCTCAACATTTTTGTATAAAACAAATATAGCGATCGACACAATTCAAAGAGCAATAAATTGGACACCATTTAAGCTTACTATACCCAATTTGAGCATGGATTATTTATTAGTCGATACAAATAAAATCATTTATCTAAGGTCTTCAATGTGGAAGGTGAGAAATGAGGCAATATCCCACGTATGTATTTATGAACTTATTTTAAATTTGTAGATGTATCGTTGCAAGAAAACGATCGGAAGGATAAAGAAGATTAATGGCGGAATGTGTTGTGCTAGAAGGAAAGGAGGTGAAAGTCGATAAAATTGCAGTTTTTTATGTATTTAGATAGATAGAACGAGCACAAGGATCTCATTTCGATACTCGAATAGTTGTTACTCTTTTTCGATACTCGAATAATCAAGTAATCGCATTCTGTTCGATACACTATTAAGTTGGATACTTATGTAAGGTATATGCGTTGCGTTCTGAATAAAACCTTCTTTTTTTTTTTAATATTGCAGTAAATGCACAAAGATTAATGCTCAAATGTTAAATTTCTACAACAAAGTTTCTGCTATTGAGTTTACTGTTTCCGCTTGGAATATTCGAGCATCGTATATATTGGCGAATTGTAAAATATTTTTTGAAAGTACAAAGAAACGATCATCGAATTTATCACATCACTGAGGAATTGTAACGTTGAAATTTCTTTTTTTTTTTTTTTTGATTTCCTGCTAGATAGTATGAACTCTTTGCAAACAAATATTACAAGATTTCTATAATTTGAAGTGGATAGATTAACACTGCTGTATTGACTGCAATCTCGAAACGGCAATATGGGGGGGCGCAACATCGAAATGACCAACAATCTTAGACGTCAAACCCAAATGAATGTGCGATCCCTCATCGACCGGAAGCATTTATTATCACACGAGTGACTATCCAATTTCGTTGCGTTTCTATTGCAGGCTAAGAAAAAAAAAAACTTCATTTGTTGCTTGTCTTGAACGATAGTGACCGTAAGCCTCGTTAAGCGCTCCCTATACGTGTATCATTTGTTTAGTGTGAAATCGTTGCCCTAGTTCACATGTTGGAATCTACGACGCCACCTCTGGTCGCGCAGAATTAATAAAACCACTTCACTCAAAGAAAGGAACCCCTCTTGGAACGGTTTACTTCTAGTGTGCACTTTTTTGCGTTGAGAAAACGCCAACTGTCTTTCTTATTCCCCCCTCCTCCAACCTGTTTGGAGGAACAAAGAGTCAAATAATCGAGTGATTCGGCAGGGGTCTTATAAAACGAATATTGCAAGTACACATTCGGCGAACAACATCTCTGAAACCAAGCTCGGCATTCCGTCCACCATATCCAAAACAGTTATCTGTATTACAAGTAAACGGGGGAACGTTTTTTTTCTTCCATTTTCGCGAAACCGGAAGAAAAACAATGTGCAAATGGGATATTTCGAATGCGAATAAACAGTGTCCATCAGATGTCAGAGAGAAATTCATTAAAACGTAAAACAGAACTGAAATAAAAGACAAAAAAAAACAACAGCAAATATTTGAGAAGAGAAACAATGAATATTTTGAATCATAAATGACTAGAATTTGAATGAAAACTACTTCAAAATATATTCGAACAACAAAGATCATCAATCTGAATAATAATACAACGAGTTTGTTTTGTGCTTTTTTTTACAACTAGAAAATACAAAAAGCATACAGATTCCGACATCCCTTCACTAATATACGAGCAAAATCAGTTGTCGCTTATATTATATACTTTCATACCGTTCACGCCTTTAATTGAGATGAAAGGGATGCGTTCATATAAAAACTTGACGCTGAATAAGTTGGATGTGTTGGTGATTTTATTTTGTCTTCGATATAAATTTTGAAAGCACCTTTATCATTTTTGTGTTATTTCGTAAGTTGCCTCATATTCTGAGAAATCCATTCATTGTCGCGTCATAAAAAGACAGCGATAATTGATGATGGAAGTAAATATCGAAAAGGACTTTTGAAATAAAAATTCAGAGCTATGCTTTCAATGGAATAATTCAACTTGTGCAATACATCCATCATCTCACATATTAGAATAAAGAAGAATAACCCACAAAGAGCGCACCAATTCCATACAATCACTCTGAAACGCATCTTTCGATCTACAGTCGACTCGATCGAACGTAACCCTTCGTAACATTCCATTGCGAGCATTTTATATCGGTCAATCGGTCTATTGACTCCACAAATGCTTACAAACACCTGTGCTATCTACACTGCAAATCCTCGGGTCACCGATTACATCTTTTTGGAATAATGCTTCATCATGTTGCGTCCATGAGTAAAACCAGAATAGCGCTATAAAAATAACGCCTCAGAGGGGGAGAGGGGGGAGGGGCTGAGGCAACCCAAAGGTAGCAGTAACACATGCCAATACTGAGCACTGTACCAAGCTTAAAGCTTGTAATTAAACAACTTCTGATTACAACACGGGGGCAATTAAGCGTTAAAGGTGTCGCCATAATATATAAAACACCAAATGAATACGTGATAGAAAAACGGTAAAACGCATTAGATGGGCTGGCACGACATGCATTTTTTGCAATCCCACTCATACCACAAGCATATTCATAAACTACCAACAAACAACGAAACATTCGTTAACAACGTATTCATCTCTCAACCGGGTTTTCGTACAAATCCTCTAATAAGCAATCATTTTTTACAATATTATCTGCTGCAAAATGCGATTGGATCAGCGGAAGTCTGATTTGATAACTATCTAACTATCTAAGAGTCCTTTCGAGGTCGCTGAATCAACATGTAAGTTAGTTAAAGTGGTCACTCAATGATAGACATTATAAGGTTCAAATTTATTAACCCCAATCTTAGCGGCTAAACAACCGAATTAATGACGCATACGTGCAGTCACCTCGCCGTAATACGTTTTGCGAACGCAGATCTCTAAATGCGCATTAAAATATTGGTGATGTTCACCATTGGTGACCCGTCTCATCGATCGATTCGTTTCTAAGTTCTCATATTTTCGTTATTTCGCCGTTTAAGTTGAAGACATTTCGCTTTTAGAGCATAGATTAAGAAAGCGGCGATCAACCGCCAAAATAGAACAATATCAAACGATGAGCGGAAAAGTGAGTGTTGGCCAATACACAGCTACTCGGATAGAAATCACTCAAATTTAGTGATGAAAAGCTAAGATGGAGTGATAGTCGATTGCACAAAACGAGCGAATTCACCACCGTCCTCCGAGTTAGCGTAACGCTCGAAGAATTCATGATTGCTGAGTGTTTTGAGATTGGCTCTTTCAATGGGGTTCTTCTTGACGCATTTCTCGACAAAATCAACAAATGACTCCGTAAAAATCTTCCTCGGCAACATCGGTGGTGGCTTAAAATGATATCATTCAGTTTCATCAATCGTTGATTATCAATGCTCAAGGTTAAAACTTTTTTCTCAGTTGCATCTCTCAGATGCGCAACAGTCCTCGCTTCCTCCTCAAATCAGAGGCACCCGAATCTCTTGTAGAAATGAAATGTGCAAGATCTCTTATAAGGAGCCCTAGAGGCTTCGCATGATGGGTGCAGACAACTTCCTCCCCCCCTCCCTCTCCCCCCCCCCCCTCACGGCAGCAGTCTTAGGGAAACAAACGTTGCACGGTATATGCAAGGATTCACCCATTCCCTGAGAAAGTATAGAGAATGCCTTATGAGTTAAAATGTCTGAAGGGCACATTCAAAAAAACCTCTTTGTTCGTTAAAGCCAATTGTTCTAGAGATTTCACGAGCAAACAATTTTTTTAAAAAAATGTGGCAAAGCAAGCGCGAGGTAGAAGACCACATTCCCATGGCAGGCTAAACTAGGGAAGGAAACAATTCATCGATGTCTGGCGCTTAAATGAGCGAATAATCGAATGATCGTAGGGAGGAATAACTGGCGATTCGTCGGAATACCTCCTAACGAAACTCTGTCGTACAGAATAATGATCGATGATATACATTTAGTTGTCAGTTCCATCATGCAGCAGTTATGATTAGCACGACTATGTTTAGCAGATGAGACTACCACCCGTCGGTTTTTGAAGGGTAGGTGGTGAACTGCGAACAGAGGGTGGTGGAGAGGAAGGGAAGGGGGTGGATGGGAGTGGAGAGAAGGGAAAAAACGACTTCGGAGAGTAATGAATGAACGAATATCTTCCGAAAAAAAGCACACAGCAACTAAGCAAAAAATATCTAACATCATGACTCACAAGCGATCAATTATAGGCACATGTGATATATTAATGAAGATTATTTATGGAGATGTCACCACATTCAACACATAAATTGATGAAAACTCCGCTTTTTTTCAATCAGTAAGAAAAATAAATTCGCTCGCGGCCAAAGTTTTTCGTCAAAACGGCCAACTAAGCTAATAACACACAATGATAACGGCTACCTCATTAACAATGTAGTCGAGCAACTCGAAGATAGCCATCGTTTTGGGAGTGGCTGCCGGACTACTTGTTGGAGGAGGTGGCACAGTTCCAGGGAGCTCTATTTCTTCTTCTGGAACACCAAATATCACCGAGTAATCATGCGGAGTTAATGCCGGTACCGGATATCGGCCAATCGAAAGTTCCACCAAAGAAAGACCAAAACTCCACACGTCGGATTGCACGTTATAATGACTTCCCGTTAATCGCTCCGGCTACAAATGGGTTCTTTCGAAGACTGATCTCAAGTTACGAGAGAATTTTTTAGCGATAAAAATAACCTCATCATATGCGCGTTTTAGAAAATATTTCTAATTGAAACAATGACGTATTGACTCGTTGCAATGTTGATAGAAAGTAACATGACTACAAGAAGAACGATCTGTAACTAGAATGATTACATAATTGCGGCATTTATTTATCTTAATCTTAAACGACGATAGAAAAAAAGATGTCGAAAAGTAAGATATCCCTTATCATCATCTCATCCTCATTAAAAAAAGGTTTCATTAGCAGAAGGTGGGATATCCCTCATAAATCCCTCTTAAAGTACGATATCCCTCATAAATCTGACAGCTCAGTAATATTAGATAACCGTTTTCAGTATTTGACTCTAAGCATAACAATGCTTCAAACGAATAACTTTCGCCTCTAATGTTGAACCTTCATTTCATCTCTCGAACGATCTGAAGGCATTTCAAGTAGTCGTCTATCTGTGGTACATGTCCACTCACAATACGCTCGATCTGTCACTGTTACATGCAATAATATGCAATTGAAATGCGTTATAGGATAGGTAACCAAATCACTGACCGCCATATAAGATCGAGTCCCAACAAAACTATTGGCCATACTATCAATAAGCATACCAGATACACCGAAATCACATAGTTTAATCTCACCACGTGAATTCACCAAAATATTTGATGGCTTCACATCTGAAACAAAATTTTAATATAATTGCCGTATCAGATGCTTGCAAATAGTGGTTAAGCTTGATGATGACCTTATGATCTTTTATGATCTTACCGACCACAGCTCAACAGCGAAGTCATACGTTTACCTGTTTTGTTAACCTTACCTATGGCAGCAGTTTAGTTAAGATTTACTTCATCGAAACCGCATCGGCTCCAAGTGGGGGAAGGGAGAGAGAGGGAGTCGAAGTGAGGTCGAAAATCTCAACAACAGTGCACTAAGTGGTCTTCTGAAAGAGTACATAACAACAGGAATTAATTCAAAAACAATAAAATTTGGAGATTTGTTTAGCATACTCTATTATATGAGAGCAGCGGCAACTTAAAAGGACTTTCCAATTTCTAACAGACATTTTACGGTGATTTCTTCTTCTCTTAAGACAACTCCAGCGCTCTTATTTCAAAGGAATCGAATTTTTGAATATTCGAGAGATGGGGCATAATTTCAGAAAAAAAAATGGCGTGAAAAGTGGGAAGAAGGGAAATTAAAAGAAAGGAAAAAATTTACGAAGGGGAATGAGAAAAGGGAAAGTGAAAAAATTTAGAGCGAATTTGAGATTCCAATGGCGAACTGAGCGAAACAAAGTGGTCGGCACAAATTTTAAACTACTCTTCAAGTGCTAATTTTGCAAGAAGTAAATGAAATCACACTACCTCACTATACGTTAAATCAACTAAAGTACCTCGATGCAGAATTTTGTGCTCATCTTTTAGATAGGAGAGACCACGAATCACTGCAACCGCTATTCTTCCAACACGTGGCTCTGTGAGACGACCAACCTTTAACATAAACTTCTTCGATACTTAAACTTACAATGGTAACAAAACGAATACCACTACAGACAAGTAGAAGAAACTCAACGGTTACATATAAGCAATCTCTGATAACTGCAACACTTAGCAAACAATAAGAAAAACAGCATAAACGTTTCTTGAAGCAAAAGCATCAAAGATTGAACACAGTTAGACGAGCACTTCAATTGCGATCTGCCATTTAATGCACCGATTGAGCGGAACCACTCAAGAACTTTCTGCAAGGATTTCGAAATTTCTGCCGAAAACTCTCTGCCTTCTTATTTCTGCTATCGGAATTTTTTTTTTTTTTACATTCTTCAAAACCCGATATGCACTAAATAGAGAAAAGCAACTACAAACGATATGGCTACTGAAAGGGGTCATTAGCTCAAAAATATCACAACAATGAAAATTGTTGTGATATTTTTATTTACAATGCGATGTTTCTCAAAAATTCTAAACTAATATTATGAAAAGTATTGCAAAAAAATAAATAAATAAATAAATAAATAAATAAATAAAACTCTTATTTATAAGAATGAAGAAAAAAGACAAGAACTATGGAGAAATTAAGAGCGAATGAAGGGAAAACGAACTAACCTTCTTAAGAACAACATCAAGCGAAAGGCCATCCATATATTCCATACAAATTGATATATCATTATTGTCAGTGAATGCTCCATAGAAACCAACTATATATGGACTATTACATTTGTTCAACACATCCAACTCCTATAAAGAGAAAACTATAGGAAATTAATTTCACTGTCTTGAAAATTTGCTCCTTCAATTTTTAATAATATAGGTCCGAAATAGCTATTTATTATATAATCAATTAAAAATAGATTAGCCTAGGTTTAAATTAAAATAGAATCACCTTGATTAGTTGAATTTTTGGGAATATTTAAGTGAATATTTTTGATCATTGACGATAAGATATAGTAAGCATTCTTTGGTTTACAGTTGAAAACAATTATGTGGAAAAATGGCCATTTTACTTAGCACGCAATTCGTCTCTCTCTCTCTCTCTCTCTCTCTCAGTGAACAATCAGTCCTCTTCCTCATCAATCACTGAGTCAGCGTGGGCAAGTGGGAAACGCTCAGTTCACTTCTTTTCGGAATGCAATATATAAAAACTTTCCGGCTTGTGCTATTCATCATTTCTATTGCCCGCTATTATTTTCCCAGCAATTAAGCAGGAAAAATAGAGAAATCAATAGAATCAGCAAAAAAAAAAACAAACATGCGAGATGATTGAGGCGATACTTGTGTGATGCTATGTCCCATCAACAAATTAATGCGCAAATCTTAACGCAAAGAAATAACGCAAAAGCGTCTAATTAAGTCAAAAATAGGATCGACATAATTCAGTTATAGGGAAATCGCCTTAGAATTAATGAATCGCACTGAAACTTCTTTATTAAGACAAACTATACCATGTTTTATTTTATTACAAGGTTTGCATCTTGTTAGGTGAGGCTGAAATTACTGCAGAACAAAATCACCGACATCACGCAAAAACATGCTCTTGCCCATTATGCGAATCCATCTCAACGAAAAATGAAATAAGGAATACTCAAACGAACGAGGAGATTTTGAAAATGAACAAACCTTAAGAATCTGTGAACGCACGGATGGTTTCACCTCGAGGTGCACCAATTTTCTTGCCATTATCACCCTGCTAGGCTTATGCATCACCTTGTGCACGACGCCGCCATTACCATGACCCAATTCGCACATCTTCTCTAGCATTTCCTCGTTCAACTCACTCAACGGTACCTGCAGACAGTCGGCTGTCAAATACATTTAATGCACATGCCATACTTCCTTTCTATTCAATATGTACCTACTTCTTTTGAATTTTCGTATACTTCGGCTTGTAAACATTACTAAGCATTAATTTTTGTTTGTTTTTTGATTTTAGGCATAAATGACATCGTTAAAACCTATGCAAGCACGTTTAAAAACTTAGCGAATAAGCCCAATGTTTCATCACAGATTCCCAATGCTTTATACAGCTTTGATAATATATAACAAAATGAAATATTTCAAATAAACCACGCTAATATATGCAAAGGCACTAAACTTCGTGGAAAGACATAGTAATTAAGATATAACGAACCAATTTCTTCTCTTTGATCCATTCCTGCATACGTTGTTTTTGTGGCTCAGTGAGGGCCATCTGCTTGAGTTGTTCATCAAGCGAGAATGTTTTTGTCTCCTCGATTGTCTCATTTTTGTCAGCATCGTTCTCTTTTACCGTTGCCGGAAGGCTTAGATTCAACGGATTTTTTCGACGACTTCCAACATTCGACATCCTGAACAACAAAACTCGATCAATACATCACTTCTAATATGGTCAAAATACAGTCAAAAATCTAATATGGCCAAAAAAATATTAGTGTTTTACATGAAATTCGTTTATTCCTCAATGAGTCACTTGCCCTAAGAAACGAACAGTTCAATTTACTGCCTTCTCGAAACTCAAACCACTTTTCCATACCTCTTTAACCTGTAATCTGAAAAATTACGAAAGATGAGATTCATAAAATTCTTAGCATCAACAGCCAAGCAGTTACAAAGGCATTTGTGATTCGCGCACCTGTTGGTTCTCAACTCAAAATGCACCTACTAAAAGTTATTTCAATAAACTTTTTGCTTGAAATAGTATAGTATGCGCATAATGTGAAACGCACACGCCATGATGAAGGCAAAAGACAACAATGAAAACAGCGGCATAAGCGGCAAGGTGAAAGACGAGAGAGTGAAACGGAGAACCGGAAATGACAAGTTGCGAAAAACGACGACAGACTAGAGCATGAGTGCGGCAGGTAGAGAAAGACAAGGAAACAGTGCAAGTAGCTAAACCTCTTGGCTTTGATTCATTGAATTTTCGACATACCTGTAGCAGGTTTTTAAATCATCACTAGCCTGGGTTATGAAGTATGCAGAAAACGACCTGACCAAACTCTGATTACGTTTCTGTAAGCGAAATTCGATGACAAAAAGGAGGCAGGGTAGTGAGAACGAAAGGTCGTGAGCAGCAGAGAAATACAGATGTGACACCTTTTATGCAAATCAAATAATCATAGAACAGCACCAAGGCGGATACCTGTTTCTTTAACGTTAACGTCATTTCCGTTGGCAACGCTTATAAATTTATGGCGTATATCGACTTTTTTCTTTACGCAATTATATTCTATCGCAACATACGACGGATTCTGGCTAGAGGCACAAAGGAGTTATTATACGATAAGACCCCAAAGTTGGCCGATTATCGCAGTCATGCTTCACTTTCAATTATAAATAGTCTGTGCTGGATGGTAAGACTAAACCAGTCAACCTCACTGTGATCCACAAAGAAAGTACTACACCTGTAATAGGCGCAAATGTCATCAAGCGCAATTGTCACAGCACAACCTTAAACAACCTTCATGTCCAATGTAGAGGTGATTCAATGACGCAAACTTTAAATAACATTGATAACACAACAAATTGATCGAATTTTATTGCGAACAATTGAAAGACACAATTGTGCTGCAATGTTCGACTCTTTTAAATCTGCTCAGGATTCACTAAATAAACAGGGAAATAATTCGTTCTATTAAACGTGTGAGGCACATATCCTGTAAAATTCGTCAAGCCAATTTCTAGTAATTTATCCTTTTAGAACATTGTTGCCCGGTCGGCCGATGTTCTTATCACCCATTATGGAGTTTCTCATCACCGACCACCACCGTTCGAATCAACCGATAGTAGGGAAAGAATCGGTAAAATTGTTTTGAGCGGTCGAATTTTACAGAATTCGAGTATTGTTGGCAATCATTCAGAATGTACGCTACAGTAGCTGAAACGCATGTTATCATTGCCACAAATCGCGTCCTGGCATCACGCCATAAAACAGCGACAAATAGAGCTTGGTCGGCATGATTTGTTGGTGGTGGACGTTGGTCAGCGTTGCGGTCATTGATAACGTTGAGTGCCGTTTGTCAACGCTTCATTGTTTTGCATTTGTGTGATTTACATTTGCATATCAAGTTTGTGTTGATCTTAAATGCGTGTTTGCGTTCGATTCGTTTTGGTTCGTTATACGAAAACTTGTATGCCCTCATTATACGATCGGAGTGTTACCTTTAATTATACGTAAAAATACTCGTTTATTTCAGGGATGAATTAGTAATAACTGCTAAGCATCTCGTCGGAATGCCACTAATCGTATTATTGCTTATGGTTACTAGCAGTCTGCTTTCCGTACATTCGAACGTCGCCATCGTTAGTGAAGGCTACCAGGTAAGCTCTAAAACTTAATGCGTTTTCTTATTTCTATTTTCAACTGGTATATTAAATATCTCAGATTAAATAAGCTGTACTGTCGCAGCCGATTGATCCACATTCGTAGCTCTGCTCACAATATGATGCAAAACAATAGACAACAACAAATTCAAGCTGCTAAATGTAATATTGCAAGTGCTACAGGACTAAAGATGATAGATAAACCTGCTGAAAATTAAATAGTTTATTTGACACGTGTGAGTGATCATGCAACAGATATTACCTAACGGTAGATATTAGAGGAGGGTGATGTTAAAAGAAACATCTTGTTTTGTACTTTATTCGCGTATCGTTGTCTATTCAATCAAATCTAGCTCCCACTCTTTGAATAGAAATGCCGATAATATGACATCTTATCATATCTATCAACGAAACGCAGCAACCTAAACGTATCTTTGGCTATCTAAAGGTGTATATTAAGCATTTAATGGTGAAACATTACTTGGTGATAGCAACCACACACGATCGCATTTTGTTGACTCTGGTTTGGTGTACCATTTTTTTCGAAGTTATAATGGGGCTATTTGAATTAGAAATTTTTTTATCTCTGAGATTAGATGAGTTAATCAAGAAAAAAATTAGAGTTTTAATTTTTTCAAATCTCTGAAAATTGTACAAAAAATTCAAACAAACAATCACTTTCACTTAGCATAGGATCGTTTCGTTTATTCGGTTTCCTTTCAAGAGGCTGTAGATATGATTGCGTATGCGAGCGAAACTATCTAAGCGAAACATCTTGATTGCATTCAATTGTTGTATTTAATAAACTTGGAGAACTCAATAGATGAAATTCTTCGAATCGTTTGCTTTATGCTTCTATCGAAATTATCCCATTCATCCGATCTGAATTTGTCATCTTTTCCCATTTTTTTTCATTAAATTCACAACACTGTAAAATCCAATGGGTATCATTCACCTTATAGAATATAGTCCTCTCTTCCGTTTCTTTAAACATTCCACTAAATGTGGCTCATATTTAACGATTCAGAATGCCGCCGCGAATGAGAAATGTGTACCTATTACGATGCAAATGTGCAAAGATATACCCTACAACATGACTCTCTATCCGAATATTCTCGGTCATACCAAAGAAGAGGACGCCTCGCTTGAGGTTCATCAGTTTTTGCCACTAGTCAAGGTAGGCTCATTATCAACCTTCTAAAATGCTTTTTCCTTGACCGGATTTTCAATTTATTCACGGATCGTATTTTTATTTTGAAGGTCATATTGATTAATAATGCTTTAGTAATTTTTCAGGTGTTGATTCTCTACCGTATTGTTTTGAAGTTATTTGCGGATTCATATTCCAGAAAACCTAAACATGAAACGGGAATAGCATTCTGGATATCTTTGCCGAAAGCGAAGTGTTTTATTTTTTTGGTATAATATGCGTTGAAATGAAATGTATCTACTGACAACTGTCTTTGTTTTAAATCAACTTAAGCGTCTCTTTTGCTTTCTAGGTGAAGTGCAGCGAAGATCTGAAGTTCTTTCTTTGTACGATCTATGCGCCGGTATGTACAGTGCTGGGCAGACCGATCCCACCATGTCGGCATCTCTGCTTATCGGCCAAACTCGGTTGTGAAAATCTTATGAACAAATTCGGCTTCAAATGGCCACCGCCACTAGCTTGCGAGCTTTTCCCAACAGATGGGATGTGCGTTGGTGAAAACCGTACCGATACTAGCACCGAGGCGCCGCATGCCCATCCACGTGCCACCATGTTCACTCAAATGGAATGCCCACACACCATGCAGGTAAAACATTTCACACTCAAGCCGTGAAAGTGCACAGCAACGTAAAACTATCTAACAGACGTTCACGAGTAGCGAATCGATTTCTTTCTGAGGGGCTCGCTGGTAACACGAACTTTTGTCTGCATTGCAGGCTTCTATTTGATGAGGAACTCGTGAAGCAGAAGGGCACTGACGTTCTTTTTTCCTTATAAACGATTAGGTTTTTAAACTTCACTGATTAACCCGATAGAAGTGCTGGGAATAATTCCTCGCCGATCTCCCCGCCGTATCAAATTTTTTTCCAGAAGTTTAGTTATATGGAGAGAGTGGCCGTGGTTCAACTGTTTCTTTCGAAGTTTTGAGCATGCAATGATGCAGGACGTAGCACGTTTATGGTCGAATATGTTATGTGGCATTTACCTATCAGCAAATATGTCGCTGAAATTGTCATCTTATCAGTTCAGTATGAGTTTATGATGCGATTTTGTTTGGTTGTCAGGTGCTGAGCAAGTCGAAATACTCGTTGCGAGTGGCAAATACGACGTTGGAACAGTGCTCACTGCCCTGTTCGGCAGATAATCTCGTGCCGATGTTCTTCGACTCGAGGATAAGACGATATCTCCGTTTTTGGACAGGTACCCTTTCAACGTGAAAACGTTTTATTCTCTTTTATTTGCATCCCTTAATGAAATAGTTGATTATGCGGGATGCATTCTTATGTTTTTATCAATTATTGGGAGGGAGGTATGTTTGAGTCTTTGGAAGAAATGTTTGAGCTTTAGGAAGTTGGTAGTGGTTGATTCGTTGTGAAATAAAAAGTGGAATGGCCCTTAATTTTTCTTATGAACGATGCAATGAAAGCAGTTAAACCTATAAGAGTGAAGTGTCCCTTTTATTACAGGCGCGTGGGCAGTTGCGTGCTGCGCGAGTTCGCTATTCACGGTGTTAACGTTTCTGATCGATATGGGTCGCTTCGCATATCCAGTGCGTCCCATATTCTACCTAGCAATTTGCTACCTGTTCATTTCATTCGTTTACATGCTCGGCTTGGTCGCCGAGGATAAGATCTCGTGTGCTGCCCTATCAGCAAGCAATACACCGCTTGTCTCACAGGGCATGCACAGTTTCCCATGCACGGTTGTTGCGGTTATACACTACTACTTCAGGTGTGCTATATCGTATACTTTTATTTCGAGACCACAGTATCACTGCCGTATGTATATAACGATGCCAAAAACTATGCACATAACCTCGATTGTTAGTATGATTGAACTTTCAGTCATTTTCCAGTTACCTTCACCAACACATTATTAAAGAGGTCAGGAATGGAGAGAAATTTGCTAATTTATGCTCCGAAGTGGTCATGCATACGTTTTCCGGAGATTATGCATATGTTATCAAGAGATCAGGCTTTGAAAAAATACACTTATGCTTGTATTATATGTGAGGGAAAATTAGGTGGTCATTGCTAAACTGCTTTTGCTTATCTGAATGTATGAGTTGTCAGTTGAAATTTGTAACTGGAAATGCCTTACATGTCAGTAGAAATAACTTGAAACTTGCCAAGCGTTAAAGTTTATTTCCATTAAGGGCATTATGAAATGAGTTTTCACATAGCTGTAATATTTTCTGTTGCAGTGTAGCGAGCAGCGTTTGGTGGGTAGTGCTTTGTGTAGCGTGGTTCCTGGCTGCTAACCTGAAATGGGCGCAAGAGTCAATAGAAGGACTCTCGTCATATTTTCATATGCTCGCTTGGGGTATTCCGGCATTTCTGACGATTGCTGTTCTCGTTACGAATAGCATCGATGGGGATCTCTTTACGGGAATCTGCTCGGTGGGCAACTTGAAGCCATCTGCTCTTTTCAACTTCGTTTTCATACCAATCTTCACATGCATCGGTTCGTTTGTTGTACTTCAATATTATGAGTGGAAAATCCCGCTGTATTTCTATGCTTAGATTTGACTAGTTGTCTTATGTATTTGTACAGATATTAATTAGTACACTACCTGTTGATTTTATGTGTATTGTTGTTAACTTGTAATGTTTGCCCTCCGTGCCTGCAGGCTAATTCGCGTCAACAAATGAAGAAATCGATTCTCGATGCCGCAGTGAAATTATATCTTTAATCATTTTTTCTTTTAATTTCTATTTTTGTTTTTATTTATGTTTCTTTAAAGATTGCGGTTGATTTTAGAAAATTTGTCACTTGTTTATGCAGGTAGTTTGTAAAAGTGATAAGCGTTGATTTCCACTTAAGCAGTTTATGAAAATAATTTTTGGTTTGAAGCGATTGCTAAAATATTGCGTTAAATGGGTGGATTTGATCTTTCAAGATAATTAAGCGGAGCTGTTAAATGTGCTACATTATATCATTTGTATAATTTACATCCGGTGAGGAAGTTATGTAATCGATTCTCTTGAAACGAAAAATTTTCAGACGCAAATAGAAATAAGCTTTTACTAAAATGTTTTGCTTCGGGAAGAAGGTAACGCTTGGAGATATTACCTTTTAAAGTTTTGTAAGCGTTTAGTTTAATGAAAGATTACAATTTAAATATAACTGAAAATGGCGCTTGAAAAAAGAAATTGGTGAAAGGTTTTTCATTCAATGAGAGGAAGCTAACTGACATCTCCAATTGTTAAAAGCTTTCTGACCGTTCCACTTTGAACACGTCAAAATAAAACGATGGGAAGTTTCTTTTTTTTTCGTCATCCAGGTACGAGGGTGCAATGGGCATTTATTGGTCAGTTACCTGGGTTAATCGACAGGTTACCGATGAACCGTTTCGAAATGGCATCTCACAGTTTACTTCTATGAGCGTTTTAGTGTACCCAAATCGCGGATTGCTGTCTCCAGACCCTATGCGGATCAGCACCATTATATAAGTAGAAAGCATCAGTAGTGATTCCCAAAGTTTTAGTCAATTTCAATACTACAGTAGATGGTAATGGCCTATAAGATTTTGTTGTTAATTTCAGCATTGGGTCTATTGTTGCTTGGTTGTGGGATCGTCTCAATGTTGCGCATTCGACGCTACATAAAATTTAAGCACAGTGATATCGATCAGAATATACGAAAGCTCGAGAAGCTCATGCTACGTATTTGTGCTTTCGCATTCATGTATACATTGCCAACGATGGTAAGCGCGGCATGCCTCGCATATGAGGCATTCATGATGGAAAGTTGGATGTCGAATTGGCTTGCGATGCGTTGTGCACGTAAGGATCGTGCTATGTTTGGATTCTCGTTACCACGTCAAACATGTGTCGTTCATGAGAATGTACGGCCACCCGATTTACTGATTTACTTTTTCAAATATCTTATGCAATTGGTGGTCGGTATAACGTGCGCCGTTTGGGTATGTAGCAGTAAGACATTGAATAGCTATTCACAAGCATATGCGCGTATTGTCCATGGGCGTTCACAAGTACCCACTCGAGTACATTAGCTGCTGCATTTTATGCTTATAAGTTCAGCTTTTTATATGTTTACCCCATGTTGAATTGATCCGTGTCCTCTAGTTTGACTTCATTCGACTATAGAGTATTTTTCTTGAGAGGCTCGCTTGTTTTTTATGAATGAAGAAAGCGCTCCACCCTCACACCGTTGAAATAGTAGGATGGTATTGATGATAGAACTCAAATGGGACCGATTCGAATAATTTTTTTAAACAAAAGAGTTGTTAATAGTCGAATAAGAAGGGGAGGGAGAGGGAGAGGGGGAAGTAATTTGTTTGTTTGTTGGAGATCAATATTTATTTATTAAATTGGTTGGCAAATTGCTAACGTTGAAACGGAAAGGTTTTCAACGTATCGTAGGTTAAAGCGCGAGGTTGATCCTATCCGAACCCATTTGAAGGTTCTACTAAAGCGCTTTATTTTTTCTTTCTTTTTTTCACTGAAACGAACATGACGTCATTCGACATGACTTATTCTGAATTTTTTTTTCCTAATTTTTGCTTATCATTCTCTCTTCTTAACAAAAGCGGTGCTTCCTTAATTATGGTGCTTATCACCGCAGCACAAAAATCGTTTCATAAAGTATTATTACATTTCGTAATGTGCTAGAAGCACATAATGAGAACATGGTATCTTTATTTGCTAAGAAATTATTTACTTACATTTTTTGCATATTCTTTCGATGTTTGTTGTTTTGTTTGTTTGTTTGTTTTTTTCCTTAAAAGACATCTTTGTTGGCATTTTAATTGATTTTTAATTCCTCTTTAAAGCGATATAATTCGCGTATAATTTTCACCTTCCTCTAGGATTATCTGCGCTTCATTAATGAACGTCAAAATTGAGTGTATACTCTTCCTGTATTTGATACTGATATATACATATATCTATTATTTTCTCCTCTTCAATTTTTTCTTTACCATTTCCGCAACGATTTATATGCAAATAACATACTTGTTTTGCATTAATGAGCTGCAATTTTTTTTAAAACCTGTTTAAATGTGCTGTATAATTTAATACGAAGTAATGCAGTAATACTAAACTGTATTTTGCACTTTTAATATCGTCTGATATGCAGCATTAAGCATCTAATAGATGCGATATGCATCTCCTCTATATGTTTACAAATATTTACAAAGTGAAGGCGTCTCTTGTTCATAAATCATAAACATTTTAGATTCGATTTAAATGTTTATAATTATTCTTGAAACTTATTTCGTTACTGTTCTCATAGTTATTCGTTGAGCCAGTCTAAAATAATGTCATCTTTTTATTAAGAAATTAAAATAACTGAATATATCTAAGTCGACGATCGACGTCCTTCGCATTCGATATCTACTTTATATAATTCGTGGTGAATATTTTTCATGCAAATTGTTTCACAGTATTATTATCGTTTTTGCTCTTGTTTTAATTGCTAGAAATATCGCAGCAATGAGGCTAATTTCTTTTATTGAATTTCCACCATGAAACAAATTCAATTGTGAATATTTGAGTTAATATCTGATACTTTTGAATTATATCACCAAGAAGAGCATTTTCCCATTAATGCATTACTCATTCATCCGTTTGTTTCATAGTCGTATTTTCACAACAAATCTCACATTATTCACTCATATTGATGAGAGCGCTTCTTTGCTTTTAGTTCTTTTTCCTATGTCTATGCTAATAGGAAGTAGTAATGTTTCGTAAGATGTGAAAGAGGGCGGGCTTGAGGTTGGACGGCCAATGTTGCTTGCTTTGCAACTTCAAGTGGAGGCTCCGCTGTGGAGAAGTGAGCCGATAACATGCGGCTTCCGGCGATGTGTTTGTGCTTTTGTAAGTTTTTTCTTTCTTTTTTTTTTTTTTTTTTTTTTTTTGCATTCTGGGGTTCATTGTCGAAGGTGTTCGTGATATTCGCGTTTTCTAAGACGCATCTTTGCTAGTTTCTCTATGCTTTCATTGAACGTTTCTAATTCCGCTACATAAACACATTTGTACTTATTTTTAATAATTCCACTAATTTTTGCGGCATTTATGCCCCATGAGGTGTTTTTTAATTGTTTATTATCGATGGTATGCTTCCTTAGATAGATTTGCTTGTTTATAACTGCGTTTTAAAGGTTACATACACGCGTTCTTGGAACGAATATTTGTTGTATGATGTGCAACGAATGATGTTTTCTCTTTTGCAATACATCACAACGGCTCTTCGCTTTAGTTTTCACCAATGTCATATGGATTACTTATGGGGATTGATGCATCCGATTGTTTTCGTGGATATGAATTGAAATAGGATCAAGTATCATTGGGGGCATATGAAGTATTGAGCATATAACATGGAAGAACCTCATAATTATGTAATTTAGGTATATGTTATGGTGATGGAGAAGAGAGGGGGGGAGGGGGAGGGAGGGATGGTTTGAAATGGGCGTTTTGCCGTTGAGTGCTATTGTTTGCGTTTTTTTTTTTTTTTGTATTAGTTTGTTTGCTTGCCTCTAAATGGGTGCTATATGCAAATTGCAACGTGCTCTCCAGCTCGATTCAAGGTATTCGTCGTGCGTTTATGCAGGGTGTGTCCTTTTGTCTCTTATGCGTTGTACAGTACAGCTATTTGAATAAATCTTGCTGCATTTAAATTTTACACATCTCAACATTACGCAAAAGTATCGCTATTTCAGAAAAAAAAAAAAAAAATTTCGTCTAGCAAAGAAATGAAACGCTTAGAAATCAACGAAATTGCTTGAACGTATGTGGAACGAATGAGGCTCTAAGTTTTGATCACTATTGTTTCAAGTTTAAGCATGTAATTTTTTGATTTTTCTCAACGGCAACCCCAATAGAATATCGCTGCCTAATAGCGGAACACCAAGACATGCGTATGGTATTCAGTTGGATTGTTTGTTTTTTTTTTGTTTTTTTTTCACTGAAATGACGGCACGGAAGAGAAGTGCCGAATATTATAATTCATCTATTGTTGTCGTAATTGACGGTATTGCTTCTCTGATGGCGAATGCTGTGTGAATTGGGATAAACAAAATTGCGCAGCACTTTTATTCTATGCTATTGGCATATGCAGTATTTATAATCAAAAAGCAACGAACATCTTCCAAACGGAAATGAAGCGTTTTTTTTTTTTTTTTGCACACATACACATTGAATCATATTTTAACAAAAAAAGTAAACATTTGGAAGGGAACGTTTAGTTCACATATTTGTTCACTTAAACGAAATGATATTTATGTACCAAGAAAATGGCTTCTCAAAGAAGGCTCGTCGTTGGGTATAATACCTCAGCACAATTATGTGACAAAATTGATGTTCGGTTAACGAGAATGACTAACGATTGCTGAATTTGTGAAGTTTTTAGATAGTACCATTTTATTGTTCACACTTTGAAAGCCGAATAAAAAGATTGCTAATGAAGTTGGGAAGTATAGACTTCTGCGGATGGAAATATAAAAGAAAAATGAAATGGGCACAATAATTTCTAGCCCAAAAAAGCGTTTGATGCGCAAAGTTTTGAATATTAATGATAGTGTTGATGAATTGGATGGCAAGCACAAAATGGCGTAATGTGCATATCAATATTTCGATGGCGTTTAACGAAGCGATTTCCTCCAAAGAATACGATCGTTGAGGAAGAATTTCGGTATGACGAAATGATATCCGGGATACACTAGCCGAAGAGATTCTTTGTTGTGCCTCTAGTAGTAGAAGTCGTGGAAGTCTTTGAGAATGCTCTTCGATAAGCAACATGCGAAGCAAATACCCACCACTTGAACAGCTCCGATTAGCGCACTGATTCCACCGACGAGAGCCGCATTCACGATGAGCCAATGCTCGAGTCGAGCCATACAACCTGAACTCCATCCATTTTTCTTCTAATTGTCTTGTTCTTTTCGCAAAGAGAATACTAATAAATGTGGTAGAAAAAGTGAGGTTATAAAAAAAGAGTTAAGGTTTTTATGAAACACACAGGGAGCAATAGTTACTTTCTCGCCGCAAAAGAAAATTTTTGACCATAAAATTATTCAGAAGATTTCAACGTTATTTTTCGTTGGTATACCTTTACTCAACGTTTATATCCAGTTTTTGCTTAGCTGTTGTTCGTTTTCATTGAGAATTTGCCAAATTTTAAGAAATGCGGGAAAGTATCGAAGGAAAATTTCCCAAATTCTTCGGAACAACTGGTCTTAGGCAGAAGGTTTTTTTAAAAATTATATGTTCTCCCCTTTCCTTCCAGCGTTCCAGTCATCTTTCGAGCACCTCAGGATTTCTGCGATGAACCCGGTACTGTTACACTTCGATCTCATATGTCAATGATGCGATTGAGTATAAATGGATCTTCTAATCTCTAAATATCAACTAATACGTAGTGATTCTGCTGAGAGTCCTCGTTCTTATCAGAGGTATTCCTCAACAAAACGTACTGATGACCTAGATATTATGCTGGACTTTAGGTTACAATTCGCTGCTGACTATAACGAAAGAGCAATGAAGCACAATAATATGGTTAACTTTATACTTCGTGCTTATACGTCGTGCTTTTAATCTAGTTAGTGATTTTTTACTGTGTATCTATAAGACATTTGTCGTACTTATTATCGATTATGGCTGCATTATCCGTTCTAACGACTTAAATTTATGTATAAATAATTCAAATATATTGGGTAAATTCTGTCCGGAAATGATTAACTAAAAGAGTGGCTGAATTTCTGTTTACTTCCGGTAACTCCAAATTGCATGAACGATGGATGTGAATTGCAGTCGCAAGAAATAAAGCAAACTGTTGATGATATTGATAAGGCTTAGAAAACATTTAACGAACATAATGCTCGAAACTATAGAATTTACTTGATATCGCTTCTAACGATATTACAATGAGGACAAACGATTTCAATATTCGAACGTAAGATTTTAAATGTGATACGCGGATATTTCTCAAACCGGATAGTTATCTACAGTCGGCTGTCCTGATGAGTTGTAGCTGACCCTAAGATGGTTATCGCTAGTGCTGCGCGAAGGGATTTCTTCGTGAATGCGGGTGCATCCGTTTGATCGATACTCATATCGACATCACTTTTTCTATATATTTCATTTTTGTGCATCTGACTTTTTTTGGTTTTTTTCCTCGCTGGTGATGATGGATGTCTACATCGACAGCTTGAATCGAACATTTCGACGTTTCAATGCTACTGGCCACCTTAGTACCTCAGCAACACCACTTCGTTGTCAAATTACTTATGTCTGAGTAGTTCCGATCCCTACAGACGAAAGTAGAGTAGGACCATTGCTTCTACTACTTTCTGGATAGCATCGCACCTTTCCGAAATCCGAAAATCATGAAGACCGGAGAGTGTAGAGGTAAACGATTTTTTCTGGGCACGTAGTTGCTGAAGTTGCCAAAAATACCTGAAGGATGTAGGTTCTGCTCTATGCGTCCACATCCAGGACTTGGATGCATGCAGCATGAGTCGGGAGGTGTGACCCAGTCGGTGTGATTGTGCACACCACAGCATGCGAACTGCATTTGCGTCTGATCCCATGCTATTCTAACACCGGCCGATCGGTTATAACGGCCCAATCCAAGCGTCAACTGTTGCGAAAGTGATGCCTGTAATTTTTTTTTTGGCTTTCTCTCTTATTGCCGTAAAGTTCACCTCATTTAATACTTGTTGTTCTGTATCCCGACCATCTAAAATTAAAGCCTGATGAATACAAACTGCGCGCAAATCTTCAGTGATCTGTGATTTTCATTAACTCCTGTCGAGTTTGGTCCATCAAAATGGAATACGGTGACCTGCAAGGTAAGTTAAACAAGCGCACACTACCGACTTGATGGTAGCATAATAGGCGTTTGCAAAGGGAATTAGGAAAGACGCAAAAAACACATCCCAATAAATATAAATTCGAAGGCTTATAACGCTTATGACTTAATTTCAATAGTCTCCATGAGGTAAAGCTTGGCCGCTGTCAATTAAAACCATCAGGATTCATACCTGCGATGTGCAGGTATTCGCTTTTCCAAAGGTTTTCTTGTTTAAATGCTTTGTTTGTTTGCATACCTTTGATTAATTTCGAGTAAACATTTTTTTATTTATTCGTTTTCTAAATATACCGCCCACCTGCAATATCTTTTCTTTCCCTCATTCGCTCGAAAATAATAAAAAATGTTTTTTTCATTGGAAAAAGCCAACGGCTGCGAATCACAGGTGGCCATTTGGCCAAAGGACATTCTGCGTGTAATGCGCACGCGCAAGAAGGACCAAACATTCGCCCATCCCGCGCAATAGCTGACCAAAAGCCCGGGGACCAAGCGTCCTAGACCCATCATCGACGATGAAATCGATAAACAACGAAATTCGAAATTCGATTTGACGTCAGATGCCAGTTCAGTACCACCCACGAGCAATGCGAATAGGGCGCTACAAGACTGGTACTATCGCACTGAATTAACGCGGTGATTCTGAAGAAAATCCCTTATAGTGATTATTGAAGTTGCCAATGAACTAAAGTTATAAGTGAAAAAAATCTTCAAGTAATTATAACTTGCCTTTCTTATATGATTAGTGATTCAGTTTTTGCTTTAAACGTGTGCACTTATTTCGTATCAAGTAATGCAGCCGTCCAATTGCTTGTTTCTTTGAATAACCTCATAAGTTGCCAATAAGAGGTACTACAGGTGGACGAATTCATACATATGGGCAGATAACATCGACAACATAGTGCATTTTATGTTCTAACATTGTGTTCTAACATTGTGCGATTTAGAAATGTAGTCTCTAACCTTTTTATCGAAAATCAGTTTAAATGCTAATGACCTCATTCCACTAATAGCAAATGTTATACGGAGAAATTTTCAAATCAATTAAAAAAATTTATTCGAGCTTAGAGCATTTACATGGAAATTTTCACATTTGGAAATAAAATCCGCATAGTTCATGTACAAAAATTTATTGCATTGAGTATTGATGATGCATGAAATGCAGTAAAATTTTGAAATGAAGAAATGGGAATTTCGTACTGAAATGGGAAAAATTCACTCTACCTATTATTGCTATAGATCAGTGGGAATTTTTAATCGTCATATATGTTTCTTTATTTCAGTGATGCTTGCGAAGCAAAAATTTTTAATACTATAGAAATAAATGAACTTACTTGAAGGGGCTCATGAAGTGCGTATGCAGCAATAGCTGCAGCGGTCTCGACCAATAGCACGAGTGCGAGCAGTACAGCGAAACTCACTGTTAGGCAATAGTTCTCGCGGATGGCACCGCAACAACCGAGAAAGCCAAGCAGAGCGCATAAAGCGCCCGCCGTCAGTAAGAGGATTGGTGTGGCAAGCCTTTCGTCGCCTAATATATCCAATAGGCCCGTATACTTGAGCTGTAGTACCGCTCCGGCCACAACAAGTGCAAGTCCACCCACCTGTAATTTATGATTCTTTCGATTCATCTGTTCATTCTTTCGTCATTTCTGTGATTTGGTTCTCTCACACATTTATGCTGTATGGTCAAGCCATTGAAATAACAATCGCAACGCTTCATTAGAGCGTTCGTCACTAATGATATGCTTGATATGAAAGCTAGAATTTATCGCTAGGAGTACATAACGACTGCATTGGAAACGACTCCTTTTTAGTATAGAAGCGAGCAATTGCTTATGTTTTTATGCAATCTGAGTGATGATTTAAGAAAACATTCAAATTGAATATGCTCAATTAATTATCTATTAGGAGCAAAGCCGATCTTTGGGAAATGGAAGAAGTTTTCCTATTTAAACCTCTTTGAAGGATATTTTATGCTATGTCTATGATTGCAAAGGCGTTCCGCTTTCATAATTATCTAAAATTAATTTCATCACATAGTCTCCCATTATGTAGATTCTTTTTATGGTGCTAAAAGTGAGAAACGCTCAAAATATCAACTCTTACAGCTTTTATCCCCCATTGAACCGATTTCGATGAGTTTTCCTAAGAAAAAAAGAAAGCAGTTGATGAATGTGTTTATTCATTCGGATTGAATAAGTTTTTCATGAAGTTTAATCTCTAGTGCGATTATGAGTTGGAAACAGTGTGGAGACAGATGGAAAACCGTAATACAAAGATGGAGACGAATAACAGAGCTGAAAGTGTGAGCATGTGATATAACATGCCTTTATGGAAATGCTTTCCCACTTTTCTTGAATTGCGCATATCAACGATACGGAAATATGTAAAATTTCAGCCGGATCGGTCAACTCATTGCCAAAACATAAATACTCTGATCGTATGGTAATTCCCCTCTTGCAGTTCCATTATTCCGGTAGTTTTGGGGGTTCCAGCTACGGTTTTGGAGTTGAAATGTGCGTTAGCGTTCTCAGTAACGTGTTAGTTTTCTCTAGTTCCAACAATCACTCGTATTTTTGAACAATCTCTTCTTTTACACCCCTAATATAGGCCATAATTTTTCCTTTCTTGTGTTGCATTTGACGCTCCTGCAGGTCTTATTTTATGGGCTATTAAGAACATCGAAGTGGTCGTCAAAAATCTTCTCTGCTTATAAATTTTTCATAAAGAGGCTTTGTTTTATAGAATCAATACATAGAATAGGTTCATTGTCGAATAGTTCCTAACAGAATGACGCAACAGCTGAAATCGAAACAAAAATCAAAGAAATTGCAGTAAACGTTTCCTTTTGTCGAGTTGTTCATTATATTAGCAGTAAATAAAATTACAACTACTTTAAAAATAATAATTGAAGGTGATAGGAAAACTTTTTATCTTTAATCATTTCAAACTATGAAAAATTAAAATATCTATGTTGCGAAATACTTATATATGTCTAAATAAAAAAAATATTTAGCAATGTGCAAAAGCAATTAGATAAGAATTTGAAATTGCCAGCATTTTTTTCTTTTTTTGCTTATATTTTGTAGGAAAAAAAAAGCAATAGAATTTTTATCGACATAACTCATCGGAGAACTCACAAATAAAAGTAAACTTCAAAGATCATAAATATGAAAAGATACGATTCGTTTGCTAAAGATTAACATAACAAAGAATAAAAATATAGCAAATGTTACTTTACATATGAACATTTATATATTTTTATTTCCATATGATTTTATTAGCTTATCATTGCATCTATTATAAGAGTGCAATTGCTGTGAAGATGAGGCATTTCTTGTACTTCCGGTTCTAATATGGTCGAGTTTATAATGCACGCAAAATTTGTTGCGTTCTTCTGATCGCTTTCTTTTTTTCCTTTTAAAGTAATTTTCTTTCGTTACAATTACAGAAACGTTGTCATCACATATTTTCCCAACTTACAAATAAAATTATCCCTTAAGAGGGAGAGGAAACGAAGCGTTAATAAGGAGAAGGATAAAACGCGAGAGAGAGATTTTTTCGTATAGAAGGAAGACAACAAGATATATATATATATATATATATATATATATATATATATATATATATATATATATATATATATATATATATATATATATATATATATATATATATATATATATATATATATATATATATATATATATATATATATATATATATATATATATATATATATATATATATATATATATATATATATATATATATATATATATATATATATATATATATCCGATTTGAAAAGCCTCTAAATGTTGCAGCATTTGAAACGACGATAGTTTCAGTGAATGATGATCGCTCGATTGTAGAGCATAACTTGAGGAAAAACATTTTCAGCGGCCGAAGGAATGAATCAAGGTGGGAGGTTTGTAAATAATAACCATTTCGTTACCCATTTTTGCACTTTGTCACCAATATACAAGACATCTAGCTTAATGATCGTCTATTATTTGGCGGCTTAAAACGTTAGAGAGAGACTTGAAGTATTCCAAAACGAAATGTCGATTGAAATGTCCTACGAGAAAGACACCTATTGCACTGTTGACTCAAATATCTTATGTGTGATGGATTAAAATAGTGCTACAGAAGTTGGCTGATATTTTTATTTTGATACCGATTACACAATGCCACAATTGTTCATTTGCACTGAAATACTATCCACTTCTCAATTTGAACTGTTATGCGTTATTATGAAAATGTTGCATGAGGTAACTATTCATAGTAACTCAAAAATGATTACTTATGCTATGTTGATTGCATTGCTTGATAATTGTTACTGTTCATTTACCTGAAAGATGTGCATAGATAATCAGAATGAACAATTCAAAAAAGTTTTCGTTGAATGCGTTGTAGAATAAACATGTTGCTATCAAATTTTGCCTATATAAATGACAGTAATGAAAGCGATAGCCACAACAAAGGTGTGTCGTTAAATGCGGTGACACAAATTGAAAGGTATCTGTTAAGAATTAGAATGGCTTT
Source organism: Baylisascaris procyonis (assembly GCA_037389465.1). NCBI lineage: Eukaryota > Metazoa > Nematoda > Chromadorea > Rhabditida > Ascarididae > Baylisascaris > Baylisascaris procyonis. The sequence goes on along the minus strand of JAZARR010000088.1, from coordinate 2,859,477 downwards.
CACTTACCCATAAAATGAAGTTAGTAAGGAAAAGAAGATACTTGACGAGGGTGATGCCGCCCTCGACCATCGCACCAATCGATTGTGTCCGCCGGCTGGCTATACATCACACATATCTTGTCGATCCATGCTTCTCTCTCTGGCACCCGAAATCCGCATTGCCATCCCTAGACGGCACATAAATCACAATGCTTTTGCATGCTCGCATCTTTGCGCCTCACTTTATCTCAACGGCCCCTTTCCATTGGCACCTATCAAACACTGCTTGGTCTCAACCCAACACTCCATATAGCCTTATCGCAAATAGTCGACCTTGTTTTGCATTGCTACTCTGCAAAAATTACACTCAACTACACGTTAATCTCTTCAAAACTCCCTTTCACTCAGCGTTCTAGTGGGATTGCAACTCTATTCTGCGAACAGCATTCTTTAAGTGATGTTTATCTATCCTAGAAAAGCTTTCACATCGGGCGGGGTGGCATCTTCAGTGGACAGAAACACTACTGCTCGAACCCATGTCTGCGACGTTGTCTTGAGGAAGGACTGGCTTTTTCCGGTTGGGTGGGATAGCTTATCATTTGTTACATATCAACAGCGATAAGTTAAGGTATCGATTTCACGAATAGCTATTCCATCAGATAATAAAGCGTCATATTTCTTTTCATCAGATAACTTTACACACTACCTTCATTGCCCAAATCAAACTTTTGTGGAAGCTATCGAGACATTCGACTTCGCCCAACAATTTTTGAAAAGTTTAAATTGACCTGCTGTTGAAAGAAACACAACAATTGCATCATCCTTAAGAAAATGCCTAGAAACTAGAAAAGTTTTACAGTGTGGTAATCTATAGTTGTTCAGAAAAAAAAAATTAGACGAGATCCATGTAAGCGTTACATATATGCAGTAAGAATTGTCGTTCAATGAAAGCTTTCGAAGGAGAAAGCAATTTCAATAAGGGTCCTGAAGCAATTCGAACAAAGCGTTTGCTTTTTTAAGGAGTTGAAACGGAAAGAGGCGGCACTCTTTGTTGCTCATGACTTCTCCCCGCTTGACAGCCGATGGCGCATCGCTCGTCGTCCGGCTGCCTTATGTCATTAGCGCCGTCAATGCGCAAAGATGTATGCGGCGCAATTTGCGAGTTGCAGTTTGAACGTTGTGAAACGCCTTTTTTTCTTGTGTTAAGCATAACAGCAATCTTCGATGGCTATCGCCTACAGCGTTTTAGCTAGCCGCATCGTTGATGCCAGCCAGCTGTAAATCGAACAACGAGAAGCGAGCAAGACACTCGGAGAAGCTTGCAATAAGGCCGCCCGGGAGTATGCCATGTCCATAAACAAGCTTTAGCAAGCGGTTAACAGCAAAGTGCCACTGCATTTAAAGCAACCTGCCGTTCGACTGAATAGCGATCGGGCATTCACTCAAATCCAATTGTGAAGCCGAAAATTAGCCCCGTTCTAGGTTACAAATCCACCATAGCCTTCATTTCGCAAAGGTCGATTTGAATTCTAAATGAGGGGAAAGGTGAAAGTCATAAAGGAAGAAGTCCTATCTGCATGGCTGAGCGACCTCCTCTAAAAAGTTAGCGGCTGAGTTCTTTTGAAAGAAGCCGAGATATGAAACTCTCGAAAGTAACATCTCCTCGGCTGCCATTGTTCTAAGTAATGATTGTTATAATCCTCGAAAATCAATCTACTAGAATCAAAATTTGTAACACCTTCACGTATATTATTATATTGCATAAATCTTTATTTCTATTCTTTTCGTTAAAGTAAAAGTTTTTGTAATTTCTTTTTTTTATGCGTTTTTTTTCATTATTAGTAAACAAGCTAAATAAGTGGGAATTTTTTTATGACGATTAGAGAGCGTTGTATATTTTATAGATATGATAGTGAGACGATGGATGTGGTTCGTTGCTAAATTTCATTCATTGTTCTAATTTTCTTCTGCTTAAATGTTAGCAAATAGCTGCATTGATTGCCTTATTTGAGAGATGTGCTAATAATTTTTTTTATCTCAACAAGTGGATTAGATAAGTTCAACATAACGGAAAATGTCAACATTACATTCACTAACTGAGCAAAAATTAAAGCTTCAATTCAAGTTCTATACATCGCAATTTACGTATTCAGCATATATAGTGATAAAATGATGGAAATTGTGCTGCAGCATTTAAAACAATAGGTGTAATTCAACATCTAGCTGGTCGATTTTCTACACCCATGAAGTTCATAGCCACTTGAATAATTTCTCCATCTGTAGTTTGATTCCAATATAAACATGTTGAGCATTAATAAAGTTAGTCCATCATCACTTATCTCTACAGTGCTTATATAATAATGTATAATGGCTTAAGCAAACGATCACATATGTACCTCTGTTTGGCATCAATAACAGCGAATGACATTAGTTTGGAAAGAGGCAATTGCCACATTAAACGCTTTATCGAGGAAATCCGAATAAATGAATATATAAAAAAATATATTCTTATGAATTCTTATTCCATATGCTATTTTATCACACCGAATGCTGAACGTAAATGAGCAAAGCATATTAACCGAGTTAGACCTGACTACGGAATGTATTTTAATGCAACTAAAGGAACTCGAAATTTTCTGAAAATCATTAGATGAAACCTTCGCCGGTGAGAATTTATCTTTTTTGAAAGGTTTCAATAGTTTTTCTTTTATGCAGATTCAACTACAATCAAAAGACCCACTGAGTTGCTCTTTTGCAATCCCATTGAGTTCGGACAGTCACATAAATTGACGACAAATAATGAAACAGGTATTAATCGACATTTGTGTGCTCGATTAGCCGCAGTTGTGAAGATGACATCGACTTGAACACTTTCCCCATCTGTAGTTGTGTTCAACACAAACATGTTCAGCATTTTTTATGCTCGTGGAGCATAAAGGTGTGAGGTTATGCAACTATCTGAACGTATCAGAGCGACACGGCGGCGGATCTAAACACTCTACATGGTTTCGTTTCATGAAGACACGATAATCCGCACCTCCAGTCTGGAAGATTCTGACTTGCGATCTGCACACTTCTCTGTCAGATTCCACAGCGACTTCAAAAAACTGAACATGCGGAGGTTAGACCTGCAGCACGAATAATGCTCCCGACCAACGGTTTGTTTTTATTAGAATACCACATTCGCCGCTTCCACAATCGAATGCTTTCAGTATGAACCTTGGTGGCGACTACTTCCGAAAGCGAGACAGTACGAGTACCACCTGTCGATCTCACAAATATGATCATTAATCTGGTTCAAGGATTGCGGATTGAGGAATCATTTTATGATTCGGTCGTTCAATCTCATGCAAGTGGTGCTTTTCATGCCCTGAAAGAAAGAGAGCCACTGAGCAGAGCAACCATGATCTGACGTAAATCGACAAATACCGTCAAGCCAACACTTCCCGATAGCTGGAAAACTTGAAATGACGCGAGCCCGGTATCTAAAAAAACGCACATCGCCGCTCGTGACGGCATCGAACGTAGTAACCGTTTGAACTAATTTATGTGAAATTTCAAGGTCGAAAGTGCAAAGCATACATAGATTGTGCGGGTTGAATAAAAGCGGGGAACCCCTTCGCTATTTAGTTCGTAAAAATTCTTGCGAGGATTGGACGAAGATCGCAACGCCCTAGCTTTTATACAACAATAATGAAATTCTTTGCAGTTCACATGAGCCAAGATGGAGAGGAAAATTTTCGACTCCGAATGCAACTGAAGAAGCTGAAAGCATCCCAAACTTTGCTCCCACAATCAAACTTTATTGTTCGTAAATTAGGTTTGACGTTTTATATCTCACTCGACTCTAAATATAAGTTGTTTTCCAATAACATTTACTTTCTTATACAGAAACCCAAAATGCCTAAAAAGTCAATTCATGCATCCATTATGTCGGGAAGATATATCTGCAGGCCCCGCACTAGTGTGCTCCACGTCGAGGAACACGTAGTCAAGGACAAGCACAGAACGCAACGCAACGCAACAAAAAAAAAAAAAAAAAAAAAAAAAAATTCACACACAAGCAGAACCCCCATATAAAAATTTATTTTAGGTATGATGAACTGTTTCCCAGCATCGTTCAAGGCACAGGCATACCTATTACCATAACGAAGCAAAGTTATGAAATATGGATCGCTTTTAGTGGTACGTTCACCGCCAATGCAGCCGTCTTCCGGCGTGTCTCCTCAAATGCGCGCTTGTTAGCCTTCTTCTCAGCTCGGCGCTCCGCTCGAGCCTCCTTTATTGCCTTCTTGCGTTGCTTCTTCTCTTCGGTAGTCTCGTCGCGTCGTCGTCGAGTGGAACTACAAACACTGTTCACGACGCCGACCGATCCACAATCCATTGCCTCAGCTGCCTGTGATACAGTCAAAAATTATTGTCATTTAATATACCAGTATGAATTTCCTGCAAATAACTGCGAAGAATGGACGCAGTGCTAACGACTTTTCACTCGCGGCAACATAGTTTAACGGGATAAGAGTCATACCTAACAAGTATGCGCGAATTTTTCAAACTTTATTTTAGTGAGATTAAAGTGTGGAAGAAGTGAACCAATCCTTCGAAACTGGATAAAAGTTGTAAGCCATGGTAATACTAATTGACAAGTAAACATTCGAGACGCCATGCTTGCAACAGATGGCAACTAATACCTTTAAAAGGAATCCAAAAAAAAAAGCCATTCTTTTATAGAAAAAAATGTAATGATTTGTCACCTTTGCATAATATCAAAAGGTAATACAGTCAGCACAACCGAAAATCCGAGATGCAACGACTGACGATTAAAATATGTTTACTAAGAATAAACAGCTCAAGAAACTGTACTCGGTAACATCAATGAGCGCTAACGCTTTATAAAGCAAAGATTTATAACGTTCTAATGAATTTACCTTTTACTAGGGTGCTCTTTTGAAAATTTCAACAAATAGTGGAAACAGTAAGGCGATGTAAGTGAGAATTCAGACTAAGCATAAAGGATGGCAACTACGTTCAACGTATATGCCATTTGGAATTTGAAAAAAGAACAAAGATGACATCATTTGTAACATGAGCCATAGATCGCAAATGTTGCGATATTCCTTTCCCTATCTTCTATGCGAACCCGCTTAACTACCAACTACTTCGCTCAATAACCATGACATTTGTTACTGCAACCGCAATTCAACATTGAGTGCGCAAAGTGGGAAAGAAGAAATGAAGTTCCACCTGCTGTGGCTTACTATTGGCGCCCTCAGCTCGGTTAAATAGTCTTTGTCGTCCAGATTCTTTAATAACTGTTGGATGGTTGTATATATTGGAATAAGCTGAAAGCACCGACTCGCAATCCCATTTCGGCTTCTTTGCGTTCGGGCATTCCACCGAGATGCGATCCAAGCTTGCACATTCTTCATCAGGACCGTCTGTAAACGCATAACGCCGCGCCACTTCATCGTTCTCCTAAACGCAAATTTCTATGCTCAATTTGACAAGAAACACGGGAATCGAGCTACGCAGACAGCTTGTGTTGCACGGTAGTGGGTGGGGAAAGAAAGGGAGAAAGCAGCACCACGGATCCCTTTCGTAGAAGCAGTCCTTTCAAATCACAGAGTCAATATCACTTTCCAACATCAAGAGCACATTCTTCTTAACTTACACCATACCGCTCACATAAAATAATACTACCTACATCTCAATCTGATCTCAATGGTGCCGGAAGTTCGATTAAAAACACCGCAATAAATATGGGACGGGGCGAAAAAAAGATATATTGTAGATCAGCGATCTCAAAATTCCTAAATAATGTTAAACTGGTCCTCGACCAATTTAATCAAGAAGCCTTATTCGGCTCAGCTCAACATATCCATCTACATCTCACGTTCGAGAATCTCCCAAGTGTTTGTCAGATGGGTTGAAAATATACGCAAATCCACATCGTTTGCAAGTGTCGATTAGTGGCACGCCAATGACTCCTATGTAATCAGTGATCACCGAAATTTTTTCTGCTTTGTAGAAATAACTGATTTCTAAAAAAGATTTCTTCATGTGCACCCCAATGCCAATCAATCCATTGAAAAAACAACGAACAAATGCAAAACCCACCAAGACAAGATCTGTGCCATTATTTCTGCATTCGTCCACAAGCTCTTTCATACGATAGGAATCCGGCTCGAGCAAGTTTTCTTCTATTTCCTCCTAAAGAGTGCATTCATGTAAACAAGTTTTGATGATCGAGAAGCAGAGAAAATAAAACGGCAAAAAATATCCGCTCAACGCAACTCATCTTTTGAACAAACCTATAGAAAACTATTCATCTCATGACTTTGGTTTTCTCACTTAGAAGATTAATCTCACTGAGCGATAATATACTGCAAAAATTTGATCAAAAAAAAAAAAAAAAATTGTTCGATGCGATGCTCGGCATGACTTTCAAAGGGTCTTTTCAATCTTTAAATTTCACTCCTTCTTTATTTGCTGCATTTTCGAGAATATCTTTTTAAATTTCACTTAATAAGTTGTCTTAAAAACATTGACCTTTGACCTTGAATTTCAATTCTTATATGACGAAATTCTAAGTCATTTTTGGAATAAATCACAGCTGAAGCAAAAAAAAAAAAAAATCGACTTACTCAGCTCTTTTCAAGTGATCTTTGACCTGTTCACAACTAAAAAATATTCCACAATAGAATCTCACTTAGTTAGTCAAAATATACAAGTCCATCCAGTAAAAACAATCTCACATTAGACAATAACTGTAATCAAAGAGAGAAACTGGCGCATTACAAAAAAAAATTGTTGTATGTTTAAAAAAACACCCGAAAACTTCAATTCATATGAAATGAAAAAAAGAAAGAACGATTTAATTCTAAAGATACGTCGTCTTCGCTGAATTCACCCTCATCGCAAAGATGGTCGAATTGCTCGTCGATTATTCTTGACGATGTCTTGTTACAAGCCATTATCTCATCCTCATCGCTATCACCTAGAAAATTAACCGCTAAATAGAATATTGATATATATGAGCGTTGTGCATAAAACAAAGATTCATGCAGAGAACTTTTATTCAAAGCTTAATATTGGCATTTTAATGTTGCTCTCCTTTTAGGAGGCAATGAGTTTTGCGATATCGGCCTTTGAAGCAAAATTATATTCCAATCAATGCACAGAGATGCATGCACAACTTAATTAATCAAACATAATTAACTAAGAAAAATCAACAAGCAAGATTATTTGTTGCATGAGAAGATAAAAATTGAGCAGCAACATATTTTAAGCCATTTAAGAAAAGAAGACCTTACTTTCAAAACGGTTCCGACATATGTTTATTTTTGAAGAAAATAAATAGCTAAATCGGAAGTGGTGCCAATGGTTTTAAGAAGACTCACAGCGATAAACGAAATAACTGGTAACATGTTTACCTTGGGAATCAGAATAGGAGTACTCATCGTCTCCATCTGGCTCCGAGTTACTATTATCATTTTCTTTCGATCGGCACAAAGTCCTCACTGGCTCCGGAGGATGGCTTGAAGGTAGTTCACCTCCGTTAGCTTTCAAAACAAAATCATCCTCAAGCTCATCTGCGTAGTCGAGATCACCTTCAAGTGCAGCGACGATCTCCTCATCCAATTCTAGCGTGCCCCCTTCAACAACACCATTTAAATGAACATCCTGTTAAAATTTTCTATAATAATGATAAGAGGTTGTGCCAACTAAACAATAAATCCAGTCGGTATAACCATTCTTTTTCTTGAACGCAAGAAAAGCAGAAATAGAACATCTCAAAAAGGATGGTGAATAAAAGTAGGCCATTAACTCTTAACTTCTGTTGTACTCGACGAAACAACATAACAACATAACAGACTGAGCGATTAAGGCATATAGCTTCAAGAAACTCAGAGGATTAAATTCCCGTGGATGATATGTTATATATATGGGAAAACATCACATGTCAAGGATGTCTAGGATAATTCTGCACGAACAAAAAACATTGATGGCCAGAACAGAAACCAGCAAAGATCAAAACCCCTGCTCAGACCATCCTTTACAGAATGAGGTGTAATATGCAAAAAAGATTGCCCTTAGCAAATTCAAATCATCCATAAATGCTTCCCGCAAAGAATCTATTAGAAATCATCGAAGGTTCACAACGGAGAGGGTCGAAGATTCGGTTAACATTTTATGGAGAATGCAGTCCGCACAACGGCACACTGAATATAATTGAAGAAAACACAATGCCAAGTCATAACCTGGCAAAGCTGCTTGATTCAGAAGTCCGACGTTGAGCTCAATGCCGCCAGTTTCGAACAATGTACTTGGCAAGTTTGCCTTCCCTTTGGGTGCTCTAATAATGGTCCTCTCCACTGGTTCCAATTCGGTAACCTTAAAATGGGTATCATCAACAATAATTAGGGTCGAAAGTTCCAGCTGACTGTCAGCAAGATGGTGAATCAGAAATATTTCTGTTTGGTTTCAGCCTCCACCTTTCAGTGTTTGCTCTCGCTCCTCTAACTCTCATTGTGCGATAGTAACTTCATTAACAAGATTGTGTGCAAAACTGCTCAACAATCAATACAATCAATTTGCAACAATGGTGGCAAAAACTAATGGAAGGTTTCGAATGCGTATTACCAAAATGTTGAAATAAAGCGAAAAACTTTTTAAAAATTCAGTTCAATAGACGAGGTAATAACTAATGAAATTGAGCACCTGAATATGAGTACAACCCGCCACTCTCTCATTGTGCGAGTTTGGCAAATATCACTATATCATACGCCAATAACACAATTTTATATTCTCAAAGCCATTTTCATAAAACACATGAACGCCGGTAAGCGAATTACCAAAAAAAAAAAAAAAAAGAAAAAAAAAACAAAAAAAGCCAGATTCCATATTTGCCATCAGCATTGAATTCTCATATATAAATCATCGGGATCATATGAATTACTAAATATCGCCATCACATTTCTTTTATAATAAAAACAGCAATTTAACTGCGCGAAATAAAAAATCTTCAAAAATATCAAAATGACCACAATTATAGAAACAAATACAAGAAACCGAAAATTATGAACGCACCTCATTAAGACCACGCAGATGTTGAAGGTAATTATAGTCATCGTCATAATAAATACCATATTTAATGTGCTCCGCAACGTTCTGCAAAAAAAACCTTAATAATTTTGCACTATATATTCGATTTTAATTAAATTTTATTTCTTACTCACTTCCGATTTTTATCCGCAATAATATTGCAAACGAAACATATCCATTAATACGCCTCATATATTTATATTCTATCATTCTTTTAGTGTAGTCAAATATTTTAAATTCGTTTATAAATATATTCCAAAAATACTTCAGATGGGTTTATAGATTTTAAAAGGCGCAAATGGTGAATTCACAGAAAGATCACCTTTCTCTTGCTCTCTTCCCCTAACTGTATTATATTCAACACAATTTTCAACACATTCACTCTATTCGACTATTTAAAACATAGAAATTCGAGCATTTTCGTTTAAGGTTCCATTCTGTTACTTGATGACCACCGCAGCCAATTGAAAAAAACAAAAACAAAAACAAAACAACCAATTCTTTCAATTTTGAGCATAAAGAAATGAAATGCGCCGACCTTCTTTTCAACTGGTTGCAGAACATGTTCGCCTATCACATCGTCCGCAACGAGTGGATCCTTCTGACTTCGATGTAAAAGACGAAACGTTTCACAATGCTTATTGTCGATCCATTTTTTCTTGTTCTTTGGCTAAATTAATCGGAGAATGTGATACAACTGCGTAGATGGTAATTATTGAAATGAACAAGTAATTGAAGGCTTCAACGATGGGCACATAAAATGCAGATATTACAATTAAAATGTGTGAAATTCCATTAAAGATGTCGAATACTTTTTGAGAAAGGATCCTTAGATTAAGCTTCTTATCATAAAATACAGGATTTTCGTCTAGGCCAAAACTTATCGACAGAAATAAAACATAGAGAGAATGGTCGGAAAAAAAGTGAAGCATGAAAAGAAGGAGGAAAATAAGTGGTATGAAACTTCAGAAGAGAGTTTCAGTGAGATGAAAAAAAAAACAACACGAAGATACTTTTGAAAATTTGATTTAACAGAATTCTCAAAGATAAGGCTTCTTTTATGCTCAAATAATTGAGAAAAATGACGTAGAAACATTTGGTTGTGCAGATATTTGCATAAAATGACCTAAAAGAAAAAGAGTCGAAGATAGAGTGATAAACTCTGAAATGCAGAATTGTAGAAATTACTACGACGATTCTTTATAACAAGTTACTACCTAAACAAATACCTTTACGAATTTGAACACATGTTACAGTATGTTAGCGACAAGTTATATAGGTAACAGCATAATGCTCAATCGCCAACGATTATCAACTCCGAGGCATGAAGAAAGCTTCATTTTCCGGTAATGGAAAACAACTTGTTTTCATATACATATAATAGATGGTTAGAATTACAACAGGAAAATACATACCATTATTTGATGTTATCAATGTTTCGATACGCTATACCAATAGTAGCAAAGCCTGGAAGAAAAAGAAGTTAAGGATACCTGAACGTCTCAAAAAAAGAATTCGAGGAAATTCGAGCCGGACAACCCGGAACTGGCCTAATGCGCATACAGCCTGATCTCAGAAAATGACCATGGAGTCACAACTTATGACAACACATAGAACATATGCTTAATGAACGTAAATGAACGTCATCAACGATTTACTTCTTTTTTTTCTTTCCTCAGATTTCAATGACAATGACCACTGAAGACATGAAGCATACAATGCGAAGACCTCGTTCTCTAAAGGGACGTAATGTGTCGACTTCTCCGTCCTTCACCTTCCTCTCTCCTCTCCCCCTTAACGTCTCGTCCAGCTTCAGCTCAATCCCTCCTTGACGACATCGGACAAATTGTCCCATGATATTCTTGACGTGGTCCTTCTGCCTCCCTCCTTCCAAAAAGTAGTCCCTTTCCTTTCCTGACGAGTCTCCTCTCCCCATTAAATCGCTATCTTTTCATCTACCAAGAGCGCTTGTTTTATTCTGTAGTTCCTTTTTTCTTCCGATTTTCCCGTCGAGGTTCTCCCGGCAAAACAGCCGACAACCCCCTCTTTTTTCTCTCAATTTGTTTCCAGAGTTTTCTTTTGAAGCCCTCCCCCCACAGCCAATTTGTCTCTCGACTTTATTGTCGGTTTTCTAAGTCATTTCATAGCGAGATCTCTCCCTGCAAGAACCATCTTCCCGCAACACATTAGTAGTAACTTCTTGCTTTCTACTATTTAAACGACACCCAATTACCACTTAGCAACAAATCATAGGTAAGCATCAACGACACTGACTTCAGAGAAAATCTATGACTTTTGTAATGAAATGCCCAATATTCTCAAAGTAAGAATACGGTAGACGGATCAACATCACATCAAGCTCAATTATTTAAATCGGATAGGAAATACTATTATACAAAAAAATTTTTTTTCAATAAAAACCATTAACTTTTTCAAAGGTTTCCACTAAATATCATCAGATCAGGCTAGAAGAGATTTTGAAAAATTTTTGATGAGTTAGATTGAATGAGATGAGAAGCAGCTATTGAGATGGAACTCTCAAAATGGATTAATTTTTACTTAAAAATTTAAACATCTAAGGGAGTTTATTACACAGGTAGGATTTTTATGAGGCTATATTTTTGCGACGTAAATGAATGCCCGATTTCCAAACAAAAAACAAACGGAAGTAAGCACCACCTTGAAAATTCGGTTAGATATTTTTCTTCTAATGTTTTTCTAAACACCATTACCTCCGCAGAATTATTAAAACTCGGCGAAAGAAGTAAAAAGTAAGCATGTGTTAGAGAACTTTTCTTTGTATATTTTAGAACTTAGACAGCATTCATACAAATATTATAACGAAGGATCGGTATTAAAAAATCGTTACAGGACCCACAAAGTGTTTTGCAACTCTATATTAATTCCAACTCATATTTATGCAAATTGAAAGATATCAGCTAAAGCAACCAAGAGAGAGGAGGAATTATGAGAGATTGGTTTTTGCGCATTTTTTGAACTTTTTTTCTTTCTGAAAGAGATCGATCTGAAGTCGAGGCGGAGATCTCTGCAGTAATCATCACATTTTTCTTGCCCATTTATGGGCGATTAAGTGCACTCTTAAGATGCACAAATTAAAAAAAAAAAAAAAAATAGAAATGGACAAGATTCATCGTCAAAAAAAGCGCTTACTTCCTAACAACAATAACAAAGAGCAAATTAAGACATTTTGACTCGATTTCCTTATTTTCTTTCTTACTAAATCGTCGAAGGAAGTCACATATTTTGAAGTGATGGCTTCATGATGGTCGTCGAGTCATTCTGAAATCTTTTTTGCGGCTTTTCACAACTTCATCAAAAAACCTGTAGGGGTGTTTATTGTTGTCGAAACCCGACGATGGCAATCCCAAAAACTATTCATACCTTCGAGATTTAGAAATTAGATGGAATTTATTTCTATTAGTATGTCCGTTTTTATAAATGTTCGTATGCAATAATGAGGTAGTTTTTTATAAAATCACTCACCCCATCGTATCATTCACTAATTTATGACGATTTCCATAAAAAGGATGATGTTATACCTGAATTTATATGCGTATTCCTTACTTATGCTCGGTTGTTTAGTCGGATTCTTTTTAAGATCTTTCCAACAAGACTTTTATTTTATTGTAATGACTTATTTTATTTAAAAAATCATTCACTGCTACCTAAAGTCGTTTCAGTACGCGTCGATCGCTTTTGTGACAGCGTTCTACGTTTGCGCCTTTCGTTGATAATGTGCAGAGGTGGAATAGTGTGATGTATATATGATTGCGCAGTGTGTCGTTGGCAAGCGTGCCAATAGAACCGGTGTTTGCGTTGTGTGGATATTTGAGTTGTTCGTGAAGAGACCGACTCAAAATTCGACTTGCTTTGCCTCATTCATTGCGTTCATCTGTCAAGGCAATTGTCGTTTCTTCAATTTCCCCATCGCATTAAAATCTACATAATGTTTTTGCGGTTATTTCCGCTTTATTCTTTGTTATTCATCTGCTATTTCAGTATATTAACATTGATTATAGAATTTATTTGTAACGTTTACTTGGTTGAACGTTTTCATTCATGAGTGTAGGCACGTATATCTTTTCTAGCAATGCAATACAATTTCAGTGCATTTTATATAATTTTGAAAGTACATCACATTTAATGTGAATTTGTATCTACCTGTGCATTTGTGTCTGTTTACTTTATCCACCTACAGAATAGATTTAAGTAGGTTTAATTTAAATCCGTATAAGGTTTAGCTTAGGTTGACTTTACATAGTTTCATTATAAGTGCATATTTCGAGGTTTGCTTTAATTTATCGTCATTCATCTCCCACATAAAGGATGGTTAAAGATCGCGTGAATGGCATATGATGGCAATTGGTTGATTGTCGGTGAACAATGAAGTTTGCTTCATATCGGGTGCAGTCGCAGAATAAAGTGTAGCCAAAATGTGAAACGTCCTATATTGTAAATGGTTAGCAAAACTGCGATTTCACCTCGTCGGAATTTAAATAAAATCATCTTTTCCCCATAATTTCATGAAATCTTATGGGCCACCATTTAAATGATTCAACGTGAACGAGGCTATTTTACAAAAAAAATAAAAATTGGCATCCCACATTTTTAGATGGCTTTCTAGAAATTCCCTTTAAATTCCTTAGATTCTAAGCGCCTTCTATTTTTTTTTTTTCATTACTAAAGTGTTTGCTGCAGCACTCAGTTTGTGATTAACTGTCGAATTGTTTGTGCTTGTGTAATGTTAACCTCGCTCTCATCGTTTACTCTCCACAATTTCATCCCCTCTCGAAAATAAAACACTTCCGGTTGTCATTGAATTTCTCACCCCTCTCATCCCTACAAGGCTCCGAAATTTTCTGATGACAGCAACGCTTTCAACGCACTAATGTCACTCTCTAACAATAATTTGCTAGCATTTTTTCATTTCCACATTTGCGGTCTTACCTGTCCGCTCTCATCATCCGATTCCCTGTCTTTTACTGTGTACGCATTGAATTTCTGTTAGAATTTCACTGCAACGCTTCCTAACGAATTCAAAACACACTCAATTTCATATGAGCACTCCGGTGTCAGATGGGCTTTTCCGGAAAGATTACAACATCAGTGAATAATGAAGTAGACCTCTGCTGAAGTCCTCTTTCCTCCTTTTCTTTTTCACTGTTGCTCGTTGAACTCATTTTCATCTCAAAAATAATTTGCTCTGCGTCGTTTTCATTCATTTTTATTCACTCTTCACATATCATTCAGGGTACGGGTATCGTATATCGCTTCCCTCTTCCGCCTTTCATATGTCTCTCTTCGTATGCATTCGTTGTCCTCTATTTTTCAACTCTAGAATATATTTTCAAGGGAAATAAAATTTAAAAGTATGAAATAAATCTATTTGATGATTATCAGCAATTTACAGGGCGAATACGGGTGGTTATGTGGATAGAAACTTTATTTATTATAACTTTATGCAATGTTGATGCAATACTCGATTGGAATAGCGATATTGTGGCGACAGATGTGGAACTTGCGTTAGCACGTCACGATGCCCTCTCGAAATATTTCGGCGCTCTAATTAATGACGAATCTTTTTTCTATTCCCGTGAGCATATGCAAAAATTGGTGGGAAAATTCATCGATGTCGATGCTTCTCGGTATGTTTTTTAATTGATATTTTACTTTCTTCTTTTTTTTTTTTCGATTTGCAACTATATTTTCTTCTCAGTGGGAACTTGATGCTTATTCAAGCCTATATGCTGAATGTTTCGGTGAGGGAAATGAGTTTCATAATAAATAATCATAATTCGCCAACTAAGCATCGTTTGAAGAAAGTAAAAACAAGCCCGGTCGAATAAGCTTACTTCCAATTAAATTAGAAAGAAAAATTCCAAAATTTATTCCTAAATGAGCACGCGTTTTCATAAATTGAAAACTTAACTCGCTAATGAATTAAATATGCGCTTAAGATACCCATCAATTCAAGAGCTTCGATCATTTCTCACTACCAGCAGTGAGATTCAAAAATGTAACGGCCCGACATCCTTATCGGGCCTTCGATCCCTTGTCGAGCATTCTGAGGAAACCGAACCACGTTTATTAGTCGAACATGGCCCCACCTGGGCCCACGAGCAACGCACCGACGGATAAATAAACAAAGAATAATTCCAAGGAACGAACAAATAAACACACTGAATCAGAGTGGGCAATAACAGTTCTTATATACCCTACTCATAGTATCAAAGCGACACTTATAAGAGCATTTCATAGTGCAAACTGTTCTACAATTACAGTAAAATTGCTCTGTAGTCACAGTCGAGCTGCTCTACGATCAAAAATCGTTACATAAATATGCTCATCAAATTCGTAAATAATTGCACTTCATGTAACGATTCTGGAATAGATGAAATTTTAGTTGTACTTGAGCCACGTATTGAGTTGCACTAGATTGCAGTAGGAGATTGCAATTCGCAATTGCAAACACAAGGATGCATATCGTAGTTGCAGACGTGAGATTCTTTGCATGAAATAAATGCATTTTTAGATATTTGAACATTTTTCAAGAAGAAAACGTCACATCGAACAATAACCAATGTTGAGTTGATTGCTCTACAACGTTATCGTTTTCATTATCACATTCCACTATTCACCTTCTGTCATCCTATAGCCTAATAGTATTACTTTTGTCATACACATAAATTTGAGAGAGGGAAGGAATTCTTTCAAGATCATTCTGTGTGATGTATAGGGGCATTTGCTTGTTGTGTCGTATTTGTGCTAGTTGAGAAACGATATTTAACAACAGTGACTATTCAGCATTAAAGTCAAGCGCAATTGTGCGAATATTTATCGTACCACAAAGGTTAAACATTTTAAAATAAGCGTTATAAAATATGACGTCATTAATTTTTATTTAACATCTCTATTTTGATTCTATCAATTTTCCTAATTAAGTAATCGTTCATTGAATATCTGATTATTTTTAAGGAAAAATTTATGGATTATTACAGGATAGTGAATCATAATTATGCTAATATGTCGGCATGGTTGAAGGAATTTTCTCTAAAATTTCCAAATATAACATGGCTTTATTCGGCTGGTAAAAGTGTCGAAGGCCGAGATTTATGGGTTTTAGTAATATCGAAGAAGCCTCGAATCCATGAGCTTGGCATGCCAGAATTCAAATATGTGGGCAATATGCATGGAAATGAGGTGGGGATATTGTCTTATCGTTTTGATTTAAATTCACCATATAAGGATCATAGTTTTTTTCTTGTAATCTTGTGAAATAGTGATGAATGTGGATGTGTACTTTGATCTTTTAAAATCTTTTAAATTTAAGGAAGAAAACATAGGTGAATTCGTTTTATTTAATGGAAATATAAATATTCATATGAGCAAATATCACTTTCTTCGTTAACTTTTAATTTCTCCTTTAAAAATTGATAATGAATATACGAGTTTTTGAGATGCAAGATTTGGCTAGAAAAATTCTACAAGCGGGAGAGGAATTTCTAACTACTAAATTTCTTTCTTTTTGATTTCTTTCTTCATTCTTCGATCGCCCATATTAAGGCGTCCCCCTCATTGATGTGCTCTTTGTTAGGGTCTTTTTTCTTGTTAATTTCTAGAAGTTTCGATTTACTTTTTAACCATTTCCGCCCAGCAAGTTTGCGGGACTAAATGTACATCCACGCAAACTACTTCAAGGAATTTTCTCTCTCAATGTTTTTTTTTTTTTTTTTGATTGTTTGCATTGATGAGAACGCCTAATCTTCTACGTTCATATAGTTTCGTTAGCTTACTTTTGGAGTGTTATAGTTTTTAGGTGGTTGGACGTGAAGCACTGCTTTATCTAATCGCAGTTCTTTGCGAAAATTATGGAAAGAATAAATACTTGACTGATATTATTGATACAACTCGAATTCATATAATGCCATCGATGAATCCCGATGGCTACGAACGAGGTTTCGCTGGCGATCGTGTTGGTTATTCGGTTGGTTCTTATTCATTTTGCTGATGCAGCGTTGATGATTTCATCGTAACGTTCACATTCTTTATTCTATTTTTAAATGTGCATAGGTGGCTTCATTGTTTATGATTGGTTTCATGTGAGCTAAAACATTCTGCACATTCCTGCTTTGTATTTTTTTTTTCGATTTTTATTTTTATTTTCTTTTTTTTTCGATTTTTCTCAACTTAATTGACGCATATTTCCATTATATATGACTTTTTTTCTTTCTTTCTAATGCACATGCAGTGAAAAAAATGCGATCATGTTTGTCTTATTAGCGAAAATACTAAGTTGCAAGTAAGTTTTTAAAAGAGCTTGATGCTAATTTATTTTATTTTCCTTTTTTTTTTTTTTTTTTTTCAAAATCGACCCAAGCATGTAGCCTTGAAATCATTCTGCATTACTGATTACGTAAAGCATATTATATCGAATGACTCAGAGAACAGGTAAATAAAATGCTTGTCCCCTGTTTATTAACTTAATTCGTCTCGTCAACTAGTCAAGAGAAACGGTAATGCTCGATTCGGTTTAATTAATTGTCCAACGGGTGTTTTGATATAATGAAAGTATTTATAAAATGTTGAAAGGAAATAATTGTTGAGATGAGTGGATGTTTTGCTTTTTAATGCAATTTCTTCAATTATGTTAGCTTTTTGTTTATTTATAATGGGATTAATGATACCTATTTTATTTTTAAAAAATATCATTTCAATCAATTAAGGGACGTGGCAATGCACATGATGTCGACTTGAATCGAAACTTTCCACCGAGATATCCATCGCATCGAGAAAATACCGGTGGCTTTGATTTAGAAAAGGAAACAAAAGAAATAATGAGATGGTTGCAAGAGTATCCGTTTGTATTGTCGGCAAATCTACATGGAGGTTTGTCCTTGAATCGAAATTTTTCGTCCATATAGAGCAGCCGCCCAATGTCATTGCACTCAAGTGGTACTCGAATTTCAAAAGATGACGACAACTCCATAAAGGATATATGATTTTAATCTTGGCGGGTCGTTGTAGTGAACGTTGATCGCATTATTTTGCTCACGTTCTGCTCATCAGTGATACTTTAACTTGCAGGTGTTAACGACTTCGTCAGGACCAGTTTGTTGGCTAGCTATTTAACCACTTAGATTTCTATTTTTCAACGTTGTTGTGACTGGAAGCGGCTGCCATAGAGAATAGCAAGGTCTAAGTGGAGGGCAAGAGTCGATAACCGTCTGTTTATGCCGATATGCAAGAGCACATGCAAGATAGAAGTAGTTTATGGGGAAGCACCACTGCTCCCAAACAAGAGTCGAATCAAAGACGTCCAGACGAGCCGGAGCCCGACTTATATAGGCCTCAGATATCGCCTTGGGCGGCACAAGAGCACATAAATCAATCAATGCCATTATGTGAAGAAAAATAAACGAGAATCGACCATCGGAGTGAATGTGATGAGTGCAGTGTTAGGTTACAAGTAGATATTTTGCGTTGGCTCTTCGGTTCCAATCCCAACAAACGTTCCTCTGAAAAATTCGCGTATTGAGTCTTCCAATGATATTGCTTTGTTTGGTCGCAAGGTTCTTTCGTGTTGCATTCTTGCAAGGAAGTATAGCTAAAGACTTTCTTCCGTCAATATCGTTTATAATTGCAAAAAAAGATTCCTCAACGTTTCATATCCCGTAAGATTTAAACCTCATAAAGTTTTCATACCCCATTTTAAATGCCAGATGACTGCCTTATTCTATGAATTGATCTTGGATAACAAAATAAGCAAATGAAAATATTTTACACTGGATTCACCACTTTTGTCGATTCACTATTCAACCAGGCTAGAAAAAACCATTCTGGCTTGTTTTTCAGGATCACTTGTTGCGAACTATCCTTATGATGATTCACCTACTGGCCAAGATGGTGTTTATACCGCATCACCTGACGATCGGCTCTTCGTTGCTTTGGCTTACTCTTATGCACGTGCGCACACAAATATGTGGAAAACAGGCCGACGGTTAGTGGTTATATATGCTTTGATCTGTTTTGATTGAGGAGAAATAATATTTGCCTTATGTTGGAGTCAAAAATTAATTTAGAATATTTCTTTGTTATTTTCATTGCATGTCATGTCCGTGTGTAGGATTTGCGCTGAAAAGAAGGAAGGTGGAAAAAATTTAACGAAAATTTTGATGGCTAACTAAATTAGACTGTTGAAGTTCTGCCTTTGACGGTGCTTAATTTATCTCACCTTTTTTCTTCTGAGAAAGGGTTCTTGCATCCTTCTGCCTTCTGCTTTATCGTCTGTGAAGTTGGCCATGTTTATAAGGTTACCAAATCGAAATTCTCATAACCATCACTAACGGTGCTTAGCAGTTTTGATCGTAATTTACCTTCACTAACAAGAATTAAAGCAATTTTTTCCTGATTTGTGGTTCGCATATTTTTTTCTCAAAACATGACAAGGGGTTAATTAAGGTGTAATGAGGAGAGTCACCGAAAGCTTCTTAGTAAATATTTGTTTGGAGTATTTGTATGATTTATTTTATAGAGCAGCAATAAATATTATAAGGTAGTATTAGTGAGTCGTAACAGCTCCAAACGAGTTTTTTTTTTTTTTTTTGCATTTCAATTTTGCTTTACTTTTGAAAGAAACTTGTTTCAAATTGCATTAGAATTACTATTGCGGGCAGTAGAAAAACTAGTCGATGAAAGAATTTGCTTATATATATGCCCGTAGATGAAAGAATTAGCTTACATATGTGTCAACGACCCTATGTCATAAAAGTTTTTGAGTTTATGAATGTGAAAATCGAGACTTTTGTCGCTTACGACTTAGTCATCGCTTAGTGCAGTAATTATGGATGCTAATGTTTAGAAAAAAGGAAGGTTAGCCCTTCTCTTCGGCGTTGAAATCACTTTCAACGCGTACTTGATAGGTAAAAGCATACTGGAAAATTAAATCATTAAAGTTCACTGAGGCTGTGCTTATTTATGGCTACTGAGCAAGTTCCTTGACATGGTGGTGGGCTGTTGTGAAGGTATATGGTGTTTTCATTTCGAAAGTCACTTATCGTATCGAGTTTCGTCTAAGGTGATGCCGTTTAAGCAATGGTTTCATTTATACAAGGCTATTTTAATATCCTCTCAATGACGCAGAGCCAAATAGAGAATTTCCGCGAGTGTACCCATTCGAGAGTTTTTTCATCGAAGAGTTTTCCATCGCTGTTACCGATTTTTTTTTGCATAAGTCTACTAGAATGCTGTATTGCACTTTATTGTCGCATTTCAAAACTCGTTCTCACTGTTCAAATTTCAGTGTTCAGTGAACATCGCTGCGGAAAAATTAGATGCGCTAAATTAGATGTAATTTATATTCATCTTCACTCATTATTCTTCTATATTTCATGTAAACTATAACCGAGAGCCTTTGTAGAAAGAACTTCATCTGAAAGAGGTCTTATGCATAACGGCAGATTCCCGTCGGGAATTTGTAGGAAGATAAAGGAGGTCATAACAACGTTTCCGACGAGGGATATTCAGGAGTTGATTATTCTGGATGTTCATCGCCAAGATAATTTAAACGCTTCTGGAAGGGGAGAGGAGTTTTATTGCCACAATCAACCTAGTGTTCTTAGTGAAGAAGCGTTAGTGGGCTGAATAAATAAAAATTTTTATGATCATGGAAGAAGAATGCTTGACAGCGAATCTAAGAATTAACATAAATAATGCTCATATTTGTGACAGATGTGGCCTAAGCTCGAATGGGGACTCGTTTTTGAACGGAATAACAAACGGAGCAAGTTGGTACCACCTAGCCGGAGGTATGCAAGATTGGCAATATGTACACACGAATTGTATGGAAATCACTATCGAAATGGGATGCTTCAAGTTCCCTTTTAACAATATGCTATCGAAGTTATGGGACGATCACAAGTTTTCACTTCTTGCTTTTATGCGCTTCGTCCATATAGGTATTTAGTTTGTCCAAAATTTTTTTGATCTTATATTGGGATTGGTCGATTATAAGATTACTTAAACGCTAAAAGAATAACATTGTTTTTCTCCATTTTATGAAATACGTAGAATGATTTAGTAAAGTTTAGTTTTCTTTTGAAATAATTTCTCAAAGATATTTGCACTTATTGATTTCTGGATTCTGTAGGAAAATAGGTGAGGTGATCGGGTCTTTTTCCTTCTTCGGAAATTCGGGTTTCATTTTTGGCACATTATAGGATTCTTATATCAGACTGCGGTGGAATTGTTCTAACCATTTGCACATATATTTTTACATGGGTTTATTTTACATTTATATTGGTTTCCACGTAATGTCTATTCTTGGTTGATTTCCGCCATTGCCGTTTCAGGAGTGAAGGGATTTGTATTCAATTCGAAGGGGGATCCAGTGAAAGGGGCCATGTTTTCGCTTACTGAAGGCAAAAATATTTCAACAACGGCGGATGGAGAGTTTTGGAGGATTCTTCTACCTGGAAAGTACAAGGTCCTTTCTTTCAATCTGTCTTGAATTTGTGTTTTCTTAATTTATTTATTACGTGTTTAGTACTCTCTTCATTTGGAGAGAATTGAACAATTACCTGCAAACTTATTAAGGTAAGAGGTGGTATTGTTTTATGAACCTTTTTTGTCTTTGGATCATTCGGACTTTTGCTCGGTGGATGTCAGCAAGAAAAAAGCTTTTATCTTGTGTGAAGAAATATTTAACTTGTTACGCAATTTCACGACAATAATGTGCAAGATATGCGCTGATTTTAGAAAATCTCTTAAAATGTAACGATGCTTGTTTAATTTATACAGAACGCGAACATGTTTCGATCTGTTATTTTAGTGTTACAATTTTTTTTTTTTTTGATGATGTTGTAATTTCGTGTTATAATTTAGCCTTTCTCTTAGTATATTTGGCGATGTTATGATTATTACGCTGTAATTTAACGTTCTTGTAGCACAGTGTAGGTGTATCATGTTCCAGGTGACCGTATCTCATGTAGATTATGAGACAAAGACCTTTGAGATTGAAGTGAAAAATGGTCCTGCAATACAAATCAACGTAACGCTCGACGATAAAATCTGTCAACCAAGTGAGCTGCTTTGATCTTCTTCTTTTTTCTGCTTTTAGTAGCACTCATATATCAGAATACTGGTTAATGAAACTAGCAATTTAGTTGAGGAAACCATCGATTTTTTTTCTCTCTTATATTAATTTCAAGTAAAGCGTAAAATCCTATGGGCGGTGTAGGGTGATGATGGCAAAACGGTTTGTTTCTTTTGGTGAGACAACAAACTGCTGATGAATAGGGCTGGGTTTGGGTACACAGATGATGATCCTGAGCTCTTAAGCCTCAACATCAGCAACTTTTCTCTAAGAACTCCAGAAAATGCCTTTCTTCCTTGCCGAGGCTCAGGAACCCCGTTAGCACAGAAGCCTGGCTTAATTCGTCGGTAATGTCAAAACTGATTTCCTAAATTTCCGTGAACCGATGTGCGAAAGGCAAGGTCTAAGATATAGTTTGCTTGCGTAAGAAATAAATAAAGAGACTGCAGAAATGATGCAGTAGAAATACTTTTTGCATATATTTTTGCATAGTGCAGAATCTAAGATTATTGTTTTTTTTTACTAATAAAGAATTTGTTGCAGCAAAGGAAGGTGTGCATGTTCGTGGCGAAGGATCAATACGTATCGGATTGATAGGTATAGATGCGCGTTCCGATAATCTGATATCGGCGATGCTGAACGTTTCGTGCGGTTACAATGAGCTCACTGATGTGATATTCAAGAACGCCACTCTCCATATTGTACCACTTTTCTCCACCTCCAAGCACAATGCATATTTCAAGGTTGTGAAAGAGTTTCTTTGATTGCATCGATTTGAAATTATTTGAAAGGAAAATGTTTTTTGAGAGATTTTATTAAGTTTTCATTGCGATTGATTGCTGAAAATTTTTGAATTCTTCGTTTGTTTGAATGATTCGTGAGAGAATATAAAAGAAATTCATATACTTATTAGTTTGCAGAATCATTCACTGGAAGCGTTAATCGTCCTGGGCCAAGGTGCGCCAAAGTCGACAATTTTCAGCGCTGGTGAAAATACACCCGTCACCTTCGACCAATCGGAGTTCGATCAAAGCCTTCAAAAGTTCGTCTCCTTATTGGTGACTTTTGGCTTTTCGCCGGAAAGCAATCTTTTTTCTTACCTCGCCAATAGTTTTGTTTCCAAAAAAGGAAACTGGTTTGTGAGTCTCTGAAAATCGCTCAGGAATGCTTCCTCGTTTCGATGCTCTAAACGCCGATACTAGTATCTCTGTTGAGGAACTTGCTAAGAAATGCTTGAGAATAAGTGTAATTTTAAGTTTATGCTGCATGTGCTGATATTTTGGTTACTTGCTGTCACAGTAAACTGCAAATTGGGTGTTATAACATCACCTAATCTTTGACACTTAAGTAAGTTGTCCGTGCATGTTACAGACAAAGCACATTCCAGAGTTTAGGAGCAAAATTTTCAGACGCAATTTTGGCGTAGTCATGAGAATATATATATATATATATATATATATATATATATATATATATATATATATATTTATTTATTTATTTATATTTATATTTATTTATTTATTTATTTATAATTGTGCTTATGTTTATATTTATATTATTTATATTTATATTGATCTTATTTATATTTATATTTATATTTATCCTAGGCAAGTTGTTCGTTTATAGTTCTTGCCCATTCCAGTGATGTTTCTTCGAAACACATCATTCCCCACAATCTGCAATAAATGCACGTGAAATATTGGGCTGCTTTGAACTATTCAATTTCCGCTGATCGCCGAAGTTTCTGCATGAATTGAATGTGGAGTGAAAAATGTTCAAAAAACACTCGTAGAGATGATTTTGTTTCTTCTAGCAAAGTTTTTGATTAACACCTGAGGAACCCTTTTTGAATATGTAAAGTTCGAACGCATAAAATGGCAATTCGCTTATCCGCTCATTTTGGGTGAAAGCGCTTACTCTAGAAGATGGCTACCTACTTCTAATGTGGGCTTTTGCAATCGTGCATTGACAGCTTCTACTCTCCATTGCAGCCTTCCTCCTATCCCCCTCTTCCCCATTCTTTCTGTAGGTTGCCACTACAGTTGCTTTTCAGTTGCAGGACGCAAGTGAAAAAAGAACTACTTAATGCTTCTACCACAGTGGAGTTTATATTGTTGAATTTGAAGAGTGTTCGCGAACAGTTCGGTCGCTTGCGAGAACCATCTACTGGATTCGGGAGTTTCATCATTGGTCGATATGATGGGCATGAAGAGCACATTCCAAATCGGCATCTCATTAGGGTGCTCTCAACACGATGAGTTTATGTCCATCGCTGCACTCTCGGCCATTTTACAGGTCAGTTATTGATTCATTTCTGCGAAGATTCCACCACTCTGTTAGAAAGCCTGGTACTTGCCCTTGATTTGTATGGGATCATATTTGGTTCCTCGTTTTCGACTTGATTGTAACGAATTTTCGACTTTCATTGTCTTATTATGGAAGCATCCATGAAAAATTCCAGAAGTAATCTAATTTATACTAATTTAGCCAAACTTTAGTCATCGATCTTCCTCCCCCTCCTTTCCCTTCCACTCTTCTTCGATCGCTACTGTGATTTGAAAATCATAAGATTGTGATTTGTTCGATATTTTTGAACAAAAGGTGAATATGTTTTGACGGTAAGCAATCAATATATTTTGATAGTAAGCAATCAGACGCACGTATTTAGACGGTAGTGGGTATCTATTCGACTCGACGTGATCGAGTGAACGAGTACTCGGTGATTCCATCGGCGAATCCCGGTGACCACTTTTTGCCGTCGGAAGTGCTTATGGCCACAAGCGCAGGCGTTGAACGCATCCAGCAGCTCCATTGCGCAATTAGCATCCCTCTCGGCTCTCTTAAGGCGCTTGTATTCGGATCTAACCACTACCCACATACTCTCATCATGGCCGTTGAACAGGTTTTCTCTATATGGCTTTGCTCTTCCACTTTTATGACGTGTTTCTTCTGCTTTTTTCTTTTACCCATAGGCATGTAATTTTACAATGTCTTCAAGTTGAACTGATTGCAATTTGCATACGGAAACGAACTTTGTTGCATTTATAATTGCTCTTCAGAAATGAATGCAGTCTATTCACGAGCGTATTTCTGAGTTTGAGAACACCTTAAGAGGTTTTATTTACTAACGTAAAACACCAATTTCAAAACAGAAGCAGATGCATTCGACAGTTGAAGTTGTTATGCTTATGTGTAAGAGGAGCGCATTTATGTAGGGTGAATCGATGAAGCGTTTTAGGCAGGTTTAAGGAGGTGCCTAAGCTGAATCCATAGAGCATTTCAGACATGGCGCTTCAAACAAGCGCCTTTTTTGGTTTATGAGAGTTGAGTGTTTGCCACAGTCGATTGTGGATTTTAGAAGACGGAAACGTTCGTCTACGAATTGGCTTCACATTTGTGTATGGATGCGTATGCGGATGCAACTTTCGGGGCGATACTTAATTCGTCGACACTCGTGCTCGTGCCCGAGATTCCACATACACAATTGAACTGCCACGATTATGCCTCAATAGTGCCATTTGAGCGACTGGTATCGGAGCTCATAGAGCATTTCCCACTGGTCGACTATGTTGTGCTAGTGGCTACAGGTGGCATCAAAGTGCGCTATGTGGAAGCGAACGGTAGTGGACGAGCCAAGTTGTTGGCCGACGAATACGCAAGCACGCACCAACTTATGAACCCAGACAAGCCTGAAATGTGCTCGTAAGTTGTATCGTTCTCTTTCTTATACTATTGATTTTTCTTTTGCTTTACTGGTGTTGATGTGTATTTTAGAAGGTGCAGTTTTGATGGGGCTATGCTGCTGTATATTTTAAGTGCTATATTACCTAGAAATTTTGTATACGATAAGTATACCAATTCAACGCCCAAGGCAAATATGATGAGGCAGGGAAATTTAGAAAATTTAAACTAACGGATGTGAATTTTGACGTTTTTTGTTTATTAAGATAAGAAAAGGTTCATTCATAAAATTAGCAAGAGGCTCGTTCACCCGCAGAACTTCTGCCTTTCCCGGTTATCAATGGGAAAATAGATCTTCGCATTATTTCAGTGATACGAAGATGTTGTAACCACGGTGTCATTTGCCATTCTGATGCTATGTGGTTTGCTTTCTACAGGAACCGTTCAGATGCAAAAGTGCTCCAGAATGGCATAATTGACCATTTCAGGGTTGGTGAGTGTGCGCTTCTTGTGCTGTATCGAACTGGAGGGGGTGTATTTGATTAAAATGAAGTGAAATATAAGAAATTCTTCCGAAATACTGCAGATGAAGCTGAGCCTGGTGATCTGCATTTCGTATCAGAGAGTCGTCGATAAGCTTTAAGAAAACTACATGGTTTTTTTGGAGTTATCACCTTGACGGAGTCATCTAAAAATCCGTTGCTCTAAAGTTGTGTGCGTTACAGTAGCGTTGAGTCATCGCGGTCAACTGTGGCACCTTTGGAATGGAGTGGCCGAGTGTGGAGAGCTCCTGATGTTCTGCTCGTACAGACGGCTTGTTGTTATGAGGAGAGGGGATCTGGACATCTCTACCAAGAAAACAAGGATGCACTACTCACCGTTCTCAAACGGGTACACTACTAACTTTTTTGTCCCATACCTGAGACTAGCTTTTGCACATTTTCTTTCAAAATGTAATTAAGTATCACAGTTCAGGAGATATCCTTATCATCATATCGCATATTTTCCCAATTTTATTTTGCCCGTTTCCGATATCCAACTTTGTCTGGATAGTCGTCGACAGATCCTATCACTGTCTGATGGTCGTTTGCTCATATATACTGCACAGTACGGACGGCGTTTTATGGAAGTGCTATGTTCGTGCATAAATGGCATCGATATACGCATGACCGATCAGCCCACGAAACTAGAGGAGAAGGGACACTGTGTAACCTGGAGGGATGCATAAAATGGTTCAGCTCCTAGCCGGATAGAGAAAATGCGTGTCATGCATGATAGCAGTTTTGCCTTGCCATTCCTCCTTTTTTGAGGCCTATAATTAAAAGAGAAAGGTCTTTTCATTGTCTTATAAATACTTCAGTATTATTTTCATTTTGGTAGGCGTATTTGTTGAGTGGGAGGAAAAAGCTTGCCAGAGATATGTGTCGCATTCCGATTTGCTGACTTGTGATCTATGTGTTTGATATTGTCTTTAAGCCGGTATATGTTGCAGAGAATGCAAGGTGTTGCCGGACGCATAGTTTTGTCGAGGAATGACCCAGTGGAAGCGTCTGTGGTCATTTCAGTGAATGGTACGTCACACAGTAACAGCACATTACACGATGGATACTATTTTATTTGGCTGCCTCCTGGAACGCATCACATCTCACTTTCCATAGATGGTTACTCGCCATCCATTTTCTCCGTAAAGGTTGCTTTTTTGTTTCTCACTCGAAAAATGGAAAGTATTGTTATACGCAATCATTTGTGTTCAGAATTACTGATAGTTTTTTCCCAGAAGCCAAGCTCCAAATGCGTCGTCTATAGCTCTATTTTTTCTTGGATGCGGAGTTAAATTTTTGCAAGGAGAGACCACACACAAAGCGCTCTTGCCGATTTTGGCTTGGATGGAATATTTGCACTAAAATTCTTCACTTGGGCTCAAGTCCTACTGTTCAGTTTTGTATGTCTGTTTTAGATGATTTGGTGTAGGTTTTTAAGGAAGCACTTTTCGTTTCCGCTGAATGAGTTTATATATCCTTAATGAAATGGTATCTGAGATCATATTACACAAGTCCTTTGTTTCTTATTTTTAGATTAAAGGCTCTTAGCTCATTTGCTTTACATTTTGCAATCACAGATATAAAACATTCGTGAGTGGTTAAATTTTACTGTCTTACTGTAAGTTTCCACAGTTCAGCAAGGTTTTGCTAAGAATTCTGATTTAAATGCGAATGAATGAAATATGCGATGATGCGAGAATCTATCGATAAATCAACTATTCAAGCTGTTTTAATGCTCAGTTTTGTTACTTCCTTCTTTCTTTCAATGCATTTCCACTTACTCTTGATCACTTATAATTTATTTCGCAGTATTTCGTTCTCGTTTGATTTTAGAACGCATCATATGACAGTTGTTCTTACGTGCAGGAATATTTCCGAAAAATGTATTTGAAAAATCAATAGATGCAAACGCTGTGTTATATTATTATGATTGTAGTAACATAACGTGCTATTTTGTTACGATTATAGTAAAATGACGTGTTATGTTGTTATAACTATAGTAGCATAATGCAGGTTGTTGCAGTTTTTACCAGAAATAATGGAGTGGTTGAAGGCAAAGATATGATTAAAGGTGAATTTTAGGTGAATCCCCACTCGCAGACAGTGCACAACATTCGGCTATCAACACCGTTTACATTTTCATCTCTCTTCAATACTTCAAATTTGGCCGTTATCATTGTCGCTTTCATCATAATGGCAGCTGTTTTTGTATGTGATTCATTACAATGCTATTACTTATCGATCGAATTTGTTGCTTATGCTCAATATATGAGCGTTGTTCATAAAGTTTATTTATTTCAGCTTGTGCCGTTTGGCTAAGCTAAGATGTTCAAACAACTATACTAACATGAACACAGCCACAGCCCCCATGTGTAAAGAATTTATTATTTTATGTGCTAGTCATATATGCTCCTTAATTGCTTATGTAAAACGAGACCAGGATTTGATGCTGGGTGCATTAATGAATATAGCCTGTGGCCAAATGGCAAGTTAACTGTGGCCTAGTGCAATTGCCTGTTAGAACAATGTTTTAGTATCAGTGCGGTTTACTTGAAAGTAGCACTTCTTCATCTGATTTATAATTATTTTCGTTTTAATATTGAAATGCTTGTTTTTAGATATGCATTTATGAGTTGTGTTGTAATCGAGGTATTGGTGCGGGACGACCATGGGAAGATGGTTTTGAGCGTTTGCCACTAAACGATGTTGAAACGGACAGCTCCGATGAAGATTCTATGGAACTCGACGAAACACACAAACGTATAATGATCTCTGCATAATCAACATTATTATATGTGCCGAGATTATTTCAATAACTTCACAAGTACTAGTCGACAGTGATGCCATTTCTATGTCTTACTCTTTTTATACGGTTAATTTAAGGGTTGTTAACGTTCACTTATATTCACTACAGGGATGAATCGAATCATTTTGTTCAATTGTCTGCATCCATTAAATCATTATGCTAAACTGCTGCATTTTGCATAAATTTTGTCGCAGTTATATATATATATATATATATATATATATATATATATATATATATATATATATATATATATATATATATACACGAAGGGATTATTTGAATATCTTATTCTTGTTTCTATTCTACATTGTGGCGATTCTACAAATTTCTTACTATAGTTTCCGTAACTAAAGAGATAAACTAATGAAAATTTTCCCGACAATGTTATTTCATTCGGGGTTTTTTTTTTCTTTTTCAGCGAGAAAATTGATTCGCATACGTAACTATGGAAATGTTAATTATTAAAATTTAATTTATGCGGTGTTTTGTTGGATAGCCGCAACGCTACCAAACTAAGAAACTTATAAAAGATCGTTTTTCATTGACTTGATGCAATTTTTAAATATTTTTATTGTGCAGTTAGGTGATTGAGGTAATCATTTGGCTCATTAATTATAAAGGTTTTCGTTGAACGCATTTCCTTATCTTAATATCTATATTTATTGAAATTTTATCCTTTCTATCTTTTAGTTTACTATTTTTTTCACTTCCCATTCATTTTCGTTGATGTTTATTGCTTGCTCACTCATCACAATCAATTTCTCATTGTCTCTTTCCTTGATTGCTATTTACGTTATAATAGCTAGATAGCTTAGTGCATCGATTGTTATAAATGTAGCCGAATACAAATACCTGAACTTTAATACTGCTGTAAAAAATAAATATAATTTTTGATTGATAATTAATCAATTGTAATATAGATGCTAAATGCTCATTCGATTTTGTTTGAAAAAGAGCAGTCAGTCAACGTTTTTTTTTAATGAATATCGATTGATTTTTTTTTTATGCGTAAGTGAAATTTCTTCAATGTTGATTGATTATATTAGCATTAATGTTCGCGGAATTGTTTTCATTCATTTTTTTTCCATGCATGGCTATTTTCTTCCACAATTTTTCCCACTCTAAGAACATAATAAAGGAATTATTATTGATCATCTTTCCCGATTGATGTGCTATTTAATGAATATTATTAATTTTATTGTATAATGAAATTGTGCAAAATGATAATCGAATTTGTTGGTTGTGTATTTATGCAAATATTTTTGCGATTTTTTTTTTCGTTTCACTTATTTTTTTTTTTATCTATTCACTTAGTGTTTATCACTTGTTGTGCTTTTTTTCTGTATCTTTTTATTCATATATGTTGTGGAATTATCCACTTTGAGAGGCAGTTTGTGATTTCTCTTTTGCGGTTATTTTCGAACTACTTCATACATAATTTGTGCCAGTACTATTTTTCTTATTTCACTATTTTTCTATCTCTAGGAATGATGGCTATCGTTCGATATTTCAGAAAAAACGTTTACTTATTTAATAATAGGTTATTGATAACCTGAAAATTCTTTGAATTATCAGTGAGGTAAGCACGCTTGGCGGTTTAATAATTGCCAATAGTTGAACGCTTCCTGGCGTTTTCCTCAAAAACAGTAATTCCGCTTTAAATCTTTAGCTGTATCGCTAATTATTTTTGTCTTATGTTTTTATATAGGGCATAATTAGCGCTTTTCGATTAATTCTTTTATTTTACTATGAAAATTCGATTAATCCATCGGGTTTTGCTTCAAATATCATTTTTTTTTTCATTTTTCACGATTGTTGCGTCTAAAAAAAAAGTCCACATCTTTCACATATCATTTGTATCCCTCATTGAAAATCTCATATGTGTATACTTCCTCGTCATCATTCCTATTTTTTTTTTTTTAGTGTCTATCAATTTTTCATATTATAGTTAATTTAAATTTTTATATCATTTTAAAATAGAGAAATTCTTTTGCTCTTATAGCATAATATTATTGTAGTAGTGATAATTTTTCATCATCTAATAAGTGTAATACTATTCTTGTGGGGTTGGTTTATATATTGTTCAATTATCGGCGCATTTAACCCCTTATGATATACTAAACATATTCAACACGTTTTTGATACAATCGCCTTCCTACATGGGTAGAATATTTCTAATAAAAAAAAAACTAAACGATCGGTATTGTTTTGATGCTATCTCGTTTGAGCTATCTATACAATTTGAAATCCACTGATCAATTTAATTCACTATGAGTAAATTATAAAGAATTCTCTTATTTATAGCGAATGCTCTCATTCGTAAATAATTTTCGTAATTAATTTCAGTAAAGTTCCCCACAAATTGATTGAAGATATTGTATATTTTATAGGTGGAATGTTGAACTTTTTTTTTACGATTTTCAACATCGTTCACAATGACCTACATGTGAATTGGCCAGATAATTCGAATATTTACTCAAATGTTTTAGCTCTCAATAGCATAAAAAATAAAGGTATATGTAGTAAATATTCTTGAT
The DNA here is from genome assembly GCA_037389465.1 of Baylisascaris procyonis. Taxonomy (NCBI): domain Eukaryota; kingdom Metazoa; phylum Nematoda; class Chromadorea; order Rhabditida; family Ascarididae; genus Baylisascaris; species Baylisascaris procyonis. The sequence goes on along the minus strand of JAZARR010000088.1, from coordinate 2,827,713 downwards.
TTGCTCATTATTGTTGAAGTTAATCGATCGTATAGTACTATTGAATTTTCTTTCTCATATACGTGTTAAATTTTATAAGAAAATTCTGCTCGATTTTTCTGCATAAATGAGTTAATTATTTTGTGTATTTTACATTTATTAGGTAACTGTTGCACACAGCTGGTTGCACATTATATGAATTGTGACATTTTTTGTTTAAATTGCTTATAGCGCTATCGTAGTCGTTGCTATGATGGCTCTGAAATTTGCATCCCTATGCTGCGCATTATAAGTTCTAAGTGATTGATATAGAGTATCAATCAAGACGAGCGTCAATTCAACAATATTTTCACCTTAGTTTTCACTAACAACGAGCTTCTAATAAGATAAAATTGTGCAGCTTCAAAAATGAATAGATTCAGAAAAGAGATCTGACGTGTATTCGCGGTAATATCGCAACGGCGCATGAGTTTGGAAGTAACCACGAGTGGCGTTTAACGATTTGATTGATCCACTTTACTGACATCATGTTCTATTGGAAGATTCCCTTTCTGCTAAATGACGATATCTATTCATCCATAGAGAGGGGCTGCATTTCCGGCGTTATCCTTTTCATGCTCGACATATTTTTACCAACTTTTTTCATATCTCTAAGTCACCGGAACATCTGAATGATCGCTTCAGCAGACTTTCGTGCACTTTTCGAATTCGTATTTTTCATCCTATTCCCAGCATCATTTGTTTTCGCTTGAGGTTTTTAGTTACCTCATTCAAGACTCCTCTCCTCCTCATGATGGGCAAGGATGGAAGGGATTGCATTTAGACTGTAAGAAACACATGGTTTTTGTTGAATATGACAAGTGGGAAGAAGAAAATGCATATATGATATTAGAAGAGTATGATGATTCCGTTAAAAAATTAGAAAAATATAGGGAAATCATCAATGTCAAATGATTGCATCTGTAGTGTACAATGTATGTGATGTTGAACAAACGAAGCCTTTCCATCTCTTATCTTTAAAATCCATTTCATCCCATGTAAGAAATTAAGTAAAGTGTGGAAACCGGGAGACTTCACCGCTAAATGTTGCAATTTCCAATTTTTACTGTAAAATTCGAAAATAGGTTGTACGGAATTGCGTGACTTTATACTCGATAACTCGTTTTGTTGAAAATGTTCCAGTGACGGTTCGTATTAAGCGGTAGATATATGGTTTAATTTCAGGATGCCCGAAATTTTGCAAAGTTCCCCGCGCCTTTTTCAAAATCTCATTGCTTTTTGGTAAAGTTTTCATTCACAGATTCTATTTCAATTTTTATCTCTTCTCAGTGCACTATTTTAGATGCTTATAGCAAACTGTTTGTTTTGACCATACGCTAGTTTTATTTATTTCTACGATGCGTGTTTATTTGTTATTTAAAACATATTTCTTGATAATAAGTTTTGGGTAGTGTAAAACGCCTTAATTGTCCCGTTGTCCTAAGAATGTTTTCGGACTTCGTAAAGCATTGCTTGAATTTCCACCTACTTGAAGCTGAACAGTCTCTGAAACTGTCCGCAGATTTTAGCCATATCTTTAAACGGCTTAAAAATCGACGAACTTTCTTTATTCTTGCTTAGATCGAAAACCAGAAATTGTCAACAACTTTTTGAAATTCCGAAACCAAATTTGATAGAGATAGTTTTAATGCATTATTTGTGAGCGAAATTTATATAAATACGGCCACCATGTATATTGAATATTTTCGCTGAATCATTTCTTCTCACCTTTGAAACACTCTATTTCAGTGGTATCTGAATGAATACCACAGCAAATGATAGGAAGAAATTTTATCGCGAAGAGTTTTTCGTTCTTTTCAATAAAGTAATATAGAGGAGTAGGCAAATATATGGATGAGAGGGCCTTCAATTGATCAATGCCTTTATTGATTACCTTAGCCGAACTTGACTGTCTCATTCACATCACAATGTTCTATGAGTGAAAGTAAAAAAGAAGTTTAGTCTTTTTTCATAAATGACTAAGCTTCTGGTCAGGTCTACTTTTTCGAATACCTGCAAGGTTGTTGAGAAGCTCGTATGTGGTACGTTACGTTAGGGGAGTGATTTTGTGATGTTATTGCGCTATATTCGCTATAGCATGCTACTGCTATATATAACGACAATGCTTTTGACTAATTTGTCAAAATTTTTTCATTTACATTTAAAGAGAATTGTTTAGATGCATTCGTTATTAACTGCAACGATGATAATATTCTTCCTAAAATAAGCATTTGCTTTTATGGATATGGTGCTAAGTGTCGCTTCACACTACAATATTCATGAGAGTTGCTTTAGGGTACTAGGAATGTGCAATAATTTTGCATATGTTATCATGCTGAGTGCGGCAAAAGACATCCTATCTACGCAACAAGGCCGTCCAACTGCAAACGATAGTGCCGATGATGCATGTCAGGTAACGATCGTTTTGCATCTTTCTGCTTTTTTTTTTTAATGGAATATCTTCTTCAATTTTCTCATCTATAAAGAGGTATTTGGAGAAAATAATTTATGCACTTGTATAACCTATTATGAGGATAGGTAAGTGGTTAAAGTTTGATTGATTTGTAACTACCAGGATTGATTTTAGATTATTTTCTTCAGTGAAAATATTCCCTTTCTACTTCTTAACTTCCTAATGCAATACTTTGTAATTATATGATGAGAATATATTCGTTATATATTGTACTTTAAAAATCGCTTTCTACTAAAATGCGAAGAGAATTGCCTCAGTATTTTTAAACTTTTCAACTTCAAAGGGAACTATTAAATAATAGGAAATATACTGGGCAATATTTCTGGAAATAAATAAATATATTACTACCGAAAAGGAATTGCAAATGAATCGCTGATTGCTTTTTTTGGAACTACACTGTTCTTTGTCCTATAATAATGCGTTCACTTTATTTTATTCAGTCGATTGTATACCCAAGAAGCAGGTAAATTTTAGACGAGGATCGTGCGTCGAGATTGCCCGCCTATATCGACAGGATCTGTTCTTCTGGCCGATATTCTACCGGCGCTTGCAGTCAAAGTGCTCGCACCATTTTTTATGTATCGCATTCCCTTTGGGTAATTCCATTTTCATCTAATTTAGTCGTAATTCCAAAGAGTTCACTATATTGTTAAGCCAGATTCTAGGAGTAATCGTTTCTATGAGACTATCGGATTGAAAAATCTTTCATCAAATTTTCATAGAAGTGAATAATATGATAATCTTTCATTATTGAGTTGCTAACATATTTTTGGTTCGAGGTGAAAAATTGAAGTGATTTTTTAAATTATTATAACCTTATCTTTATTTCTTCATTATTATCTTACTAAAGTCACTTCTCTAAGCGCTTATCTTCATAATTTGAAGGAATTATGATGAATCATTCTAAACGTTTCTTAGTTTAGCAGTGTTGCGGTGATGAATCGCATAAATTCTGGCTAATGTTGATTTTATTAATGTAATTTTATGTTAATCTCTCATTATTTTCGATTGAAATAGGGACATTGACGTTCTGAAGTTCGCTAACGAATAACGTTCGCAATATTGCGATATCCTTAATCAAATGCTTAAAAATTGAGCAGATTACAATCGCTGCCTACTCTAAGTCATTTATTTATTCGTTCTTCTTGCATTTGTCAAACCACATATACTAAACGAATTGTTCTAGTTACTGCTGTATAAATCGATCATATGAGCAATCTGTGCAGGTGCATTTAAAGTTCGCGTATTTCATTTTGATTATGAAATATTTGGCTTAGAACTAAACTACTTGAAAATAATGCGCTGTTTTTCTCATATCGATATGAATTTGAGGCTTTGTTTATATTTAAATAGTAACGGTAGATTATTTTCCTAAAATTTCAGACTTCGTCATTTCATTGTGGTATTATTGCAAAGCGGAAGCTTTATTGTTGTTGCGAATTCAAGAAGTGTTACTGTTGGATTGATAGGTTTGATTTTAGATTCAATTAGAGTTGTTGATTTGCTTGTCATTTATTCAATTCGAGCGCAACTTTTAATGAACGTTTTGAAAATTTCCGGTTTTTGGTTTTAAATTCAAAGCAAAGATCACGTTTTTGTTTCGGTACAAGATTGAATCACAGTAGTTGTTGATGTCCGATGCGTTGTTACCGTTGGCTGCTTCCATGTAATCGATTCGAAACACTCAAATTAGCTGCATTAAATGCTGCCATATTTTACGAAGAATCACCGGAAGTTTCATTTTCCGATGAAGAGACAATTCTTCGGTGACTGAAGAAAAGAGATGTTTGAAGAAAAGTAAAAGGTAGAAATGAATTTGATGCATATTAATGAGTGTCTTCTCGAGGGGCGTCATTTGATTGCAATTCAGCTTCACCATCCGTTTTTGTAACCACCGTCATCAACGTTTACAGGGTTGTCAGTCGATTTGAATCGAATCCATTCGCTGATTTAAACCATCCACAAGAATGTGTTTCAGAATTCTTTATAATGCATTTGCTTGAACTTTAATATTAACAAGAGTTTATTGAATAGAGGCCACTTGTAATGAAGAGGCAAATTGTATTTCTTTTATTTTTTTACATATCGCTTGCTACCATTGCCTGTAATATTGTCTGAGTGATTTTGATGCACGGATTTTTTTTATTTTGTTGCTATAAAGGATGCCAACTTAGCGTTGATATGCTCGCCTTCGTTGAGTATACATTTACGCATACCGTTTTATAGGTGTAGTGATAGCGAGCGCAGGATCCGGTCTCGGTGAAGTTACCTATCTATCGCTGGCATCCTATTTCCCTAGGTACCTGTTTGGCGTTCTTTCTAGTTACTTCCTCTATCTCTTCGGTGTAGGTGTTTTTTTTTTTTGATAATTTATTAAATCACTGTCATTTAAAATGACGATTAAAATATGCGATTTTCTGATTTCCTGATGTTCGAATAATTTTTATGGCTTTAACTGATGGATATCGAAAAGTGTTGCCTACAGATTTTTAATAATTTTATTTATTTGCTCATTTTTTCCTTCCTTATGAAGATGTAAATTGTTCTGCTGTTTTGGTTGCTTTTAGCGCCTTTTCGAAAGCTGAATTGTGCATATTTCGAGGCGCATGAAATGTGCTGAGCAACCCATCCTTTCCTTTACATAAAACGCTCCTAAGCGACTGCTATGCCTTCGGAGCATCTACCATGCCTTCAGGGTATGTGAGATATGCATCTGGTAAGCTCACTAGCTACATTAAAAGCAGAATCCTGCGATACGTTCAGTGGCCAAATCTTGTCTGGTCGCAATTTTCGTTCATTCTGTGCTAATGAATAGCTAAAGTGTTGATGTTTGTTTCGTCTTTTCCGAAGATACTAAATGAATGATGCTATCAATTTCTATAATTATTGCGAGTATTATAGCCGTGTGGTTACGGCATGGTCATCGGGAACTGGTGGCGCAGGTATCTTGGGTGCATTTGCATATGCGTCATTAACTGATTCTCATATGTTGGCAATGAGTCCTAGAGCGGCGCTACTCACTATGCTTTTCGTGCCGGCTATCTTCGCATTCACGTAATCTCTCTCTTACTTTTCAATACTTTCTACATCTTTATTTCTGTTTAGTTACTGTCTTTATTTTTCCCATGGTTTAAAATTCCGTTGTAATATTTTGCATGATTTAACGCCATATGTCACAGTAGAAAGGTATAGCTTTAATTTAGCGTTTCCAGGTTTTTGTGGGTTTTTCACATCGTTCTTTCTTCAGCTAGTAAGCCTTCGTAACGGTGTGTTGAAGGTGCATGATGGAGTAGGAGCAATTCTATTATCTGAAGCGAGAGAATTCTTTTTTTTTTTTTTTTTTAAATTCTTACTCTTTGGGATTGATTTATCAGACTTGTTTGACACTTGAGAGGGTTAATATTGTTGTGCCGTAATGAGGAAAGCTGATTAACTATCACTGCTATGAAGAGGTGTTGATCGTTTTATAATTATTCTACGCTGCAAATATTTGCTTGCCATTCCATTCTTTCTAGTAACTTTGATGATGTTTATAATATTTGTATATTTTATCAGTGGTCATTGTAAACTAAATGAGTTTCTTGCAGATACTGGAGAGTCCTTATGCTTCCAAGCACTGTCCATCGTGTGATTCTAACTCACCCTTTCAGATATTGGGTGCCAAGTAACGGTAAGCGTTTTTGATAACTTTTAGAAACGTTTAAGGAAGACAACAGAGAGGGAAGGGTATAGTATTTGTTGCTCAATAAGCAATATTTTCTTTGGTTGTTGAGCCATCGTTAATATTATCGTTGCATAGTTATCCATTAGCTTGAGGCAGTAGCCACTTGCAATCATTTCATAAATATAATATATAGTGGTGGATTTTCACATTGATAGGAATGAGTCACTTACAGAAGTGAGTCGGAGTCGATCGCGACGCTTCGGAGACGATGGTGATGAGGATTCACGACTTCTAGGTGGGCATTATTTGTTGAATGCTTTTGAGCATTTGCACTGATAAGTTGATCGTTCTGAAACGATTCTTTCAACATATCATTGTCTTCTTTCATTACTTTACTTAAGGTGACTTATTTATGCAGTACTCAATGTTGTTTAATTAGCTATCTTTAACTGCCAAGCCAGTAACCTATCGAGCAGTTCGAGCAGTAAATTTGCTGCGGTTATGAGCTCGTAAAAGTATCCATCCTCTGCTAGCCCATCAACGATACCTAAAGAGATGATTGAGGGTTTAAGAAAATGGGATTACTATTTCGATTTGAAATTTGTTCTTGTTTCTTCGGACAATAACTTTAACTTACACTAAGCTATATTACCGATATTTGTGTTTTCCCGGGCAATTTGTTGACACGTTATCAGATTCTTGTCTACGATAGAGTTGATGAAGTAATCGGAATGAAATTAATCTCAAATGTTTATAGATTGATTTTTATTATTTTGAAGTGTTTCGGAGAATGTTCTTTTAAAATTTGAGAACAAATGAGAAATAGCTTCGTTAAAAGCCATCAAAAAGAGATGATAGGGCAGGGGATGTGCTTTTTTTGCTATCAGAAATTTAGCTGATATGGAATCTTTACTATTTGCAAGCAGTTGTTGAATGAGGGGATTTTCTTTTTCAAATTATAACTTTACTTTTATTATCTTTAAGAAAATTCCGACTAATTTTAGAAAATAACTTTGAAGAAAATGAAGAACAAGGAACTGACACATCACAGGATACACATGACTTCACGTTCAGGCAAAAGATGTCTATCTCGAAGGTTTTCTCAGTGATCTATTTTATTTGCTTTTTGATCCAAATAATTTATTTACTATATCTATAGGTCGATAGTTACTTGGATCGGCAAGTTTGTCGTAACACATTTTCTAGTATTTTTCTATCTTCAATGATAAAGTTTGCCTCTTGGTTCACTTGCTGGGTGGTCCTTGATGGTGCACAATAGACAATAATCATCAGTCGCTAATCGAAGCGTCGTTATTTTTCATTTTTAATGATGAAATAATTTTTTCTTTTATTATGCATTTTAAATAGCCCATTAAATGATAGTGTTACTTGAAAACGATGCTCATTGTTTAATTTATTTCTTATTCAGTTGTTATTTGATGCAGTATTTGACAGCTGTTGTGGAAGAGAATTTGAGAGTTTTGTTCTATCTCTTTAAACTTTTACTTCTATGAATTGAAGTAATGCTCGTTATTTCAGTCATTATTGAGGTTTATGATACCGTTAAGTGTGGTGTACTTTGCCGAATATTTCATCAACCAAGGATTGGTAAGCTCATCGAATGTTTCCGATGCTTTAAATGAAATTAGTAAACAATTTTTGGCAGATTGACTATTTAGAAGATTTCCAAGAGATAAGCATCGAAATGTGTTGATGGATATGCGAAAACGTATAATAAACATAGTCTAAAAATATGGCAATTTAAGGAACTTTTGAAAGTAAGCAACCTAATAGTATCCTTTGAATCGTCGTATGATCGCATGGAGTTAGGAAATTATATTAAACAATTTTTGGTTCTCTTGACTCGAAGTTCTTCTAAAAATCCAAGAAATTGGAGTTTTTTAAGTCTAATAGTATCAATTTTTTTGATACATTCCTTTGCTTGCCGTGGGTTTCTTACAATCGTCCCTAAAGGTTGTCATTCAGGTTGAATTATTGGTATTCGACTGCTCACATGGGTTTTCTCTCAGCAAGTCAAGTCAATACAGGTGGTATCAGGTAATGCTAAAGTAGTGACTTTAACTAGTGCTGGCGCGCCTATGCGTTTGTATTGCTCTGAGATGAACGCACCGTTATAAGCGGTATCCTTTGTTGTCTTTTATCACTTACTATGACAGAACATTGATGATAACCAATACTGTAGGAAAGAAGTTGTATTTTATTTTGTTTGAGGTATATATGAGCGAGTTGATCGAGTTGAGCGTTACAAGCTTGGGCGAAAGTATCTGCTTGTCGATGCGCTCTTTTGAAACTCATTAGTATCCGAATGATAAGGGAGTTTCACAAGAAACATTTTTCACTTTAGGGCATAAAACTTTATAAAGGCTGTGAGTTGAGCTTGAAGAAAACAGAGAGTCACCTTCATTCTTGGAGTATTGCTTATTGATCGTATTGATCGTACATTTCCTTGCCGACACCATTCAAAAATATCGTTGAATATTTTTCCATTTTATAGCACTTCCGTTTGTTGATTGTTGAATATTTTATGACGAACTTTAGCAAACATAAAAAAAAGCCTTTCTACAGGTGCTCTATCAAATTGGAGTTTTTATATCACGCTCATCGATCGACTATTTTGCTCTACCACCTTCATTTCTTCCTTTGTTGCCAATTTTACAGGTTGTTTATTTGCTTTCATTTATTTTTTTCACATATTATTCAAAACAACAATGAGCGCTTCTTATTCTGGTAAATTGAGCAATTGTTTCGCTATATTGATTCATTGCGACTATTCAATGTTTGATTTATTGATTCTTGGGTAGATAGCGGAGCTAGCCACTAATAGCGGAGATGAATTGCTAACGGTGTTCAAGCATTAGAAATGGATTAATGAAGTAAAGCTGCAGTTCTGTTCAGCGGCGCCATTAGTGGCAGGGCAGGGGACGAGGGAAGTGGGGAAGGGGGAGGGAGAGGAGCTGCACAGTTTGAGCGATGGCAGTGAAATTTTCATCATTTTCTGTTCTACTCCCTCGTAAATGAATCTATTGTGAGACATCCCCCTCCCAAAAGATTGGTCTGGCTAAATCACTGTTCCCATCGGTTTTTTTTTTTATATTTTTACAGCTGAAAATTTCCCAGTTGTAACTAATCTGACTAGTAACTCTAAAAGAATTACCAACAAAGATATTTTCTTATTCAATTTTCCGAGTTCATTCATTCAATCAGTGCAGGTATTAATTTCTGCTCTTTTGAGAGTTTGCACTCTTCGTTTAATAAAGACATCGAATTTTAAGTCAACTTAAATGGAACTTCCGCTGAGGTTGAAATGATTTGTTTTAAAAATGTTACTGCTGATTCTGTTTGCGCTATAGTAGTCTTCTCAAATGCCTTAGCTCTTTACTCTGTTCTCCTAATTTGTCAGATCTTTATTTCACTTTTAAGTTTTATAATTTACTATTTTTATTAGTAGATGTAGAATGATGAGGGGAATTATTTGTTGAAGTTGATGAATGCGGCGTTCTTTTTCGCGGATACTATGGATCAATTTGTACCACACATTTCACTTATTTTCGCGTTGGTGTTCTTCGAGGGTCTCCTTGGTGGTTGCGCTTATGTGAATACATTTAGCGCTATACATAAATCGGTAATTTTATGATTGATTTTTTGCGAATTCCTTGTTGCTATGGATTGAGATTCGAATGTATCGAGTGAATTTACCAGAAATCCCCAGCGATCATCATGGACTCATATTGGACTTAGTGCGTTTTTGTTTCTGTTGAAATTGTTTAGCTAATTAATTGTTAGATCGACTGACACAATTATGCACCTATTATTATCGTTTTTTTGCACATTCTTTGACGTGTCATAATACAGGAGTAAACCAACCGCTGTTATTTTTGTATACGTTGGAAAAGGAAGTTAATCATAACTTTACGAATTGCGACACAATTACCCGCGACTACCTGTGTACCTATAACAGGAGTTACCTATGAGTAAGTTATAAATTAATCGGATTATGAGTAAGTATTAAGTTGTTATGATTATGAGTAAATAGAATAAGCTTGCAGGTAGATGCCGAAAAGAGAGAATTCAGTATGGGTTTCGCGTCGATGTCTGATTCGTTTGGTATCGTTTTGGCTGGCTTTCTTGCAATACCAGCACATAATTATATTTGCAATAATACTTGATGATGCCTTCTTTCATCAAAAATTATATTTATTGTAATATTTGATAATGTTTATTTCCACTAAATATTTCATCAAGATGACATATACTTCGATGTTAGGCAGGCTGAACGTAGAGTCTCAACAACGCAACTGAATGTTTTCAAGTATGACCTTTATACGTGAGATACCTATCAAACTTCGTTGACTTGACTCTCGTCAAATTCGGTTGCTTGCTTCGGCAGGTCGTCGAACGAGTTTTCATCTGAGTGTAGTGATCTCTATGAGGACATTCTTTACATCTATGGATTACAAAGAGGATTTTACATTGGCGAAAAATTTGCTTCACGACATGCTCCTATTCAACCCGTATATGGCTACTGCATTTATCTTCCTGTGCGGCTGGTGCAACTGTCACTAGTGGAAGCTTAGCAAAGGTGACAGAGAGCAAGATATTTGCATGGTCGGCTAACCCTTTCCTTCTTCTTTGTCCAACTGTAGCTCTTTTCTTTCTCCTTCTGTCCCTTCTCCCTCTCTGCAGGCGCTTCATAGTTATTTCCTCGCATCTGCTTGTTTTTTTATATCCGATCTGCGGCTCCTCCCTTGCAGCCGATTTGTGGATGTGTTCATTCTTCCACCTCTGCAATTATTTTTACTGCACTCCCCCTTCCCCCCCCTCGCCTCATCCATGATATGTTTGTTGCACTCTCGGACCGATTGTCCTGAAATGCTTCAACAAAATTTACACATGCAATTCACGCAGTGTTTATATTTTGTGCAACAATTAATTACACAGTATATTGCATTTATACAATTGATCGGCTTGTTCTAGTTATTAGGTGGTGTTAACATTCGAAGAAATACCGCAAATTTCCTTTTCAATTCTTCATCTGAAAATTTCCAATTTAAAAAGGAATTCATTTTTACATTTACTCTCATTTTCTCAGTAAAAATTTTAAAATATTTTTTCCACTTTTGATATATTTCTGCAGTTTTGAAAATATTTCGTTAATCGTTTTGATCTAATTCACTCGGTTTACCCGGAGTGCTAGGCCAAACTAAATTAAAAAATTAGTGGAAATTCACACCTGTTGACAATTTCGCATTGTTTTTTTCCCTTTTCTTTGTGCTCCATCAAAACTCATGCACTCCTTTCCAGCTCCGTTGCAATTTGCATGCTATCAGTTGTGCAAAAACACACAAAATCCAGGTGTTTTTACTAGTATGCATAAATTGGAAGGTTTTGATATTCCAAAAAAAAACACCGAATGTGTGAAAATTTATAAACTTATGGGAAGAATAATTAAATTCTTGGGTTAACGACGAATGAAAATTATTGCAAAGTGGGATACGTATTAGGGCAGCTTTTGTTAGCGAGATAAAATTTTCGACACTGCTGCAAAATGTTTGTCAAATGTTGCTCTGTGACATCGAGAAGGGCTAAAGCTTTACTTTCCAAGCATTTCGCAAGTGGATGGACGGATTGCAGTAATGCTGAAAGTGCACTCGTATTAAGTGTTTATGTGTTTTCTAGCTAACGGAACAGTATTGTGACTCATAGTCGAAATGTGGAGCTTGTAGGTGCGGTTCAAGTGACCCCTGTTCAATTCCAATTTCTAATAAAATCATAGCAATGGAAACCAGGCCGTCAACAGTGGTTAAAGTTGAAATCCTTGAATTTAGAGTAGGAAGTTCTTTGTTTCAACAGCAATATTATGGCTTCTCTTTCAATACGTGCAAAGGTACGACGCAATTAAATGTATTAAAAACACAGCAGGTTAGTCGATGGGGGTATCGATGAGATAAGCCACAAGCTGCGTTAACGTTTGCTGCTGTGAAAAGTTATGCGATTTCTGCTTATGAAGGGAATGCTACGTTCAATGGTGGATATTAACGAGTGATCTGTTGTGATCAAATGAGTTTTGTGATCGTAGTGATCGTGGTGATCTTCCTTTGTGTAACAGGTTGTATGCTCACACTTGTTTGATCTAGATGTGATATCTCCCGCATGTGGATTATGACCTCCCCATGCTTTCAGGGCCGTAGCCGAGGGTATAAATAGGCTGCGGTCTTGATTGATAATCAATGTGTATTTCGCTGGTCCTCATCGTGTTCTCCTGTTCGTTTTTACTGCTAGGGTGGCATGCCTTCGACTCCAAACTCGGTCGCAGTGGATGTGTGAGAAGATTGTGCTGTTATAAATACGATCGCTCTTCTGACTACTCTAACAATCCGCTTTTAATGAGCATGTAAGGTTTCACATAGATGCTAGAGGTTTCGTCGAGATGACGTTGAGGTGTGTCGTATTCTGAATGCCCGCCAGCTCACAACGCTTACATCAATCTGACACAATAGAAACAGCTGCACGTCAATCGGCACGCTCTTAGCAGATTTGCACTTATCCTTTTACATGTATATTCCCACAAATTTGCTTCGATTTCCTTACGAGTCGTTTTATTCCATCGTGTGCTATTTCCAATAATTTGTCTATTTGTTTGTTTTGTTTTTCTAAGGAGGTTTTCTTTTGCTTTCGTAAGGTAAACTTGCAATAGTGCATATTCGGCGATGGAGTAGTAACAAAAAAAAAAAATGAAATTTCCAATGGAGAATTACCTTCATAATTTATTCTTAAGTTTATAGATCAGTTGTGATTCCCATTACTGAATGTATGATAGTAAAACTAGTGAACGTTGAAAAACAATGCTCACTAATCTTTCGACGGACATTCCTGCCAGCATATAAAGGTGATAAAATCGGACTCAATGTACTCATTGGTGATGAGGGATGTTTCATTGCGGTTTGCATTCCTTTAACTATGAGTGTTCTTTTTTTTTTTTTTTTTTGCTCTTCTAAGTTAGCTTTGCAGTTGCGCATATGGAGGGAGGGGGAATTTGTTGCATTTGTTCTCATAATGGAATAATTGAAGAATTTGTCATTTATAAAAAGCGTTAAGATATTCGCCAAGTTTTTTGATCTACACTAGGCTACTTTTTAAAGCTTAATTCTTCGTACAGAATACTCTTTTAATTTGTAATTCCATATAAGAAGCATTCCCATTCTTCATTTCAGGGCATTGATTATATTTCTTTCCTTCTTTCTTCCTCTCTTTCTCTTCTTCCTCCTCTTCTATGAATCCATCATGCATGTCTTATTAGTTCAAATCACGATCAGTTAAACGATGAAAGTAGAGAAAGGTTCAGCTAAAGCAGTCGGATCTTTTTGCAAGTGCTAAGAATTGAGTAGGAATTGAGGTAATGATTTCTCTTAGCTACCGCAGCTATCTCGCTGTATCAGAAACGTATTCCTTGGGAAGTATTTTTTTCAGGTTGTTTTTTTTTCTTGAAAGTGTGATTAGAGTTTGAAAAAACCTCACTGTTTGCTATGAAATTCCTCATAAATTAAAAAAAAAAAGTTTGGCAGTTTAAAATTGGCATCAATGCTCATTGCTAATAAATGTTTCATAAAACTCTTGTGCTAAAAATTGAAATATGGCGGTGATCAAGTTGAGTGATATATAAGAACTTTCAAAGTTGATCAAAAATAGTCTCATATGGTCACAGTAATATATATTTATCGCAATCTGTCCCGATCACTTGAATAAATGCTCAAAACCGCAATGCAAAAATACTTGTTGATGATGCTTATAGAATTGTTCTTTTACGCGTTTTATAGTGGTGGTTAAAACCTTTGATCGCGATTAGAGATTAAAACTATGTTTGGTTTTTATTTTCTCAAATTTTCTCTCCGTTGATAGCATTTTTTTTTTCAGTGGCTTATTATGAGTTGACGTGATTATTAAAATCTTGTAGAATACTGAAAAACATCGCTTTTTATGAAATCATTTAATTTATGGGGGCAATTGCTGAGAAAAAAATCTCGTAAAGTGTTGAGTTTGAAAATTTTTGACTTCACTGTGCATAATAATTAGAGGAAAAAAAATGAACAAATTGTCTTCATCATAGACCGTCTCATTTAAAGGTGACATTCAGCTTTTGCGTTGAGCAATTTCCTCCTCTTCCAATATTTTGACCCTCACTTTTGACAGCCAAATTGAGGTGTCGAACTCGGTCTACTTCCTCTTTCTAAGCTAAGAGCTGTCCTCAACCTTGGCAATGGGAAAACCTCAAGCTTTGAAATTCCGCGAGCAAAATTACTTCGAGGAGCAACACTAGCTGTGACAGCTAGTAAATAGGTTCATTAAGTCGCAGGTGGCCTACCTTTCATAGCACTATCTTTTGTTGATGTCAGCTGATTGCAATGATGAGAGTAAATAGCGTTAAGGAAGTAATCTCTTCTCGTTGTATCGATAAAAAATATTTCTTAGAATCTCTCTTCGAAAACTATTCAAAGATTCGTTTACACCGATATAAGTCTTTAATATTTAACCGATATTTTGCTTTTTACCTGAAAATAGTATTGGTTTACTTCTTTTTCCTCCCAAAGCTATCGCATAAACAAACGTTTATCGAAATGTTTTTTTTTTCTTCATATGTTTTGATTTATCGAAATAAAAGACAGTTAAGGTACGTTTTTTTCGATATTGCACAGAATTTTCTTTTTTGCATATACTGTATAATGGTTCCTTTAAAAAAAATTTAAAATTAAGAATTTGTTTCATCAAAAAAAAAAATTGAAGTTGAAGCTGAAAGAGATGAGGTATAACGAGAAGACAGCGCTAAAAATTTTGCTAGGCACTGATGATGAAAACTGGATGAGAAGCAATAGGAGGATATGCAAAAGGCTGAAAACGTTAGATATGCTCACATTTCGACCCTTAATATGAAAACACCGGCTATGCATAGGCCATAATGAGAATGGAATGTGTAGTCCATCAAAACTTGATTCATCTTAAAGGAGGGAGGACGACAAATAAGATATGACAAGGTAATTAAGGAGAAAAGTGTGACATATAGAATACAAGGTGCCTACGGGTAGAATGTGAGAAAATGAGTCTAGTAATGGAATTGATGTACTAGAATTTATTGTCATGATAGTAAAGATGAATGAGAAATTAAGAAACAGTAAACAGTGAAGTTAAACCTATTTGCCACTCAAGTTTGGCGATCGTTGGTCTTTTGGACTGTTCGGACTTGCCAATTTTTCAGTGGCGTACCGTTTCTCCATATAAGGAACCCTTTCAACGCTTCGACAATGAGTATTTCGAGCACGAATGTGACGAAGTAATATTATTATGCAAATTAATTAGTTAAGCACAATGGCTTGTAAGCATTTAATTTATGCTTACTCTTGCATTTTTCAAACAAAGGTGGAAGTTATGTAAAGATCACAACGAAGAATAGTAGATAGTTCAAGATAGCGCTTTAAGAAAACATTTTGTCTAAAGAGGTGAAGGGTTTTTAAAAATTTGGATATTTCAAAAATGCTTTCAAGTTTTGTATTTGATAAACTATGCATGAATGTCATATTTCGTTTTCCGCAAGTTTATGCAGTTTGGTTATTAATTCAGGTCAACATACAATAAGTCACTGGATTAAGTTTTAAACGAACAGAAATGCTCATACAATTATTTGGTATATAAGTTGGGGTTAAAAAGTTTTACCTATATTTTCATTCGTATTGTTGAACTCATGTATTATTTCAAGTGTTCAGACATCAACTGTATTGAAGATAAACGTGAGCGGTAGGTTGAGATCAACAAAAATCGCTTTTTTCTTCTTTATTTTCAGAATAAGCCATAAATCTATCAACATCAAATCAGTTAGTAAATTTTTTTTTTGAGTTTCTTTTGCTTTACGAGCTCATTCGTGAGCGTTGTAATTTTTAAGTGGCAGTAAGCCCGACTTTTGTGGTGAAGTCTGCATTTACATTAACTGTTGTAGAGACTTCAAGAAGGTATTTTTAGCGTAAAAATTCTATAGTTCTAAGGAAACAAATTGACATAGGATCGTAACTATTTTACCATGCCACCTATCTGGCAGCTTACTTCTTTTATCTTTTCTAGATAGAACTTTTTGAGCTGCATATTAGAATATTTTCGACTTACCTTGATGAGCGTTATATCAATCAATTTTGAGGTGAGCATATGGACGAAAATGTCAAGGAATTTTGCTGAAGAATATCCCACACATGTGATATTCTGCATCATGAAAACTGGCAGCATTGATTGATGGATGGTGGGTTGAACGGAAACTTGTTAGCAGTCGAATTTTGGGTCGATTGTTGGTCGTTGGAGAAGGCGTAATTTTCAGACGGGCACCTGCCTTGTTTAGATTGGCACATGCTAGTAGGCATTTGCCAATAATGGTCTCGTATAGGCTCGTTCTTAAATCGTTTGTGCACCGCTTTATGCGCCGTTTAGCCTCATGCACGTTTTGCTCGGGTCTTATTTACCTAATTGTTGTCCCACGATCACGATTTTTGCAGCGTATAGTCTTCACTTCGTACATTACTGCACGTTCCCAATGTCGTATATACGACTTCAACACATATGTCATTTCCTAGTTGAAAAACACACTTGTGAATCGTCCATCTCCAGTTCCAATTGTTCTTCCCCCGCTCGAATTTCTCAGGCTGGGAGACAAAAATATCATTTTAACTATAAAGTGTAAATTTTCTCATTGGTTTAGGGTGAAACTTTGCAAAATTTTTTCATGGGAGGTTGGTTTATACAAAAAAATTTGTGCATCATTGGAATAAACAAATAGAGGCGCATAAAATGAGCCGGAAACCTTCTCTCCTCTAACTTCCTTTCCCTTTTCACCCCCCCCCCCCCCCACTTTCCCCCAGCTGCCCGTCTTCCATCGATTCTTCTTTTGAGGACGATTATCTCGCTAAACCTTTCTATGTTGGGACTGTCTTACTAATATTAGCCTACTTCCTTCGTCATCTTTTAGAACGCTCCAGTTCACGCATTCCAAGTGGCCCTGTTATTGTGTTTCTGAGAAATACTTTGAAAATTGGCCATTGAACGATAATGAAACAAAATCTGTTTCCTTAGAAAATAAGCATATATAACATAAATAACAGCAAAATCATAATGAATGCTTCATGAGAAGAGGAAAAACGGCTTGTGCTTTGATGGAATAAGGGAGGCATCTTTCGTTATATGAGCATATGCCCGCTTCTGAGGGGATTGCTTTGCAACAAAGCGTATGTGATTGGTTAGTACATAATACCGGAACTGCACTACTCATTGAACGAGGTTCTAAGGCTGTTCGATTTCTCCATTGCGACACTTCTGAAAACTTTTATAGCTGAAAGTTTCGGATTCGATTGTGGTTTTTTTCGAACATTTTCGGACTTCATCTACGGATTTTTGAATGGAATAATAACATTTTCACGTTTCTAAAATAGCAATTTATATTCAAAAATTTTTTGCAGAATGGTCTAGACACTCAAATATCAAAATAAATATATATATATCAAAATAAAATATGATTCTTTAATTCTCTGCGATTAAAAACTTCAGAAAAAATTTAATGCTCGAATGTAAAAAAAAATTTAATGCTCACATATTTTCTAAATGGTTAATTCTCGAGTTATTCTCATCATAGGTTAGTGCAATATGGAGATTTCTGTAGGTTACTTATATATGTAGATTTTGAATCGTTAATGAAACTTTTCAATAGCTTTATTGAAATTTATGAATTCTGTTCGAATTGTTTTGTTCGCTGTTTCGTACCGACATCGCTACCTCAATTTTTTGGTGATAATATTTATGTGACGAATAAGTTTGTTCTTCCTCTTACCTGTTTTCTCCCCGGAATCTAATCCATTCTAAATTGTTGTGGAGATCGATATTGATTGTGATAAGCGTCGTTCGATTGAAGCAACTTACATTCTATAAATAACTTCGTTATAATAGTTTCGTTTAGATGACAACAATAAATGACGACTAGCGCATAAAATTGCGATCCACGATAATTGCTTTGGCAACAGTAGATTATAGATCGAATAAATGCATTCTGCTAACTGCTAAGTATGAAAGAGCGTATTTGTTAGTAGCCGTCGACTATTATTAGCATAGAGAAATTTGTATGGGATGTTTCAGATTGGAATTTCGATGCCATTTTCTTATCATCACCTTTATTGATAGCAGCGTTGATCATCTTTATTGTGAGATACCTTGTCATACCTTGTCATACCTTATCACCTTGTCATCTTGTCAAGAATTGAGATACATTGAAAATCGTCTTTATGACGCCCAATAGCAACGTTGATAAATTTATCACTAAAACGAATTTCTTATTCACTTTCATCAGCATATATTTATATTTTTGCTTTTGTATCATCATATAATTTACCTTTTACTATTAAGTTGTTGGCAGTTTAGTTTCCTATATATGCTGAATTGTTTCTTAGATAATTGCCTTAATTGTTTAATTAAATTGCTCAATTGCTAATTGCTTAATGAATCGCTTTGATTAATGAAACATATCGCCTAATTAATAAAATATAAATTCTCTTATTTCTTTTGTGGAGTGATGATTGTATTGGAAGTATTTTCGAAATAAATAACAATATTGTTGGCTAGCAATTTAACCATTCTCCATTTATCGTTGCAAAAAAAAAAAAACGCAATGGAAGATATCGCTAATTATTGATTGATCCCTTGATCGATCAGACGAATTCAAGTTGAGTATATGAATTTGATTAGTACGTTCACTAAATGAGTAAACTATCTATCGAGGTAATTAAATATGCAAAATAAAAAAAAAAAGCGATTGGTGATGCCTACACTATTAGAATTGCACATCATCGCATTGAAATGCATTTTCATTCGGCGATAGAACTGCGCTACTATAGTCAGCTTGATGAGTGAACAATTGAGCTTAAATAAATTAGCGTATATTGATAAACACTTGTTCGGAATATACTCGTTCTAGAAATTGCTATTTGAAGATAAATGGCGTTCTTCTTTTTCTGCTTCAGCAAGCTGAAAAATTTCTTTCCCTTTGAGCTTAAAATATAGGGTGGGGGGGGGGGAAGTTTTATGTGCGGTCAGCTCTTTAACCTCTAATCTTGAGCTTGTAGACACCAACTGCACCGACCGTTCATATAAATCATGCATCACAACTATTCAAATCTAGTTTCGCGCAGTTATTTTATTATGTTCAAATTCTCTTATAATTGCTGATATATATGCCTGAAATTTATTAATTTCTATAATGAATGTAAATATCTGCACCAAGGTAGTAGACAGGAGATGGTAGTGCATAAACTCACCTTCAATAGGAATCTTTTACAGAGATCCGCTTATGTATTTGTTGAGAGGAATGCTCTTCAAGCCAACAAATGCTTGAATAGGGCTTGTTACCATTAAATACTTGAGGACAATTTTTTTTTTTTACGAGCGAATGCTTGAAGAGAATTTCTCTCAACAGATACTTGAAGAGGATCCCTTCGGGCGAATTTTTAAAAAATCATTCCTGCCAATAAAAATTCGGCAAAGTTTCCTGCCAACTAATGTTTGAGCAGTCATCCTTGTCAGCTAAAGCATTCACCTGAAAACCTTTCGAATATAGAGCGAGCTGAGTGAGTTCCTTATTATTTTCGTGGCGTTGTTTTATATAACGACAGCTGCAGATTTATAAAAATCGTAGGATGAATTGACTATAGGAAGCAAATCGAAGATGAGATTTTTCAGTGCTCTAAGTATTGCTTTAAAGAATGTCGAATTTGACCATCCTGTGATGACGACTTGCTCCATAATGAGCGTTACATGTTATTTTGCGCATACACGATTAAGTTCAATCGTTGAACGATCGGTATCGATGCAACGATGACGTAACAACTTTGCACGACAAAAAGACTATTTCTGCTAGCACTCTTCTACCACTTATTTTAAAATCTTTTGCTCATTGCTTATTTTTCTTCTCCGCTTTCTAAAAAGCAATATGAGGCAATTACAAGGAGGATGCCATTCGTTGTGTAGCTAATGAATGGTCGATTACGCATTGTTCGGGTGATTTTCATTCAATTACGGTTAGAAGGGTTAGAACAGAGGACTTTGTCCCATTGTTCGGAGGCAGGACCCATTAGATAATCCTTCCATTGTAACTCTAAGTAGTTTTTTCGAAGCTAGTGTTCACTATTTTTTGTGCGACTAGACAGCATTTCCGTTAGGAGGCGAAGAAGGAGGAAATAGGGTTGAAGTTGTGATATGAACAAAAAATTCGCCTATGATTTTTTTTTTTTTGATAGCTTGAGGATATTCCCACTGGTCGTTTAAAGGCAGGAGGGGGAGAGTGAGGGGTGACGATTCATGTGAAATATCCGCTTCTCTCAGCAATGTTCCATCACAGTTATAAGAAATAGAGATGGAATTTCTCAGTGATGAAGAGCAAATTCCACAAGTTTGGAATTCCGGATGTACCCAAAACTTGGGGCATTATTTACCTCGTACTGTTTTATGCCTCCTAGAGACTGTTGGTACTTTTTCATTGCAGGGGTTTGTTTCCCAGCAGTAGTTGTCTCTGCTGTGCATTTAAAACTCCTTGAGTATGTCCGCCGAATACTTGGTGGAAGCAATCGAGGATGAAGCGGAATCGTGTCAATTATGTATTGTTGAATAAGAAAGGGATCGAGTATTTGGTGAAGTTTGTGAGTTTCTGTTTTCATGTTATGTCGACAGCCACAAAAGTGAGTTCAGTGATGTGGAAAGCGCTTTGTCGATGCCGACGAAATAAGGTGAAGGAGGAAGAAATAGCGATTGCTAACACCATGGACTTCGCTTCAGCAACTAACGGAGAAAAAACTGTTGTACTTTTTTCAGGTGATCTCAGTTCTTATACGATCTTGAATTACAATGTAAAGTACATATTAATCTCGTTTTTTATATGTGTGCATTTATATCTGTCTGTATGCAGCATTCTTCCTGATAACTTCTAGGAAACAAAGAGACATAATGTCCACTGCAATGTGGTCATTTTCTCGAATAAGTGTTGCAATTTTAAATCAAATTTTCAATCTGCACTATTTTATATTCTGTGAAACTTTTCTTTTTCTACGAAATCAATGCTTCACGAATTTCGGAGCGCATTTTAATAAGCAGACTTCGATTAGTGGATTACTATTACTATTTGATGAAATTTAGCGAATTGCCACTTCAAATGTGATTTCATAATAGCACCATAATTATGATCATTCACATCAGAAGGTACCCGTACGCACTAGTTATCTCAACAAATTTGTAGTTAATCTGAAATTAATGATGCATTTTATCAGTGCGCTTACCGCGATGGCTTCTTTTTTCCTTTTTTTTTTCTTTCAATATAGGTGCTCAAATATTTATTAGTGAAGAAAGTATTGCATGAGTATTTTTTTATACGTTTCTAAATTGGTTGTTTTATTCACTATTGCAGTGTCAAAAATATGCCAATATTCAAGTTAATCTTTCAATTTTAAAAGGAAATTTAGAAGTTCATAAATGTTCAGATGCATTTTAAAATTTGCATAATCGAATTACATTTTATAATTGATCAGGCTGAATGAACGAATTTTTTAATGGATAATTTATCTAAGCATTCGAGTGTGCTATAATAGGAATGCATATTCTACGTTTTGTTATTTAAGTGATAGCTTATAAAACTAAGTGATATAAGAATGGGTTTGCAAAAAGCGCATATCATATCAGCAAATATGGCACTTTTTTTTCTTCATATTATTGAAAAAATCACAACTTCTAAACTGCTCATTGTAGTAATATTCTATGCGTTTGCACATTCAGTTTAACATCCCTATAAAATTACAATTGATTCAAACTGAATTAGAACATATCAGAGAAAATCGATGCTAACTGCTTATCAATTTTTAATGTAAGTTTATTGAGGAAGCGTCATTATTTTACTAAAACATATCTATGCATTTACTCGTTTCATCAATTCTTCCTTTGTTTTTTTTTTTTTTTTCGCAAATTTTAGAGTTATTTATATGAGAATATTGCAGGAGCGGTGATTCAACGAGCCGTAATCGGTAAACTTATCGAGCGATTTGAACGAAGAAATCTTTCTTTGGATGCGATTAAAATGTTAAGGCCCACTGTCGAAATGTTACAGGTTTTAATATTTTCTTTGGATTTATCCCTATAGATTGTTGCGACAAACAATGCTTAGAGCTTTTGCTACTAGAGAGTTCCAAAGATGAAACCTTAGGGCAAAGCAATACAAACAGAGATCGAATAAACTTTTCAAGAAATTTAATAATTTTTAGACTCTTGATTAAGCGAAATTCATTTTTGAACACTTTTACAAAATTCTTTAAAAATATACTGTGACGACGTCATGTCCATCTTTGTGGAAAAAATCCACTTCATTATGATAATCTCAAGATCAAATTTCATTTCGATTTCTGTTCTTATGGGTGGCAAAGTATATATTAAGTGGTGTAGAATTTGCATATGTAAATATCGATATGGTCGGATAGAGGAAAAAAGAGAATTTTTATAAGTGATTTTGAACCAACAGTTGATTTTGCAGAATACCTTGCCAATTTTTTATAACCGTTCAGATGAGGGTGAAAGCCGAATTTTTGGGCCATGGAATTGCACAGGTGATCGAATGTATAACAGCGTTCGCCATTAACCGTTCTGACATTGCTTTTGAGTTTTCATCTATGCATTCGGTCTCATTTATAGAGCTATAAAGTACACATATCGTGCCAGTCTCTCTGGCGCGGTTTCCCGCTTATTTTTATCCACTCACCGTTTCATTTAGCGGAAGAATTTTTATGCAGGTCTATTTCAAAGGGAGGTCGGCTACAAGGAATCAAAAAGCGATCGCAGAACGCATCGAAACAATGATGAAATCACCTATTGTTGTAACGATATGGCGAGGTGTTGAAGCTATAAAAGTTTGCGCGAGTGCATGCTCAGAACTACGACATCAGTTTGCACTCGATTCAGGTGAGTTAGTTCAAATTAGTCAGAGGTGCTTAAAAGTAAACTTAAGTGAACCAAAGTGCCAAATGAGTTAGGATGTTTTAATTAAAGTCGCTTAAAAGTAAACTTCGGTAAACCAAAATGGCTAAGAGATAAATTAATAATCAAGAATATTCTTTATTTCTTCGACGCAAAAACTGGGCACCTCTTTTCTTTGACAGATTGAATCGCGCAGACATTTAAAATAGTCTGAGAAAAAGCGATTGAGTTAACTATCGACTCGTTCCATTTTTTTTCGTTTGCCACATTGTGATCATGAAAACGTTTTGAGGCGTTCAAATAGAGAGTAATTTTAATGTATTGTTCGATGTACCTAAACGACACCATTTTCATGAAAAAATCCTACTGAAATAAATCATCATATCCGTATCGGTCGATTTTCAGCAACTGTTATGAAGCTTTGTTGAGTTGTATGCTACCTCTATATTCACGGTATATGCGTCATCTCCCACTCAGATTCTTCTCAGAATTATTCTTTTTCCTTTTTTTTTTAAATTTCCTCAAATCCTCCTCAAAACTCTTCAAAGAATGTATATTTTTGAAGCGGTTTTCCATTTCCCGCAGAAAAATTCGTTCCACCCTAACAACTTCAAGCAACCTGGGATCATGAATTTTGACATTGGATTAGAAAAAGCTCGCGTTATTGGTTTCATATTGGATGGGCTATCCATATCTTCATTCTTCACTTTCATCGTCCCAAAAAATATCATTTCCTGAAAATCGAAAACGTTGACTCAGTTGTTTCAAATGGATAAATGGGAGGAAGGGGGGGGGGGAGAGATAGGTTGTAAAAGTTACTAAAAGTGTATATCAACGAGAAGGAAAATTTCCTGGTTTTCCAAGTGAAAAAAAAACATCCTTTAACAAAAGCTTTAAGAAATCAAAAACTTTTGAACTTCCCTTTTACATTTTTGAGGTAGAGGATGGTCCCAAAACTTTCGATTTTAAAAGTGATATTTCTGAATCAACAAATCCCGAAATATGCTGACGGAATTCCAGACGGATTCAGGCACTTCTATGAATCATTGGCTAGTGTTTCTTTAGCACATTTAGTCGTTCTTCGTTGCTATGAGTTTTATTTATATTGCAGCATCTTTAACAAACAGCGAGAATATGCAGCAAGCTCGCAAGGATATCGCTTGTTGGTTCAGGTAAATGGTTTTGCATTTTTTTTTTCATTCATGTGATTAGAATAGGCGTTTCGAAGAATTTTTTAAAGGTTAGTACTAAAATTTGGATGTAATCCAAATCTGCAGTTTTTTCAAATTTTCCGTCAAAATCTGTGGTTTCATCCGATTTCTAGCAGTCGGTATCCCCTCCTGCCCTCCCCTCCAATGGCCAAAATTTATGTTGCTCAGGTTCATTTCATGACGGCAGTTGTTACTAAATTCAAAGTCAGTCAGGTGAAATCAACAATTCCACTAGTTTTGTTAATTAGGACAATAAAAATAAGGTAACATCAGGCAATAACTGAAATACTGACGATTCGATTTAATAAAGCTCGCATTTATCCGGGAAATCCGAATCGTTGCTTTCTTTGAGAGATTATTTTGTTTCAATTTTATGTCAGAGATTTTAAATACCAAGAAAATCTCATAAAGCATAAATTTTGGAATCCAATTTTTTTCTCAATATGTCAAACCACGGAAGAGATCACAAGCGCGCCAAAGTCTTTAGGATCGTAAGTGAATTGTGCTTTTAGTTGTAGCGATATTAGATGTCTTGAAATTGAAAACTTTTAAGCAGTTAAGCTGAAAAAATTTGTAAGGTTCGGCAGGGAATGCATTGTTCTCCACTAGTGATGCTCTACTCAACGATTCATGAATCGCTTTCTTTTACTTTTTCCTCTCCCCACCTTCGCTCCTCCTCCCCCCTTATCGCCTCCTATGAAGAAGAGAGAAAGGAATTGGGTGGGGAAGGGAAAGAGTGTAAGAAGGCTCGAAAAACTCAGGTCTTAGAATCCCTTAGTGGCATGCTTGTTCAGCTTATCATTATTAGCCCATCAATTTTTGCCGGAAATATTAGCCCAAAGTTCTCTCTATATCATCAAAAAAATAGCGCATCGGTTGATTTTCGAGGAATTATTTTCGTGTTCAATTTTCATCAATATGATATCGAATGGATTGTCTCCATCACATAATTAGGGTGAATTCAATCACCTTCGTTGTTGTTCAACAGCGAAAGACAAAAAAAAAATTTATGGTGCATTAGTGAAATTAACGTCTCATTCAAAATGCTATAAATTTATTTGCGCAAAATGCAATTATTGGTTTTGATAGATGGGAGCGACGCTAAACATTTCGCCATTTTTCAATAAATACGAAAAGAAATTGATTTCTATTAAATGATCGCTGAGTAATTCCATAATTCGTGCTTTTCGACATCCTTAACGTTGTGTCCACGTTGAGCAACTTACTTTCTTGTTTTAGTTTAATTATTAAAGGGCCTCTCTTCGGCGCCAGTAGAATCCAACGATTTATCTCTCATGACAGGCCAGGAGATGAAGTTATGACGGTCCGGAATAATTGATACACACATACACGCAAGGAACTCGACGATCCAGAACTTTTTTCCTGCCGCTAGTGAGAAAGAGCCTTATAATGAAGTTAGCGCCCAGAGACTTCCAAGAAACAGCTTTTCGATTGCCCTGCCTTCCCCTTTTTATAATTTAAAAACCCATGAGCGAATACCTTGGGCTGCAGTGCGGACTGCCTATTTCAGCTTTGATTCTATCCGCTTCACAAATAAGGCCGCAGTAATCATTTAAATATTCTTATCCGTTGCTTTCCCTGTCGGTCCTTGAAGAAGGAACTGAGGAAGTTCAGATTATTCCTGCGAAAGCTCATCTCTAACCTGACAGGAATTCAATGAGTTTGCATTTACTGTCATAGATCAAAAAGTGAAGTTTGGTGGAGCCTGAATTGATGAACAGATATTCCGCATATGCGTAAAGTGTTCTGTGATTCTGAGCCTTTTCTTTACAGGTAAGAAACCTAAGTATTATTTTGCTGCCTACAAGTAAGGTTAATTTGAAAAGTTGCAGGTTATGCGTGGATTTTGTGGCGTATCGATAAAATGTGTTTGTGTTCGAACGGCAATTTAAATTCTCTCTTATAGCCCAAAGAAATTATTTATCTAAGTTGGAATTTTTTCGTTTTTATTTTTCAAATATAGGTCTTTGATACAGGCTAGAGGAGATTTCAAGTATACAACCGCAGCCGAAAACGAATACCGAAAGTAGATTGGAGGAAGTCGATGAGGAGCATGTAAATGAAGACCAACAACAAACAGTTGGAGAAGCGAATATTCCTGCAACAGTAGAAAATGCTACCGAAACACCTGCAGCTGTTGAAGTACGACGAGAGGAAACAAAAGAAAAACCAACTTCCAAAGAAGAGACCGAACAGAGCCCTAGCCGCGAAGCGAACGCGACCGAAACGAAATAGTAAGATTTAAGTGTGCTAAAATAAAGAAGAGGAAAAACGTTTGGGCTATTATGGTACAATCCAATTCCCTCCATCTGAGGATAATTTCACACTGGATATCATTTCCGAGTTATTTACTATTATGTAGAATATTTCTTTTTGAACAAAAAAAATCGCATACATCCATATTTGTTGCCATTAGGTGTAATTTACATATTTAACTTTTTTTTTTTGCTAGTAATTTATTGCCAATACAAAAGTAATTCAATAAGATTTCAGCAGAACGAGAAATAATCAACTATTTCAAAGAAGAGTAACTTCTGCAATATAATATTTTAAAAGTGATAATTGTAATTGAAAAAACCGTAAAACTCAAAACTTTTTTTTTTGCGGTTGCATAAATATTTGCAAAAAAATATTATCGTTGTGTAATTGCAAATTTTGAATATTTTATTGATTTGTTACACTTTTGGAATTTTTTTTTTTGTTGCGCATTTTGACAATGTTATGCATATATGTAGATGTATAATATGCAACACCTATCTACCTATCGGGCAGTTTCAATTCGACAACCATAGAAACTACAAAGAGCGAAGAAATTTGATGCGCACACTCCGTGATTTGAGCCCTATCGGAAAAGTTGCCTTCGAGTTATCGATAGTTAAAGGTGAGATAGAGTTTGCTAGTCAATTTAATTGGGCGATGACTTGAATACAGCATAAAAGCGAATTTTTCGTTGTCGATTTTCGCGCTCGCTTGATTTCACATGAAAATGCATTATTTTGGTGTTTGTTATTGCTTTTCGATATGTTACCAGCTGGTTGTCATGATGGATCGAAGTGCAAAAGTGCACATCATGCCAACCATCCTTGCATACCGTTTCATTTGTTTTGCACACCTTGCGTTATTGCGAATCGCTTCTTTGTTGACTATATGGCTTTAGCAAAAGTTCGGAGTATGGACGATATGAACTTTTAGAAGGGAAACAAATTCCAGCGGATACATACGTTTTTTCTGGCAGCCACATTATTTTCACAGAGATTTTCCGAACGCATATAAGCAGCCATATCTCCCTTCTGCCGTCTTTTCCCGGCATTTAGAGAAGGTGAAGGTCGAGGAACAAGCTGCAAAAATCATAGGGAAGAATTGAAAATTTCGGAAATTTCAAGAACACTCATCCGATAATACAAAGTTTTCGCCGCTTTCGGCGCCTTATATTTGTGAATATGGGAGGCATTCAGTTCAGCATAAATTTGCAACTTCTTCATAGAGATTTCATTATGGAAATTTCAACTTCACTGTTGATTACAAAAAAATGACATCTGGCCATTTGCCAATCTGTGGACCGCACGTTTTTTTCTCACAGTTAGAGGAGTCATGAATTTGAAAGCGAGTCGCAAGTTCTGATAAAAATTAATGTAATTTCAAATTTTGGCCAAAATGAGTAGGAAAATTTTCTCAAATTTGATGGAACTAGTTCGACATGTATGAATCGAAATAAACCTGAGCAACATGACACCGAACAACATGCAATAAAAAACTGTTGTTAGGAATGTCTGTGAAAGACATTTAATGTGTCTGAACTGATGTTCAGACGCAACAAATGTCTTTATTTGTTGTGTTCAGACACAGCAAATGTCTTTATTTGTTGTGTTGAGACACAACAAACGTTCTTATGGATATAATAGCAATTGGTTAAACAATGAAAAACACTTGTCTTTCATAATTGTCAGTGGTAGTTATCGCATAAGAGGGCTTAATGGGGCGATCTAACTGTGAGGAAGAAAGATAGGGTTTGAAGAGTTTTACGGTATATTCATAAATCTGATGTATATTTTTGTTTAACAATATAATGATAATATTTGTTTTAAATGTTGTAGCGCCAGTGATGTTATGTTTATCCTGTCTAGTTTACCTCTCCTTCATATCAGTGACCTCTTGGAGTTGAACTGTCATATCTGTAAAGATCGTATCAGTGATATTCATGCATCTATGAAGTTGAATTTGAATTTCTGCTGAATCATTTGCAAGATATAACAATTGAATTCTCAAATATGAAGGAATTCAAAGGTAACTAAGAGAAACGATAACTGCATAATGGTCACTAAAAATTCTGAAAATATTGCTATCGCACTGCAATTCATTGATTATCGCAGTATGAGTATATAATGATGTTACCATACTAATAAATTGTTTATGATGTTACTTCTATTTGCCTTTCATACTAACAAACATCAATATTAATATCTTATATATTAGTTCATTTAGATGACAGGTGTGCTCAGGTGCGCTCAGGTGTTTTAGACAAATATACATACTCAGTGAGTGGAGTCACGGATTTCTGCATGCTTTTCAACACATGAGTGTTTAGCTACATAATCTAATGCCTTATCCGTGTCGTGATATGTGAAGCGTTGTTGTTGATTAAGTTTATCGGAAAAGAACGACTAAGATGTGCTTCTCAAGAAGAACACATACATCTCAAAGATATGAAGCTGAGATTATCTTCGACTGATGAGTAGAGTGTAGAATCTGAAGAATGGGAAATGGTGCTAAAAACGCAAAAAATGCTATACGGTTCGAAAAGTAGGAGAAGAAAATATACCTGAGCGTATATAAGGTGTAAAAATAAGCGGAGAAAACAATCTTGTATGCTTTATACAACGTTATTGTTTCAATGAACTAGTAAGCGCCAATTAAGGCGTTCAATGAGAGCAATAAAACGAAGTTGTAAAATGATCTGTTGCATGTTTAGCAGTAGCAACTTTGATAGTAGTATTCCAATAAGTGTTATGCGAAGTAAAAATTAACACTATCAAGCTTACGCAACAATTTCATTTGCCAGTAAAGGTCAGCATTTTAAAAGAGATCAAAGTGATAGTACTAAAACAGATGAGATAAGACTACGATGAAATACTTGAAAAACTTCATTTCAATGGAAATGAAATGTGTTTGAAATGTTTGCAAAAAGAGCTTAAAAAATGATAAACGGAAATAGATAACGCTGGCGACAATTTATTTTTAGCCGTAAATAATGAATGGTATTCCATCGTTCAAATGTGTTCATGTTATTAACAAATGTTTAAAGTGTTATTAACAAATTAACAAATGTGTTCATGCACCTTACATAAAGCGTAGTTTTATATCTCAGCTTATTAAGATAGTCGCTTCTGATAGTCTCAGTTAAACTTTTGCTATTTTATGAGACACGCTTTCCAAAAAAGCACGTTGTAGAAGCGTGTTTATTGAAATGCGAGCATGTAAAAATTTCGATGCAAACGTTGACATGTATGCGGAAACAAACGAATTGTCAAATGAAACGCCTTAAGATTTTGAAGGAAAATAGTGGGACACAAGTTTTAGCCAGAAATTACAAGCCCAAACCTTTCCGAGGGATATTTAGGGGGGGGGGTTACGTGATGTACGTGATCCAACGCGTTCTCATCATATTACTAGGAAAAGCATATTTCTTTAATAGTTCGATGGTCTTCCCTTGTGAAGGTACCGGAAAGATGAACAAGTTTTTTTCAACGTCACAACATAGGGCAGTTTCATTGCTATTTATTACTTGAAAATTAGGTGCAGTTTTTTTCAGAAGTTTTGGCCAGAATTCATGAGTCATTTGTTTGATATCTGCATATTCGTTCCTGCAATAACTTTCACCTTTCTTTTTTGAATATAATCTGTTGAAATCTAAAAATTTGTGGATAACGGCAATAAAATCCTTTTTCTTAACAACAAAATTTTTTGGTGCTCATTAGTACCATTCAACAAAATTCGTCATCTGAAAATCACGCATTTCTTTTAATGAATCTAAATGCTTCTACGAAAAATCATCAATTTCTCCTTTTCAATATTGGTCTTTTTATAAATCCGTTCTTTAAGATCCTGTAATGTTTCATGCCACTTTTCCATTAATACTGCTGACCAAGTGAAGAAGGTGATCGGTGACTCTCAGTGACCACATTTCAACTATGAGTAGCAACTGTGGAAATTTTGAATGAATAGGGGACCAGCGCGGTTCGTTATAAATTTTTCAATCTCATTTTTTTCTCAGAAATCTTCATATTTAAGGCATTGAATTTGTGCAATCGATTTCAAGGGAAAGCTTGCATCATGCCCATGCCTTCTAAGATCAATTAGATGTTTCGATTAGCATTCCACTAATGGAGATTATTCCTCATAAGCGTTCTTGGCTCATATCGTTCGCAGAATCCGAGCGAGGATTCTAAGGACTGAACATTGCAGTGGAACATTCCTTTAGAGAACAGAATGCTTTCTAATACAAATTCAGTTTGGTATAATTATGAATGCATCGTCTAGCCTGCAGTTGAGCACGTAAAATCGGCATGCGCGACATACGATGAGGAATGCGGAAAGACATCATTCACGTCTTCAGGAGCACTATATGCAGCTAGAGTTGCTTCATAGTTGTTTTGCAAGTGTGCGAAAAAAACGACGGTTTATTTACACCGTACTCGACTGGCCATATTCACACTACAAAACCTCACTGATAAACATACGCCGTCGTTTTATTGGTTTTACGAGGGACTAATGCAGCAGCACCATAAGTAGCGGTCGAATGGTTTGCTTCGAAAACAGCTTACCTAGCACATCCTCATAGAGATGTTTCGTTGCCTCCGTGGCCTCTCTTTCTGGGAAGGTCTTTCCCTTGGTTAAGTGAAAGTAACAGAGAATGCTGGATCCTTGTCGTATTTGGATAGGAGAAGAATAAGGAGTGAGTAGAAGGTTTTGCGGAGAACACTTTGCAATGCATTTGCCTTCATTCTTATAGTCGTTGAAAGCGAATAACCCCTAATTCCCACTCAAAACTTTTATTTTTTTATTTGAATCTCTAAATCTTATTTAAATTTCAGGAAAATTCTGAAAATGTAAAACTTTTCTTACAGACTTCAGCCTTGCTGCTCTATTGAAGTTGAAGGTCATTTTCTGTGAAAAAAAAAAAGTTGAAAGTGGTCGATGCTGCATGAAATAGCGCTACTATCAAGACCATGTCGCGAAAAGGAGACGGGAAAGGATCTCCTACGGGGTCAAAGAGCTTCGGTCGTGACCTCAACACACATACACAAGAACGAACCTGCTAGCATCGTTGTGGTTCCCCATAACATGTGACCATTGTTGACAGATGAGATGAAATTTTCTTGAAAAATCTCAAAGACTAATGTTTGCAAAAGATTTTAAATTTTCAGTGGTTCGCTGTCTGGTGTATTAGCCTAGTCAAGGATAATTGTGTATATGAACCTGACTTCTATAACTGTTTTTTTAAAAGTAGAACTCGATGTCAACTGTCAAAACTTAATTCCATTATAAGAATAATTCAGCCTGATGATATCTCAATGATCATAGGTAAGAGGTAAGGCGGATAAGGCATTGTGCAATTCGAGAATTCAGACGATGAGTTGTGTTTATTCGGGAATATGTGACGCATCTTGTCGCCTTTCAAACAAATGTTCTCTGTGTTCCTCATCAACCTACCTGTTACCTGAACGAGCCAATTGGGAGCTGATCGCCACAATTTCAGATGAATCAGTGATTTTTCCGATAGTCTGATTTGTATTTACCTCAAAAGCAGATGAACAATATTGTGTTGGGGAAATACAATTGTTAGGCGCTCTAGAAAATGACTTATAAGAGAAGGTTTTGATGCGCAATGCATCGACGAATTACGAACACCATCACAAAAGTTAAATGGTGAGCACACTTTACGGGTTGCGCACTCCTCCCTCAATATCGTTGCAACGACACATTCCAGTTTGTGTGAATAATTTTTTTTTAGTGTGCCATTCGCAAATCCGCTCCCCTCAGAACTCAACAACGCATCAATGTGCACATTGTGTGCCAAATAAAAACTTCTCATCACTACTGCGCTTAACGATACTTTCTTACTTCATCGAGTCGACGAATTTCATCACAACGAATTGAACGAAACGATGGACGACTCGTTCACATCAATGCGTTCCAACGATGCTCCTAACACGATGAAGGTCGAGCGGAAGTGTTGCAATGATTAGTTTTTGGCTCTTTAAGTCATTTGATTTTTCTCATAAGATACCTGCCGCTTATTCAGTTTCGAAGGTATATGAAAACTCGTATTGTCTAGGTCTTGCGATACTCCATACCGCTTCCAGAACTGACGAAAAAGACTTCATGAAAGTAGGAAACAACTACCGTTCTAGCATTCTTGCATGACATATACTCGTTTCCAGATTTTCGTTGGATTAATTTGATAGTTTTCGTGCCGACCGATGAAATATTTTCCCACAATATGATGGAATATCAGCAATTTACTATTCCTACAAAGAACATCACGCTCAATAAGGCGTTCGTGTTAGGTAAAGGCTATGCTCCTTCAGGTGTTATGATTCAAAGGTGCTTAATCGAAAGCATAACTAGACAGGTGTAAGAAGTACGAGACCAGATGATTTAAATTTAGCATGGCGCATGCTGCTACTCAGTGAATGTGCAAGAGCTTAACAATTTCCACCTGTTGCTGATTATAGTAGGGGACTCATCTTTTCCGCAAATTTCTTGTGCTCAAAAACAATGAAGGCGGAGTGATTATACTTTTTATGAACGGAAGTTATAACTCTACAAAATGCTTTCTTTTAGTCATCCTGATCGAATTTGAAAAATGTTGCTATTTGTTGATTTTTCCGTTTTCTTTTATTCATTAAATTTCATCATATTTTCATTCGTTAAAATGCAGACGCAATTTATGATATATACTTGAGAAAATCACAATTTTTCATGAATTTATATTTTACTATTCAAATTGATGAATGAGGAAAAAAGATTTAGTTTTGTAAATGAGCGTTTAAACGAAATACGTATGGTTTACATTAAAGGCGTAGATATTGAGTGAAATGAGAATAGCACTGGAAAGCTTCAGAGGTGAGGAAAATGTTAGCCGTTAGATGCAAAAAGAAAAGCCGTAGTCGGCGGTAGTTTTGTGATGCTCGCTTACGCTTTATTACAATCAGCACGATGCAATCGCAAAACGGATGCACAGACGTCACGGAAATGCAGCCACGTTGCTGAGGAAATAGCATCGCCTCATAGCAATAACATATGTGGTGCAACCTTTACTGCCATATTATATTCATTAACATTGTTCACCGTTGAAATCCTCTCCCCCTTTCAGCAATATAGACCTAAACTGATCGCATTAAACAGTCAACCTTTAATAGCAACATTATCGTTAAGTTAAGAAGCTCCCCCTCTAAAGATGCTAACATTTTCGAATGCTGCAGAATCCATATTACGCTTAACTCTCAAAGTTCGCTTCAAAAACTCTTAAATTAATGAAGTATATGATATCTGCCACTTTGTATTGTATACAACTTTAACAGTGTAAATGATGGTGAGTGAGTAATGTAAAATAGTTAAGCAACACAATAGCGATATAAACATAGACAGAAATCACGAAAGGGATCCTTCAGCTTTTAATGGGGAACTTTTCGCCTAGCATTGATAATTAATGAGATCTATCAGTGAACATATGTACAATAATAATAGTTCAAATTAGAGCACAAAAATTCCTAAGCACCTTGTCTGTGTATTAATAATGTAGTGCACTCTCTCCGAACGTCACTATTCTTGAGTGCTTGAAGGTTAGCCTCTATTCATATTGTAGCATTTCTGGATGGAGGTTGAATACGAGTGTGTCGATGCCCTACGGAGCTTATCCGTAATCCAATGCTACCATATCATCACGAAATTGTCAACTTGGGCGAACATGTTATGAATTATCATTTAGCTTCGATAATCATATTGCCTCTCGAGACTCTTGTAGTGATCACTAATGCAGTGTCCACCTGGACGGCTAGCCGACAGACCTTGATGTTTTTACTTTTGTGCATCAATTCCAATTTTTCTCTGCAGAAGAATTGCAAGGAAGTCACGTCTAAGCTCATGTATGCACTTGACTTTCTTTCTTATGATCTCAACTCACGAACCAAGAAATAAAAACGATGGAATTTAGTGGGCGGCATGTACATCCTTCACAATACAATTTCGTTCCCAACGGTTAGTCCTTTATGGATTATAAAAATTAAAGGTGGTAGCAGTCCAGCATATATAACTTTTTGAATCGATATGATATGGGCCAATTTTAGAATCGGGTGTAATCTTAGGTGTGGGTTCGCATAAGCAGATTTTTAGAGGAATGTTAAACTTTGTGCAGAAGAACGGGCGTGTGCAATTAGTTGGTCTTGCACGGAAACGACGAAGATCTGCTGTTGAGAGTCATCGCATTTTTGAGTGCTTACAAAACAAGTCTGACCAAGTGGCAGAACTGCAACAAGCGCATATCGTGCCGGCGTCTCAGATCTTTCTTGGAAGCAGTAATAGAAAGTGCGCTCGTTTCTTCAAGCATCTTCATAAAATATTTCTTCGAAATGCAAAAAAAGGCGCATCACAGGAAAATTTGAGTATCGATTTTGCTTACGTGAAATTTGCATATGACGAATTGCAAGAAGCGATGGTCGTCAAAAGGTGAATGCTTAATTATTGCCCACGAAGCGTCGTGATTCTAATGATCGTGACGACGTAATTTGCGAAGCACATTGAAAATTTTATCGACAACTTTCTAGGTAGCTTTACGCCACGAAGTTAGCTTTAGATAAATTCAATGAAGTAAAAAAAGCAGATCGGATTAAGGATGGTCGGTAATCGTGGGATAGAGCAGTTTGACGGACCGAACGGCTGGTGGGCACCGCCGGCGCAGCGGGGCGTGCTCAATGTTCGCGCTGCAGGCACACAGTAGCTCGTGCCGACGCGCATAATCGCTTGTGCACAGCGCGCCGTACAATTATCCTTTCGTGGCATTCACTTCCCTGGTTGTCGCTTTTCCTAAAATGTACACGTTCCGCTTCTAACTCGCTTATGGTTCGTTTTGCACTAACGAGCTTTCATTTCACGAGGTTCTCAACCATTACCAATTCGCTGCGTTCCCGTATATTCTGGTCCGGTCATCTACCCTTACCCCCCCCCCCCCCCCCCCCGCTCCCATCCTCCCCATCTTTCATCTGTTTTGAAATATCCGAAGAGTCGTGTAGAAGTGAATGCGTCATCAAAGCGTATAAAATGAGCATTTAGTGCTTCAAAAATTGAAGCACAAGAAAAAAAGTCGAACTAGCGGAAAGGAATTTCGAAAAGACGCAGCTGTGCTAGCGTGCTCAAAAGTACAGGAAGCAACTTTCGGCCTGCAATTGCATTATTTTAGACTCCAATTTTTTTTTCTTTTTTTGCTTGTTTACTATATCGAACAAACGAATTTTCAACACTTTTAGACGTTGATTAAGTCATCGTTGATGTAATCAGTTATGATCAAGTTCAAATCTTTGCATCTATGTTTTGTTTTTGATATTTTAGCGTTTATAATTTTATTTGGTAAATTTTACCCTTTAAAAGTCGTTCAATTCTTTAATGTCACAATCGCTAAAATATGCAAAAATTCTCTCGACTTCATAACGGATAGGATAGAAGTGTTGATTGTTTGTGGGATAAAAATTGACACTTTTAATTATTATACTCAAAGATTCGAATTTTTTAGTATTAATTCCGGTCAATTTTTTCACTCAATAGGAAATCAAAAAAAAACAATGTAAAAAGCGCAGATGAATATTTGATGAAAATCATGCTAATATATAACGTTAATGAGTGAGTTCACAATCTTGCAATGCTCATAAGCGATCATTAAGTTCAACATGCTAGCAGCTATGCAGTAAAGAGTGTAAGAGATCATAGTGGAAAAGCTGAGCGATGTGCATTCACTACAAACATCAAATGCACAATCCGAATGAGGATTATATACCGATTTGCATGGATTAGTCGCCTATTCCATATTCACTCAACATCATTCGTTGAGCATTTAATGGCGCATATCGTGTCGATCGCTAATTATCACTTTTGAATTCCTCACTACCTTTAATTATCTTTAATTTTGAGTGGAATTACAATCTCCGAAAGCATTTACAATTACTGATATTCATCGTATTCTTTTTTGTTTAAAAAAGGTTTCATCAGTGACTCAATTTTTATATGTCTTTGTTAAATCTTAGAAGAGTTGAAATGTTTTGCAAAAAGAAAAAACACTAAGTCACTACTGCTAGAGATTATGTTTATAATGTGTCTACTTGTGTTTATCCGCTCGATACTTTCAACTCGCCATATGTGATACGTATAATTTATACATCAGAAATACCGCCAATTTTTTTTTTTTTTTTTTGGAAAAATTTCAATTGTTGAACATTCGTATTAGCGCTATGGAGATGCTTAACTATGCCGTGCTTAAAAATATGCAAGCCAAATTATTTCGATGACAAATCTGATAGAACAAACAGTGGGAAAGCGCATTATTAGGAAAGCGCACTATCACAATTTGTGTCATTATTTTCATTTTGAAATGATAACCGGTCGGTCTCATTGATGAAATCACATAATGCACATAATCATTTCGCGATATTTTTGTCGAAAACGAGTCAATTTCGTTGGTAAGTGGACTTATCGATTAGCTAAAATTGTTTGCCACTATATCGTAATGGGAAAAATGAATACGGCAATTATTAGATGGTCATTTATTTTCCTCATATAAACGTTGTCGAACATCTTTGTTGTCAGTGAAAACACTATTTCAAGATAACGCTACATATTCTCCGCTCAATCAAAATTTTATTGAATTCTTTAATTTCATTTAATTTTCCATCAATAATCAAAAATATTCCAGTAAAAAAAGTTGAAAATTCTCGTTAGGTTTTTTTTTTTTGCTGGATCATTATGAAAGTTGATGCTAGTGCAAATGAATAACGGAATGAGTGATGAACTAGATGAGATAATTTTAAGATATCAAGCTAACGGTCCATCTTTCGAAAGAACAAAATCTCTGATCTAGAAGTTCCTTTCACTTTTTCATGTATGTCATTTTCACTGACAGACAAATCATCACGTTGAATGATTGCGATGTGAAAATAAGCTTTTCGTTCACAATGTGAGTCCTAAACCATGAGATTTGACTAATCGTTTTTGTCATCCCATTTGGACGGTCGTTCGAATAGGCGAATTCTATATCGTTTCATCTCGTTTTCAACACTAACATTGTCGCATGCTTTAGTTGCAGATGTAGTTAGGTGCATACTCGTCCGGCGACAAATCTCTCGTTTTCGCAATGCAGCCAAATGGGCATATCTCGCCCAATGGGCATATTTCGTCGAAACGACAACCGACCACTTCCACTCAACGATTTGTGTTTAGTGCCACTGATGTGCACTTCTGGACTGTGGGTCCATCGAAAGTTTCTAGAAATGATACGAGTCCGGCGAATATTTCCAATCCCGGTGATCAACTACGTTACTTCAAACAGGAACAAAATATGCGCCGAAGGTGTGTTGCATGAAATCTTCTAAGCTTTTTTAGCGATTAACTTTCATTCTTTTTTTTGTCGTTGCTGTTCTCTTCGAAAGCAACCAAAGATTTCAGAGAATGTTTAGAATTTTCAGCAGATTTTTAAAAGTTATATTTTGCCTGAGTTTAGCGGACGTTTTTATTTGCCAATAGAAAGTGATGCACATTTCCATAGAATTATATTTCGCGTCAAGGTTTTGTTCTAGTAAGCGACCACTACCAAACTTGGAATCAATCATTGGTTATAGTAGCCACAAGTTTAAATGCCGCAAATAATTCAATGAAAAACCAGTATACCTGGATATGCGGTAATTTTTTATTCATGAAATAAAAATAGCTTCTATCATATATGATAGTCACTGAGATAGTGAAATATGCGAACGCAAACCCTCGGTAATGATAGCACAAGAATATTTTCCAGTAAGCATTGCAACATTTCTCAGCAAGTCGAACCTTAGCAGTCTGTTATCAGACTCACGCCATTTGGAATCCTTTATTTTTCTGCCTTCCATCGTGCTGCTTCACTTACGGAAGCAAAATGAGCTAAAGAATGGTGATGTCTGACTGAAATTAAAGTCATTTGAGTTCTGCATTCGATTTTATGATTTTATTTTGCAAATATTTCGTAAAAAAATTCAAAAGGTGGCTTTTATTTTTGAGTTTATGAAATTCAACCATAATGTTAGTTTCACAAATATTGAAAATAAATATTCGTTGAGCATCGCTAGGAATATTTCACTTCCTTCCAAGCTTTTCGTATTTCTTCGCAATATTGCGTCGGATTTAAGCTTGCGATCGACTACCTCTAAGCCTAGGGAGCATCTGAACCTCGATAACGCTCTAGCTATTGGATATTTTCCGTTGAATTTCGAATAATTTTCCGCAATATTTTTTCTCGACGGTTTTTCTTTTCCAAATAACATAAATTACACCAAAAATGCAAATTTCATTGATCGTAGCAATAGTTAACAATAATAACAGTAAAAGTTTTCGAGTTGTCATACATTTATTTATTCATTGATTTCGATTTTTATATGCATATCGCTTAGATCGCTTAGATACCGTCTCTAAGTGCACCGTTTTTCGGTTATTAACTCGGCAATTGCATCTCAGCCTGTGCGCACTTTAGACATGATAAATAAAATTAAAACTGACATTATGGGAATGAATGGCTATTAAATTCGCCTCTGTAATTTTATTTCGAGGTTTTTATTGGAGTTTTCGAAAAATTCACTCGAAAGGAAAATCTGATTTGGATTATTTCTTGTAGCTGTTATAGTAGAAGCTTCACAGATGTTTTTCTATGAAATCGAGATAGTATAGTAAACTAAATCAAAGTGCCTCAGTTATTTTTGGTGTTAGAAATGCGAAGCGGCGTTCAGTCAACTACATCAAGTAATGACAGAACATTTATAAATTAAATGTTTGCTTTTTTTTTGGCAAGAAATATGACGTGTTTCGTTGAAGATTTTGGAGTTGTACGGTAATTGGATATGCTTGTTGGCATTGATGCATTAGGAATTCTTATTGATGTTTTGAAATTTGATTGTGCAAGTATGATCTACAACGATGCTTAGAAAATCGTTTCTTTAAGAGTTGATTCATGATTCGAACGATAAAGGTAACTTCCAGAAGCGCATATGCATTTTATAGGTTATTGCTCTTCGGACCTCTGTTGTGTCCTCTAAATTGAAATGTCGTTAGCTTATTAAATCCTTGACGCAACTGAAAGGAAGTAAACCATACCTCAGCATTCTCCATTCAACTGCCGGTTCGATATAGCCATTTTCCGGTCTTTTCGCTTTCTTGCTGCACTGCAATTTTTCAATTCACTGGCAATTTAAAGTGTTCCAGAAGCAAAAACGTTTAATTCAATGCGTGTTCATCGGATTGAAAGATAGGAAAATCGAGAAAGAAAAGAACACTCTAAAATTTCAAGAAAAGCTTGCCTTCTATAACATCACAATCTACTTATCTCATATTCACGAAATGCGCGTCAGGTCGATTGTGCCAATTTGTGATTGCGTTATACGCAGTCACCTTTTGTAGTAGTTCGAGAGTATGCATATAAAAGTATGAAGAAATTAATGAATTCTACACGAAAAGTACATCATAGTTTGTAGTTGCAGTTCCAACTATTTGCGGTTTCCACTATTACTTGTACTTTCAAATGAAGAAGCATAGCAGTTCTGTATGAACAAATAGTCCACTGCAATATTTATTTGTGATTATAAGTTTCGATATTTCTACCATCAATAGAATGTGTTCTAAAACTCTACAGCTATAGTAAATAAAAACTTCCTAGCAGAAAGAACGCTGAATAAGACATAGAAAAAAGACAACGAGAACCAAAAATGAGCGCAAAAGAGTTTATTTCATTGCAGGCATCTCTATGAGTGCTCATTGCGAAACAGCGAGCACAACCTACATAGTGTCCGTTCACGATGCACTACCCCTCACGAATCGTTGACGCATGCGACGAATGCTTCTCGTGCTCGTCAGTTCTCCGAACCGAAGTAAATTTTTTAATACCTTATGAATGCGCTTACCTGTATGAATGTTGTCTATCGTTAAAGTACGCATCTACTATGTCCATATATGTGAATTGGAGCATTTTATCAACCGTAACGCCGTTTACACCTGTTCATCACAGAACAGTAAAATTGATGTTTTTGTAATACCGATGAGAAGTGCGTGGATGAAACGGCAATGGAAATGCGATAGTAAAGGGACTCGTTGTACGAATCGGATACAGACCACTGAGGTGTAGTAATGACGCAGCATGCTGATCGAGTAGTATTATCGTCTGTGTGCGTGTGTGTATACGTACCCGAGTGAAACATCACAGTGAATCATACATAGCTTGCTTCTGTGGATTCTCTACATGAATTTGATGAGTAAAAGTTGAATCGAGCAATGAGAAAAAGAATGCAAAAAGTGCTCGATGATTATAGTCTATATATTATGCACTCACATCACGAATAGCTTTCAACAAGCATAAACGCCTCTCAAAACTTACCTCCAGCACTGAGTTGTAATTTTTTGTTTTTGTTGACTTCGCGGTAAGTTGTTGCAAGTTGCTAAGTTCACATTCTTTTGCTTGCAGTGCCTTTTATCCTTTATTTATGTCGCCTTTTATCCTTTATTTATGTCAGTGTTGATGAGTATAAAGGCTATGGAAAACCGCAATTTTTATACAGAGAGGTACATTACCATTAAGAACGTTGTAGCAGTCTGTTTGGACGAATGCATCATTTCTGTCTGCGAGCATTTACCTTGCAATAAATGGGTTATCACACTTGTATCTCTGAGGGTTGTGTTGCATTGGGTAGAAATATTATGCGATTTCAAGGTGGATTAGCTGAAGAGGTGAGCAGCTATATCCATTCCTGAATTTGGAAATTTCCAGCATTCGCTGATAAGTATTGTCGTTGAGCAACAAACAAAGAATTTTCGTTGGTGGAGGGTTCTGTCTCGGTATCCGTTCCTTTTTTACAGAAGGAGGGAGTGGGATTACACCACTATCGTCACCTCCTTTCCTTCACCTTCGCTGCAGAAAAGTCCCCGTTTTTGACGAATAACTCCGTTTAGTTGCAAAGGTTGTCGTGAATCATCCTGTTGGAAATCCATCGCCAACTTCCTTGAAATTTATAAATCTCAGTCTCACCATTAATCTCGTCATCTTTCTTTCCCTTCATTTTTCCCTGAAAACACCTGTTTCCAGAAGAGATTTCTTTAGCCTAATCTGAGCGATTCTAATGGCCTTCACTTCTTCACCAAATTAGTAATTGCAGAAACAAGATGTAATTCGTATGCACATTTTTAAGTGACCCATACGAAAATTTTTTCAGTATCAGTTTCTTCTTACGAAGAATTTGTGTCAGTTACTTCGCAGGTGTGAGAATAATAACTAGAGGTTGATTCAACGGTTAAGTTATCTGAGCAGCATTATACGTTGAATAAAGTTAGCACAAACAATGTTATTATTACAGTCAGTTTGGCACCCAGAGGACGGAAAAGAGACCCTTCTACCCCTCTCCTCCCTTTCCATCCTGAGGGTATTGGTTACCCATAGAACTTCGCCATCGCAAGTGAAAAGAAATTCTGTGAAATTTTGGATGTCTTTATATATATATATATATATATATATATATATATATATATATATATAAATATATAAATATATATATATATTTATATTTATATATATATATATATATATATATTTATATTTATATTTATATTTATATTTATATTTATATTTATTTATATTTATATTCATATTTATATTTATATTTATATTTATATTTATATTTATATTTATATTTATATTTATATAAATATATATACATATATTTATATAAATTTCCTAGAATCGTTGTGTTGAATATCGTCTCATTCGCAACAGGCGAACAAAGTACTTGCTTTCGATTGTTTAATCAAAGCTTAGTGTTCTCTCACCTAGTCATTATCACGTCATATGTGTCATTTGGTTTTTTCATTCTTTGATGAGTCAGAAATGTTGACAATATCAGCAAAAATTTTCAAGTAGCAACGTTGTTTTGTTATCTTCAATAAATTGAGACGATTATATTTGTTTTGAGATTGTGCACCTTTATTATCCCTCTGTACCTTTAATGGCCTTTAA
The DNA here is from genome assembly GCA_037389465.1 of Baylisascaris procyonis. Taxonomy (NCBI): domain Eukaryota; kingdom Metazoa; phylum Nematoda; class Chromadorea; order Rhabditida; family Ascarididae; genus Baylisascaris; species Baylisascaris procyonis. Next base: position 2,785,003 of record JAZARR010000088.1, on the reverse strand, counting down.
TAAGATTGTATATGTACCTTTTATGCCCAGGTATCGCATAAATTAACCGATGAGACGATTAACGATTTCAGTGTACACTTAATTAGCCAACAAATGCCGAACGACCGTTCTATGAAGTTGACGGAAAACAACAATAATATTCGAAATGAAGTGAAAAGAAACGAAGAGGAACAAAAAAATGGTAACACTGAAAGAAGTGACTGGGAAAGTTGGATGAGGTCACAACCTCTAAGCGTTCTTAAGCTTGATCGCACTGAACGACTTGTTCTTCGAATTGGAGGTGAGCCAGAAATTTCTCTTTTTTTTAATGCTCACTGTTCATGCGCATTTTCCGAACATCCAGCCAGTTTTCAAAACAAAAAAAAAATTGTTCTTGCATATTTTATAAGTACACTGCTGGGAATACATAATTGTCTCGTCATTTTTTGCGTATTTGAGTTATATATACTTCCTGCCGGGAACATTTCGTCCCAATTTTTTTCAGAGGGATGCTGATCATCGACTTAGACTTCTTTGTTATTTTTAAAAACTCCTCAGCTGGTTCACTCACAGATTTTATATATGATTTGGAATTACAAATATTCCCGAGTAAATATTGAAGGTATGTTATGTTGGAATTGTCTGACTCAATGGAATTCGATGAGATCGCTATATCAGCGCGTTTTTTTTTCCTGGTTAAAATGTTTTTTACCTCTAAATGAGCAATTTCTTCGTGTACCGAAGTCTTTTATGAAATTAAAAATAAAAATTGAAACTATTGAAAACGTTTTTATTGATAATCGTATTAAAATTAGATTACCTTGCAAAATGATGTTAATGATAATTGTAACACAAAATAAGTTCAGAAATTACTTATCGTAAAAAACGCATCGCTTTTTCTCTTCTTTTTCTATTGTTTCTTTGTTGTTTTTTATCATAACGCATTTGTTTTGTTATCTTGTTATCATAACACATTTCCGTTATAACGCAATTACTTCTATGTATTCTATACTCATCATAACAACGCATCTATTGTTTCTCATGCCTTTTGAATTATCATTTCTCTGCTTATCAAATAACGCTTCAATTTCTTAGCTTCCTGTTGATCTTTTTCTTTTCCTCTTTTATACATTTTCGAGGAAAAGAGGCGCCTTAACTAGAGTCAGTCAGATTCAGTTATAACACTTTCATCCAAGTGCTTTTTTAATTAATGTCGATTCTTTTCTTCTTTTTTTTCCGTTCAAGTCGTCTTATGACGGTTTTTTCTTATAAGTAACTCATTCATGTGTCATGTCAGAGTGAGAATGAGACTATCCATCTGTCAGTAAAAATGTTTTTTGAAAAGTCATCATGCTGAAGCGATTGTGAAAGCGTTACGACCATTTTCATTAATGTTTGCGTGTGCGTGAAATTTTCATATATATATATATATATATATATATATATATATATATATATATATATATATATATATATATATATATATATATATAATTTTCAGTTACTGAAATAAGCGAGGAGGATGCAATATTCACATTGTTGTTGTTTTTTTTACCTTTTTTAATAAGCATTTTTGATGACGATGTGGGCGATGAATAGACGCTCAATATTGAACAAGTGAAAGTGAATGGCGAGTGAAAGGTTACGGCATCGAAAGAAATTGACGATGATTCGTATGCTTGTATTAAGCATTGCAGTTATGAAATGGCCACCCACACGCATGGCATTTCGTTGTTGTTTTTAGGTCTCATCCCTTCCCGAGGGGAGAGGGAGGAAATATTCTAGTATGTGAACAATCTTTACTGAAATATATTTCAAAATAGTTCCTAACTGGTCAGTCTTCTTAAGTAATTGTTAGATTAATTACATTCCCAGTGCATCACTGATAAACGCATTTAAATCACTCATACTTTAGGCATGCAGCGATGCTCAATATCAGTGGCCTTCCAAGTAATTTGGTGGGGAAAATTTCAGAGTTTTCAAAGAAACTCTGAAGAAAGATCTATAAAAAAGTTATTTCTTTGTTAATTTCCATTGCAATTTCAAAATGAGAGTTTTTGGATTCCCTTTATGAAGTTTTTTCTGGAAAATCCTTCGAAAATTGACGATTTATGACACTTATGTAGGGACGCTTAATTTTATAAAGCTATTAATATCCGCGTTGTACATAACTAACTCTCAACAAAGCATATCTTGCACCTTAGAGTATCCTCAAAAAAGCGTTAATTTCCAATAAACTTTATAGTCTAGATATAAGTGACTTGTTTGCCAATGAATGTTCTGACCGTCTTAACTTTTTGTTGTCTAAATTTTCAACATATTTTCAATTATAGGTGGAGCTTATGTTAGCCTGAGGTGTTTTTTTTTTCAAATTCGCGCGTTTTTGTTTTTAATAGTAAAAGATGAAAAATTTCTTTTAAGAAATCATCGACATTTGTAATCGCTTGATATCGTCCACATAAAAATTTTTATGGTTACAATATAAAGCCATTCATCTGTACCATCTGCATAACGCGTGCTGCTGTAATACCTTCGTCTGCAGGTATTATCTGCACAAGGTATGCCGTTTCTAAGCTCTGTCTATGCTAATTACGCTGACTACATTGTCTTTTATATGATGCTACTACCACTGCACTATATGTAAAGTTTCGCTGCCATTCTGTCACTAATACACGTAGCAGTATTGTAATTTATCGAGGTGACTAGAAACAAAGAACAAGTAAACATTGAGGTGACATTTAGGAACTTTAAATATCTCAATAAACGCGTATAGGCTAACTGTTCTGTGATATACCACTCAGGCAATAGTTGTTCTTGATGAGTTTAATTTAGGCTGTGAAACTTCTTTTGACTTTTTTTTTTTTGAAATCGTTTCATGATGTTTTGAGATAGAGACGTTTCATGGGCGAATATTTGTCATGATCGATGCACTTTATGATTTATTTCGTATGCCATCTGCACACACACACACAAACACGTACAAACAAACACACACACACACATACATACACACAAAACGCATCACCTTGTGCACAGATCAGAAAAAAAAGCGCGATATTCGACGTATTTGGCGTTGCACTTCTTTCACATCTTATTAGACGCTCATGTTCACTTTTACCAAACGTTTTGGCACGTTGTGATGCTTCAATTTCGACGATGTTAGTTCCTCAGTTATCTTTCTTTTTTTTGTGCATTTTCAAAAAATTCCATCTTATAAAATCAATTTGATTGAGCAGTTATTGCTAGCCGGTTTTTCTTGTTTTGCATAAAAATTTAAAGAAGTCGTTAGGAGCTTTTTGATCATCATCATCATCATCATCATCATCATCATCATCATCATATATATATATATATATATATATATATATATATATATATATATATACGATGTATATATATATATATATATATATATATACGATGTATATATATATTGAGAATGGTTCTTTACATGAACGCATAGTTATGCTATCAGTGAAATTGTTATGCGGTTATCCTAAATGACCATAACCGTAATTTACTTACTCTTTCTTGCATTATACTATATTTCTATCGTTTTGATGCAGTATAGTGCATTTTTATGATGCTTTTCGTAGAATTTATGCCTTTAATTTTGCATTTTATTGCTGTTCATTTCTCGCATTAAAAAAAAAGATCCTTTGCATGACTTTTCACCAATATTCTCAATTCTCATATTTTTATATCAGTTGCTTTCTTTAGCCCATTACTTGATTAATTTATAAGCAAATCCTCTGCACTCTAAAATATATGAATGAAAATCGTCTCGAGATGAGATTGAAGTGTATAGTGAAATAGCGTTATTTCCTGCAAGTGAATAGGAGAATATTCTAATAATGCCTCAAATTTGACCTCGATAATAATAACTGCATTAAAATCCTTTCAATTACTTTGAAATAGTGGTGCGGGTTTAGCGATATACTTTTCTTTAGCTCTCGATTTGTATGATTTCAAAAGTTTCCTATATTGCTATAAATACAAGAAAATTGTTAAGTCGAAAGCATATTGTAATAGAGACTTTGAAATATCCATATGGTAGTATTTTAGCGTATGCGATTCCCTTCTCTACAGTTTTATTGATTCATTCAATTACAGTAGTCATTTAAAAGCGTTTTGATCTACTTTAAATGCTCCCCTCATTTCACTACTACATTGATTTAGACTCTCTAAGCTCAACAGCAAAATTCTTCATTTTCTTATTGCAGCCAGCTTAATAAGATTATATGACAGAAATTTTTCTGCGTCGTAAATAATTGTCCTGAGTCTCTAAGAAATTGAAGGTGGTGAATTGGTTAGATATTAAAAATTTGCATATTGATCTTATTGCGCGCTCCAGTTCATATCAATGAATATTACTTATTCATTACTGTTGCTTATTATATTAACAGATTGTCGTCTACATTTTTTTACATACTATTTCTTTTTCTTTTCTTTTCAAACGAGAGATTTCTTATTGCGGAAGGTATATTTTAGAAACAAAATGGAAAGCGTGACGAAAATTGTTCGATATGTTAGAAAATCTACAATTTTGAACTTGTACAACTTTAATATATCATTGCTTATTTGATGCTTGATCGCAATCTATGAATAATTTTCGCTTACACGGGTTTTTTTTCTCGAAAACTCATATTTTGCGTTGATGGCCGATTAGTTTTCCATTCCATTGCTATTTCAAATCTGCTAAGTTGTAAAAAATCAGCAAAGAATCAATTTACTTTTTTTATTTTACTAATTTATAAATTCATGAATGTACAGTTGATATTTATATTTGAGTGCTCTATTTAAGTTAACGACCACCGCATTTGCCAAAATTGTGTGAAGTATGTGCAACGGTTGGCGAATAGATGAATTGCTAAAGAATATAAAGCATGATCTAATAATCCGGCATGCCAAAATAGGTGATCATCTGAGGAAGGTATATAGTGGAATATATTTATAAGAACACTTACAAAAGTTAGTTCGTTTGATGGGAGCTCAAAAAAATGAGTGATTTAGTGTGGCACTTTTTTTTTGGAAAAGATATAGAGGAGATGAATTTTTTTATCGTTCATAAAATTCAACGTTTCAAATCCACTAATAAGGTACTATCTTGTTGATATGTTGAAAAGACTAAAAAAAATTTTTTTTTCTTTGCATTTTGTCTTGTGTAATCAGTGTCATTTTGAAATTCTCATTTTACCTTTCTGAATGACATTTTCATCGATCATTTTTTCCTCGTTAAAAAAATTTATTATATTATTATATTTTATTATATAATAAATTGTATAATAAAATTATAATACTTATTACGTAATAAAAAATGTTTTAATTTATTATATTATATATAGAAAAATATATTATTATATATATTTATAAATTTCGTTATTATTTACTCTTAAAATTAAATACGTAACGATCGAAATTTTTGCGCTAGAAATGGGCTAAAAAATCTTTTGAATTTTATAACTCTTTGCTCTATCAGTAGATCGCAATCATTCTAGGTGTGTGATATACGAGCAAAATGAATGAAAAGTTTGTCATGCAAACACTTTTCTAACGTACTCAACTCTATTCTAGTCTTGAACCATTGCCTAGAAATTTACGCAATTGGGACGATCTCTTATTCACTTAAAGATATTCTTTTTAAGTAAAATTGATAGAATTTCACTTGTTTATATACTAAAAAATTCAATTTCTTGAGTGAAATTTGTGTGTTCAAATTTATTTCAATAAGCATTATTTTGTCTTTAAAAAAATTTATCACACAAAAATCAAGCAATGTTTTAATAACGACGAATTGAACACGTTTTGTTTTCAACGTGCGTTGTTGGCCACTTGCAAATACCGTCACGGCAATAACCTTTTTTTGGTTTTGGGTTTTTTTTTTTAAACGAAGAATTCATTTCTGCAAAATAACTACGCGGGAAGTCAATCTCAAATAATTCTTTTTAGTTTTTACTACCAAAATAATACGAGTCTTGAATTTTTCAACACCTATTTTTATGGAGATCTTGTAAGCTGAGTAATCTAGTATGATCTAGTAACGATATGTGACCCAGTATTGTATTGTCCGCCTAACATGGAGATCTACAAAAAGATTAGTATGCTCACAGAGGTTCTTTGTGGTTGCTGCCAAAGATATAGCCACAAAGGACGAAGTCGCATTCCAATTTTCGAAGTGACAGTTTAACAGTCGCCGAACTTTGGGGATGCGCTTATATATAGCATGCTTGTTGACGCAGTTGATGCCACTTCTTTGGGCGCTAATTAGATATGCAACTTTGATATCTTTATGAGGAACATTTCTGATTGGTTGATTAGCAACCTCTTTGTTTTTGCTGCATTTGCGCACAATCGTGACAATTATAATCTAGTATGTAGTATGGTCTAGTAATCTAGTATTGAACAGTGAGCTAAATAAACAATCCGATTTTTTTGAAATCTTTTTTTGTTCATTTCTTCTCCAGTAGTTCAACCTATAAAACTCGATAGGCGAATTCTAGTTTTGCAGATAGTGGTTGGAAATTTTACCTATCAGTTTTATGAGAAAATCTCTATGTGAAGAGAAAGTTGTAGTATTAGAAGATATTGAAGATAAAAATTGAGCAAATATCCACAGAGCTAAGTGAAAAATATTCGCTTAAACATATATTAGTGACTAGATTAAAATGTCAGTCGATATCGGGTTGTTCGACTTCTATAAATCATAGAAATTTACAGCAGTGTTTGGAAATTAGGCAGTTTCGATTTCTGTCAGAGAATACCTGCGACTGCTATTCTTATCTCCTGAATAACCTTAATTTAAAGATATTCTATTTGAGTTGGATTAACTCATGCATACATTGTTTGAGGCAGGTGGAGATTGGCATTGATTTTTACGCTTTGCAGCATTTCTTTTTCTTTTCTTTTTTTTTTTGGTACCATGGAAATGAAGTTTCCACTTGCTGATTTTGAAATGTGGTTGTTGTTAAATAGACGAAGGTAATGGTGGACTTTTCTTCAACCATATATATTTGTAATCCCGAGGTATAGGATTACGTGAAAATAAATTTGTCAAAAATTATTCGATTAATTTTTTTTTTTTAATGGGAATAAAAATAAATTCTATGAAGTAAATATTAAGTAAATTAATAAGCACCTTTAATAAGCGATATAAATAAATAAATAAATAAATAAATAAATAAATAAATAAACATATGAATATATGAATAAGTAAGCAACTTTAAATGGTCACGTTTCAATTTGCATGTTTTATTTTGCGAATTTAAATCGGAAATTTGCATAAATTTTTGAATAATCAAAATTTACACCATTCGTTGTTATTATTATTTTTTTAGCTAATTATTTGCTCCAAACTTAAAAATTTGCAGTATTGAATGAAATATTCAACGCTGTTTTCATATTCATTTTTCATAAAAGTTTGTTAAATTCTGATGCTAACGAAAGAATCCCCTAATCGCTAACGTTAGGAGATATTTACTAGTCGAACTGGCGCCGGGAGAGGGAAAACAGCATATTTACGACGACCTCAACCTATGCCGTATAAATTGATCGCTACTGTATTACCTGAGTTATACTGTATTATTTACCCTACTGTATTCCTTAAGCTATGCCGCATAATTTACATTGTACTGTAGTAGCGAGCATTATTCAAAAACACTTATAGCAGCACACTAATAGGAGGAATTTCTAGAGCAGATATCATCTCATTGTAAAACATTTTGGCTCTCCCCCAACACTGTCAATATTCTATTACTGTACTTATCTATCGTTCAAAGAGGAGGCAATCTGCCAAATTCTATGAGCTGAGCTTGGAATTAGGAAAGCACTCGATCGTTTGCAGTGAAATTTATTCAAATGATGGCTTTCTTATTGGTGGCAAAATTGATAACTGTTTATTGTTTTTATTGGCTGATTTCCGCTTCGTTTATGAAAAATGACAAGCATTTTTTATAATTTTTTCCCCGAAAACATAACTTTTTTTTTTCGTTTTCCGATTCATACAATATTACTCTTGAAATTTAAAGATTTTTGGTAGATCCAGCAGCTTTCCTTTTTTTTTGTTATTATGGCTTAATCAGCACCATGTTCCAATGTGGAAATATATGCTTAATTTGATAAGGTTTTTTTTAAATTTCTGTTTAACCAAAGTATCCCACTTTTTTAAGGAAACTTTCTAAGTTTTACGTAACGCGATATGCACTATTTGATTTGTGCAGCTGCGTTTACTAATTAACGCAATTGGGAAATATAACACAATTATCGGGTAAACTTCAAATCTTCGAGGAAAAAAAACTATTCCCATTTGTCGTTGATACTTACATTTCTTATTCATGAGAATTTTTTCGAAACTCTTTGAAAGATTAGCTATGAAAGTGCATTTTGCATCTCATACATCCCAAATAAGAAAATTGTCGTGGTTGATGAGATTTTTCATGGAATTTAAACTAAAAGTCGAAATAATCAAGTTTTTCGTGGATTGTTTTTCCCGGAAATCAATTGGCAAGGATTGGTATTGCTGTTGCGTTGAGTTGTTTTGTGGAACGATGGAAAGGATCAGCAACGATGAATGCATCGAAGCATTTCCGGTTTAGGTTAATAAACTAACCACTTCAATTGTGCAAATATCGCTCATAAAATGGCTATTATTTTTCATCGGTTATACATGTTCAATCTTTGAATTTGAATTTTGACATGCTAAGTAAAGCTGCATAAATATGCCGCTTTCTTTTATAAATTTGTCTATTTTGAATGCAGCCTCCGAATATTTTTTTTTTTAGTAAAAATTGAAAATTTCAAAAAGTTTTCATCCGTTTGCTTAGCGCATCTTAAAGGTGGAGGTCATTGAATATAGGTTTCCACTAAAAATTACATCAGAGTGATAGGTGAACATCAGCTCATTTTCATTCATATAATGCACACCAAGATCGATGTGAGGAACTTTATTACCTTGGTAGATCCTATCGCCGCAATAAATGGCCATTATTGCAAACCGTCTTTTAGAGGGAAACTTCGTCGATGAACTCCCTCTCCCGATCCTTCCTTCTTCCTCCACCGTTCCCTTTTTCTTCCTTCTATATGAATTGATAGATGTCAATATACGAAGAAATTTCGTCTACAATGAAATATTTTCCAGTCGTAATAAAGCTTCTAAAAATATAAAAATAATAAAGTGCGTCAACGATATAATATTTTTGCTTATGTTACGAATTTTACATATACTATTTCTAGGGGATAACAGTACCTAACTTACCTGATTGATTGAAAAACTTCCATTAAGTTATCGATCGACATCGATCGGAAGCGTATTTATTTTTCATTTTTATGCAGCGTACTTGCGTTCAAAGAATTTTGATAAGGAAGCCGATAAAGCGTTCTGAGCATAGTGGTGAACTGCGTCATAGAGCCGTCAAAAATCACTTCGTGATTTGTCGGTTAAGTAGCATGTTATTGATGCTAATTAAAGGATAAATAAATCAATGCCTTCTACCATTGTAGATCCAATTAGTCATAGTTTATTGTTTAAGCATCTTCGAAAAAAAAGAGGAAAAAGTAGGATTCCTATTAAATAGAGATGGAAATTTTTTTTCTCGTCCAAAAAGAATTAAAATTTTTTTCTCGTCCAAAGAAAATTATTCTCTAATTGGAATAAAGCTTTCAAAAGTAATGTAGCATTTGAATGATATGATGTTCTAACTTTTATCGCAAATTCTTAGATCATTTTTCTGGTGAACTCTGTCAAAACATTCATTTAGACGTTTTTAGAAATGTTGAAATATTCCGAAAAAAAAGCGAAAAAAAATTCGTAATTTGTTGGCAAAGACTTTGGAAGGTAATTTTCCCCATTTAAATGGCCGAATTTCTAGTTTTATTCATTTAAAAAAATGGCATCATTGCTTGTATGGTTGACCGATTTTTCGTAGTGCATACTTTCTGAACGTTTTTCTTTTGTTATTTAAATTTGCACTATTCCATGCACTAAATCTGTTTACGAATTGAAAAGCTTTTGTTTGTCGCATTGTTAGACTATCGCCTATCGCCTCTTAACCTACACAAAGATTGTTTTCCATGAGTAGCGATCGTATTTATTCCCCTATAAGTGTTGCATATAAAATTCAGCGCTATAAATTCATTGCCATTTTATGGGAATATTTCAAATTTTTCTTAAGAAAAATTCAGGCTGAAAAGTTCCGGAAAAATCAAATCAAAGATGTCCATCTCACTAAAACCTTTGTTATGAGCATATAACAAACACATTAGTGAGATGAGGACCAGCGATGAAGAAATTAAACCATCTTGTGATGAAAAGGGTGAAGCCATTTCCTGGTAAAGGAATGGAACCATTTTCTGGTGAAGAGGTGGAGTCGTTTTTTGATAAGTTAATAGAACCATTTTAAAAATCTGAAACGTTTTCGCTGATAAAAATTAGCAAATGAATCGCAGAAAAAAAATTGCATTAAAATGCTCTCTGAATTCAGAAGTCTTGAATGCTCAGAGAAATAGCCGTTTATTCCCACCTTCTTGAGATTTTTTGATGTAAACGATATGTTGTTTTGTCGAAAGCAATGAGAGTAGGTAGTGAACCACAGTGGACCAATTTTAGTGATTTCTGAAGTTGATAGCAGCTGAAATATTTCAAAATACCTTTAAAGAATTGGCTAGGTCAATGCATAATATCACAGATGCCTAGCATGTTTTCGGATTAAAAACTGCAATAATATGACATATTTTAGTGAGAATTTATAAATGTGAATATATGCATCTGAGAAGAATTTCACTGAGTATATGCGTCCTTAAAATGCTTTTATTTTCGCTTTCAGATTCTCTGAATTTGAAGAACGATATCTTTTCTTCAATGGTTGAATAGGTAGATAAATTGAAAGAACTCTAGAATTATTTGAATGTGCAATTTTAAAAAGTTGCTAAGTATAGAAACATTTTCGAGAAACTTTCTTCAATTAAAAAAAAAAAAATTATATCACTTTAAATGAAAGTCGATATTGCTGAACATATTGAAGCGTTAGTGACGTGTGGAAAATTTGTGTAAACGGCGAGGATAGTTATGCTCAATTCGTAATGCTAGATAGACACCTTAATTACCAGCTTACATTCGCATTGTTGGTTGTATGTTAGGATCGGCCATTCCCTTCCGGAATGCTCGAAAAGGATTGGGCGATTTTGAACAACTTGGCGGCTACTCATGCTTGTTGCTGTTTTTTCCTCATGGTTAAAAGGCGTACCCATTGGATCAAGTTCGGTATTTTGGTTCGAAAAAAAGCTGTGACTTACTAGATAGTGATCGATTTCCATCACCGAAAGGTGGTATTCTTGACCTCTACTACTTGATCGAAGCTAGGGTTCATGTTATGTTGTTGTTACAAAAAGTATAAGTTCCTAGGCATTACGATCATAAAAATGAATCTCAAAGTCGCTTGGGCTGATTCTGGGCTCCATGTCGACCTCGTTAGTGGTCGCTGTCAAGTGCTATCCGAAAATAAGAACCGCATCGTGAGAATATTCTTGTTGTGTGGGCCTTAAAGTTTAAGGCTTTCACAGGTTTTCAGATTTCAGAAACAGACTGTACAAAAAAGGGTGTACGGGGGAAGGGGCAAGCTTATAAGGAAGAAGTTAGTATATCAAGCACTTTCTCCAGATGAAGTATTTCTGAGCGCCAAGAGGTCAACGCTTCAGTGTCCGCGAATATACTCAAGATATGCATATATTTTCCAATGTATTTAGTGAGCGTTTCGCTATGCGTCTAATTTTGTCATTCGAAAGTTTTTTCACTCGCGATGACGATTGCAAATCTTTGTCGCCATCAGTGCCTAAAAGAGCTTGTTGTGCTTTCCAAAAATACCTTATATGATGTACAACCAAGGAAGTATGCTTTATCGGACGCGAAATCAGCTCGTTGAAAACATCACTAGCAATATGATTATTTATAGAGGTGCGATTGTATTGCTAAGATGTGCATAGATAAACGAAACGATGAGCGTATCGTTGCGGCATTGCTATGTGAAAGCATCGTATAGCGATCGTCACATATTGAGGGTAACTCATAAACGATACACGAATCGTTGTTTCGTTACGCCGTGTGACGGGTTCGTTCGATCGGAGTACAGATCGTCATCGTCGCTCACTGAGGACACATTGCATTTTACGAGCTTTTATGTACACGTTACATTGTACACCCTTGCACTAGGAATTGCATAGAAATGTATACACATCATCTTTGCATTAAAACATCATTGCATCGTTGTATCGTTACAATTGCATTCCATTTCCAAAGAGTTCATCGATTAATGTGAGATTATATCACTCGTCGTTTATGAGTGAAGCGTTGAAGTCTTCTTGCTTCACTCAGAATTCAAATTTTTATAAGCATATGTGCAACTTTTAGTGAATTTTTCATTGATTTTAATATAGCGCTTCAATACTTGAAAATAAACTCACATTTAAAAGAACAAAGTCATATGTGCTCATTCCTTTCGCTTAAAATTTGTTGAAGGAGAAATATCTTTCAGTGGTTCTATTTCGGGGTAATATTTGAGGTTAAAATAAGGCGAATAAATAAGGCAAAAATTATGAACTGTTTGGAAATTCTTCCCGATGGCTTTCATTTCATTCTGATCCATAAAAGCATACTTCGACGTTCTGGTTTAATAACGTCCCGCTCTAGCAGCCAAATATCGAAAAGAGCCTTCTTTGGCAGCAGAAAAATAGCAAAACAGGCCAAAAAAATCATATATAATGAAGAATGCAACATTGCACAGTACATTCGACTCAAGAAGAACTAGATAACCTTTAATGTAACTGTTATGTGTATATAAATGAATGTATTTGCAATCGAATAGAGCTATGATTGAATTATTGCCCAAGCGCTTTCAAGTGGACGCATCATGAGTGTAAGCAAGGCGGCGGAAGTGTGGGAATTTAATGCGAAGCAAGGTAAACAAATGATAGTGCAGCTGCGATAGTGCATGTGCCCTGTACCCTTGCAGCACAATGCTCTTTGTGTACAGTAAGTGATTGGAAGTAGTGCATTTGCTAAAATATACCTACACAAATACTTTACCTATATTTAGAGTGTGAGTAATTTTAATTTAGAACAAATTAGACAAAACGCTCCGTTAGGGAGGGAAGTGAACGAACGTAGTGATACTGACTGCTAATCGCTCGTTTATTTTTTTGCTTGAGTGTTGCGCTATGCAAAAGCACAGAGGAGGCGTGCATCGTACGAAAGAAACACAAATGGAAAACGCCTGACTGTAAGCAGCGCTCCATGAGAGGCCACCATTTATGTGTACCCATTCGACGTAGTGCCGTTTTGCGGAAGCATACCGTTCGATGGAGGAGCGCCATCAACTTCATAAGACTGTCAGTTCTTCATCCTCGTCCATATCCTCATCACCTTACGCTGTGAACACTCAACATGAATCTCGACAACGTGCTTCCGTTCAACTACTGCATTCCGTTGGCGAGCAGCAAGAGTCTTCGATAAGCTTTCTTCACGGTCGACGGGACAAACTATCAACTGGTTTGAGTCATCTGAACTTGTGTAAGTTGCAGTCAGTAATCGCTCTCTGCACAAATAGGCTGGTTGCTAATGCCTTACTTAATCAAGCGCATTGCATGGTTCTCGTTTTTATAGGTTCTATTCATCGGCGCTTCTAGTGATTCTTTCGAAATGCACTAACAACAAAAAAAGGGTAGCCAAAGATTTATTTCGTTGTACAACCACCATCACCAATGCTTGAATTGAGCTTACATTACCTGTGCTTCTGTTGTTAGCTTTATCTAGCCAACAACCTCTGTTGAGGTGCACTCAATGCAAATTTGGCAGTGATCGTCACAGGAGTGACCCGAGCAATGGTGCCTCACCGGCAGCGTGCTCACCTGTGTGGGCTGTTTTGCCTAGATCCTCGACGTGTCTCTGTTTCTCTGCTCGGAAACGCAAAGGCAGCCAGCCTATGACGGCCACAATCGCTCTTCTCTCAATATAGCGCGCTGTCGCGCAGCGCGCCATACTACCGGCACGTTGGTTCGGAGAGCAACACGGCGGCTATCTTGTTGCATCCATCAGTCAGTCCATCGCTCATTGTCGCAGAACGTCGACTAGCTGACGGGGCTGTATGCCCCCGTGTTTCTGGATTGGTCACGTTTCCGAGCACACGGGTAGAAGTTGGGGCCACTCTAAGCAGCGTCCATGTCCACCTCGTCAGCACCCTTTTCGCCACAGGGCTATTCGTCGGACGTCTCCTCGGATTACTACTACACTGAGGCAGCTGAGAACGAATGTTTAGAACATTACGAGATCAACCTGGAAAAGTATAAAGGTAATTTTAGTTGGTTCCTTCTGCGGACTGAGCTCAGGTGGCGTTCACATGCCGAGCGTGTATTGCTAGTGAATTATGCCTAAATGACGAGCTTATCATGTGTTCATCGGCGTATTGCTTCTTCCTTTCGGTGACTATTGCTCTTCGCTGCATTCTGCCCTCTAACACCTACGCACACAAACGTTATCGTATGGTGGTTTATGGTTCGGGTTTGGACCATGTAAACATGTCGAAGAGTGAACGATATCCTTTTTTTTTCCTTATGGTACCGTCCGCACCGCTGTATGGAGGCAATTGAGCGGCAGCACCGTAAACGTTCAAGTTTATATATCCAAATTTGGCTGACGCTGAGGCATTCTTTTAAGCGCTAGAGCTCATTTTGTGAAGTTTTATATAAGCATATGTATTTGAGCATCTAAATAACTGTTATTTAATTATCTAATTTCGACGCTGATTTCTGCCTCGTTTTTTATAAAATAGATTACAGCGTTTTGTAAGAGTAGAAACGCAATAAGTGAATTTATATTAACTATTCCCTTGTCACAATCGGTTTTTTTGTATGAAAAATTATCATTAAGAAATTTTCCATCAATTTCCATTTTCTTTACATATATATATATATATATATATATATATATATATATATATATATATATATATATATATATATATATATATATATATATATATATATATATATATATATATATATAAATTTTATTCGTCTATTATGAAATCGGGCGTTGCGTTTGCATAAATATTTATTTAATCACCTCCTTCGTCATGCATACCTGTGCTTCGATCATCCTCTGCTGTTCCATTTGTTCATAGACTTTGCTAAACTATGAAATTATTTCGACACATAGTTTAATTATTGAATTTTTTCAGAGGCACTCTTTTTTTGATGATATATTTGATTCATTTAATTTGCATCACAAATATCTGAATTTATTTCTGCATATTTTCTTTTATGTCGATTTTTAATTTTTTTTTTAAATCTATGCAATCAACGAAAAATTCAACCAGCGATTTAGAATCTCGGACGGAATATATTCCTCGAACGATGTTTTGAGAAAAAAATTTTTTTAAAAGTTATCTCGGTAACATTTAAAGATTTTATAACGGATTCAAATATCCTCATAATTTCTCACAAAAATATGAATCATTTTTCGACCTGTTAAATTGTAGATATTGATAAACAGTAGATCAATTTGACTCATATATCATGTGATGTTTAAGTATATTTTTTTTAAAATGTTAACACAACTTTCTTCACGTTTTCTTTTGTATTCTGCCACTCTCATTTTCAAACGCTATCTCCTTGAGCCATTTAAATGCATTTAAATGATGCACTTTCTCTTCTCTTTTTTTTTCACTCGAAATACCAAACAAGATCATATCTCGCTTAAAATACCCAGTCGGGTCAATTTCATCCGGAAACACCCGAAACCCCGAAATAAAACAGGAAACTAAGAAATAAATTTTCGTTTTATTGCGTGATTCCGAATGATTCCTTTCGCAAAATATTTCGTCGCGTAAAAATTCCTCATAAAAAAATTTTTCCTTTAAATCATTCGCTTGCGGGGTTGATGCTTTTGAGCATCTCTTCTTTTGCTTCATCGTGTAATTCTTTCGCTTCGTTTACTATTCTCTGATCGATGGTACTAATGATTTTTCGGTCGTTTCGATTAGCTGCCGAGGCGAGTATTGTGAAGTTCCGATTGAATGACTGACAAGTGAATTGTAGACGATAGAGATATACCATGCAAAAGAGGCTAATCATGAGAAAAAGAAACAGAGATGTGTGTGAAGTGTTAAATTGCATTTTTTTTTTACTGAATGTACATGCAAGAGATAGTGAAATTATGCAATAAGGAGAACACAGACGAAAATGATCTGCAATATATTTCATCATAGCGCAGAAGCGAAAAGCTTGTTACATTTTCTCAAAGAATGCCGTTATGCTCGTTATAGCCAGTCATTTTGACATTTTTTGCATTTTCCATTCTCTATTGCTTGTATTTCTTTCTTCCTGCGGTGAATAAATCGTTGAAAATCATCAACATTTTGATGGAAATGAAAAATATTTTCTCTGATTTTTTAGGCAATCATAATTAATCAATACACTTTTAATTTATAAACTTCGAGTTATTTGCAAATATTAAATTTTATCGGCAAAAAAAGTTTTTTTTTAGTGCAATTAAAAACCGATTAAATATTCAACGATGTTTTGTTATTTGCAGATGAGCGGGATGCGATTCAGAAGAAAACATTTACGAAATGGGTCAACAAGCATCTTGGCAAGGTGAGCGCCTGATAATGAATTTCTTTAGGCTTGCCGATAGCATCGCCGTCTATGTTTGAGTTGTTTGGCTACATGAGAAACGTTGACATCGATCGAAGCACTTGTGTTTCGGTGTCCTTGAAAATTGCGTTACTCGCTTATCGGTTAATTTGCATCGAGAAAACGCTTAGTAGGCGCACAAGATTTCCACAATTTTGAAGTTTTCGCCGAAATCTCTATTCTCTGTCAAAAATTCGCTCAAGAAAACTTTGCTAGTTTGTCCCTATTCTCTATCAAAAATCAAATAGTATTCGCTATTTCGCGCTTATTTCGATCAATGATTTAATTATCGATTTATTATTGCGTGATTTTTTTGTTTATTTCGTGTTATGTGCACTTGTTTTTCTGGATTTATTGCCTCCAGCTTATCTTTTCACCATAACGTTAATTGATGTTTGTGAAATGTTGCGAAGCGTGCAGATATTCAGAATGCACTTATTGCTGCTATCATGAGTACTGTCTTTCTCTTCTCTCATTCCCAATCTCTCCTCCTTCCCCTCACCCGCTTTATCTCTTCTACCTTCCCACATTTTCCTATAAATTACTGCATTTTTCTCCTTTCTAGCAGCATTATAATTAGCGCTACTGAATGAGTCATTTGCTTGGTGCAGACCGATTCTTTCATTACTCTGTCTGCCAGCTTAGGCACGAAGCGATCTTTTATTCTGCGAAGCAATTGTGCGGTGAATGACGCATATTATGAAATCAACGAATAGAACCGAATAAAGGTTGCTCTGTTTTATATAAAAAACATCTTCAAAACACTCTCAAAAGCAATTTTGATATTGAAATTAATGAGCATTTTTGCCATTTGATTTTCACATTGCCACCATTTCAAGTTATCTATCTTGCGAGGATGTTGAGAAATGCAATCCAACTTCCTTTTCAAAGAAACGATCTCTTGAATAGGCAATATGAAATCTTTAACGCTAATTTAAACGGATCGGAGATCGCCACAGATTCAATGCTGAAAATTGTCCACTTTGATCAATCGAACGCTTCATTTACCTCCAGGGATTGCTCGTTTATGATGTTTTGCTGTAAAATTTGCATTGCTGCGCTCAATCCTTCCCAAAGTTTGTCCCTTATTGCTTTATTCTCTTTTATGATTAAATTAATATTGCGTTCATCGCTTATTCGTTCGTTTCTAATAATGAGTACATTAATGTTTTATTTATTCCCTTTTCATTCGCACATAGAAATAAATCTATCATGCTTTTATTCCTTCTATTACCATCCTCAACCTTTAATGAATGAATGTTATATTCATTCCTCACTCCTTCATCTCCAGAATTACTGCGTATATTCTTTACTTTTACTTTTTCATTCCCACGTAGAAGTATATTAACATTGCGTTCATCCTTGTTCCTTAATTCTCTTCCATGAATAAATTACTATTGAATTCATTGCTTGTTCCTTCATTCCCAACCTTAATGTTGTGCGATTTTGCTACTCATATTTGATTTATTTGCTGAAACTTTTCTCACATAAAGCTGCTCATTGTTTTGGTATTTTTTCGATTTTTTTGCGCACAATGTGTGCAAAGGTCACCTTTGCAACGCATAGCCATTCATTTACCTGTGCCACCTGTATGACCTACACTGCTACGCTCTACCATCTGTGCAATGAACATCTTCAATCCGCATAATGTGCTTATTAATAGATTTTCACGCAAGTGGAATGCAAAAGGAGAAGATGCGCAGCGCTAATTTTAGTAATTTTACAATACAATATTGCACTTTTCCTTGAAACGATTTTCGACCTCTCATTGATTTATTATCTACAACTGGTATTAATGCAACTTTTCTATTGAAAAAAGAAATTCCTCTTTCTTGAAATAACCTCAATTTGAAAATATTTGCGGCGATTTTCTTACCAGCTACTGATTTGTTCGACTTTCGTATAGTTACAACATTTCCGGGAGCAGGTTATTGCGTCGAATGCACGAAACGAAGACGACCCACTTTTCTATATTATGTTGTCTTGAGAAGATTAAGTCGCAGACGTTGATACAACTCCTCATAAATTGAATTCCCAACCGTAGCCTTTTCCTAACTTCAATTAATGGACGTTTCTACACCTCTCGTATTCGAGATATATTCCATCGAAGTATAGTTCTTTCACACTTTTCTTAGGCAGCCTATTCGAAAATGAGGGCCATATTATTGCTATAAAACAAATATTTGAGGGATTTCGATAAATTCGTCCTTGGCATATCGGCGATCAGCCGTTAATCCGCACCATTTAAACCAGCATTTTGATTCGGCAATCTTCATCGATCCACTTTCACCTCCACAATCTACGATACAAAGCCGTAAACATTCTTCGCATAATATTGAGTGATACTATTTGTGCGTTGAATCTTTCCCATTTAAAGAATCTCATCGATCAAAAAGCTGTTGATACAAAACCGCACATACCTACATAGACGTACGGACAAAATTCACAAACAAGTAAAAATGTTAGAATGCGTTGCAGTGATTCGGGCATACGACTGAAGAAGTAGGTTATTGTCGTATTCAAAGTAATTAGGTTGATTGTTGAATTTTCGTCGAATTGTGGTGATAAAAGAGCAAGAATAAGGACTTTCACATTTTTTAAATGAGTTGAATTCACTTAATCGCCGAAAATGCCATTTGTGATGTTTCTATGATCCTGGAATACGATTGAAATTCCTATTTTAGTGTCAATCCTGGTATCTTGGAATATGGCAATGTCAGCGCTAGTTTATAGAAGTGTTCAGTCGTTCGATTTTTTTTTTTTTGTGATTTTCTTCTAAGATATCATAAAATAACTAAAGATTTAAGTAGCCATCATTCATTCACTTTTGCATTTGCAGCACGTCATTATTCTTCAATCACCCAAAATTAATTTTTATGCATTTTTGTCAGTTTAAATTGCGAAACATTTCGTTTAAATATTATGTTACTGCATCCATTTGTATGTCTATCCGTCTATCTTTTTATATCGGTAGTTTCAACTGAATAACCGTTATAGCCAATGATGTGGATCCTATTAGATGGACTTGGTACCTTATGATGATTTCTTATGTTAATATGCAGGTTAATCCAACCACTGCGCTAAAAAAAATCTAATCCATCTAGAATTGCTCAAAGATTAATATATATTTTGTATGCAAATCTCATACCCAAGCGATTGGACCAGTTTAAAAAAAAATAAAAATAAATGCCCTCTATGCATATTTCATGATTTCTTAGTGATTAGTGAAATTTAGTATTCTCTGATGAGCGCGAAATGATATGAACACATTGTCGTATCGATTATGCTATCTAACTTCCTTCTTGTATCGTCTAGTAGCTGGGATTTTTATTGAACTGTCGTAATGACTTCCTCTATTTTATGTGCATCGATTCGTGATACTTTCGAAATTAATTTTCATTAACTAAATCTTGTTTTTTTTTGCCGCATGAAATAGTCGTACTTTGTGATAAAAAGGAAGTGAACCTTGCGATGCGCTTTTGTAAATTTGCATTTGCAATGCGCCGTATGCAAATCCAGAAAAAGTTCGGTGATTGCAGCTTGGAAACTATTCAAAATGAAGATACGATATTGCCTATATACAACCCACACCGTTGATTGATCTCCCTTACCGTTTTTCACGTTGATTTAACTTCTTTGATGCGCTTCTGCATTTGTTATAGTTCATTCCACTTATTATATTCAATTATGGCTTGAGATCGAAAAATTCGCCATAGGATGATCGCTACTTCACGCCCTCTAAATCGGGTCCATTTTTCACTCATTTTTCTTGAACATCTCCAAAGTCATAAATACGATTATTGATTTCCGATGTTCCTCATTTGTGTCGGTTTTTTGTTGACTTTCTTTCGTACATGGACATATAATAGTGAAACATAATAAGGGCTCCATATGAATGCAAACTGATCCGCTTTCGCGCAACTTCGAGGAGGGTGAATAACAGAATTGAAAAGAAAAAGATATATATATATATATATATATATATATATATATATATATATATATATATATATGTATATGTATATATATGTGAAATAAATATCGCTGTCACTGGAGAAAAGGCGAATGTGGTGATATAGGAAATGGTATAGGGCGCACATGTAGCACCAAACGATAATATTTCCTATGTTTTTTCGATGTGATAATTGTCCACTAAATGTAAATTTTTAATTTTATTTATGCTCAATTGGATATTATTTCTCCACTTCGATTAGTTTTTATTAGAGAATCTTATGAATTACTAAGCGAGTTTTTCTTTTGCAAAGTATGAAACGAATTGTATTTCTCAGTCTGGATGTAGAGGTTTATTCTGCAGTTGTTCGATTGAGCTTTCTATCAAACGTTTGCATTGAGCGATAATAAAACTGATAAAATCGCACCACACACCGAATCTTTTTTCTTATTTCTTCTTATCCATTTATCTAAGCATCAAGATCCCTTTTTTTCAATGGGTACCCATTGTTAGTTGTGATTAATGTTTATGCTTCTTTAATCTGGAAATTGAGCTTCAATGATGCTCGACATACCTTTGTGTTATGTTGCATCTTTGTGGAGCTCCGAAAATTTTGTTCTTGTCTGGTATTACCACGCAGAGATAAATCTGCTTCAATGATTTGATCTGAATTTTTTTCTTAATATATCTGTGGTTCAGACGTTATCTTTATATGGAGTTCTTTGATCCTCTGAAGGTTCAGTTAATAGAACAGTTTTCTCTCTTCAGTTGTCTTATTTTTCTATTGCACACTATTTTATGTAATTTTCTTCTTTTGCCTAGAACATATGCTACAATGTAATGGATTAATCTGCCGCGAGTACTTTTGCTCCTTTTAGAATTTTAGTTTTCTACAATGCATATTTTAGTTTTTTTTTCTTTTTTTGTCTTACTAAGTCCTTAGGTAGTCTGTGGATAGTGGGAAATCAGATATGGATTCAAATCAGTGCTTTCTTTGGCACTTTTAATGGTTAATTTTGTTGTAAAAAGCTGAAAAGCCTTTCTCACACTTCTTCAGAGTCAGTGCAGCCCGCTCCAATATAAGAAATATGCGCGCGCGCGTACATACATACGTATATGCATATATGAACCCATTTCTCTCTGTGTTTGTGCGTATGTGTATGTTTGCGGTGTGTGGAAAATGGAGGAATTTTAGCACCAAGTGGCTAATTTCGTTTGCTATTTTTTTTCGTTATTTCTAACTGATTCACCTCATTGTTGGCGTTTTTGAATATTGCATGTTGGTAATGTTTATGCACGAATTTTTCCACACTATAATGCATCGTTATTTTTAAACAATGTTTCTCGATGCGTTTCTAGAGAATTTGTGTGAAATTGACGACTTATGCGTATATGTTTGTCGTTCGATGATTCATTTATGCGATGCGAACGTTTTATAATTTCCCTTTCGTTGATATATATTTCTCTTCATTTTCTTTAGATGGAAATTTTGGGATTACTGATAACGATGCTAGAAAATCTTTCATATATTATCATCCCCTTTCTACTATGAAATCAAAACTTCATTAGGCCCTAGAGAATTTCCCATTACGAATTGAACGCTTTGTTAGTAAATAATTGTAAGATGAAGTTGATGTTTTATGGGTGATGTTTGCGAATCTGATGCAATCCCTTATAGAGCTGCCCCTATCCGAAGGTGTATCAATGCGGCCCTAACCGAGAAATAAATCTCGATCATAGCCGATATTTACACAATCAACGCGTTGATGCTCGATTCACGTTGACTCTAAAAAAAGTATCGCATATCGACCACTGTCTAACTTTGCATCATCACAATGCATACATCTTCTCGATGCATCTTGAATAGCGATCGCTCTCATCGGTAAACATTTCACCGTTGTTATCCAATACAAAAACACTCTATCAAGCACCATATGGTGTCATTGTTGATTTTCCCCCATGTGGCACTATAAATCGGCTATAATACGCGCTATATGTGTGAAAGTGACCCACAATGCTCGAGTAAACCTATGCAGGTTCACAGAATAACAGAACAATATTTGATGAAGAGATCCCACGCATACAAAGCGTAGAGTTGTTTTCTTATCAGTGATATCATTTGGATATTGTTGTTGATACCCGATGCACTAAAAAACCTCGCCTAAAATCCTTCGAGAATATGTCGTTGCAAGAAAAACTGCACTGATAAAAGTGCCCATTGAAAAGGTGAATATACTTACCATGTCTATTAGTAAACAAGTAAAAGCAACCTTCATCTAGCTAGTAAAATCATCGATTAATAAAGAGAGGAATTGGCAAAAGCAGTTAAATTTCATGGATAAACTGATATCATTTTTATTTCGTTTTTTTATTATATCTTCCTTCTTTTCTGTTTTCCAATTATTTCCTTTTTTCTCCTCTACTTTTCATTTCCTCTTCAAATCAGCCTTAATGAGTCTTTTTTGCTTCTTTCTTATCCTCTCTTACTACTTTGACCGTTAAGGTTTTTAACGCTTGAACTTAGGCTACGATGACGTTATTCTTGAATGGAGGAAAGTTTACCTCTGTACATTTTTACAAATATTGCGCCAGATCGGTAGTGTCCTCCAACCTCTACTAACAGTGTTCACAATTGAATTCTTAGAAAGTCCTCATAGAAGAATTTTGTCATAAGCACAACTTTCTGCTTGAATGAAACAAGGAGGTGGGAGACTTGGGAGAATTGTCCTTTCCTTAACCTTATATTTTATTACGCTTATAATTGCTTCTGTTGATAGCATAATTGTTACCGACAAATTCAAACAAAGTAAGTATGCGATCACAAGCGATTAATATCGCAAAGAATGAATGAGGTTAGGGCAAGCACTAATCCTATAACTCTTTCGCCAGACGGCTGATCGCCAAAAACTAATTTGCTCAAAGACGAAAAAGAACAAAAATTTACTTGAAGTTTTTGGCAGTTTGTGGAATGTCCTTGTGTATATTTGTTCCTTTGCCTCTCTGATGTTTTAAACTCATCACCTAGAAAAGCTGAGATAATGAAGACTGATGGCTTCAACTTGTCTTCTAGGATGCTCCATAGAATTGAATTTCTATTCCACTCATCAAATTCTGGCTGAATTGAATTTCTATTCCACTCATCAAATTCTGGCTAATTTTTGAATAAATACCTACTAATGCCACGATTTTTCAAGTTTTTCAAGTTTTACATAATCAAAAAATTAAATATTTTCAAAGCACAAATGCAATCGACTCATTAATCGCATCTTGAAGAACACAGAGTTAACGAGTGTATTTCCTACTAGAGCAATATGAATTTCATTTTCTTCCTTTTTTATTTTTAAGAGTGTAAGAAGTAAACAATATGCTGAATTCGTCATAGGTTTGTATAACTGCGACAAATGGAGAAATTTTTAGTGTTTTTTTAATAGCGTTTGTAAGATCAAGTCGACAAAATGGATTATAGCTGAGCCAAATTTGTGCACAGAATTGTATTTATAGTACTTGAATGACTGACATGAGCAATTGGTTTGCTTGTTTTTATTATTAACCAATTTGCGAAGCTCTTTTATACTCCGAGGTTGAAATGCTTCATGGAAGTTGTTCTTTACTGGATTTATGATGTTATTATTTTTTGGTCTTCTACATAATATGAGATCCTTTCACCGTGAAATCGGTGTTCATTCTCACTAAAAGAATTCGCGACGCAATGCTTTTGGGCGCATCAAACTGTTGCATGGCAGGTGCACGGTGAACAGGTAGATAGGTTATCAAATGAGCTGTGAGCGAGTATAATGAGCAAAATCGTAGGGCCTGTCGAACTTGCCAACCATGAAGAGAACAATTTCTGAATAAGCAAGAAATTGCTTGTTAACGAGGTGTGCGAGCAACTTTGGTTCTTACCGCATTGATTTAGATTGACGCATTATAGCGTAATTCCAAAACAAAAAATAATTTTTTTTTCAAAGCGCTATGCACATTTTTCTACTCGAAAATTATTGGCGCTACAATTCCGACATGCGTTGATTGTAATCTAGATGGTGCATTGACTTCCGAGACCAATTTTTATGCTTAACCATTGGCTTCAAAAGATTGTAAATAGTTTGAAATCCTTCGAAATCTGCATTTGAATCGAAGAGATTTTATAACTGAACCAGTTGCAACGAATACGGAAAAAAGACTTTCACCTCTATAAATTATGGAGCGATTGATTTGATGAAAAAAAATATTACCAATTTTTGCGTGAATTTAATATTTTTTAAGAATCTATGAAAGTGATTAATATGACAAGAGAAATTGCTAAAGCTCATCAGTGCATAAGATATCGGTGGCATGCATCTTCTTATGCTTCTCAATTTAATGCTGCTACCACCTGCAGTCTCTTGAAATACTCTTGAAACGACTTCCGCCCAATATTTCTTTTCACTTTTTCTAGAGATTTAATAATATTTCAATGAGGATTATTAGAAAATGATTCACTAATGGCTTTTGATTTCCATATCATAAGCTATTTGTTTCAATTCTTTCCGGTTCTATTCTAAAGAATAACAACAATCTATTCGCTTTTTATTATCGTTATCGATATAATTGTCATTGTATTTATTAAATCACTCAATTCGTATAATTCGCTCAATATTCACTCCGATTATCGAGTTAATAGATATATTATCGAGTATACTTTCTCTTCATTTTAGAATTTTTGAAGATGAAAATTTAATCCATCAACTGCCGTTATTACTTCCATCACAATAATCTTGTAATACATTCTCGATGAAAAAAGTCGATCCGTTAACGTAACACTTCAATAGATAATATAATATCTGGCAATTATTCTATCCCATATAAATGATTATATGCTCATTGGAGATTATATTAGGACAGAATATACAGTCTTATTTTAGTTCGATTTTCATGTTTTTTTTTCCTCCATATTTCGAATAATATTAAAATATTCTACTTACAACTTTTTTTTGGTATGCAGTCCACGGAAATTTTCAAGGAGAATCGAGCGTTATTATCTCATATGAAAACGTCAAGAACTAAAACAGATTTCGCAGAGAAACTATACGAATTTCAAGTTGAGAACATTGATGCGAAACATAAAAGTATGAAAAACCTGAACAGTGCGAAATTCGAAAATTATAACAGCGAAATAGAACATCACCACCCATGTTCAGAAGCATCCACACAGACTTCTATTTTTACGTCTATCAGTACTTTGAAGTTTTTCTTGCTAGTACTTAAAAACTTTCACATCGACGTTATCTTCTTTGGTCGTCATAGGTTTCTTCCTAAAACAGTTAACTACTAAGCATGGATATTGATTTCGAATTGTGAAATACGATTAATTTATTCTTTGTCTTTCGTGCTGAAGTTAGTTTCATTTGGTTTATGAAAAAATTATCGAGCCATAAATGAATCAGCGAAGAAACACTGCCGATTCATTCAAAGGATACTAGGGAATTTGTTGAGTTCTTGGTTGTGTTTACCATATCACGTCCTTTCGAACAAATGCAATAAGTGATATATATATATATATATATATATATATATATATATATATATATATATATATATATATATATATATATATACAATGTGCTGCAGCCCCATTTTAAATAGAAGAAATTTATTATTTCAGTACTTATTGTTTTCTAATGTTTTCAACTAAATGAGAACTCGCATTACAAATGAAAAATTTCGGAAAAAAAGAGGGAAAATCTCAATTCAGCATTTATTAACTCCAAGAAAAGACAACTTAAAGCATTAACTTGGAATTCTGCTGTTCGTTGGTGAAGTTTTCAACGTGTACTTTTGAGGCCAATTTTTTTTCAACTATATTGGAGCATTTTTTTCACACTTTTATAGTAATTTTTGCTATACAGCGATAAAAAATCACTTTTTTTTCATACATTTCAAAAAAAAATTTTACTGCTTTATGCGTATGGTTATGCGTGTCTATGCTTAATTCTATCTGCTGCATTAATGTCATCTTTGTCTTTGTGTTCAATATTCTACTATCTTAGGGCTCGATTTAATTGAATTAACTTAAATTCACATTTTAATCGGATAAATTTTCGAATTTCTAAAAAGTGAAGCCGGAAAAAATCACTAAGTATGATGAATAATAAAACCCTCAGAAAAAATTAATTAATACTATAAAAGTGCAGAAATCGCAAAAAAATTTTTTTTTTCCAAATTGCATAGACTTGCTAAAAGCATCCAAAATATTATAAGAGAAACAGGAAGGAAAATGAAGATTAAATACTGAAGTTAGATAAACGCGGAATTAGAATGGGACTTCTGAACTCGAAACTTCAAAAGGGGAGAGGTGTTGAGAATATGGATTATTGAGAGTTGATGGTCAGATTTGAAAAGTATTGTAACCGTTAACGTTTCAACTCTTATCCGTTGACATGAACATCTTTCCGTGCACGTCACGACGAAATTCATAACTATTAGCATAGATGAAGCATAAGATAGAATATACAATACTGCAGTGGTAGAAATGAGAATAAATTAGTTAGAGAGGAGTGGAAATGGTAGTAATGAAGAAATGAGGGAGTGAAAGGGGACAGATTTTTTTCTTGCAAGTAATTGTGGGTAAAGATCGTTTTAAATCGATCAGTCACCTTATACGTTTATTCCGTCTCATCCATTTTATTTCAAGATTTTCTTAATTTTCGAATTGTTGTTTGCCAAATCATTGTACAAGGATTACAATATGGTGTTTAATGTAATAAGTATTTGTGAGTAAATGCCATATAATATCGCGACAGTGAAATACTAAGGGAAATTTAACAACTGCAGTCGCATGCGCTATAGAAATTAATGTAGATCGGTATAGTCGCTGTCATCGGAATGTTTCTAAAATGAGACGTTTAAGTCATTAGTCGTAAAACTTACACTGATGGAATTTAATGGATTATCGCATCAATTGATGATTTGCCATCGCAGATTCCAATGTGATTTGTCTCGTTCTGCATGAGTTATTTAATTTACACTTAATAGGGCCCTGAATGGCCCAAAAGGTCGACTGTTGATTAATTGTGACCTAAAGCCAAATTCTTCGGCAACGGTTTCAATAACTATCTGATGCCATAGAGTAGCAGTAGAATACTAACATTGATGATGGGGTTTTCCACTTATACTTTATTATTATTTCCGTTACCCAAGAAATGTTCACCAAAAAAAACCATTGACCACCCATGCAGTTGCGGTAGCTCACTATGTAAACAAATAAGATGTTTGTAGGTGCTTGTTTCTAATGTTTCTTAATCATAACAGACATTATTTTCCATTCCCAAGCAGATATTCCCCATTTTCACTCTAGTGCTATGGTTATATATGTAGGACTTGCTGGAAGTATTTTAGAAACTGTCGATAGATACATTCCAAAATATATTTCCAGATCTCAATTTTTCGCTTTGTATATGTTGTGAAATTGCTTTCCAGCTGGACGGAAGGGGAGATTTATAGATTTATATTGAGGTCATTTAAAGGAAATCTCTCTATGTTCACCGAAGTACCGTATACAAGCTTGAGGGGAGGGGGAGGTGGGGGAATTCAAAATACTTTCACGCTACTGATGAAAAACATTTTTCTTTCGACGATCTCTTTTTTTTCTCTGAATTGAAGCCTTGACGACAAATATCTGAAGAATTCTATAGAATACGCCCTGTGTAAGGTTTGGTTGGTTTCTCTTGAGGTTTATCAGGTGTTGTGTGGAGCCGGCACAGTAAGAGGGGTTAAAATTTTATTTTAACGCTTAAAACAAATTTTGCACAGAACCACAAACAAAAGAGGGAATTCGCGAGATGAAGAGGTGACGAACGCCAGCCCTAACAAGGCTTCGGCACTAACCGTAGTGTCCCTTGCGCGACTTCCGACGACCAACGATTCCAGCAGGCACCTCCAAGCTGATGTGCTCGCAAAACTTCAAGCCCGAGTAGACGACGAAAACTTGACACACACGCTGATTTTGGAAGCAATTGCGCTCCCTTTTATACACCCTGAGTTTTGCCTCAAGACATTTATAGACAATTTGTTCCACCTTAAGGTCATCAAGGCATTGGTAGAGAGCTTGATTTGTCAGGTGGTCGCCCTTTCCCCTTCTCTCCAAGAAGGCAGTTGATCTGCATTCAGCTGATCTCCCTCACATGCCCCTTACACCTTTACGACCGCCGGAAGTCCCGTTCGCCGATTAATTCAAGCGACGGATTCAAGATCAGGAATGACTGTAAATATCCATTAGCGTAGTGCTAAGCTGAAACCTAAAAAGGGAGTCAATTGGTCGAAATAGAGTAGCAGTGACATTTTATGGAATGGGACCACCAGCAATTTATATTAGAAAGTTCGTTTTCTTTTCCCCTTAATAAGTGAATAAAGTATTTTTTGCGTATTTTTGAGATACCGCGTAGACAAATACTTTTTGATTTCTCACCAATTTCTATTATTTCTCGTTCATTGCATTTTCTTAATAATGTATTAACATCGTTTTTTTTTTTAAATCAATACGACTGCCATCTTCATTATGTGTTTCTAATTTTTATCGGTTTATTGTAGCCAAATTGATACTTTAAAATATAGGAGTTTGCTCGCAAAAATTTTCTGCAGTTTGCAGTCGATTGCATAAGAAAAACTTGTCTAAAGTTACGAGAATTTTTTTCTTCAAATATTCCTTTTTTTTCATACTATAATTTAACGTGAGAAATGGTTAATTTCTATGACTATTCGCAGAGATCTCTTCATCGGAACGCTGTTAATGTGCTAAAAAATTTGCATAATCCAATACAAATGCGCATAATCTAGAAAACGTCGTCCGAGAATTTATCATAAAGCAGCACTTCAACACACCACACACCACAACACATTCATGCATCAATCGCCTAAAATCTGGCGCCTCCATAGTGGAGCGCTAATTGGAAAATTTTAGACGATGCATAAATGCAGCCTCGACTGTTGGATAATTTTATTAAACGAATGTGTTTAGAACTAAGAACATAATAGAAAATTAAAATTTCGAATTTTTGCATCATCGTTGCAATGTTGTTATAATTTTGCTGGGAATAAGATTTTCGGATCTATCGCTCGATTGACATTAGTTTTTTCTTTAATCACTTCTTGACAATCGCTGTCATTGAAAATAGAATATTCATTGGATTTCTTTGAAAATTATATGCTAATTCTTTTCACGATTTGTATTGTTGATTTCATCTTAGATACAAATATCCAAACTCCTATGAAGTACGTCTATATTATAACTATGAAATCAAGCAGCATATTAATATATTTCTGGAGCGCATTACTCGTTCTATGTTTTTCTTCATTGAACCACAGTGATTCACAAATAAAACAAATAAGATCGCAACGATTTGGTGAAAGTTCCACATAGAAATGATCACTTCATTCTATTATTTATGATTTATCAAATTTAAGAAATCCATGATATTTTAATTTCTCTTTTATTGCAACGATTTATCATTCATCTCTTTCATTAATTCTCCTGGCAAAGTATCTCGAAAAATGATAGTAGAAGAGTGTGTGACATTAATAAAATTACCACTCTTGAATAACAAACATTTTTCATCGTCTTCTATGTTGCGGTCGGTGGGCGCATCATACGTTCATACAAATAGATTCACATTGCGCTCAGAGATAGATAGATGAGGGTGCAATTCGAAAAGTACAAACTGGTATAAGGGAAGGAGGTAAGTGACAGCCGTTCCGCTGTTGTATCGCCACCAATCTACGCGTCAACCATGAAAGACCACACACTACGGCAACAATTTGTGCTATTTATCTCTTTTAAGTTTGAATTCTTTGCCTATTATTGATGGGTTTTTTTTTTTCACGTGTATGGTCCACAATTTAGAGGGCTAGTTTTTTTCCACTAAAAAGTCGTCCATGTTTTTTAATTGTCAACGAGAAAACTTCAGCCTACTAAACCTAACTAATATTTTTCCATACGCTTCAGAAATCTGTAAGCGAAAAATTTGTTTATGAGCCGGGGAAATATGCAAATTTTGGTCACATTAATTCACATAAAGCTCCTTTTGCAATGAACTTTACAGACACACTAACCACGTTAATTATTTGTATTTTTCATTAACCTTCTTGTCTGTTATGTTCTCTAGTGAATCTGACGAAATTTTTTCGTTTTCATTCGAGTTTTCGAAATTCTTTGTTACGTTTTATGTACGAAAGAGCGAATAATTAACAACATGGTGTAATTGACATCATTTTCTCACAATAAATGAACTAATTGTGAAATTTTGAGATCTCAATTTATATGCAGAAAAAAAAATTCATATTAAAGAATTGGATACTGTTGAACATTAAAGTTGATCGTTATTTCAAATTCTAAATGATCGTTATTTGCATAAAGATAAAAATTATTGAAGATTACTCTTTATTGATCATTAGTTTTATTATGCGAATCGTGAAAATATAATATATGCGTATATTTACAATATATGCGTATATTTACTCTTTTTTATTGTTTTTAATTTTCATAAATTATTTGATATCTTATCAAATGGAAAAAAAATCATGAAACAAAACAGGATATGCGCTTATGCAACGCAACTGTCTGCATAGTATATATTTGCATCGATTCTTAATTCGTATCTAGAAGTGAATAACGCTATATTTGCTTTATGAATATCGACTATTTGAATTAACTACATAGTAACGAATCAACCTTGTTAAATATTACGACTGAAAACAATGGCATTAGCTATAGCCAATTTTATGAAAAACAGTTTAGAAATAGTGGACGAAATAAAAAAAAAAAGTTTAATTTTTTTTTTTCTTGAAAAAGTAGCTGAGTCACTTGAAAATCTTCGCAACAATGATTTTATCTTCTTTTCTCATTATCGATGGCATTCTATTTTTTATCGTTATATCTTCTTATCAAGTTTGAAAAATTCCTAAACATTTTCATAAGCGTAGTTTTTTGAATTTTTTTTCTTCATGTCTCTTATAAATTTGTAAAGGTGAAATTTTTTTAAAATTACCTGCAATGAATATCCGCCTCTTTGTAAACCAGTAAAAAAGATAACATCGACAAATACTTTATATAAGAGCGAATAATTGGCTAATTTTTATTGCATTAAACAGGAATGATAATATACATCGTCACATTGAAATTTATTAGAGTGAAATCATCGCCGCATCGATTTGCAAGTGCCTTGCTGATAATTTAAATCGATTTTTATGCGAGTCATTCATTTTCCGCATTTTGAAATTTGAACTCCGTTAGCAAAAACGTTTTGAGATACTTTGATTTCAGTGATTTAAGTATGAATAATTTTGATGGTTTATTTGAGTCACTAAAATTACTAATGCTTGAAGCACGATATCAGAGAAGTACGACAATTAACTGCAGGTGATTTGTGAGTTGATGTGATACGGAAAAATAGCCAGTTTTTTTTGATATTTTAATATATTCGCTGAGAAATATACGAAGTTATAAACTAAATTTTTACGCTTTTTTTGCGTCTAAGAATGCATCGTTTCATTGTTGAGTTATTTTTCGCATCGATGCTAATCGTTTATTTTCACAACCGTCATGCAAAAAATATGTCATATTCACCATCTTAACGAGTAATTTTCTCAATTATTATCAAAATTGTATTTAATAACAAGTATTGAAAAAATATGTCTATTGTATTTTATTTTTTGAATAAGTTTTTAAAATAATGCGTTCATTCCGCTTCTCAATATTTTTCCCCAAACATATGAAAATAATACGAGTTCATAATTCTTTTCATATTTTGTTTTGCATTTCCTTTATGTCATCTTTTTACTCGTTGTTCAATTTTTTCTGCAATATCAGCATAGCATCAATTGAAAATGCGCTTTACATATGCGTTGTTCATGAGTGTTGCCAAATCGGCGTTTTTTTTTTTTTTTTTTTTTTGTTTGAAGTTTAACTAATTGGCAATAAATTACAAAAGATCTTTAAAAAAAAATTAATGCAGCGATCAAAATTTTTATGTTGTATTAAGAGATGGCCATTTTTATTTACGTCTTTTTCATTGTCAATCAGATCGATGTTGTTTTTAAAATTGCCGAAATATTTACAACGTGACTTTATGAAAGCAAAGTTCACCATTTGAAATGAACTAAGTCGTTGGTCGTTTTGTGGGCCATATTTTTGAAACTAATGTTTTCTTGTTTGAGGCTTCCGTTGTTTCCATCCTACCTTTCTTCCCTTGCCGCCTCCCCCTCCCCACTCTCTTTCATTTGCTCATTCCCCCCCTCCAAATATGCACTAGATGACTACCTGTTGTTGGATTCTTTATGCAGCGAACTTCGCTCATTTTAGCGGATTTGTTTCTTCGTAAAGGAACTCGTGTATCAAACTACGGCATCAACACATTCTTTAGGCTTCTGTCTATGTCAACGCAAGCATTTAAATATGTAGGTTTTTAAAAATTATTTGCTTATTCATTTTGCGAATAGAAACTAAACATGAAATTTTCTTTTGAAACTGAATGAAATTTTTGTGGAAATATTGTAATAAATCGCTATTTTATTCATTGACTTTGACATTCTAGGATTCACTTTCTTATTCAAAAGTGATGAAACATTATTTTGCATAATATTTTAATCGTTAGCGTCAAAGCACAAAAATATTCCGAAAAAATTTTCAAAATTATTTTTTTTTTCGAATATATTGAAACGATGGAAGAAATACTTAAGGAAGTACGCCAAATGTTCTAAAACGGCGGCGTCCATGAAGGATGCAACATGCTTGAAAGTAAATTACGCACTAATTTTCTATGTTTATCATTCTGTTTACTGTAAATTTAAAAAATAGCGAATGTTTTGGTAAATTTTCACACTTAATCAGTATTCTCATATCACTCGATGAAAAATATCGCTTTATTTTTTAATATCAATTTAGAATATAGAGGGATTGTTTTGTTCTTTTAGGATTTGCATTGTGTATTCATTTATCTAAAAAAAAAAAGAAAATAATGTCCCAATAGTTTCGCCCTCTTAAACATTTCATTGATTTCATTGAATTTACAGTTGATGTTTAAAGAAACATCAAAAAGTGCATCTAATTGCGACCTTCTAACGCCTTCATTCTTCCGGGGGTATCCACAACTCGTTTTTATGCTACAACAACATGTGTGATTACTGTAGTCATCATCTTACATCCTACAGTAAGTACATTCTTCTGCAAGCTAATATTTTCTGTGATCTTCTTTTTTATTTAATGCATTTTCATTGGTTGTTCCTATTTGGGGAATATTAGCGCAAACTTTTTCTGTCATTAAAAATTGCTACAGAATTGAAGTAGTAACTGTGACTAGATTGGACTATAGGAATTGATATTAAATTTATTCGAAATCTTTATTTGAAATCAAAACTCTTCAGATTTTCTGCATTTGCTGATTAATGAACTGAGAGGAAATATTCTCTCTTTTTTATCGACAAAGTAGTTCAAAAGTAGTTACTTTACATCATATGTCTCAATGAACAAGAGCGACTACAAGTTTTCTAAGACTTTTTTTTCTGGAGAGTGTCATGTGCCGATGAATATTGCACTTATTATATGCGCAGGCATCTGGAAGAAAACTCTTGATATAACGCTATAAGAGAATCTCTTTTCACTCTTTTGTGTTACAGTTAAAGTACGAGCGAATTTAAACTGCAACTTTTAGAGATCGATAAAACAATTGTAATAAGATGGAAAGTAAAGATATATGAACGTTAAAGGTTTTCTTCTTCTTTTTTTTTAATTCTTCATCAAAGGAATTGCTCATATAGAAGAAAATAAAATTATTTCACTTGAATTTTAATTTCGTACTCACATTTTCCACTGAAGTTTTAATTTTATACTCATGTTTAGCATTCCAATTTCAAATTAATGCCCATATATTTCATTCTGTTACTTAATGAACAGAACATTTTCAACTCAACGTAACAAAAAAAGAGTGAAAACATCTCCAAAAAATGCATTTTAAGACCACGTTTTTACAAAGCAATTGAATGTATTGAAGAAACAGCAACAATTGGCTTCTGAAAACGATATGCACCTATGGAGGATCACAAATATTTTTAAATTTTTTTGTCCATTATCATGCTCGTAAAATTGAGACAACGAAATCTGGCGGAGATGTAACTACGTTTGAAATTCTTCCAATCAAAATATTTCTAGTAGTGCTAATATTGTCGTGTCAATGGGCACAACGTTGAATTTTGCAGATGTGATCCATAGAAATCTGGATACGTTCGTTGTATTCAATTTTTTAGTAGACTATCCTGAATTGAATTCTATGGCATATTCGCACATTAGCGAACTCGACTATCGCACTACTTGTTTTTATGCAATTTATCTTAACGCTTAGGCTCCGCCTATTCACTTGCGCTGACGCTGTCGTGAATCGCCTCAATTCTAATCCCATTAGGAAAAGAAGTTTTTTTTTGATTTCGTCATAGTGGCACCAAAGCACTCTGTTTTTTAGAATGTTTTCAAAAATTTCGAAAATTGCACCTTTTATTGTGATGCAACAATCATCATGAAACTTGTTCTTCTGAAATTGTTCTGCAAATGCTTTCTTTATTAGGCCAACCAACACCTCCGTTCAAAAAATTCACAACGTTATGCTCATAAAATTCGATCTGCTAAATAATTTCGCCCGCTTGTGTTGTCTTGCCTCTTATCCTCTCTCCTACAAACCTGAGCTCACATTGAAATTTGCATATATTTTTGTCTGTCTAAGAAAATGTGCTGAATTGATCATATATACCTCGCTATTTATGCAAGCAAAGCTCGGTATACAGAACCGTTTTTGCTGGAGGGGAGGGGGAGGAGGAAGAGCTGCTCGATGGCAACATCAGACTGCCGTAGTTTCGTTAACGAGGCCAAGCAGGAAGCACTCTCACGTGTTCGAAGCATCACCCCGAAATGTGCTTCGCATGATTATTGATGTAATCTTTGAGCTACTCTAAAAAAAGAAGTATTATGCCTGATCTATAGGGCGCTTCGGTGCATGTTCTGCGATTGCAAAAGAGCATAAAAACGAGCGTTAAAGGTGTTGGAAAATTTTTTTCCACTCAAATCTTTTGAATTCTTTCTTAACCGAATTATTTTCTGCAAAGTTTTCAATGTATGCAATTGTTTCGTCTCGTCAAATGTAGTTAAAAGGCAATGGTTGTTCCAATGCTGAGATCGGTAATCAGTGATGTCTGTTTGTCACTTGTACCATACCGCTACACTTTAATGTTTACTGATGAAAGTCCATGAAAAGCTATAACAAACACTGTATGATGTTTTTGATTGAACTTTCTCCTTGTTTTGTTTTCGCTTATGAGAAAGTTTCTTGTGATCAGATTGTAATAAAATATACATTTTGTCACAATTCTTTGAATATGATTGTGTAATATTGTTACCACATGTAGAGTGATAAGTTTTTGCTGATTATTTAGAGGGATGCTGCTTACTTTTTTTGGTATTTCGTTATTGCTCAAGACTGAATTTTAATGTGAAGCAGAAACCGGTTTTTTCCCTTATAAGGAGGTCACGAACTACTGAAATGAACTTTTATCTTTTTTTTTTGCTTCACTGACCAGCATCTTTCGAGTTAACACTCTTCTACCATTCAAAAATAGTGCAAATCTTTAAAAAATCGTTTCTCACTGATCTAATTTTATAAATATATATATATATATATATATATATATATATATATATATATATATATATATATATATATATATATATATATATATATATATATATATATATATATGTATAGATTGCTGCTAAAAATTTTTGAGGATTTCTTTTCAAACATTTAAAAGCGAAAATTACATTTTTCAAACTATTGTCTAAGGTGTTTGAATTGCACTTAATGGCTTACAGATGCTTCATTGACGCTCATTTTTTTCCCCGTTTGTCTGCTATACTTCTGTGATCCATGTTGGAAACGCTAAATATTCCATATTACGCTTTCCTTATGTTTACGAATCATTTAAAACCTTTTTAGTCATGAACGTTGCGGGTTTTTGTGCTCAACTATATTGGTAGGATAATTTTAAAGCTTCAGAAGGTAATGAACTTAAAGTGAGTATCGAAAAATTATTTCTTATCTCGCGTATCATATTCATACCAGTCTTTATCCAACTATTGTGTTTGTGTTGTTTTGATTCACTTATTAATGCTACGAGGTAATCTTGAAGTATGAGAAAAAGCGTGAAAACATTCTATATTGACGGAGAAATATGAGACTGAAATTGATTGGCGATAATAGAAATGGATAAAAATTGAAACAGTGAAATTATTTGAAATTATGCTTAAATAAATAAAAAACAAAATGATAAATAATTTCAGGTAGTTAATGTTTTAAAATTATTGACGTAAACGTATTGTGATGTATCCACATCTAATAGATTAGAATAATAACAACGAAACAATATAAAGGCCACATTAAAATTAAATTCTCTTATTAATTTGCATGTTTTTGCTGTTTTTAATTCTTTTTTTAGAAAATGTCGTGTTCTTTGAGATGGCACTGAAACATTCATTGTTATTAAGTATTTATATATCGATATTTAAGTATAGTAAATGTTTTGAATATTTATTTCTGTGTAGATAGGTTGATATAATCAATTATATATATTTCTTATGTGAATACATATTTTCTTTACGCTCTACGAGTGCGCAGTTGATTTGTCCTATATTGAGTGTACCGTCGAATGCTGTTAATGATGGTGAGAGAATTCGCTTACAGACCGGTCGTCAAGTTGGCGATCTCTTTGTCGATCTCTCCGATGGATTCAATCTCATCGCATTACTGGAAGCACTTTCTGCTGAAAAATTGGTAAATATTCATGAAATAATTTTCATCGTTCTGTTCATGGAATTATGAAAAAAAATAACTTTTTCTTTTTTTGATAATTTTTTTTGTGAAATTTTAAAAAAATTGAAATATTTGCTTTGGGAAATTTGCATGAAGCAGAATATGAAATGCAAGTTATTTACATAACAAATAAGCCGTCTCTTATTTCAGTTATAATTTTTCTTTCAATTGATGTGTGACATCTTTCAAGAAGAAAAAAAAAACGCTTTATTTTATTTATTTATTTATTTTTTTGTGAACATTTTTGTAGCAATTGTATCCAAAGTAATAAATGTTAATTCGTTATAGGAATTTTTTGAAAAGAAAAAATTCCAAGTGAACCGGTTTGTATGATTCCATTGAAAAGATAGCCACATTCGAATGTTTTTTCATAAATGTTTTTTTAACGTTAGAAGTTTTGTTTTAGACATTCATTTTTCTATTGTATCCGAATAGCTATCGGTGATTTTATCAACGTGGCGTAAAGTTTTTACCTATATTATCGAAGATATCAAGGACACTTGAAACTCGTCCTTTCTAGAGGATTATTCAGCTTATTTCAAAATTAATTAGTACCTAATACTTACTATGCGACAGTAGTCACATTATTTTATAAATCATCGAGCGGTCTTTTCATTTTCTAGCTTATTTTCGAAGGCAATCGATAAAATGTTATGAAAGATAGCATAATAGGTTGCAAGAATGAAGCATTTCACATTGAGGCACAGCTGTGTGGCACTTACAGTTAATAGCACATGTGGGCGCCGTTGTTGAAGAGGTGCAGTTTTTCTGAGAAAAAAAAAAATTCTCCTTTTTTCTCACTTCACTGACGCAGCTTTCATCTTTCTGAATATTATGTCCTCTTTAACGTCGAACAAAAGGCAACTATCTCAACGATGAATTTTTCGTTTATAGTGGAAAATTTCCTTTTTCTAAAAAAAATAATCTCTTTTACAGCCTCGTGAAAATGGCTATACACGATTCCACAGGATTCAAAATGTGCAATACTGTCTCGACTTCTTAAGGAAGAAGAATGTTAGTATTTTCGTATGGTTATTGGATAATCGTTTCTTTCCGTATTGATTAAAAAAACACATTTCTGTCTTTATTCATCCACAAATGCTTTATTCTTGCTGTATTTAATTATGGCTGTTTAGTCATTGCAAGGATTTAGTCAGTGCGATGATTTATTCATTGCAAGGAAATTGATGCAATCGTCGAGAGTCTTTTAGAACAATTGCCGATTCAAAAGGATTTTATTGCGATTGTTTTTGATTCAATTCGACACTGCGATAACAATAACTAAAAATCGCTAAATTGTGCTAAAATTCTTTAGAAAAGGAATATAGCAGCATAATGAACCCTATAAAGTGATTCGATACATCGAACACAAGAACCGAACTTCACCACATATTTTATGCGTATTTTTCGTTAGCTTTCAATTGATTTATTCAGCATAGTTTTCTTTGTTTGTTTGTTTATGCCTATAATTTCTCATAACTACAATTCATTGCATTAATGCACATCTTACTGACTACATTATAGAGGAGAGTTGATAGCAATATTTGAGAATCCAAAATAATGTTTATTGATAAAGGCTGTCGTCGTTGTAATAAACATCGAAAATTGACTATTTCATTCGAAGGTACCTCAAAAAAATAGAACAGTTGCACTATTCAATTACACAAAGCAAACGTTACAGTAGCATATCGATGAATTTATGAAATTAGCATATAATAGTCGAGATATAGAATTTTTCCTTACTATAATGGGAAATTCTTATTGCCCATGTGCCAATCATTTTCTCGTTGGTGA
Source organism: Baylisascaris procyonis (assembly GCA_037389465.1). Classification (NCBI taxonomy): domain Eukaryota; kingdom Metazoa; phylum Nematoda; class Chromadorea; order Rhabditida; family Ascarididae; genus Baylisascaris; species Baylisascaris procyonis. Next base: position 2,745,721 of record JAZARR010000088.1, on the reverse strand, counting down.
TGAGCTGCAGTTCATTTATGTCTGTTGTTTGCAAGATTTCATTTATGATGCATTTTTTCATGACAACGAGGATAACTATTTATAGGTAAGGACAGTGAATATTCGACCCGAGGATATCGTTGAAGGGAATTCAAAATTAACTCTTGGCCTTATTTGGACAATTATTTTGAACTTCCAAGTTTCTGTGATCAAACAACGGCAACTCGAAAGCTCTAGTTGTCAGGTTTCATTTTCTGCTTCTTCTCAACAAATGCTTCATATGATCCAGCCAGTTCGCTGATATTATATCTCTTTCCTTTTATCTGTACAGGCCAGTGTTTCAACATCTTATTGATACATGTGGTTATGGTCATTGTTGACTCAAGAGCCTCTTTTATTTTTTTCCCTCATAAGCGCTCAGTGTCATTTCTAAAGATCGCAGTGGCCGGTTTCTTCCATGGACCACGCATGGAGTCTCGACAAATGGATTATCAGGAAAAGAGGTTCAAGCATCAAAAGTGGCATTTGTGTTTATCGCCACACTGACGACACCTAGCTGTCATGGGATGTAAGAGGGTGCAGGAGGAATGTTGCTTCGTTATAAGGTTGTTTAACAGCGGGCCATAATTATGTTGTTTTTGATGACGAAGGGCGTGGCAAAAGTGGCCGTGGTAATGCAGGCACGAAGCGCATCGCTGAAGGCGCTTTGCGGGATCGCGCAGAAACCAGTTTCCCCGAATGCAGCGGTACGTTTGCGGTTCGGTGTGGCGCACATGGGGAACGTGCCGAGCGCTGAGGGCATCACATCTGTGAAGACAGCCGCACGGCCAGTTCTTATTCTTACCGTCGCAAAGCAAAGGCAGAGAGCGTAGGGCGGAGCGACTCCTCCTACTGCCTCGCACCGACACCGTCCCAATCTACCGCATTCCAATTCTTGCCACTCGTACGCTCCCGCTTTAGCAGCCAGTTTTGCTACAGTCGGCTTGTTGTTTCTTTTTGTTATCGCCCTTGCGGCCATGTACAAAGTGCTGCGCTCCTATTCCAAAAAGGCTGAGCGTAAGCATGAGCTAACGCGCTCTTCTGATCAACATCATGCTACGAATGGTGGCCCGCATAATGCGTTCGCGTTGACCGCCACCGATGATGCACGCAGCGGTCAGGTGGTTCCAATCGACAGTCGTCGCATCGAGACGATGAATAGTGCTTGGACAGGCGCGCAAGCATTCTCCGAGAGTTCCTCGTACGAGGCACGAGAACATTTTGAGCGAAAGGTGCAGCGCGTTAAGAAAACTCGCGGCGAGCGTGACAGTAATCGCAAATCGAAGAAAAGTAAAGTAAGTTTAACTGGGAATTTGCAGATCTGACCTCATCTTTTGGATGCATTGTCGCTCATAAACTAGATATTTTATGCGATTATGGGGAATCATTTCGGCAAGTCATTTTCCACAGAAATTGTTTCGAGAGCCTCTCCGGAATGTCGCATTCGTTTCTCCTCATTGACTTCTTGCTAATTCATCAGCAGATTCGAAATATTGTCGATTTTGCTTGGAATATTACATTTAAGGCATAACCGCGTTATTTTCGCTCGGAATGTTTGTTCGACTAACGTACGTTTTCGTTTTTCCAGTAGGGCACTAATCTGGAGCGTAAATAGTGCTTTGATGGCGTATTGTAAGGAATAACGCCCATCAATCCAGCTTCTTTCGGCGCCTTCGTTTTCTTTATTTAGTTGAGTGTGTTTTGGGGTCCACGCAACTGAAAGCTTTTTCAGCGTGGGTGGTCGAAAGGGACTACTTGATCCATTGCCTCTGGCTTTCCATACCACAATAAAGAAGTATGTTGGTTGAACAGGGATGACTCTGCATCATGCAGTTTGCATAAACGTTTAGGTGAAAGAAAGTGTATGAGTTGATTGGTATTTTATAGGTCTCCGAGGTGCTATCCAGTGTCGATGGAGTTTCAGCAAGAGATGCTCTCTTGCAATGGGCACAGGACGTGACTCGTGGTTATCCGGGAGTGAATGTGCGCAATTTCACAAGCAGTTGGAGGGATGGTCTCGCGTTCAACGCGATTCTCCATCGTTATCGCCCGAATCTGATTCAGTGGAGCAAAGTGGGTGCATCATGCACAGCGCTTACCATACAATTTTTTCTTTTGCTCTTTTGAGTTCACTAATGCGTTTTCGTAGGCAAATGAATTATCTCAACCAAGATGTTTTTTTCTGAACTTTGCAATATTGCATGATTAGCTTCGATATGAACACTTTTTACCTCGTTGAATAAATTGATAAGCAAAACTTCTAAAGAAATGAATGTTATTTTCTCAGCAAATATTTTGATGCAGATAAGCGATGAAAGTGTTTCTGCACGTGAACGTCTTGACAATGCGTTTGCGGCAGCCGAGAGTGAATTCGGTGTGTCACGTCTGCTCGATGCCGAAGATGTGGATGTGGAGACGCCTGATGAGAAGAGTATCATCACATACGTATCATCGCTATACAATGCGTTACCACATACTAGTGAATTTAATAAGGTATTCAATTATCAACTTATTTTTCATCGTTTCGTTAACTATCTCTATTTTCCGTCTTTTATGCACCTATAAGTGTTCACTGTGCTGCGTTCTGTATGTTGACGCGGCATTTTCGTGTTTCACGCATTTCAGAGCACCAATCGTACAGAGTAAGCTTGCTGCTATTCGGCACGTTTGCGCATCACGTTCATACTTTTTTTTTTCTCGTTTGTTTTGCTCAATAACGATAGATGTTTTGCCGTCTAACAAGCGTTTTCTATTGGCGTTCTATAGAAACACATTATCAAAAAGCCATATTTCTCTTGATATTTCTCTCCCAGAAAAAAAAACAATCACCTTTTAGCTTTAAGCTTTCATCTTCGTTTGCTTTTTTAAGCTAGCGCTATAATTAAATGAGAATCAAAGAACAATCAATCGAAAGTTATCAACTATTGTGACTAATCAGATTTGCAATATATTTATTTATTTTCAGCATTTTTTTCACCATGGAGATGAACTTAATTGATAGAATATTGATGGATATTATTTCTAAGCAATGAAATTATTAAAAGAAGGCAATCGTACATTGTGAGATGTTGTTTGTACGCAAGCGTTGATTCATATTAACGCAGTGATTTGTTTGTTGCTATGTGAAGGAAATTGTGCGATGTGACAACGGTCTCGCCTCCCGAATGCTTTTGATGATAATAAGGCCGCCCATCTCCGTCCACTTCCTCAACCGAATGTTGTCGCATAATTTGTTAGAATGTCTTCTTAGAGGCATTCTTAACGGCTAAAACACGTTTTTTTTTCGTTCTTGTGCTGTGCTAATTGATAACGTTTTCTTCTAACAAGATATTTGTGCGCGTTTAGTACGAAGAGGAGATGTATGAATACGAACGTGAAGCATGTGAATGGCTAAATTGGGTACAACGTGCAATTCACCTTATGGACGATCGACAAATGCCAACAAATATCGGTGAATTAAGACGTTTACAACTTGAATTGGAACGCTTCAAGAGTGATGATCTCCCACCAAAATCCAAAGAAAAACAACGTCTCGCCGATCTATACGCAGAATTGTGCAATTTATTCGAAGGTACCGAGCACATGAAAATAGCGCCTGAATTGAGTACGCAAGCGCTTGATCGTGCTTGGCAACGCCTTCTTGCAGCGCTTAGCGAACGCTTCAGCGTGCTGGACGAGAGAGCTGGTATACAGGTGGGCATCATCTCATTCCACTCAACGTGTCTCTAATGCAGCTATACATAAGCATACGTGCACACCTTTTCTCTGTCAACGCATGCTTTTATTAACTTTCTCTGCTTCTAACATCTATATCTCTTGGCCTTTCACGAGTTGTTTTTTTTTTTGACAGCCATTCAAAAGAATGTTGAAATTCGTATATTATGGACTACATCTTCCATCTCTATGAAGGCAGCATTTTGGATTGTATACGTGAATAACCGAAAGGCTTTCAAAAACAAGTAGAATGACGGTAGGTGGGTGGGTGAGTTAAACAGTCTGACACGCTCTCGACCTTTCGAAAACTGCTGATTCATCACTTGAATGAAAAACCTCGTGGAAAGAGGCAAGGTGTGTATGCGTCAGTTTGGTTGATGCATATGCATCGTGAGATTCAATCAAGCACATAATGGGACGGCGCCGGTATCATCGGCTTGTTGTTTTCTTCTTTTTTTTTCTGACCAAAAAATACCATCAGAAACATCAATATATACGAGTATGATATTGATTGTTAAGGGTTCATTGGCCGATATTATCAGTCGACTGACGAGAGGCATTGGTATAACGAACGAAAAACTCGACCATATTTTGAAAAGAATCGAGGACGCTGAGTCGAGAAGTGCGTCAAATCAATTAACTAATTACTACTAAATCTATCAGTGAAACGTTTTTCACTTGCTCGGAAAATTCGCCTTCTTTTCAGTCTTTCTTCCAAAAAAATATTTTTTTTTATTCTGTTGATCTATTTGCTTTAAAATTTTTACGTATCGTTGGTTTATGAAGTCATATTTTACATGGATAGGTTGACATTCATGGCATTGTTTTCCATTTTTCTTTAACCAGCGAACTTATTTTTATATGTGTTGTTCTGTAAGGATTTTTTCTGGCATACCCCGAAAGGTTTGATAATAAACTTAAGGCGAAGTTTCATTTACGATATCACCGTATGGAAAATCGAGCATTACAAATGCAAAAACATCACTTTCCCATACTTCATGAAAAAGTGAACTTCCGCTTTAGCATTATTTTAGTAGAATGTTTGATTGCAATGCGGCTTGTAATGGTCAGCGATTTGTAATATTGCCGACTTTGCAGACCTCTGTGGAAAACTACAGGCCTCTGTGGAAAACGTCAGTCAGCAGTTATTCCATGATCAAGGCTTCTAAATTGAAAATAAGACCAGCAAATTTCTGAACCGTTTTTCTTATTTCTATTTTTTATAGCAACTATTTAGAACTAGCTATGACTCCTATGTTATCAAAAATATATTCAAATATTATTACATGAACTTGTCCCTCTTAAATTTCAGTTGATACCTCGCGACCAGCGGAATTGCAACGAATCATTGACGCAATTATCGATGATTTAGTTGCGCTCGAAAGTCCAATTCTTGGCTTCTTTGAGGATGTGGATCAGCTGAAACAGAGCAGACATCCCGAAGCTAATGACTTCTATCAACAGTACGCTTATTCCAAATTTTCTTTCTCACTCTAAAGGAATGATATATTGCACTCTATAATTTGATAACTGCTTGCTGTACATGATGAGGTTTAGGGTGTATGGCTTGGAACAGCGCCGACAGTCGTATATGAGTCGTTTACGAACGCAATTTATGACAAGGCTTGGTGTTCGCTCCGAAACGCTAATTCGCGAATCTGAACAGCGGCGTGAGTCGATTCGTCGCTCAACGTTCGGACGTGTCGATGAATGTATTCAATGGGTGCGCGTCCGTTTGGTGAGCTTTTCATGGCATTTCTTTTATACATTTAATGAATTGCCTCCTGAAATGAACGATTTCATGACGGGGTTTAAAGTTACTTTGAAAGAGCCCAGAATGAGCATTTTTAATAGATGCTTCATTAGAGGGCGTATCACAACAGTGTACTTTTAGGTTTTGTTTTTATTAGCGATGAAGGGTTATAGGAGTGTTACGACGCCACTTTGAATTCATTCATTGAGAGAAACGAAATCTTCGCTCACAAAACAACAAAGTGTACACTAACCGATGTGATTGAACGCTTTTGAACATGACACTTTTTTGCACTTGACGCGCTGTTAGAATGTAAGTGTCCTTTTTTTGTGTGACATCCATTACCAATTTGTCGTTCTGTGCACGGATGCAAAAATGCTCGGAACTGGATTGCGCACATTGATCGTGACTGTATTTGCAGGAAAAATTAACGGAAATGGAATTTGTTGAGGATCTTGAGCAACTTGAAAGTATGTTCGAGGAGCACAAACTCGATAATCATGATATTCAGGATTTCCGACAAAATGTTGACGAATGTATCGCTCGTCAGGTGAAATATTCAAATATGCAAATCATATTATATGGTGATATTGAGCGACACCCAATTGGCTAGTAGTGTAGATTATTTGTCGCTCGAGAGCAACGTTATTGGCGATAAGTGGCCATTTTCGTTGTGAGATCAGTCGATATGATTGTTGACGTACGATTCGCGACCTTGGCGCTAACCCCGTAGGGTTGCAACTGTCAGAGTGTTGTGGTCCGTAAATGCACCTAAGAGGGCAAGCAAACATATCAGCGCTTGAATAGCGATTGCATTCCTTAATCCCTATTTCCAGTTCACTGAAGTGTCGCTCCCAATTCCCTGATAATCCACCTTCGGTGATTTACCATCCAATCTAACCAGCTGTCAATTATGGAATTCTTTTCTTTGCCGCCACTTCGATTGCGCTCATTTATCAATAACTTTACGCGACTTACGGCATAAAATCGATATCTGACTGTCGTTATCGTTCATCCGTTTACGATTGCAAGTAAACCATAAAGGTGTGCACGGCAATAAAATGAATCCACGACATAAATAATGTCGGAAATGTGCATTTTAAAAATTCCTGAGTGGAGCCTTTCAAAAACCGATAAAAGGTGTCAGCTGCTTTGACGGAAGTTAACTATAACAGTTCATATGCAGGCGGAAGTATCAGCTGAAGATACGCATGAATACTGTGAGTTACTGAGCACACTCGAGAGTGAATACCAGCAACTGCGAGATCTCTCTGCGGGACGCATGCTCGACCTCGACACTTTGATAGCTTTCGTCCGTGGTGCTCAACAGGAAATCGTGTGGATAAACGAACGTGAAGACATTGAAGTAACCCGTAATTGGAGCGACATCAACCAGCTCGATTTGCCGATGCTTCAGAACTATTACAAGCAGGTAAGATCTGGATGTATTCATCGATCATTGTAGCACTGGTTTTTCCTCCAGTAGTCTGCAGAGACGGGGGCCAGATCTGCCTACAGAACTAAGTTTAACTTTTTTTTATCAAAACGCCAAGGTTCACTTTTTGAGCAGCTTTTATCATATTGTTTTACTATCAAATTATCGCGCTGAAAAGACAGGCTAAAAGTTCTGCGTTTTCTATGCATAATAACTGAAGAAACGTCCTACCATTTCCTCTTACCTCTGTCTCGAAACAGTTGCCTCAACTTTTTCACTCAGAGCTTCTTGCTTAAGAAACTTTAGAGACTTCTGTAAATTAAATCCATAAATCTTTTTAAAAAGTTCATCAGAGTTGAGTCATGTCCGTCTTGTTTGCTGTTATCGGTATTTATTGGGCTCAAAATACACCCACTTCCCATTTTCTTCCAGTCCTTAGTTCTGGTTGACGAACTGTGACGCAAACAGACGACAAGTTTACAAATTAAGTGTTATCACGGGGTGTGGAGGCACTTGTGAAAAGAGTCGAATGCGGCGCATTTCGACGTGCTTTATTATGAGGTATGCGGTTGTGGGAGTGCTAGTCTCGAAGTGGTGCCTCTTCGCTGGGAAACATTTCGATGAGAGTAAGGACAACACAATCGGTGGTGCGCTCATTTCGATAGCCTGTGTGTTGTGTGTATATACAAACAATTTGAGCGTAGGCGGCTGCGTTTGCAGCGTGCCACATGGGTGGTGCAAAATCTTATGGGAACGAGAAGTGGCACCAACGAACAAAACACGCCGAACAGTGAGTGTGAACTGCAACGCAACTAAACATTGCCGTGTGTGCACGGCCATTGCCGTGAGATGTATGCACCAATGAATGCAATTATCATCCTATTGTTAAATTTTGACACAATGATTGACATTATTCAAAAAGAATTGGTAACCGCTGTAAGCGATTCGCTTCTGTTGTATTTGCCAAATCCATTGCCGCTAATGCGCTATTTTACACCTTTATAATGGCAATTTCATGTTTATTCGTCACACACATCATGACGTTTTTTATTTGCTGTAACGACGTTGAAGGGGCAAATCTGATGGCACTTGCTAGCGACCATCACTCATTGCTAGCAGTTAACTCTCAAATATTTCGTCGTTGCTTTCTTTTATCAATGAGTCTCTTCTAAAGATATTTACAATTCGCTGGTGACTCTGAACTTGACTAAATAATAATCTTTAATATTTTTAGGTAGTTGGTTAAACATTAGCCTATAGGTAGTTGGTTAAATAATAGCCTATAGCTAGTTGATTAAACAATAACCTAAGGTAGGTGGAGGTAGTTGATTCTTTTAGATTTCATTGAAAGTAACGGAGAAGTTGAAGAAGTACGCCCAGTGATACAGGTTTGCTAATTTGGGCTCAACAGTTGAAGAAGTCGGATTTCAGCTGTATTTTGCAAACGGCTTTTCCATAATAAATCCGAGTGTGGAGTTTCGTTGCTGCATGTAAACATTAGAAGATATTATGAAGAAAACGAAAGGTTATTGCAGCTTCTGCATGAAATCGAATTGCGTGAGCCTCGATTCAATGACGTGCACAATAAGGGTGCAGCGTTGCTGAATCAGGGACATCCGGCCGTACACGTTATCGAATTCTACCTCAACGCAATGCAGCGCAAATGGGATTGGCTTTTGGCACTTTCGAAGTGTCTCGAACAACATCTCCGTGATGCCATCAACCTCAAATCGGTACTGCCAACTATAACTAATACCTTAATCCTAATATGATCTGTGATTTTCTGATTTGTTCTTGTGCGTTTCGAACGATCGAAAAAGCTGAACAGAAGCTTAGTTTCATTGTTGATAGTGAGATCTGCTTAATTCAAGGGAACAACTGTTGTAGAAAATTTTCTTTTCTAATCATAAATTCTTCCTTGAATAGCAATTTCCTTTAATTTAAATCCAAGATTGCTTGCAGTTTATGGAAGACGCAGCGGCCGCGGAAGATTGGATGGTTCGGCAAACGGAAATGTTGGAGAGGAAGTACAACCGAAGTGATTTCTCTCTAGAAGAGGGCGAGCAATTGCTACGAGAATTGGATGAGATCAACGAGCTTATCAAAAAGTATCATGGCGTACTGATGACACTCACTGAGCGCAGCTCACAGATTTCACCGTTGTGGCAACGTGGCGAACGTATTCAACGTCCCATACCCGTGACCGCTCTTGCCGACTACGCTGATAGAAACATCACTATCAGAGAAGGTTATTAAACTATCAGCATATAATTCAACAAAAAATCACTGGCATTCACGATGGCGGTTTTTGCCAGCCTTTGATCTTGTCTTATAAATTTTCCATAATAAACACTAGCTTTGATCTTGTCTTATAAACTTTCCATAATAAACACTAGCTTACAATCCGGAATAGCGTTAAGGACGCTTATCTGTGTATAATTTACTGTATATAAAATTGCAGCATAATCTAGCATAAGGAATAGTTGGGAGTATTTTTGTGTAAGCTTTCTCTTTAAACGCATATTTCTTGAATTTTAGGCGATGAGTGTATACTGATCGATAATTCTGATCTCATTCACTGGATCGTCCGAGGTCCGGATGGTGTTGAAGCATCCGTACCATCGGTTGTATTCCGTATCCCACCACCGGATGCACGACTTACTGCCTATCTGAATCGCTTACATACGAACTTCGAAAAACTGCGTCGAATGTGGGAGAAGAAGCATCGCATGGTGCGCTTCAACATGGTATTGAATACAATGGCTCAAATACGGTTAGTTATTTTGTTATGTTTTACTCACTCATGCACCTCATATATGAGAAATTTCAGCTTCACTTTACAAACAGCTCAAGTAGCAAAAAGCATTTTTATGTTATGAGGCATATTTGATGAGCTTTTTCTAGTTAAAGATTTAAATGTTGAAATCCGCTCAACAGCGGTACCATATTAATGCCGCGAATGATCTGTTTGTGGAAAGAATATTTCTTGTAAATTATCGTCGCATTTAGAGTCGTTTATCGGTTCTTATATTTGATAGCCTTGATGCAGAAGCTTTTTTGAGTAGTTTTCCTTTCTGAACAATTTGTTGTGTGTTTGTTTAGGAAAAATGTTTCCCGATCTTTGCTCACTTTGATGCAATTAGGTAAACAGTGTAAGTAGCCGTAACAAAAGCGAAAAGGCGATGAATCAAGCATGTTTTGGAGTATACAATTTCTTTTTGCCACCCCTTCACAATCGAGCGATCGTAATCGACGACATAGAAAACAACGCTAAAAGCAACTTTTTTTCACTTATTTGTGTATGCGCATGCATCTAGTTTTCGATTAATACCACACACATAGTTCCTAAGAATTGACGTCCTATACTAACTCGTGTTTCCGTTGAATTTTTTATCGAAATCATGAGTAAGGTGACTGAAAATTGTATGAAAAACATGCATTTCAGCAACTTCATTTCTTATCATTGCATGGTTAAAAAACTCGATACAACGGAAATTGGAGAAACTTTTCAGTTGGTTGCGTCTTCATTCATAAAAGAGATATTTTTAGTGGATGGGATCTGGACACGTTCCTATCCATCGATCCGGATCAGAGGGACGCTATCATCAAAGCACTTAATGATGATGCGCATAAATTGCTAGCCGAACTCGATCCAACCGATCCACTCGCACTTCGTCTTAAAGAAGAGCTCCGACTTACCAATGAGCACTTCTACAATTTGCTTAATCAGTCGATGCGTCCCAAAGGTCTTGTTGATTGTTTTTCTATTTCAGTTGGTATATATTCTCAAAAGTGATATAGTTTGAGTTAATTCCTCTGCTACTGATTTTTCCTGAATTGTTCCTTATGATCATAAAGAATTCTTTGAGTGTGAAAAAATTCCAATTCGATTTTAATTTCAGAGCCCGATATTGGCAGCCAATTCGACACTAAAATTGCCGAGTTATTGAAGAAGTTAGAGGAAGCGTATCGCAAACTCAACGATCGTGTGGCTCAGGTTGCGTTGAATTTTCTTTTTCCTCTCTTATCACCGATCATTTTTATTGCGTGCCCAGATACGAAGTTGTTGAGCTATCGATTCCTTTGAAGTGCTTGAGAAGCGGTAGATATGAATGGCTAATTTTCATTGTCGTTTTCACCCTCGCTACTTTATTTGCACTTGTAAAATGTTAGATTTCTAGTCGTTTTGCCTAAGCAGTATAAATAAGATGGTAGCATTCGTCTTCGAAGAATGCCAGATAAAGAAGGTTTCGGCATCTTCAGAATTCGCTTTATATTGGTTTTCTTTTTATCGAAATTGAAAGTATTTTCTGAAGTTTTCCTTCTTATTTTAAAATTCATAGCTTATCGCTATAATTGCTTTGAACTTTATAGTCATTAAGCACAAAGAATTTGATTAAATTGTTGCTTTCAGGGAGTGCCACGCTCACCAGATGAGCTTGAACGACTGATTCTGGAGCATAAGGATTTCGAAGAGGCACTTCAAGCACTTGATGTTGACGTTTCAACGGTCAAAGAGCTCTTCAGACAAATTCAAAATCCAACACCATCACAACGTGCCAATCATGACCATCTGAATGGCCGTTGGGAAGATCTATGGGAGCTGTCGCGAATGTATGTCGAACGGTTGAAAGCGCTTGAAGGGGTTCTGAATGGTATTGGTGAGGTGAGTTTTATACGATTCTCTCATTTCCAAATGTTTGCAGCGATAGTTTCCATTTAAGAATTCTGCAATGAATACATCTAAAATGTTATATGAAATAAACAATTGGCTTTAACGGTATTATATAGTGAAATAGGTGAATTGCATTCACATGGCTACTCAACGAATTCGTTGTGCCATAGTTGATGTAATTTTAACATAGTTAGTCTGTTGAAAAGTGTAGAAATACTTCATACTCCAATTATAATATAACTATGACGCTTATAGGAGATATATATTCACGTTTTTTTTTTCTTTGAAGGTATCGGACATAATAAAACAACACGAGATCACATTGAATTCATTCGATGATATGCCAGCTGCACTCGATAAGTTACGTGGAGTGCATTCTCAACTACTTGAAATGAATATGGTATTGCAACAGCAACAGAGTGTCGTTGATTCACTCAATCGTAATATTGCTCTTCTACGACAACATATCTCACGTACTCGACAGACTTCAAGGTTTGTTATTTTTACTGTGTAAGTTGATTGTAGTCCCTAAAATAGCGGTTTCCACACATATCGATTTACTTAAGAAATGGTGGAACTACGCTTGAAAATTGTTTTAGAAAGCACCATTTTAAAGTATAATTGAAAGCTAGAACTAGTTACAGTGAAATAATGAAATAGGTGAATCTAAGGATGATACGATGAGAGGATATTAGTGGAAAAGAATGAATGAATATTTAATGGCGTTGAAAAAGTTTTCAATAAATGCCTTCTTGATGGGAGCAGGAAAGGAGGGGAGGGGGAGGGAGGAGTTTTTCTTTCTATTAAGGAATGCAGGTATCTTTTTAATAGCGGATACATTCGTAGGACAGCGGAACTTTGAGCTAAGTAAAAAGCGTGGAAAATATTTCCATATTGGGAATATTCAGCTTTGTCACATCAGTGGTTTATTCGACATGATGTTTTTTTTTGTTTTCTCAAAATTTTTCAATCCATCTCGCTAACATTTTTTAAAATATTACTTTAAAAGCTCAACGAAGTAATGATCTTATATTGTCGAGCTTTTTTTCGGGGAATAAGCACTACACACATTTTTATATGATTTTTATTGGACCTTAAATAATAAATAAAAATGTTTAAATTCACCGAATGCTGGATTAGCATTCCACTGATAATTACTCATAGGAAAACTTGTTTGGATTTAGCCACCCGGATGTGGATCGTCTAGAGGATGAGGTGCAAATGCTAACGGTTCGTTGGGAAAACGTGTGCTCACAAGTGGCCGAACGTCTAAAGAGTGCTGAAAGAGCGTTGCAAACACAAATGGTCTATCGTTCAGAGTATGACAATGAAATTTCTTGGCTCGATCGTGTTGAGGCAACCATCAACAGGTTAGCACTATGCTTAACTATGATGATATTTAAATGCTCGTTGCTTTTGCGTTTATTTCGCTCGAGTCGTTTACATGGGAGCTTCGTTCTTAGAGCACACCTTTGCTTTAAACTGTCTATTGGTTAGGTGCCCTTTTGCACAGCAGATCATATTCCATCGTAAACCCACAATATCTTTGTCGATCAAGTAGACAACGCCAACGCAACTGTTCTTTTAGTTTTCCTCACCAAAGGATAGCCATCGACTCACCTTAATCTATCTTTATTGCTGTTTCACTGAGAACTCGAAAAGAGCAATTGTTTTTACTGTGACAATAAGAAGAAAGAGAACAGCTGCGATTGTTTTGAAATGTTCGTCCATTTTTTATTGACAGTTTATGTTGAGAAATTGCTTCCCTTGTAACGGATGGAAATTTTTAGAGAATTTTCACGCGTACGAAGTTGAAATTTACGGAAAATTTAAAATGATATGACCGTTTTTAAAGTATGATAGCTTTCTTCAATAGTGTAATCTATCTGATCTCCTATATTGCAAATTGTTTTTATAGGTTTAATTGGTAAATTTCAGTTGAAGAACCAGCCGGAATGCAATCATAGACCAATTTTCAATCATGGAGACAAGTTTTTGACTTTAAACTCTCAATAAAAATATTTATGAAAAACTTTTGCCATAAATTAAAAAAATTTTAAATATTTTTTAGTTTCATTTCTCAAATTGTAGCCTACGTCGACCGGAGGATATGCGACCAGAGCAATATCAAGCACAATTGGATTTACTCATCGCTGAATATGCGCAATTGCAAGAGCGCACAGAAGCAATCGAAAACGTTAATAGAGAAGGTGGAAAATTCATCCGTGAAGCCAAGGTTTTCATTGTTTATCTTATCGTTCGCTATATTAACATATACTCACGACTAATACAACAAAAATGCGAACTTATATGCACTCCATTGAGCTAATAGTAACACTAAAACGGATAACACTGGTTATGGATATATAACTGAGTTCAATATTAAAATTCAATAAGCGCATTCACACGTGCATTATAATAGCAGTATAATTCTGCATCGGGCGAGTGATGTTTATAGTTGACATTTATATCATCGTTAAATATTTCGGTATTTTTATGATTTTTTTTTTGTTTGTTTGTGAGGCATAAAAATAGATTTACTCTGAAAAAAAAAATAAAATTCGAGCTTAGTTTAGAAAATATCAATGAATTTTACATTGAGCAAAAACTAGTACTAATAACTAATGAATTGTAATTTTTTGGAAAAACTATAACTAAATTTGAAAACTTAAACTTGAAACTTGAAAAAAAAAACTTATAACTAATGAAAAGAAAACGAAAAACTATAACTACTGAAAAGTAGTCAGCAAATAATTGTCACGTTTAGTTAGAGTCGTTACATTTTATAGGGTTATGACAGTAGATTGATTCAATATCTTGATACGGTGCTGAACATTCATGGACCAACAATTCGCAATGAGTTTCGACGAACGGAACCACAGCCAAAGAATGGCGCACAACAGGTGACCGAAGAGTTAGAGCGCCTCAACAGAAGATTCGCACAACTCAGCTCGTTGATTCTTGAAAGAAGAAATGTGATGCAAGTTCTAATCCAGAATTGGAAACGTCAAAAACAGGTTCGATTTCATTTTCATCTTTCGCCTCCAGGCAAATAAGATTTGTTGGCCTGCGCAAATTTTGGATTCATGAAAATCCTCTTTGGCTGCTTTTATGCAATTTTTGCTTATTTTTCTCGAAGAGAAACGAAAAATTTTTGAATGCTCTATCTTTCTTGCATAATATGCGATGATAAGAAAAAGAAGAGAATTGTTTCAACGGTCGGCCGATTATGCCAATCGCGTTGGTGGTGCAATATTAAACGACCTCAGCTGCTCCATCGAAACCAACCGATATTAACATAACTGCAGACAGCTTTTTTTTTTTTTTACTTCTTTGGGAGTTAACCATGGTCTTAGCCTAATTTGTGTCAGTTTGTTTTAGTTGTTTTTTGGCGGCTTCCTCTCAGTGAGTGAGCTTCACTCTGCCACGTCTTGCATCTTCTTGTTTGCGCACACAGCAGCACTAACCACAGCAATGCAACCCGTATGCTGCTTGCATGCTATTGCCACCCAACATTTTTAGAGCCTTTCTTTGAGCATCTGATGAGGCAGCCAGTTGGTCTTGGCGTAATTGGAGTGACGACGTACACTGAGGCACGAAGGACATCGAACTCGTACACGGAATCAACAAGAACCCATTGGTCGCAGTTGAAGGACTAGCGTGTGGACAGCGTTGCTTACGCTCTGCCAAGTATACAGCAGCTTGCTGAGTGCGTGTGTGCATTTGTGCTTCCTTGCTTCTTGACATTTTAGATCGGTTGGTTTGGATTCAGCGCAGAGAGCGTTGTTGTAACACCCGGATGACATATTCGACTGTTCCGTGGAGAGTACATTTTGCGACGACATGATTCGGCGCGCACGAACTGCCATTAATTTACAGGAAGAAGAAGATCGTCGTCGAGCAGAGGAAGAAGAAAAGCGGCGTCAATTTGAAGCTGCACGATTGGCAGCACTCAAGGATGCTGACAGGCTTCGCCAAGAAAGAAGAGCCGCTGAAGAGGCACGCCGCGCTGCTGAGGAAGCTGAGCGCCTTAGGCGAGCCCGTGAAGCTGCTGAAGAAGCAAGGCGCCGAGCTGAAGAAGACGCAAGACGTAGAGCAGAGGAGGAAGCTAGAAGGAGAGCGGAGGAAGAAGCAAGACGAAGGAAACAAGCAGAGGATGAAGACAAGGAGAGAGAACGTCTCCGCAGGGAAGAGGAGGAAAGGAGAAGAAGGGAGGAAGAGGAGCGCCGAAGGAGGCAAGCGATGGAAGACGCCGAAAGAGAGCGAGATAGACTGAGGAAAGAAGATGATGATCGCCGCAGAAGAGAGGAGGAGGAGCGTAGGAGAAGGGAAGAGGAAGAGCGCCGGAGAAGGCAAGCGGAAGAGGATGCAGAAAGAGAGCGGCGAAGGAAGGCAGAAGAAGAGGCACGTCGGCGTGCTGAGGAAGAAGCTCGTCGTCTAGCCGAAGAAGAAGCGCGTCGCAAAAAAGAAGCTGAAGACGCTGAACGACGTCGTCGAGAAGAAGAGGAGCGAAGACGACGCCAAGTAAGCGTTAATCGTCGTTTTTACGATTCTAAGAGCGACTGGGCTGAAAGTATCATTTGAGTGGTCTTGTTGCGTGAGATTCTCCACTTCGAATGATATGGTTGACGTCATCGATTTGAATTTTTTTATTATACGTAGACCATCCGCTTATCGCTCGGTCGCCATATCGTTCGTGCAACTGCAGCTCACGCATAAAGACCACAAAATGTTATTTGTAAGCGTGCCCATATCCGACAGAGTGATGCCCAGCAGCACTGCTTTTACACTGTGTGAGATTCTCACTTTATTATTAGAAATTGATTTTCACATATTTTAGGTACCATTTTGGCATTTACCTTTTTATCACTACATTTGCCGTGATTTCAAAGAGTGTTTTTAAAAGTTTATTGCTTTCATAACGTCGAAACGATTTAGAGATCTCGGAAACGACAATGTAGAACGTCTTAAACACAGCCAAAATGATTTTGTTAATCGATAGTTTAACACTTAACAGTTTAGCGGTTATAAACATATGTAAATTACTTATCGGCGTACATAAATCAAAAGTCCTAATAATCCACTCAATAGAAGAAAATAAACTAGATAATCCAACTTACGTCTATTCTCATAAACACGCATTTTAGCTCATTGATTTATTCGCTGCGAATCAAAATTGATAAATGCGAAACAACATCGAATTGGTTTGTATCACATTATTTCATATTACGATAGGTGGAATATTTTCGTATTAAATACGGCGAAATCTGTTTCGAAATGTTCAATTTTCTGAGCTAGCGACTGTCTCGCTCCTTGTTCCCTCTTGCTTCTGTGTTTTCATGAAACGCCACTCTGTGAGCAGTATTAGCTTGAGGGCATTTTTTAGGGGCAATTTTGGGGGAAAAATCTTCGAAGAAAGGTTTCAATAGGCTTTTTGGCACACGTTTTTCGTGAATGCTGCTATTTTAGTGCTTTCACTTTAGTAGAACTGTTATCATATCACTACGCAGAGAAAAGTGAGACAAAGTTGAACGATTCTTTTGAAAAAAAAAATTTTCGTAACAAGCTGCCAATGGCGGAGTAGCTAACTGGGCGAACTAGCTAACTGGGCAAAATTTTAAAATATTTTTCCAAGATGACAGCATTTCTATAAACTTAAAAGCATGAACATAGGAGTATCTATAAAAGTCTTAGGATCTGAAAATACACTTTCTGGAGTAACTTTTTCAAAATCATTCGATACTTTTTGTTTGCTCCCTAATGTGCATACGCATCTAGGCAGCTATTTCGCCATATATGACTAAATCGGTGTTTAAATCAAAGGATAGAGCATTCACAAAAACAAATGGAGCTGATGGAAGAAAGTTTTCGATGACGAAAATTGATTCAAACAATTGAGCACATTATTTTTCATAAATAACTAAGTTACAGGAGGGCTGAAAGAAGTGCAGCATTAGGATTGCGTCATAGAGAAGGGAAAAAATTTTTTTAAGGAAATAGCCTTAATAGATCAAAAGCCGCCTCAGTTTATTTCTTTTCAAATCGCATAATGGGTCGTTGATTAACTTCTTAACATGCCAAACATCATAGCTTGGTTTAGTCTACCTGAAACATGCTTAAAGCACCTGAGTGAGCATATCGCTATCTTCGAAAAGATTCAATTTCAAAATTGAAAGCACGTATTGCTTTCTCAAAGTCGAGCTATCATCAGTGGGAAATCATCGTAGTACAGAATGAATTTTGGATGAGAAAATTGACTATTTAGCGCTATTTACAGATATAGGCATTTTTTCTGCATGAAAAAAAAGCACAGAAAGTACTCAATGGTGAGCGGTTGTATTTGATCATTTTTGCTTTATAGCTGTCTTCTATCTTTTAATACTAGATGTTTTTTGGTAGATTACACCAGATGCAAAAAAAGCTTTAAGCATTTTGCCGAAAGGCTCCAGATTAGTGAGGGTATTTTTCTCCACAAAAGGGGGCGGCAAATATGAAATGAAAGGAAATAGTCTAAAGGAAATGGAACTTGTTTATTACGAGAGGATTAAATGTAGGATGATGGTGAATTAATCAGTTTAAGCTGGTTTTTGATTTAATAGATCATCTCGAGTGAAACCTCAATGATTATGAACTGCCCAAAGTTTTAGCTAATTTATTGAAGAGAGATGATTTCTAAAATTGGGGATTAATTTTGCTTTCAAAATTTTTTGCAGTCTTTAACACCACTATATAAAGTCCTGAATTTGTAAACAAAAAAAAGCATCGAAATATTGCATGGGACGTCTCAGATGTAAGAAACAAATCAAAACAAGTCATTACGAGAGGGAAAGTAGTTAGGCGATTGTTTAAAAAATGAGTTCAAACGCTTGAGTGAATGAACGAATTAGGTTGAATGCTTTAGAGCCAGCTGCCTCTTATAAACTGATAAATGCAACGTTTTCGAAACAAAATGCGCCTACGAAGTTGAAGCTATGCTGATGAAATTCTATAAGTTCTTTGTCCGTTATGTTTTTGAAAGCTGATATGCTATCATATTCAAGCAAAGAGCCCATCGCAAATAAATTTGCCTTAAAAACCGTTGGTAAGTTAACTTTTCGGAGTTAATTTATTTCTTTAGACATGAATAGATAGGTAAAGATCAAGCAGTATACTTCATGCGGCAAATTAAAAACTGTTTTTGACCATACCAAATTTTGCTTCCTTAAATATCAAAATGTGGCTGCTGGGTAATCTGAAGGATTAGGCAGTGCTTGCTGAATACGGCCCTAGTCGTTAAGTGGCGATTTTTGCAGATTCCGCAGATGCGCCATGGGTTGCAACAAACGATTGCACCGGAAGGAATGGTATTAGAAGAATTTGAAGAGATTCGAGATTCTCCTGCTAGGGCAACAATTGCTGAACATGAGGATGAGATGCAAATGTACCAAGAAGAAACCGTAACAAAGACGCAGTTTTACGAAATGGAAGGTATTTTACACAAGCAAACCGGTGAAATACTCACTTTTGTGGAAGCGGTACGACAGGGATTGCTTGATTTGCACTCTAGTGGCGGCGAATTCTTCGACATCGTTTCAGGCGCTCGAATAAGCTTAGAAAAAGCTGCAGAGCTTGGCTACATTGACGGCAGCTTCCACGAAGTGCTAAATAGACACCATGGCATCCGTCACCCGTTGACACACGAAAGTCTTACATTGCTTGAAGCAATTCAGATTGGTCTTTACGACCCCGATATCCGTCAGCTCCGCGATATTAATACAGGTGAAATATTGCCCATGTATGATTGTATTTTGAAAGGGATCATCACGTTGGACACTCAACATCGGCTTATAAAAATGGGCATTCTGAAATTGCCACCGATGACGCTCGAAAACGCCATTGAACAAGGCGTTGTAAATAGAGAAACTGGTCAGTTCACCGGGAAATATACACGTGAGACAATGCCTTTGAAAGACGCCCTTTATAATGGTTACATCCAAATAGGGAGCACGCGCCCGATCGCGATGATTGCGATTACGCTTACTGATTGCATCCAGCTGGGTTTGATCAATGCCGAAACGGGCGAATTTGTTGATAAAAGTAGCGGCGAGAGGTTGACGCTTCGAGATGCTGTTTCCAAACAAAATGGCTTACTGAACTTGCATATCCCAGAGATCATACGCACTGATGAAAGTCGCCGTGTAACGCTTGGTGATGCAATTGTGCGAAATGCTATTAACACTCGCCAGGGTAACTATACGGATTTGCAGCAGAGTCAGAGCATGTCCCTTCGGGAGGCGTACGATAGGGATCTTATCCAGAAACCGCTAACACTTACAGAAATATACGCCAAAGATCTTATCGATTCGACAAACAAATTCATTGATGGTGGCACGAAACATCGTTACACTTTGCTTGAGGCGATTGCTAGCGGGCTTATTGATGCGGAAGTACGCCACATTGTCGATCCGGAATTGAAGGATGTGATATCGATAGCCGAGGCGTTGGAGAGAGGCCTTCTAGAACCAGATGGAAGGATTGTAGTCCCATCTCAGCAGAAGGTTTACTCATTCGCCGAGGCCGTCAGCGATGGCCTTCTGATAAAGCGTGTTCGTCATACTATCTTTGATGTAAAGGGCATCAAAAATACACAGACGAAAGAAAGTCTTACGTTCAACGAAGCCGTCGAAGCTGGAGCAGTAATCGTACAGGCTGAACGTATTGTTGATCTCACCACCCAAGAGAGCTTCCTCCTTGCTGACTGTGCAGACAAAGAGTTGATCGACCCGATGCTGCACGAACTGCTCAGCTCACCGATTGGGATTAGAGATCAGTCTGGACAAGAAATGACAGTTTTTCGTGCAGTGGCAAAGGGCTTCATAGATCCAACAAAAGGTGTGTATCTGGATAAGAGAGCTAGCAGGGAGCTAAGTCCCAAAGATGCTTACGAGGCTGGCTATATAACACTGCGCGGTGCTATTCAGCTGACAGCTCTCTTCGACATTCATCCGTCACTGATGTCGCCGGTTAAGAAAGTTGACCAAAAAAAGCGAATTCGCCGCCCGGGTCAGAGAAGGGACATTGCAACAGACCAAGTGAAAGTCACTCTGGCGGAGGCAATGAAACAAGGCCTCATTGATTCCAAAACTCATCGCTTCCGTCAAGGTGAAACTGAAATGAGCTTCGAAGACGCATTAAATCAGGGCCTTATCGATCCTTCAGACGAATGGATAGTCCCTTCAAAAACTACTGGTGTTGGGCCGACAATTGAAGAAAAAACAAGCGAAACAATCATGGAGACAGGTCAGCAATTGGCACCGAAGTTCTATCCGGACAAGAACATCGAAGAGTCCGTAACTACAATCAAAAAAGTTAAGACGACTGAGACCACAGCTGTCGGTGGACCTGGTGGAGTATCCGTTTACAGAGCAATCACTGGAGGCAAAGGTACAATTGAGGTGCCAGCCGATGGTTATCACATACATGAAGCGGAAAGGAAAGGCTACATCAACCTATCGACGGGTGTTGTTTCACCGCCGAATGTTGAACGCACACTAGCACTCGAGGAGGCGTTTGATCTAGGCGTTATAAACAGCAAAAACATTACCGTTCGTGAGCCGAGTACGGGTAGATTAATTTCTGTAACCGAAGCAATCGACAAGAAAATCATGGACAAAAATGGTTTCATAACGTCGCACGGACGGCGTGTAAGTCTTCAAACGGCAATTGAAGAGAAGATCGTTATTGTTGAAGCAGAACCGCCGGCAACGACTGCAAGTTCAGCTAAAAAAGTGATCCAGTTTTCCGCTGGGACTGGTGCCGTAATGAGTTTCCGGCCAGTCGGTACGGCCACAATCGAGGAGTCGGAACAATCTTGGTCATTCGATGCAACTAGAGGAGAGCTCATCGACCACATAGGTGGTGGTCGGCTGCCTCTGGACGCAGCTCTTTCTGCGGGAAAAATCCTGCCGGAAGACCTCCGTGTACGTGACGCTCTTACTGGACGTGAGATGTCATTTGAGGAGGCAGAAAAGTGGGGCATAATCGACCAGAAGAATCATTATTTCTTCGATAAGCGCGACAACAAGCGTTATACGCTGGCAGAAGCTGCACAACAGCACCGCATTTATCCCACTGGCGGCGTCCCGGAGAATGCATCCGATGCAATACACACGACCGTCAAGGTGCAGAAGCGCACTGAGGTCTCCAAAAAGGAAGCACTGGCTGCCGGTCCGTCGGCTTTCGTTGACCAAACTCTGTCCAGCGCTCTCGAATTAGGATGGTACAATCCACAGAGCGGATCGTTCACTCATCCAGACACCAATAAACAAATGACCTTGAAAGAAGCGATCATCCGGGGCCTGTTTAATCCATATGGTACGACTGTTATTGACAGACGCAACAAGCGTGAATTATCACTTTTGGAAGCGATACAAGACGGTTTGGTTAACGACACTGCTGGGACTGTTCTTGACACTGAAACTGGTCGAAATGTCGATCTTTTGGTTGCATTACGTGATGGACTTCTCAAGAGTGGTAATCTGCCGGAAAGTTTAGAGGGCGCTCTCGTAAAAGGAAAACTCGACTTTGCAACTGGACAGTTTACAGCACATGATGGTCATAGCGTTCCAATTCAGGAAGCCATTTCCAAAAAGTTGATTGATAGTAAGACCGTTGTGATACGAGATCCGGACACGGGAGAAGAGATGCCATTTTCCACTGCTGTCGATAGGAACATAGTCGATCTTGAACGAGGGGTTATCCGTAGCAAGCGGACTTCGGAATCAATAAGTTTCCCGCAGGCTCTTACTAGTGGTGTTCTAGCTGGCGCAGGCTCTAGATCGCCACATTTAACACAGCGTGCAACACATCCAAGGCTTATCGAACAGAAACTTCAACTAACACCTTACTCACAACCTATAGAGCCGAAGACGGCCGTAGCCTTGCGAGAGCAGCGCACCATGGGTGCTGGCCGACAAGAAATGGTCGATCTAGGCGGTGGTAAGCAGGTCATGGTGAAGGTGGTGAGGGGAGAAGGTGGCGTAGAGAAGGGTGAATACGTCGATCCATCTTCTGGAATGAAATTTACCATCCAGCTCCATGGCGATCCGTACGTTACAGAAACGAAGACTATGGTTAAAAGCACGGCACAAGTGCAGTCAGTGGAACTCGAACCTCACGCTGAATTCGTCGGGATTGATAAGATTCGAGACAAGAGAAACGGTCGTATCATGTCATTACAGGATGCCCAGCGTATTGGCATTGCGCGGGTAGATCGAAAAGGGAAGCAAATGACGAAAACTTATTCTGTATTCAGATCGAACATCCAGAATGCTCTTGCAAAGGGTGTTCTAGATTCCCATGGAGAAAAGATTAGTCTCGAAGATGCGATTAGAGCCAAGCTAGTAGATATCCGCAACCTGACCTATGTCAATCCCAAGACCGGTGAAGCACTGCCGCTCCCTCAGGCTGCAAATATGGGATTGCTGGACGTAACGCTGTCCGAAATCCTGCCGAAGGGTGTTTGTCATCCTGCAAGCGGGGAAAAGATTTCCATTGAACGGGCAATTGGATTGGACATCATAAATCCTAAGACCGGTGAGGTGAAGAATCCATTCACCAAGGAAAAGCTAAGTTGGTTGGACATTCTAAAGCCAGTGTACGCCAGTCTAACAATGGAAGGTGTCTATGATCCCACAAAAGGCTACGGCGTTCCTGTTCTAAGTGCGTTGATCGAAGGTCTCATTGATACGAATACGGCACAGTACTCGAACATTATCACCGGTGAAAAGATTCCTTTGAATGAGGCTTCAAGCAAAGGCCTGATTGATGAGGAAACCTATAAAGCAATCACCGAGCCCTTCCTTGTTGACTTCCGGACTAGGAGGAAGTTGAATCTTATCGAAGCTGTACAAGCAAAATTGATCGATCCAAGAAACAGGACGATCCAGCTTGACGAGCACGTTATCATTCCCGTCGCACGTGCGACTGCTGATGGCAAAATCCCCAGATTTATCGGGGAGCGTTTGAAACGAGTTGATAAGTTGACGTTTGCTGAGTCCTTAGGTAAAGGACTCATTGACGTGGCACAAAACAGATTCACTGATCCTGATTCCGGGCGTCAAATGTCCATAAATCAGGCCATTGAAGAGGGCTATATCGACACGGGTAAAGTTGAAGCAATGGAAGGTTCTGACGAACGCAATCTTGCCCACATTTTGTATTCGGAAGAATTTGACGAGAACTCGGGCCGTATCAGAGACAAAAAGACCGGTCTTTATCTGACATTCAGGGCAGCTGTCGAGCGAGATGTCATTGACGGTGATTCACTTTTCCATGACATCGATTCTAGCCAGACGATGACCTTACGAGAGGCACTGAACCGTGGTCGTATTGACTCGGATGGTAAGTACATCGAAACGAAGACTGGAGCAAAGTTGAGCCTTAAAGAGGCAGTAACCAACGGCCTTATTGCGCTGATTGCATCACCCATGCAAGCGGCTCAAGCCGTTACCGAAGCTGTGAAACGCCGTGATGCGGAGGGTTACAAGTTCAAGATTGAATCAGTGGATGATCGTCGAAGCAGTGCGAGTGGACCACGATTCAGAGAAGAATCTTCTGTCATCAGACTGTCATCACCACACAGAGTTGAGCCAGGCCTTTCAGTGAGAGTGCGTTCCAGTTCGGAAGCAATGTCGGGTGGCGACAGAGCTCGCAGTCTCATCGATGATCCGCAGGCTCTCGCCGACCTGCAGCATGAATTCTTGGATAATCTAGCAAAACAGCGGTTTGACATCGAGGAGCAAATTATTGAAAACCCTGCAACATCCAGAAGAGTTTCGGTCCGCGAGGCCGCAGAATCCGGTCTTCTTGATGTTGTCACAGGAGAAATAGTTCACCCGTCTTCTGGAAGACGTTATTCCATTCCTCGAGCAGTGCACATGAAAATGGTGAATTCTGATGCTGCCAAACGTCTCATGGAGTCGCTCAATATGTCACTTGAAGAGCTTGGACAACAGTCATCCTCATACACTACCGAATCTCTGTCTGGGATGAGCCCTACAGAATCCGGTGGCACAAAAATTTGGACAAAAACAGTAAGCTGGCATGGGCATCCATCGGAGTTACGACATTCAACGAGCGATCCGCTTGCTCCATATACGAGCTATACGTCAACGACAACCACATCGAGGACATCTGACGTACCGCTGTGGGCACGACACGACTAGCAGCATTTACCGTTTATTTGAAAAACACATACTTACGTATGACAAAAAAAATATACTGCGGCGCAACGAGCATTTCTTCTGTACAGACAGCTTTGAGTTTTTTCTTTCGGTTGTGTTTAAAAATGTGTTCACTTTCTGTTGCAGGTTGTGCCGTGCAAGTTTTCGCTCAAATTGTACATTGCGCCTATTGTGCTTAGATTGCCTTAGCGAGTTGGACGGTGCTTGTACTCTTTATTACTGACACGCCCCGGATGCGGTCTTGATTCACTGCCGCGTGCGGAGAACCACTCCGCTTTGCTCATAAATCGTCCCGCCCCTTACTTTTCTTTCATTACTGTCGCTCGCGTTCCTTTTTTTAAAATGTAACGTAGAACACGTGCCGTAAGATGTCAACATCGAAAAAAAATTATGTTAAACGGCCCCTTTCGTTTCGTTTGTCATAATAGCGAGTATGCGTATTTTATTGTGACCACCAATATTAATCAGGTTCGCTTGTATTTGCCTTTAAGTGTGTTATATTTTTGAAAATAAATAGCGGTAAAATTTCGTTTCACACACAACTATCGGGCTATGGCAACTGCTGATGATTATAATACATTGGTGCACGTCGCACGAGAAATTTGCATGCAACCCGTTGGTTTTGTTCGTTTTTAAATTTCAGGAGGAAATAGAATGTATCCATCGGTATAAAAAACATGAGCTCTTGCAACATGGTTAGATTCTTACCTTCACCCCGTCCGTTTAACTCTAAAAAAGTGGTTGCACCATGAGCCCAAGCCGTATGAAGGATGTGAATCTTGAACTACTGAGAACTCATCTGCCAAGCACTTATAGAAACGAGGGAAGGTGGTGGGGGGGGGGAGGGCTTGGGAGATAGGGAACTACTAAATTTGCACAGGAGTCGAGAGGCTCAGCATAGAAATGAATGACGTACACGAACGCAGAAAATAGAAGCCCCGCATACTGCAAGTTGCCAAGATGGGCATATGGAACGCGAATGTTTGGGTGCCGTTGTGAAGTGTATCTTGTACCGAATGTGAAGTGCACAGGTGTGCGTACCATTCAATGTGACATTAATATCACAATAAATGTGTCGCACGATTAAACATCAGGTCTATGGAAGATGTCATCGAAGTGGTTGACCCTTGCTTTCGCGCTTGGCTTGCTTACCCCCGAAGCATTCGTTTAACATCGTCGATGCGTCGATTTGTGCGTCATTGCTGTGAACCTAACTCCGCAATATGGGTGCGTTAGCTTTAGAAACTCTCACGCACAGCTTTACCCCGATTGCATTAAGCCCTTTGTTGTGTGAGCCATATGGCAGTGGTTGGTACCGGTGTCTTATGGCAGCTTAACGTTCAAACCACTCAATCAAAACATTTCTAAAGGTTTGGATGACTCAACATTGTCCTTTCCCGCTATGGGCGTTAACCGACATATGATCAACTGAACAAGTTTTCTTGTGTCCTCCTTTTCGACGAGACAACCTTGTAGAAAATAAACATAGTCAATTGTGTTATTTACAAAGGTCAGTTCCTAAAGAGCAGAATGATTCATAGAACTGTGACACTGAGGCGGAGCACCAAATGTAATAGCAATTTCTGCTGCCCCATGTAAGGTCTATTTGTAAAAACAGGAATGTTTACCGTTTCAAATGTCTTATAAACATAACGGCATTGGAATGTGTTTACCCTAGGCACGTGAAGTTTCGGACCAAAAATGAAGAAATTAAGAAAAGAAAACACTTCAAAAGTTCCCCTAATAAATTACTTAAATTGCGGTTATCTTGGTATGTTTAATCACGTCACTATTTTCGGAGGAACTGAAAGTACATATGATGTATTTCCTTCTAGAAGTCAGTCAAAAATAGAAGCTTGCTCTCGAATACAGGCAACTCATGAATACATGCTTTGTCATCAGGGGGTTATATACAAGAAGTGCTTCAAGCAATCGCTTGGAAAGCAGCGAAATCGGTTATGTAACATGTGGCATTAACAGTCCTTGATTAAGTGCCTTATTACCCCAAAAAACGTGATTGAAATACTTGTTTTAAAGGGCAACAGCAAAATGCAGCGGCTTGTAACTAATGCCCCATCTCCAGTTGGGGCATTTCCTCGAGACATAAATGCTCTAATCTCCATTCCATTCAGATATTTATACATTTACATGCACATAACACTTGGTACTGGAAATATTCCTCTGTAACGCATCCCCTATCGCTTTGAGCACAAACTATCTGCGGTCGCGAAAAGCAGTTCGCCAAATGATGCCACTCCTTTGACTGATACTGCAAGGCTTTACTCACAGGGTGAGTAATCCCCTCCCCCCCCCCTACCTCTATCTTCTGAGTACCTATTCCCATTCCCCACGACTCGCCTTTCCTCTTCTTTCTTCACTCTACTTCGCCATTTTTGGTCGTTAAATGAGTCAGTACCCACTAGGTTGTATTTTTGATTCCATTGACACCGGTTCACTTTTACGAAAAAGAATCAAACAATCCTCACAGTTATCTGAAAAATGCCGGAAAACTATCAGAAGATTGGCACTCTGTGAAGACGATAAGAAATCTTCAAAAGACGACAAATCGGAGTTCCAAAAAGTCTTTTATTTCGAAGTACAAAATTTAGATATGTCATAAAATTTTGTTCTTTGCAATGCCTAATGCAAACGTTGTTCACCTCAAGTCTCTATTTCAAAATTCAAATTTCGTTGCGTTTATAAAGGCACATCACTCAAAAAAGAAAAAAGTGCATTCAGCTCTGTGACTCGAAAATTTTCTCTTTCTTCATCACTACCAATAAATCTTAAAATATTCTTCAAGTCTACTTTTCTACTGTTCTAGAGTCATTGCTTGTCTATCTTGAATTTAATGAAAGCGCTAAAAAATGGAACTTCCTTCACGTTCCATTCCACCTAGTCACACTGCACAATGAGAGTACTATTCGGCCACTCATCAGGAATTGTGATTGCTGTGTAATAGCAAGGAATCCGCCGAAAAATGATATACATTTATGACCATTATCCACATATTTGAACAGCTTGCACTGGAAGGGGGTGTAGAAGGAGGGGGAGGGGCAAGATTTTAAAACTTTTCATATGGAACAGTAAATACTGAGTGCTTTCACTGCTGATACCAATATCAACGGAAGTCATGGATAGCTAGCCGTCCTAGTTTAACGTTCAGCGTCATCGGTTAGCAAAGCGCTGATTTTTTCTCTCACGACGGCAGATTGTGCCTAAGAAAAGTTTCCGAGATCTCGTCTCGAACACTTTCTGACAGTTAAAGTGCACTTATTTGAAAAAAAAAAAGAAATGAATATTGCATTCGAAAATAAGAGAAACTCGAAGCCAAAGGGGTTCTTATCCCGTATTGATGCCGTGGATAAGATGTATGAATTTCGAAAGAGCTGAAACGTTTAGAGAGTAGAAAAAGAAAATGATGAAATCATCGTTGTAGATTAATGATTCCATCTTGTATTAAAGAACGTGAGCGTTGCAAATTGGAAATGTTTCATTTTAACGTAAGGGTTTCTTTCTTCTTTTTTTTTTCTAGCAATGCATTACAACAGCAGGTGCTTTTATTCATGATGCTAGCTAATGATTGGGCTTCTTCCAGGAAGATCTTCACAATGAATGCCTCAATCGACAGGCGAATATGAGTGCGATGCTCGATTCACTTAACGAAATGGCTTCAGCGGTATCTGAACGATTCTCGTTGGTGACCTCGTCGGAGAGTGCTGCACTCGCTCACGATCGGATGCAGGTAGCGTAGCCCTTCGTGTTATCTTCTTTATTCCAATTTACACTTTACTGACTACTTATATTATTGCTATTTATTGATGATATTGTGTTGTCCATTGCTTTCTTCATTTAATTTTTTGACGAGTGACCGGAACATAGATATTGAAATTACAGGATATGCGAAGTGAACTGCTTTCATGGGCTGCTAATATCGAAGAGAATATCGCCGAAGCAGATCGGCTTTGCACCGATGGTGCAGAGATGCTTACTCCTGAGCAATTCCACGCACTCAAGGAGCATAGGAATCGGCTCGAGACCACCTATAATCAGCTAATGCGTCATACTGACTCTGTACTTCAAAGGTATTGAGCTGTTTTTTGGCAAATATAATTTGGGGGATTAGCGTAAACTGTACACCGATAGTTGTGAATTTTCTTAGTTCGTTTCTTGCATCATATTTTTTGCTAAGAATACCTATATTTTTTTCTTAAGTTGATGAAATATAGATTTTCAGAACGAGGTAATAGGACACTGAGGAGGATCGTCTCTAATACTGCTCGGCCAGTTGGAACATTTAAATTTCAGGCTGAGTGAATTGACGAAACTCCTTCTTGAGTTCTCGAATGAGTCAAGTTCAATGCACTCGTTCATAAACGAAAAAACTCGCGAAGTTTCTATTATAAGAGCCGAAAGTGGTGATCCACAAAATCTCTCTGAGTCGCGTCGCAGAGCAAAGGTAATCGCTAGTTTCTTTCGCATATTTCATTATCTAATTCAAGCTTTTTTCATCTCTTTCGTGATGAGGTGAATATCGTTCTTAATCGATTGTTTAATTTAACGCAATCTTTTGTGAACTTGTGACTAATTGCCTCTAGCAATAAATAAATAATAGTGTGGTTGCTGGCCATTTTTAATTCTTAAAAACTCCAAGCAAATTTCCCATAATTACAGAATGATATAATAAAGATAAGTATAGATG
Organism: Baylisascaris procyonis; assembly: GCA_037389465.1. NCBI lineage: Eukaryota > Metazoa > Nematoda > Chromadorea > Rhabditida > Ascarididae > Baylisascaris > Baylisascaris procyonis. Next base: position 2,716,201 of record JAZARR010000088.1, on the reverse strand, counting down.
CAAAATAAAGAGAGATTAACATCCGATTCTGGCAAATATTGAGCGAAAGTTTGCTGAAACAAGTCCATTTTTCTATTATTCCAGAGTTAGCATCTATCTGAATGAACCATCAGGCGGAAGCCTCTGAACATCTTAAGAGCAATAGTCCAAGCTGAATATATAAATGAGGAGTGAATAGCGCATCTTTAATGTGTTTCATATGTGAGAAACATGTGCAAAAGAGGAAATGTTATTTATAGGCAATAACTGATGAAGTATCGGCTAGTGAAACGCGTCTGAAGGGAATATCGTCACTGGCAGCTCATATTCAATCAGAGCTTGATGCTTATGTTGTTGAGATGCGTGTTCAATACCCAGATGCGCAGATACCGTCGACAGATGCTCACGAACTCTCTAACACTCTGACTCGACTTCAGGTCACACTGTTTGTGATATGATATCTAAATTTACCGATCACATTTTCATTGATCATCTTCACTGAGAAACTAGCCAAAGACACAAAAATGCTCATTTTATAAATAAGTGGGCAAGTATTTGGAGCATTGTAAAGGCAAAATACGTCTGATTTTTCTACTTGATTTTCTATCACTTTGGCCATTTTGGACATTTCGGGCATTTTCCACCAGTTGGGCTGCCATTGTCGTTGAAAAAAGCGCATTTATTTTGATATTAGAAGAAGTTCTACCAGATTGTTCTTTTGCTGTCGAATTCATTGCAGCACATGCATTTTTTTTAATGTAGTGAATTTTTTACGCTTCATTGTGCAACAATTACTGTCGCATACAAGGTGTTGACTGTCAAGACGGAAATTGCAAAAATGATAGGTACAAGAATGAGTAACAACTCGCTTTAAGCCAATAAGAATCGGAAATCTTCGATTTTAATTATTATATGCCACCTATGTTTAAATCAATAATTGATTTTAATTATTAATACCTGGGTAACACGCATGTTATAGGTTTACAATTTTCTTCCGGAATAAAGAGATGAGTTTTGTGAGAGAGGTGAAAAGGGTCGGCTCCCATTTTGGGCATCTAAAACAGAAAGAATATACGGCAAATGATGAAATGCGCTAATGTTTTTAGTAGAAAAAAATGGAACGTAACAGCCACTTATCTTTGTTTTCAAGCTAAATTCCTCCGTTCCCTCCCCCCTCTCCCCGGGACCTAGCTCCACCCCCATACAGTTTCTTCACAACGAAGCGGAAGAAGGGAAGATATTTTCCATATTTTCCTCAGAGTTTCATCAGAAAGTACTTAAGTGAGCTGAAATTCATCTCGCAACTTTTAAGAGCGATGTTAACAAAAGAGTTTTAATTATCCAACCGACAAACCTTGTGTCTTGGCGATTGGTAATAGAGCCAAATATTTTCTCTTTTTAGCGTCAAAAAAATGTCGTTCATGATAAGTTTCGAATTTTTCTTCTTGAAAGTCTTACAATTCTAAAAAATAATTTTTATTATTATTTTATGTTTCCTGCATTCCCTTCTCATTGTGAAAACAAAAGAGCTGTGCACTAAAAATCGAAAAATTAAAGGGATCGCTCGTTATGCCGAATGTTCATAATTTTAGACTGATTATGAGCTGCTTGTTCGTGGATGTCAAGATCTCATCGCATTCCTCAATCGACTGAACTCTTTAGCCGTAACACATGTGCAAAACGTTGATAATGTCTCAGAATCGTTGTCACGAATCGAGAGTGAAATTTTCCACGCTGAAAAGACAGCTATTGCGAGCGATGTGACCGCCGATAGTTCAACAATGTCCACAATGTGCGTTTCTTGTATTTTCTCCCGTAAATTTTTCATTTTTATATATTTTTTCGTTTTATTTCATCTACGAGATGAATTTCCCAATCTACAACTCATTTAAAAAATTAAATTATCCTGAGAAGTTATTTGATGCAATATTGCAATTAAATAGACGAATATGCATCTAATTAAACCCATATTCAACTTTCGGTTTTCCCAGAATGAACTCGACAACCTATAGACTGTAGCGCTTCAATTCTTATACGTTTAATTTCTTTCCGCTGAATGAAATCACATTCTGACTCATCTTTTTCCATATGAAATTTAGAAATAATTTATTCACTGATATTTTGAATTATAATCATTTCAAATGCTAATCAAATTCATTTACCATGCTGAAGGTTAAGAAGGGCTTATAATAAAGTATCACATTTTCGTTTATCCACTTTTACAGGTTATAACTGTATTTCTGTTAAACATATAATCTTGAAATCACTTCGACGCCAAAATATTTTTCTGCAGAAATTTGTTATTTCAGTTCTCAAATTTTTTGTAAAATTGAAAATTCAGTTCTAAAATTTATGAGAGTTGCTTCTTTCAAGAGTAAAAATTACCTTTTTTATAAACTAGCACAGAAATTCAATAAGATTTAGGACATGTTTTCTATCAGTTTTTTTTTTTCAACTCCTCAGGGAGAGGCGCATCATGTCAGAAATAAAATCTTTGTTTGAGAAATCGGCAGCAAAATTATGCTTAAGGAACGCTTTATATAATCGTCCTTCCGGAAGGTTGCACATCGTAGAATGAATATGACAGAATTGACATATTGCAGGTTGAAACGTATGGAAGAGTTGCAACATACCTCATTGGAGCAAGCGGCGTTAATGGAGAGTGCTGTACGCTCGGCTGCAGAACTTAATAGTGCACTTATTGGGACCGATGCGCATGAACGCATCGCCCTTGAAAATCAACGCCAACTTGATGACTTCCAAAGAAGGTTGGCCGGAGATAATTCAGGCTGATTACTTAATTGGTTCTTTGATGCTATGAATCGCAACTTGAAAATAATAAGACTCGGAAAATGAATTTTAAAAAAAAGCAAAAAATCTTAATTACGTTGTGAGAAATGCAACAAACAAAATCTTCAATTATACTTTGTAATAAAACATAAGCGTCCTAATGTAATTAAACTATACATACATAGTTTAAAAATGTTGTATTCTGAAATTTCTAGACATTCACGCAACAAGGAGCGAATTGAGGAGAATATCGACTCGTGGCGAAGTAAAATAGCAAGAAATGAAGGTATTCGTAAAGGTATGAGCACAATCCTCGATTGGCTTACCGAGGAGGAGAAACGTGTTGCATTGCCTCGTCAATTGCCACTATCGATCGAGAAACTTGCCGATCTGGTAACTTTCGATTTTTATATATTATCGTTTATTTCCTTTCAGTTTTGTAATTGTTCATTTATTTCCAATATCTTTTGTTCCGTTTACGGTATTGTTTTTAAAGAACGTTTCGATTCGTCATTACTTCTGAAATCCTATTGGCAATGAAATGCGGTTATACTCGGAGCAATTCCTGGCATGCTAAGAAAATTATTTTGCATATGGAATGTGTTTGTATTGTTCCACTTTTTGCAGACACATTGTCATGTTACTACTTGTAATAACGATAGGTCTAAGTTATTTTTCATCCCATCTATGTTTTTGTTTATATTAAATTGTACACTAAATATTGTTTAACACTGTTGTGTAGTATAGACTTCATTATAATTTAAACTTCTCAACGGTTGAATTTATTACAGAAAAAGAAGATAGCATAGGAAATCATTTAATTGCAGAGACGAGAAGACGAATTAGCGCAAAGAGAATTGTCCTCACGTCAAAAAGTACTCGTCGAATTAGGCACTGAAATTTCGAAAGCGGCCGCTGAGAATCCATCCTCTATGGCTGCTCGAAATTTGTTGGAGCAATTTCAGGGTGCACTAAAGAAGTTCACTCCACTTGCGGCGATTGTAAAGGTTTCTCTTAATGAAAATTTTCGCATCTTTCAATATAAAAATGTGGCGCTCACTCTTCAATAGTTTATCGTTCAGCTCTTCACAACCCGTACATCTCCTCATTGGCGTTAATAAATTACAAAAATCGTTTATATAACTTCATCAATTAAAGCGTTGCTAACTAACATCGTGGAATGTTTCCTCAAGAAATTGTTTGACTGTTTTTCATTTATTGAGCGAGTGAAATGTAGATTTCGCTTGTATGTACGAATTACAATCTGTGTACCCGATGTATAACGATAAAATATTATTTAATGAACGTTCAATCTCATATCAAAAGATCCGCTTTCATCAGATTTTCATCAACTAGAATAGAAATATAGAAATTGCACCTTTTATGTAAAGTATCAGATTTGGCGCATACTACTCCATTTCATCATTCTAAAGCATTTCATTTACTATAACTTTCATAAAAATTAAATTGCTGTATTTATCACCGTTGACATTACATATTTTACTATTATGCGTTACGTTCCTAATTTTAATTGTCGTTTTATAATTGGCATCTCATGTGCACGACTTGTAATTAGTATACCATATTTGAAACTGCTTTTTCTTCGCTTCATCATGAACAAATATCCTTAATTTATTGCACAGTGATCCGGCGATTCATGCGTTGCTTTCGATTTCAATTTCAAAATTTTTCATTTTGGATTATTTTTTTCCGTTTTTTTTCAAAGATTTCAATAATTTTTCTCATCACAATTTCAAACTTTCAAAAAGAATTTCAATGGAAACATCCTGTTGAGCTTCTTTTACTGCAGGCTCGTGGAGAAAACGTTGGTGAGTTAAGTGCAGCATTGGTACGTATTGGTGATGCGGAGAAGGCATTGAACGAGAAGCTAATAACGCTAGGCGAGCAGCTCGCCTACGTTGCACCGGCTGACATGGAATCGCTCGGCGTGGTACGTGATACGTTAAGCGCAATCCTTGACGACGATTGGAAATCCATTCAGAAGCAACACAAATGGATTCTGGCTGTTCCGGATATTACCGAAAACGAATCACTCAATCGAAGCGTAACTCTCTTTGCTTCTTAATTTTAAACTTTTAAGCACCGTTGCCAATTTGCACTGGTAGGATGGATTAGGATGACATCATATCTTTGCATAAGCAACTGAGGGTTCATTGAAGCTAAAGTTTTGAAAGTTGGTAGTTAAAATCTGTGTCATAGAATCATATCCCATATCAGTTTTCAACTTATCCGTCAACTTTGAAAGTTCTGCTCACATTGAGAACCCTATAAACTTGGGTGCATTTTGAGAGGGGTGGGATTTTCTTTTTCATGGGCTAGAGGTATAAAAAAAAACCAAATCTTTTGAAAAGTGTTCACTATTGAACAATCGAATTATTAAAATATGAATGCATTATAATGTATATTTTGTTGACCTGGTTAGCAAAATTGCCGAAGCACATTATACTAGTTCCTTTTATTTTATTCAACCAGTTCAATTTTTATTGCAGTGGTATTAGCAGTTGAATTCAAGCGAATTTTTCTGAATATACGGATGAGAACCACAGTGAAGCTCTGAAGTAAGTGGCGATTACATGACCGAAATGGATATCGTTGAAAGTGATATGATAGGTGGTCTTGATAGATGATCAGTGACGAAGTTGCACGTCCTTTATCGTTGATTAAAACGCAAGTTTCCATTAGGAATTTAAGTTTTCTTCATTCAGATGGATAGGATAGGACAAAAGTTGGATAAAATGTCAACAAGAGTGGATGAACTAACCGTTCAAGGTGAAGCCCTTGGCACGCAAAGAAAAGAGTTCAATGAACTTCATGCGGAAACAGTAAGCTGGCTAGAAGCAATCGAAAATAATGCTCAAGGTAATTGTTCAGTTTGGTGCTTTTCAGCCACTTCCGGTTGTTTTCAAAATTTCACCTTTTACTTGTTCTCACAAACTTCCGTTCGCAGTGCAAATACGGTGACATGTTTGCGCATATTTATACATAACGAAATCAACATCGAATGTGGGAAGGGGAGGTGGAATTTATGGCACACTATGGAATGAACACCTATACGAACTGTCAAGTTGGTCTATCCACATCGAAAGCTTTCGTGATTTCACTTTTTTTTTAATTTTTGATTTTAATTGAAACTTGTTAACTGCGTTGCCAGTGAAAAGTAGCAAATCCAGTCGTATATAATTCCCGTGGGAAATTCGCTTTTGCGAGAAATAACGAATTGAGATGTATCGATCTTACTATCACTATCTCGCCCATTCATTTTGATATTGCGCAAAGGACGAGGAAATCTTATTTGACGATTGAACTGGGACCCCTGTCATCCTCGCTAATTTTTATTTTGTTTTTTATTTTTTTGTTGAAATCATGGCATAATTGGGAACTCTACAGCTACCATTGTCGCTCCCTGGAAAATCCCATCGACTTTTCTTCAAGGAATTCCGTAATTGGCGGAATATTTTGGGAATCGTTCACCGGTATCCAGTCCGTATTACTGGTCCTGAATTTCCCGACATTTTTCTATCCCATCTGTTCTTATTGTTTCCCACAAATATCTATCCCCAAAAAAAAAAAAAATCAATACAGCACAAATCACTCGTTAAATGCGAATAGTTAAAAGCATGCTTAACAACGTTATGAATTTTTGAAGTTACATATAAGTTTCTATTTTTAGTGGAGATGCATGAAATCCAAGACCGCTTTGTTGCTTTTCAGATTTGAACAGGGTTTCTTTGAATCCGGTCGAATTGGCCAATCAAAGAAACGCATGTGCGATGCTTCAATCTGAACATCAAGAACATCGGCCTCAACTTGAGCAACTCGAAGATCTTGGCTCGAAACTGATTGAAATTGAAACCCTAGCAAGGTGAGAACTTTTCAGCATCTCTTTTTAAATGCAAATTGTTTCGTTCATGAAAACACTGGAGAATGCGAAAATTTTAATGTATTTGAGTTGACGAATCGTAACTGCTGTTAGATGATTGTATGGAGCAGCTAGCTGTACATAATTTTTTCATTCAACTAATTGTTTTCAAATGTAGACACTATCGTGAATGAAGAATAATATTTTACTATGAATTTCGTTTTCTCTAATAATTTTCTTAGTGAGAAGAAAAGTTTTATGGTTCAATTCGATGTCGCGGTAGTTTAGACAAATTCAGATGTTTGATTGTCCCTGATAACTGAGAAATAAACTGTGGAAAGATCTACAGCAGTCATATATTTGGTTTCTTGAAATATTTTGTAAATCATTTGAAAATTACGAGTAACGTGTTAATGGAAAGTTCTTATGTTAGAGTTTTTGGGACAATATTTGTAATTGATGCTAACATTGCTTAGAAGTGTTTTTCCTTCTATCTTCCCCACGATTTTTTATTTATTCTCTTTTTATGTTTATGAAAGTTTTTGAAACGTTAAAAATGTTTGAAGTGTCTAATATTGTTTGATTTCGTCTCATTTGATTGTCGTTTCTAGATAATGTTGCCTGATTCAGGATGAAACTAAAAGGCAGCGGTGGGAAATCAGAAGAGGCACAAAACACTCTTCGTGAACTCACCACCATTCGTCAACGTTATGATGCACTTGGTGCACAACTGAAATCGAGAAGTGATAAAATAAGCGCAAATAGTGAAAAATTAGCCGAATGGGATCTCACAAGAGATGCACTAGCAAGATGGGCTAGCCATGAAGCAAAACGATTGGTATATTTTCTTTCTATGTGTGTTAAAATAATCTGAATGATAACAAATGCTTCGTTCACCTTAATTCAAGTGAAAAAAATGGTCATTTCTAAAATACACTTTCAAAGTTCGAAAATTTCTCTTCAATAAAATTATATACAATCCAAATTAAAATATTGAGCTTCATTATGTTAGTTGTAGGGGAAAAAACTTTTCCTATTAGATTTAGGGTATATTAGAAGAACAAAAACACGGATTGGTTACTCTCATATATTGGTGAAAATTTGGTTTTCTGCTTTAGAGAATTTTTTTGGTTTTATCATTTTGCTAAGAGAATCACTTATATGAAATGAATTTGAAATTTTTTTTTCAACAAATTGATTGCCCATCCATATCAATTGGTTTTACGAATACGTTTGCTAGTTTAAATATTTTGCAGGGAGGAGTCTTGTCTTTTTTTGAGGGAAAATATTTTCTGAGTGACTTTCATACCTTTAGGTAACGGTATTTGAATGCGGCAAGCTGCAATAAATAAAGTCATATTAACCAGTTGTATGAACGAGTATGAGCCGTAGAAACTTCCTTGAGTAATCGAAACTTCCTCTAGTGAATTTTTCAAACTACTTTGTCAAGGTTTAAGCCAGTTTGTGGGAAATGTTTAACGTCTATTAAACGAGTGGAAGAAATATGAAAGAGGCATTATTTTTGCAAAAGGGATGTCGAATAACATCTTGTGAAAATGTGATGGTCGGAAACAATGACATGAGTCCATCTAAAAGTTAAATAAGCGTTGTAGGAAGCGGAATGCCCAGTAGCGTTAACTCACGACGACATACAGTCGAACCTTTCGAAAGCCGATCGTGTAGAGAAAGTCTATCAGAAGGAGAAGCAGCCGTTGATGGAAGAAGTGAGAGCGAAAGCTCGACATCTGTTAACCGATACGTCCTTACCTGGTGTCAACGAAATCCAGATTGCACAAGCGGCCCTCGAAAAAGACTGGCACACGTTGGCTGAGACACTTGAATCAGTGAAAGAGAGAACACAATCCTCCAAACGACTCATCCAAGGTTCTTTTTGTTAACTAGCATCTTAAAGAATTGCAGAAGTGATCAGACTTTCACTGGGCTGAAAGTATATTAATTTAATGCCGATCCTGTTAAATGCTTCCCGAAATTATTCGCTGAAATAGTAGAAGGATTGACAAATTTGAATAATTGCCTTGATGTTTTTTTTTTTTTTTTGCATAAATTTCCCCATCATCCCCATTGTGTTGAATTTTTCTACCTTCAACACAATTGTAAGTAGAAAATTGTTGACAATAATAATAAACTATCATTACAGCAGCTATTATTACTTGGAGTACGAGTAATATATCGCTATAAAATTAAATTTCATTATTTTCTTTTAAAGGAAAAGCTTTTTTTGCGGGGAAAATGATTTTTTTTCGAAATTATATGACATATTTTCGTGCGTTTTATAAATTTCATATGGCCCTATTTTTTGCTTATATTCTCATTTATTAGGACGTTATTATTTGATGAATGCCTTTCTTCCACTCATATTTATTATTTTTTTTTCTTTCCATTTACTTAAAGGTTTTGCACTCATTCTCGATCACATTGATAGCTCGATGAAAATTATCGGAATGCTTTGTTTCAAAAAAAAAAGGAAAAAGAAAAAAATCCTCATCCTTTCAGTACGCGCATTTAACGTCAATATATTTCAAAAAAAAAAAAACGCAATTGGTTTTCGTTTCACATAGATCGTTTTTCAAAGATTTGCTTTTTTTTTATAGATGATAATGTATGCAAAAATCAACGTATTTTAAATTTTTCAACCTGCCAGTAATTTTTAAAATTTCAAAAAAAAAATTTGTTAAAATGGTTGATAAATGTGTATACGTTTATAGGTTGTGGGGATTTGGATAAATGGTTAAGACAGAAAGAACGTATGATGTCAGTGATTGGTACAATAAATATCGATCCGAAAGTGATCAACAGCCAGTTGATTCAAATCGAAGTAAGTTTAAAGCATTGCATTTTCTCTTCGTCATTCTAATTTTTCTTTTACATTGGTGAGTTGTGAATTTATCTTTGACTGGCATTGTTTTTTTTTTTCAACATCACACAGAATGGATGAATCATTATCTCTATAATTAGGTGTGGAAAGTTGAGGTGAAAAGCATCGAGTTGAGGTGAAGTTTTATTGCAATGAAATAATTCGTTGCAATAAGTTATTGCTATAATTCGAGTCGATTGCAATTTGAGTTTTTTTTTTCTGCAGTAATTTCAGCTCATTGCAGTAGTCATAATTTTTTTTCAATTGCTGTAAAATGCATGTAAACAATGAGATGGATATAAGTAAAGTATTACTTCTTAAGCTACTTGCCGGAGAGATGGAAGATCAAACAACACTACGCACCAAAGTCAACGAATTAGCTCATGAGTTGGTCACCAGTTCATCACCCGATTTTCATAGTCAAAAAATCGTCGAAATGGTAATGATTTTCTGCTTATTTCTTTATTCTAGTATGAATTATTTCCTAATTATAGCTGGTGATTAAATTCCAAATTTTTTGAGAAAATTTTATCTAAAATTTCACCCACATAACATGATTTAAGTGCAATTTATAGTGAACACTATCGTCGTCGAGTACTGGATTATTGAATTCTATATTAATATTGAAGTATTGAATTAAAAAAACGTTGCAACAATGAATTAATGTAGAAATTGCGCATCTGTTGTATTGTTCATTCATATTATTTAATGTAGTTTTCATAATATTGGGAACATCTTTTTGTCTAAATCGAATTTGATATTTTAGTATTTTATTATTACTCTTAGTAATGAATTTGATGCTGAATATATTTTGAAAGATTTTTTTTTAAATTATTCATTTGAATTTAGGAGTATATTACTGAAGAGTTATTTATGAGGGCGCTTATTTGATAGTGCTAATAGCATCCTGCATTTTAGCAAAGGAAAAAGCGAGGGAATATTGATTATTAATGATGTGGGGCATTTTAACAGATTCGTTAAATTATAAATAAAGTTTGTTAAAATTGCATTCGCATAACGTTCAAAAATTTTAAGCAATTTAACAGACATAAGCACTAAATTTTTATAATTGTTGATTAGAAGGATTATATTGAATGAAATGAATTCAATGTGCATAAAAAACGTTTCGATTTTGATTTCAAGAGGGAACAAAATGGCGAAAGGGCGGAGAGGAAGAGATGTGACCTAGCATTTGATATTATTGCACACTCATCAATTTGTACCAGTTGTAAAATGTGCATCTGTTGTATTCACGTTGGCAATTTCCAATAGGTGGTATCGCTGTTTCTTTCTCTTTCTTCCGCTTCGTTTGCAGACATAAGCAGGAGACAGCATATTCCCTTATGAGTACAGTCGAAGCATGGAAATCACCCTCTGAACTCGCATGTTAACTGTAAAATTTCGTTCAGTTGTCGCATATGAAAATGTTTTTGCCACATTTTTGATGCCTGGTGGGTCAGTCTGATTTTTTTTTTTTTATTATGCCCTCAAAATATAGCAGCTTCCTCCTTACGATTCTAGTGCTATTTTCTCGAGTTATCGCTGTTGCAACTTCTCACTTCTCGAATTGAGTTCCAGGCCTCGATGCTTTTTTTTTACAAGATCAATCAACAGGAGCAAAATTCATCCTGCCTAAACTTTTGTACTTTTAAATAACTAAGCAGCAAATAGCAAATGGCAAATCGGCAGTTAAATTTTCCACATATTTGAATACTGCCGTTCAAAACTACTCATCACGTTGCATATTACTACTCGAACTTCGAAAATGTCTTTTTTTCTGAATTTTTCAATAGAATGAATAAGAATATTGCTGGTCGATATCTCATCGTACAAATAAATGACCAGTATATTAATGAGTTATTTTTGCAGATGGATGGATTGAATTTACGTTGGATCGCTTTTCAAGAAGGATTAGAGACGAAGAAGGAGAACCTCTTGAAAGCAAAGGAGACAAGCATGCAATTCTCAAATCTTCAACGTGAAATAAGGTTCGATATTTTGCTATTTTTGCTAGATTCTTAGCATAACGGAAACGATTGACAAATTATAACGCGTCCTGTTGTTTAGTTCGTCAGTATATAGTCGATTGATGAGGTGAGTATTGAGCAATTTTGAGGTTGAAAATAATTTTCTATACTTTTTAAATCAAGACGGCCGGTAATAATAGATAGGAAAGAAACGAAAGAGGATTTATAATGCGATCATATAAATGATCTACTCTTGCTATATAGTAGTCGGGGATTTACCACCTCCTTCAGTCTGTTATCATTGAGAAACAACTTTAATGTTGTGTTTTTGCTTCCAGGATGTTAATAGAGTAGTGCAATTTCAGGTCTTCCTTATTGGAAGTTGCTGAAGAAGTGGAAGAGGCAAGTAGATGTCCATTATCAAATGCATCCGATTTTGAAGAACATATCGCAAAGTTGGACGCTCTCGGCGCAAAAGGAGTTGAAGCGAGCGCCCGATTAGAACAACTAAAAAAACTTGCCGAAGCGATTAGTGACGTTGTTGACGATCCGGCACTTCAGAGTGATATTCGAGAACAACTTAACGTTATCTCACAATCCGCACGTGAATTGAATAGGAAAATTGGTTAGCATATAAGCAACTGTTTTATTCAAATGATGCCGTTGAAAAAGTTGGTTGGTTTCTAGAAGGAGAAAATCTATCTGTATAACCTAAAAACTGAATCTTTAGAATAGTTCAAAGAGCCTTAGCTCTTTTATAGAAAATTACATCGAAAATGTTGATAAACACTGTATTGGAAGAAGGTTGGCCCTATATGTGTAAAGAGAGAAAAATTTTCATTGTTGTCACAGAAGAGGAAGAAATTATGGCTAATAGGAAGCAAAGAACGAAGGTACTTGCTCTGATATTGCAGTCGGATGAAGGTCGTGCCACTTACATTTGCTATCGCTATATACTTACTAGAACTAGGTAGCTCAAGTATTTCATCACCGCCGAAATTTTTTTTTTTTTTTACATCAGTGACGATTGTCTACCGTCGTTCCCGTTCCGTAAGTAGTGGTTGTCGTTGTCACCCGTTGAGCGAGGTTAAATAGTAGTTGTTGTTTTTACGACGACTATTCATCGCCACCAAGCTGCCAGCGATGCAACGCTCCATGATTTCTTCTTCTTGTTATGCTTAATCAAATCTGAGTGATCACTGATGTGAACATCTCCTATAATATGTAACCGGAAAGAGCATGTAGGTGTACTGTGGCGTCTGTAGTGACACAAAAGCCCACAGTGTATATTTATTTCAAACATCTCACATCATCTCTATCATCGTTTTAATTATGTCATATTCTTCCTTATTTGCTTATTCATCTCACAGAAATGGTTCTTTCCAGAAAGTTTGAAAAATGCAGCAATGAGTGCAAAAGCGGAAGAGGGTCAAACGGTCAGAGAGATAGAAAGCTTACTGAAATGGATGAAAGATGTGAAAGGACAACTCGCCGATGTTGGTCCAATATCGGCGGATTCACGTATTCTACAAGAGCAATCAAAACAAGTCGATGAAATTTATCGTAATGTATTGGATAAAGAGGGCGACGTTACAATTCTCAGGTGGCTTTATATTTTTATATGCACAATAATTTCCGCCACTTTTATTTGAAATAATGCTAATTCATAACGCTTAGTGAAATATGATTCCAATGTTGGAAGACTTGTGAGTTACTGCCAAGGAACCAGTTAAACTGTTAGCAAGTTAGGTTGTTTGGTATAGAAACGAATGTTAGGCAAAGTAATTAGCTGTTAGTGATTGCTTTTACCACTTACTAAGAAAACATTATGGATTTTTTTTGTACACAGTTGGAACTGAAATAATACAAGTTTATTTTATGTTGTACTAAACGATGAATTACTTATAGGTCTAAATTAGCTGAACAGTTACGAAAGACGCCGAATGCACAACTGAAAGCGAATCTCGATGTGCTAAATACGGATTGGAATCCACTCCTTGAGGAAGCAAAAGTGAAACGTGCAAGTGTAGAGCGTGTCTCAGATCTTGTTGGCCAATTAAATGCTACTCTCCAATCGTTTATCGGCAAAACCGAACAAAATAAAGCGTCACTTCTATCAATTGCTAACGAAAAAGTAATTTTTTCAAAATTTTTCCGAAGATTCTTCAAAAAATATTTTAAAATTTCTAATGTTTTCAATTTTCAAAGCGAATATTTTCATCGTTTAGCCAAGTAATTGGTTGAAATCATTAATAATTATAATTTATGAAGAGTGTACTTTCGAATTTTTGATGTTAGCTAGCAGCATTGCGGACAGTGAACCACGGAACTGCTCGATTTTAGGTGAATAACTTCATTAATTATTTCTTCGTCATGATCGTTCTCGATGCTTTCAGATATTTTCTTTTCCATATCTGTAGACATATTTAGAGGTAGAGGAGGTTACCTGTTGGTTGATATCGTCTCTGATATGTGCGATCCCATAATAACAAAACTACCTAAATGAAACGATTACGGCATCGTTCTAATTTTGTCATCGATTTTCTTTAATGTTGTGTATCACTTGTTTATCAAAAAAAATAAAAAAATAAAAAAAAAAATTCAAGGTGGATGATCCATTTGCTGCAAGAGAGCTCGAGCAACATGTCGAGCGACAGCACGTCGAACTAAATGCTCTTGAAACGCTTTTGCGCAAATTGGAGGATATCTCATCAGGACCGTCAACTAATCAACTAAAGAGGAAAGTTGAGAATGCGATCGATGATTGGAACTCATTATCGAAGGATGTTCGAAATACAACTAATAAAGCTCAGCATAAGGTGTAATAATGAACTATTTTATCGCTTAACGTTGAATTTCAATCTCTATAGTATCGAACCTCGAGAAACTTTCAATTTCAACTTGACGTCATTTGTTGATGCGGTGATTTTTCACATCTTTCAAGTTTCACTATTAGTTACATTCGAATCGACAAAATATTCTCGCTAAATTATAAAATTAAATCGTTTTTGCTAAACGTTAAGTTCATTTTTTGCTTATGACTGAAAATGATTGGGGTGTTGCAGAAGGATGTACGGGGACGATTTGAGAAATGCAAGGAAGATGCTACAGCGTTCCTGAATGCAACCAAAGAATCTTGTGGTGTTCTGAGTGCATCATCGAGTGGCATCACAGGTTCTTCTCCACACATCACAAAGGAAGCCTTAACGAAAGGTTCTTATTCTTGCATCACCATCTTATTAAACTTTTCATGTCTCATTTAGCAAAGTAGGCGAATGAATCCACATGTTCCATATTTTTGTGCGTAATGCGAAGCTTCTTATTTCTTATACCTTCCGTAAATGATAACTTTGTGGTGGAAGATACTTTCTCGAAGTTATGAAGTATATTAGAAGTGGAGTTGCATGCTGAAACAAGCCATTAATGTTGCTGAATGAATTGTGTGGGATTATGTCTCCTTGACACCTTTATGTTTAATGGCCTACCTTTGAAATAGTACAGCTTTGTGAATAATAAAGCGGCAAATTGAACATCTAGGTTACAGCTGACATATTCGTTGTTGATGTTGTTTATTGTTAGCGCTATCGGAGTTCGAAACTAACTGGCAGCGGCAAAGCAGAGAGCTCAACTCAGCGGCTAAGGAGCTACAAGGTGTTGTCGATCGAGATGAAGCAAAAGCTGTCGAAGCACTCGTTCGAGAACTCGACATCGAATCTCGCGAGCTCGCTAAAGGGATGCGTGATGCATGTGGAGAGTTCGAGAAGAAAGACGAACTGGTCGATAGCATGAAGCACAAGATTGCCACACTTGGATCCGAAATCCGAAAAATCACCGAAGTAAGTTTTTATGATCTGATGAGTTCGTTTAACAGTAGTTAGAGCGACTAGTGGCACTTTGAAGAGCTTTCCCACCTAGAGCGCTCTTAATGGGATGCGAAAGAATATAGATTTCGTGAAATCTAATCTATACGATATCTGCCGCCTGTTAGCTGATCGCATGAATCTGGCGCCCATTCACCGATGTCATATGTAATGGGGTAAAATTTAATCCTTGTAAGCCGCTCATTAAAAAAAAACATCAGGAATGTTGCTGAAGTTTTGTTTGAATATTTATCGATTCTTTTGAAGTTTTATATCTGTGCTAACAGCTTATGGTTTTATCTACTCGTGATGTCTGTGTTGGCATATAAGCTACAACTGAGCATCATATTCTTTGAATATCTTGCAGTATGGTAATCTCTTTTCATGCGACTAGGTATTATTTTTTTGATAATAGAGATAGAACGAATAACCCGATTTAATAATCTCAATTACGCAATGCAAACGTAAAGATCTTTTTTTCGTTAAAAACAAGAATTTCACTTTCTGAAATTTATTATTCTTTTTGCAGTATCAATCACACGGGATAGAAATTGTTTTCGTATATTATTTTCTGAAAGGCAATAGATTTATTCTGATTTTAGAAAAAAATTAAATCTCAAATATTGTGGAAAATGTTTCAAATCAAAGTGTTCATCTAATGTTCGCTATTTTTTCAACTAAACTGTGATAAAACCCATAATATTAGAACATCCGTTTGGTCTCATGATCCTTACTAGTGGAAGTTAAATCACTTAATTTATTGGCAGTAATCAGTACCCAGTGCATGCTTCCATTAGAAAGTAAGCAGAATTGACTAGCTTTGTCTATGAGGTCGTCCTTATTGATAAGCTGCTAAATTTTAACAATGTTGCGCTTGAAGAGGATTGATTGATGCGCATTTCACTGCTGTATTCTTTGATTGTTAAGAGAATATAGCAGAATCTTTTTTTTTTGAGCATTTTTAAATTCAGAAAAAAAAAAAGGTTTTAATCGTTCCATTTAATCGTAAGATGATGCCGAAAAATTGATAGAGTTTAATTGTATGCTGAGAGACTTCAGCCAAAGTCTTCTACCAGTTTCGAGGCCTCCTTCTACCAGTTCGGAACTGTAGTCCATTGATTGAAGTTTCAAATGAACCCTTGAGTTGAGTTTTAGTTTGTATACTTTCGATTTTACTTCCAATTTAGAATAAATATTCCTTGCTTTATATACTTGGAATAAATAGAATTACCTATAATTTAGAACTCACCTGAAGAATAAATGAACCTTGGAAATTTTCAATGAAGTTTTCTTGCTCGGCCATTTTTGTTTTGTTGATTTTGAATTGCGAGGTTTGTGCGCTTACTTAGAGGACTCGGATGCTATGAAATTTTTGCGTATCGCAACTTCTTTGTATCATTCAGATTGCTGTTGAATTTTGAAGGTTGTTTCACCATCAGTCATCTTTTTTTTTCAGATGGAGATGGTGCCAGTGGGATGTGATTTGAATGAGCTCAACCTTCAGAGGGAACAGTGTCATCAGATATTGGATCAGTTGATGGAAAAAGAGAAGGTACGTTTTATGCATCTCACTATCGTAGTATTGCTGAGGACCAATTGTGAATAGGAAATGCTGAGTTACCTGTGAACTGTATTTATAAATTACCTGTAAAACTGTATGCACAGGAAGTATATATTTCTGACGTGAGGCATTTGTGGGATGGTTCACTTGAAATAACAGCTGATTTTATTCAACGCTGACGAAAACTTCCACCATTCGATCCATTTAAAAAAAAGTTTCACAGGACATTATTATACGTTGCTGCACTTCATCAGTCTATTTCCCTTGCTATATGATGGGGCTGTCAGCCTATGTAGATGATAGAGATCCGTTCATCCTAAAAGACTTTGTTATGGGCATTAGTTCATCTCAGATAGCTGTCCGACTTAGAAGTTAGCAGTAGATGGTGCCTGTTCTATTTTTTGCAACGACTATTTGCTTATCCAATTGAACTATCTGTTAAAGGATTATTTGTTCCTGTATGTTTACCCAGTAAAAAGAATTGCGAAGATTTGAGCAGTGAAAATTGAAGATCTATGCATCCGATTGTATTTATATGTAAGTGCGACGATTGTTACTAGCGGTAGAGAAAATTCGAGAGTAAAATAGAAATAAATAGTTACGAGTAGGATGGCAGGATGGCTACAGTTTTGGAGGTGACGCTGTTCAAATAGACCATATCGATATAGAACGAATGTTCAGATTAACTAATTTTATGCATAATAATCAATAAATATTGCCAGTTAGAAGTTTACTTTTGTTGCCTGCCACTCATGGTGTTATTCGTCGTTTCTTTCGCAAGTGAATGACTCTGTAGAATTCGTTCTTTGTTTTATTGCATCTGTACTAGAGGAAATAGCAGCTTAAACTGAAATTCAAGGAAGCAGAGCAACTCGCTATTGAGTGGAGAGAATTGTGCGATAGCGGACTTGCGAATGCGAGTGGTGCAGGTGCTGTGGCGCAGTGTCTGAACGATCTTAGCGAACAATTCAATAAGGCACGTACAGCAATCGCACAGCGTAAGAGAAGGATTTCAGGCACACAGCAAGCAGTGAATGATGTTCACAAGTGAGTCTTTTATTCTGAGGCCATGTTTCCTCTCTTTCATGTTTTTATATAAATAGGGTTATCTTTTTTCAAAATGATCTTTATTCTTTTTATGCCGAGCAGAATATACGTTTTCCTTATAAGTTTATGTTTTGTAGGCGAAAGGAGAGAGAAGTATTGATGAGAGGGGGAGGCTTTTTGCTAGTTTCCGAATGGAAGTTTTCCGTTAAATGAGCCTAAAACACCTCCCCTCATCCCTTAAATTGCTAGCAAAGTACCGTGGACAGCTAATCTAGAACCGTTAGCACAAAAAGTCAAATATGGACTTGCTTCACTTTCCACTCGATACAATCTTTAATGATGCATTATTTTATGCATAAAATGATAAAAGTCATCATTTCTTTTATTTTATTCATAACAGGATTGCTTCATTTTGCTTATGGTTTATCCCGTTTGCAACAGAGGTACTAGGTGGGAAGTGAACTTCATTTTTTTGTATAGAGGCCACTAGAATAACAGTGGTCTATACACTTGTGGCGCCATTTACGCGCTGGAAGGATTTTCCTCACGTGCTGTTCGGATGACTCTATCAGAAGGCAGCACTGTTCGCTGTGAATGGTCATCGTCGAGAAATATTTCAATGAATTGAAAACGCCATGAATTGAGTTGGACAAAAATGAACCAGAACAACGACTAAGGCGGATGATTGGACCAAAACTCGATCGGTGATCAAAATATCAGAAGTTATTCTGAAAAAAAATAAAAATCGGCTTCTAAATCGGCTTTTTCCGGTTTATTCCTCATACAAGCTAATGATAAACTCAAATTTAAACCTAACTGTACATCGCAAACAGATCGTCGTCCCATGCATTATTGATCGCTTTTACTAGATCGACTCATAAAATAGCGATAAACATTCTGTAATGGGCATCTGAAAATTCATTCTTTGATCCCGTTTATGTTCAAAACGTTTCGTAAATTCTCTCCATGCTTATATTATTTGGCAAAGCCACTCTGAGTGTTGGCTATTGGAAATGTTTACTTTTCATCTCGTTTTGAATAATTGGAAAGAACTAAGTGGAAACTGCAGAGAGATAAAAGCGACTTGTGCTGATTTGGATGAGCTTATGGGCGATCAGACCGTACAAGAGCATGTTGGATCAGAACTCGGCGAGTTAAGAGCACAACAAGAGAAGCTTCGTTTATTCCGCGATAAATTACGACCAGTTGGTCAACGAGTCGAACAGGCGATCACAAACTGTGAGAATCTCATTAGGAGTGCTGATAAGAACGTCAACACTGTTCCACTTGTAAGTTTCATTCTATTCTCGTTGGAATGATTAGCATAATCGAGTAATGTGGTAGTGGAGTGATTGTAAAGCTGTTAGTAAAAACAGTGCTAGTTAAGATCACCGATGTGAACAAAACACTGAAACGAAAACGACATCTTAGGCACTAATCATGCAGCTGAGAATTTTATGCCTATTTGTGCGCTAATATGACCTGAAACAGGTGGCCAGTGGCAGGTAACTAATTCTATATACATCAAGTTCGCAGAAAATGCGCTTATTCAGATTTCGTAAGTCTGCCTTTTCTTTTTCATATTACTCTTTTTTCATAGTTGTCGGTTGTGATGTTACAAGTTCTTTCACTTAGGCAACTTAATATTTTGACTCAAGAATTCATTTTTAATCTTGCTTTTTTTCAAGCTCGATCTTGCTAACTTGAAGGCAAAAGTTTCGAATCAGGAGAGAGTTAGATGACAAGGGGAATGGGTGCTGTTTTTACGGAATTTTCCAAAGTTTAGGTTTAGTAAATTAGTGCAGATGCTTGCTCGAGAGTTGTTGGCGACAGCATAGAATTACTGCTAAAATTTATCTTATTAGTCCAGATCTCTGGTAATTTAATATGCTGTTAGATTTGTTAATTCACGCAAGATTCTTCAATAAGGAATAAAGGGGAGGAGATGGGATGGGGAAGAAGTGAGAGAGGGCGGGAGAGGATGAAGAAAGTCCACCTTTTTTTCACTAAAAAAATTCATTCGCAGGCAAATATGTTCGCGAGGAAATTTCCATGCAAGTTTTCCCAGTTTTCGCTGTAATGTTCAAGCGAGATTGGTCTATAACCATAGAATAGATGTGCGGTTTTCGTTTTGAATACCGCTTTGCATCGTTTCTGATGCTTTCTTCTTGAAGGAGTGCGAAAGGAAGAAGCTGGCAGATATTTGGAACGAGATAAACGGTCGTCTTGCCGATCGAGAGCAACAAATCTGTGGTGCGATGCAAGAGTTGGGTAGCTATTCGGATGCGCACAACGCGTTGCTGGCTTGGCTGCAGGACACCGAAGAGTCGCTAGCGAATCAGAGGCCACCATCCACGGAGCACAAAGTGGTCAAGGAGCAGACTCGTGCCAACGATATCCTTCTCAAACACATCGAGGAAAAGCAGCAAAGGTATAATACGCTCGTTATTCAAGTCGCCGATAGTTAGAAGACTTTTCGACTCTTCTTTTCAAAAATAATAAAATTACAAGGGTGCATAAATGATGAATTGTACTGCAAGATTGGTGTGCGACTGCTTCGAGCTGGAGAGAGTCAGGTAATTTTTCATTGCTTGAACTATTTGAAGGGAATTGGCGCAATGCGGTTGTCATGCTCATCTTCAACTCCCACTTGTATCGTTATCACTTCATTGCATACCTATTCAGTCCCTGTTAACTTCGATATTGTACTGTTATAATAGGAAAGACTTACTCAGGAAATGATAAAAAATGCACTGATACTCGCCATCGGCGAAAGCCAATTGAGGTTAGGAGGCAGACATCGTGCACTTCATCCATATAATATATTTGAGTTTGCTTCTTTTACGTGTAAACTTTGTCATAGCGTTGATCGGTTTTATTCTTACCTTTGATCGCCGTTCGCAGTTTTTCACCTTCAAGTTTTTTCTAGGCTTTAAGCTGCATATTGTTCGCAGTCTTTAGTATTGCCTTTAATTGTTCATTTATTTTTTAGTGTTGATGGTTTCAAAGCGATGATAGACAAAGTAAGCGCATTGGCTGCCGATGAGACACATCGTATCGCTCTCAAAGAAACTTCTGATGGTGTCACACAAAGGTAACTTTTTCCTTCGTATAAGACGAAACTTTCTATCGTCTAGTTTTCTATAATCGAGATCGCAGAATTGTGGTGATTTCAGATGTGGATAATGTCACGTACAATGCAATGGTAAGTGTAAGAGTTACACTTTATTCGATAATAACTACAATATCCTAATATTTCTATACTGATTATTCGAAACGATTAGTGCTAGCTGGCACAAATCAACGAATATACACGATTACTTCATCTGATCGTAGATTATTTCCTCAAATCCTTGCGTATTCCATGCAACACTCAAAAATTATTGTGGAATATATATGCTTGGAGTTTTTGCTTCAAGATACGCCCAAAATTTTAAATGTGTGGTTTTTTTACTCGTTCTAAAGAATTGTTTCATATTTTAATAACCGAGATAGTTTTATAATAATTGAAGTGATTCAGTGATAATTTCGTATTTGTTATTAAAATTTTAATTAACTCAATTGTAATCACTTCTCCGAATTTTTCCACCGATCATTTCTCACATTATAGGTTTTTAGTAGGCAATAATCTTTTTGTTTTGTTACCATTATTTTTAAGATATGCAAATCTTCTCGAAAGTGCTCATACACGAAGAGCTCGATTGCATGAAGCGCTTGTCCTTGCTGAGGAATGGTCTCGTGGCGCAGCACCACTGAGAACATGGCTTGATGCTACTGAAAAATCATTGCAACAACTTGGTAAAGTACCAACGGATGAGGAAAAACTACAACAGCAAATTAATGCTCACCAGGTGTGAAATTATTCTCAGACTTGCGTAAATCACCGAAGTGAGCGCAATCATTTAATGATCGAATCGCTCGTATGGTCTACGCAATAACAACATTGAGGCAAAGATGTCATATAGCAACAGTTTTTAAAGACAATATCTTTACTTGGTAATGTGCATCAATATATGCTCTATTCAGCACAATCGCATGATCACTGAAATGATGATAGTTTTCTACGCAACACTTCTAGGCGTTAAATTTCATATTATTTTCTCAACCTTATTTCGTATTTTTTCATTTTCCTCTTATTTTTCACCAATTTTGCCACTATGCTTGATATTCTTTCTATGTGCGAAACTCTTATATGAGGCAATAATGACGTTGGTTAATTGATGAATAACGTATAGTAATGATGATAATGTGTAGCAGAAGTGCTTGAAGCAAGCAACTGTAGCCACATTTCGCTCTTTAAAACTATTGAAAGGTGCTATATTTTTATTATCAATATGCATATGGAGCTGTGATTATATTGCCAACGTTGTCACAATTACCACAGTCGTGGTATTATCACAGTGAGTGTTGGAATGTCAAAAGGAATAAGCGACTACCCATTAGTGTTCAATTAATGCATCGGTTAATTAAGTGTATCTAATTTGATCGGTGCATTGTTGATCACCTCCATGCGAGTTGATAAAATGATTTGTTTAAGGTCTTACAAGAAGATATCAATGGAAAACAGTGGGAATTCGATCGACTTGTTGAGTTGTGTCCACGACTTGCTGAGTTGACGTCTGTTGAGGAGGCAACCGAACTCGATGTTGCACTTCGCTCACTTACATCACGATATGAAAATCTCGTATCGAGAGCTGCTGAATGTGGTGTTCTCCTTCAGCAGGTATAAATTTTCATATTCTTTTTTAGGTGTACTATGTTGTTCTTTATTGGGTTGCAAATATTTTCAAATAATGCGTTATTGCAGATGGCTGAAGAGATTGGAAGTTTCTTAGAGCATACAAACGCACTTAGCGAATGGTTGGATCGTATTGAGGATGATATCGATAAAATCGATAGTATTTCGATTTATCCGGATGAACTCATCGAACAAAGCTCTCTTCTTACTAAGGTGATTTGAAGGTTTTTTTTCACAAAAAAATTTAAAAGTTCAAAGAGAAATTTGATTAATCTCTCATTGGGAGTTTATTCGCTTCGTAGATTCTCATAGGCATGATCTTTTTTCTTCGATGAGGATGGTTTATTGTCTGAGTATTAATTGAGAATTTAATGTAAGGCCATATCTATTGAATTTTATGAAGCTTTTTATTGCGCGGCTGATAGGGAACCCGGTTACATTGGAAAGTTTTTGGAGTTCGATTTTAAAAATTTAGTCATATGAGGGGTTCACAGGCCGTTGGTAGTTCGGCAAGAAAGCAAAGGTGAAGTGGGAGGGATGACGTTGTTGTTAAGTTAAGTTGTGGTGAACTATGGCAGATTAGAAAAGGCTGTGAGTGGAACTGAAAGTGTTTGTTTACTTACATTTGCTTACAGTGATTTCAGTCAAGTGACACTGATAGGTGGGGAATATTGATGGTATTTGACGTCGAGTGCTAGTGGATACATTTTCCGCAATGAGAATCATCCATAGAATTGTTTTTTAGCTCATTTTTTCAACCTACAGTTGCAATCCAAACAATGTAACAGTCGGTGAAAGTAAAGTACTAACTATGAAAGAGGTAATTAAGTTGGCAATGGCTGTGACCGAACAAGAGGCACTTGTTTCGACGGTGGTTGAAGATGGTCGTGAGCTGTGTAGACAAACCACTGGCGATGAGGCGATAGCACTACAGAGTCGGATCGAAGCATTGCGCACACGTTACACAGAGCTCGCATCTGTAACCGATTCGAAAATCGCCGTACTCAGTGAGGCTTTGCCTCTCTCAGAACGTTTCCACGACGGTTGCGAAACCGTTCAGCAGTGGATGGACGCAGTTGAGCAAGATATGCACAGTATTGATCAGGTCCGTATTTCTGCCTCTTTTTTCATTTCGAGGTTCATACTTTTGCCTCTCTTCCAAGCCTGTACTTCCCACTTTTTCCACATTATATATATATATATATATATATATATATATATATATATATATATATATATATATATATATATATATATATATATATATATATATATATATTTATTTATTTATTTATTTATTTATTATATATATATATATATATATATATATATATATATATATATTGATTCGCATTATCATATAAGATACATATTTTCAGGCTCCTCTTGAGGCGCAGTCAGCATTGATCGCACAAATGAAGGACGATTTGGGCAAATGGCGAACGGATGTCAATGAGATTAATGCAATCTCAAAGCAGTTGCAGCAGCTGAGCAGCGGTCCTCGTGCCGATGAACTGGATGCTCAAACTGACGATCTTAACCGTAGATTCAACATCTTGGCCGAACAGGTGAGCATTCTTTTCCGTACTACTCTTCAGTCAGTTATTTATGCAAAACTTTTAAAATTTAGTGATGTATTTCGAAGTTAATTTTGAGAATCTTATTTTTATGGCTGATTTAGGTGACTCGTAAAGCGGAGAAGTTGACTTCCGCAGAGAAGCAAAGTCGACAGGTACTCGACGAGTTGGATTATCTCAGCGAATGGTTTGCTGAAGCTCGCGATCGGTTGATGCAGGTAAATTACGGATTGGGTTTTTTAAAAGCTTTCTGCGTCTCCGATCAGTAATTTAGACGATCATATAATCAGAAACTGCGCCATTTGCATTTAAGACATACGACCACATTCTAAATATTGTTATATTAGGCATGAATATATCGAAAGTTCTGGAATGGCATCGAGATTCTGTTATAATTTGCAGTTAGAAATCATTATTGAAATATCATACTATCGCAGTAATATGAATAAAAGCATCAGCCATCACGTTTGCTTTGAGCAAAGTGAAACACCATTAACAGTCCAGCAAGCTTATGAAGTCAGCATTAATAAGATATATCGGCGATTGACTTCACAACAGTATCCTTGTGACCTCACATCTCATATTGAAGGCATCTGCACCGGCGGTCGATCCTGACTATGTGAAGAAGCAATTGAAAAATCAGAAGCAAATGAACGAGGATATTGCCGTGATGAAAGCACGCCTAAGAGACGCGGCTGCTGATGCACAGAAAGTAACGCGTGCTTTAGGTGATGAAGCAGGCGGACAAGATTCTCTTCTTGCTAGTAAAATCGAGGTAAGACTTTATATAGATTATGGTTCAGAGTAAAATAATATTCTCCACTTCACAACAATATTTTGAAAAAACGTTTCATTTGAGCTCAAAAAAGTGTAAGTTTATGGGTTCTTGCAACGCATAAACTTACTGAATGTCGTGTCGGACGACCGCAGATTGCTTGATAATCATCCACGTTAATGACAGGTGATGACAGGTAGATTCTCGCAAAGAGAATTAAAAATATTCCGAGTATCTTTGTAGACTTGGCGTTGTGCAGTGCTATCGGTTTATTTCATTTTGAGGGAGTAAATCAAATGTAGTAGAAAGATCCAGAAGAGAAATAGGATGGACGGTATCCTCCTCGGAATTTTGGAATGAAATTACTCCACTAGAATGAACTGTTTTTCCTCTCTGAGTGGCGGTGATAGCAGCCCGAGTACTCGTCTAAATTCGTTTTACTGTAATCATTGCTGAGTATTTATTAGTGAGTGAAAGTTCCAACGTAAAATGCAATTTTATATTCAAATTTCAATAAATGCAATTTTACATTCAAATATTAATAAATACGATTTTATATGCAAATATTAACAAGTGCTTGTCAATGAAGATGGTAAGATTCTTCATTCGATCGTTTTCAGTCAGGACGTGCCCTGTCGGCTGATGCTGCACAGATGGGCGAGGAGCGTCTTGCCGAATTAGAACAAGCCTTGGCGTTGTGTCAGGAAGTAGATCAATCGTTCGGCGAGTTGCATTCATGGCTGGAAAAAATCGAAAATGAAATCGACAACTGTCCATCGGTATCAACTGGCAATCAACGAGATCAACTTATGAAACAGCAAGCGCATAACGCGGTAAAATTTAATCATCCAAATAATTAACTTATCAAAAACTAACGCAAATTCCCAAAAGATTAAAAACGCAAACCGGAAATTAAAGTTCGATTTCAGGCCCATTAATGCCGCCTAATCGTGGGATCGAATGCTGTATTTTAATTGAATGCGCGCGTAAATGAATATATGCAAATGTTTATTATGCAAATGCACCAATGTGCTTTTTTTTGTTCACCGTCAAGTCGCCCACTTTGCATATTAACATGCAAATAGTTACTCTCTTGACAGTGTACCTCGTAATGGAAGATTTTATCTGCAAAATGATGTCCAAAATGACAAAGCAAACTCGTATCATTATTCGAAATTTCAGGATTTACAACAATCGATTCAAGCTCAAAGACCATTAATGGATCGTTTCAATAAGAATGTGAATGCATTACGAGAGTTGTGTGATTCAGAGGATGCTTCTCAACTAGAGAAAATTGCTGAAGGAATTGAGGAGAGATTTGAGGCAGCTCGTGAAGCTGTACGCCAACGTGCCGAAGCACTTGAGACTGCAATCGAGCATAGTAGTCAATTCACCGATCGTCTTGATGTTATTCTTGCAAATCTTGGCGGTGCAGCTGCTCAGGTATATCTCTAGTGTTGATTTTATCTAACAGGATACTTCTGAATTAAAGTGGTATAAATGAGAGAAGTTTGACTGGGGCAGTTGAAATGCTTCGTTGCAATTTCTTCCATTTATGGGACGTCTGTTTGGAATAACGAAAATTGCTGCACACTGCATTCTCTGGTAAATTTTAGATTTGCCAAGTCAGCTACATCTGTTTTTTACCGCCTGGTCGATTATACCTGTTTTTTTGTTTGTTCGTTTTTTTTGCCTTATCAGAGTGGTCTTTCTTGGGGGGCTGATGTCCACTAATTAGTTCAAATTGTTACTACTTTTGCATAAATTATTTTCAGTGAGTGATAGACGAGCACTAATTGATGTGGGAAACATTTCTGCATATGCATGAAGCAATTCGCTAATCCATAACATGTTGTATGCAAATTTTTCTCGGGGAACTTTTGAGCCACTTCAGCACTTCATCATGAATAAACCATATTCATGTGAGATCCAGGTTATCGACCCAAATGAAATATGGAGGATGCCTTTTGAGGCATTTATGGACGTACACCGTGGCATCGTCGTCTGATGGTGTGTTAATTGGACGCTTAGTGAAGCCCTGGAATTATAATCCTGTTGGGGGAAGGAATTTTTTTTAAAATACGTTTGCTGTAATAAATCAAGCGGCACATTTTTGTAATGTAGAAATCATTTTTTTCTGTAAATCTTATGAAAGAGCCCACTCTACAGTTGTTGATTCCACCGTAGTAGTGTTAAAAAACACCTGAACGATTGATAAGAATTGGTTATGAGGGGCAATTCGTCACTCGATTAGAAAGCCTCTTTGTTTATGAGACGTCAAAATATTACAGCCCTATAAATTGTGCTGTACTGATGCGCGGTCACCTAACCTTGCGTAAAATGATTATGCGCATGAACTGGGTACGAAGAGCGTGCAATTCAACTGCTTTGCCGCGAAGAGGTGGATGGTAAGAGTCTTGGTTGTTTGTTGTTTTTTTGTTGAAACGAAGCAGAGGGCGCATATTGCAATTCTTTTGTTGGAGGAGGTCTTTGTTTAGATTCGTAATCCGGATCCGGTATCGGCTGATCCTGAACGCATTCGATCGCAGATTTGCGATAATATCGCACTGATGGAAGAGCTAAAACGTAAAGAAGGTGCATTGGAGTCGGTAAAGGAAAGCGCAAGAGGAATTTTGGAACAAGCGAAACCCAACGACGCCGCTATAGCTGGTAGTTTATTAAGTTATTAAGGCCAAATGAGTTTTTATTTATGACCAAACGAAAGGTATCCACGAAATAGTCTCTTTCTCTTCTCCTCCATATCAGGGATTTATTGGTGGAGAATGGATAGCATTGTGGTCATGAGGTCTCAGATCCATGATTCCACAATTTGAAATGTTCTAATATCAATCGCTAAGTAACAACTTATTCATTGTTTTATGATTCGTCTCATATCAACGAGGAAGTATTCTTTATAATTGTCGGAAATAGGCTGCTATCGAAATTTGAATACAGATGAAGTTTTCTAGATATTGGAGCGAAAATCGCCACGTTAGATTCATTGTGGGAGGAATTGAATGAAGGTGTAACGTTGCGTGGAAATATCCTCGAAGAAACCTACAAAAAAGCTGAACGCTTCTGTATGGAACTTCAACGTTGTCAAAAAGCGCTCGATGAACTTCGCTCAAAAATCGACGGTATACAGCCAGCCACTGGACAGCCCTCTCTGATTGAACAACAAAGAACAACGCTTATGGTACGTCGTTTTTTGCAACATTTCAAGTATTGCGGGGAAGTTCGATGAATTTCCCATAATGAAGGTACAAGTAACAGTTCCGTTTACTTCTTCTCATTCCTCGTATTTGCTTCATTGCTTTGCGCCTTCAAGGTAACCTGCGACGTGAGGTTGCAAAAAAGTAGTTGTGTTAATAACCACATCCGCATGGGAAGGACATTGCCTCCCGTATAGGACCCGTCCGTACCTTATGGCAGTCGGAGAGGTTTTCTCTTGAGGGGCTTCGTATACAACGGTTGTTTTCTTTCACTTTCTCCATATACTGACCAAATAGCTGATTGGGTCCAGCAAATTGTTCACTTTATTCACATTATTCATGTTGATCTCTCATTTCCTCATTGATGAATGCGCTCTTTAACTGTTACATCGCATTGCCGATTCCTAAATGGTTTGACGTCCGAGGCAGAAGGTCAGCTGTCCGGGAAAGTTGTGTGTAGCGTTGACCGCTGATACCTAGTAATGCATAGTTATTATTGCAGGGAATTGAGGCAGAAATGAATGACGCGCAACCGCTGATGAGTGAATTGAGAGTGGCAGGTCGCGACCTATGTGAGGTTGTGGCTGACGAGGAAAGGGCTCACGTTGAGCAGCAAATTGGAGCCGTCGAAGACAACTGGGCTACCGTCACCGATATATTCGCTCGCAAGTGAGTTGCTTCGATGTCGTTTCGTTTGAGAAGCTCAATGAAATGCATGATCTGATCCCATTACGTCTCGAAGAGAATTTCGTTGTTAAAAGTGGGAGCATTTTTGAATATTATCATCGTTTACGTAACTTACTGCCAGCTGTGGCAGATTAACCGTACCTTGCAATTTACCGATTGTAGCAAGAGCTGGCCAACTTACCGTTGGCCAGGTCTTCAATGTAGCAAAGTTGCACTATTCGGTTTAATAGTTAACCTTTGCACAGACTTGAACCTTTCATCCATGTGTAGACAGCAATACTTATTCGACCCGATGCTTCTATTAGGGTTTATAATTTAGAGCAGCAGCTGGAAATGATAGGTTAAAGGTGGATTTTCAGAATGAATTTCGGTTGTAGAATAGCATTTGCTTATTAGCCAGCAGGGGTATCAGTAGGTAGTGATGTATGGGTTCCAGAAATGCGGATCTCATCGATGCTATGGAAAAAGCTATGGACTTTCATGGTTTACTGTCGGAGCTACTCGAGTGGCTGAATGAGACCGAGGAAAAAGTGTCCGCTCTGGCACCCCTCTCGAGTGCTTCGCCGACTGATATCCAGAATGAGGCAAGTTGGTTGTTTATGCGGAATTTTCTGCTATTTTTCGTTTATTGCACGATCGTTAAAGGCAGAGTGCATGACATGTCGTAATTTTATGGACGCGGTCGATTGAGGCATATATTCGGAAAGAAAGACTCAAGTTTGATTCCTTCTTATCGACACGTCGGTTTTTTCCACTTTCCTTCATACTCATAACTATTTGAAGTCTGCGCGAGGCTGAGGTTCACTTTATCATAATGCGAAGGGTGTTTTATTTTATGGAGGCAATATTGTTAAGAATCTTTGATTTCAGCTGCAATCTTTGGAGCAGCTTCGATCTATACTAGATGAAAAAGCGGTTCAAAAGGAGCAGCTTAATCAAATGTGCGCAAATCTTTGTGCTGATGTGAACGCACATCAGCATCAATCGGCGGTAATACGTGCACCTATCAATGATCTCAATTCACGTTGGAATCGGGTTAGTCGGTTATTTTAATTACTTTTTTGACAGATTAACGCCAATAAGTAAGATTAATGATATCCTTCACGACAAATCATATCATCTTTCCAGTCGTATATATTCGTTGTTGTTGGATAATATCACCTCTAATCCCTATTCAGTCAATTCTTCATGTAATTTCATTTGATAATGTACTTTTAGGTGAGGATGGATTTTTATAAGTGGTCGGGTAATGCTGCGTTTGATACGAATTTGTCTATTGCAGTTATACGCATCATTAAACGAGCGGCAACAGAAAATGGAGCGAGCGTTGCTTGAAATGGGTCAGTTCTCACAGGCATACGGACAGCTTATAGGCTGGATCGAGAAAACGGAACATGTGCTTGATGAGGTAAGCATAAATTACCTGTTTGTGGGGTGCATCATAGTAGTGCTTTGTATCACCGTTATTCCATCTGTTATATTCCTTCTTTTGATGTAGAGAATTGGAAGAGGGCATGTGAAAGACTTGAGAATTTAAAGAAAGAGATAAAATTTCATCAGCCGAACACCAAAAAAGGAAATTGCCGAGGTTCTTTTTTTTCTGGATTTTTCCAGCCGTCTTAATAAAGAGGCGGTGTGCAGGAAATTCAGTAATATATACGCATTTGGAAGCATGACTTCGATATTGAACTCCTTTTCTTTACCGTCCTTTCATTCGCAGTGTTCCGCATCGGGACGTTTCATTCTACGTTATATTGAGTTTGCAATGAGTTGAAGCCTTTATTTTAATGGCCCATTCAGATTGATCCACGGCCTACGAATCTCAAACAAGTGGAGATAGAGGTTTGCAAGCATAAGGTCATACAGAATGATGTGCTCGCACACGAGGCAAGTGTCGATACAGTGAATGCCGCTGCGAAACGTATTATAAACGCTGATCCACATTCCACTTCTGTTACGCAACCCATGGTCGATGAATTGAATGCACGATGGCATACATTAGTCGACAAATTGGAGGACGTTTGGGAACAGGTTATTTGGCTACTTTTTGAGATCCGAAACTGATAATTTATGAAAGAAGCCGAGAACCCGAGGTTGTGGGTAAGCGCTTCCTCTCGAGTAGCTTTCGGATCACTCTTTTTCTCACACCTTGTCATTCATCGTTGTGAAATGTTTTCATTTAATTCTTTCCTGCAAATATTGATGTTTATGTTATACCAAAGCGGTTGCTGGGATCAGTAATAATATTTTCAACGATCCAGTGAGTGAAGAAGTCAACTTTTTATTAGGGCTTAAGTGAACAATGAATTTCCCCAACAGGCCTTCTGCCATTTTGGGAGGTGTAGGTTTTAAGTAAGCACTTTGAAATTCGATGAGCTTTATTCTGTTCATAAACTGATTTAAGTCTCGATCTTAAGCGTTGTTCTCAAAATAAATAGTGGTTATTTTCAGCTGACTGAAGCACGAAAAGCAGCCGAAAATCTCGGAGGGGAGATGGATAGATGGGCGTTATGGTTGCAGGACAAAGATGCGGATCTCTCGCATACGAAACCTTGCGGTGGAGTTCCAGAAACCGCTCATGCACAGCTTGACGACTTCCTTGTACTTAAGGTTTCTGATTAGCTCCTCGGAAGTATCTCATCTTACCTCATGTACCTCGTTTCGCATTCGATCGATCACGATTCTTCGTGAGAAAATAGCGCAAATCTGGAATGCTTTTGCGGTCAAAAGTTCGATTTTCCAGTGTTGATAACGACGATGACGAAAATTGTTGGATGAAGTTTCTGCTAGAAGTTTTCTCGTTTACATGAAAGCATTATTTGCCTTTGTCTTCATCATTGATTTGAGTGCTTTTACAGGCAGAAATAGAGCAGAATCGTCCCGAATTGGAAGCACATTTAGAAGCGAGCGAGAAATATCTGCAGGATAATGCAGGTGATAAAGATACGTGGGTTGCTCAACGTGAGGCACAACTCAAGAAGAAATGGACCCAAGTGAGTTTTTATTTTTGGGTTCTTGGCCGGAGAGATTCATATTTCTGTCGCTGGACAGATGCATTTTTGAAATTTGTTAACTTTTCTGCCAGTATATTGACTTTTTCTCTTTGAGTTTCATGTTCTTGAAGTAAAGTCCTTGCATATTTTTTTGCAAGATAGGAAAGGATTTCGTCTGACGTTGGAACAGAAAAAGAAATTAGAAATATGGTATTGATGGTGTATCAGGGGAGAGAAGTGATTATTGTGAAGAAGAGTTATGAGGAAGAAAGATGTGCTGCACTTCAAGAGAAACGTTCTGATGTCCTGGGTCTTCTCTGATGATGAAAATACTGAGGTAAGAATAAAGCGTTAGCGGTTTTTGAATCTTTAGTGTTATAGGTGCAAGAAAAGATGGCAGATAGGGAGCAAAAGCTGCGTATTGCACTTGCTGAGGCTGAGCAGTTACATTCGGCGATGAGTGCGATGATCGAATGGCTGGACACTGCCGACTCACGACTGAGTCGTTTGGAGCCTGTTTCTCGAATACCTGATACACTTGAAAAACAAATGAACACGCATGCCGAATTTCAAACGGAGGTATGAATTATCGGCGTTTTCTTTTAATTTTGAGCTCGTTCATTCATGGAAAATCATTTTTTTTTAAATTTCAGTCCTAACAGTCAAAGGTTTACGCAGAAAGTCCTCATTATTGACAAATAATTACTGAATAGGAAAGAGATGGAAGCGCAATGAAGGCGTGGGGTGGAAATGCAGTCAATTATCGCTAATTTTTGTTGGTGAACTTTGAAGGGAGGGGAGGAGGGACGCCTAAATCCTTGTTTACCATATTGAAAGGATTTACTAGAAATTGTGGAGATAAACAATATAATAAAATATCCATTATTTAATGCGCAAAGGAGGTCAGATTTAGGACGACAGTAGAGATTTTTTTAATCCGTTCACTCTTAAAAACTGACGGTCTTTCCGGGTTATTCCTTTCGCACTTTGTCAACCTTCTTTTGAGGGATGTGAGGAAAGAGAGAGGGGGGGGGGGAGAGAAGGAAGAGGAATGGAAGTCAGGCTAAGAGTACAATAATTTGTAGGTATGTGTGCATCGCGAGTTGATGGGCGATATGACTAGCAAAGGAACGAAACTGCAATACTACTGCGAGAAGAAGGATGCGATTCCAATAAAGAATCTGCTCGTGACAGCTAAACATCGCTTCGACAAGGTGGTCTCGAGATCCGCTGATCGCACCAAGCAGCTTGATATCGCTTTCCAAGAGGCGCGTCTTTTCTTCGATGCACACGCAGATCTTAGTCAGTGGATTGCCTCGAGTAAGAAATGGCTTGATGAACAGTCAGGACAGGTAATTCACTTTTCGATGTTATTTTTGGCACTATTAAATCTTCTGACGATATTTTTTAGAGATAAGTCTAGGCCTGCTACCTTAGTGTGGTAAGTTTGCAACCATCATTTGAAGTGTCTAAGTAAAATCAATAAGTGCAACTAAAATTTTAGCCAGTAGGACTATTTTATACGTATGAGTCTAAAAGTTTCTAGTACAGGAAAGCTGTTGACTGAGACAGTTGAACGGGAAACCAAGTGCGCTGAGGTGCTGAAACATCCGGCCTAGCGACTGAAAAGTGGTCGTTAACGAGTATTTATACGCATGTTTCCCGAATTTATGATGAGATGGGGATCTCGGAAACGTCTCTTTTATAGAATAGTTTTGATGGAATTTGGGAGGGGTGTAGAGGGGATGCTATGAATTATCGCTAAAAGGTGTATTTTAAGAGGACATTCGGTGATCGTGTACGTGGCGATCTTGAGCGCCATAAAGATTTCCAACGCGAATTGGCAAGTCGACAACCGATGTATGACACAACATATAAACGTGGTAAATCACTTTCTGAGCATGCGCCACGAACCGAATCGGCAACTATCAGCCAGATGAACGAAATGCTTCGTGAACAATGGACACAACTATGCAGCGCTTCTGTGCAAAGGTCTTCTTATTGCCATTAACCTCTCGTTGTGCCTGAACTCTATATTTTTCAATGCATTACATGTTTCGTTTCATATAAGAGTAAGCAGAATACTGATTCTAGCAGCTATTGTAATAAGAAAATACGATAATATTTCGTGAAGTGTTTTTAACTTGAAATTAGCAGTGCTTTTCACTGCGAAAACAGAATTGAGTTTTGTGGGCATTTTATGCTGCATTATTTTGCTCTGTTTTTTTCTGAATCAATACAAAGTTTAGGCAGCGAGATATCGAAGAGGCTCTCTTAGCATGCGGTCAATTCGACGAAGCGTTGTCTTCGCTACGAGAATGGCTCGAGAAGGAACTACCTCTTCTACAGGCGAATGAAAATGAACCGGTGCATGGCGATTTGGATACTGTCACTCAGCTCATCGATGAGCATAAAGCACTTATGAATGAGATTCAAGCTCGCCAAGCATCTCTTCAATCTGTGCGACAACGTGCCGAACAGGTGCTTATCTTTCCTAGACATCCTACAACTTGAAAACGTCCGGTGCAAAGAAGTCAATATTTTCGAAGCGTTTCATTCTTCCAAGTGTGAACTGTTATCCACGACAAAACAAAGCCTATCGTATATGAGGAACTTGTTGATTAGCCGCTAGTTTTGATCGCATCCAGTTTCTGAGCGCTATAGGCGATTGCAATCTCTGCAGTTTAGGCATTTGTTTGTTTGTTTGTTTGTTTTGAGTTCTGGAGAGTTTTCGAGAACCGTTCCATCAGTTTCTGTTGTTACAAGAGTACCACTACCGTGAAACGAGTGAATGTGAGGTTGACTTTTGCAACCGAAAGAGAATCTGGATACTTACCTTTTTAAAGATCCGCTCTGATTGCTACAGTGAATGTTGGTTACAAAATCTTTCTCACCTGGTGGGATGAAACGAGCGAGCCTCACCTCTATGGCAGATTTGAGGGATTGTGAGGAGGCAGGATAGAGTTGTTGGCCGATTATTGTAATCGATCTCTCTTCTTTCGATCTCAACTGCATTCTATTTCGAATTGAAATATGCAGACGAACAAGCGTATTAACGTTAGTGATCTGCACATTTTTTTTAAGGAGTAGGGGGGAGGGGGGGGAAGGACGAGGGAATGCAGCAAATTTACGGCTGAACATCATATACCTCGAAAATGTTGCCCTTGCGCTCATATTCCTTAAACCATGTCTTCCAGCTGCTGCAGATAACCTACGTGTTATAGTTTGCCTTCCCGCTTGACTTTTATCTCGTCGGACCGGCTAAATTTCAACGAAACTTTCGAAGGATTGTGAATATTCAGAGGCCAAAAATCTTATTCCATCCGTCCTAATTTTGTTGAAATTCTGATGCATTGCTTTTATGCGAATGAGGCTTTTAAGGAGATGAACAAATATTTTTCTATTTTTCGTAGACTACCTTCTAGTTAGCCTCAACACATCGTTGCTACCACT
This sequence comes from Baylisascaris procyonis, assembly GCA_037389465.1. Lineage (NCBI taxonomy): Eukaryota > Metazoa > Nematoda > Chromadorea > Rhabditida > Ascarididae > Baylisascaris > Baylisascaris procyonis. Next base: position 2,680,807 of record JAZARR010000088.1, on the reverse strand, counting down.
TTCTCAGAGAAACAGAAATGGTGTGGAAATTTTGCCTTGGTCATCGACATGTAAGCGCTCGGCAGTCAGATATTGTAGCCTGAGAATAGGCATTAAAAAATGCTAGAATACGTTCGTCTAATTGTTTAGACCTCTCATTTGATCGGCAATGCTGCCTTTATATAGTACACCATTTTTCATAAGTAACTGACTTTGTTTGTCTATGATATGGCGCTAATCAGATTCTTTTAAATGTTCAGATATGCTTGAAATGGCAACATTGAGATGTAATTTATCAAAGAGCGTTAAAATATTGCAGATGCTAAGCGGTAAAGAAGAGGGCGATGATTCAGTGAATGGACTTCGAGAAAAGCTCGAACAGTTGAACACCGATTGGGCGAACATTGAAACACTAGCGACCAATAAGGAAACACGTTTAAAAGAGGCCCTCGCTGATGCAGAATCATTCAATACGGACGCACATGCGTTTCTCGATTGGCTTCCACGCATTGAGGCTCGCTTACGCATGAAAGTTGGTCATATCGCTTATGTATTTGTGCTATCAAGAAGCTGTTCTATTCAAAACGTTGAGAAGTAACGAATATGTTCGTTCGAGTTGATCCACCATAGATTCGACCTGCATTTAGGATCTATGATGGCGAATAATATAAAAGCAAACAATTCCATGAATATAAATCACTTGCGAAAATAGGTAATTTGTGGTTATATATTGTACACCTTGGAGTTTATTTTCAAGAGAGTGCGGTTATGTTTGTTTGCGTTTACCTACAAGTTGTGATATGATGAGCATTTTTTAAACGGTCAAAACACCTCAAACATTGGAATATCGAAATGAGTGAAACAGGAGAATGAATATCAAATGCGTTAAGTGTGATTTGCAGTGGTACTTTCAGGTCATACTTTATTTACCTGTTTTATTTCTGACCTTTGCTCAGAGTTGCTAGAACCGGCACTCTAAAAATGCGACAATTCTGGAGCGAGAGCCGAAATCGCAGCGTAACTGTGAAACGCCTACGCATGTTTATAAAGACGTTAATTTTATGTAGATATATGCGTATGTGTGGGATTTTAAATTTGTTCATTAAAGGTCATGTCTATAGGATTAACTGAGTGTCTATTGCGTGGCGTGGACTTTACGATAGGGGATTTCCGTGTTCGTATTGTCGAGATTCTCCGATCACCATAGCATTTATGGGCTATTTTAGCTGAACGCTTTTCAATTATCCCTCCTTTGTGCTCACTGGGTTGTTATTTGCAATTCAAAAACGCGCGTCCTTTTTCTGCTTTCAGACCGTTGTGGCCATGAAATGCAAAGAGCGCATATCGCTGTTTTCTTTCGTCGTAGAAAACGTCATGACAGTGAAAGGAGAGCAATGTAGAATTTGTGGAGGATATGAGGGAAGACACCATCTGACTATTGGGTTTCGCTGAAGTGTTGTTTTATTGTTATGCATGAAGTGACCATCGGCTATTGGTCATTGAATCATAAAATTTGGTTTAAAGGGTAGAAGAGCAGAGGGTGAGATGGAAATTCTCGAGCAAATGGATGAGGTAGCTCAATTGCGTAAAGAAATGGACGATGAAGCGGCCCGACTCGACGACATTCTAAAGGCCGGTAAAGAAATCTACGCAAAATGTCATCCGCTTGCCGAGCAACCGATGAAATGTTGGTTGAGAATTCTACAGGCACGTTGGGACGAAGTATCTCAGGCAATTGACTCGAAACGTGATGATCTCGACAAAGTATATACTTTTTTACAATTTTAATAAAAAAAGAGATATTGTTGTCTAAAGATTTAGACGAAAGGTATTTGGTCAAATTTTAATGATGTTGTCCACATAGTTTTCATGTGGTGATAGCACATCCGTCTATTTCCGTATCTCGTTTTATTTAATAGTTATAGCTGTTTGCTTCAAAATCATATCGCTATTGTTCTGTAGTATTGTAGCGCATTCCGGTTGAAAATTTTATTATAACTAGAATACCGGAATTGTTAAAGTTTATTCTGAAAGTTCTCCAGAGATCAACCAGTCGAGTGCATCGCCACCTAATGAACGTGGAATCGTTTTAATGGATCATTACTGTTCAGGTGATCTCATCACTAATGATCTAAGAGCGTTGGATAAATCAATTTTTTTTTTCAGCAACTGACAGAACTTCGCGAACAAGACGAACTGATCGCCGAACTAATGAAATTTATTACGATAAAGGATGCCGAATTAAGGGCTCTCAGTGATGCTCCACTCCCTGACGATGTCGAAACTGTCGAAAGGTTTTCGTTTACTTCCACTGTAGTTTCCGGTTGGATTTGAATAGAGCATTTTGTACAATCATCGAGTAGAATAGAAAGAGGTGTCGATAGAATGCCGCTATTTTATGGGACATGCTCCTTTGCGAAGTCGCGACTGTTCTAGAGCATATCTGATTTGTCTAGGCAACGATTGTGGCAGTGATCTGCCATATAGTGGACGATTATTGCCACATTTTTGGCTCTTTCCTTTTTCAATTGTTTTTTATACTTTCACTAATCAACCGCACTTTTTTGTTTCATCAAAATTCATCTTATTTTATTGATAACAGTAATTTCTGAGCGATGTTTAGGTGGAAGATGACTTAATGACATGCTTCGAAGTTACGGCGAGTATTGAAAGTATCGTTTTCTCTGAACTGTAATGTTTAATAAGGCGTTGGAAGTGTTGCAGCTTTTTCACAACTTTTTTTTTTTGCATCTTTCTGTTAATCTTGCTATAATCTTGGGCGTTATTGGCTATTAGCTTTGTTCTTCAAAAATTTTTCACCGATGCATCCCGAAATGTTCAGGCTAATTGCGGATCATGAGGAATTCGAGTTCACACTTCGAGAGAGACAGAGTGAAGTTGACGATGCAACAAAAGGTCGTAAGAAGCCTGTAAACGACGATGGAGTGACCACCAAATCAGGCAGAAAATTAGTACCAAAGTATGATATTTTGCAGCATCGATCCTTTTTATTCACAAAGATAGTCTTGGAGGGGTTAGACGAAATGGTCTCGATTAGTCACAGACATCAATCCTATTTCTTCTCTAATTAAAATATTTCTTTATTCATTGTCATTCTGTAGTAAATATGCAATTTGTAACTGCAACAAGCAATTAAAGTTAGTAAAGCAACGATCGATGTTGAAGCTAGGCGCATCCCAACGCTTCTTTATTCTGTTTTCAGCTACGCATAATTTTGCAGTATTTTCATATTCGTAAGCGATGCTTGCTACAGCTGCTATGAGTTAATTACTGTTAAGATAAAACGGTCACGTATGCTAGGTAATATTCATTTTTCGGTGAGGTATTATAATGGCTGTACTTTCGTTATTAGTGATCCACCTGCCTGTTCCACCTGATCCATTCCACCAGGAAATGTGATCTATTTTAGGCGTGAACGATCTGTTCGTCATCCTAAATCAGAACAACTCTCCGATCGTTGGAAAAAACTATGGATCGATTGTATGGAATACGCCAAAAGGCTGCGTGAGATGAAGGAATATTTGGACGAGGCGAGTTTTACCGTTACAATAGTAAAAATTAGAAGAAAATTTTCCATGAAATGTTGAAATTACTCAAGCGCGAAGCTAACGTCTAATGTAAAGAGATGTGCTGCTGGTTACCTGTCCTATTCCTAGGGGAGAACAGGTAAGAGTTTACAAGCAACTGAGTCAAACCGCCCTCGTGCTTTTCATTATCATTTCACCGTAATAGAGCGCAACAGACGCTTAACAATGAAAAGCGTGGTTTGTTTTTGCTTCATTGCGAAAATACCCTTTTAACGAGAGTTACTTTTCATATCTGTTTTGTGGGTTTAGGTTCCTTTATTTGCGATGCGGCCGTTTTTTTTTTTAAATATCGCTTCTCCGTAGGTTTATGTGTTCTCTTGCTCCTGTGCTGCTGTTTAAAATAAAAATTCCTAAAGCCTAAAGTCTTTAATTCTTGTCGATGTACTTTGATGTTTATGACTGGAGAAGGGTCGGACACCAGAATTTCTGTATATGATATTCTGGAGGTACAGTGGTTATATTGACACTTGTGCTTACCTGATGAGTCAGTCACTGCTATCACTCAAATTGCCTTGTAACTTCTGGGCTTTGAAGGAGATCAGCTTTTATGCTGGCCCGCAGTGCCGATGTGCAACGGTTATGGAAAAAGACGTGATCTTAAAGAGGATGCGGGCGAAAATATAGTTCCTTTTGTTTTTCCCTTCCCCCTCCCCCTCCCCCCAGCATACCTCATCGTCTGTTTGAAAGAGGGAAATGTTTTGGTAGGAATATCCTCATCTTGCATGGGTGTTACTTACCGATCATCCCCAACATATATTGGGTTGTGCGGTGGCGTAGATTGACTCTTTTATAAGATGGTGGCTAATAATATTACAGTGGTGATATGCAGGGAGAGGCATTCGTGAAAGGAGGAATTGCAGGTGAAAAAATTGGAATCATTCACTTTCGAGGAGTGGAGAGAAAGATACTTGGAATGGACTGATTCTGGAAAAGCGCGTATCTCAGATCTGTTCAGAAGAATCGACAAAAGTGGCACAGGTCGAGTGCCTCGATCCGCATTTACTGATGGAATCATCGCATCAAGTGAGCTTCATTTCCCCAGTTGAAATTAAGTTATCGCCACGTATCGCCATTCTACTGAAATGTGCATTTCTTTTAGAGTTCCCAACCACTCGGCTTGAGATGGAAAAGGTTGCCGACGAGTTCGATAAAGGCGACGGTATGATTGACGCGAAAGAATTCATGGCAAGACTCCGTTCAGATTTCGGAAAGGTAGTATCAGAAAGTTTCATTTACCGAATGTGGGGTCGCATTTGAAACCATGTCACAGCTGCGTTCGCGCGATAAGTGTGGGGCAGAGGGTGGGTGAAGAGGGGGATGATAATGTGCTCCAAGGTGTTTTAATCTTAGAATATGCGAGGTGGTGGTGAAAAGTTTAGAAGGTAAATTTTTCTACAAAGAAAATAATCGTTGAGGTATTTTAAACGCGAATAGCGTATGGTTTATTGATGATGTTTTCTGAACATAGTTTTAATTGCCATACTATGTATTATTTATTTACTAACTCAACTAGGCGATAGCATTTAAAGTAAGGATTAAAGTGGTTTACAAAAGGATTTTGAATATTTGGGATGAATTAGAGGAGTATGAAAGCATACATAGTCATATAAAAGTATAGAGGTTCCTATGCATCGAGCGTTTATCTTTGTTAGACGCGGAAAAGATACGAGTGAATTATATTGTTATACTTTATTTACCTATGTAAAAAATGATGGTAATTGTATTTAATTTCAGAAGTTACCAATCAAACAGAAAACGGACGGTGAAAAAATTAACGAGGAAGTTATTCGCCAATCGGAACGATGCAGCTGTCATAGTCCCTATAAAATACAAAAAGTTGGTGAAGGACATTATCGAGTAAGTTTTATTGTATAAATTGTTGATTTGTGACATTTTACAGGTATGTACAATATGGGTAGCGGTAATATAGCATACTTTATAGGACAGCCAGCTGTGATGAGCGTGCTTCTTCAGATGCGATGCGTCTTTGGGTGATTAGGAAATGTGTATATATCTGTGGCTTTTTTCGTGAAAGGTCTAGTAGCTTTTTCTTTATGTCTTCTGTGAATATATTGCTCCATTCCCGTAGCATCTAAATGCTGCGTATGCGAGAGCTCGAGGTTACGGTTTTTTGATAAAGAGCCAGAAATAACTCTCAGTGCTACGTGACGGTGATTTGCTTCTCTCGAAGGTTCCATTTTTTCCAGCTTGATGATGGATAATGCTTAAACATTTCGAGGGGTAGATACCGTATTTCCTCGTTCATGAAGACGTAGGACTCAGCTGCAATATATCCCACCCCTCCCCCTCCCGCTGCTCACCCATCCCACCTGAAAAAGGGTCTGCGCTTCTGTTTTATCTTTTGCGAATGGGAAAGCCCAACCCTGCTCTCTTTATATGAACCTTCTTTAGTATATAAATGGCTTCTGAGAAGTGATGGATAGCATATGCCTCAAGGTTTATAAGCTGAATGATATGGTAAGTTTTTTCAAGGAAGTATCTATTTTTCGACTTAGTAAAAATATGTGCGCATTTTTCACTAGTTAATTAGAACGAGTTTTTTCTCCTTAATTTTATAAAGATACAACATAAAAATGTCTCGTTCCGATTATTAAAAGCGGTTTATTTAGTTCGGTGATACACAAATCAAGCGTATGGTACGCATCCTGCGATCGACCGTAATGGTACGTGTGGGAGGCGGCTGGGTGGCATTGGATGAATTTCTTCATAAGCACGATCCTTGTCGAGGTACCCAATTATTTTGTGGTATTTGATAGATCAGTTGGAGTAGGTGGACAACTTTGCAAAGATTGGTTTTTTCTTCAATATGGGAAATTGATTCGTTATTGTTTTTGTTATCTCTGGAGTACTTATTATTATATTTGTTTATCCTCGCATAATAAATGGTAATTTGCATATCAGTTTATACAGTGTTCATTTTTGCGGCATTTATAATAAATGAGTTTCATCACGTAAGACAATCCCCGAAAGTTATCAACGTTGGTGTCAATGTAAGGCTATAATAATAGAATATCATAACCTTACATTTTTTTCGAAATTTAAGCTCTATTTTCTTATGTTCGAAACAATTTCCATTTGTTGTTTAATACGTAACAGTTGCCAATATTGCCAGTCTAGTTGTCATTAACATAAAACTAGGTATAATTTACCTAGGTATAATTGTGAGAGCAGCTGTAGGTATACTTCTATTTTAGTGTAAATTGAACTAAAATTTCCACCAAATATCATCGGGACTAGTAAATTGTTATAGCGAAAGGCCGTACGAATATTGAAATGCAACGTGGATTCTATGACGATGTTAGACCAGAAGGAGCTTTTGATACGATGAAAACGTTTACGAAATCCTCGCGGTCGACACCCAATCGAGACGTTCCAATGATGAGTGTTGAATCGCTTCTTGGCTCGTCTCGATTTTCATCTACTCCTGGACCCATAACTAAGGTGCGCTTTCCTATTACTAATACACCTGTTTCGATCAGTCACAACATACTAGCGTTTTTTTTTCGTTAATGCGATGCAACACTAAGGGATGGTGGTAGCATTTGTCGCCCAAGTTGAGGAGGAGACCAGGTTGATCGCACTTATCAACCGTACAGTGATTTTTTTACAGATTTGATCGTTGCTAATGTTAGCAGGTTTGAGGCAAGTCAAAGCGAGTAAGCATCAGAACATTTTCGCTTAACGTTGATGTGTGTTTGGGGTAAACCTAAAAAGAAGAGCATTCATCGGTGTTTATTTCGTAAAGAGAGCATCGTCAAAAAGAGTACTTGTCAAGCTTACTCCGCAGTAGTTGGCAGATATATTTATAAAGTAATTCAGATTCGTGAAAAGACTGAAAGGAGTATGCCAATGCATGCGATGAGACGTACATCAGCCATCTCTCGTGGTTCTCCGTCGGATACTCCTCGTTCGACTCGCAGACCTAGCGACGTTAATGCACACGGTTCGTTTTTGCCTATTTTCTTATGTTCATCCGATGTAAAAATAACAACAATCTAGGCAGTTGATGTGTATTTCGTAAGTCTGTGATGTTGTGTAAAAGCTCCCAACCGGGAAGGCACACATGGATAGGTCATTTGTTTTGCTTATAGCTGTCAGAGCTTTCGTCAGTAGTAGTGAGTCCGCATTTGTGAAGGTAACTGTAGTATAGCGGATTCCAAACAAAACCTTAAATACAAGCCAAAAACAATACCTTTTATCTTAGGCTGTCATAAAACTGGCTAGGGAATTAATTTCTGTTGACGCGTTGTCCTCAGTAGGTGAAGAAAAACGTCATTGTGTTCTTCGAAAAAATGTCAGTCTTCCTTTTCGATTGCTAATTAAATCGAAAAGACCTCCTCCGAAACTATGTTGCTAACGTTCTATACTCTTCGAGCTGCTGATTGCTTTTTGCCGACTTTTGATTGGACTTTTCCATTCGCCACACTTTTTAGTATTTAATTTGATCGGGAGGAATACAGTTTCACTTCCGGTGACGATTGGGGCTAAGACTTTTTCGACTTGTTCGATCCTGGCCCTTCATTTAAAAAGAATTTCCTCGACATTTCGGGTTTGCTTACTGTGAAGGGAAGGGGGAGTGGGTGGGAATGGTGGAGCAGTAGAGAGAAGTGGTTATCGCACAAGTCTTTCTAATACAAGTTACTTCGAAAACTATCGAAGAACGGCAAGAACGGACAAAAGAACGAGCATCGCAACATTTTAACTTACTGGAAAACGACTGGCCATTGCAGGCATTTAGGAGGTATAGTTGACTAAATATCTATAGAAATGACCATTTCATAAATGAGTACCATATGAAAATGAAGTGAATATTCAAAAGACAGATCGTAATTTTACTTACAGATTCGAAGATAGCTCGCCCGAGCACACCAACTAACGTATCACGATCGGGCTCACGTGGCGACATGTTAGACCTGTCAAGACCAACTAGCCGATGTTCAGAAGCTTCGGAGAGTTCAGAGCGACGGACGCGCATTCCATCATTGAGGGGTAGAAAAGGAGTCAACTATCGCAGCTCAAACAGTTCACGAGCCAGCCCAAATTTATTGCAGTAAATTAGCAAAGAATTCCTTCGCTCATGTGATGCCATTTGGTTGTTTTTAATCGCCTTTCGTTATAAATTATTATTCAATAGACGAACATTTACGGATCTATATCGCTCACTTGTTGCATTCTGAGTGTAAATTTTGTTGCGGCCAGTGATTACCGCCCTTATCTTTTGTTCTTTTCGCTTCATCGATTTATTCTCTGTTCGATACCTTTGTTATGTGCTTATTAAACCGGTTCCACTCGGTTTCTACTGTGGATTCGTTTGCATTAAAACATCATGACAGGTCTGCTAACTCGTTGATCAGATGCATCTTTCTTTTGCTTTAATACTTGGCTGAGCGCGGTTTCCGACTGCACAGGAAATTGATCTTGTTTGCATATCGGATTTTAAATACACTAGATAGGAGAGGGGGACCGAGTTGCTTTGAGTTGGGCGAGAACCGAAAATGCAGCATGTTTTTGTGGGTTGTGGAAGGAAGCACGCAAAGCAAAACGGCAGTCTACAGAGGAGGCGGAAAAAATGGTCGCTGAATGCACGTTGCCCCAGTTTCAACACAATTCTATTTGAAAGAAAAAAGCTGACCAGCGTACATCAGCGATGGTCACTCATTTGTGGAATTTATGTTGAGTGGAAAAGAAAAAGCAGGAAGAACAATTTAGAAGAGTTTCGTTGACTGGGATCGATGAGAAGGCAACAAATATTTACAAAATTTTCTAGCAATGAATCGACAGATCGAAGGAGTAGGTCACATTTAAAACGTTCACGTTTTCCGTTTTATAGGTTCGTCTTGTTTAGAGCTGTCAACGAGTATAGCGATTAATAGGTAACAATGAGCGTCGTATATGCTTCTCGCATGACTGTATCAAGCATAAAACACATTTTGAGAAGCAAATCTATCCTTGAAATTGAGAATTTTCCAAATTATTTGAAGCGATGTGGTTGATGTGTACCGGGAAGGAGGGGGAGATTGGTGTGTGTGTGTGGGGGGGGGGGGGACTGGAGGGGGAAGGGGGGGTGGGGGGTTTAAATGCTTGCGATTCTGATCGAAATCGCTCGCCACCGAAGACAAGTCGGATCTATCAAGTTGCCAACGTAGGAAACGGATCAAAAATTTAGACATCAGCAATCGAAGACATCAGCAAATTTTTATGAGCAATTTTTACAAGTACCATCGAATAGATTGGTTGAAACTATCGGCACGTGCGTTGATGTGTTCTATTGAAAAATTCTTAGTCAATAAAAGAGGTGCACATCTTTGTGTGTGCACAATAGCAAATGAATAGTGTGCAAACGCAATTCATTTAGCAAACAAACGAATAGTGGACAAACATATGTTGAAAAATGAAGTGTCGCAGCTAGTATTCCTTTGGAAAGCTCTACACCTTTTCACACAACCTCAACGTTTTATAAACATTTCCGGATACGTTATTTTCGATTATTTATTTAATTCTGTAACATGGTACTTCGAATTGCCAAACGTAGTATATTTACTAGAAAAGTTCCATAAACTGGTTCAAAAAACCCCCATAATTGTTTTCTTTAACAAAAGTTTAGCGCATCTTGTCCTTTTATCGCTTTGGTGTTAAGATTAAGTGCAGGATAAGGGAAGCAATTTGGGGATCGTCCCTTATGAATCAACCCGGCGACCTATCTAATTTGTTCGCATATCATTTCATATCAATATTGGAAAATATTGCTAATCCATAACATTCAGGATAGTTGCATCCCTCTAATTAACCTAATATGCTTGAATATCTAATAACTTATCGTATGCCAACATTTGAGCATATGTTTGCCGCAGCGATAAACTGATTTGATCCCCGTAGTCTTTTTCGCTGTCTCTCAGTTCTTATTTATTGGCATTATGCCGATAGCCGACCTGCTGTGCTCTTTTACCGTATAACCCGATACTATAAGCCTCAAGCCTACCATAGTGGCTCCTTTTCTGTACCCCTCCACTCCCACCTCCCGTCTCCATATCCCTCAAAAGTTTTTTTCTACGTCAGCATTATGCAGGTTATTAAGGAACAATATCTGTTGCATTTGTAATACAACCAGTCTCGTGACGTAATGTTACGAACATTTTGTCAATTTTTAGCTTTTGTCAATGCTCAATGGCGACAGAAAGTCGATATTCTACCTGAGGAACACTCACCGATCGCCGTTAAGGATGAGCTCGTTAAGTCCTGCTCCCCTAGCCAACAGATCACCCTATCATATCTAATGCGGGTAAGTTTTTTTTGACTGCTAGAACAATTTTAGACGATAATGGTATTACTTCTATAAAGAAAAATCGAAGGGTCGTTGGAAGTGGAGTGATAATGGGATTGATTTTTTGATCGGGGGACATTCCACGAAGAGTCACCCACAGAGACGTTCGGGGATTATCGGCGAGCAGTTCTCGGGAGTACCTCTCCCCTTTCATGACTCTATTTAGAAAGATTTTTACCGGCTTTGTTATCTAAACTCCCTTGCCCTCTAGCTTCTACCAATGGTAGTCTTGTAGTGAACGATCAAAATGGAGTAGAATTTCTATCCACAATGGTTATCCTTTCCTCAAGAAATCTTCAAGGAACGACTAGATTATATGTAAATTTAAGTTCCTTCTCAGAAAATGGTTGCATTGTAATGATGTTTTATAGATAGTTAAAGAAAAATATTAGCAAGTTTTTTAGGTTGCATAATAATAATGCGACGAAAAGAGTAGATTTATTAAATAAGGCGTAATTTGTGAGATAAAAATTCTGACTAAACTTCCAGCGTATTTTAAGGAACACCTGACGCCTACCAGAACTTTTTCAATGACATAACTGGTAAACGAGGTGGGAATACGTCTACGCAATAATTCAGTCAGTCATAAACTGGTGAGCCTGAGCTATACATTGTTTGTGTTGAACGTAGAGGATGGCTGTCACTAGTTTTATCGTTTTATCGTTTTTTTTTTTTTTTTTTTTTTTGCAGAGAGCTGGTTGCATGAAGCTATTGAAGAGCTCATTTGTGACGTTTTATACTTACATTGAGCTTCTGTTTTGTTACATTGTTTGCCTATGATAGCTAAATTTCTCGAATTGTTGTCTATGAAGATGGTAGAGCATTTTATAAAGAATAAGATGATAGAGGCATTTCATAATTTATGTGCTTATTGAGTACGTGAAGGATATATGTAGTTGCCGAATAAGCCTCTATCTATGAGTGAGCCTCTACCCCTCGAAAATATAAGCTTAAATCATCAACTTCACTTGTGAATATTCTCTGATATGATTGTAATTGCTAATTTCTATTATATCGTTATTTATTATGATTAATTATTTGTTCTCCATTTTCATCAAACGTTTTATAGTTTATCACCAATGAGTAATGAATTCATCACTTACTACTAAATGCAAATACGCTGCTTGATAGAGGTTTAGTTGAGAAGAAAATATAACAGATTATATCGATAACTATAAATATGTGCAATGAATACGACATGAAAGCATAAAATAAAAACAATCAACGCAATAGAATGCGATTAGATGAAGTATACTTATTAGCAACATTAGCATAAAACTGATTTCTATACTTAGAACAATAAAATAGATTATCATAAAAAATAGATTATCATCATTATCAAAGATTATCATCATTATCAACGTCGAATTTAAATATTTACATTACAAAAAAAAAAGAGTGATGAAAACATAAAATATTATTGATTTACATATTAGAGCGATCGTGATATAACTATGAACGATAATCTTATAAGAGACATAAAAATTTCAAATCAAAAAAAAAAAAGAGGTATCATTAGTTGTATACAAATATAATGAAATTTTATTGATGAAGAAAATAGTTAAAGTATAGGCGCGCATTAGTAGATAGCAAATAGACCAAATTTCGATATATTTTCATTGTAGATTGGCGATTTTTTTTTTTTTTTTGTTTGTTTGAAATATATTTCGGCAGATGGAATATATTGTTAAATAATGCAATTCTTACAATGAAATATCGTCTAGTTGAGAAAACTATCGAATTCTTTTGTTTAATATCGCAAATTCGAATAAGCATTCAACCAAATTTTTCATTTATCACCAACTAGTGGCAATCATCTAAACATTCAGAATATTGAATTTTGCTCTGTCAGAAAATTTCAATCTTAGCGGCCACATACTTTGTAGTGTTTGTATGCGTATGTTGCATTTTTCATTGTATACGTTCCCAGTTTCTAGTGCGCCCGCTTGTGAGAAGCAAACGAAATGGTAAATGGAATTTTTGAACGAGAGGAAGGTTAATAATTAAAACACCGTTTAGATTAGTGGCGTTGTGGGTAGAAACTAGTTGATCGGTTCTAAGTTAGGTGATGAGGAATTCGAGTAATACAGAACGTGCACCTCAAATTGATTCTAATGAATTTACGGCCTTTTTATCATAGATTCTCGTTTATAAGCATCGATTCGAAAGAATATATTCGCCTGTAACAATGATCTATCGTTCATCTCGTACGATCCACTGAATCGATTCTATGATGTCCATTGGTATGGGTTTGGGCAAACTGTATCCTCATCATCTGGCTTCCCAAGTTCTTTTAACTTTTTCAACGCATGAATGCGGCCTATGTTTGAGGCCTATGTTTCCTTTGACATTAGCTCTAAAAATCTATAGCCTAGGCCTTAGATTTTTGTTTATCACTTTCTCATTACTGTGCATTTTTCAAATATTCAAATGTATCTACATTTCTAAAGGTGTTTTTGGTTACTTATAGTGTTTTGTGGACTCAATATTGGTCGTTTTGTTTTCGTTTTCATCTCTTGATTGGTTCCTTTGCTTTATTTTGTTTTCTTCATATCGCGCACTAATACCTATTATTCTGTTGTAATTCAGAGAGAGCTGAGGGAGAGGGGGGTGAGGGGAACTAAGGAAGATGAGAGGTTGCCCATATGTTCATGAGGGTGTGTTCGTGGTGGTTTCTTCATTAGTTAAGATTGATAAACGCAAAGAGTGGAATAAATGCTGGCGAATTTCCAATTCATTTCATGTTCTTTTGGAAAACACACTACGGCGGCATCAAGTCTGTGTGTATGTAGTTGTATGTCCGTGTCTGTTTGCTCTATAATTTCAACTGAAGAACCGTCAAATCGGTGATAGAAAGTTTTATGGACATATTCTGCGCTATACTCAGACTCTTATATAAGTTCTTGAATTGATTTATCGGCTTCAAACAAAATTGCGGACTCAAAAATGTCCTCGAAAAATTTGCATATTTTTTCGTATTGGTCATATTGAAAGAATGAATCTTTTGAACGAATTTTCTTCGATTTGGTTAGAACGTGAATGCCTTATTGCGCATGTTTTTATTATTTTTGCGTAAGTTATGAAGCTAATGAGAGCGGCTGAAAAATGCCAATCGTATCGACTATGCGGGCACGTTTTTCCACTTAGTTTCACAAATTCTGATACATATTACTAGATCACCTATTTGCATATCAATTAGGAAGTAGTTGCCATGACGAGTATATCCGCTTATTGATTAGCGATTACAAGGTGTGTTGCTCACATGTTCGCCTAGCAACCCTATTTGCACGCCAATAAAAAAAAAAAAACTGCTAATATCAATTGAAAATATACCTGTTTGCTTGAACCTCAAGTGAGAAATTTAGCGCACAAATTCAAATATTGTGGTTAACGGTGTTGTAAATGTCGATTAGGCTCATTAGTGTAATCAATTCAGATCAGTGTATAATTTTATTACTTCAAACTAATTCGACTAGTTGATGCAGTTTTATTTGAAGTTTGTGAATTCATCTCTTTGCTGTTATGGATTCCTTTTCTTTCTGGCTAATAAATTCTTGAGCAACTGCAAGTGCAACAACAAATCTGTAGTTTTGCAAGAGATAAGCAACAAAAAAAAAAAAAAATTAACTACCACAAATCCTCAACTCTCATGTAATGATTAGAGATTCTATTAATGAGTTCAGTTATGTTTGCAATATCATTGGCCACAATATTGGCGTTGAGTTTTCTCGCTTAAGATTTAAGCAGAAAATTATTTTTGCATTTATTTTTAGCAATTGTTTCTTCTTTTTTTTTCATTTATTTAATTTTCTCTTATGATTCTCGCTAGATTACTTCAGCTTAAAATAATGATCGTTTTTTTTTTCAATACCACTAACGTCATGATACAATATAAATGTTAGACTGTTAGACTTTTATAAATTTATATTTTTATTTATTATATTAAAGTGGAAAGTTTTATTTTATTATGTATTTTTTTTTAAATTATATTTTTATTTAGTATATTTATTGTTATATCGTATTAAAGCGCGTTTTATCGTTGCAATATTTTATTGCATTTATTCCATTGAAATAGGGCCAAATTGATTATCCGCACTCGAGTGTATAGAATTTCATTTTATAACAACGTATTCTTAGATGAGCTAAAAAAGATTTCTCTATTTTCGACTAATTTTAACACTTGTGCTTCAATTTATGCCATTTTATCTTCATAAATGAGTTAGAGAAACTTGGATGATATCATTCTAAGTCCGTGTATACCGTTCGCTTTGGTATCCGATCGGCTTTCCACTAGGGCAATATTATTGAAATCGACGCAAAACAAAAAAATTGAATTGAATATTATTTCACAATAACAAGAATTGGGCTTTCAGATGCTCAAAGAAGTGGCAAATGCCTTCAGAATCATTGGTGATTTATAAAATGGATCGTATGGGTGACATTTAGAGTTTTGATAAAGAGTTGACATTAGATTCATAGATAGAGCAAAGATTTAGTCTTTAGTTAATGATTAGCATATTTAGTAATAAAATCCATGAAAATTGCTGCACCTCACTTCATCTCAGAGCTGTCAATTAAAGCCTTTTTCTTAAGGATATGGAGGAAGCTAGCTCTTTCCATCGGTGTTGATGACTATTTGCAAGTGCTGATTCAATGATATTCAGAAAAACGCCAATTGCTGTGCCTTTGCATTCCAATTGATGAGTTCAACCAATCTCATAAATTGAGAGTAGATAATAAAACGTGCATAAATCGGCATCTGTCTATAGGAGTTGTTGCAGCCGTGAAGTTTTGCCTCCATCTGAACACGTTCATCACAGATGTTTTTGTTGAGCATAAGCATCACATGCCGAACTTATTTACTCGTAAATCTGCACATATGAAGATTTGAACTGCGTTTTCGTTACATAATTTTCTTTGTTCAGAAGCGTTTTCAATGTTTTAAGCCTTATCCGACTCAAGTAAAAGTAATTTTCCGTTAATATTGTTTCTTTGGTCCAAAAATCCCCCCTCCTCCCCCCCAAAAAAAATCTAAGAATGTACTCAGCGGTCGACGAGGCATCTTTATGGTCTCTGCGTTGCAAGTTTCGGCTCCGATTAGATTTGCCTTATTACTGTGATGAAATTCCCTCTATTTCTCTACAACTTGTGCTTATTGATGGATCACCACTAATAATATATAGTGTTACCTTCAAGTGTACATAGCACTTTCATTCAAAGCAAATTTATGTAGTATTTTATCTCTATTTCTTTGTTTCTTTTTTTATCATTCGGAACAAATTTTGTTGTTTTAATTCTTCGAAAGTTTGTAATATAGTGATTAAAGTATGAAAATCTATAAGGGATTATTTCTGAAATATTTCATTTCGGTACACACAAAATGTGCACTTAATTGAATAGCTAAATAGTGTTCGCTTAGATAATGCCATCAACCTGTTTCGATTCTTCTCTATGAAGAATATGTCAAGAGCGCAATTTTTGCTGCTCAATTCATCGTTTTTTTTCGACTTCGTTTTGAAAAAAAAAAGATGTGACCTTTGTTTGACTGGTTTAGTTTAAAAAAAAAAAAAAAAAACAACCAACTATACGGAAACCGTACGATGCCGTATATGAAATGCGATATGAGTGGCGTGTTCCTTATGAAACCAAAACTCTCAATTTCTCTTGCTTGCCTCCCTCTCTCCCCCCTCTTCACCCCTTTCCTCCATTCTACTTAGGTTATCAGTACATATCACTGCAACGAGTAAGCCGCTTTCGACTAAAAAAAAAGAATCCTATGAGAATCAGCGATAAATAACATCATCGGATTGTTTTCGAACATTATAGGTCGGCATTGAATGGGTGCTTGATTCGTTGCCTGCACCACCCCTTCCCAACAAACCGGTTCATATGTACATCCATGCGACTGCATTTGTTCGAGTGTGCCGAAATCATTCGGCGTCTATGACGACGTTTCGCCGTATTTGTGCGTTAAAGAATTTTTAAATGTCAAATGAAATGAAATAGAAAAATTTGTCTTCTTATAAATAGGCATATAGATTCCAGCGATTATAGTTGATGCGTATGCGTAGAATCGATCGATTAATGAGGTTTCGATTGCTTGTTGCTTAGAAATACTTCTTTCCAGCATTAACCTTTACATCCTTCATATAAATATGGTTTTTAATAGATTTTTCACTGAAGTAATTTCTTCATAACGTTATTCACATAGTTGTTTGATTGCCTAGCAAGAATCTAAGTTAAATTGTTTTCCTGAAATTAACCTAACAGTTCATCACTTCATCGATTTTGCTACATTTGGTTTTCTTCTGATATCTGGAAAGATCACCAAATTTTCTAAATTAAAAAAAAATATTCCACTGCTGTTGTTTATAATTTTCTGCAGTATAGGAATAGAATATATATTTTTAATAAGTCAACGGGAAAATTTGATTTTTTGTTTCGGTCTTCGTTTGCGACATCGTTGTCGTTTAGTAAGTAAGATGCATGAATAAAATAAAATCACGGAGATTTATAAGGTGTTCCTATTTTCTCAATGAAATACACTAATCCAATGGGTATAGTGAGAAGGGAAATGCAATTTTCATTATTTTTCCAGAGCTCTATATTCGAGGATAAATGTTTTCAATTTCCCCATCTTCCATAAGTTAAGAGAGATGGAGGCCAATAGTAGCAAATGTATTGTGCAGGTGGTAAGTGCTATATAGAGATGAGGAAGGAATATGAGTTACCATCTTGAATTATTTTGCTCCGTTTCAGTAAGATCGTATATGAGTAAGACGAGGGTATCTATAATCAGGAAAGACTTGTGACAGTTCCCAACCTTTAGGGGAACGTATAATCGACAATTTCACAGCTGTAATATAATCGGTGTTCGATAATATTTAAACGTACGATTGTCTTGCAAATGCTTGGTACCTTTATGTTCTATATGAAATATTTGTATCTGAGAAAAATTTGAAGAGATAAAGTGATTTCTAATAAAGTGATATGCAATAGTGAAGTGATTTCTACGAAAGAATGCTGCTTAGAAGCCTCAAAATGGATGATGCATCGAGGAGCCGGTTGTCACTTGGAAGTTTTTCTGCCTGTATTACTTGTAACTATCAGTCCTCAGATATGTTTTCCACTTGGTGGCCTATGTCCTTTTGTTGATATCATTTTTTTTTTAAGTAACAAATATGAGATTTTGTTCTAATAACCTCTATACAAAATATCGTAAAATAAAGGAAAGGTAAATTGTAAGAGATGGCTCCACTTGGCTAGTCTGGTGGTCCAGGTCTCCCTAAGGATCTGCACCCTCTGTCGAACTGTGGTCGGATAAATTGTGAGACAACACGGGTATAAGGGTTATCACACCTATACAGTAAAGTTAAAAACAAGAAGGGACACTAGGATAGGTTGGTAAATGTTTATTTGGTATCTGCTCATATGTTTATTTTATTTTGAATTATTTCTTGATAAATACGCTATGATAATGAAATTTTTATGTTTTTTAGGTAATATCTGTGTGTAAAATATGTAGCCATTCTATTTTTATGAGAAATGAAAATTGATTGCTTTCAATATTCCAATAATTTTACACATTTTCTCTCGTTGAAGTGATTTCTCATGCAATTGACCTTGATATTTTAATTTTTGCAAAAATTTTTTAATGAATTTTCACTGTCAGAGAGAATTATTTCTATAGAAGAGGTGAACTATTAAAACTATATGCGTTGATGGATCATATAAACACAATGCTTTGCAAAAATAAAATGTGTAACATTCACTATAACATATGATTCCAACTATTACTTCCGTTGCGCAATTTTTGAGCTCGGTTCGTGGAAATAAAAATATACACATTTTGAAAAAAAAAACATATGCATATGGAAAAGATCTAAAATATGCTTTCAAATAAAGAAGTCTCGGGTATAGCATCTTCTTAATGGAATTGCGGAAGGCTGAAATGATATGACACACATCAATATGGCTCATTGTGAATCCTGGTTGGTTGTAAACGTTGTAGGTAGAGAAGAAATGGCGTTCGAGGAAGAGAAAGGGGACTCTATTTTTCCTCGGGAAATTTCAGTCATTTTGCTGCGAGAAATTTCTAGTTGTCTATCGTGCTTCGATATTTGAAAACACACATATATGTACGTTACCTTTCTTGCTGTCTTCAGTTCACCTGTACGAATGGATATTTCCTTGCATTCACCTTGCCTCATAGTTGGAAAGTAGTTCCCCCACATCCGTCGATGATCCCACCAAGTCATTTAATAATGTTCACGCAATCTTTATGCAGTAATTTAATCATATTATAGAACAGGAAATCACTTTGAAAGTGTATTCTTTGTTTTCAGGACCAACTCTCATTACCGATTAACGTTCATTTGCTACAGTTTTTGTGATTCTTTTGAGCAGGACAATTTGATGGTAAAGGTTATCGTTATGTTACCATAACTATTATAACACGATGTTGATATTCTTATGCGGAAGGTGTGTTATATCATTCATACCCGGTGCTATCTAGTGAATTATTTTTGAATAAATTTATTCATTGCAGAGTTTCTAGAGGAAATTGTTGAATGAAAACGAGAATTTGTGTTATATTTGTGTTATAAAATGGGAGCTTGTGTTAAATTAATCGAGTGGCAATAGCGCTGCTATTGTTTACATTCGAGAGCAGCATGGCTTTTCTCTTGAATTATTGCAAACGAACACGAAGAGTTGTAATGTTTAAATTTTATAGTGAACACTATTAAAATTCGGCGATTTATTACGTATTAAATGGTTATTTGTTATCTGTTGTGTTTATGCAAGATGGATTAGTACCTTTTTGCGAAGTTCATCATCTTATCGCTACCATTAATTTATGAGTAGATATAATTGCTTAGAGTATATGTAAACATTTTTTTTATGTAAATGAAATTTTTGTTTTTTTTTTGGTTCGATATGTTTCATAGACGATTTTCCAAAGTTTTCACAATAAAATCACGTCGGATTTTATTTTATATGCGGTGTTTTTTTTTTTGGCCATTTGCCGATTTCAATCATGTGATCGATCAACGATGCAAATATCTTAGATGGAAATTATCTCATTCAAAAATACCTGTGTATTTATCTGTTCATAAGGTTATAAATAATGTTTTTGTTTTTGTTGTTGTTGTTGTTGAATATTTGAAAATATTTTCAAGTGTTAGTGAATATTTGAAGAAAATTATTTCAATTTTCTTTTTTTTTTTTTGCTCACTTCAGGGAACGCATTTTAACTACTGAAAAAAATGTGTCATTAATTTTGCTCTTACTTGAATAAAATATTAAGAGCAAATTTATGGGAAAATGGATGTTATCTTCAAAATTGTCTTATCACTGTCAAATTTCGTTAGATTTATTGTTAGCATTTGTTGATTTCAAGTATGCAATTATATAACGACGTATCTGATATCACCTGGTGCCATACACCTGTAATCCACACCTTGTATTGCAGGTAAACACTTCTGTAAATTTCTACCCAGCATTAGTTCCTGTGTGGTGGATAAACTATTAATAAAGAGTGATGATCACCTAAATTTTGAATGTGGTAATTGGGAAAGCTTTTAATTGATTTTCTGGCGTTCTAATAATTGTATTTAAGTGATCTGTGTTCAAATCCTATGATCGTAGTGCGTCGATGTTTTTTTTCATTATTTGATGTGCATATTGGATCACTATAAACGCTAGCGGGTTTATTTATTTTTCAGTCTTTCATTCGCTGTTGAAAAGTGTTAATTTTTGAAGGTTGTGCTGATAAGGTGATGCATTATGTGTTTATGATATGAGTGAGACTTACATACTGCAAAGATGCTAATTTACATATCTTGAGAGTGAGGAACGAATAAAGATAGGTGGGAAAGGTAAGGGTTCAGAGTGTTCAGGATGTGGGAAAAATTATGTCGAACCTCACCAGGTGCTTAAAACTTTTTCTAACCGTCTTACACTATTGCTGTCCTTTGAAGTGAGATAGGCTAGGAATGATCAACATGGGAATTGTAATCTTCATGACATTTGTTTTCATAATCGTCTGATCCTGATACTTACATTGGAGAGATTTTGAGTCGATTTAATTGTTCTGCAAGGTGAAAGATGTATTTTATCAAGGAGATTTCAAGGAGGGCAGGCAAAGACCGATAATCGATGTTCTTGACCTTTGAGGATCAGCACTGTTCCAGTCAGCAAGCTACGTCTAGCTCAATGTGACGATAAACTTTGACAGTGATAGGACATGTTTGAAAGGCTAAGATCATCAAATACAGGAATGCTCGAATATTCTTTTTTAAAAATGAGTCCTGTCTATGCATGGTCTGATTGGTGCTTGTATGAATGAATTTCCTTGCTGTTGTATGCAATTTTTTTTACTCCAATTCGTCGATTCCCACCAATCTTTAGTGCTGAAAAATTTTCGTGACATATAAATATTTATATTCTTTCATCGGAATTGACTTTCCGTTCTAATTTAAGCATTCTTATCAATTGTAAGGAGGGATTTTTAAGATTCTTCTAACGTATATGATTCATCAGCTTTGCAAAAAAAGCGTCTTCTTTTGGGATTTTGAATTTTTTGCAACTGAATTTTGAAATTTTGTAATTAATGCAATTGAATTTTTCTTTTATTTGCAACGAATTCATTCTACGAAATAAGAAAGTCATCTATCCCATACCTTGTAACTAATAAAATTTCAATTCTAACATATTACAT
Source organism: Baylisascaris procyonis (assembly GCA_037389465.1). NCBI lineage: Eukaryota > Metazoa > Nematoda > Chromadorea > Rhabditida > Ascarididae > Baylisascaris > Baylisascaris procyonis. The sequence goes on along the minus strand of JAZARR010000088.1, from coordinate 2,659,158 downwards.
TTTCTCTGCGTTTTCTTTCCTATTGACTGTTTGCATCATAACGATACATTTTGCATACAATTTTAAATGTAATAAAAGGGATATAGAAAGAAGACATATTAAAATATTGAGAAAATATTTAAAAAATAATAGATGTAGTGATGCAATTTTCGGACAAATTTTTTGTATCGTTTAGTGAATGGATATGATTGTCATATGAATAACGAATGAGTTTCGTTATATTATCGGAAGTGATTTAATAACAAACGTTATATAGATTTCTTGAAGATATGCAAACATATTTCGTGATAAGCACAACTTTGAGGTGATCTGCATCGTTATTGAATAAGTCTATGCATAAGAAAATGATTTACAGGCTTGCTTTGTTGAAGGCAACAAAACGTCGTCACCGTTGACGTCTAAGTAGACGTTTCTTGCGTGATCAACGAACGTCACAACCATCGATTTCTCAGTAGATGTTTTTGTTTTTTTTTTGTTTTGCGTGATCGGTGATGTTATTCGACGTACGACAACTGAAATTTCTTTTCATCTTCAATAATATTTGAGTAGTGCAATATACGATGATGACAAAACTTAGTTCATATCTTCATTGCTGCATCTCCAATATACGTTGTGAGGAATGCTGCTTGTTTGCATCCTTTTTTTTTTCAAATTTTTTGTTCAAGTTGAACGTTTCGTACATCACAGTTGCGTTATTTGATCATGTCCTGTATTGTATTTTATTTTTCCTGATTATGCAATGAAGTTTTAAACCGTAGGCGGTAAAATTCGTTGTGAGGGAAATGTGAGGTGGTGTATGAGTCTGTAGAGGTTAAATCCACGTTGGTAAATGGTAGGTTATGGAGATAAATATAAGCTGATGAATTGCGGTGGTAGTAGATTGCGGTGATTGAGCGTGAACCGGTCGCGTAGTCAGGTGTGAGGCGACCAATATGAGGTTGTGCAGGCATATAGGTTATGCAGTTAAATATAAGATGGTAAACAGTAGGCCTAATGTATAATATGGGTTGGGAATTACAAGAAGGTAATCAGTGAACTATGGAGTGAAAGAGGACTGAAAAATGGTTATGGGTGGGTTCTGTCCTTTGGTCACTTTCACAATGACCACTTTCGCTTTGGTCATTTGCATCCCGATTATTTGTGCTTGTCTCTTTGTGCCTTTCATTTTTCAACGTCTTTTTGGGAAGCTTCAAGCGGAGAGTACTGTTTTTGTGGAGGCTTGTGTAGGTGATCAATAGTCATCTTCAAGAATTTTAGGATGCTTAACTGATCTATGAAGCGAAATTTTAAGTTCATCGCGTTCGAATTCTCGTTCAACTTGTCATGGTCGTTTATGCTACATCAGGCTCTGTATTCTTTAAACGACCTTTTACCTGAAAAAGTTGAATACTCGTACAATCTTTTTCTTCGTTCAAGCTTCTTATCTCATTTTTGAACCTTTCGATATTATTGCTTATTTAATTAAGCTTGTTTATTTTACTCGAACTTGCTTCCTTCCATGGTTTATCTGCTTGCTTGCTTTTTTACCCGCACAAGCTTGTTGGCTGTAGTCGTTGTCGTTGTTCAGTATCGCATATCGCAAGTAACAAAGAAGAACTTGAGAGAACTTGTTTGAAAATAGTTATAGGATTTACTAAAAAAAACTGAATTTTTCATTCACTGTTTAAAGCACAAAATTACAATTTATGCAAAGGCGAAAAGCTTACCTCAACCAAGCGTGCGCTTCGAACCTCAATTTGTGCACACTCAAATCAGAACGCGTAACACAAAAATATCGAAAAGCTCATCTTTGACTTCGTGTATGGGATGAGAAAGGTGGATTGGCGTTTTATTTATCACCTTAAATTTCCGGTCATATAGTATTTTCATATCTCTCTCGTTGGTTATCTTTTCCAAATGATCTATTGTCGGAGAGTTGCGACTAGTAAAGATTTCGACGTTCATTCAATTTCCGATAGAAGCTATTTACGAAGAAGGCTGTAACCTTTATTAAGCGAGTGAAGCATAAATGAGGCCAATATTCTCCCATGTTTTCCGAGTGGATGTAAAGATGCGCCGTCAAGCGAATGAGTGACTTTCTCGTAGAGCATAACCATCAGCATTTTTAAAAGCATAGGAGTCGATTGCTATGGTAATTTACAAAAGACAAGAACAATAGTTTCTTTGAAAGGGCATTGCAGGGTGGAGGGGGAGGTGGGAGTGGGGAGGATCTTAATAAGATTTCGCTGTTTCTGCAATTTGCTCGATTTCCGGCTAATCGACAGATTTACTTCAAAAACGATGAAGTATCCTTATCAACTCAAAACAAGAGAAGGCATATCCTTTCATTTTTTATTGTTCATCTCCTTGTCTTTATCCCCAATTGAAGGAATCAACAAGTGGAGAGTTTTCATTTTATGCATTCCATAAGTACGGTGATTTCCTTAAGAATGGCACTTTTCCATCGTCTCAGCAATGTTCATCTGCGAACTTTTTTCCTCGTAAGCATTCATTTCTTCAGAAATCATCCCAAACGGTTTCGAACGGTGATCTAGAGCATTATAGAAGTTCTTACCTGATGAGCCTTCATCCCATTCCGACCTCCCCTTTCCTTCCTTTTCTCCATCCAATCTTGTTTAGTTTGGTCACGTTGCACTCCTAGAATGTTTGCAACACATGTGCTTATTCTTAAAGATTTCAGGATAGTTCCTGGAATCACAACTTTTATGTTTCTTCGAGGCACATGAACCACATCCACATGGATGTAAAATATCGAAACCGAGCAACTAATCATCTAGTTTTGATGCATTTTTGTGTAATTGAAATTGCCTACTAAATTTTCTGTTAAGGCCAAGAAAGCTTGTAGTCAAAAGTTGGCCACCAGCGAAGTTTTCCAAATTCTACCGATTTGAAATAACGCAACGCTAAAAAAATCCGTTTCCGTTTTTTTGGCGTTTATTGTGATGGTATTGATTGGTGCATTAAGTTGGATTTGCAACGTCAACTTAGGATGAATAACGCACACTTTTAATTTCGCTTTGAATTCTTCCATCCGATTAGCAATTGGCACGTCGCCTTTATGCAGCATAGGCCATTCTTCAGACGTTATTCGTGATATATGCCCCCACAGTCCTAATGTTACGTTGTCTGTTTTCTCTAAAATGACGTCATTTTTTTAGAAAGACAAAGGTAATGTTCTCATAATACAGGTATATGCTATAAATGTATGTTGATTAGGTGAGTTACAGAATGGAACATTGCACTGCGCATATAAGGGCGAACATTATTCGGAAGTAATGTTAGGAAGTTGTTCGCATGTGGAGCGTTGCATTTAGGCAGTTGACGCCTCGTCGAACGAGTGGCACCTCGCGTTGTGTGCAAATGCATTTTTAATGGAACACTAATTTGTCTGGCTAAGCATTATTTTTTAATGTGACATAGAGTTGTCATTTTGAAGTAATGCACCACCGCTAAGGTTTGCTTAACTTTTATACCGTATCCGACAATCGTACCGTAGCCCTTGCTTGATGAGATTATATCAGCCTACTTTGCAATCACAATCCATTGATGAGGTGGTCTTTTTATGAATTGAAAAGACATATTTATTTATTTTATTAAGCGAACACAATAAAGTAACACCTTTCAATATCACAAATATCGCCAGATTGCATCTCTATCGATCGCAGAGGGTTTTCTCTTTGCTTGCACTGCACGATACAGGTGTGCATCAGGCACTAGCACTAAAGTAGTCTGTAAACGACTAAGCGGTGCAGCTATTGTATCGACGTCGACTAATCGGCTTAGGTATCCATTCGCTGCGTCATTTCTACGAGTATACATCGATTCATAGCCCCTTATACTTGCGTTCCCCATAAATGGATGCATCGTTATTTGTATTTGAAGTGATATGATATCATACGAAATCGACGAATTTATTCATGAGAGTAGCTTCATATAAGTTTGCAATCGCTTAATGCAAGGGAATATTGTGGGAAAATTGCATCAGAATTTTTCCTTCAAAGAAGAAAGCTCAGTGTGCATGAATCGAGTAAGATGCAGTAACTTTTTCATTTAGGTAATTCGATGTTTAGAAAAGAAATTCTTATTACAACTATTTGTCTTTTTATTAACACTTATTATCACGGCATAGTATTACATTATTGATACGCTGATAAACCTACTTATTGATCGGCATTTCTGTCGAGTCGAATTTTCACTAACCTAAAGGCGGTGTTCAGTTCCACTTCAACCACTTTGTTGTTATCGTTGTTGCTTTCGGTGGAGAATCTCAGATCTCTTCCAACATTTGTATAAACTCTAGAGGAGTACTTCAAAAGCACTTATATTTGTTGATGCTTTAGTTGTATTTGAATATGTTTATTACCTTCATGTATGTTTAATTGTAGATTTGAATATACAGTAGCTAGTAATTTTTTTCAACTATGAACATATATAAGCACTTTTTTTTACAACTCATCAACACAATAAGTTTTTTGTAAATGCGCCATCCGCAAATTAGATATGCCGATTTTTCTATGTTTCATTCACAAAATAAGTTGGAATTTACTCCACTAAGTATAGAGATGTTCATTAATACAATCGTCATGCTTTCAAATCCGTTGTGAGTGGGATCGAATCATTTGCATGCGTGTATCCATCTCTATTTGTGCAGTGTTTGAGAAAAGTAACACAATGTGGCACATATATCGTTGATAGATCCATCATAGTTGTATTGTTGCGCATGAGTTTTTTTTTTAGCTTTTTTTTTTTCCAACAAAGCTGGATTTTTATGAATATTTGCATAAGTGAAATATACTTGTTAAAGCTTTTCATTCTTCCTCATCTATAGTCTATGTGTTTTGAATGCACATTGCTATGTTGCGTAATTTCCATGGGAAGTTTTTTTTTTTTTTTTTAATTTTTTGAGGCACTGAAATTAATCGCCTATATGCAGCAAACATATCTGAGAATGCGATTATTTGAGATGGGAAGTTTTGGTTTAGTGCTTCAAAGAAATAATCTAATCAAGCGCTATTTAAGGGTGTTTTATGCTAAAGAAATATGTCAATAGGCATTGTCGCATTCGAATTGTCACAAAGGGTGCACGTAGAAAAATTTCAGGAAAAAACATCATGAGATCATTGACTCATAGATTTATGCTAGTGCTGCTAGGTTGTAGATTTGCGCTAGATAGTGTCGGCCTTGACAACCTTTGAAGTTAGGATTAAAGTTATAGGGGTTTGATGCTTTTGAAGCCGCAAGTAAGGTTGTACAACTCCGAGGTACCACAGAGATAAGGGAAAAAGAATAGAACCCCCGATGTTTGACGGTGACGGTGTGCTTCGAGTACGCGTGAGACAGCACAAATTCGTATCCTTGTTTGCACGTTGTTTACGTTTGTTGCGTACGGTGATACTATCACATTCGGTCAGATGCATGCAAAGAGGCATTCAATAAAGGTATTGAAAGGTGTTCTAGCGATCGGGTGGGTAGCACCATCACCACATTGGTTAGACATATTTTACAACGGATAGCTCATTGAGCAATTTCTATTCGTTTCGTTGGCACTAAAGGCTATAATCGAACTATGCAAATAGAAATTAACTAACAAAATTATATCTCTTTTTCTATAGGTTAGCGCCGACTATTTATTCAATTACAGGTTTCTCAAAAAAAAAACTTTTTCCGGAAAATATATTCCAGAGAGTTAATTTTGCTTATGTGTTTAGTGAGCGTTTTTTTTTTTTTGTTCTTTGAAATTTCCATGTGACTCTAAAACTGTCTCAAAAATGTTTATTTGAAGTGCACCGCATTTTGTTTAGAGAGATTTATTATTGCAATAGGCAATCGTAAGTGTATGCTACCTGAAGAAGTCGAATTGAGTTTAATGAGTTGGCAGCAATTTTTGATAAACCCTATTAGCGCATATGCTCCGAGATATTGATGAACTTCCGCTCAAAGCTCCCCTCTGTATTCTCTTATCGCAGAATAGAGCATCTTGCATAAATTTACATAAATAATTTTGTTCTCTTTGGACAAAAGCGCCATTTGGCGAATGTGATATATTTATGTAATCGTATTGTAAATCACCTCTGTGCTGTATTTTTGTTAAAGCATGAGGCTATATTTTTTTGTTACTGTACTTACAGTTGGGTTATCATTTTGACTTACAATACTTTGGCCTTCTAAGTATGCGTTTTTTTCTATGGTAATGATGTAGACTCCGTTTTTTCTGGAATATTTTCTTCTTCACTATGCGCTTTTTGCAAATATTTGTACTGTATAAAGCACATTATGAGATCTTCATGTTAATGCATATACTTATATGTATGTTTTAATGTATGGCTCTATATGTTTAGCTAGTAGTTGCATCGCGGAAGGTAGTACGGTGGCGAGAAATTTGGAATGCATCTACACCATAGAGTTAGATATTTAATCATATTTCTGATTGCAGATTTTATTTTTAACTTAGTTAGGAACATTTGAAAATATGAAATTTGCTTAAATAAATTTCTCATACATCGAATCGGATGCGAATAGAAATGCGAAATTTTTCGATGAAATATTTGCATAATCTACTATTTTTCGTATTAAAATGTGTTATTATTCGTTATGTGATTACATTTGAACGTTATGATAAATTATCTATCTAAATGATGGAAATTCGCACTATCAAATGTTGACTGCATTAATGTTTCAGTTTTTTTTTCGCTGTAAAAAAACCTCGAACATATTTCCACTAAGTATTTCTCGTAAATTTTTTTTTTTTGGAAGAGAAAAATGAAGAAAACGACTGACGCAGTGTCGATGTATGTGTGTATATGTTGTCCCGTTGTCTGACAGCATCCAACTGGCAGACAAAAAAAAGCTCCATAGGTGGAATTCCACTCGGGAGAATTTGTACGCTGCGATGATTTTTCACATCCATTTTCATTCGAATTAGTAATTTCTTTTACAAGTTTTCGAAGTAATTTTGTTCTCTAACCGGTCGATTACAATCTAAAATGAATTTTTGCTTGAGTCATATAACCGGTCGGTCGTGAACGAGGGGATATATTGATCAATATTTATTCGTTTTTTGGTATCGACACAGCCAGCTAAATCTCTCAAGTGAAGTCACCAGAAATGCAATTGCATATCATGCATATTTACATCATACGTATTTGTAATTTTTTTAAAAATTTATTCATAAATCGAATTATTCTCCGATAGTCTTTTGATTATTATTAATCTTTGATTATTGAGTTTTTGAAAATCATATGAGTGCCCTACTTTCTGTATCGTTTGATGAATTGCAGCTGTTGTGAGTGAATTAAAGATTTTATTTTGGTGGTGAAGGCTTAGGGGAGGGGAATAGAGGGATTTGTGATGTTGTTTGTTTTGTTGTCCGGATAGAGCGGGGTGCAGGTGTGTGGTTGCGGCGAGCAACAAAAGAGTTCGATTGGAACGAGGCCATCGCTGCGCTACAGCGTGCAGCTCGCCTATCGTGTGCGCCACCACTTTACCTTTTCTTCAAGTTTGTACCTTTCGTCCAAGTTTGTTCTTATATCGATTGGTCTAATAGCTTTCCTACTTTTTAAAGTTCACCTGGACGATTATTGACCTTGTCGTTAGTAAAGGAATAGTAATTGCCACCTTCCAGGTTATCTTATCATCTCAACGTTCGTTATGTGTCAAATATTCTATGATGGCTAGTGAAGATTGTCGTTACAGGTGATTGTATGAAAGCAGTTAATAAAATTTTTGTTATGAGCGTTTAAGAATCTAGTTTTTTGAAGTTTTTATTCCTCAGCGATAAAAATATTTTTAAAGTGCACCACCAACATATCATTAACGAGTTTTCTGCAGAAAAGCTGAGCTTGAAGTGGGCAAACCTGTCGAATATATTCAATTGAATGATGAATGTTTGTGTGAAGAATTTGAAGGATTAGGTTTGGTACTCATCGATGTTGACATTGATAGGCCTTTGCATATTTTAGTAGGATTGTTTCTAACCTAACCTTGGCAAAATTCGGTCCAAATATTTGTAACGACTGCTTTAGATCCATCAGATGTGTCGTTCGTAAGTTTCATCGCATATATATATATATATATATATATATATATATATATATATATATATATATATATATATATATATATATATATATATATATATATATATATATGTTTGTATATTTATATTTTTATTTATTTATTTTATCATGTAATAATCGATTTCGCAGACACAAAATTGAACGTCATATGATCTCATCTGATTGAAGCGCCATAATGAAGCAATGAATTGATGCGTTCAAATCCGCTTGTCGTAAACACAATAGTTGTTTCACTTTAAAATCCAATTTTTCTTCGTTCAACACGATATTTTTTGTACGAAAAAAGAGAACATTTAATCTTATTGTACATTTGATGTAAATGAAAAAAAACATCGCATAAATTTTCATACAAATTTGCGTTTTTTTTTTTTACTTTTCTGCGGAAAAAATTGGATATCACCATTTCTTGAGAGATATGTCACAATTTTTTTTTTTTTTTTTAGATTAAAACTGCGACGTTGCTTTTTTCACAAATAGTGATTTTTACAAAAAAAAAGAAACACTAAAACGAACAGATGAGATAAAATGGCCAAGTTTTCAAATTTATCGCCGATCATCAAAATAATGGCCAAGATTTACTCGGATTTATATCATCACTGCTTACAAACTAGTACGTCACGTTGTCTGCAGTTGGAGTCATTGGCGGTCTAACATATAGGTAGCCATAGCGTTATCCGAAAATAAAACCACTGAAATAAATACGGAAGAGTATATTTCATTTGAAAAAAAAAAAACTATAAAAACTAAATAAAAGTTAGAAAATTTTTGCTAAATTTTGCCGTATTGGAGTGTTGTTTAAGCACATTGGACAAGGCAGAATTATTTTTGCTATCGTTCGTATGTATCGTTTTCACGCAATATTTCAATGTGAAAATCACCTATAGAATTATCTATAAATGTATATTTATAGAATTCTATAAAGAGGAACAGTGCTTCTCATTTGCAAATAATTGCATTGTAGACTATTTGCGACGATGTTTATTTAATTTGTTTATCTGAGTTTTTTTTTTATTCTCTTTTATTGTTCCGAAAATTCTAAAATCGCTTTTATGATTATTAGATGTTAGGATATGTGTTTTTTCTCGCAACAATTTTAGAAATTTCTCAAAAAACGATGCAAAATTTTTGATAGATTCATATTTGTCATATGTGGTTATAGTGCAATGCTCACAGTTGAATAATCTATGATTTCTATTGCGATACTGAGTTGACACTTTCGATTGAACACACAAGTTAAGCCATTCGTATGCGGCCAAGAGTGAACTTTTCATTTATGCTATTCGTTCATTTAAGCATATCTCTTTTGCCAAAGAGGCTTATGAAAGCGATCTCGTATTACCGATTCATTTGCTTTACAAGAAAATGGCACTTGGATGTCTGCTTAAGGGAAGAGGTGGAAGGGGGAGGAGAGGAAGCAGATGTTACACCTTTTCCTCCTATTCATTGTATTTACTATTCGATTTCTAGCTTATTCGCTGCAAGTTCTTTTGTTGAAACTCGAGGCAGTTCGTTCGAAGATTGAACTTCTTGGATTATTTCTATGCAAATTTTATTGCTTCTAATTATGTTATGTAAATAATACAGTTACGTTTCCTCTTCCGTTCTTTTCACCGATTGGGAGAATGAGGCTTGCAGCACAAATAGGCAGGAGACTGAGCGAATTTATACGACGAACTTATTTGCGTGTACAGGAGGGTGGCAGGAGTGAATCGATGGGTGTGCATTTATTAGTAAATGCACACATTTTGCTGACAGCCAACAGTGAGACGCTGTCATGATGTTTGTGTGTATTGAGCAGGTGCCGAGCTGAACGAACCACATGCCTCTTTCCATGACTTTTCGCGGCATCCATTTTTAGAGAACACACAAAACTGCGTTGAGTTCATAGCAGGTCTTTGTCTGTGTGACTGTGTCAATAGCATGCTCGAAGGCTGTGGTTGCAGCCAGCCAGTCGGCTGATCGAAATCGCGTTGCGTCGCTACACTCTTTTCTTCGATTCTTCTATCCGGTTCTTTTCGTTGAACTTTATCTACCGTCGTCTTCTCGTGTCACTGACAGTTTCGTTACAAGCAGATGGCTGTCGATTGTATAGGTTTATTTGCACGTGCATATGTTCTTCGATGCAATAAAATGTTGATGCTATTCGCTTGTGCGAATTTATTTCCTCTTCGCCTCTCTGAGTCGAAATAATATGTACATCATAGGAAAATTTTTCTGCTTCATCTGTTAGTTTATCTATCAACTTTGAAAACTATCATGGGCATTTAAAGGTGATATAAAGTTACAAAAATTTATCGGTCAATTTTGAAAACGATTTTTTTTTTTCATAGATGGTTTGTGCGAATCGCCGGATTAATTAACATACGATAGAATTATTTAATTTATTCATATTTTTTGACAACTTTTAGAATCGAATGGTCAAATTGGCGCAATAGAAGTGCAAATATTCGTGTCAGTTCCTCTGAAATGTTTCCGCATTTATTTTTAATTTCATCGATTAAAAGAATAGTTTTTCAATTAGGTTATGCATTAATGACTCGTTAAAGTGGTTGAAACGATCGTCATTGTTGTGCGTTTGTGAAGAGGAGGGGGGGGGGGGAAGGAAAGTGCGACTATAGTTTACGTTATGGGATAACAAGCAACCACCATTTCCGTTCCAGTTATTTCAGTTATTATTATTATTATTATTATTATTATTATTATTATTATTATTATTATTATTATTATTATTATTATTATTATTATTATTATTATTATTATTATTATTATTATTATTATTATTTATTATTATTATTATTATTTGAATTGCATTTGACTTATTTCTTCAAAGTTTTAAATATTGGGCAGCGCTTTGCAACGTTTTTTTTGTATGCGATAAATTAGGATCGCTTAACGAGTCGTACACATTGATGTATCGATCGAAAATGTAATGGTAAAGTGATGGCCTATTCGACATCGGCTATGCGATATCTTTCACTATTGTAGAGTGTAACATATTGAATGAATATTTGAAAACTAGCATATTTTATTGTGATAGAATTTTTTGAAGCGTTGAGATTTGTGAATCGACTGTTTTTATGGTGATAATAGGGGTCGAGGGGGAGGCGGGGGAGGGGGTGGGGGAAAGGTCATTAGGTATATTCTGGGTCCTCCCCCGTTCTTGATTGGTGGAAAGTGAGTGTTTTTTGTTGAAATTTTCAATGATGATAAGTTCGATGAATTTTGAATGGTTTTGAATATTTTTCGACTCAATCGATCAGCTGTTAAAGCGCTTCAACAGATGATTGTGTTTTTCCGCATCCAATAGATAGATTTCTTTCTCGCTTGGAGTTTTTTTTTTTAAGGATAAAGCTGGAATAGGCTGGCTTAACGGAAGCGTATAGCCACATCGGAATGATCTTTAAGACGCAGCTTATTCTGCGGCATCCAGCATTAGCCTGCTTATTCTCGTTTACTGTTGCTGCTTCTTCGTTGAGTTTTTCATTGCTTCCGGATTTCCTTTTGTGATTCTTTGCTGCCACTTTAAATTCTCCTCTTCTCTATCCGTTGTGACGTACGTTTGATTAGTCGATATTTCCGAATCCCACTCAAAATATCAACTCAAAAAGTCATTTCTACAGTATACATTAGTAAAAAGTAAATGAAAGATTAACGACGCGATATTTTCATATGAGAATAAAATTCTATTGATTTATCGAACGCCTCGTTTACGGTTGGGGATGTATGGTGAGAAGCACTGATAGAGGTAGATAGAAGGGGATCGGGGGCAATAGGGACGCAATGTCGAGTTTATATGAGTGCGCAGTCAACGAGTTGATTTCAGCACTTCGTTGCAATAGAATCGCATCATTCGTTCTTCCGCTATTCGACGTTTCATCTTTTCCACTTTTTTCTTCTCTTTTTTTTGTGTTGTTAATCGCGTATAGCAGCACTATTTCGTTACCCTTTAAAAGTGAATTCACCCAACTATCACGATTCGCGTTAATATGACGCATTCGTTTGTGGTACTTATATGGAGATCACTTCCTTGTAGCATATATTGTTTTGTTTTATTTTTCTATAATTTATTGCCGATTGATTGGTACTTGCTCACCTTTCTTCCTTCTCTTACCCTCTACACACACTGTTTCTAGGTCATTTTTGCTAATTACAGTTTTCCCCGTCTTCTCCCTTTCCCCTCTTCCAATCCCGTCACTTTGTTAGTTTCAACTTGTCGCATCTCTTCCCCCTCCTTCCTCCTTTCCCTTTCCTCTTCTCTCCTTCCCTCTCCCCTTCTGTCTCGCCATCTTCCCACCCTTTCCATTCTCTCTCCCCTTCCCCCACCCTTTCCTTCTTCCCTCTCTCTCCCCTTCCCTCTCCTAACATCTATTCTTTCCCCTCTACTCTTCAGTCATCCTCAGCAAGTGTTCAGGATCGAAAAAAATTGTTGTATCGTTCGCCGACTTCAAACTTGTCATCGTTCGTCGACTTTCCCATACTTTTCGCATCCGTTTTTGTTGATATTATTGTTTTCTGATATGAAAATTCTTTGTTGTGTGATTCATTGTATGATGTGAGAGGACTTCGTTTTCTCAAGCTTTTCTTTCCTGATAACATTGACATTAGAACGCCCTCCTTCCTCACATTCTTCCTTCTACCCTCTCCTATTCCCTTTGAAGCAATTTGTGGTGAAAATTTAGAGCACTTTTCTTGGAAATTTCGTATTTTTCGCGGAAAAAAAGGTGTAGAAAACCTATCTCCTTTTACTTCTCATTTATTTATTTATTTATTTCAATGAAGAGAGCATTCATTACGAATATATGTCTCTTCTTATCACTTCCACCTGTTCTGACCCAATGCATCTCTGGTACACTTGGGTCCTGTGGTCTTTAGGTTGACCTCTACCTCCAACAGGTCGGTCGCGTGAAGGCTAGAACTTAGGCTCGTCTCCTGCCCGTCGGATGCTGACGAGCCGTACTTCTCACCTGTTACTTTAATTTTACTCTTTGCGGAAAGTCTACGTTCGTCTCTTATTTTGACCTTCTAACTGCTTAATTAAATTCACTTCAAATTTACTTGAAGGGGGGAAAAGTTAAGTTTGTAGAAAAATTGCGTTTCCATTTATTCTGTTTTCGCTCAGTCTTTAAAAATTTTCTCACTCGCATTCTCTTTTTGTTCCGTCCGTTTAATTCATCTATACTAATATATATATATATATATATATATATATATATATATATATATATATATATATATATATATATATATATATATATATATATATATATATATATATATATATATATATATATAGTAAGTTTCGAAAGAGATTTCAAAACACTTGTACTGCAATTTGAAAACTTTTCCTCGCAGTCAATTGCAATTTTCCGCAATTTGAACCTGTACAAGGTGACCCTGTTTAAGGTCGCGAACAAGTACGTCAAATGACTGTTTCTTCTCGTCGCTCTATAACTACCTTCTTTCTTATGATGTCTTCACATACATGAGTATGTGTTCATATTTGTGCACAGATTTGGTACTCTTATCCAATTCGTCATAAATTCGTAAACCAACGGTCGTAAATTAGAGGAAATATTCTTTCACATGTGATGAATATTAAGTGAAATTTTACTTAAATCTCGTAGAGTTTGCAACACTATTGCTTTCGATTAAGTGATGATTCTTGCGATATGGCTAATGGATTTCGCTTCAAGATCATCAGAATTTAAGCCCCTATATGAATCCTTACCTGATTCATCGCTGAGGAATCAGAAATTTAGGAGATTGTACTCTAGTTAATCGTTCTTCTTAATCATCTTCACCTGAGTAAAAGAGGGTAATGCTTCATCAATCGTCCTTATGATGTTTTTCAACGTTTCATGTGATCATCGATTGTCGTGCCGAAATCGTAAAAATAGGCCTATCGCGCACGCAGACATATGATGTATTTCTCCGTTTATTTTTTTTATTGAATCGAATAGAGCGCTATTTCTCTCTTTGTTCTTTTTCGTTTGCCGAAACTGATTGAAATTTACGCGGCGATGATTTACAATATTATATTTCGATACGGATCGATTCTCGTCTCTTTTTTTTCCTCGCCCCTTCCCGAAATATGTACTACTTTATTGCAATAAGCAAGTCGTTTTGATTGATTTGACGTTTTAATGCAACGTCATTCTCAACGTTTTTCCCCCATACGTTTCATCTATCATTTTCTTGCTGATTTCATGTCGACATCACCTCATGAGCTTAATGAATCGCCAATTTCAAATCATTGAAGTTAACCTCGTCATATTTGTAATCGTGTAACGTGTTGTCCAGCTATGTGAACGCGTTGTTTATCAATCCCTCTCTTTCTTTTTCTCCCTCCCTTTCTTTCTCTCCCTCCCTTTCTTTCTCTCTCTCTCCCTTTCTCTCTCTCTCTCTCTCTCAGACACAGCTAGACATAACATATTTAGATTGCTGAAGTGGAACTTATATTAATCTCGTTTACAATGGTACCGTATCGAATATATGATTGGAATATTATTGCCCCTAATTTCGGAGGTCATTTACAATAGGAAGTATTTGTGTATTTGTTAGGTTGTTTCGCTTTATGCAGTAGTGCTTCTGTGATAATATCCCCAAAGCATATAACGATATCGTTTTTCTTATTCATTTTACATTCTCACTTCCGGTTCGATTATATACGCTTCTTTTGAGGCAGTATAAGACATTCTTTTTTTTATTTTAGCATTGCAGCCATATTTGCTGATTTTGTTGTTAGTTTGCAACTTGAGTTTTTTTTTTAATGTTTATTATCGCCAGAAAAATAAAACTTTTTCAAGTATTATCCTCATCAAATTTTTAAAATTTTTGTTTTATGGATTATTTTGCCTCCCGATGAATCTCTATGATGATGAAAGATCTACGTTCATTGGTCTAGAGTGTTCATGCGCTTAGAGATTTGTTTATAAAAAAAAAAAAAGCTGCAAACTGCACCTTGACGTTAATAGCTGCACAAATGTCGATGCTTCGTGCATTTTTATCGGTAGTTGCATACCTGTGTTATAGGCAGCTGCATACCTGTGTTATAGGCAGCTGCATACCTGTGTTATATGGTCGTATCTATTGTGCGTATGCACCTCAGCTGTAACAAAACCCATTCCAACATATTAGACGCTGTGCTATTATTTCACATTCATTTTCCCACTTTTAAAATAAATCCATGTGCTATCTTTTATGCCATATATAACACATGTGTCTTTGTCTGATTTCATTAGAATTGAGGATATCGATTTCGTTTTATTTCATTTCATATCCAGTTTGTGTTTTATTCATTCTTAACCTTTTTTTTTAAATTTTGATTTTATTCATTTTCGATATTTAAAATTGTAAGCCTCAATTTCTAATAGATTTATTATTCAATAAAAAACATCATTTAATGTTTTGCTAAACTTTCGCTTCACCTAACGCTTAACTAATAAATCTTACTCAACGACTTTACTCTCACTTTTTGGTTGTTTTTTTTTTGCATCATAATCTGAATGTATTGAAGTTTTTTTTATTCGTGAAAGTTTTTTCTCTCTCTTCTTTTTCGCTGAATGATTTAGTTTTTTATGGTTCAGAAGAGGTTGTAAATCGACAAAAAAAAAAAAAAAGAATCCTTAATAGATAAGATTCTTCAACGAAAATTATGCATCAAAGAAAATACAAAAAAATTTTTTTTTTCTTATCCGATATAATTCATTTAGAATATTTTCCTTTACGTTCTAATTGTCGAGAAGGATTTTTTTCCGGTCTTATAAAGTTATATTTTTCTGCTAGTGAATGTTGAGCAGCCGACTTTGTTGAGATTTTCTTTAGAAAAAAAAAGCGCTGGCCGCACTTTATATTCGTTTCAATCTTCCTATTAACGCCAATTATTTGCTATTATTGAGGAGAAAGCTTCATGGTGTTAACATATATTTGTTGTAACTTTATTGTCATTTTAAGAATTTAAATGAATGTCGATAAAAAAAAAAAATGAAACGAATTTTTCATTTTCTGATTTATTTAAATTTTTTTTTGATTCTGAATTATTCTTTCTTTTTTTGGTTATATTTTGAAAAATAAATGAAATTTTGGAAAATGAAATAAATTTTGTGAGAAATCACAACAGTAAATAATATCGTCAAAGATAGAAAATATTTCTGATTAAAAGAGTTTTATTGTGATTGTTTTTTTTTTCGTGTATATGAGGGTGAATGTGAAAACTTCAACATTAAATTAATGAAGTGCCGTTTTATGAGATATGAGATAGGAGCATCTCAAAGAGTGTATTTTCATCGTCGAAACGTTCAAACTTTTCGCTTTACTTAGGTGAGTTCTCTATAATCCAGAAAGTAGTTCCGGATGCGTTCCGGGACCATTCTCTCGTTCATGAATAGCTCCAGAACTCAATAATCTTACAGTTGCGGAAAACTTGAGATATGTTATATTTTTATCTCTGCGATAGCGCTAATGATTTGTACTTCGAATTTAACGGTCTAAAACCGGAAGATCTTAAATAATACAAGAAAACAAAGCGGGAAATTATTACAAATGCTATCGTTCGTTTATCGTTTTAATATTAACGCTTATGGGGTATTAGTAAAAATATCATTCGACGATGAACAGATCATTTTTGACTATTACTTAGCCGCTGTTCATCTCAATGAGCAATAATTTAATTGAAAAGTTTTATAGTCATGTGAATAACACGTGATTTCTTTATAGCGAATTTTGTTTTGTTTTTTTTTTTTTTTTTGTAATTTTCCTCCCTCAATGATGTGTCACTTTATAATTTTTATGTTTTTTGTTGCAATTTTTCACAATTTCCGCTTAGAAATTATTTTTCCTCGTACTTATGAAATTGATTGAATGAGAGCAATAACCTTTTACGGATTTTCGATAATTAATCCCAATTGTCTACGATTTTCGTTGAAGTTCTGTTTTCAAAAGTAATTTCTTTTTTTCATTTTTTTTTTTCAACGAGAATGGCAGGAAATCAATAAGGTTGACGATATATACCGAATACATTCTAGAGGATTTACGATCATCGAACCCTACTGAGGGTCCGATAGCTGAGAAGTGCTGAAAAAATGTTTTTGAATTTTCAATGCATTATTGCATAGTGTATGAAAGGACGTTTTTTTTTAATTCGGTATTTCCGTCGAAAAATTGAAATTCCTTGAGTGAATGTATTAAAATTTGTAATTTTTTTTTTCAAGTCGAATTATGAAGAAGGAGGAAACAAACCTTTATTTCTTTATCTGGCATGCATATTATGTACTTTAAAATATTAGTAATTTGCCATCGCGCCTAGGTGAAATGCAGTCCCAAGCCAAGAGTCAACTACAATCGGCATCTATGTGAAGAAGAACTTGGCCTTGAAAGTAACAACTCGTTGAGGTGTATTGCATGAGTTGTTTTTTTTTCTTTCCTTTTGGACTGTAGACACGTGTGCATTTCAGTGAGAAATCTCTCACCTACGATTCACTCTAAGTGAGGTTGTGTTGTTTTGCGTTTATGTACGCAAAACGCTATAAGGTCCTCTATGAAATTTTATGGTTCTTTTGACCGCAAATAATAACTGGCGGAAATACACCTCGAGTTACGCATATTATATTCAAATGCTAAATGTTTAAATATGCGATTTTCGCAATTTTAGATTGATTTTCAAATGGAAAATGACGAAGTGA
This sequence comes from Baylisascaris procyonis, assembly GCA_037389465.1. Lineage (NCBI taxonomy): Eukaryota > Metazoa > Nematoda > Chromadorea > Rhabditida > Ascarididae > Baylisascaris > Baylisascaris procyonis. Next base: position 2,641,403 of record JAZARR010000088.1, on the reverse strand, counting down.
TGAGTAGAAATTCTTGTGAATAGAATATTGTTGAAATTAGACAATAAATGGAATGGAAGATAGGGGGATGGGGGTGCAGGGAGATATATCCTCCAAACATGAACATTCCGAAAGAGAACATTTCTCGTCGAGAAAGAGCTTTTCAAGAGAGGCGTTTACACTATATTGATTTACGCTTATTTTAGAGCATAAAAATACTTTTCGATATATTGTTGTATTAATATGGTAACTATATTCACTTTACGTTCAAATATAAGCTATGTTTGGTTGTTTCGTGATCGATTTGCATATATAACTTACCTCATATAATTGTTTTTTTTCTTTCTCTATTTATTTCGACAATTGTTCTCTCGAAAATTATTTCTAAAATTTTATTCGCTTATTCAAATAAATTTCTATTTCAGAGTGGGGGTCAGGCGAGTGGTAGGTTGTTAAGCGGTGTTGGATAGATCGTTATTGCATTCAATTGCATACGATAATCACCAAAATTTTTTTTCTCGTACGCATTTTTGAGTGCATATACGATTTTTCCATCACTTTTATGAGAATTTCATTCGAGTGTGGTGGATTCGACTTGCCTTAAGCGTCGCTATATTGCTGCTTTTCGTCGCTCAATTAAATGAATGATGAGGGAGGATATCCGTCGTCAAATGAGCTCTGCCAATGTGGCTGAGATACCGACGATGCGATTCAACGAGGAACCATTCGATCAACGTTTCGAAATTGGTGAAGAGCTTGGAAAGTTTGTTTTTCTTTTTTTTTTTTAAATATCTATCCGTTTCACACATTCTTCACTCCGTTTAGAATCGTTGAGAATTTATTTCAATTTTCATTCACTCGTTTCGCTTTTTTTTTCGTGAAGTTATTTTTTATTTAACTGAGAACAGCAATTTTCATATATTTCCTTCAGAGTGAATATCTTGCTGTAAAAAATATTTTTTTTTTTGTAAATTGGCAATTTTATTTCTTCTTTTTTCGAAATTATTTTTCGATCATTCGATTCTTCATTTTGTTAGTTTGATTGTATTTTCTTTTCTCTAGTATATCTGAGTTGTTGTTGTTGTTGATTTCATACAAGATTCTCTCCCCCTCTACAAGATATCTCTTCCCCTTCCCTCTAGGATATGTCCCCCCTCCCCCCCTCCCCCCTTTATTAGAGGCTTGTGAAATTTTTCTAGTTCAGTATCGTATAAAGTTCCGTAGTTTATTATAACTATAGTTAATTATCATATTTTTCTTTCCTGAACATTTTATCATGAGCACACACAGCCAAAGGTTTACTGATCGTCGTAACTCTTCATTTATTCACACTAGACTGGGTTTGCCTCCTTGCAGTTGTTGAGCAGTAAACCTTCGAATGAATTCAGGAGAGTTGGGCAAAAAGAGCTTTAAAGAGGTGGGAGGGGGTAAGATGTAAAAGAAATGACTTGTCATTTCCATTAGTGTCTGACTTAATATGGTTTTATATGGTTCCTTGTGCTATATAAATTCGCTTTAAATCTCTTCCTTCAAATCGCCATCCTCCTTCGCTTTCTCTTTTCCTCCACTCTCCTCGAATGCAACCATTTCGCCTCATTGATTAAGTAGCTTTAGCTTATAATTTCTTTACGATAAATTCTGTGTCATCGATGCAAAGACCTGTATCTAACGTTGTTTTCGGAATACTATTCTCGTAGAAACAAAAAACTTTTTTTATATGATTAGCTAATTCACTTAGTAAGCAGAACAATTACATAGAAAAGATTTTATATTGCTGATAGTGGGATTACATATTCCGTCTTATTCTAGAATCGATGAATCAGTGCAAGTTACGATTGATTGAGGTTGTTGTTACCGCACCCCTCTTACATTATCTAACAATCCAGGTCTCAGGGAAAGTCTTATTTATAAATTTACTACCTGAGTTTTTTTCAGATTATAGTTTAGCTGAAAAATTTTTTGACTGTATTTTTTTACATTTTGCGAAAATTTTCACTTCCCGCACTATATTTCTGGAAATTATGAAATTTATAAAAGAGAAGGAATATTCTGTTGAATGGACGATAATCTTAACGGGTGAGATTAGCGATGTTCAAATATTTGGCCGATTTATGTTGAGTGTCGCTGAACAAGCAGCACGAGTGTATGCGACGGAAATACGCTTATTTACTGTGTATACGGATAAGGGGGACCGAGTGGGAACGGATGGTTCGCTTATCGTCACGTCCACTATTTGGCAATGCGCTTTCCGAAGTAATTGTTGCGATAAGTGGTGTACTTGTTGCTTGGCGCTTTTGTCCTAAGTGACTTCAAAGCATGAAGCTCTCAAAAATTCTCTAATGAGCAATAAAAGATATATCGGATTGGGGTGAGAGGGGGGGGGGGGGTGGAAGTTGGGAGATAGGTGTTATTGGCATCTAATCGTACTGCGCTGAAAATATTGATTAGTGGAAGCTGATTTCGACAAACGTAAAAAGAGAGGGAAAGCCAACAAGCAGGTGACTTCTTTTGTGAGATGGTTGAATAGAGCGCCTTCCGAAATGCGTCATATCAAAACGGTGATGTAAGCAATAGAAGTGCTTCTTCGAAGAATTTTTGGGGGTCTAAGTGAAGGAATGTTTTTTGCGTAGGCGTTAGACGCTTCGCTTATTCCAAAAAAAAAAGAAAGACAACAACCGTATTTAAACTTTGGTATATTTTTTTTTTTTGCTCATAAAATTTCCTCAAAATATATCTTTGTTGCTAGTACTTAAGTCAAAGGTCAACAAAATGAAACATATGCGGAAAAAATTAAATATCTAAATTAAACGTTGATCGTAATTATTTAACGATTGAAGAAATTTTACGATGAATAGAGAATGGCGAAAAAGTTTTTTAATTGCCTAAAGTCTATTTAGCTTATTTGACGAGCATTTTAATTTGATGGCCGAGATTACTACTGCAGAATGATTATGCGCTTCTTAATATTCTTTGAATTGTTTAGATTATTTCCTCATGCAGTTAAACTTGATTTTTCGAATCAAACAATCTTTGCGTATACTAATCAAATCAATAAGTAGTGAAATAGAATAGGAGCCTGAGCAAACTTGCCCGGGAAAAGAATACCTAGAAGGAAATGAAATATAACTGCGACCTGAAGCACTAAAAAAATTGTTGAATTTCGAAATACTTTCGTGCCGCGAGTGTTTACTACGTTGAAAACTCTCCGCATCTTTGCATGAAATGTCACATCTTTACTGCGGTGCACCGAATTGTGCTTGCGGCGAAGCTTTAGGTCTTTTTATAAGGAAATATCTAGGCAAATGAAAAAAATCTACAACTGTGACAAAGCTGACAGAAATGATTTTTTTTTTTTTGATTTCGCAATTTTTGCTCAGCATTTAATATGCTCCATATTTCATTCACAAAAATAATGTTATATGCATTTATTTGCTTCGAAATTAGTTGATCTGCTTGTTTTGTTTGTTTATTGCTTGTTTGTGTATTTGTTTATTTGTTTGTTTGTTCTTGAGTGGCTTATTTTGCATCAATTTAGATGTATTTTTTGAGAATATTTGTTGTAATTCCCGAAAGTAAAGTTGAAAATTTTATGATGAATAGGGGGGAATGCGAATAAAATTAACGCGCACTCATTGCAATGGGCAATTTTCGTCAATGACAATGAAATCGTCATCACGGTTGAATCGCATAGAAATTCCGTTGTATTGTGTGCCTATTCGGCAAATCGTCCTTCATTTGAGGATGTATTGTATTCATATTGAAAACGCTTTCCACCTTTAATGCAACACACCTGTCGTTACTCTTAAGTTTTACTTGCAAATATTTCGCATTTCTATTGTGACAGTTAAAAATACACTCGTAAACGGGTGTTTAACACATCAACGTATATTTGACATTTCTTTTTATGTCTAAATGAAAAATTTTTTGAATTATGGCACAATTAAGGTTGAGTCATATCTGAGCATGCTGCTCCTAGTTTTCGACGGGTCGCTGAAAGTAATGTCCCCTTCCCCTCTCCTCTTCTCCCTTCTCTTTCACCCACTCCTCTTCCCCCTCCTCCTCCTCCTCCTCTTTCCCCTCCCCCATCTCCTCAACCTCCGTTTTCAATGCACAGAAACTTGTGCCATTATTGGCTCAGCATCGGAATTCGCACTTTTCTCAAGTGATTATTCGATGCAAATTATGCGCCATGAACCATTTCAAAGAATGCTAAAAAGTTGTTGGATTAAACAAATCAATATAGCCTTTAATCTCACTAGTTTCAGGAGTCTTTGAAAATCACAACAATCCAACCGTTGTTCTAAAATTTTCTATGTGCAAAATTCTTTACCATGAGAAAAGAGGAGATTATCTCGATGAATGTAAGAGGAATGAGGGGAGAGGAGGGTTGATAGGAAAGAGAGCAATTTAGGAATCCATTGACAACAATAAGTTTTCATTATTTTCTTAACAGTTTAATATCAAATTTTTCGCTATTATCGCTCATGAAAGACCAGAAAACATATCGAAAACGACGTGATCGAAAAATAAAATATCTTGCTAGTTCTCATCGTTAATTTCTATGTATATATGATTGTAGATGAGGAAATATATGCAGTGGAAAATTCCTTCTGTTGAGTTTTTTTTTCGATTGTGAAAATTCGATATCGCTCATTTACGTATGTAAACAATCAAATAGAATTATTTTTCACTCTTCGATATTATTAAGAAAATGAGAGACTAAGATGAAGGAAGGATGGATGGGATGGGAGGAGGATAGGACAAGAAGAGAGGAGCTATCTGCTCGGATCCATTATGCAGTATGCCCTACTTGGAAATTGCTTCTTATTCCAAAATTTTCGCTTTAAACATACTTTTTTGACCAAGGTAGATGGTAGACTAAGGTGTTTTGGGGGATGGGTGGGATGGAGACGAGTGGGGGCTGGGGGAGGGGGAGGCGAGAAGAGAAGAGCTATCCGCTCGGATCCATTCTCAAAAATAGCAAAATTTTCGCATTCGAAGCGTAAAGTATTTTTCGAACGGATAACGAAGCAAGCAATCTTGCCGCCAATTTCCGGAAAGTGGCGATCGACACCTACTATGAGATAAAAAGCGTAACTCAATGAAAACAGTTTTAACGTCGAAAATTCTTTCCCATATTTCTTGTTAATATTATCATACAAAATCAGTTGGGAGTTTGTTGCCGAATGATGGCTGGTTATAATTTGTTGATTACCTGTCCATCGGACATATCCATAGTTCCAGTTTTCTCAGTCATTTTAAACGTTAGGGGTTAGATATACATAATTGTTGTTCACATTTGAATCTTTTTTAAGCGAAACGAGACTTATATAAGGGAATGCATATGAGATCATCGTTTGTGAGTACACTTGAAAAATGCGTTTTGATAATGTATGAAGCATGTCATGCGCCACTTTTTTCCTGTTCCCCATAGGAGCACTATGCATATTGAAAGGAGGCGATTACAATTAGCGTCAATTGGGTTCGCAGAAGGGAATTTCCAATGCGAAACCCATCATACGATCGGGATCGAGCACTAAAAATAGCTATTTGAATTCTATAAATGCATTTTCATTTCGAACTCGAATTAAACTGAACATTTTTCAAGGAGTGAAATAAGCATTTTTGTTATTTATCCTACTTTAGTGGCAACTGCTCATCAGCATTACTTTTACTCTGATTGTTATAGCTGCAATCCTATCAGCTGTCATTATGAATCTTTGACTGAATTAGTGATTGCTAAGAAGTGACTTCTTTATAGATCTAGATAAGTATTAATGATCCCCTATGAGCAATTATGACGGGGATATTCTTCATGAAACCCTCCCCTCCCCTTTCCCTTTCTATAGAGTTATTAAAGATTGTTTTTTTTTTTGCAGTGGTCAATTCGCATTAGTACGTAAAGTGACAAAACGGTCAACCGGTGAGCAATTTGCGGCGAAATTTATTAGGAAACGACGATATGCAACTTCACGTCGTGGCGTAACACGTGTGAATATCGAACGTGAAGTGGATGTATTACGTGCTGTTGGTGGTCATGAAAATACGATTGAATTATTTGATGTCTATGAGACACCCACTGAAGTGATACTACTTCTTGAATTGTAAGCGATCTTCTCTTTTTTCGATTGAATTGGCGGTTTTGGATTGATATGAAGGAGACATCCTTGTCGGGAAGTAGCTCCGCTTTCTCGTTTCTAGGTCATCGGCGCCCCGTTTTGGGCAAATTGTTCCCTTTCCTTATAACTTTTACTTGATCACTTCTTCGTGTCTTCCTCACCAAGCAAGATTTCCCATCCCATATTACTGCCCTTTGAACAATTAAGACCCAATAGGTACCGAAAAAATGTAGCATCCATAAAAGAGCGGTATTAAATCGAAGCGATAGTCAGTACCCAGCGATGTTTAATGTTACTGAAATTTTTGTTCCATTTTTCTTTAGCCGTTAGCTTTCAACCTTTCGGAGTTTGCTCTATTCATTTTAATCGTTTGGTTTTATCAATGAAGAATTTTTTTTTTTTTTTTGAATGTCATCCTTCCTTGCTCACTGCAAATTCAAAGAGAAGAGGAGGGGCTAATGCGACTGTCAGTTTTTCATGTAGAAAGTTGGGAGAATGTTTTTTTTTTTTTTTTAAGGAAGCTGAGGAGTGTTGCACAGATTCAGGATAGGAATAAGGTTGAAACTTTATGCACAAACATAGAGATCAAGGCAATTTTTTTGATCAGCAAGTAGCAACTGGTGATTTACAAAAAAAAAAAAAAGACAATTGATTCAATATTTCACAAATGCCTTCCCGGTTAAAAAAAGGAGGATGCGCAAATATATTTATATACGATTTTAGATGAGATTTCTATAGGATTTTATTGTTGTCTTGAAAATTTATTTTTATTCATTTCATTGAAATGTCGATAGGCAGCCATACTATGAGAGGATTGAAATACATAAAAATGTCTTTAAGAGTGTCGGGTGGCGAACTATTCGATCACGTATGTGCGAAAGAATGTCTCGATGAGGCCGAAGCGGCGGCGTTCATAAAACAAATTCTCCTCGGTATCCGACATCTACATCAGCAGCATATTGTCCATCTGGATATAAAAGTATCTATAGGTTTTCATCGTCTTTAATCTCCGAATTCCGTGGTCGATTGCTTCGATGATTGATGGAAGCATATTGTCAAAGGATGGGATGGTGGTTTGAGGTTGGCAAGAAAAGTAAATAAAGGAAAGAGGGGACACATCGCTGAATGTTTAAAGGGTTTTACTATTCGACCATTATCACCGTTTCGAGAAGCGTTATGAGAACGATATGATTAAAAGCTCACGTACGACCTTTGGGGAAGGGGGGGGGGGTTACATGCTGGCAAAATCGCTTTATTTTCCGAATAGGTTTATTAGGGTATCCGGGTAGGATTCATTTGCATTAGTCTAGTCTCATGTAAGGCCTCTGTGCTTATAAATCTTCCACGATTTTCAAAAGGCTTATATTAAGAAAGGGGGAAAGAAAGGTTAGGGTAAAGCTTTTGGTGGGGTAAGGTGGCGGTCGTTTTGTTGGTGGAAATTTTGGCAAAATATGACAACAGCTTCCAGGCTTTATGACACTTGAGAGAAAATATTCTTTGGTTATAGAGGCTAAAATTTTATTAAGATGGAGGTTATTTTTCGCCTTATAAAAGCATTATCCTCAGAATTTCAGCGTATAATTGCCTTTAGAAATAGGGATTTTTTTAAACTCCAAAACAGCTTGGTGCATAATTATGGGAAGTTTAGAACGCCATTAGGAAAGGCAGCAGGACATGGCTATTCAAATCGAATGACCGTTTAGGTTTCAATAAAATTTTTATATTAGCGACCAGCTGGCAGTAACATCAGCCATGACTGCTAACTGGGTGTTGCATAGAACGTTAGCCAAGTACCGTGTAAAAGAAGAATAAAATGCAAGACGATAATCTGCGTTATTCCACTTCGCAATGACATTTTGTTGCTTTTTTTTAATGCGATTTTCACTCTATTAAGCGACTAATATGGAATTTAGTGCTTTTAAACGCTACTGTTGGCACCCTAGGATCTTTACTACCTATTTTCTTACCTTTTTTTTATTGACTAGAGAAAAAGCGATCTTGTTACGAACGCATCCTCGTTCGAGTTTATCATCTTTCATTTCGCCATTCTTAGTCGTTTAGTTCCCATTTCGCTTTTATTTTTTTTCAACACTGAGAAATTGCCAATATGCCAATTGGATATTGAAAGCGATAATTGCTAAGGGAATCATTAACGGCTAATTTACGTTTCTTTTTAGTATGTATTGTTTTTGAATATGGCTAATGTCACATATCTCTTTAACGTTTATTTTTTAACATTATAAAAAGCGTTGTTTTTAGCCGGAAAACGTAATGTTAAAACGGAGAGGTGAGCCGAGAATCAAGCTTATTGACTTTGGTCTTTCTAGACGTATACTGCCAGGAACGATTGTAAAAGATATGATCGGCACACCCGAATTCGTCGGTAAGAACATTATCGCATTTTCCAAATTGAATAGCAATTCGTGCGTTTCCTTTTTCGACCTTTCTCCTCGAGTGGGGGAGAGGAAGGGTGAGTGATAGAAAATAGGTTGTACGGTAATGAACTTTTCCTTCATCCTATATATATATATATATATATATATATATATATATATATATATATATATATACATATATATAGTTAATTTATTGCTTGCTCTATGCTTCTGTATAGCAGTTAGCTTTTTCTCATTTATAAATGTTAGCTTTTTTTGAATTTTTTCTCATATCATCGTTGAAAAGACTCAAAGTGGAAGCCGTATTTGAGTCAGTTAAGTTTATTGTTGAATCATCCATCGCAAATATCTCTTCTTGACATTTCATGACCCTTGAGTTTGAATTGCTCATATATATTAGTATTTGTATGGCTGCATGTGAACAATGAATTGCGCTTTTTTGTGTTGCTGATTTTCTGCAGTGGATCGCCGCTTGTAGTCCGCAATAAAACAGTGACTGTTGCAATCTTATGCAGAAATTGTCGCCATTAAATGCTATAGTTTCCCTTTGTAAATCATGTTTGTAGATGATATATAGCTTGGTGTTATATAAGGAGAAAAGGGAGGAATTAAAATATTTACACATTCATTTATATATTGATCTGAAATAATATTTCCATTTGCTCAAATTTTACTGAAACTTTTTGCTCCCGGCCTAGAAGATCGTCGAAGTCATTTTCTTCATTTTATTTCTTTAAAAAGAGGAGAGTGGACGTGAATCTATCCTTCATTCTTCCCTCCCCACTCTATTGCTTTTAAGAGAGAGATAGTGCCTTTATACTCAGGAAGCGCTCTAGATTTTAATTCCGGCGTTTTTTTCCAAATGTGATTTGAATTTTTTGAGTTTTGTGAATTTCAGCCCCCGAAGTGATTAATTATGAGCCGCTTTCACCGGCAACCGATATGTGGGCACTTGGCGTTGTTACTTATATATTGTGAGTCGAATGTTTTTTCCCTGCTTGTTACGTTTTTTTTTTTTTGCATCAATTTTCTGTGCTTTTTCGTCTTTTGCTTCACCTATGAAATAATGCTATTTTAGTGCAAATTTTACAAAAGTATGAAAATTTTGAATTTTTTTGGACGAATGCAAGAAATAATCTTCCAAATTGGAAACATGAATGCGAGAAACACTCTTGTATCGATGTTTTTTGACAAGAATTCCATTTCAGCCGATATGCATTAAGGTAATTGGTTGAAATTTTCAAATTTTAATGCTTTCATTCAAATATTCTCGAACAATTATTCGCTGGTGTTATTATATGGAGCATGAATTTACTCTATTGCATGAAGAAGAGGATTTTGAAATCATGGGGTGCTTTGTCTGTTTATTCATGTTTAATATGGCGCTTTTTTCGGTATGTTTTCTCTTACCATATTACCTCGAATAAAGCCCCACTTCCAAAGACGAATTCTTATACGGAAGTTATTATGGACACTCGTATCAATTGAAGACATTCCATTTGAAGCAAAAAGTTTAATATATTTGGCAGGCTAGAGTGCTTCAATGAAAGAGTTATTCCTAACACTTTGTTTCGAAACTTCATCACCACCTCATTTTTGTGGGAGTATTTCTCTAGGTCACATTGCATTTAGCGGCTCCCACGTTCGTCAGTACAAGCTTGATTCGTTGGCAACTAGAATGTCGTGGCCATTAAGACCTTTCCTCGACGCTTTATAATCGTTTTATAAAATTCATAGTTGCTATTGTATGCTTAGGTGACCAGATAAACATTCATGAGCCCTTAGTCGATTCTTACTTGTCAGTATGGATCATATTGACTCATAATGCTTTGTAGACCTTTTGTAGCAATCTCATCTTCTATAGAGTCTCGAATTTGACTTTATATCTTTACGGCAATAATTCCTTCTTTTTTTTTCAATAAAAAATAATTTCATTTTCGGGTTCGATTTTTGCTGCAATTTCAAGTTGCTGCAATAAATTCAATTCCATCCGATTTTTTTAAATTGAAATTTTCAGATTGAGTGGTGGATCACCGTTTCTCGGCGAGACACGTGAGAAGACATTCGTAAACATATCGGCAGTCAACTATCACTTTAGTGAGCGTTATTTTGAGCATACATCGATGCATGCGAAAGATTTCATAGCGCGTCTTTTCGTACGAGATGCTCGTAAACGAGCCACTGTCGATGAATGCCTTAGGCATCCGTGGATACGAGGCGTAAGGATTTCTCAGTAATTTACCTTCGATCTTAATTTGTGAACCAAACAAGTTACTTCCTCACATACATCTTAAATATGCAAACTGCCCGCTATAGGGATTAATTCGCTTTTTTTGCTTAGTGTAGGTCATAAGCCATAGTAGAGAAGCATAATATTAATAGCTTTATGAAACGGAATTTGGAACATTAGTTAGCTTCAACAAGGGCTTGACAATTGCACATGTTCGTATCTTCAGTGGAAAAGCTGCTCACAGATCAGGCCCATCTGCAGTACTCCGATTGTCGTTGTATGGGGAATATGGAAAGTAAACTAAGCAGGTGCTATAATTGGCGTTAATTTATGAGTGGCGTGAAGAAATAATACAAGTGCAAAGCCTCAGCAGCATGACTTTATCAGCTTGCCCGTATTATTTACTTTTATAAACTCACCGCGTCCGACTGATTCATTTCTATGGGTTTTTATTACCTCCTAATTGGATTTCTTGATTCAATCCCTCATTTTGTTTTTCGTAAAGATTTACATCGAGCAGAAACGAAAATGCATTGTATTCGAAGTTCTTATAGGTTTAATATGAACTGGATCATGTGTAGGTTGTTAAAGTTTTTTCGAAACTTTTGCAAAAATTTATAATCTGTGTTATAATTTGTTATAGTTTGTTATGGTTTGTGTTGTTATAATGTTATAATTTATAGTCTGTGTTATAATTAATCAATCAGATTTTTATATTTTTGTGTTGTTTTTGAATTGTGATCTATGTTAGTTTAGCATCATCACTAAAATGCTAGTCAATTGTTGCTTTGTTTTTGTCTTTTTTTTTCGTTATTGATTTCGCATTTGCTTTCCTATTTTATTTCCTTTCAGAAAACGAAAATAGATATGAAAAAAATTTCGCCGCATTGTTGAGTTATTTGCAGCCGGATGGAAATGCAGTAGAAGATATTCGACAACAATCAACTATATCGATTGCTCAAATCCACTCGTTCAAAATTCGATTAAGGTGGAGGGTAAGATTTTTTAATTTCTTAATTTTTTTTTTGCATCATTTGCGTTTCTTGTTGTTCTTTCTTTCGCTACTCTATGCATTGTGCGATTTTATCAAAGTTACAAACCTTCAGTAAGGAATGAAAAAGGTGGAGGGGGGGGGGGGGAGGAGGGAGAGAGAGAGGGACGATCAATTTAAGATCAATCTGAGCTGATATTTTCTTCCAATTTGCATGATGCATTTTCATAATTTCTTAAAGTTTGTCGATTGTTCATATGTTTGGAATTTTTTAAATTTTCTCGGTGTTGAATTTTATCTCCTGCACGAACATCGATTCGTTATTTCTGAGGCAATTTTCGTTGGTGTCTTACTTCTCGATCTTTCGAGCGTTCTTTTTTTGTTGAGATGCTCAACTGCTTTTGAACAACTTTTATCGGTGATATATTAAGGATTTTCTATGATGATTCATTATTATTTTCGAGCGTTGGCGTTGGACCAGGTTTTGAAATTGTAACGGACTCTTCCCTGCTGTATTTTTTTCGGAATAAGTGAGATACTCAACACAGATCGGGTCAAAAGAGATTTTCAAAACTTCCACTGTTCTAATTTCTTCTTTCCTCACGCAGATTGGAGGAGGAGGAGGGGGAGAAAAGGGCAGTTACGCATCCGCTTCAGGGCAGGTGGAAGGTGGGCGGAGGAGGGAGGGCAATTACGTCTCTACTTTCGGGCACAATCAAATCTTGTGGGTCAATCATCGCAACAGTACCCTTTATCTGTGCCATAGGCCGTTGTAGCTTCTGAAAAGAAAGCGACTTTAACACGAAACAGCCTTTGTTCCAACGATTTAAAAAAAAATTTTTTTTTTAAGAAGAGCAGATTGTTCGTTCAATATGCAATGTTTCTTCAAGATCGGTGTCACTTTTTTTATGAATTTCAGAGGGATACCATTTTCACGTTTCCGTCGTTCTTGCATTGCAAAGTTGCGATCAATATAATCGGAATGCTTTTTTTTACTTTTTTATTGTTTTTATTATTGAACAATTATATCTCTACATACATTTCTCTGCTGTTATATTTATTTAATATGCGCAGAGTAAAAACCTCTATAGTTTTCCATCAGTCATATTGCGGTACTTTTCAGAGAGCGGTGGATATTATAATCGCTTGTAACAGGGTGACTGCAAATGCGCGTTCCGCAATAAGGAAAGCATCCGAGTCCGGGCGACCGATTGATTCGCGTTTTGATCCGGTTTGCTTTTCATTCACCTTATACTATCGGGCAAAATTGGCGGCCAATTGATAAAAGTAGTCGTTTGTGGGTTGTATCATGAGGCGAATGTAAAAAGCTGCTAAGATCTTCATTTGTTGAATATGCATATAGAAGGTAGATATGGTTCGTTTGGATTACAGCAAAGATAACGGTGATTGGGTTTTAGTGGGAAAAATTTATGACTAAAATATGACAGGTTCAGATATGTTATGTATGTTCATAGATGCGAACTCATTCTTTTTGCATATTTTTTTTTAGATGCACTAATTAGCTCTTCGGAGTTTTGTCGTGTATCATAGCACTAGAGAAATGTGTCATCTACTCGTAAGCATCACAGACTTTGCTAATGGAGAGGTAAACTTGACGATTTGCAGGTAAGTTGTTAGCTACATAGCTAGCAACGCCTAGGATCGTTTTTGTTGCCAAAGGAAATTGACTTTTTTTGGGGCGGAGGGGTGGCGGTAGGAGAGAGAGGCAATCTGGTTCTATTGCTGGAGTATGTTTATTTAAGAATTTTTTTGATATTTTTGATATTTTTAATGGGATGATATAGCGCGATTTCTTTACTTGTTTAGCACAAATATGACGTCATTATCCTAAGATAATATTACACCTATTTTCCCGATCCCATAAAAAAATCCTATTGTCCGTTCTCGTCATATCTCACACCTCAAGGTGAATTTCGTAATGCTTACCTATGATGAGTCACCGAGAATTTGATGAATGGAATGTGTCGTCAAATCGAGTTCTCAGAACGATTCCTCAACTAAATGGGCGACACACCAATTGTTGTCACTTAATTCATTGATGCTTATCTGCTTTGCGCGTTTTTACTCTTTCGACGAATATGATCGTTTATTTGGTGATTCGATTATCGATTAGAGCCGTTTCATGATCCGCACAGCTTTGTCGATCACCAACCACTACATTGGTCGCTGGTCGTCTAGTACGTTTGCAAAACCTTCATTGATTCATCGATCACTCATCAATCAGGCGATGAACCGAATGGGCGCATGTCCCCATTCATTGGCAATCGTATCTTCCTGTCTTGCTGCCTTCCTCTCCGAAGTGAGTATTCACCAGAAATACTAGAGGCAGGAATTTGTATGTGGAGGATGAGTGATATCACTGTAAGATAAAATGTCTAGTAAGACAGCGGTTGCGCAACAAACGAGAACTGAACGACCGGCCAATGCTCATCTGTTCCATGTTGTTTAGTGAAATGAAGTTTGTTTACCGAAAATACAAGAGAGACATATAGTGGAAAACGACGAGTAATTATGTAACGGTATATTGTTGGGTAAGTTGTGCAGCCGGTTGGCGTGCACACGGCGCAATGTTATGTCGTTAGACAGCGCATGGATAGCAGCAACACTTCACGCAGCACTGCTCGCAAACGATCGCTAAGTGGGTGTTGTCCGACTTGGTTTTAGTTTCATATTGCGGTCGATGAGTGTCGATGAGGCGAGTGAGCAACATCGGCACTGCATTGCAGTGCTCCCTGTCTGAAACGGTGCCCGATAAAGCTGCACTTATTGCTGCGTTGAGTGCGTGCAACTAGTCGATCGAGTTCGAGCTTGTCTTGCATAATTTTATGAACCGATTATTTACAAGTTGGAATAGGTTTGTCACAAGTTGTACGCTGTACGTTTTCATCTTCTTCTAAGTGGGTGGTTCGAAGGAATAGTTTTGCGACGTGATTTTTGTTGACTGCTCATTTGGGCCGTCATCAGCACGGCACGCCTCTTGTTCTCGTCGCTGAGCACGCATCGTCTGCTGCAAGTTTGTACCGCTGCTTCGTCCGCCTGCCGCTGCTTTCTGTTTTCTACATTCGATTCCGCACTGAACGGTGCTTGTAGATTTGCCTTCGGATATGGAAAGCGATCAGGTATATTCCTTAATGGTTTCTTTTTTATAGTTGAGTATTTTTTAGCCATATTCCCTAGCGGAGGGAGGGGGTGATCGTCATATTTGGAGGAGCATATAGCTAATCAAAAACTCCGAAGTGATAGGTTGTAAAGAGTCTCACTGATTTGGCCTTAAATTTGCCTGAGATTGCTAAGTTTTTTCTATCCCTTTGCTCAGCAGCCATTATGGGAATAGTTCTTATGAAAGAATTTATTTGTGGGAAACTACGTTGTTCAACGTAGGCTGTAAGCCTTTTATTTCTGATTTCCTTTAAAATGTCGTTGAGGTTGCTCTTGGTGGTAAGTCTAAGAGCCGAACCACTTTTATGAAACAATATTCATTAATTTTGCCTTTTTTTTGGTTAGATTATTGTGAGAAGGAGAGAGCGAGATACTTAGGCAATGTAAAAAGATATATAGTTGGGCTAAGACGAATCGGATGGCTTCTCGCAGTTAACCAAAAAAATAAAAAAATAAATGTGACATTGGACGACTGATATACCTCTTACATCTGTTTTCAACGGGCCTTTTTGTTCGCTAAAGATTTATCCCGTCTTTTACATCGCATAGAGTCGTTTAAGTCGTTTCTTTGCGTTGGGTAATTGCAATAAAAGTGCAGCCATGAAATCTAATGTTCAAAACATGGCTATAGGCATGTGTTTATCATGTTTGCGAATTCCCTTGTATCTATTTCCTTGCATTGCATTTTATTTTTAATGAGATGTCAGGAGGGTGTGGAGTGGGGGGGGGGGGAGGGAGGGGGAGGGAGGATGGAGGGCAAAAGCAAAAAGGATGAGACAGTGTTTGGTTCCACATTGATGTAGAATATCTTGCATTCGATCTTCTATTGCTCGTACTGTTTTCCGTATCAGTGCTAAAAACTCACTCAGCAAAAATGAAAAACTTTTGGGATTCTGCAAACTTTGAAGATTTAGATAGTGAGTTTTCACAATTTGAGAACAGTTTTGAGAAAAATTCGTTCCAGAGCAGAACGATGTGGGATTTTAAAATTCTGGTTGCTTGATTGTGAGTTCAGTGTCAAAAAGTATCTCAAGTTCAAGTGTTATTTTCCATTGCACTAGACGAGAGTCATCGACATACGTGAACGATGTCGATGTTCCATTTAGCATGTAGCTGTGAAGACTACACTGTTAGTTGTCATTGAGGATGAGATATCGGCTTTTTTAGGCGATCTGAATTTTTTCTTTCTTGCTTTATCAAAGTTAATCTTCCAAAGTTGTTGCTAAGAAGCAATCTCTCGTTCAAGAATTTCCGAAGAATTGAATTTTTGAGTGAAACGGCCGCTTACTGAAAAATGTTTCTTTCGGAATGGGAGGGAGGGAGGCGAGAAGAGGAGGAAAAAGAGTTTCGATAAGACAATTCATTTGCATATTGAGTTGTGCCAAAATAAAGAATCGCAGAAATGTGAACATTAATGTGCCAATATAAAAATTAGAAAATTAGAAGAAATTGCTACTGCACAGTACACATTTTGATGCTTTACGTTGAGTATATTTCATTCCGGTCTTTCGTTTATTAACTCATAGTTCCGGAAGACGCGAAATTTTAGGAATTTCTCCACCTTCCTTTCTTTTGTTTTTTTTTTTTGTTTTTTGCGACATAAAAATGTATTATTGTCGCTAAATACCATACTGCCAAGTTTTGTTATTGTAATGTAATTTGAAGGTGCAACACTTTAAAAAAGAAGCTTTGTATCGTCAGCAATAGCACATTTGCGTATTTAGGCGAACAGTGAAGAAATTTGATCGAACACTAAATTTAATTTTGTTTTTTTTTTTGTTTTGTTTTGTTATTGTTATTTGAATCAATCGAATTTCAGGAGGAATTAATAGTATCAGCAATGTTGATTGCATGTGAAGAGGGAAATCTTGCGGGTCTTGATCAACTAGTAACTTTACATCGTATTAATTTGAATATCGCAAATAGGGTAATCATTTATCAATTGTTTTTTTTTTGTTTTTCATTTCAATTATAACAAAACAGATACATATAATTATAATGTAATGCAAATTAATCTATAAACTGTAGCAGAATAAACAAGCGTATGCTTGTTAATTTTATTTTAGTAATGTGAAAAAGGCAACAAATTTTACAACTATTCGCGATATTTACTTGTCTTTTTTTTTCTTGCTGAATTTTTCCTCCGAGCTATATAACAACGAAAAGCAACATCTCAAGAGTACGCCACATGAATTTATACCCTATGCATAGAGTTGATTTCGCCAGATGTTTTTTATCTACAGATTGATAAATGAGCTCATTGTTTGAGTGGGGGAAGAAAGGGCGACAAATAGATTGCCAGTAATAGGCTACAAAACGAAAAAAATTTATGAAAACGAATTTTTGGAATTTTTTTTTCACAGCTGATGGAGTTTTTCGCCTTCTAAATAAGATGCTATGCTATGTATAGTTTGATTTTGTTTACTCTGAAGTAATGTAAATTTTTTCAACAAGTTTTCAGTTAAGAAAATGAGAATTGCATTGAAATTAGGTTCTTCAAATTTCTGTTTTTTTTTTCTTCTTTTTCTGTAATCCAATAATGATGGGTAGTCGATCGATCCAACATATTTTGAAGCAGTTAACTGCAATACTGCCACTTTATATCGACATTTGAATTAAATTTTCATTTTATGTTCTCAGAAATTTAAATCGACTTTTTTCTAATAATGCATATTTAAAATTTTTTCTTCCCATTGTTTTTTTTTTAGCTCTCTATTTCATTTGTGATTACTCGTCGATCATTCGGATTCAGATTTTTTTTTCCAATTTTTGTCGAAATTGTGGCGTATTATCCGTCGTCACCCTATAAATGAAGGAACTTTAGCCATGATCTTCATAAAAGATGTAACTTTCCCAAGGTGATTCTTTTCTTATCAGCAACCTTATCAGCAATGTTTTCTATATATAAATAGGCTGATATAAAACCTAATTCTGAGGTGCTAAAATGACGTAATTGAAACAAGGTGATATACAGCTAATAGTAGTCGAATGGAATTGTTGTGATTGATATATGTTGATTTGTGTGCTACATTGTAGCTAGGTGAAACGGCAATGCACGTGAGTGCAGGTGCAGGACACTACGATATTGTGCATTACTTGCATATGAAAGGAGCCGCACTTGATATCGGTGATCGGCGTGGTGATACGCCTCTTTTTTGGGCAGCACGTCATGGGCACGCTACAGTTGTTAGCTATCTCGCAAACGAACATGTCAACGTAAACACAATCAACAGAGTGGGTTTTCATTTTCCACTTTTTTTGTTATTTATCTACTCTCCCAGGCATTTTTAAGAAAAAAAGTACAGTTGATATTTCCGTTTTTTTAAAGGTAAGTACCCATCTTTTCAGGTCTTTTTCGGGCGAAGCGTTAGGTTATCGCTTTTTATAAAAAAAATTTTCGATGCCTATTATTCTGATGTATATGCAATGGGTAATAGCTAAGTGAATACATGTATTGCTATCGGAGCTCGAGACTATTTTTCTGTTTCCTTGTGCAGACATCTTTTTGGCAATCATTTTGCTGGATTTTTTTCTCATTTTGTTCATAATTGAGGCCATGAAGCGAAAAGATAATGTGTTTATTTTTATTGAAATGTGCTTTAACAGTGCTCATTTTATTACCCTAAAAATAACAATAATAGCATTGCTGATAGTGCTTCATCGATGGCCTTAGTGAACGTCATTTGTGCTCACAGCCTTACGTATTTATATTTTTAAAATTTTGTTGTCATAGAATGATTGGGTAGTTTTTCTTTTTTCTCTTATTATTGCTTTTGGGGGAATGATTGCAATCCATGAGTAAGGGGGGATTTCTTGATAATGGCTGTTCTGATGTGGGAATACATCTTAAGCAAGGCATTCACACTGTGAGGTGAACTTTTTTATACAGAGATTTTGCTTAGCATAAACATATTAAGGGTACTCTGCTTTGACCATATTTTCCATCTTGACGTCTTCGATACTTATTTGAATGAAGTTTTGAAGTTTACGAAATGAGTATTCATGTCGATTTTGAGTTATAGTCCCAATTATCAGCACCATTTTCTTCGACCCGACTGTTTCATGAACCCATCTAAATTTTTCACGGTTGATGAAGTTATTGCATTTAAATGCGAAACTGAATAAGACTTTTTTTTCGCAAAACATGTATCGCAGTAAACCAAAAATTCACTCTGTCAAGTGTGAAGGTACCACAAAGCGGATGATATGCTCTTTGATTCCTCCGTTCAACCGAAGGGATCAAATCTGGAAGGAAAAGGGTCGGATAATGGCCCAATATTAATCTTAAAGTTGCTTAAACGGCCTCTGAATTTCTTCCAAGATTGACGTGAAAAGTGATGCTATCCCAACAAATATGTGAATTTTTGGCTGCTTTAGTGGTGGTTGATTTCGAGCATGCTCTTTTATGTGCGTTGAAATACCTGCAAAAAGCGCCTCTTGTATCGTGCACTTTTGATTTATTACTTGCTGACAGCGAAATTCGCTGCGTAATGAAAACTGTGTGGAATAATTGAACAATGAATTTTTGCATCATTGATTAAGGGAGAGGGAATGGCAATCAAGCGAGTTAATGTGCACAAAATAAGGTTTTTTTTTACTTTGTTTTTTTCCCCTTACTTATGAACGTTTGTTGTTCAGAAGCAGTCAGTTAATGTGACATTGGCCGCATAGTCGGATCGTCGTGCAACGCCTTTTAATATTCATAGAATTACTACATTTTTCTTCACCTATTGAGTACTTTTATGATAGTGGTACTTGTTTTTGATTTGTTCTGTTTTTGCAGTTAATTTTGCAACTCTGAAGGGAATATTTTAGAACCATTTATGAGTTAGCCTTTTAGTTTTGTAAAAAATGAATTGCGTTATGCTGAAAGAAGAGCACGGCAATGTAAGCGTGTTTCTATTCATTCACAAGGAAGAGAATCTAATATGTTTGTCTTCAAATACTTTCTGAATCAAATATGTTTCTTTATGCGTTAGCCGAAACCTTGTTCTATTGCTGTTGTTTGGTATTTGAGGGTGATTATTACTTTAAAGGCTTTTTTGGCATATCTATGTCTGATAGAGTAGACTCATTGGATTGGCATTTGTGCCGCGACACTTTACAATAAGCTTGGAATTTTCTACATGATTTTCTTTTTTTTTGCTTTTTTTTTTATTGGGATACTCGATTGTTTTGACTTCTTTTTTTATTTTTTATTTTTTTTCAGTAATATATTTTCACAAAACAACTAACGCAGTAAAAACCAAAGACTGAAAAAAAAAACGAATTTTCATTTATCAGATAAATTCTCTTTGAAAATTATTTGCATAATTTGTGCATTAATTTTCATAATTTTAGAGTAGAGAGACGGCGCTTCATGTAGCTACAAGATATACACAATTAGAGACGGCTTTAATATTGTTGGAACATGGTGCAGATATCTCACTACAAGATGAGGTATTTCTATTGCTATTTGATACTGTTTCATTCATATTTCTCATTTTGTTCGATCATCGCTCTATGCTACTATAATTTATTGTTTTCGTTGTTTTGTTTTTTCATACGGTATCTTAATTTTTTTTTTAAATTCCTTTTCTGTCTAATTAATCACATTTCTAAGCGATCAAAAGCTGTAAGGCACTAGTTTTTTTTTGTTTCTTTCTAAAAATGAAATATGATAGAAAAAGATCGATATTGAAATTTTCAGCGATCATTGAAATATGTTGATTTCATCGGTTAAGTTATCGCAATAAGGAGTTCCCAAATATCAACATACGATCATTCGTCTTTTTTTCCATATATTAATATTTGTTACTTGTATAAAAATATTAGCTTAATGCTTAGCATACTTTTGCTTCAACTTTAAAAATGCGCATTTAGGGAGCATTATAAATACAATTTGATCATAATATCACCACTTTGAATGAGTCATCAATCTAAATCTATTGAAGAGCAACCGAAATGCTTTGAGAATAATGACGAAAAACCGGAAATACATTTTAAGAATGATGAAATAGCGATATTATTCGTTGCTTTTTGTGAGAAGTGTATTGTATTATTTTAAATTTTTGTAACGATAATTTTTGTTTTTAGATTCAAATATTAGTTCGATTTTCAGCATGGAGAAACTGCTTTACATATCGCAAGTTGGCATGGATACGGCCAACTTCTTGCAGCTTTGTGCAGATTTGGTTCATATTTCGAGATTAAAAATAAGGTGAGCTAAATTGCTTGAGCATTTCTCACTCTCATATTCGCTAAGCAATCACATTTCTTTTAGTTATAGTGAAAATTTCTTTTCGCTTTCAGCGATACGATTTCGATCGCTATTGTTTAAAGAATGAAAGAGGATGAATAGTCGGACGCTTAAAGGGCTGCACATAAGCTACAAGCTGGACCGATTCTTGTGTTGTATACGAACGTTGACATCCGGTATTATCAGTGATGCTGTATTGCACTCATCAAGGTACTTGTGGATAATGTGTGCATATAAAATGAGGTGGAAGATGAAATGAGAGGATTGTGTCTCGTTTCCGGTTTCGCTACTTCTTTCGAGTGGATATTGACTGAAGAAAATTCTTCTTGAATTGAGCATGTCATTTAAGAAGAGAGTACATCGGAGAATTTGCTAAACAATATTCGTCGTTCGTCATTTCTATTGCTTCGCAGTTTGGTTTTGCGCTTTTAAAATATTGAGTTCATCTAGCATTCAGAGTCGTTAAATTTGGAAGTGTAAGCAGAAGCATTTACATTTCTTGAACGCGGTGCAACAATGAATACCGTATCATATGGGATATTCGCGCACATTTATTGTGTAGTTGAGGGTGTTGTGCAAAGGAAATGCATGGCGAGCAGCGATTGGTTGATATGGCAACTGGGTGGCCGTAAGCGTTCTTCGTTTGCATGGGGTGTGCGCCGATGGCCATTTCTCTTTGTATGCATATTGCCAGGCGCAGAGTAGGGTAGTCTATTTTCTGCTTGGTCGGCCGTGTTGATTGGTGTGTCGCGTTTTGGTATCGATGCAGAGAGCACCTCGGATGTGGTACCCGCTGTGCGCACTTGCTTAATTATTCACCGCTATCCATTGTTGTTTGACAACCTGGTTGTCTCAGTGAAGTGCCTTCATTCAGTAGCCAAATTCGATTCGCCGTCACCAAAAGGGCGTTCGACGACTGCATTCGGCACGCCTGCAAGCCTCATTTGGATGCGCCAGTGTGCCAGCAGTTAGTGTTGGTGCTCATCCATTAGTCAGTGTGCAAAGTCAGTGCGCTATCCGGCCGAGGCGAAAAATCGTTCAAAATATATTCTCGATTTCGAAGTGCGCTTGAATGCGAACAAACTGCGGCGGCCATGGTGAGCCAACCGCAGATTTTGACCGATAATTTCACCGAAAAAGTGCAATCGCTATCAAGGCATCCTGAAGAGTTGCTCACGAACACATCGTTTGATCAGGATGCGGAACATCCTGATCGTTGTCATGGCGACAACAAAGGCTGTATTCCTTCGAAGATGCCACATCGTAAAGATGCTGCTGCCGAGAATGTTGTCGATTTATCTGATATAACAGCCGTTGCCGGTTCCGACTTTACGAGCCTGATCTCGAGTTTAGCGTCACTTTCTTCTAGCTGTAGTTCAAAAGGGTCCACCCCAAGGGCCGTTAACCACTCCGTTCCTGACCGACAGCAAGCATTAAGCACAAGTCTGGAAGATGCAGAGCACGGCAAGTCGTGCCATGGTGTTCTTCCTTGTGCACTAGCCACACCGGCCACATCAAAATTCGTTTCTCTAGTAACAGATATGGACCGCAATTGGGACGAGTTCTGCGGTTGTTCAACGGTATGCGCTTCTAGTGTTCATACGTCCTTCAACCTTTCTGCAGGTGTTTTTTCTTTGTGACTGTATAATTTTTCTATTTTCAGGCCTGCAGAGTATGATTTTTACTGTCATTTTCACCGAACTCCCCTCCCCATCTTACTCTACAAGCTCTTGGTTTTATTTTTCTTAACTTGTTCTCCCAAGTAAATTGATTTCGATGAACTCTACGTGAATAAATTTAAAACGCAAAATTTTTTGGCCTTTTTTCCTGGTTTCGATGGCACTTCACGCGTTGGGATACAATTTAGTGGGCAGTAGTTGT
This sequence comes from Baylisascaris procyonis, assembly GCA_037389465.1. Classification (NCBI taxonomy): domain Eukaryota; kingdom Metazoa; phylum Nematoda; class Chromadorea; order Rhabditida; family Ascarididae; genus Baylisascaris; species Baylisascaris procyonis. Next base: position 2,618,389 of record JAZARR010000088.1, on the reverse strand, counting down.
TTGAGTGAGCGGCGTTTACGCACTTTTTTGATAATAATTGTAGGCCGCAGTATGCTTGCTAAGGGGGTGCCATTAGCGGATGGTGTTTGGTAGCAGTTTGCATGAGAACAAGCGAGAGAGCGCACAGGTTAATCGGGCTCGGCTCTCGGCTTAGAGCACGAGATCGATAGGACCAGTCGGCGTCGCTCACTTGCCTTTTGCTACACTCACCATTCGATTATTGCTTGCATGGCTCGGCCGCCAGCTCATATCTCGATCGCAAACTCACGTGCATTACAGGACGATGAAACTGCACTACACTGTGCAGCCGCCAGAGGACACATCGAGTGCGTGCAATCGCTGCTGGACGCTGGTGCGTCCGTTGACGCTCTCGATCAGGTTAGATCCGTCGTTATTTCATTCGTCATCGAGCAGTTTTTTGTTTCATATTTGCTGCGACATCATTGCGTAGTAAGACTACTGGTTTAAATTGTGCCACTTGCAAATGAGTTAGTGTGAGTTCTTTCTCTTATTTTATTTTACTGTCCTTTGTGAATGAATACAAGCAAGGACTACGATTTGGCTTGGAAGTATATGGGTATAGAACATGCGGTATGACATTTTTGATTTTGCCTTCTGTTGAAGCATAATAACGACATTCTCTGTGTTTTATCGTCATCATTGTTAGGCATGTATTATGTGTTTCTGTGAATCGTCGTTGTAGGCAAGGGCCATCGCTGTTCGTAAGTGTCGGCATTTACTTCGAGTCAAACTATTTAATTGCTTTTAAAAAACTTGTTGCCTTGCGTCATCGGAAGATTATTCATCAAGCGCATCAGATTCTTTCAGGAAATTGTCGTTAAAACAGCTCTTTTTTTCTCTTACGATCTCTCCCTTATTTAAGAAGAGCGTATTTGTATTGTTGTCCAAGGGGGGGAGTAAGGTGAAGAAGAGGAGTATGTGCCTCATCTCGCATAACGGCTAAACTATTGTTTATGAAGGTTCCGTTTTCCCATCCTCTCCTCACAATTTCCCTTCGAAGACTGGGAGCGATCAGTTCTGCTCACCAAATTTTGCTTTGTTTTTGCGTCCTTGAACCAAGCTCTATCGAGAGCGTGTTTAGCCTGCGGTACCACAGAATAACGCCTTATGCAAATGTGTTGCTCATTTACGCTTGCTTACCATTTGCCATTGTTGTGTAGTGCCTAAAGGGATAAGTGGCAGGAGGGAAATTAACGATAAGTTGTTCTGACGATAAAAGGGAAGAGAACTTTGGTGCGAAAAGAGAGAAATCGTAAAATTCCCCCCCCCCCACCCCTCCCCCGCCTCCTTGTTTAGATGGGTTTGGTGGGCGCTCCATCTTCTTTTCCTAAATAGGATTTCTGTCGGAAACTGACCTTCCCCTTTAAAAGTTTAGGATGGCGATAATTCGCCCACCGATGAAGCTCGCCTTCTCAACAGAGTGCTTTTGTAGGGAAATCTAAAAAATGGTTTATTTACACATCTGAAACGTAATGTATTTTTCTACAAAAGTTTTACGCGTAAAATATTCCTGAAATATTTCGATTTTTTCGAGGCCCTACAGTAATTTTTGTTCACTCTCACCGTATACTTCTCTATATTGTTTTCGAAATATTTTCTCAATATCTGTGACCACTCTCGATCTAGCATTATAATTGGTTTTTTTTTTTTTGCTAGTTTGTGCCTTTTTCAGAAAATTTGAGAAAAAACGCGTCGCAACCGAACCAAAACTTGCTTTTTGATCTGTTTATATTCCATTATCTGTTACGTTTTTTTTCGACATATCTGCTGAATATTGCTAACTAGTTTTGAAACCGTACGGAAGTTGTCCCTACTGTATACGTGCAAGACGGTCTGAGATGTAAATTTTGATGTAATGGACCACCCATGAAGTGGGCAGATAGGAATTCTAATTTTTAAGCAATGATTATAATATGCTAGCTTTCTCAGAGATTACAAATCTTTTTAATTTTCTTTCACATCAAAAGAAAAGTCTTATGAGTTTTTAGACTCGTTGCTTCAGTGGTGAAATGAAGTGGGAAGAAAGTGTTGCCCAAATTCGAATCTATTCGCTACTGTTTTCAATGTTTCCTCATCGATTAAGGCAGGCAGGGCCAACCAAAGAGAATGGGTCGCTTATCGTAAATTGCACCTTTCACAAGCGATCTGCTAAGATTGTCAAAATTTGTATTAATTACGAGATCAAATTTGTGGATAGTATCGTTGTCATGACAATATATGAATGAGTTCGTTGAATGCATGTGAAGAGAAATTCAGAGAAAAGATTTCCGTCCAGAGCGTTGATTTTCATTTACTCGTTTCGGTGGTAGAAAGAACCCATCGAGATGATCATTTACAGAATGTCTATCGATTGATAGCTGAAAAAAAAAGAAAGTTTTCACTTGTCAAAATATAGGTACGAAGAAAGTTGCACATTTTGTCCTATTTCATAAATCTTATCGCCTTATTCTTGTGATTGATATGTGCAGTCTCGAAGAATTATTTCCCGGAGCGAATCATTGCGCCTCACAGATATTGAAAATTTGACTCGGAAAGGAAAAATGAAATTATACCAGCATATCTCTTTGTCAACTATTTCTTTAAAAAGATAAGAGTAAATGCGGTGAAGAAGAGAAGTTGGAGGTTGATAGTGGCTCGCTCACTCGCATATATTTCTACCAATTTCTTGGAAATATATATAATTATTTTGACCGCTAATCCGCCTTTACGATGGAATGAATTAATTAAGTGATATATTTTGAGAGATAGCCTATCAGTTTAATTACCGCAATTGATGGAATGAATTTTTAGAGTGGGCAAACTGCTTTGCATTTGGCGCTAAGACGATCGCATATCGATATCGCCTTATTGCTGATAACAAGAGGATGCAAGCTTGATATTCAAGATGAGGTGTGTACTTATGTTATTCTTTTTTTTTCGTCCTTAAGCATGTGTTGAAGAGTTTCTTTCTGTTGGCGTTCTCCGCCTTATTGAGCGAATAAAACGATTTGGGATCCTTGCTTTCAGCACTTTCTGTAAAATATGTGGATAGTTTAGCACTCGCTCAAAATAAAAAAAGCAATGAAAGCAATGCAATAATCTTCTTTGGTGAATGGAAATTTTTATAGATTTTGCAGATATAATTTTTATGTTTGAGATAAAATTGTCTAAAGCCTTCAGTGAGGCTTCTTAGAAAAGTATTTGACTGCATTTTGCTCATTTTTCAAAATTCATCATTTCAGTCTTAGCCAGTTCGTTATTCTTATTGCATCCGACCTATCTACTTCTACTTTTTGAGTTTTCGAAATAGATACCATTGTCCAGATCGTGATCGAGATTATAGCTAGAGGAATCGGAAATATACGAAGAAAAATCATAGTATAATTTCTAGACGGCTGTAGACGAATCATCCAATTTCAATTGTTTCCTTTTGTTATGTCAACCATATAGTATTCATTTCTCTCTAATATTTCCCGAATGGTTAGTGAAAGAGCGTCACCGAAGTTGTGTAAGCAACAAATAATTGCATCGTTTCTTTCCCCTATGCATTTTCCGATCCAGTAAATCCCGGGGGAGTGCCTATGCAATCCGTTTCTAGAATCCTATTTTCAGAATGGAGAAACGCCGCTACATATTGCCGCTCGATTGGGGCTTTTATCAGCCGCGCAAACATTATGTCATCTTGGTGCCGCAGTTGATATTGCCAACTCGGTTTGCGTTTCTTCTTTTTCTTTTCTCAACTTTTATGTAAACTAAGCTATTCTCCAGCTATTCTTTAATTTTCTGTATAGGCGATTATCTTTTTCTACTGGCAAACTTCGTGGAAAATAACTAATTGAATGAAATTTATTGCATTTCTTTCTTTCGGTTTTGTTCATTTTTATCCGAGATTAGCTATGTAAATATAATTTACACTTCACTTTTATGAGAAATCTCACTTTAATTTTACTCTTATGGGACGTTTATACATCGGAGGAATGGACTATAAACGTGGATGATTTCGTTTTTTTTTTTATTGCTCTATGACGAATTGTAGGATTTTAATCTTTAATTGATGTGATGATAAACACATGCAATAGCGATTGTGGTGGTGTTAATCTTCGTCGGATGTTCATTTTAGAGCGTCATCATCTTTCAGCTACTGTGATGTCGTCGTTCTTGTGGTTTTTTCTTTGCAACAAGAGGAGGGGAAGGGAGAGGGGCAAGAAGTGAGAGTGAAACAGAGGTGAACAGTATAATAATTCTAAGGCGTTTGAATATTCCACCAGATTTTCATCAAAGATTCGATTTGCTATATGCAATTACCTACTTCCGGTTGTCTGTAGTTGTTGAAGATGGTTTTTTTTTTTTTTTTTTTGCTTGTATTAACTCATTTGAGACAAGCACAAGTATCAGAACTAATCTGGCTGAGAATGACTAACCCCGACCAAAGAAAAAAAAATTTAAATTATATGCATCTTGTCGCTCATGACTGCACACGGTACATTGGGTCGATTTGCTTGAGTACAGTTTATATGCCTTAAAACCTTTGAAAAAATCCCTTAAAGCCTTAAAATTTTAAATTTTACCTTAAAATAAGCGCTAAAATTTTTCCTGAAGATTCCTTTTTGATATGAGATGAGGCAGCTTGGACGTAAGAACTCGCACTTCCTTCAAGTTGATATTTTCGACGTTCCAAGCTGCTTCCGCTTTTTCCCTTTCTTTTTAAATGACATCAGCTAAACTAAAATATTTAAGTTTCGAAATTTGTTATAATAGAAGTTGTTTGTTCAAAGCTAAAAAAAGCAAGCATTTTCGTGTGCTTCCTTTTTATTCGAAATTTCACTGTCACAATCATAAGGACAGAATGGTAGGGAAGCTTTGCAGATGGTTAATGCTGTAGTGGTTCGATCTGCTTTTTATATGTTGCCAATGTAGTGAATCTTTTTATATGATTACACTGAGCGAACATTTCGCATCACGTCACCGACTAGTACGTTAACGATTTGCGCTTATTGTATGTGTTCGCGTAGAAGTTTCTCTCTACATTGCTGATTTGACTCGATTTTAGAAGATTCCGTCTACGATTTTGAATGGTTCAAATTTTCATACATTTCATGTCCTTGCCCACATATTAGAAAATTCCTTACATAGTTTTAAACGGTTCAATTTTTTATCTATTTAATCGCCTTGTCTACATATTAGCCAACTTGACCGCATATCATAGGGGGGGGGGGGGGGGGGGGTTAGTTATTGTAGGAAGATGGTGGATAAAGAGAATTGGTGCCATATTATAATAGCATCATTGAGTAGCAGAAATCACATCCTGACAATGGCCAGTTTTTATTGAAGTTCTACCTCAATGGCTCCTGATTAAAAGAAGGCCACAAGATATGAACTGCGCAGGCGGGAAGTTGATATGCTTAAAGACTGAATAAAAGTAGAAGAAAACTAGCAGAAGAACAGCAAAACTTTGACATAAATTTTTCTAAACGTATAATTGTGAAGAGTTTCTGAAACATTCTGAGAAATATTGGCTCACAGATTTTTGAAATCTCAGATATTGGCGCAATAATTAACGCGCCAAAGGAATTGGTTCTACCTGATGTCAGGTGATGTTGTAGTCATTTTGGGGTTTTTTTTTTATTAGTGTTGAAGTTTTTTTTTTGTATTTCGTCACAGTTTTTGTACAGTTATAAACAATGATGAAATTGCTTTTAATCATCGCTCCTCTTTTACGTCATCCTTTCAGTGCTTTGATTGTCGATTTCCCTCTAGCACATTTATCGTGAAATATTTTATGCGGTCATTTTTTTCCAAGCAATATTCATTTTTTAACTTAATAATTGCGCATTTCAGCGGCTGAAGATGCTTTTCTACTATTCAGCTCACATTTTTCACATATATAATATCATCTATTCGTTGATTCACTCAGAAGAAACTTATTTTTTTCAGAGAGAAAAAAATAAGGGAGATGAAATTTTTAGAAATTTTATTAATTTTTTTAAAGGAGCATTCGAATTGTTTACTCATCGGATATGTTGCTGCGATCGCGAAACATGATTGCCTTTATAGGCGTTCACATAGTTTGTTTGAAAAAGTTGGCATATTGATGTCGAAATAATGACATGAGTTGGCTTCGCTAGAGTGGACACCCTCATCGAAGTGACTCTTAAGAGTTGTTTTTTCTTTTTTTTTTCTTTTTTTTGTTCAAATGGTATTGCACGTCGCCTTACGTCTTGCGGGGTAACAATCAACTTTTAAGTGCTCTCTTGCAAGCGTTACTTGTTTGATGGTTGACAATTACACTCTCTCGTCATACTATCTTATGTCATTTCCTTCTGTTGCTTTCTCTCTATGTGGAATTTTCGTTTCTGCATCAAATTTTGCGACTTACATTGCACAAGTTCGACACTCGAACGAATGTGTTGTGTTCAATTGCTTCGCTCTATTCGTTTGTTATTTTTATGTGGTTTCGGTTGGTTGAGGACATATATGTGTGAAACTGAAATATGACTACGCGCAAATGGTTTTTTTTGTTTGTTTTGCTTATTTGAGAGAAGCTGAAATGAAAGCTAGCTAGCATTTAAGTACGTCGACATGGTCATAAAATCCAAGAATTGCAGAACTCGCAGACACCGTTGCACATCGCTGCCAAAGAAGGCCATATCGAGCTTGTCCGTTGTCTTTGTCTATTCGGCGCAAGTGTCCTCAAAAAGAACAAGGTTATTTGTTTCTTTCAGTCACCTTTTTTCAATCATAGGTTTTTATTTTTGATTGGATGCTATTAAGTGCTAAATAAATCTTTCAAGAAATGATGTTCTCAAGGTCGTATAGAGGTAGCGAATGGAAAGGAATGCAATGAGCATATCACTCCTATTACTGGAGAGAGTGTCATCAGTCTGTGTCTTGCTGATCTGATATAGTGTCTCTGCGTCTATGTGGGAGGCGTCCAAATTTTTGCGCTCTACTAATGAGCGTATGAAATGTGATAATAATTGTTGCATCAATTGTTCTACGAATGATTATTGGAAGCGTTTTATGTCTCATTGTGGTACCTGTGATACTCAAGTCGACAAGAGGCCGGCCCATTTTTGTCGCCGGAAACGAGCTTTTGATAGCTTATATGATGCAAGCCTGGAGGGCGGTGAAGGATTTCTCATAGATTTGAGAGCACATAACTAAGAAGACTGCTTTTTGATGGGGTGTTGGGGGGGAGAGGGTTGTTTTAAAATTGATGCGCATGTCAATATCGATGTGCTTACATTTCAAGCTGTTCTAATGTTTACATTTGTCTCTGTGTACATGTGTTGCAACCGATGGCCTTTGATGACACAGCTGACGTGTATCGCAATATAGCACCCTTAACATTCGCCACGTTTAATTTGCTGTCAACGCCTTGTGGTTACAGCACTTTGTGTTTCCGTTATCATTTTTCGCGGTTTTTTTTTTGTTTTTTGTCTTGCACAAAGGTATTCAAGCACGAAGAATGTTTTGCACTTTGAGACAGCTGGTTTACAATAAAGCTTGAAACAACAATGTCGAAATTTATCCATTCAACGCGTATTCCCTAAACTTTTCATGAGGTAGCGGCTATCACAATATTTCGCTAGCGGGGAGTTTGTCGCTATCTGAAGTTTTTGCACAGACAAAATTCTAACTGTGCTTCCCTGCCTTGATTAGATACTGTTGAAATTTTTGGTGCTGCATAAGTTAAATCTCATTTTTGGCTGAGTTTTTCATCGGTTGCACTCGCGCGTTGAACTTTTCCACACCGTCTGAAGGTTTTTATATACGTTGTCGTTTTGGCAAATCTCCTCACTCAATAACGCGCAAAATTTTAACATGGATAAGATGCTGCTTGTTCTATTCAATACATACGAAGAACGTTTTCTATTGGCTTCTAAAAAAATATCGGCGTCTGCATATTGTTTGAGAAATCGTTGTATGAGAGGGAACGATTATTTTCCATTTTGCTTTTTTCTTTAGATTGTAATTTTTTTAATATTTTCGAATTTTTCTTAATTGGTGTCCAGATATGGAAGAATGCGTAGATATTGGAACTATTTTGTGCCAAGTTGCTGTGCAAGTGGTTGTGTTGATTGGGGTCTGTATTGCGGCATGGATGACACAGTTGTCATCAAATGAGAAGTACAGTTGTGGTGCACGGTGTATGCGCGTGTGTGTCTGCAACAAGAGCATATAATTGCTCATGTGTGCCTCTCTATATTGTGCCATCTCGTTTCTCCGACAAAATTCGGTTCGTTAGAGTGCTTCGCGGTTTTCGCTACCCATCACATCTTCGCTCAAATCTGGTCATTCATCTTCGACAGCAAATTCACTTGTCACATTCTGCTGCTGTTCAGAGCAGTTTTACTCTTCCAGCGCATAATTTTTTTTTTTTACTTTATTTGCATGAACTCCGTCGCCGTCGTATTTTTCTTCTGGCTTTAAAAGCTCAAGACGCTCTAAGTACATTGCCGATTAGTTCTATGGAGGAAGTAGAGTGTTTGCGCTAGGAAACGGGAATTTCAGGAAGAGTTCACATTTTGGTTGAGATATAATTTCTGCTCCATTATAAGAAATATTTCAAGCATTCACTTTACTTGCTGATGTCCTTCAAATATCAATTTTCATGTGCTATAGAAACATTCAGCATATGAAGTAAAGGGCCTTACCAATACGGAGTAAATACACAAGCTTTCTACGATCAGTTTGCTCACGTGGCTGCTCTACAAAGAGCGTCGATAACAGCAGCGGGAGCAAAACTGGTTCATTTTGAACTACATTGATGGTAGGAGGAATTTCTGAACAGGAACTGATTCATCCTGCTTTAATTTATTCGGGAATTCCAAAATCTGGTTTTATTTTTGCTCTGCAGCACTATGCTAACGAGGATCACATTGTTTACTTTTCATGTAGTTCCATAGTCATCTTTGTGCTTCTTAGTTATATTGTTTCTAAGAATCGTCTAAGGGAAACTTCATAGGTTTCGCCCCTTCTGCTCCACCTCTACCGGATTAACAGACTGCGTGGGAAGGGCCTCCTAGTATATTGGGTGTGCCGACTGTCCTATATAACATTACAGAAGACAGAGATGAAGAGATTGAACGAGGCGTGTGAGTAGCTGGTTCATTCTTTGTGATCAGTTTCTATGTATGCTGACTGGATTACATTACCCTATATAGATGCGTGTGGTGTTGAGTGGAAAAAAGTTGATTAATTTATGATAGCTTATTTTCGAAATCATCATGGAAATGTTGGCATCTTCGCCTTTTGCATTCTTTTTTTACTCTCTTAAACTATGGAGTGATGACTTTTTAGGACGGACTTACTGCCGAAATTATTGCATTGGCACAGGAGCATACTCAAATCGGTTCACTTCTCGCTAAAATGAAATCGGTGGGTCTTTTTAAAAAAAATTATTACGAAGCTCGGTAAGCTTATTTTGGGGCATTTTTTGGGGCTTTTTTTTTCTTGTTCACTTGTTAGCTTCTACGTTGATTTTTCTTTTTATTCTTTCTCCTCGTTATGGATTGACGTTTGTTTCAGGATCAAACAAGGGAGATGTACATAGAGCAATTATGCCCACTAGATGTTCCATTGCGAAGAATTAAGTTAAAAGTGTTTGGGCACACCGGTGTTGGTAAAACACGACTTATCTGCGCACTGCAGAGCGGTAGTGTGATTGGCTCGTTGATCGGTGCAGTGTCGCGCCGTTTTTCCGACAACCCGTCACCGTCGTCGTCAACCACATCTAGTCCTTCTAGAGGTATGCGCACTTGTTTTGAATGGTAATGGCAAGCTTTTTTTTTAACTTTGAGGCTTATGCGTTGAACTGACCCTTGGCCAATTCGTCCTTTATTTTTTATAAACATCGCACACTACTTGTCGAGGGGAAGACGACGATGTGGAAAGCTATGTAGGTCGATTGTGTCACCTATGAACAAGAAAGTAAGAAAAATTTCTAACCACCCTCGTATTGCTAAAATATTCCGCTATCGTTAACCTATCGAGGTTAAAATATGATGAATTTTTGATGTTTTTAAGTCCAGATACGTGTTAAATCCCAGTGGCTTCACTTTCTTTAAAATTGTTCCTTACGAGGGATTCGATTTGATAAATATGCCGTGTATTTAATATAGCTGCAGTTGATGATGTTTGTTTAGATGAGGGCCTAAATACAGTGGATGATAATTTGGAGTCAAATAACAATCAGAAGACGAGTCGGCGACGCGATCCTCCTCATGCGCAATATACTCGTGGTATCGACGTGCAGAATGTCACCTTGCAAGGTACGTTATTGATCTTGTTTTAAAACGTCATCCCATAGTTTTGATTATCGTCCTGTTTTTCTAAATGATGGAAATTTTTTTTTTCGTTTTGAGATGAGCTTCTAGGTGATATAAAATTTTCATGTATTGAAATTGTTTGGAAAAACTAGATCTCTGAATATCAGAAAGTTCATAAAAATCATCCTTATTAAATATTCAAATATAGCTTCAGAATTTTTTCTCTCTTCTTTTTTTTTATTTTTGAAAATATGTCTTCGTTTTTTTGAGTCAGTTTTCTACAAAATAAATAAACCATTTCACTTTTTCTTTCAATTTTTGAGACGATCATAACTTTATATTTATTTTGCTTTCGTTTTCTCAAAACTATCGATTTTGGTGCTCAGAAATGAATGTTCTACTTAAAGGATGCGGAGAGTTTTCGGTGTGGGAATTTGGCGGTTACGAGCCATATCAAATGGCATACGACCACTTCGTTGGGAATACGGATTGTGTACACGTGGTCGTCTATCGAAGTACCGATCCGACCGAAGTGCAATATAAGCAAGTTCTATATTGGATGAATTTCCTCAAAGGACGGGTGACTCCCAGCGAACCGATTGGACATTGTGGTATAATTTCACGAAGAAGCAAGGTATTCCTTACTTGTTTGTTTAAGTTTAAAAAATAAACCCATAGCGATTATTTAAGATGTCAGTGAAAGCTTTCGATTTACGGCAAACTCGGCGCAAAGGAATCTTTTTTTTCGAATCTGCCATGAGAGCAATTTTTGCATGAATATAGTACATTATGCATTTTTATTAACGCTACTTATTTTAGGAGGAAAGGGAGGAGGAACGTTTGAAATGGGTGGGCACCTTCATGTGGATCTGGTCCAGACGCAGATATGGTTTTCCAGGTGTGAGTAGTTTCTTAGGGATTTTTGGGAGCTAAGTGTTTAAAGTAATCAATGTTGGGAATTGTTAACGAGGCGTTGCCACCTCCACTTTGGGTGAGGAAAGGCTGGGGGTTATGTTGAGATTTAGGGCACCTGAAGGAGGTATCTTCGAAATACAGCATCAATTGAAGGTTGCCGAATTATTACTTTTGATGATTTTAAGGAATTTTAAAGTGGAAGCCTTTAAGGTTGTCTTTGTGGGGACTCACGCAACGGCGGCTTTATTCCCGCAAAAGAACAACGATGGAGAATATATTTCTTCAGACGGCGACGCTATGTTGAAGACGGTGCGCCTGCGATTCGAAACGCATTTCGATATCTGTGAGCAACTTATACTTCTCGATTCGACGCATTCCAATTGTCCAGGTATATTCTTCATTTATTAATTATTTTTGTCTAGGTAGACTCCTTTTTTTTTGAAATTATGTTTGCCAGGAAAATCACTTTTTTTAATATTACGTTTGCCTTTTTTTGTCTATCAAATTTATTAGGTCTCTCTTATCAGTCTTCGTGTTCATCGTATTTTCGCTTAATTGAAGTCGAATGTTTCGTGCTATCTGCATACAAAATAATTTTAGGGATGAAATCGCTAAAGGCTTATCTCGCAAAGGCACGCGAAACAATTTTATTGGTAAGTTCAAGCCTATCTGCTTCTCTTGATAATATCATCAAAATTTTTTAATATAGTTTAAAACCAGTAGACTGTTTGATTTCTCGCGAATACCAATGCAATATTTTTGTTATTCACCGACCGTCTCCTCATGCTGCATAAGTTTCGTGACAATTCCACTTTTCTATTCGTGGATACTGCTTTTCCCTTTTTTAGGGAGGGAGAGAGCGACGTGGTGGAGGGGGGGGGGAAGAGATTTTGCCTTCCTTATGGGACATCATGCTGTTGTAGCTGCGCAATATTCTGTATTATTCATGTTGGGCATGAATAGCGCACGAACGATATATGTTTATAAATACTAACGAGGGTGATTTTAGTGCGGTGAAAACTTAAATTGCGATCGGTTTTTGAGGGATATTCGTCCGATTGCTGAATCGGTAAATTCAACGAGATGCGCTAATCGCTATTTTATGGAATCAATATTTCGTTGATTATAACCGCATTTATTGCATCGTTATTTAAAGTGACATTAATGCAAACAAATTCACTTCGAAGATATTTTAATGTTCTTTTCTGATGCGTAGTTCAGAATGTTTTTTTTTTTCGAAATTTTTTCATGTAAGGATTTTTTTTTTGTTTTTCTGCTATTTATTCACTTATTTTTTTATTTTTTGTATTTTTAGTCACGTTGTTGAAAGTTTTAGCGATTACAAAAGCCGTTAGGTCTGTTGGATACGTGTGTACAATATTTATCCGGTGTACGCAGGCAACATGCACATTTTCCTGTTATTACTTGGCCGCATTTTACGACTATCGTTCGTACTGATGTGAATCCGTTGGCTGGCGATAGCCATTGCCGACAGTTGATACAACAACTTCAACTTATTGGCGAGGTCTGAATCCAGCTTTCTTTGTTTTTTTAAAGGTAATAAGCAGTACTCTCTAAAATCGCCATATTTTCGGAGAGGAGCGTTTCTGTTCAGGTAGTCAATAAGGTAAAGGCGGAATAAGTCAGTCATAGGAGTTTTTTTCATTTCTATATTATTTTACTTTTCATGTTATCTAGTTTCAACTAATATATTTAAATACGCAAGTGGGAAATTTACAAACGATTTTGTTATAGGCATTCAGAATTTCGAACAAAATATGCGATCTTATGCGACCAGTTATTTTTGTGAGTATAAGTATCTTGGTGGGAGGAGGGAATGATATTCACAAATTTCATAACGGATATCAAGGAGGAAAATGCGCGAGTAACTCTTTTCTATTACTCAACGTAGAAAGGGTTGTTTTCATGAAAGAGGAGAACATGCCGTTGACAGTTTTTAATGATCAGCAAATATTTGTGATGAGTTTTGGTTGCTATTTTTTCACGCGATGTTATCTTATTAACGTGTCTGCAGGTTGTTTACCTTCGAGATGAGGCGTCCGAACTCGATTATGTTGTTCTCTCGCCTGAATGGTTAGGAACTCATGTTCTGGGCAATCTTTTATCTGCCGAGTTTTTATCGCGTTGCCGTATCAACGGTTGCTATTCCACCGATGATTTTGCGCCAATTTATCCGGAAATTGCTGAGCCCGCCGATCTTTTGCACATCCTCGATACGCTACAATTGTGTACTCCAACCGATTCGAATGGAGAGGCAGAGTTTGAATTTCCAGCTTTCAACGTCCTCGATCCACCGAAGTATGTTGATTTCAACGTTTTGATCTATTTTTGATGTTTCTCATCTTTCTTAGCAGAATTTGAATTTGGACAATTTTCGATAAATTTTCTAGCTATAGTGAAGCATAAAGTGAAGTCGGCTAACGTCAACGTACTATTTATCTTGTATCACGTATCTATTCTGCTTGAACTTATCCCATATTACGAGGGTGAAACTTTTTGAAACTAATTTGCTTCTTTTACGCTGCATTTCTTCCATTTCATTTAAGTTTTTAATAGCGCATTGCCTTTTATTAGGTTTTTTTTGCTAAATTTCGCTTAAAATGCATTTTTATCGATTGTTTTTATTGTGCGTTCTATTATTTTCAACTATAAAATCCTAAATGATTTGTCCTTTGCTATCTACGCAGTAAGATGCTTTTATCGCAATATATCTAACTTCTTTTTGTAGTACTTCCAATATTTGATTACCTACTGGGTGTGCTTTTGACTTAGACTATGTTCCATTGAGTATATAGCTTGACTCGTAGGTATTACGAGCAGAAGTGATTCATTCATAGGTAATTCATAGGTTTATGCGGTTATGCATTTGAGTGATGTTTTCACAACTATTTGCTACAGTTTGCTACGATAATTCGACTACTTTGACTGCTTCCAATCATAACGTGATGTTCATCTGAATTCTATAACGTATACTCGATGGTTCTATCGTTTTCTTTAAGGGATGTGTGGCTCCGGGATCGGCCATCATACGTATACGGAGGAGTACGTGTGCTGCCAATGCGTGGAATGGAGCGCTCATTGCAGAGCACCTTCCCACGTATTCAAGTTGCATTGCGTCGGTCCATGCACGATTTTCAGGTACATTATTTGTTCTTGTTTGTTATTAGCGAGGATATTGATGAAATGAACTGACTGCTTGAATTCCAAGAAGAGCGGTGCAGTGCTATCTATTGCCAGTCCTTTGCTTTAGTCTTCCTTTAAATTGTCTTTTTTTCCGTCCAGGCTGCTATAGTTCACTTCAACAAACGCAGATAAAGCACCATGTTCATTTAAATAGAAAATTCCACGTTTCTATTCCCCAGTTTTCGAGAAGGGACCGTCTAATCAAGGGAAATTTTTCCACGTGCTTTGCTATTAGAAAAGAGCTACTTTTGCACCAGCATTTGAGATGAACGGAATGGGGAGTCATTTATTTTTTCCTTAGATCTCGAGAGATTCTTCCGTTTGTAAAAATGCGGCATTTCATTGGTGTTTTGCGTCTGCCAATCTTCTTGACTTCTCAATTTGAGATCTTCCACAATCCTGCTAAATCAATGATTTGTTGCTCGAAATGTTTTCTTTAGTTTCTTTGTTTCTCTTCCTCATAATCAAGTGTATTGTTAGAGCTACTATGCCGTTTTTTCGTATATACATCCGCGTTCGGATGGAAGGGGAGGTTGTTGGCCATATGAAGGCATCATAACTTAATGGGGAGAGTGAGAACGCTGTCTTAAAGACCATAAGTTTAAATTTGCGTAGAAGTGAATGAAATCATTCGCTATATTTCTGCTGGTAAAAAATAAAAAAGACCGTTGACCTTACAAAGGTAAAGTGAACTAACTTGCAGGATCCGATGGATGCAGATCTGGTGCAGTGGGCAGGATGTAGCAAAATGAGCTCAGGTCAGATGGAGGCTTTGATTCGTTTGCATGGCGATGCCGTAGAGGTGCAAGTACGCGGTCCTTGTGAAATTGCTACTTCATGCTTCTACTTTCTCGAGGATATAACGAATCTCGTTGAGCAAGCTGCGCAAGAAGTCGCTCCCGGTATCTCCCTTGAGCGACACTTCCTTTCACCTAAGCACCTTCGGGTAAGCCGCTCGTATTTCTCACAACTCTTATTTGTGTTTATGCCGAGAAATCACCTAACTAAGAAACTTTTTGACATAAACAAGGTTGCATTTAAAGCACTGATAAATCGCTGGCGGAAATTCCATTGATCTATATGAGATTAATAGTTGAAGTTAAAGTGGAAAGTTAAATGAGATTGTTTAGATTAAAAGCCGCTTGTCTTTGGTAAACGTGATCTAGTCAAGTTTTCTCATACTTGAAAAAAGCTGATTTAATTTGGCGCATATCTTTCAAAAGATCTTTCCCAACCTACTGTATAGCCTTCGCGAGAAGGATCAACGTGAAAGACCGGCCAAATCCAACCTTTGATGTGGATCATATATGAGATTAATAGTTGAAGTTAAAGTGGAAAGTTAAATGAGATTGTTTAGATTAAAAGCCGCTTGTCTTTGGTAAACGTGATCTAGTCAAGTTTTCTCATACTTGAAAAAAGCTGATTTAATTTGGCGCATATCTTTCAAAAGATCTTTCCCAACCTACTGTATAGCCTTCGCGAGAAGGATCAACGTGAAAGACCGGCCAAATCCAACCTTTGATGTGGATCATAGGCCTTCGTAATAGCTATCGCAAATGAGAGGCTGAGCACGCTACAGTCTGCGAGTTTCTTAAGCTTTTCAGATCGTACATATAGTCTACCGATGTAGCAAACTAGTCTCTAAGCGTGATGGTTTGATTGGGTGTGAAATATGAATAAAGAATCTAATTGTATCCTCGAATATTTAGGAGCACGCTGCCGTTCCAGCGGTTTATGCACCGGAAACGATAATGGCAATGCAGCAAGCAGAGTCACTAACAATTCGCAATAACCAAGAGGGCGAGGAACTTTTCACCGATGTGGTCTGTTTCGGTTCACGTGACGTAGCAGCTGTGCTCACTTTAGGTATTGACGTTGGTGTAGCACAACTGCAACTCGCTTCACGCTGTGAGCTGGCCGCGCTTCTGGATCCATCGGATGCTATGGGCAGAGACTGGTCGGTTTCAGGCTTGCTCATTTGAAGTTTACTGATGTGTGCTACTTTTTTGCAATGCTAGAAACTCGTGAACTGCAGGGCTGCAAATCTTTTTGCTTCAGAGTTTTTCTGTATATGAGGAACAAATCTCAGTTTAAAAAAAAAATATTGGCGAACTTTGCTAATCTTTCAGTTTGAAGAGATTTCATGCCTGATCGAAAAGTTGCAGCTCTATAAAAATGAAGCCCGGCATTATTAGCAGAGTTTATAAAAAGGTAGCACTATGTTCCATATTTTACGCTGAATTACAATTCATGCAACTGGGAAAGTGTGCCTGCAGTAGTTCCACTTGTTTCAGCTTCATAATTGCATACGTCAACAGGCTCACGAAATTCTTGAAGATCTTGTCGCTTGGGGGGGGGGGAGGGTGGGGACACATCTAAACAGTATGCCAAGGTGACTGGAAGGGAAACGGTTAGGGGGGCACAGGTAAGTAGTAATGCCGAGGTGCCGAAAGCAAGAAAATTTAAAACCATCGTAATATGAAGTATTTTAACGTCATTCAGATTGGAGTTTCGCTTTTATTGAATGCCGTTGGGATATTGATTTCCTCAGTTTTCAGTTAATTTTGTGAATTATTTGAGGTCAATATTGGCAGTAAAATTGTCGTTGACTGATCAACTACCTGAAGTCGACTCTACCGGTCAGAGTCTATCGAGAACAGATCAACTGCTTGCCGAATGGGCTTTGCAATGTCCCGAAACGGCCACTGTTGGCCGCCTCTGCAGTGTACTCGAAGAGTTGGGCAGACAAGATGCCAGAGATGCGCTCTATAGGTTTCTATTTCTTTTCGTTCCTTTAATTAAAAGGCTGAATTTATGGCGTTTTCTCGCCAAGGCAGCAGGTTGATGTGTTGTTTGTTGGCGTTACCAATAAGAAAAATGTGTTGAACTGCTCATTTTGCGCTAGGCTTTTACAGACTAGCATTGAATGTGGCTGCATTCGATCGCTTTCACCTCTGATCCGAAAGTTGTCTTGAATAATTGTTAGTACATAATAGTTGTCTGCTTTAATTAATTTCTTCAGAAGATTTCTGACGCTTATAGACGCATAGGATGTTTTTTTCAGTGTGTTTTTTCCTTCCATATGCTCGATTATAAAGGTGATTGATTGTTGTCATCATTTGTAGGACGGTGCCGCTTTACTTGTTTGCACCATTGGATGAGCAGCCGGTGACACACCTAACAGAATGTGGTGATTCTGGAGTTGTCTCATCAACGCAGTCGACCACCGATCCTCGTTCGGCATCCACTCTTTCTCGATAGCAATTGGTCTCGAGCGCTGCACATGATTTGCTTCTCTCTTTGCAATTGCCTTAGAGTTATCTAACCGCCTTTCCACTAAAGAATACACTTGCTAGGCGCGCTCGAGCAATTTTGTTTGCCCACTGAAAAGAGTCTTCTAACGATAGAATTTTTAATGTGATTGAATGTGAAAGTGTGAGTGAATCTAATATAAATTTATAGAATAAATAAGATGTACTAATACAAATAAATTATTAAATATAAAGTTGAGGGGAAGCGTTCATGTAGGAATTGAGAAACAACGTATCCTCCCTTCAGCACATAATCTATATATGCATAACGAAAGTTCTATTCATTTGATTGCTTTCTGTTGATGTGCAAAGAATTTACAATGGCTGTATGGGGGATGATGGTGCGAACTTATTTCCCTTCTATATTGAAAGTATCGACAAAAAACTTATACAACGAACGAAGTTCATCATAATAGATATTTGAGCACGTTGATGGTATTTCGCATTGTCAAATTATTTTTTGTTTCGTTTTCTGGTGAAAAGAGATTATAAGAAAGATTGTTTCATCATCTTCCATGCCACTTCCCCCTCCTCCTCCTTCATTTCGGTTTCATCATGTTGTTCCCACCCACCCCTGCCCACTGTTGCTCTTCGCACTCTGTGCTTATTATCTGTGCATAAGAACAGCTTTCTTTCTGCTTTTCCTTTCTGATGTTGCATCCCTTAGAGTACACAACTTCCGGATAATTGGCTCACAGTCAAAACGCGAATATTATAATGCCAAGCTGTTTGTTCAAACCAATAAAGGCGACTTATCTCTCCTCTACTTAGGCGTTCAATGCATCCGTGCAGCCCCGTGGCCCGGTTTCGAGTTTTTGAGGGATTGACTAAGATTTGCGTAAAAGGAGCATAAGAGTAGGAACTGTTCCACGTTCAGATGTTGACTAACGAGCTTTTAGACTAGAGTGCGCCTGCCAAAGAACATCTGAGGAAACGCAGAGAGCAGTTTTCGCTTGTATCCTTTGTATGCATGTATCTGCTGGATGTTTTCATCTAGTATTGTTAAGAGAGTTTCCGGTAAAGTACAAAAGAATATCAGCTGTGGTCGTAAAAAAGGTGGGACGAGCCACGGGAAAGTCACCTTTCCGATCAAATCAAATTAGATTTCACTGTATTTGTGAAGTACCGACTAAATCAAAAAGGGTCTGTAGAAGTTTTTGAGGAGTTCTGCGTTTGAAGATTGCCGCTTCTGAAGCGTATAGGTTATTGCAGTTCAAACCCTGAGCAACGGGAACATTGCCAGATTGTCTTCAGTACGGTTTCTAGGATTACCGAAGTGATAGAGGGAATTTCCAGAGAAAAAATTGAGGAGGATGAACGTAGCAGTCTATTTGTTCCCTGTTTCTGTCCATTTCAGCTCATCTGTAGGCTTCATCCTTTGTTATCCAGCTAAAAAGCTGGGCTTTGTATTAAACTAATACAATAAGTCATTTTTGGTCAAGCTGCAATTGAACGATTGAGTGATCGTTGTTGTAATTGCGGCTCTTGTTCCTGGCACTCTTGCAGTTTAGTGGGTTGATTGAACGCAGTCTATCTTGAATGGAATGAGGCTATTATTCTAGAATATGCAATATGCAAAAAAATAGTCAATGCCACAAATTCTTCATATTTTGGTTTTTAACTGCTTGTTTTGATATCTCTAAACTGTTCGAGTATCTCCGCTTTCATCATCACTCATTGTACGCTTGTCGCAACGGTTCGTAAGCAACTTTTGTTTGTCGTTTTGAGTATGTAAGTGTTTTTAGCGTTTTCTTCATCATCATTAACTACTATTATTTTTTCCTTTTGTGACCAACGATGTTCAACGTTCTGGTGATTTAGTTATCCATGTCGGCGAGTTCTCTCGCCTTGGAAACTTTTTTTTTTTTTGTTTTCTGTGAAACTGTGAAATGATTTCTCATTGCGGGTTTATTTTTCAAACATTGTTTGAATATTTTATGAGTGTATTTGGATATGAGTTGCTCATTTTTTGGTTAAAAAAACGCTTATCAGACCATTTGTGTTACAGCTCGAAAGCTCTTCAATTGCGAAGTCTTTCTTTCTGAAGAATAATAGGAAAGTTGATAAGCAAGCGTCGAGCAGTCGAACCGAATGAAATGGGAAATGGCGTGTCGCGATGCTGGTATTGTGGGTGTTGCATAGCTATGGCAGATTTTAAATTACGCAGCACGGTATCACTTCGTAATTTACCATGATTATCTTTAAAGGTGGTATGACGAACTTGTATTTCTAATCATTCCTGTCCAGCGGCATCCATCAGCCAGAACCTATATTTGTCTGGTAGCTAAAGAAAAAGGAGAAGAACAAATTGTGAGAATGGACAGATGAATGCGTGGACGACTACATCAGGCAGTTGTCTAGTCCATATATGCTTGTGGGCAAAGATGCGCACTTCCCAATCCATAACAGAAATAGCTACACAGAGATAAAGCAGGCGCTGGAAGAAATGAAAAAATAGCACATTCCCCACCAGCTACACTATAGTCCTGAGCACGCCAAACCTTTTGTCTCGAAATCATTCGAGTGTTATTTGCGTGGCTTAGACCTCTTGTTACGAGGTGCTTCTTGACAGATTTTCATTGATTCATGAGTTTTGTCACGTATTCATGGTTAAGTATTGCGCAAGCAGAGATACTAGACGGTCGACTTTTGGCTTCATTTGCGAGCATCGACTAAAGCAAATGACAGTTGAACACGGTTCCGGGGTTAGGCTGTGTTTCCTTTTTTTTCACGTTTCCCACCTACTGCGATAGACTGTGAATCCTTCACAATACGCTTTGCCCAACGTACGTTCTGTTTCGACGTTGGCGTGAGGGGTGGCCTATCGAGCGATTAAGAAACTTGTTACCTGATCATATGGTTTAGCACGATCTACAAAGAATGTTGGTCTATCAGACGGTTAAGTTACCCCGGGCAATAGAGGGGAAGGGAGAGATACTTCAAGCATATCATATATATGAGTTGCAGCAAATTGAAAAGTTGCACGAATGTTGCCCAATAGCAACGGAATGAAATTGCATCGATAACTTCATAGCGCTTACTTTAAAGTTTTAGTAAGCACCCGAATTTGATCCGCATTAGAGACGCGATTTATATAGCGTAACTCAAAGTAAAACTTTCGTGAGTCAGGATTTTTTTTACTTAAAATCTAGTATGGCAGAAAAGACGTATTAGAGAATGGAGTTCTAATATGGCATGAGCTTTTTTTCAGAAAACTTTGGAGGCAATGTGTACTCGAGGAAAGGGTAGATTATTAGGTCGGTTTATATTTACTTTTTTTGTGTTAATTTCTTGTCCCTAACAATCAAATTCCCAAATTACCATTTCACCTTAATTTTAGTGGTTAATATTCGCCAATTAACTTTCGGAGCCAGTTCTCCACGCACGGCCATTGCGCATCTTTTTGCTTTTCTAGAGGCAATAATTCGTGATTGAATGAAATATGGAATCAATGGAGATGATGGGAATTTAAAGCCCGTAATAAGCTGTCAGCTTACTGCGGGTTTTAAGTCATACTATACTTTGTTAACCCGGAAATTTTATAAGCTAAGCTATCCTTTGCTAAGCTACGCTAATTTTATAAGCTACGCTATCCTTTACACAGGGCTTATTTAATGTGCTAGCTGGGAAGTTTCTTCCATCACACTGAAGAAATATCGTTTCAAAACATTAACCAATATGCGAATGCAACTGGGGGTATCGCTTGGAAAACGAGTGCTCCCATGAATAACTGAAAAGCCGTTATTTCTCTTTCTGCTGTTTTGTGCGATATAGTGGATAGTGCTCATTAATTTTCTTCGCTTGAGATGCGCTCACTCAGCTAGATATCAAGCAATGACTTTTTAATGGCTTTGAACATTCTTCATCCCCCTTCTCTTAATGACCAACGTTCGCTTCCGCCCAATTTCACAAGTAAAACCGCCTAGTTGAAGGTATACGGACGTCCTTCAGTTCCAAGAGATACTTCTGGCTCTTCCTGTCTTTATTGGACTTTAACCAGCCCGCTGTTTTCCTCCTCGATATTTCTCCCATGAGATTGTTGCACGCATTGACTTTTTTCCCAGGTAAACATAACTTTTGACGTCTTAGCTGGCTTGTCCACCTACTATTAACGCTCTTATGGTAAATTTGCTGGCCATAAGAAATTTGTTTTCGTATGGTTGATACTACACCTGATCTCTAGTCACTATACTTGGCCAATGATACATATAGTATCAACCATGGCAACGTAGAGTATCAAACATCAAGGTATGCTTTAGTTATTTTTGAATGGTTCGTTGGCGGCGCTGATTGAAACGCCGAACAGACTGTTTTGACAGCAACATTTATTATTCTACCAATCGAACATGTTCCTATGTCAGTGAATCTACAACAATCTAAAAATCCACGTCTTTTTCTCCCACAAATTCACAATCCACAAAAAAAGTAAAAGTCCACAACGCCTACATCTTGTGATTCAAACGAGGCATATGCTCGAACTATCTTGAAGCGTTTCTTGAAGCAGAGCAGCTTGATAAATATAACCAAAGAGTCTACCATTGGAGGAAGGTATGTCCAACGTGTTTTTTCACAAATAGGCGCCTTATGGTCTATAAAAGCTAAGATGAGAGATAGATTGACCATTTCTTTCAAGGTTAAATGTGGTGCCACCAAGATCACAGTTTCTCACAGTATCGAGATTGGTTTAAGAGGTGTTACACTGGTGCAGTACCTATGACAATAAACTCTGGCTGGGTGGTTTCTTATATGCTTCGGTATGAACGATATAGATTCACGTTTCCTGAACTATATAGATTACATAGATCGACTTCTGTACTCTTTTTAGAAAGCGTAAAAATAGGCGTTTCATCCTCCCTGACTGCCTATAGCAACTGGCAGCAAAAAAAACATTTCATTTTAACTGGATCGCGAAAAAAAGAGACCAAAGGGATCTGCAAAGTTCTCAGAGATTGCAAGAAGAAGTTTACAAAAATCACTTAAGACGTTTAATTTGTTTTGAAAACGTTAAAGCTTCTTACAAACATGCCAAAACGAAGCAATAAAAGTTGGTCAAACTTTAGAGTTGCAAAAGGAGATAATTCCAGACGTATCACTAGCGATCCAGGAAAGCGTGATTTGTTTGCTAAATTCTCTTCGTTATTAATTAAAATACACGATCGTTTGTTTACTATGTTCCCGGTCACGAGCAACAAGCGCTTGACCACGATCACAAAAAAGGACGATCAGCTATTTCGAAGGATTTTGTAAGCTAAGCTATGAAATTTATCAAGCTCAGACAGTATGCGCTCACAGTTTATCACACAGTCTGCAACAATCGTTCCGTTTTTTTGAGTTTTATTTTTGAAAGCAGCCTTTCGTTTGCGTAGATCGCTCTATATTCTAAGGCATAATCACATCGCACTGTTCAAGAAATTTTGGTTGAAGTTCTGTCCTTAAGCATCTGATGACTTGCTGTCAAGTTCCTTAAAGCCTAATAAATCAGGCGTTGTACTTTCTTGCGAAAACCCTGAAAGATATCTCAATTAACTTCATCAATGAGCAACTCAAAAATGGCGCCGAAAGGAAATATTCAAACTGAAAAAGCGCTCATCGAGCACGTCAAGACCATCGATGTTTTCTGTCACAAAAAGCTCATTGATAGGCTGCCATCGATGTTTTCTGTCGCAAAAAGCTCATTGATAGGCTGGAGACATGAGATAGGTCCAGAGATTTGTTAAATTGGCCTCAGTCAATCCTTTCTAGAATGTGAAAGTTACAGGCTGCTTTTGTAAGAGCAGTGATGTAGTTATTAGTGATTCTTGAAAGAGTTCTCTTGCACTTAACGGTAACCAACTAACCAGAATGCGATTTTAGGTTTCTTTTCGGTTGCAGTCGAAACCCGGTTTTACCAAATGCTTTCGGTTGGTTAGAAATTTCACCTTTCCACAAGAATGGGATTTCTCAGTGAAGCATCGGAATTCAAAAGAACTCTACGTGTGTCAAGGACTGTAACATTTCAAATTTGAAAAAAAAAACGAATCGAGAATAATTGTTGTATTGGCGGAAATTACCATCATTTATTGAAGTGCAAGAGAATGTTATGTAGGAAAGATTCAGATAAAGTGGGTGGTTAGAAAGAAGGAAACAATGGGTGCGAGGATATGACTTGGACCTTCTAAGCAATTTACACCGTGTGAATGAATCAATGTAACATTTGCTTTCAGGTTATGACGGCATGGCCTTTTTTGAGTGATGATGTGGACAATGTAACTTGTACCGGAAAGTGATCTTTATATCCTTTTAGCCGATGCAATTTTTTTGCATTTTTATTCAGGTGAAAAAATCATCCCAGATTCATATTGCTCAGTATAAGTTTTTTTTTGTTTATTTCCTAAAATTCTTTTACATCATAATATATTTCTGTCCCTTCCCTCACAATAAAGTAGATGAATTTCTCATTGTACAGAACTGTACATAAAATTCCGAACTTCACAACTTATGCAACTAGGCGTAACATTTCAATTTGTTCCCCTTTATTTGCACCGTTATTTAGGGGTAGAAAGCTGTATTGCTTTTATATGTTCTTTTCTTTTGCCATTTCATCTTGTTTTAGTTCATATCAAAACGACAACAAAAAATACGTTGAATATACAAAGGCAATACAGCTTTCTAACCAAGCCGTTAATCACGACAGGTGGATCGCTCTTGCTACCGCGTTTCATTGAAGGCTCTGCTTTGGCCAAGACGGAGTAAAAATACGGTGATGTGACTTATATAACTTATGTCATTCGCAGAAAAGATGTGACAGCTGACGCTTTATAGGAATACCCTTTGTCCCGGCAGCGAAACTACGCTTGGCCCGTGCAGCCAACGCTCCATCACAGATACTCGAAATGCTCTTTTTAAATTGAAGTCGCATAAGATTGGTCGCTCTTCTGTTATTTAGCTGTTTTTTTTATATACTGCAAGCCATCGGTTGCACTCGCCTTCCATTCCGCTAGCACTGCTCACTTTTTGATTAATCAAACAGCCATCTCCAATCTACAATTGAGAAAATTAGGCTGCAAGTTGTAGAATGAAATGATTCAGCTTCGTTCCAAAGTGTCTTACTTGGAAGAAGCTCTTGCCTGCGAAGACAAAACTATTTGTCATTTTTAAAGACCAATGCAGTCCTCTCAACAGCACATACTAAGAAAAGAAGCTATTTGGCCTCATTGGATAGGCATTTACATTGAGCATTTACATTGAGGAACGTTGCTGCGTCCGAATGAAATACTTTACCCGGGAGGAATAGAGATGGAAAAGGAGTGAACATATGAAGATATCTTAGCGTGAAGTTGATTTGCTTCTTTTCTTAGTCTCCTAAAGAAAAGTCGGTGTGCTCGAAGGTACCAATCTTAATACTATACTTAAATCTCCCGGACGGAATCTCTTAAATCTCTCCCGGAATCTCCCTACGGAGGGTTCAACAAAGGAGGAAGGTAGCCGTGTGACAAGTAATTCCGCAAGGCAGCTCGCATCTCAAAACAAGCAATGACAAAGTGCTTCGCTAGGCCGCATTCTAAAAACGCTCAAATCCTAGCCATGATACTTTTGAAGATAAGCTTTTCACCAAGTTCCTCTTTCCACTACGACAAATTGAAAGGGAATACGAAGTACGACGACCTCGCTACCTAATAAACGAACGGAAAGGACAGACGATATACTTTATGAGAACAGTGTTCACGAAATCATCAAGAAGAAACGACCAACGGAATGGAAAAGACTGCCTGTGGTGACTGAAAGAATGTAATGCCTGTGATTACCAGCTGCTCATTTACCTTCTGAATTCCAGGCCCTTAGTAAGATTCAAAACCTCATCTCAGAAAAAACCAGAAGACTTTGAATTTGTCAAATGTGATGTAGCAACTTCAACACAATCGTTGCAATCCGTTCTTGAATCGTAGAGAAGGCATTCATAGTAGAAATATCGCCATCTTACTAAGGAAATTAAAAAAAAACAACTAAAACTTTGATTTCGTCGTATCGGGGATGTGCAACATAGCGTAGCAGCAACTCCCACTCCACACGAAGATCACCAACGAAGCTTACAACCGATTAACAAATTGCACGAGAATATTGTTTATTAATAATCGCAAAGAAGGAGATAAAATAGTTCGCCTTAAAAATTGAACGACAATATCAAAAATGTGACAAAATCGTTAAAACGAGAGCGCTTCAACATGACTGCATCAAAGAAAAAAAGAAATTACTCAAAATAAAAATATCGCAGCTTTAAAGCGCGCTAAACGGAATATACGAATACACTTCAATCATAAGGAATATATGAACATAAGATGCGCCATGCTTCTCGTAAAAAAAAGAAGAAAAGAAATCGTTTCGATGTGGATATAAAAGTGCGCGCAGCGAATAGCAATATGAAACGGGCACGACCATAATAAACTATTAAACTACGAAAAAAGATTACAATAGTAAATTACAATAAGAAGACAACTCCAGAAATAAAACGGCCAGAAAGCAAGACAAATTACATTAAAACCTCTCCGAGAAAAAAAAAACAACACTTACGAATATGAACAAATTATGAGCTTAACGCTTTCTGCTGCAGCTAGATAAAACAGCAAAAGTTAAGGTAAAACGACTGCGCAGGAAGTGAGTAGTAAATACAAATAACGCGCAAAAGGCTCGTCCCGCAGACAACTTGTAGCCAAAAACGTAAAACATGACACAAATTATGCAAATTAAGCCACCCTTTAACCAAAGCCGTCATCTGACCACATCATTCAGCGTTACAAAACACCTATAACTTCATTCACAACAGTGGCGTACGTAAAAAAGACGAAAGGAAAAAACACTCAAAACTTTCTAACAAAAATCAAGACCTGCAATCATACAATTCTTTTTATCACTGTCTTATTCGGTCGCGTTTTGCCCTAATTCTACTTTCACTAACAATATCTTCTCATCTACTCACGGCATACAAACGTGATTTTCAAGCAACTATCTCATTTTTTTTGGCAGTATCACGTTCGCTCACTTTATATCATTAATCAAAATCGAGGCTTGATAGGGATGGCCAATAAACATTTGTCGCAAAACACTATAAAAAAAAAAAAAAAAAATTGAAGAGGGCACCGTATTGAACAACATGAAAAAAGTTTAGCTGCAAAAAAAAATACATGCTAATGAAACGGGCATTCAACGTCGATCATTAGAACAAAACCCTTGAAAAAGTGAACAATTGAAGTACAAATGAAATAGCATCGGGCAAAGTGGCAACATTACTGATTCGGAAAGTTGTTGCGATACCCCCCACGGCGGTGATAACCATTTTGGTAGTAGTTGAAGTTGGCACGCTGTACGCCATAGTTATATCCTGAAATTGTGCACCGCAGCCAGTAATTGCATTTTACTTCCAGTGCGTATGCCCTCAACTGAACTATGGTTATTACTCTTTACTTGACGAAAATTTTTGAGCCTAATATGAGACTTTTTTAATTTGCCATCGACTATAATAAAACATTTAATCGAATCCAATGTTACCGTCCAACAATCATACCTATGGCGATATTAAACGTCTTGGGCAAAGTAATTTAAACTACACTTGTCTGCAAGCTAAGGAAGGTATTTGGAGGAAGATAGCATAAACGCTATATTCAATGCGCAAATGCCTCACTCACCTCATTTAAAAACACTTCACACTCCTTGAAAGTGGGGAAAGGGGGGAGGGGAGAGCATACATTAGCTCTAGCTTAGTTTTGTAAGGGTAAAGTTTTCGTTGACCTCTTCGCCTTACGCTTGTGTTTGCAGGTGACATCTCAGCAGAACGAGTTTCGACGATGGTGAAAGCAATTCGTTGGAAGGGTCACCACTTGCATCAGTGATAAAAAATGCCTCAAAAATCAAAAGCCTGCTTCATCACAAACTTCTAAGTCATCGCTTTAGAGCGTTAGCTGTTCAGCTATATGCGTTCGTCGGTGGTCATCAAAAACTGCTACCCTTCACTAGCGTTACATTTTTAAGAACGCACCGCTGACCATCAATTACGGCCCATACTACCAAACCATTAGCAGACCAGAAAAGATTTTTTTGGAATTTGGTTCTACCGTTAAATCGTTTCTTTCATCACTTTTATGCCCGACCCCGCCTCCTTCTTTGTCTCACAAAGTCTTATGCACCGAAAAATGTTACATCCGTTCCCTCCTCCCCGTCCACAAGATAAGCCACTTTCTGTTCAGCCTACACTTCACATTCGAGCCAGCTGGCGGGAGGAACAACTTTTTAGCCAGAACTGAATTCCAAACTGCACTTCGTCCAATTATCTATGCGATATGGCTATCTGCAAAAAAATTAGCAAGTAAAGTAAAAACCATAAAAACAATGCACTAAATGGCAAGAAGCTTCTTGGTTGGCTTACCATTGTTGTAGCGAAACATGCCGTTTCCGCCCCTCATGTTTCTGCCAGCCTGATACCCACGTCCCCTACGGTAGGCCAATGATCGGACCGCCGAATGGCCAAATGTTTGTTGATTTGTTTCGCGCTCCTTACGCCAATCCGTGCGCGGCTGCTTTCTAAATACAGATTACCACATGATCTTCTGAAATAAATCGAAAACGTCGGCTTATCAAATGACGCACCTCAGGTGCTCGCATCTTCGAAGCCCCACTTCCAATCGTAACTGCCGCACTTTTGTTAAAGCCTCAATAATCTTAGCCTTTGTGAATTTTGATAGAATTATAAACGTTGAAATAAATCAAACGATGAACAGTGGTTAAGGAAAGCCAAATATTAAAAAAAAATATAAAAACAATCGACATAAAATCAAGAACGTATGCGGACAAAGAACCGGATGGCATGAAAAACAATGCAGAAAGCGGAAAGACGAGTGAATAAACGATTAGACATAAATGAATTTAAAGAGTGCATCGTTCGTTAGATTTAATAGGGGTAAATCTCCCCTTTCAACGCATCCACAAACACAATTCGTTGGATAAAACAAATGCAATTCTCAAATAAATAATATTTTCAGCGTTACCTTTATCAAATGACAAAAACCCCTACCCTAAACACATCAAAATCTTTTGCAATCGAAAACATTTTTTTCATTTAAAAATGAATGTACAAATTTTTCTTGTTCGCTATGCTCTTATGTGACCATCGATCACTAGATTTAGTAAAAAAAAAAGGGCATATGAGCATCTCAGCTCGCTTTCAACAAATGCAATTTTCAAATAAACGATTTGCACCTAAGTGCATCGCTCTCTGGTAAGCCCCTTCTCAAGTGAACAAAAAAATATCCCCGGAAAAGTAAATTTACATCCGAAAAAAGCTCGCATTTCAAAATATTTCTCAAAAAGGCAGTTTTTATCTACCTCATGTTCTCCTTTTTCCTCATTTCACTCTCTTCTCGTTTGGCCTCCACTTCTTGCTGCTACTGACCACTTTATTCACTTTAATTCCTCCACTCCCCCTCTCACTTATCACTCAAAACGCCAACTTTTCTTTAAAAAAAATCTTCACTTCTACTTCACTGCCTCCAATGTGCATATCTTAACATTTCGCGTAAGAATATTTCCAATGGTCAAATTTAAACGGCTGCGGAAGTCGTTTCGATGAAGCCCACCCACAGCCACATATAAACTGCAAACGTTAAGGCCTAAAACTTTTTTATACTTTCATTGCCTCAACTCTGAGACTTTACAATTTACCTTCCCCATATCCAGCTCATATTTCAATTTCGAACAAAATACTTCATAAAAGGCCAACTTATTCAAGCAATTAGTTCTCCTAACATTGACATGCTCATGTTCCAATAAACTTGAAATTCGCCCCCATCGCAATAGCACCAGAACACAACGAAATCTACGGCAGTAAATGATGTAACCCAGTCTTCTTACCTATAAAAGTTAATTAGCGTTAACTCTGCAAAGGTATGAACTGTGCATAACAATTAAAAATTTGAATAAATGCTGAACAAGACAACATATCAACACAGCAACAGCGTAATCAGAAAAAATGCAGAGATAAAACAGCTGCAGAACAGCGCTTAACACCGTCGTGAGAAATAGAGATGGGGTAGGAAACATCGAAAGAAATGCTAATTTATGAATTTTTCGATTTCAAAGGTTACGAAATTAATCCAGGAAACACTGGAAGGGTCCCTCTACTACGCCCATCTCGAACAGTTCGAATTAACATCACTAAAATTATCTCTCGAGATTAGGTATTCCACGAAAGTTAAAGAAAGCGCAGAAAGCAATTTGCTACCGTTTTCCTTGATATATTCTTATTGTTAAAAATAGTGTATTTCAATGTACACGGCTGGCTTTTGACGCAACGAAATTGCTAAGTGAAATGCAACGTTAGTTTCCTTGATCGCTGCCAGCCGCCGATTGTTGGTAGTAAATTAGAGTTCTACTGCCTTTGCAGTTGTCCAATTCTTAAACTATCCAATTTTTCGTAACTTAATTGCTTACCCCTCTTGCTTCTCGAGGGCCTCACACGAGATCCTGTCAAAGAATGAAGAGCTCTTATCATAGTAGGTGGTCGGCGCTTTGTCGTTTTCGCTATTCTCGTCCACCTCTCCTTCCTCAATGACATCCGGTCCGGTATCGGAGGCATTTGATCCCTTTTCAGATCCGCCCTCTACAAATGAACATCTCAGCCGGTCATGAAATCTTAAGCAGGAATCATGGTACCAAAAAAAGAGGGTGCTGGTTTAACGCCAATCAAAAGCAAACATGTCCTTTATGGGGAGTTAAAGACCATACCCGCATCTGTAGAATTTGAGTTGGAAAGCCTCCTTCAACAAAATCACTTATGAACACAAAAGCCCATAAATCTGGTTCTGCCAAATACCAGAGCACAAGCAGCTGAAACATGCTTAGATACCTAACTTGCTTGCGCATACAAACGAAACAAGATACCAGAGAACGAAAATCCCTACATCAAATCATTCCCAATAGAAACCTGGGAAATTTCTCAAAAATTTTCGACGCGTTCTTTTTAACGTCCCATTCAAAATGTGAGTACCGAAAGAAAAAGAGGGGAAGGACGAGCCATTACATTTGCCAGTGACAAACGCCGCTGTTTGAGTGCGTTTTTTGAATCATTGCCGCAATTAATCTGACGCAATGAACGAATATACAGCGCAACAATGCTTCTTAGACATGCTAATTCTATTAAGCAATTGTCGCGCTAACTCCAGTAACTTGAAAGTTTGGGAAACGAATCCCTCAGAGCGCTAGTAACATATCTTCGAAACTCACACAAGACTCGCAATTTCCTAATTTCATATAAGAAAATGACTCCAAATTTCAATGTTGTAACAGCAAACTTCAACATCACAACATCTAAGAAAGTCTTTTCAAAAGTAAAAAAAGAAAAACTCGTACCTTCGAGCTTTGTTTTCTTGAGATCTTTGGCCAGATGGTTCAGGGTTTCCTGGAATTGCTCATTAGCCTTTTCGAAATCGTAATCTGTCTCATATCTGAATCGGTCCTTCGGCGATTGCGCCTTCCCTATCGTGCCACCACGGGGACTTCTTGAGTAGCCACCCATATGTGTGCGCTGATAGTATCCACCACCAATTCTCTGCCCTCCGCGATAATTCTGACCCTGAGCGAAAGCTCCTGGTTGCATGCCCATATTCCGATAATTCTGCTGTTGCACTGAAATACTCTTATTTCTGTACGTTTGAACAATATTACGGTCTTTGCACAGAAAAAAATTCCCTTAAAGGCTTTCCGTTTATCGAAAATCAAAGTTCGTTATAAACACCAATTTCGCGACTCCCAAGCAGAAGGCTCATATGTAATCGGGAGGGTCTACATTTTCATGACACCATTCACCTCATTTTATTTGCCGAAATGAACGCATAAAAGGATAAAAGTAAATTATATGCGCACAAAAGCATTAAACGAAAAGCTGATGTTGCAGCATGCTTTTTGCAACACCTCGACATGTTTAAGCGGGCATTGACAGATTCTTGGTTGTAAACTACTTCCACGAAGAGTTGCTATTTTAGGTGGCCATACAACGGGATTACAGCTCGACAGTACCTCTGCCCAAGAAGGAAAAAAGAGGTAGAGGAAGAACGGTTTACCTACGCATACACAGAACCTATTTTTTTCAAGATAACAAACTGCTCGAAATTTGAACAATCTGAACAAGACGAGCGGTATTCGAAAAGTATACCGTTTCAACCTTGTCCCAAGGAAGCAGCAGTTTTCAACATCCTTTTACAGATAAAGTGAAAAATATTTTCGAAAAAAAAAGGTCGTCATCAGCAAGAAACAATAAAACAACAGCGATGCCAACTGTGGCGTCAAACTACGACTTATTTTAGCACTATACGGCAGTGAATTTCAAACTTCCCGCTTTTCTTAATGACAAACAACAGAATTACAATTTTTTAAGGGGATGAGAGACTCCCGAACCTTTTTCTCTCCGACAGAACGCGAACGCATGAAACTGAAAACAATCTAGGACGGCAGTATTACCGTTACATATGGACATGATTTTCCATCCAAGGATGGAAGACAGATGAAGGCAGGGCAGTCCAACACTACTTTCCACCAGTTTTTTTCCTTGTCTGCTTCTAAACCCTTTTTTATCAAAACAGTTTTATAAACTTTGACCGCTGCCATCCCTACCTCCCTCTTCTTCCCCACATCCTAGATTTCCTACAGGTGTATGAATGGGATGATGTGATTTTTATACTAATAAACAATGCATGTTTCGAAAGAAGAGTCCACCGGGATCCAATGATAACAGAGAGAACGAAGAAAGAACAGAAATGGAAAGAAGGAAATAAACATCCCCAATACCGAGGAAGGTGGCAAGGTTAATCAGCAGATTAACAGAGCGTTAGACGATTGCCCTGCAAGCCGCTTGATTTCGATTCAACTTATTGCTATTGCGTGGGTTATGAAACAAGACGAGATAAGCAAAATTGTCTCTCCCTCAAACACAACAAAAAAGCGCCACCAACCTCCACAATAAAACTTACTCGCGGGTGAAAATCGACATGAAGCATTCAAATTTTAAATCCGTAAACGAAACCTTTCCATTTAATTACTCCACAAAAATCCCTATTCAGTCGGGATCCATATTTGCCGAATTAATAAAGAATGCTTCAATGTCGATGAGTGGAATGCATGAAGCATTCGGAAAAGAAAATAAACGAAAGGAAAAGAAGAAGCGAAGCAGATACCGTAATGCCACGGTGAGCAACAGAAAGCATGACGAGGAAAACACTGAACTGAAGGATATGAAGTTGGTATCGTCAGCAAACTTGGAAGCACACCTGGCGGACGGGTGCCCACGGTTGGGGGCGCTCGAGCCGCTGCTGGTGCTGGCGGTGGACGAACTTTCTGCTGCTGGAAACCACCGCCGGCACTCAGTTGTGGCTGTTCGGCGTGGAGCACTTGATCTGTCAACGAGCCAGTACGGATAGCTCGGCCGGCACCTGGGGCTCGTGACGACAACTGCGCAGCTCCTGGCCCTTCGCTTGACGGAACTTGGGTTGGCGTCTCTGATCGTGATGCTAAAAAATATCTATAAGTGAAGCTATTGCGCAGTAATGCAGCTTCCTTTTACTTAACGATGAACGCAAGCTCCAACAACGTTGGCTTTGAGCTCCAAATGCCACTCCATTCCAACTAGAAAGACCCCACCAGTTCAGAATACGACTTTCGATGTCGTCAAAAAATGCAACCGTTCAAAGAAACAGAAATGGAGCCCAACCGCTCAGACAATAAAGATTTATCGGTAGATTCCACAGGATTAAATAGTATTCTACGATTGCTTCATGTCGACCCTGTCCGTCTGAAATTGATATCTGCAAGCTCGCTTTCAAAAAAAAAAAAAAAAAAAAAAAAAAAAAAAGCAATAAACATGACGTTCAATGACGACATAAAACTTCTGAACAAAAACTTCACAAATACAATCATACCTTGCTTTCGCTTACCCCGAAGTGAACTCCTTTAATCTGCTAGAGTTGATTTTTCGAGACACAATCACCACATCACACAATTCTACTAAAAATCTCTGCTGCGCGAACTATCCTCAATAACTCTTACAAGAAAAAAAATGAAATTCGGCGCACGGAATCCGCACTATCCACTCATAGTTCGTGGAAATAAGATGACACCGAGAATTAAGAAAAGCTCATCCATATGAAAGTAGACCCTAGGCGCAGTTTGATTTTATAGTGACACTCATTGTTCTAAACGAATCATGCGGTCAATATACTCAACTTACAGCTGGCGCTGACAGCGTTTGCATTCGCGACAGGTGCACTTGGTTGCGGAGGTACTACGTGACTTTGTGACGAAACAGTGAGGATTGCCGGGTCGTAGGGCAATCCACTACTTAGCTGCGCGATTGGTTTAGGCGTATCGCATACAATCAAGTCCTTGATATCACTCGCTTTGAAAATAATGTAATCGTAGACGTTATTGCGGGCAGGAACAGGATTTGACGTCGGACGATCCTCCGTACCAAATGAACGCACTGAAAATTTAAAAAATACGCCATTAAATTTTTTTGAAAATGAATTAGACCTGGCAGAGCAAGAAAATCTTGAAATAAAACACGGAAATAACTCACTTTGATTGCGTATGTCAGTACTCTGAACATAAAAGCTTAAGGTCGAAGCGAAACAGTCCGAGATATAAAAACGACCTCTTTAACGGAACCAAAGAATTATTTTCAAAACGAAATTTCGCTTGAGGAGCGGAATTTGATGCATACCTGAGCACTTCTCAAATTCTTATTATCTTGTCATTTCATTTCCACAGGTATTCGTCCAGTTTAAGAACCGAGGCCCAGGTGAATCTTGCACATTCGTCGCATAAATTTCGTTCCATCTAGTGAAGAGGGTGTGCGAAGCAAAACGTATGTTACCTATCGATATCAAGCCATATGCGGTAACTGCAGGAGACTTCAGTACCTAAGCTGTAATTCTCACCTGCACTCAGGTGGCATACCTTGAAGTGTCCCCTAATGGAACTATAAGCAACCTTTTTGGGAGAATTCTTGAAAGACAAGCGATATTTTCTCCAAAAAAATTTCGAGCTCATCATCTTTTACGGAGCTAATGCCACAAATTTCACGGACCGGTAAGCCCCAGTACGCAAAGTTTCTGAACCTTAAGCGTTATATCTCGGAAAAAAGGAAATCGCCCCTGTTCACCTCAGTATTACGAACAAATCCCTTGGGCAAACAAAAATCAGAAAAACCCTCAGTAAACCTCCGCTCATCATCTCTAATAGATTTGGAGATGCAAGTCTAATCACTCGAGCTCTACTGTTCCTCTTTCGTCACCTCCCAATCGACATCCATCCCCCCTAAATACGCTGCAAAATTTTCAGCACAATGGGAAGTGCCAGGTTCGTGTATCAAATGTCGACCCTTTAACAACGCCTGGAAAATGTTATTAGCTTGCATAAATGAGACGGGTATGACAGATCGCAGCCAAACTTCTAAGTACTCCCTGTCGCGAAGATTCGCGAATGAGTTAGTGGGCTGCTGCACACAGTAAATCAAACTGTGTGTCAACGCAATAACTCAAAGAACGATCTAAGTTGATCTCTGACTGTAGCGACTATATCGTCTTCTAATGCGGCGTTGCGGTCGTGTGTAAGCGCGTGTCTTCTAATGCGTCGTGTATGATCGTATAAGTGTAGCGGCTTTGCATTAATTGTCAGCACTTTCTTCTTCATTGTTTTTTCTGAACTTAAACTTGATTCTTATGGTTGCTTGTTGATTGCCTCAAAGTTCTGCGATCTCGTCAGTAGTTTGTGACGTTTTTTGCATTCTCCTTGTCATTTGTTTGTACCTTTTCGTTAGCTCATTACCAGAATCATCGCATTTGACTCAGATCATGTTTTATGATGGTTTTGTATTCGTTTTTCGAGTATATCGCGTTTTTACGTTGTTTGTAAAGTATCTGAAGGTTTATTTACCCAAGTTTGAGGTGTCGGGCGAATCGCCAAGCAGAAAGGTGTCCCCCGAACCGTGTGAACAAACTTGGGACGGACCAACCAGGAGGTTGGTGTAGCCAAGCGCAAAAAGAAGAAAAAGGGCGCAAGCGGACGAGCCCTCATCAAAACAGGCCGGTTTCTTTGTTGAAATCAGTTATTACTTTTCGAGTTGTCGAGTACCCACAAACCCGAAGAATCAAGCCCAGTGCGGGAGAAAACAAATTGCGGTGAACGGAATCAACCGCACGAGATAGGCACTGATACCTTGATACGTTGATAACCAGGTGTCGGCACGAAAGCGATCGCCCGACACCTCGTTGCTCTTGTGCTTATATTGCGCTTCATTGTATCTCACCGTGAGACAGTTGACAATAAGTGCCATACTCCAAAGGTGTGTCCCGCTCATTCGGTGTTATATCGCTCAATTCGCTCAACCTGCCCCAAGTCAAAGCCTTGGCCTTCGATTGTCGTTGTTTCGTTGATTGCTTTTATATTGCCGATTAATTTTGACAGGCCTGCGCAGCTTGTTGGTTTTACTTCACGTGCATTGTGACCTTAACTTTGTTGATCTCTTTTCTAATAAACCGTCGATCTCTTCTTTATCTTTTTCTGTCGTCTACATACGACCACCAACTTCGTTTTGTTCACGACAGAAAAATTTGGTGCCACGAGCCGGGAGTTAAGCAGTTACAATGTCGGGAGTATATCGGCAGGCTATGGGACCCACAAAGGGTAGGTTGATAGGGTATCTGAAGGAAATCCCGGGGTTAGAAGTCCCAAATATTGACGACCCCCCAGCTAAACAAATTGCTTCTCTCGAAGATCAAGTTGAAGAGTTTGACAGCTACATGCGTAAGATAAATGCCGCTATCGGTGTGTTAGAAAAATATCACGAACAATGGCTCTCCTTGAGAATCAGTTTAAGAGGAGATGAAGCAAAAGAGGAAGATCGCATTTATCAACAAATGGCAGACGATCCGAATGGAGTGCTCCAAGTTATGGAGAAAGCTCGAGAAACTCTTGAGCTAGTCGAAAGCCGAAAACAAAAAGCAGTAAGACTACTCCACGGATTACAGGATAAAAATAAGGCTGAAGCACAAGAGGTAACTGAACTGCCAAGATCGGCACCGAGAATTAAACTCCCAAAATTGGAGCTAGCTACTTTTTCGGGAGATGTACGCAAATGGCCTGAATTTTGGTCTTCATTTGAGGCAGCAGTAGATCAACAGCCAATACCCGACGTCAACAAACTCAACTATTTACTAAGTAGTCTGAAAGGTGCGGCTTATGCAACAGTAGCTGGATACGCAATTACGGCCTCCAATTACAGAGTAGTGGTGGACGTTTTGAAAAGGCGTTATGGAAATGAAGTCCTCATCAAAAAATGCCTCCATGACGAATTGAGGAGGTTGCCTCAGGCGGATCCTAGAAATCCTAGGGTCGTTCTAGACGAGGTCGAAAGAATTCTGAGACAGCTAAATGTGATGAATGAGGATACGAATCATCCGATAATCGAGCTGATGGTAGAGGAGAAATTGCCGAGGTGGATCTTGTTCGAAGTTTATGAAAAAAAGAGTGAAGACCCGTCTTGGAATGTCGATAAACTTCGTGAGTATGTCGACAAATTGATTGCTCGAAAAGAAACGATAATGCGCGTGACCAGTAGCATGACGGCACAGAGAAGAGATCGTCATGAGGACAGAAAGCCGATAAAGTATGACTCAAAGGAAACGTCTGCATTTTCTTCGACAGTAAGCAACTACCGGGAGAGGAGAGAAAATCAAGCGCCGAAAAGTAAAAAACGAAGTTATGCCTTTTGCGGGGGCCCTCACTGGAATAGTGATTGCCATGAGTACGCGACCGTGAAAGAGCGCAGTGGTCGGATAAGAGAGAAAAGGCTTTGCTTCAGGTGTCTCGCAGAGGGACATAGCGCAAAGGATTGCGCAAGGAGAGGAATGTGTTTCTATTGCAGAGAGGAACACAACTCGGCGCTCTGCCCAAAGAGGGAGAATAAAAGTGGTTCCGAGAGAGGAAGTAAACCGAAGGAACCAGAAGACAATAGAGGGAAACAAATAGTCACTTTCGACAAGGAAGTAAACCGATCACCTGACGAATCGGCGTTGACAGCGGCGGTCACCCAAAAGCGAAGGGAAAAGAAGACCGTTTTGCTTCTTTGTAAGGAGGTGAACGTGTACAATCCGGAGAAACCGGAAATGGGGAAAACTATTTTGGCGTTCTTTGACGCGGGTTGTCAAGGATCATTCATAACAGAAGAACTTTGTGATCAACTGAAGCTGACTACTGAAAAAAGAAGCCAAATATCCATAGCGGGATTCGGCGCTCAGCAACCGAAATGTTATGATACAAAGCAAGTAAACATTACGCTAGAACTGAAAAACGGAAATAAAAAACAGATCAGAGCCAGTACAATGCCCTTTTTGACCAAAGAGCTTCAAAGAGTAAATGTTGAATCCAACGAAATTCTCATCCCAAACGCAAAACAAAGGCATCGGCTGTGTATTCCGGAAAAATGGGAACAACCGCAGCTAATAATTGGTGCAGACTACTTCTTCGACCTGATCGAAGGTTCACAGAAATTACCATCCGGGTTCCACCTGGTCAAATCGAAAATTGGAGATATGCTAGCAGGAAGTGGTTATGCAAAACTAGATACACAAAGAGCCTTTTCATCTGCAGATACGGCGTTAGTAATGACATCTGCTGCAGTTACTAGTGAAGCAGATATTGACCAATTCTGGAGATTGGAAACGCTTGGGATTGACGACCCAATAGACTCAAAAGAGGATGTCGCAGCACTAGAACAATTCAAAGCAACAATAACTAAATCGGAAGATGGTCGATATGTCGTGAACTGGCCGTGGAAATCTGCCACGCCTAAAGTCCCTTATAACTTCGGCCTATGCATTGGCAGACTAAGGTCCACGTTGAAACGCTTAAAGGGAGACGAAGAATTGTTCAAAAGATACGATGATACCTTCCGACAACAGCTAGAATTAGGTATAATTGAGAAGGCGCCCAAGGTCCCAGATGGACCTCTCATTTCGTATATACCACATCAAGCAGTCCTAACCCCCCAAAAATCTACAACTAAATTACGGGTGGTTTTTGATGCAAGTGCTAAAGACGAGAAAGGTAATTCCCTGAACAGTCAATTGCTCAGAGGCCCAGTGATGTTAAACGACTTAGCAGGCATACTGTTACGGTTTCGAACTTCTAAATACGTTGTTCTTGCTGACGTAGAAAAAGCGTTTCTGCAACTGGAGCTGAATGTGAAGGATCGTGATACGACCCGGTTTTTGTGGGTAAAAGAGAAGGGTCCGGTCGATGAAAACAATATCGAAGTGTATCGATTTTGTAGAGTACCGTTCGGAATGATTTCCAGCCCATTCTTACTTGCTGCAACTTTGACGAAACATTTGACAGAAATTGGATCCACTACAGCTCAAGAAATCTTAAAAAATCTGTACGTAGATAATGTGATGTTGCAGGCAGAAGATTCAGAGACAGCGATACAATTATGTAGTGAAGGAAAAGCAGTTTTCGCAGGTGCCGGAATGAACTTGAGATCGTTCGTGTCAAATAACAAAGAAGTGTATGATGCTATTCCTCCGGAAGATCGAGAAGAAGTACAAGAGACCAAAGTGTTAGGAATAACATGGTCGTTAAAGGAGGATAAAATAATACTAGGTGTAAAGGACAAGATTGGTGCCGCCCAAACCAAGCGACAAGTACTGAGCTTTGTAGCCTCTCACTTTGATCCTCTCGGATTAATGGCTCCGTTGCTTGTCCCATTAAAAGTATTCCTTCAGGAATTATGGAAGAAGAAATACAAATGGGATGAATCATTGAAAGAAGAAGAGAAGTTACTGTGGGAAAGATTACAGAAAAGTTGGAATAATACAGTAAACGACATCCCTCGCCAAATATTCTTTCGTTGTGCAAAGGAGAGACAACTGCACGTTTTTGTCGATGCATCGATGCAGGCTTACGCCGCAGCGGTATACAATCGTGAAATCGTAAATGGTGCAGTATTGACGAACTTAATTATGGCTAAAACGCGTCTGTGCCCCGTCAAGGGAGCTTCGGTTCCAAGACTCGAATTGTTGGCAGCCTTCATCGGAGTACGATTA